>JAIOJX010000005.1:172608000-173896750 GCA_022376925.1 Tragulus kanchil | reverse complement strand
TTTTGTGGCGCTAAGAATGGAAAAACCACAGCAGTACCATGTCGGGGAGTGGCCACGGCAATGACCGAGGTGTAATTGCACGTCTTCGCCCCAGTTCAAACAAGCACGTGCAAACTGCCCAGGAAGGCAGAGCCCCTTTCTCTGCCAGCTGACGTAAGTGGTCTAAAAATAATTATAAGCAAGAGGGGACGAAGCCAGCGTGAGCCCAGCCAACCCACTAATGTATCATCAAGGATAATGCTAGACTGAGAATCGTGCGCAGTCCTTTTCTTCTTAAGTCAGGACACCCAGACCACTCTCTTACACACCCGGGGCTTCCACAGGATGAGAATCCTACCAGGAAAAGCAGGCCCCACTGCTCAGGACAAATCCACATCACTCCAGCCCAGCCATTCACTCGTAGAAACTAAATGACAGTTTCTACATACATGTGTTGTTCAGAAAAAAACAATTTGGGAGGGGGTAAGGGATAAATTAGAAGTTTGGGATTAACATATGTACACAACTACATATAAAACAGATAACCATCAAGGACCCACTGTATAGCATAGTTAACTCTATATAATAAGCTATAATGGAAAAGAATCTATTAAAAAAATAGATACACATGTATGGATATGTATCTGAATCCCGTTGATGTACACCTGAAACTAACACAACATTGTTAACCAACAATACTCCAGCAGCCTCAGGATGGGAGGGTCGGGCCCCCAGTCGACAGATCTGGCTCCCCAGGCTCCCTGAGAGCATCTCACATTAGGACAGAACAGGCCCGAGAGCTCAGCCTGGATGCCTCTGAAGCGACAGCCACCAGAGGACGGGCAGCTCTCACCCGCCCAGCACGAGCTGGTGGCAGAGCGTCCAGAGAAACCGGAGCAAGAAGGCCCTATGCTTGGACAGCTGGGCTTCAGCAGCCTTTATCACGGGCTCAGGACCACAAGAGGAGCCCAGCCCAGTAAGGAGACAGTGAGAGTAAGAAACAGTGACAGTAAGAAACAAAAGGAAAACGAACCATCTGTCAGGCATAATTTGATTTCCTAAGGTAACGTGGACAGCCTAACCACAACTGAGGATGAAACGGAAGAGCCACCGTTCGGTTTTGTGGCGCTAAGAATGGAAAAACCACAGCAGTACCATGTCGGGGAGTGGCCACGGCAATGACCGAGGTGTAATTGCACGTCTTCGCCCCAGTTCAAACAAGCACGCGTGCAAACTGCCCAGGAAGGCAGAGCCCCTTTCTCTGCCAGCTGACGTAAGTGGTCTAAAAATAATTATAAGCAAGAGGGGACGAAGCCAGCGTGAGCCCAGCCAACCCACTAATGTATCATCAAGGATAATGCTAGACTGAGAATCGTGCGCAGTCCTTTTCTTCTTAAGTCAGGACACCCAGACCACTCTCTTACACACCCGGGGCTTCCACAGGATGAGAATCCTACCAGGAAAAGCAGGCCCCACTGCTCAGGACAAATCCACATCACTCCGCAGCCCAGCCATTCACTCGTAGAAACTAAATGACAGTTTCTACATACATGTGTTGTTCAGAAAAAAACAATTTGGGAGGGGGTAAGGGATAAATTAGAAGTTTGGGATTAACATATGTACACAACTACATATAAAACAGATAACCATCAAGGACCCACTGTATAGCATAGTTAACTCTATATAATAAGCTATAATGGAAAAGAATCTATTAAAAAAATAGATACACATGTATGGATATGTATCTGAATCCCGTTGATGTACACCTGAAACTAACACAACATTGTTAACCAACTATACTCCAGTTGAAAAACAAAATCAGAAAAGAAAAATGTCTTAAGAAAACAATTCAGGGTAGCCCACACTTCACCCCGTGTATTTTCTCAATTCAGACAAAGACGTATAAGGACAGCTCCTAGGTTCTATGAGACAGAACGGATCTCTGTTCCTCGTGTGATTCGTGAAGAGCACGGGCAAAGGGGTTGCTCACAGGGACTTACCTTCTTAGACTTCTTCCTCAAGGTGTAACCTCTGTACCAGCCTGAGCAAACACAAAGGGGAAGCAGTTAGTGCGAGGAACATCACGGGGTCCGAAACGCACCTTCCTGCGGCCGAGCGCGCCCGTCTGCAGGACCACATGGTCAGCGCTCACAGCGCTCGGTCGCCCTAAGGCTCCGGAGAGCCAGCAGGGCTTTCGTAGAGAGCATCTCAACGGCGTGCGTGCAGCCTAGCAGGGGCTTTGCCGGGAGACCTCCAGCTCCTTCACCGCCAGCGGCCGCACGTGGTCTTGAGGGAGCCGATCGGTTCCAAGAGCGGAAGCCAACCTTTGGACTCCTGGGCCCTGGGAGGATCTGGGGTGTGTGCATGTTCCTGTGTCCCTCGGCTGGATGGAGCGGGGTCACTGCCAAGCACACACATCATCAAGAGGGGCCGCATAACAGAAACGCTATTGACAGCTGACTTCCTCCCGCTACAGGATGCGGGGGGCGCTTTGCCCTGGAGCAGCCACATCACACAAAGTGCTCCTGTGCCGAGACTCGCCCCAACAGGAAGCCTCGGCCCCAGGGACACAGTATGGGGCGGCCTCGACTCAACAGGAAAGCAACCACAATCCACATCACTCCAGCCCAGCCATTCACTCGTAGAAACTAAATGACAGTTTCTACATACATGTGTTGTTCAGAAAAACAATTTGGGAGGGGGTAAGGGATAAATTAGAAGTTTGGGATTAACATATGTACACAACTACATATAAAACAGATAACCATCAAGGACCCACTGTATAGCATAGTTAACTCTATATAATAAGCTATAATGGAAAAGAATCTATTAAAAAAATAGATACACATGTATGGATATGTATCTGAATCCCGTTGATGTACACCTGAAACTAACACAACATTGTTAACCAACTATACTCCAGTTGAAAAACAAAATCAGAAAAGAAAAATGTCTTAAGAAAACAATTCAGGGTAGCCCACACTTCACCCCGTGTATTTTCTCAATTCAGACAAAGACGTATAAGGACAGCTCCTAGGTTCTATGAGACAGAACGGATCTCTGTTCCTCGTGTGATTCGTGAAGAGCACGGGCAAAGGGGTTGCTCACAGGGACTTACCTTCTTAGACTTCTTCCTCAAGGTGTAACCTCTGTACCAGCCTGAGCAAACACAAAGGGGAAGCAGTTAGTGCGAGGAACATCACGGGGTCCGAAACGCACCTTCCTGCGGCCGAGCGCGCCCGTCTGCAGGACCACATGGTCAGCGCTCACAGCGCTCGGTCGCCCTAAGGCTCCGGAGAGCCAGCAGGGCTTTCGTAGAGAGCATCTCAACGGCGTGCGTGCAGCCTAGCAGGGGCTTTGCCGGGAGACCTCCAGCTCCTTCACCGCCAGCGGCCGCACGTGGTCTTGAGGGAGCCGATCGGTTCCAAGAGCGGAAGCCAACCTTTGGACTCCTGGGCCCTGGGAGGATCTGGGGTGTGTGCATGTTCCTGTGTCCCTCGGCTGGATGGAGCGGGGTCACTGCCAAGCACACACATCATCAAGAGGGGCCGCATAACAGAAACGCTATTGACAGCTGACTTCCTCCCGCTACAGGATGCGGGGGGCGCTTTGCCCTGGAGCAGCCACATCACACAAAGTGCTCCTGTGCCGGAGACTCGACCCCAACAGGAAGCCTCGGCCCCAGGGACACAGTACCCCCTTGGGGGCTGGCCTCGACTCAAGCTCCCATTCTCTCCACGCGGGAGGGCAAGCGAACAGAGCAGAAGACAGAGAGGCCAGCACTCCTGGCAGGAACTCAATGCCCACTGGAAGACACGTTCAATGCCAGGCTGGACCCAGACACACTCTTGGCCCCTCTGCTCAGGTGGAGGGCAGACATCATCCCTGCCAGTGCTCAGGGGTCCACCGCCCAGCGAGTCCACCACACCACGAATGGCTCCCAGAACAGTCTGATGCAGCTGCAGACCCCCTCACTCCAGGAAAGGCAATCAAAAGCTGAGACAAATTTCACTCTGCCCCCAGGAGCAAAAGGAGTCCCCTCCGTAGAAGGACGGAGGCACCTGCAAAGTGCCAGCTAAGCCAACTCCCCAGACTAAGCAAACACTGGGGTTTAACGAAGGCTGAGCATGGAAGAACCGATGCTTTCAAGCGTTTGTGCTGGAGAAGACTCTTGAGAGTCCCCTGCACTGCAAGGAGATCAAATCAGTCAATCCTAAAGGAAATCAACCCTGAGTATTCATTGAAAGGGTTGATGCTAGAGCAGGGTTGGCCACCTGATGCGAAGAGATGACTCATCAGAAAAACCCGGATGCTGGGAAAACCTGAAGGCAGGAGAAGGCGGGCAGAGGATGGCATCACTGCCTCAACGGACGTGAGACTGAGCAAGTGCCAGGAGATAATGAAGGACAGGGAAGCCTGGCGTGCTGCCGTCCATGGGCTGCAAAGACTTGGACATAACTTCGCAACTAAACAACAGCAATACCATGTCAAGCAGTCAAATGCTGGAAAGTTGGGATGCATGAATGAAGGTGCCCAGAGACTGAAAATGGGCCTGTGGTCCACCACTCACACCTCTTCCAGGGCAAGAATTTAACAATCAGAGAAAGAGTGGAAGCAGGAAAGCATGGCACATTCAGAAACACTGCTGACGACCATCAGGAGCCTCGCAAAGGATTTGCCAAGACCTACGTCCGATCAATGAACTCACTTCATTCCTGACAAGGGAACTACACCCACCCTTCAGTGACGAGAAAAAGACAGCAGCCAAGACAAAAATCAGCAATGTTTATAAACACTGTAGAGAAGAAACCCAAGAGACTTCCATATGTATGAAGAGATGTTCAAACTTACTAGCGATCGGATTTAAACACATTAAATCCACAGATTAAAACACAACTGTTAAGCTAAAGGGAAACTGTACCCCTGCAGGATTCAGGCAGCCCCGGCACTGAGGACAGGAGGGCAGACCTCATGAACCAGTGTGGGGGAGATCCTTCTTCCCCACCATACACACCCCCACAGCCCCGAGCACCACCCAAGTCCGCGGGCAGACATCGCAGGCCCACAGCCACAGCCTAGGGAGGCGGGCACAGAGGCCAGGCGAACGCCACTCACGGCGAGGGTGGTGAGTGAGACGTGAGGGCGCGGACAGGGCAGGGAGGGCCACCGGCGAATGTGCGCAGACGGCAGCACTGACTCTGAACACCACATGGAGCGAAACTGTAAACCAGAGCAAGAACTGCGACCACACCGACACACATAGAAATACAGGCACCCAGCCAGTGCAGACAAACTCAGAAACTCCCTTCTAACACAGCAGAGGGTTTTCCAGGAGAAGAGAGAGGTGTGAGGAGGGAAATGCATAGAGGGACTGAAAAGGAGGACGAGCCTTTTTCTTTTATTTCACTTTATGATAATAGACAGCGGTTTCTTTTTTTAGTGGTTTTTCTAAGCCAACGGTTTCCCTTCTCGAGAATTTTTGCGTATGTTATTCCTTCCAGCACCGGAGTCCCCAGACAACGTGCCAAAGGCTGCATCAGACAGAGCAAATGTAGAAATAGGTCAGACCCAATGCCTGCCTCCAAGAGCAGACTCCCCTCCAAGGCGGGGGTCAGACCACAAGCAAGGACAGACTGAGCATCCCGGAGAGAGGGCAACCCCACAGAGACGTCATGCAGGGAAATGGGGGGACACGGGAGGACCACAACCTGGCTGCTGCTGTGGGGGAAGCAGGCCAGGCGGAACGAGGCCAGAGGCAGGGAGACCACCAGGCCTCCCTTGCCAAGACCTACGTCCACATGACTCATTTGACGGGAACTACACCCACCCTTCAGTGACGAGAAAAAGACAGCAGCCAAGACAAAAATCAGCAATGTTTATAAACACTGTAGAGAAGAAACCCAAGAGACTTCCATATGTATGAAGAGATGTTCAAACTTACTAGCGATCGGATTTAAACACATTAAATCCACAGATTAAAACACAACTGTTAAGCTAAAGGGAAACTGTACCCCTGCAGGATTCAGGCAGCCCCGGCACTGAGGACAGGAGGGCAGACCTCATGAACCAGTGTGGGGGAGATCCTTCTTCCCCACCATACACACCCCCACAGCCCCGAGCACCACCCAAGTCCGCGGGCAGACATCGCAGGCCCACAGCCACAGCCTAGGGAGGCGGGCACAGAGGCCAGGCGAACGCCACTCACGGCGAGGGTGGTGAGTGAGACGTGAGGGCGCGGACAGGGCAGGGAGGGCCACCGGCGAATGTGCGCAGACGGCAGCACTGACTCTGAACACCACATGGAGCGAAACTGTAAACCAGAGCAAGAACTGCGACCACACCGACACACATAGAAATACAGGCACCCAGCCAGTGCAGACAAACTCAGAAACTCCCTTCTAACACAGCAGAGGGTTTTCCAGGAGAAGAGAGAGGTGTGAGGAGGGAAATGCATAGAGGGACTGAAAAGGAGGACGAGCCTTTTTCTTTTATTTCACTTTATGATAATAGACAGCGGTTTCTTTTTTTAGTGGTTTTTCTAAGCCAACGGTTTCCCTTCTCGAGAATTTTTGCGTATGTTATTCCTTCCAGCACCGGAGTCCCCAGACAACGTGCCAAAGGCTGCATCAGACAGAGCAAATGTAGAAATAGGTCAGACCCAATGCCTGCCTCCAAGAGCAGACTCCCCTCCAAGGCGGGGGTCAGACCACAAGCAAGGACAGACTGAGCATCCCGGAGAGAGGGCAACCCCACAGAGACGTCATGCAGGGAAATGGGGGGACACGGGAGGACCACAACCTGGCTGCTGCTGTGGGGGAAGCAGGCCAGGCGGAACGAGGCCAGAGGCAGGGAGAACCAACACGCTGAGTCGCTTCTCCCAGACCGTGCTCAACCAACCGGCTCCAAACAAGAGACACCCAGCACACAGAGGCCCCCACCCGACACCCAGAACAGGTCAGAGGCGGTCAAACTCAGGGAGGGCCCCGTCCAGCCCAGGAGAGCGGCAGCCGCGTCACGGCGCGCAGTGGAGTGCTCCCCGCAGAAGGACAAGGGCGCACACTCAAGTGCAGGCTCGTGCCAGGAAGACGAGACCAGGCAGCAGAGGGGCGGGGGAGGGGGTCAGCAAGAAGGCTCTGCCCAGGCAGGCATGCTCAGAGTCTTCCCGGACGCCTCGAGGTTCGTCAGGTAGAGCGGGAGCTGGGGGGCGGGCAGGGCAGCCAGCACAGAGGCGTGCTCCCACGGCATCTGGGAAGCCCCCAGCCGCAAGGCCGGGGCGCGCCTGAGGAAAAGGCTGGGGCTCAGGTAGGACACGGGGTTCCCAGGTGGCACAGTGGTAAAGAACCCGCCTGCCAGTGCAGGAGACACAGGTTCCATCGCTGGGTCAGGAAGATCCCTGGAGGAGGAAATGGCCACCCACTCCAGCCTACTTGCCTGGGGAATCCCCCGGACAGGAGCCTGGTGGGCTGCCGTCCACGGGGTCGCAGAGAGTCGGACACGACTGAGCAGGCACTCACGCAAGCAGGCCAGGTAGGAACCAGATCACGAGGGTTCTGGGTCCTGCCCAGCTCACCAGTACCTGCCTGAAGACGCACGGGACAGTCGCCTGTGGCAGATGTACTGCGTTCCACTCCACGTACTGGCCAGCAGAGAGCCAAAGCCTGGATCGGAGCAAACCACGTCCTCGTGGACGGCATCTGCACACCTGCGGGAGCTCTGGGGGCGTCCCGGGCACCGCACTCTGCAGGCGCCACGGGGCAGACCCAGCCCAGAGGCCAGAGGTTTCAGAAGCAACACGATCACTTTCAGGGAGACGAGACGCACATCCACGGTGCCCCTCCGCGGCGCTGGGCCAGGTGGCCGGTCGCCTGGGACAAGGTGCCAAGGTGGCCTGCTGGGGAGGCTGGGCTGCACGGCTGGTAGTCTCCCAGGAGAGGGGAGCCCTGTCCACACAACCACTTGTCCCAGTTTGCGGAGGGTTGAACTGTGCCCCCAACTAGATGTGGAAGTCTTAACTCTCTCTACCTGTGGGGCTACCCTTATCTAGAAATAAGGTCCTGGCAGATAAGCATATAAGCATATCCCGTGATGGCCACCCTAGGAAACCCAGACAGGGTCTTCACGAGCCAGTCCACTGACAGATGCTGATGGTAGGAAAAGGAACCGAAGTGTACTTTGTTACAAAACTGATCATTATCGCTTGGAAAACTGGAATCCAGTTTGAGTGTTGTGTTTCCGTCACAAGAACACCTGCTTAATCTAGTGCGACGCTGCCGTCTCCCTCAGCACGGCACTCAGCCCCTGGAGATCCTTCTGGAAATAAGCAGGTGGCAGGATCCACACACCCTTGGCCACTGGAGTCATTCAAGCAACATCAGTGACCGGGCTCACCTCTCCTGTCTGGTTGACCCTGAACACTGCTTATAGGCAGGGCATGGCCCCCCCCAACTGGGAGTCATTCAAGCAACATCAGTGACCGGGGCTCACCTCTCCATGTCTGGTTGACCCTGAACAGCCTACTTGCCTGGGGAATCCCCCGGACAGGAGCCTGGTGGGCTGCCGTCCACGGGGTCGCAGAGAGTCGGACACGACTGAGCAGGCACTCACGCAAGCAGGCCAGGTAGGAACCAGATCACGAGGGTTCTGGGTCCTGCCCAGCTCACCAGTACCTGCCTGAAGACGGGGACAGTCGCCTGTGGCAGATGTACTGCGTTCCACTCCACGTACTGGCCAGCAGAGAGCCAAAGCCTGGATCGGAGCAAACCACGTCCTCGTGGACGGCATCTGCACACCTGCGGGAGCTCTGGGGGCGTCCCGGGCACCGCACTCTGCAGGCGCCACGGGGCAGACCCAGCCCAGAGGCCAGAGGTTTCAGAAGCAACACGATCACTTTCAGGGAGACGAGACGCACATCCACGGTGCCCCTCCGCGGCGCTGGGCCAGGTGGCCGGTCGCCTGGGACAAGGTGCCAAGGTGGCCTGCTGGGGAGGCTGGGCTGCACGGCTGGTAGTCTCCCAGGAGAGGGAGCCCTGTCCACACAACCACTTGTCCCAGTTTGCGGAGGGTTGAACTGTGCCCCCAACTAGATGTGGAAGTCTTAACTCTCTCTACCTGTGGGGCTACCCTTATCTAGAAATAAGGTCCTGGCAGATAAGCATATAAGCATATCCCGTGATGGCCACCCTAGGAAACCCAGACAGGGTCTTCACGAGCCAGTCCACTGACAGATGCTGATGGTAGGAAAAGGAACCGAAGTGTACTTTGTTACAAAACTGATCATTATCGCTTGGAAAACTGGAATCCAGTTTGAGTGTTGTGTTTCCGTCACAAGAACACCTGCTTAATCTAGTGCGACGCTGCCGTCTCCCTCAGCACGGCACTCAGCCCCTGGAGATCCTTCTGGAAATAAGCAGGTGGCAGGATCCACACACCCTTGGCCACTGGAGTCATTCAAGCAACATCAGTGACCGGGGCTCACCTCTCCTGTCTGGTTGACCCTGAACACTGCTTATAGGCAGGGGCATGCCCCAAATGACCCCTCAAAATCCCATCTACCTCCATGGTGACCTGGAAAGTTCTTCTCTTTGCTCTATGTTCCAAGCCTCTCTGAGCCTGAGACAGATAAATTAACCATAACTGGCAAGTAAATGCGTTCTTTGAACTGGAATATACAGAGGGAACATCTAGAAATTATATTCTCTGGAGTAATCCCAGCAGTATCCTACCCTGAATGGGATCACATAGAAAAGGAAAATGGAATTTGACAAACAGAAATCAATTTTCTTAGGGGAACAGCGGAAGAGGTGAGAAAGAGAAGAATGCAAATCTAACACAACCCATAAAATTTAAATAGAACAAGAGGAAAGAGTAGAAGAACAATTATTCCATTGTAATCTGATAAGTAACAAGTCACCAAGTTTCCCAAAAGCAAAACAACTCCCCCCACCCCCATGCATTTCTCTGATAAGATTCTGACTAAAACCAAAAAGACTGTTGGCAAAGGAGGGGAGTTGTCTTCCTGTTACAGTGTCTTTACAAAGACTGGAACACAGTCATCAGCACTGGGAAGACCGATGCGCCCAGAGACCCAGCGCTCGCTCACTGAAGACGCCTGTATCACGATGCTGGCCACAATGTCAAACACCTGCCACCCGGGTTTTTTAAGGTAAATGCACGAGGATCATCGACTGGCCTGAGGGTCCCCCTGTTTAAAGAGGGCGTCCTTCTCACGAACCGAGGAATGAGCTGCCACGGCGCCCCGCACCACCGGGGCCACACAGGAAACTGGTCTCTATCCAGGAATGACGTCACTGTCCACTGTTTACTGACCAGGATTTCAAATGTAGCTGACCGGGGCAGAAATAGAGAAAAAGATGTAAGAGCTTTCTTCACTTCAGATCAGAAACGTGTCCGAGATGAGAGGTTTGATCCTTAACCTCTAGCTAATTTCTCTGCTTCCGCCCAGCCACTGGCCATAGGAGCTGGGAGCAGATGAGGCGATCCAACTGTCAGCTGTGAACCCCGAAAACCAGCAGACGGGACCCGGGGCGGCTGTCCGTTCGCATCGAAAGGAACATGTCTGTTTCTCTGGCATTACATCCGCTTCAGGCGTGCCCCATGAAAGCTGATTTGCTTCCTCCCCCAGTGGGGCATTTTTTAGAGTAGAAGGTGCAAATGGAATTGTGACCTGGAAAGTTCTTCTCTTTGCTCTATGAAATCAATTTTCTAAAAGGTTCTTGAACTATACAGAGGGAACATCTAGAAATTATATTCTCTGGAGTAATCCCAGCAGTATCCTACCCTGAATGGGATCACATAGAAAAGGAAAATGGAATTTGACAAACAGAAATCAATTTTCTTAGGGGAACAGCGGAAGAGGTGAGAAAGAGAAGAATGCAAATCTAACACAACCCATAAAATTTAAATAGAACAAGAGGAAAGAGTAGAAGAACAATTATTCCATTGTAATCTGATAAGTAACAAGTCACCAAGTTTCCCAAAAGCAAAACAACTCCCCCCCCTCCCATGCATTTCTCTGATAAGATTCTGACTAAAACCAAAAAGACTGTTGGCAAAGGAGGGGAGTTGTCTTCCTGTTACAGTGTCTTTACAAAGACTGGAACACAGTCATCAGCACTGGGAAGACCGATGCGCCCAGAGACCCAGCGCTCGCTCACTGAAGACGCCTGTATCACGATGCTGGCCACAATGTCAAACACCTGCCACCCGGGTTTTTTAAGGTAAATGCACGAGGATCATCGACTGGCCTGAGGGTCCCCCTGTTTAAAGAGGGCGTCCTTCTCACGAACCGAGGAATGAGCTGCCACGGCGCCCCGCACCACCGGGGCCACACAGGAAACTGGTCTCTATCCAGGAATGACGTCACTGTCCACTGTTTACTGACCAGGATTTCAAATGTAGCTGACCGGGGCAGAAATAGAGAAAAAGATGTAAGAGCTTTCTTCACTTCAGATCAGAAACGTGTCCGAGATGAGAGGTTTGATCCTTAACCTCTAGCTAATTTCTCTGCTTCCGCCCAGCCACTGGCCATAGGAGCTGGGAGCAGATGAGGCGATCCAACTGTCAGCTGTGAACCCCGAAAACCAGCAGACGGGACCCGGGGCGGCTGTCCGTTCGCATCGAAAGGAACATGTCTGTTTCTCTGGCATTACATCCGCTTCAGGCGTGCCCCATGAAAGCTGATTTGCTTCCTCCCCCAGTGGGGCATTTTTTAGAGTAGAAGGTGCAAATGGAAGGGAATTCTAGGCCAGTCTGTGTCAGATGAGGAAGTAAGGGAGTGGACGTGGACACGGGAATCTGAATAGGTCTGCACTCCTCAAGGAGCACGGGAGCAAGCTGCAGCTCGCCCCAAGGAGAAGCTGCGTGACGCCTCGCTCGTGTGCAGCAGAGACGCCAGACACCATGTGCGCAGTTCACCCCGTGATCTCTGTGGGGTGTCGGTAATGTTCTCCTCCCCCTCCATCCCCCAGGAGGGGTCTGGCTAAAGTCAATCTGAATGCAACTTTGCTCTTGGAATTACCAATTTTAATCAGTTCTTTTCATTCCTTTGTTACACAGGAGTCACCCTTCCAACAGGAAATAAAGCCACCAACGCTCAAACATGATCTTGCAAAACATCAAGATGTGAGGAGTCTAAAATTCAAGCCCTGCATCGCTTCTTTTCTGGGCAGTGATAAACCACAGCATAAAACGAAAGGGGTCCCATTTTAATGATGTGCGAAACACTCATATGAAAGCCAATTGCCAGAAAACACTGGACACTGGAAAACCACTGTCGCCGACAAGTATATTTATAGGATAATTACAACAACTGCTTCACTGGGCCACGTCCCACGGGGCTGTGACCATCACTGTTCACCCCTCAGAAAATGGGGTCACAGATGTTTTTAAAAGGAAATAAGAAATAACCATTTTGGTTCCTCTCATGAAGTTGTTAACAAGTCTAAGTGAGACCATAACAAATGCCTCACCATTCACATCAAACACCTGAAAAGGACGAGTCAGACACTGAAACACCATAAATGTAGTTAAAGCTACTTTTTTCAAGTGGTCAGTTATTAACATTTATTAACAGTTATACATTTGCAAAAAAAGAAAGAGAACAACGATCTTTTAAAATAATGAAAACAATCATTTCAACAGAAACCTTTAGAGGTTAAAAATTTAGAAGTTTAGGTTTAAGTTCATCTTAATTAAAAAAAAAAAAAAAAAGAAGAAGCAGTTAACAAGACAGCCTCACTACTGCTCGTTCCCGACACAGCATCTTTCATGCAAGAAAACCAGCCATAAGCGTTTTCCTAACAAGGTCATGTTTGGCCCATTAAACCCTCAAAGTGTCCTAACTGAGCAAAACCATACAAGGAAGCAAGCACACCAGACTAAATACGCACCTTCGTACGTTTCCAGGATGTGCACGGTGTCTCCAATTTGTAAAGAAAGCTCGTCCGCTCCCCTGGCGTCGTAGTTATAAAATGCTGTTCCAAGGGAAAAAAGACGAAAGAGGCTGTGAGTAAAGGCAATCACGCTGGATTGTTTCTGCCTGTTTTTAGGACTGACATACTCCATCTTGGCCTGGATCATCCTCCCTGATGCCCACAAAAGGAGCCGATTCTTTAAGGGACCTCCGTTCAAGTAGGAGAAATGTATAACCACTCGTGACCCCAGACAACCACAAATGGTTTACTGTGGCAAAATACGTATGGTGTGAAATTTGCCTTTTTCATCATTTTTAAGTGTACACTTCGGTGACGTTAGTTAACATTCATAACGTTGAACTCCATTAGCACCAGGAATTTCCAGAACTTTGCATCACTCCAAACAGAAACCCCGCAACCACTGAGCAGTGACTCCTGACCTCCCTCCGCCCGTCCCTGATAACCTGTAAGCTGTCTCCTATCTCATGACGCTCACTGCTCCAGCCACCCTACGAGTGCGATCACAGACTACGGTTCCTTTGTGTCTGGCTTCCTCCAAAAGGACAGTGTTTTCAAGGTGCACGCACGTTGCCCCATGTACAAGACCCTCACTTCTTTTCATGGCAGAGGAACGTTTACAATAGGAAGACAACGGAAGCTACTGTCAACAGCATTTCATTATCTCCTCATATACTATCTTAGATTTCCACTCACAGACTTTTTTTTTAATTAGACGACTTTTTCCTATCTGTGAATCCATGACACCGGGATTGAATATTCCTTGAAAATCAAAACGATGTTTCAAATATAAACCAATGTTGCTGTTCAGCCAAAAAAACAGTACAACCAAATAGGCAAAAATACATCTTAAGACGAAATTCTTCAAACTAACAATACACAACAAAACCCCAAACATTTCTCCGGCATAAAGCAGTTCTGTTCCTCTAAGCTAAGCATGCAGAAGTCATTCCATTCAACTCACGCCATGCTCGTGCTCCAGCAAGGAGATAAAGGGAAACATTGTAGTGAAAAAAAAAAACAGGATGCTTATGACTCCCAAATACTCAATGAGCCCACTTTCAACTAAAAATAATTACAGCCATGTTCTTCCTTCCCAATGGATTCTACCTAAAAGGATTCTTGGACTTGAGTAGATAAAATTCATCATAAACCACTCCTCAATTAGGCGCCCCTCTCATCCGTCCATCCCAAACACCCTGCTGGACGAAGCGGTCCTTCACGGGCACTGACGCCACGCCCATCTCTGGAGGTCTCCCTGGTCACGTGACGTGCTGACTTCTCCTACAAACATGGAGGGCCGACCCTCCGTCATCTGCCTGACCCCCTGGCCTGCCTGCCAACCACACACTCCTGGTCTCTGTCCCTGCTTCTCCCTGAAAGAAAGAAGCCGCCCATCCCTGTGCGTCCCTCTGGATCCTTCCCCCACCCACAGGGTCTTCCCACCAGCGCTCGCCCTGCCAGAGGGCCAAGGCCCACGTATGCGTCAGCTCTTTGAACCCCTTTCGGCAAAAACACCCGGCACGGCTGCACACTTCCTGCTGCAGCTCCATCACCACGCTACCGGAGGCCTGCGTGGTCTCTGGAAACACACAGGGTGGGCAGGGTACCACCTCCATCCTGCAGCCTGAGTAACCTCCTGCAAACGGTCTACCCCTCCCCCGTCAGCCTCCCTGTCTGTACAATAAGGAGACTGAGCTCTGTCCTGTAGGAGGACTCACGTACGTTGCGTCTTAAAGATTCAAATGATGCCAGCGTCTCTGCTGATGGGATGCAGCAGGTCGCCCTCGGTGAACACTCAGTAAATGGTAAAGTTCCCACCGTGGGTAGGAGCATTTTGTTTTTACTGCCATGAAGACTTCTCTCCCTACCAGAATCCTTTTTTAAAAAGCCGAAGTGCACAGATTATCACATGGGCACAAAAAATCTAAAATATCAGCAACCAGATACACATAGAAAATTCCATCTTCACAGGTATTTTCCAACAAAACCCCAAACATTTCTCCGGCATAAAGCAGTTCTGTTCCTCTAAGCTAAGCATGCAGAAGTCATTCCATTCAACTCACGCCATGCTCGTGCTCCAGCAAGGAGATAAAGGGAAACATTGTAGTGAAAAAAAACAGGATGCTTATGACTCCCAAATACTCAATGAGCCCACTTTCAACTAAAAATAATTACAGCCATGTTCTTCCTTCCCAATGGATTCTACCTAAAAGGATTCTTGGACTTGAGTAGATAAAATTCATCATAAACCACTCCTCAATTAGGCGCCCCTCTCATCCGTCCATCCCAAACACCCTGCTGGACGAAGCGGTCCTTCACGGGCACTGACGCCACGCCCATCTCTGGAGGTCTCCCTGGTCACGTGACGTGCTGACTTCTCCTACAAACATGGAGGGCCGACCCTCCGTCATCTGCCTGACCCCCTGGCCTGCCTGCCAACCACACACTCCTGGTCTCTGTCCCTGCTTCTCCCTGAAAGAAAGAAGCCGCCCATCCCTGTGCGTCCCTCTGGATCCTTCCCCCACCCACAGGGTCTTCCCACCAGCGCTCGCCCTGCCAGAGGGCCAAGGCCCACGTATGCGTCAGCTCTTTGAACCCCTTTCGGCAAAAACACCCGGCACGGCTGCACACTTCCTGCTGCAGCTCCATCACCACGCTACCGGAGGCCTGCGTGGTCTCTGGAAACACACAGGGTGGGCAGGGTACCACCTCCATCCTGCAGCCTGAGTAACCTCCTGCAAACGGTCTACCCCTCCCCCGTCAGCCTCCCTGTCTGTACAATAAGGAGACTGAGCTCTGTCCTGTAGGAGGACTCACGTACGTTGCGTCTTAAAGATTCAAATGATGCCAGCGTCTCTGCTGATGGGATGCAGCAGGTCGCCCTCGGTGAACACTCAGTAAATGGTAAAGTTCCCACCGTGGGTAGGAGCATTTTGTTTTTACTGCCATGAAGACTTCTCTCCCTACCAGAATCCTTTTTTAAAAAGCCTAAGTGCACAGATTATCACATGGGCACAAAAAATCTAAAATATCAGCAACCAGATACACATAGAAAATTCCATCTTCACAGGTATTTTCCTGTATTTTCACCCAAATTCATAAAAGTCAAACGTCCTCAGCTGACATAAATGGTTATTAGCAGTTATTAAGTTTATTTAGCATTTTATGGTGAATCCTTAACAAGAAATAACTGCATTAGAGAAGGAGCACTCAGAACATACGCTGGCCTCTCCCAGCCCTGCACAAACACCTCCAAAGCCTTTAGGAACCATAAATGCATTTATCACCGTTCTTAACAGCATCCCTGCCAGCAAGCCTATTCTATTACAGACACAGAAAAAATAAACACGTCAAAAAAATACAAATAAAATAAAATGCACATGTCCACTGTAAATACATTTGGGTCCATGTGAATTTGTAAGGCCCACACCTTCAAGTAGAGGCCTCTCCATCTCTAAGGTAGTCAGAGAAAAGGAGCTGTGAAAAGCTCACACAAGAACAGAAACACTTCCTGGACTCCTCTCGGGTAGCTCAGCTGGTAAAGAACCACCTGCAATGCAGGAGATCCCGGTTCAATTCCCAGGTCAGGAAGATGCCCTGGAGAAGAGAGAGGCTACCCACTCCAGTGTTCTGGGGTCTCCCTGGTGGGTTCAGACGGTAAAAAATCTGCCTGAAATACAGGAGATCTGGGTTCCATCCCTGGGTTGGGAAGATCTCCTAGAGAAGGGAAAGGCCACCCACTCCAGTATTCTTGCCTGGAGAATCCCATGGCTGGTCCATGGGCCACAGAATCAGACATGACTGAGGGGCTTTCACTTCACTTCCGTCTCTCTTCACTTTCTGGTGGTCCAGTGGCTAAGACTCTGCACTCCCAATGTAGGGGGCCTGAGTTCAATCCCTGGTCAGGGAACTAGACCCCACATGCCACAACTAAGTCCTGGTGCAGCCACATAAATAAATAAATAAAACTAGCTGGAGGAGCCTTGGTGGGCTACAGTCCACAGGGTCACGAAGAGTCAGACATGACTAAGCATACACACACAGCAGGGGTTAAAAACAATAAAGTCAGGGCTTCCCTGGTGGTCCAGTGGGTAAGGACACCGCCTAGCAGTGCAAGGGGCGCCAGTTCGATCCCTGGCCTGGGAAGATCCCACGTGCCGCAGAGCAGCTGGACTGATGTGTCCAATTACCGAGCCGGAGCTTTGGAGCACATGCGCCCAGAGCCGGTACTCTGTGACAACAGAGGCCACTGCGATGGGAGGCCCACACAGGCCAAAGAACAAAGATGGATGAAAAATAGACAAATGAAAGACCAATAGAAGTGCCCCACCTGCCCCCCCTCCCTCACCACCCCTTCAAAAATAAATCAATAAATAAATGTTTAAAAAAATGAATAAATAAATAAAGTCAAATGATAAACAACCTTTAGAAAAAAAGGACAGAGACATTTCACATTTAACTAACCTTAAAGATCCACAGTTTCACAGATGATGGGAAAGGGGTCCTCGGAGGGTTTACGCCTATGGCCCCAAATGACACAACAGAGCCTAGACCACCACACTGGCTGCACAGCCCACAGCCTTAACAATCCCATATTTGAAGCCAAATCAAAAGACCCAACTCTATGTTGAGTTAATCAGTTGACAAGGAAGCAGGAGAGAGGGAAAAGCATGCTAGACAGAATAACGGCCACAAAGATGCTCATGTCCGAATCCAGAAACCTGCAAGAATGCTCCTTTACACAGCAAAGGGGCCGTGGCAAGTGAGACAGGTTAAAGATCTAGAGACAAGGGTGTGGTCCTAGGTGATCCAGGTGGGTCCAGTGCAATCACCAGATTCCATAAGAGGGAGAGACAGAGACGTGACCATGGAAGCAGAGGGCCAAGTGAAGCAAGGGAGAGGCCACAAGCCAAGGCACACTGGCGCCTGCAGACACTGGAGAAGGCAAGTGAAGGACCCACCCCAGAGCCTCCAGCAGGCACACGGCCCTGCCCAAACCTTGACTCCAGGAATTCTGATGTCCAGACTGTAGGATTATACATCTGTGTTGTTTTAGACCCCCTAAATTGTAACAGCAGCAGCAATGGGAAACCTGTACAGGGAGGTATGTGGGAAACAATTTAACAGTGGTATTTTGTGGTTGATTTACTCGCTGATGAGCAGGGACCCCAGGTCTAAGTGTCTGAACCTGACAAGTTCGAGGGCTGAGGGTCCCCAGTTTTTTGGTAACAGAAAAATTAGAACAATGCAGTGAATTTTTCTTAAATAAACCTAAACATATTCAATGTAAAAGAAGACTATGCCTCCGTCTGATTATCTGAGCTTTCAAAGCTGCCCCTTTGGGGGAGTGGGGGGCGAGCGTCGTGGCACCTTCTTTACGAAGGACGATGACGACAGATGGCCTCCAAGTTTAAAAACGTCTGCACTCGACAGAAGCACAAAGGCGGTCTTTCTGCAGTCTGCCTTCTTTCTCTCTCTGGTCTGTGAAGACGTGGGAACACCCCTGCAAGAGAACACCACCATGGCGGCTCCATTCACCTCTCTGGAGAGAGCAGCCTTCACTTGCCTCTAGCTGGTGGGTGAACACTTCATCGATTCCTCCTCCTTGAAGCCGTTTACCTTTTTTACCAGCCTGATTTGAGACGGGTGTTGCTGGGTCTGCGTGGACCTTCGCATGGATTTCTCAGTGCTGGACCACAGAGCCCAGCGCAGAAGTCCTGGCCTGTTATTTGTGTGAACAGGTGAATGGGAAGGCTGTGGAGAGGAACTCAGCTCAAAGCTTCTTTCCCAGGAGGAGGGCATGAGTTTCTTGAGGGAGGAGGGATGGAGGGTGGTTCTTTTCTAAAAGAGCCAGCAGCAGCCCAGAGTGAGGAAGCACATAGACTCTTTAACCCAAAATTAAAAAATTAACACCTGGGTCTTCACACGGTTTATACGCATCAAAGATGTTGAAAAGCCAAAGCAATCTCCTCTGCTCAAACTTCTGATCAAGGTAAGAAAAGGCTGCCCTGGAACCTCAGGAAAGGGCTCATAAATCAGAGAGGAGGACTTCTGTTTACACCACGGCCCTGCCCAAACCTTGACTCCAGGAATTCTGATGTCCAGACTGTAGGATTATACATCTGTGTTGTTTTAGACCCCCTAAATTGTAACAGCAGCAGCAATGGGAAACCTGTACAGGGAGGTATGTGGGAAACAATTTAACAGTGGTATTTTGTGGTTGAGTTACTCGCTGATGAGCAGGGACCCCAGGTCGAAGTGTCTGAACCTGACAAGTTCGAGGGCTGAGGGTCCCCAGTTTTTGGTAACAAAAAAATTAGAACAATGCAGTGAATTTTTCTTAAATAAACCTAAACATATTCAATGTAAAAGAAGACTATGCCTCCGTCTGATTATCTGAGCTTTCAAAGCTGCCCCTTTGGGGGAGTGGGGGGCGAGCGTCGTGGCACCTTCTTTACGAAGGACGATGACGACAGATGGCCTCCAAGTTTAAAAACGTCTGCACTCGACAGAAGCACAAAGGCGGTCTTTCTGCAGTCTGCCTTCTTTCTCTCTCTGGTCTGTGAAGACGTGGGAACACCCCTGCAAGAGAACACCACCATGGCGGCTCCATTCACCTCTCTGGAGGGGCAGCCTTCACTTGCCTCTAGCTGGTGGGTGAACACTTCATCGATTCCTCCTCCTTGAAGCCGTTTACCTTTTTTACCAGCCTGATTTGAGACGGGTGTTGCTGGGTCTGCGTGGACCTTCGCATGGATTTCTCAGTGCTGGACCACAGAGCCCAGCGCAGAAGTCCTGGCCTGTTATTTGTGTGAACAGGTGAATGGGAAGGCTGTGGAGAGGAACTCAGCTCAAAGCTTCTTTCCCAGGAGGAGGGCATGAGTTTCTTGAGGGAGGAGGGATGGAGGGTGGTTCTTTTCTAAAAGAGCCAGCAGCAGCCCAGAGTGAGGAAGCACATAGACTCTTTAACCCAAAATTAAAAAATTAACACCTGGGTCTTCACACGGTTTATACGCATCAAAGATGTTGAAAAGCCAAAGCAATCTCCTCTGCTCAAACTTCTGATCAAGGTAAGAAAAGGCTGCCCTGGAACCTCAGGAAAGGGCTCATAAATCAGAGAGGAGGACTTCTGTTTACACCAGGACCAAAAATAACACGGACGGTGATGATGCATACTCAAGATGAAGATGGTGCTGCTGGTGATGAGGGTGAGGATGAGGATGGTGCTGCCGAGGGTGGCGAGGGTGAGGAGGACGGTCGTGACACTGGCTGACACTTACGATGGAGTACATGCCTGGACTATCCGGCGGGCTCAGAGCTTCACCGAGCCACCAGGGGGGCCCAAAATAAATCTGTCACTGTTTCCACTTTTCCCCCATCTATTTGCAATGAAATGACGGGACTGGATGCCATGATCTTAGTTAAGGAGAGAGAGAAAAAAAAAGGAAAACAATATAGTCCATCAGCCCATTTCACAAATGAGAACACAGAGGCTTCCAGGAGTCATGACTCGCTCAATGAGGTGCACTGACAGCCACCCCTGAACCCCGGGGCATCCCTTCCAGACTCTCCCCACCAGCCCGCTCTTCCTGACCCAAACCTTCATCATTTCTTGCCGAGATGAAAAATAACATTTCAGCAGGTTTCCTATGCAAAATCTTTTCTTGTCTACATGCCAAAGTTACCTTCCTTAAATCTTACTCCAAACACGACACTCTTTATCTCAGCTTTCTCAATAATGGCAAACTCTCCAGCCCGTCATCCAAAGCCCAGTGGGGCCTGACTTCAGTCCACCTTTCCATCTCCTTCTCCCTCCCTCACCTTCCTCCAGCTCCACCTGCTCCCACCCCAGGCCTATCACACCTTGCTCCTCCTCCTGGGAACACCACGCCCCCTCCTCCTCGGAAGACCCCGCTAGTCTACGAGGGCCGCCCTTCATTTCACACCCTTTTCCAGATCTTCGCTGAATCCTGGCTTTTCCCCAGGAGGAGGGCATGAGTTTCTTGAGGGAGGAGGGATGGAGGGTGGTTCTTTTCTAAAAGAGCCAGCAGCAGCCCAGAGTGAGGAAGCACATAGACTCTTTAACCCAAAATTAAAAATTAACACCTGGGTCTTCACACGGTTTATACGCATCAAAGATGTTGAAAAGCCAAAGCAATCTCCTCTGCTCAAACTTCTGATCAAGGTAAGAAAAGGCTGCCCTGGAACCTCAGGAAAGGGCTCATAAATCAGAGAGGAGGACTTCTGTTTACACCAGGACCAAAAATAACACGGACGGTGATGATGCATACTCAAGATGAAGATGGTGCTGCTGGTGATGAGGGTGAGGATGAGGATGGTGCTGCCGAGGGTGGCGAGGGTGAGGAGGACGGTCGTGACACTGGCTGACACTTACGATGGAGTACATGCCTGGACTATCCGGCGGGCTCAGAGCTTCACCGAGCCACCAGGGGGGCCCAAAATAAATCTGTCACTGTTTCCACTTTTCCCCCATCTATTTGCAATGAAATGACGGGACTGGATGCCATGATCTTAGTTAAGGAGAGAGAGAAAAAAAAAGGAAAACAATATAGTCCATCAGCCCATTTCACAAATGAGAACACAGAGGCTTCCAGGAGTCATGACTCGCTCAATGAGGTGCACTGACAGCCACCCCTGAACCCCGGGGCATCCCTTCCAGACTCTCCCCACCAGCCCGCTCTTCCTGACCCAAACCTTCATCATTTCTTGCCGAGATGAAAAATAACATTTCAGCAGGTTTCCTATGCAAAATCTTTTCTTGTCTACATGCCAAAGTTACCTTCCTTAAATCTTACTCCAAACACGACACTCTTTATCTCAGCTTTCTCAATAATGGCAAACTCTCCAGCCCGTCATCCAAAGCCCAGTGGGGCCTGACTTCAGTCCACCTTTCCATCTCCTTCTCCCTCCCTCACCTTCCTCCAGCTCCACCTGCTCCCACCCCAGGCCTATCACACCTTGCTCCTCCTGCTGGGAACACCACGCCCCCTCCTCCTCGGAAGACCCCGCTAGTCTACGAGGGCCGCCCTTCATTTCACACCCTTTTCCAGATCTTCGCTGAATCCTGGCTTTTCCCCCTAGACTAAAAAAATAAACAAAAATGAAATAAACGTGCAGCTGCACCTGAATGAATTGCTTGTTTCCCAACCGGCCTGTAAGCGCCGTGGCATCCCACAGGCTCAGTGGTTACTGATCTCTCATCTGTCTCCTCCAGGCTGAACTCCTTGGGGAAGTAAACATTTGTTCATCATTGGATTTCCCACAGTAGCAACACCACACCTTGCAGGCACTCAATAAAAATCCACTGAATTTAACCAGACCACAAAAAATTCCTTCTTGTGAGGTTTGCAACAAGAGTGAAGGCAAACACTGTATCATGTGTTCCTCCTCAAAATGATCTTGACCTCGACAGACAGATCCAGGAGCCCAAGACGGACTCAATCAATAAGAAAGAGAGACACAGTATTAGCTCTCCGGGCTCTGCTCTGGGTCTCTTCCATCTAATGAGATAATCCGCCATCCGCACTCGGGTTCAAAGCCTCCCTAATGCACCAGAGATGCGGGCTTGACCACACATCACTTTTCAAAATCTGCTCGGCTCCAAGCTTCTCTCTCTCTCTGCCACACACTGTCCCCTTGAAACATGACTTCAAGATATCAAGGAGCAATTTAAAAGTTAATCAATTCTTTTAGAAAGTCAATTTGTGAAAATTAATTGCTCCATTTGTGATCTCATTCCCTGTGTCTTGCTGTCAGTGGGAAAAATAAAACGCTCCACGGCACCGGTCTGCGTGGCGCTAGGGAACACGCAGACTGCGTCCTCATGGGGCCAGGGCGGGGTCCTGGCTGTGGCCCCTGCAAGGCTTCCTTCTAAAGGGCTGTCTGGCCGCTGTCCTTGCACCTCAGAAGCCCATCACGCGTTCATCTCGTCCCCACCAAGCACAGACGTACAGCGCCTCCCAAGCCTCTGTCCAGCTCCTGCTCTGGCCCAGCAGAGGGGCCGGTGCCGATGGTGCCACAGATGGGCCGAGCTCGGGGATGCCCCCCGGCGCCCCTGCAGCCTGGTCTCTAAGGAACACGCTGGGCCCGTCCAGGAAGAACCGTGCGGAAAGAATCAAGTCATTTACACACATCCTTCGAACCGGACCCTGGGCCAAGAGCAGCTCCCCCTCCGCACCCTGCATCAGAGCTGCGGGCTGGGCTTCCTACACGTCGTCGTCCAGAAGAGACTGACAGCCCCTCGATTACCTGCTTCTGGGACCCTCGCCCAGTCCTTCCACGTCTCTCGACAAGGCGGCGGACGACGCGGGCAGAGGTAAACCTCCCAGAGCCCTGACCCTGAGGACTCCGGGCAGCGCCTTCAGCTTCGACCTTCCTTGTGTCCAGCGCCTAACAGCACCGGACGCACAGCAGTCACCCCAGAGTGGACGGCGGGAAGGAAGAGGAACAGGGTCGAGGAAAGGAAAGGAGGAAGGAAGGAAGATTATTACAGTCTGGTCCTAAGGATGCCGCTGCAGGTGTTGTCTTTTTAAAGATAAATTTAAAAAAATAAAAGAAAATACTTAGGAGCAGGGACTTCCCCGGGGATCCAGCGGCTAAGACTCTGAGCTCCCAACGCAGGAGGCCCGGGTTCAGTCCCTGGTCAGGGAACTAGATCCCACATGCCGCAACTAAGAGGTCGCATAGTGCAACTGAACAGAAAGATCCTGCACGCCACAGCTAGAGATTCTGCATGCCACAGCTAAGACCAGATGAGCCAAATAATTACATAAAATAAATAAATATTTTTTCAAAATATACCATTAAAAAAAATACTTAGGAACAAACTTACAAGGGAGGCAATACACTTGCATATTGAAAACTACCAAATAGTGCTGGAAGAGATTAAATGATGTAAATACATGGAAAGTCATCTCATGCTCATGGACTGGAAGACTTAATATTCTTAAAACAAGAGTCTGACCCAAAGAGATCTACAGATTCAATGCAATTTTTATTAAAATCCCAATGACATTTATGCAGAAATAGAGAAATCCATCCCACAGAAGCCCCAACAGTCAAAACAATATTTAAAAAAATAAAGTCCAAAGCTTCACACTTCCTGATTTCAACAGTTCTGATCATCAAAACAGTGTGGTTTACACAGACATATAGACTAGTGCAATAGAACAGAAAGCCCAGAAATACACGGTCACACATATGGTTAAACTGTTTTGACAGGGGTGCCCAAAGTATTCAATGAGAAGACTTTCTTTTCCAAAAAATAGTGTTGGGAAAACTGGGTATCTGTATGTGAAGGGATGCAGACCCATTCACAGAAGGAAGCTGAAAGTGGTTAGAAAACCTAAACATGAAAGCTAAAACGACAAAACTCTCGTGAAAGCAAGAGTCACTCAGTGGTGTGTGACTCTTTGTAACCCCATGGACAAGTCATGGGGTTCTCCAGGCAAGAATACCGGAGCGGGCAGCCTTTCCCTTTTGCAGGGGATCTTCCCAACCCAGGGATTGAACCCAGGGCTCCTGCACTGCAGGCGGATTCTTTACCCTGTGAGCCACCAGGGAAGCCCTTAAAAGAAAACAAAGGAGAAAAGCTACATGCCACTGGATCAGGCAAAAACTTCTTGGATAGGACACCAAAAGCACTCATGGTAACAACAATAACAACAAAACAGATGTAGGCGTCTTCAAAATCAAAACCTTTTGTGCATTCAAAGGAAACTGTCGAAAGACTGTAAATGCAACCTGTAGAATGGGAGAATATATTTACAAGTCCCATTATCTGATAAGGAATTATAACCAAAATCTATAAGGAATTCCTATACTTCCACAATACAAACAATATAATTTAAAAGTGACACCTCTGGGCAGACAAACCAGAAGACCTGAAAGCAGGACCTGAGCAGGCAGTTACACAGCCAGGTTCCCAGCAGCGTTATTCACAGGAGCTAGAATGTGGACGCAAACCCAAGACAGACGAATGATCAACAGACGGACGGATCAGCCAGGTGTGGTCTCTACAGGCGCGGGGACAGCGGGCAGCCTTGAAAAGGAGAGAGATGCTGACCCACGACACCCTGAAGACACTATGCCACGTGCAGGAAGCCAGACCCACAAGACCAGAGTCTGAAGTTCTTCTCACAGGATGTCCCTAGAATTGGCTAAAACTCATAGAGACACAGAACAGAATGGGGGTTGCCAGAGGCTGAGGGGAGAGGCAGCGGGTGAGCGGTTAGGGGCTGGAGAGTTCCAGCTGGAAAGGTGAAGACGCCCAGGAGGAGGACGGGGTGCCAGAGCAGTGTGAACATGCTTAATGCCACAGAACTGTACACC
Organism: Tragulus kanchil; assembly: GCA_022376925.1. NCBI lineage: Eukaryota > Metazoa > Chordata > Mammalia > Artiodactyla > Tragulidae > Tragulus > Tragulus kanchil. Next base: position 173,871,467 of record JAIOJX010000005.1, on the reverse strand, counting down.
TGAAAACGGTGGGAAAAAATGGCATGTTTATGTTATGTCTATGTTACCATAAGAATTTTTTTAAAAAAAGATGCAATGAATACAAAGACCAGTAAAGTTAATGAGGACCCAGCATCTCCCATTTCTGTGAGCCGTGAAACAAACTCCCAGTGGGCAGAACAATTTGGTTCAACAACACAAGGTTCTTCAAACCAGAAAGAGAAACACAGCCAAACCAAGGGAGACGGGCTCACGGTCAAAACAGTACCTCCAGTTGCGTCATGAGCATGGGGCTGAAAGCACACACACATTTCTAAAAAGGACACCACTTTCAAAGTCACAAACTGACTTCTTCGGGGTTCCTATCTTTCTTTCTTAGGAAAAAAAGAGATTGATTCTCTGTCAGTAAAGTTCCCTGAGGCAAGATTTCATGCAACATTTGAATATTAGACTCAAGGAACTTACCTAAATAATTAAAGAAACGGGCAGAGGCACAGGGAGATACAGGGACGTGTCTTTAGTTATTCATTATTTCTGCCTTATGGATGGAAACAGGTGTGCAGGATGGTAAAGATAAGACTGTGAAGAGAAATGCATAAAAGAGTCGTCTATCACTTTCTCACTGAAGTGATAGGCACAATTCAAAGATATTTTAATATCTTTCTTTAGAATAAAGGATCATTGTACGCCTTACCCACAACTAGGCAGAAACCAGCCCATGTCTGTTTTGGCCAAAGGGGCACAGGGCCCCAAACATGCGGGATGTCTCAGGAAAAACACGGCGTTGTGGACGGGTTTAGGCTTTATTGCTTTTCCGTGACAGGAAAAATGAGTCCGCTTTTCAACACTTTTGTCTTTCATAAAGTCAGTGGCAGGAAAGAAAACCACTGACTTCATTACGGATGGTCTTTGCAAATCCAGCCACAAATCAGAAATGACTTAGCTGACCTGAAAATTATCTATTTCTGCATTCCATTTTGCTCAGCCACAAAGAGATGCACAGAAGAGATAGCGGGAGAGATCTAATCTCTTTAATCATCCTTCTTCAGGCAGAAAGGGTACTGCTATTTGGGGAAATAGATGCCTGTGAAACGATCCGGCTCTTCCTCCCTCCCCACCCCACGCCAGCCATGGACACTCTACAGTGACCTCAGCCCAGAGGACTGCGCAACCCCACCACAGCCAGTCCTGTGAGGCTCCCTGCACACCCACCAGCCAGGGGCTTCGACCACCAGGGCCGGCTCGTCCTCGTGAGAATCCTGATGAGGAAGATGGGCAGCCAGGAACCCTCCAAGGGTTGATGTGTCTCAGGTTGAGTTTTCTCAGCGACAGACCTGGCCAGGACCTGCGACTCCCAGCTTCTCTGGTCAAATTGGTTCCACCCAAAGCACCCAGTGAAACACACACAGGCCCGGGGACTTGAGAAGGCAAGAGTGAGCCAGGTCCCCCCACAAAGGATACATCAGAAGCAGAAGAGAAGGGTGAAGAACTGGGATTCCTGTGGCTTCTTTCCAGCCTCTTTCCATCTGCAACCTTGTTTCCAGCGGCCTGGCACCCAGGGGGACACCCTTGCTGACTGAATGAATCATTTAACAAATCAATACAGATTTTCAAGGCAGCAGAACGATTACTTGAATCCTAAATCCGCTTGAAAACACAACAGTGTTATTCGCATTTATTTCACCTTAAAACCTGAAGCCAAAACCAGGGTCTTTGCTGGCAGCGACAAGTTCTACTATCTCAGTTCTGACAGCCTCAGCCGGGAGGCATGTCCTGGAGGGCCAACTCTCCAGGATACATAGAGTTTCACTAGGACAAATGGTGCCCGTGATCCTGCCCAGGGCACCTGCACACCCAGCCCCATGAGCCAACCACACGCCCTGGATGGCCCTGAGGGGCGACAAGACCGAGCGGGTCTCGCTCAGCTTTAGGCGTGGAGGAGACGGTGCCCAGGCAATGCAGCCCGCCTTTCCAGGACTCTCATCGAGAGGAAGAGGGAGCATGTCCAAACACTGCCTGGGAGGAGGAGCTGAGGGTCCTGACCGGTCAGACCCGGGCCACCAGCCTGTCACTGTTGTCCCGGGTGTGTGGACAAGTCTGATCCAAAGGTCTCCCTCCAGCCAAAGACATGAAGGCTCTGAGGTCCAAGGCCCCCAAGGTAAGTGTTTCCTTCATTAATCACTTGATCAATCTGCTTCTTCCGTGAACAGCGCATGGATGAGGAGCAGGCAGCATGGTCACAGAGGGGGCGTGTGCAGGTGGGCTACCCCTCCCAAAGCAGACCCCAGGATGCGCCCGCAGACCTCACGTGACATGGACACACACTCAGGAATGCGAATCCAAGGCAAGTCATTAAACACACCGGCGCACCGGTGGAGGGTCTCCCTGCCCCCCGTTCACTGCACCAAGGTCCCCGCTCCTGCCTGCCAGGAGCTGCCTGCAGGCCAGACAGCACGGACCGCTGTCCTTCCCACCAGACGGCTAAGCCTGTGCCGGGCGGGCCGTCACCTTCGTAAGCATGACTGTGAGTCCACAAAACACCCAGCGAGGACGAGGCAGCGTGCCCTCCCAGCAAACCCAGCTACATAATTTCCAAGCGTGAAACCTCGTGTTCAAAAAGTATTAAAGCTTTCAAAACAATCAGGATGCCTATCATCTTTTTATTGGTTGGTCTGGCCTCACCTCGCAGCGTATGGAATCTTCGTTGCCCAACCAGGCTTCCTGAAGTAGACGCTTGGCGTCTTCATCACTGGACAGAAAGGGAAGTCCCGGCTCTCATCTGTTTTAAGTAGGCAAATGCTGCTGAGGACATGAGAAACTGGACCCTCTGAGCACCACCGGTGGGAATATAAAATGGTGCCGTTGCCATGGAAAAGTTTGGTGGATCTTTGAAAAATTAAGTATATGACTAACATCTGACCCAGCAACTCTACTTCTGGGGACCTGCCCAACAGAACTGAAACAGAGACTCACACAGGCACCTGCCCGGCCATGTTCACAGCACGGTCACCCACGACAGCCAGGAGGCGGAAGCAACTCAAGTGATGGATGAATAGAGAAGCAAACTGGGGTCTATCCAACAGTGGACTTCAGCATTAACAATGAACGGAATTCTGACACAGGAGACAACGTGGACGAACCTTGAGGACACTTATTATACTAAGTGAAGTAACTGTGCATACACATGCAGCCACATCTGACTCTTTTCACCCCTCTGTCCATGGGTCTCCCTCCACAAAAGGGCGGCCCCAAGTGTTTCCTTCATTAATCACTTGATCAATCTGCTTCTTCCGTGAACAGCGCATGGATGAGGAGCAGGCAGCATGGTCACAGAGGGGGCGTGTGCAGGTGGGCTACCCCTCCCAAAGCAGACCCCAGGATGCGCCCGCAGACCTCACGTGACATGGACACACACTCAGGAATGCGAATCCAAGGCAAGTCATTAAACACACCGGCGCACCGGTGGAGGGTCTCCCTGCCCCCCGTTCACTGCACCAAGGTCCCCGCTCCTGCCTGCCAGGAGCTGCCTGCAGGCCAGACAGCACGGACCGCTGTCCTTCCCACCAGACGGCTAAGCCTGTGCCGGGCGGGCCGTCACCTTCGTAAGCATGACTGTGAGTCCACAAAACACCCAGCGAGGACGAGGCAGCGTGCCCTCCCAGCAAACCCAGCTACATAATTTCCAAGCGTGAAACCTCGTGTTCAAAAAGTATTAAAGCTTTCAAAACAATCAGGATGCCTATCATCTTTTTATTGGTTGGTCTGGCCTCACCTCGCAGCGTATGGAATCTTCGTTGCCCAACCAGGCTTCCTGAAGTAGACGCTTGGCGTCTTCATCACTGGACAGAAAGGGAAGTCCCGGCTCTCATCTGTTTTAAGTAGGCAAATGCTGCTGAGGACATGAGAAACTGGACCCTCTGAGCACCACCGGTGGGAATATAAAATGGTGCCGTTGCCATGGAAAAGTTTGGTGGATCTTTGAAAAATTAAGTATATGACTAACATCTGACCCAGCAACTCTACTTCTGGGGACCTGCCCAACAGAACTGAAACAGAGACTCACACAGGCACCTGCCCGGCCATGTTCACAGCACGGTCACCCACGACAGCCAGGAGGCGGAAGCAACTCAAGTGATGGATGAATAGAGAAGCAAACTGGGGTCTATCCAACAGTGGACTTCAGCATTAACAATGAACGGAATTCTGACACAGGAGACAACGTGGACGAACCTTGAGGACACTTATTATACTAAGTGAAGTAACTGTGCATACACATGCAGCCACATCTGACTCTTTTCACCCCTCTGTCCATGGGATTTTCCAGGCAACAGTACTGGAGTAGGCTGGTATTTCCTTCTCCGGGGGATCTTCCCGACACAGGGATCGTATGTGCATCTCTTGCCCTGGCAGGCGGACTCTTATCATCGAGTCACCTGAGAAGCCCAGGGAGCGCAACGAGCCAGAGACAGAATGACACATACGCTATGATCCTGTTTATACGCTGTACCCAACTCTCGAGAGTCCCTTGACAGCGAAGAGATCAAACCAGTCAATCCTAAAGGAAACCAACCCTGAACATTCATTGGAAAGGCCGACGCTGAGGCTGAAGCTCCAAGACGTTGGCCACCAGATGTGAAGAGCCAACTCACTGGAAAAGAACCTGTTGCTGGGAAAGACTGAGAGCAGGAGACGGGGACCACAGAAGACGAGATGGCTGGATGGCATCACCCACTCAGTGGACTTGAGCCTGAGCAAACGCCAGGAGATAGAGAAGGGCACGGAAGTCCGGCATGCTGCAGTCCACGGGGTCACAAAGTGTCGGCAGGACTTAGCGACTGAACAACAGAGTAGCTGAACTCACAGAGACAGGAGAATGGTGGGTTCCAGGGGCTGGGCAGGCATGTTCAATGCGTACAGAGCTGCATTTTGGGACGATCGAAAAGTTCTGGTGACGGCTGCCTCACAGGGTGAATGCACCTAATGCCACCCCACGGCACACCAGGCACGGCTGAGATCACCCACTTTACAATATGCGTCCTTTACTATCATTTAAAACAAAACAAAAAGAAGCAAAGGCAGGGTACACACCTCAGCCCTGGGAGCCCGGCTCCGGGCCCCCAAACAGGGCTCTCTGTCCAGGACGAGGCCGGCCCACTCTGCAAGGTCAGTGTTTCCCCAGCGGCACTCCGGCGAGCCTGACTGCATTATGTTTTAATAGTCATTTCAATTGACTATAAAAATACAGCCTCACATAATACAATTGCTTTTGCACCGTGGTAGAAATACTCAGCAAGAGATGAGAAATACTTAGCAAGAGGCTATAAAACCCTATCTGCTGGCTTACACAGCTGCCATTGAACAGGACAAAAGCAGAGAGGATAAGGAGAAATCCAACAGTGTGCCCCCCCAACCCCACTAAAAAACCCGACATCTGTTTCACCCTCTGTCCATGGGATTTTCCAGGCAACAGTACTGGAGTAGGCTGGTATTTCCTTCTCCGGGGGATCTTCCCGACACAGGGATCGTATGTGCATCTCTTGCCCTGGCAGGCGGACTCTTATCATCGAGTCACCTGAGAAGCCCAGGGAGCGCAACGAGCCAGAGACAGAATGACACATACGCTATGATCCTGTTTATACGCTGTACCCAACTCTCGAGAGTCCCTTGACAGCGAAGAGATCAAACCAGTCAATCCTAAAGGAAACCAACCCTGAACATTCATTGGAAAGGCCGACGCTGAGGCTGAAGCTCCAAGACGTTGGCCACCAGATGTGAAGAGCCAACTCACTGGAAAAGAACCTGTTGCTGGGAAAGACTGAGAGCAGGAGACGGGGACCACAGAAGACGAGATGGCTGGATGGCATCACCCACTCAGTGGACTTGAGCCTGAGCAAACGCCAGGAGATAGAGAAGGGCACGGAAGTCCGGCATGCTGCAGTCCACGGGGTCACAAAGTGTCGGCAGGACTTAGCGACTGAACAACAGAGTAGCTGAACTCACAGAGACAGGAGAATGGTGGGTTCCAGGGGCTGGGCAGGCATGTTCAATGCGTACAGAGCTGCATTTTGGGACGATCGAAAAGTTCTGGTGACGGCTGCCTCACAGGGTGAATGCACCTAATGCCACCCCACGGCACACCAGGCACGGCTGAGATCACCCACTTTACAATATGCGTCCTTTACTATCATTTAAAACAAAACAAAAAGAAGCAAAGGCAGGGTACACACCTCAGCCCTGGGAGCCCGGCTCCGGCCCCAAGCAGGGCTCTCTGTCCAGGACGAGGCCGGCCCACTCTGCAAGGTCAGTGTTTCCCCAGCGGCACTCCGGCGAGCCTGACTGCATTATGTTTTAATAGTCATTTCAATTGACTATAAAAATACAGCCTCACATAATACAATTGCTTTTGCACCGTGGTAGAAATACTCAGCAAGAGATGAGAAATACTTAGCAAGAGGCTATAAAACCCTATCTGCTGGCTTACACAGCTGCCATTGAACAGGACAAAAGCAGAGAGGATAAAGGCAGAGGCTCCATCCCAGAATGGGCACGCAGCAGTGTGCCCACCACCACGCTCAACACACAGGATCACTCCGTGCTCTCCTTTAGTGCTCTGAACCAAAAATCAACCACGTGTCCGCCACGTGCCTGTTTCACGGGTAACTTGTACAGCTCCGCCACATCTGACATCAGGAAGCACAGCTTTGCTGGCAGCTCTCCCTTGTTCCCCCTCACTCTCCAGCAGGCTCCAGATAACGCCACGCGGGCCGCTGGAGCCGCCAGCCCCCCACCCCCGAAACAGCCCAGCCACCACAGCTCCTCCCAGGAGAATACCCCTGCACCGGCGGGAGAGCCACACACAGGGGGCCCACGAGGCCTCTGCCCCACAGGCATCCAGTGAGAGAGACGGCGGCTCACCAGCACCCCAGCCATCATCCCCAAGAATACCCCCACCAACACACCATCAGGAGCACAGGCACATCACCAACAGCACTCCCGCCAACTCGCCGTCGTCATCAGCACCCTCAGCACCACCATCAACAACCATCACCAACAACAGGGCCAACATCACCACACCACCACCACTACCATCATCACCAAGAATACCAACACCGGCACACCCTCAGCACCACGATCACCCTCACCAGCAACACGGACACCAGCACACCACCACCGCCGTCACGGCGACGACCGCCGCGAAGCTGCACTCCGCACGGACGACATCGAACAGCTCACAGAAGCCCACGCACGACCTCGCTCCGCCCCACACTGGTCCCCAGACGTGGGTGCCGGCAGCAGCCCCGCTCCCGCACAGGAGGCTTCTGAGCAGAGCACAGGGACGCAGGGTGCGCTGCGGGCATCGCGGGGCCTCTGGCTGGGAGAACACCCTCCCCGGCTGTCCACACAAACAAAGGACAACTACGCTGCCGCTTCACAAACAAGGGCTGCGACGTGCCTCCTCTACAGCCAGCCCCGCTGGGCTTCAAAGGGCCAGGGACAACTGGAAACAGCGTCAACATCCCCAACCCCTGACTCCAGAAAGCTCTCGAGAGACCATGAAATGACACTTCCATTAACCCTAGGAACAAAAGCCCCGTCTAGAGGAGAAACGCCCTTCCCATGTCGCATCTGGCTAAGCGTACCCTGCAAGCAAGCGCTCCCCAGAGCCCTGAAGACCAGCGGCCCGGCCGGCAAACGGGGCATGTTTCCTATACAAGACCCCAGCTGGGCACCATGGCCAGGCTCACAAGGTGAACAAGACAGGATTCCTCCACCCAGAGAGCTCCCCATCTCAAGCCACCTGCCTGGGGCTAAACCAGAGCTGATACACACCCCGCCAGAGACCTCTGACTGGAATCCACGTCTCAACCAGTAAAACCTGTAATGGGAACTATTCGACCATGACGACCATGGACCAGGCTCTCAAGGATGACCTAATAACATTACTGAAAAGTCTGACAAGGGAGGTGTCATGACTACCATTCCCATTTCACAGGTAGAGAAACTGAGGCACAGAGATGTTAACCCGCCTGCTTAAAGTCACAGATGTATTGAGTTGGGCAAAAATTTCATTCAAGTTTTCCCTATATTACGGACAAACCCAAACAAACTTTCGGGCCAACCCAATAAGGAGAGCTAAATGGCATTTTGGAGCCAGGCATCTGACACTGACATATATGTTGTTACAAAGCATCCGAGTGACATTCTAAAGGAGCATTCCCCACCCCACCCCCAGGCGGCTGGACACGGCTCTTCCTCCTGGCCACTCTCCTCTGTTACTCCCTGAATAGCTCTCATAAACCAGCTGGAAAGATGCACGACAGCCGCCACGCACGACCTCGCTCCGCCCCACACTGGTCCCCAGACGTGGGTGCCGGCAGCAGCCCCGCTCCCGCACAGGAGGCTTCTGAGCAGAGCACAGGGACGCAGGGTGCGCTGCGGGCATCGCGGGGCCTCTGGCTGGGAGAACACCCTCCCCGGCTGTCCACACAAACAAAGGACAACTACGCTGCCGCTTCACAAACAAGGGCTGCGACGTGCCTCCTCTACAGCCAGCCCCGCTGGGCTTCAAAGGGCCAGGGACAACTGGAAACAGCGTCAACATCCCCAACCCCTGACTCCAGAAAGCTCTCGAGAGACCATGAAATGACACTTCCATTAACCCTAGGAACAAAAGCCCCGTCTAGAGGAGAAACGCCCTTCCCATGTCGCATCTGGCTAAGCGTACCCTGCAAGCAAGCGCTCCCCAGAGCCCTGAAGACCAGCGGCCCGGCCGGCAAACGGGGCATGTTTCCTATACAAGACCCCAGCTGGGCACCATGGCCAGGCTCACAAGGTGAACAAGACAGGATTCCTCCACCCAGAGAGCTCCCCATCTCAAGCCACCTGCCTGGGGCTAAACCAGAGCTGATACACACCCCGCCAGAGACCTCTGACTGGAATCCACGTCTCAACCAGTAAAACCTGTAATGGGAACTATTCGACCATGACGACCATGGACCAGGCTCTCAAGGATGACCTAATAACATTACTGAAAAGTCTGACAAGGGAGGTGTCATGACTACCATTCCCATTTCACAGGTAGAGAAACTGAGGCACAGAGATGTTAACCCGCCTGCTTAAAGTCACAGATGTATTGAGTTGGGCAAAAATTTCATTCAAGTTTTCCCTATATTACGGACAAACCCAAACAAACTTTCGGGCCAACCCAATAAGGAGAGCTAAATGGCATTTTGGAGCCAGGCATCTGACACTGACATATATGTTGTTACAAAGCATCCGAGTGACATTCTAAAGGAGCATTCCCCACCCCACCCCCAGGCGGCTGGACACGGCTCTTCCTCCCTGGCCACTCTCCCTCTGTTACTCCCTGAATAGCTCTCATAAAACCAGCTGGAAAGATGTCAAAAAAAGTCACACAAAATATCATCTAATATCACACAAGGACTGTCACAAGCAAACCTTGTCACCAAGTCCTTTTTAGGTGAAATATTCCCTAGCAATACTTTTCCCCTCCAGATCCTTCCCACATCCGTCAAACTGCTACCCTTTGCTGTCTAACATGGATTGATAGTTACTGCATGAAAAGGACATTCGATACCAGATGCTCTTATTACATGAGAGAGTCACCCAAGTCCCAGCTCTACCCAGATCCTCTGAAATAAAACGGGGGCATGCTGATGGCTTGGGGAGAGGGGGGTTTGCAAAGACGGGTCCCACTGTAGGAACACTCCTCTGCCTCCCACACATGCTAGACTCCCACATGCGGCGGGGTGGGCTCAGGAGCAACAGGCCTATGCGGGAGGGAGGCAAGGGTGCGGGTCAGGGTTCCATCGAGCACACTGTCTGGGCCTGCCTTCCCACTAGCTCCAGCCGTGCCGTGGCCTCTCTGAGGTCAGGCAAGGTGCCAACCCACGCTGCCACACGGCCTCCAGCCCGGGCGGGCGGATAGGTGCAAAAGTCCCTCGTGAGACAGAAGATGGGAAACCAAAGGATCCGAAGAGCTGATGCACTTGCAGGGGCAGGAAGTTTGGGGTTAACTGTAGCTGAATAGCTAGACTTGGGAATCCGGGGCTTCTTAAGAGGCTGAGACGCAGGGAAACAGGGCCTCTGGTCCAGTGTGCTCTCTCCTCCAGCCTAATCTGTCCACAAGGAGGTGTCATGACTACCATTCCCATTTCACAGGTAGAGAAACTGAGGCACAGAGATGTTAACCCGCCTGCTTAAAGTCACAGATGTATTGAGTTGGGCAAAAATTTCATTCAAGTTTTCCCTATATTACGGACAAACCCAAACAAACTTTCGGGCCAACCCAATAAGGAGAGCTAAATGGCATTTTGGAGCCAGGCATCTGACACTGACATATATGTTGTTACAAAGCATCCGAGTGACATTCTAAAGGAGCATTCCCCACCCCACCCCCAGGCGGCTGGACACGGCTCTTCCTCCCTGGCCACTCTCCCTCTGTTACTCCCTGAATAGCTCTCATAAAACCAGCTGGAAAGATGTCAAAAAAAGTCACACAAAATATCATCTAATATCACACAAGGACTGTCACAAGCAAACCTTGTCACCAAGTCCTTTTTAGGTGAAATATTCCCTAGCAATACTTTTCCCCTCCAGATCCTTCCCACATCCGTCAAACTGCTACCCTTTGCTGTCTAACATGGATTGATAGTTACTGCATGAAAAGGACATTCGATACCAGATGCTCTTATTACATGAGAGAGTCACCCAAGTCCCAGCTCTACCCAGATCCTCTGAAATAAAACGGGGGCATGCTGATGGCTTGGGGAGAGGGGGGTTTGCAAAGACGGGTCCCACTGTAGGAACACTCCTCTGCCTCCCACACATGCTAGACTCCCACATGCGGCGGGGTGGGCTCAGGAGCAACAGGCCTATGCGGGAGGGAGGCAAGGGTGCGGGTCAGGGTTCCATCGAGCACACTGTCTGGGCCTGCCTTCCCACTAGCTCCAGCCGTGCCGTGGCCTCTCTGAGGTCAGGCAAGGTGCCAACCCACGCTGCCACACGGCCTCCAGCCCGGGCGGGCGGATAGGTGCAAAAGTCCCTCGTGAGACAGAAGATGGGAAACCAAAGGATCCGAAGAGCTGATGCACTTGCAGGGGCAGGAAGTTTGGGGTTAACTGTAGCTGAATAGCTAGACTTGGGAATCCGGGGCTTCTTAAGAGGCTGAGACGCGAGGGAAACAGGGCCTCTGGTCCAGTGTGCTCTCTCCCTCAGATCCTAGACCTAAAATCTTCCTGCTCCACCTCCAGCGCTGGCGAGCACTCTCCCAGGCTCCAGCAGGCCAGCCCTGATCCGCGGCAAGGACAAGCGGTTTAACGTGTCTATGTAGTTTACATACATTGTTTTTTAGCTTTTAATACTAGATACGCTAAACCTATGGTCTTCCCTGGTGGCTCAGACTATAAAGAATCCATCTGCCAATGCAGGAGATGCAGGTTCAGTTTCTGGGTTGGGAAGATCCCCCGGAGAAGGGCGTGGCTACCCACTCCAGCATTCTCGCCTGAGAATCCCATGGACAGAGGGGCCGGGCGGGCTAAGCCCCTGGGATCACAAGGTGTCAGACATGACTGAGAGACTTTCACACACTCACACATACAAAACCTATGCTAGATATGTAATGCATAATTTTTTTTTTAGTTTTTAAGCTAGGGAAAGTTGGAGATATTTTCATCTTTAATAAGGAGCAGCAGTGCTACTCTAGATAAATAGACTTCTATCTTTCATCTTTTTTTTCAAGAGTCTGAATGACTTCAAGGACAAGAGCACAACTGTGGCAAACTGTTTGCCACGAATCCTGAGTGAAGGCAGCAGGCTTTCGTCTCTTCCTCCCGTCCAATAGGATGAGACTCTTAGCGTTGCTGCTGGCACTGCTGCTTTGGATATTTATGATTTTCAGGAGACGGCACCACCGCTGAGCGGCCGTGGGCTCGAGCCTGTGAACGAGCCTCGTGTCTCGCGTTCCACGGACACTTGTCGCTCTTCTAACTCCAACTTCGCACAAGTAACCCCAGCAAAGAACGTATGTTGCTTACAACGCCCAGATAAAAACAACCTTAGCAAACACATGTGTGTAGGGACCCAGCTCCTGCCTCACCCTCCCCGGAAGCAGAGGGGCTTCCCCGGCACGAGGACAGAGAGCAAAGGGCCGCCTGTGGGCAGGTGGACCCCATCCCGGAGCCTGGCGGGGTGCGCTGAGGGCAGGGGCGCAGTGAGGGGCGGGGGGGAGGCCATGAGACCTGCACCTGCAGCGCGGCCCCCCTGGCCGCACAGGCCCAGCTGCCAGCACTCAGGGCTGGGGTGCCCCTCCCAAAGGCTGCCCCCTGCCCTGAGGGTCACCTTACCAGAAAGTGCCTAGAAGGCTCCAGTTAAGCTGCCCTCCAGCCACTGCCAAGCTGGCAGGAGAACACAGAAGCCCAGGCCTGAGCCTGTGGGGGGATCTGAGCCCAAGGCGTTTCAAGCTGGGAGCATCCTTCCCTGTCTGGTCTGCCTTCCTGTGGCCCTTGTCGCCTCTCCGGAGAGCCAGCTGTCCCCTCCCCCGACCCTAGCCATCCCTTGACCAGAGTCCCAGCCTCAGGCTCTGCTTCCAAAGGCACCAGCTTAGTAAGGGGACCACTCTTCACAAAGAAGTACAACAAGCCTCACAGAGGAAATTCGAACTTCTACAGATTCCCAAGGCAAGAGAAAGTTCAACCATGGACCAGGAGGAAGGGGGGGAGGGGGAGAGAAAACAGAGCTCAACTTTTAAAACAGACCCAGAGAGGTGAAGCCACTTGTCTGCGGCCCCATGGCTCGGAAGGGGCCGTGTCAGGAAAGCACTGCCCTAAACACCTCTCCCCAGCGTGCCAAGGTTACCTGGGAAAATAAAACACCTTGCGAAACTCTGCAAAAGCATCTGAGGCATTTTATTTCCTCATTCCATCGATCAGGAGTCAGCAGCCTCCGCCCTCAGCCAGTCTGGCCCCGGGGCGGCTGCTGCAGATAAAGTTTTATTTATTCGTTGTAAATGAGGGAGCTTTGCCCCAAAGCACCCAAACCCTGGCTGGCCCAAATTCATGTTGGAGGATTCTAGGCCCAGGGAGGACCTCACCCGCTCCTCCTCAGGTTCCAAGGAGCCAGGGAGCACCTCCCCACTCCCACCCCACCCTGCAGGTTCCTTCCAGGGACAGGACAGGTGACCTGCTCCAATCCACACACCTGAGGACAAGGACAGCCCCGCCAGTGCCTCAGGAAGAGGCGGACCCCTCCCCTCACCCCAGAAGATCTTCTTCCACGACAGTCATTCCCGGGGACACCTCCCTTCCGATCTCAGAGTCTGTAAGCCCACGTCCTTCCACCAGGGCCCTGTGCCGCCTAGGCCGCCATCATGGGCTGTGCAGGGGTGAGCCTCAGGGGTGAGGTCACCGGGACAACCCCCCTTCCCCCAAGCGTAGTCACAGAACTCGAGAGACGGGGACGGACAGACTTCCGAGGTGGCCCCCGGATCCCACCCTCTGCTGGTCACCCGCATGGTCCCCTCCTGGGGACCACATCCGTGTCCACCGGACCCAATGGACCCGTGATGGGCGTCCAGCCAATAAAACAGAGCAGGCGACGGATGTCACTTTGGGATGAGGGTACAGAGGCCTCTGGCTCCTGTCTGTCCCTGGGGTGCATGAGTCTGTCTATCTGTCCTCTCACTCACTTTAATAAACCCAACTGGCCTGTCGAGCCGCCCTGTGGAGAGGCCCACGTGACAAGGCCTCCAGCCAAGAGCCACGGCGAGGACAGCAGGCGTGCCTGGACGCGGCGACCCCGGGGCCGCTCTTCAAACCACTGCCGACTGCAGCTTTCCAGAACCAAATCTGATGACAGTACTCTCCGGCTCCAAACCCCTTAGTAACACTCCTGACCTGAGGAGCAACTCAGATTCCTCAGTCAGGCTTGCAAAGACCCGGCTTAGCTCTCCAGCCTCACCTGGGACACACATCCATCTCTCTGCTTCCGGAGAAGGATCCAGACTAAATGTCAATGTCCCATGGACTCTCTTGCCTCTGGACCTTCAGATATATTTATGCTTCTCCAGCACCCTCCTGCCCATCTTCATCCCATTAATTCATACCTGTTCTTCAAATCACCCAAGAAGATGTCACCTCTTCCAGGAAGTCTTCCCTGATAACCCCTTCTCCCTTCCAGCATTCACCACTCTGCCCTGTAGCTGAGCACGTACTAGCCATTCCTCCGTATCTTTCTTGGTCCACACTGAATCCTCAGGCCCAGCGCACTAACTGACATCTTGTAAGCACTTAGCAATTATTTGCTGAATATATATTTAGCTAACTTCTTACAGAGAAAGAAATCGAGGCATGCAGAACAGAGCCTTCCAGCAGTCCGGGGGTCCCTCACCCCAGAAGATCTTCTTCCACGACAGTCATTCCGGGACACCTCCTTCCGATCTCAGAGTCTGTAAGCCCGTCCTTCCACCAGGGCCCTGTGCCGCCTAGGCCGCCATCATGGGCTGTGCAGGGGTGAGCCTCAGGGGTGAGGTCACCGGGACAACCCCCCTTCCCCCAAGCGTAGTCACAGAACTCGAGAGACGGGGACGGACAGACTTCCGAGGTGGCCCCCGGATCCCACCCTCTGCTGGTCACCCGCATGGTCCCCTCCTGGGGACCACATCCGTGTCCACCGGACCCAATGGACCCGTGATGGGCGTCCAGCCAATAAAACAGAGCAGGCGACGGATGTCACTTTGGGATGAGGGTACAGAGGCCTCTGGCTCCTGTCTGTCCCTGGGGTGCATGAGTCTGTCTATCTGTCCTCTCACTCACTTTAATAAACCCAACTGGCCTGTCGAGCCGCCCTGTGGAGAGGCCCACGTGACAAGGCCTCCAGCCAAGAGCCACGGCGAGGACAGCAGGCGTGCCTGGACGCGGCGACCCCGGGGCCGCTCTTCAAACCACTGCCGACTGCAGCTTTCCAGAACCAAATCTGATGACAGTACTCTCCGGCTCCAAACCCCTTAGTAACACTCCCTGACCTGAGGAGCAACTCAGATTCCTCAGTCAGGCTTGCAAAGACCCGGCTTAGCTCTCCAGCCTCACCTGGGACACACATCCATCTCTCTGCTTCCGGAGAAGGATCCAGACTAAATGTCAATGTCCCATGGACTCTCTTGCCTCTGGACCTTCAGATATATTTATGCTTCTCCAGCACCCTCCTGCCCATCTTCATCCCATTAATTCATACCTGTTCTTCAAATCACCCAAGAAGATGTCACCTCTTCCAGGAAGTCTTCCCTGATAACCCCTTCTCCCTTCCAGCATTCACCACTCTGCCCTGTAGCTGAGCACGTACTAGCCATTCCTCCGTATCTTTCTTGGTCCACACTGAATCCTCAGGCCCAGCGCACTAACTGACATCTTGTAAGCACTTAGCAATTATTTGCTGAATATATATTTAGCTAACTTCTTACAGAGAAAGAAATCGAGGCATGCAGAACAGAGGTCGACTGGCCTGAGGTGACCCCATGGCAGAGCTGGGATTTGACCCCAGGCGGTCTGGCTCCAGAGTCTGTGCTACAGAAAAATTAGCCCTTTCAAAGAAAGTAAAGCAGTCGGTTCAAAGAAGGTCTTAAACCCATTTCTAATGATCATGTCTAGGTGAAAAAGGAAAGGAAATCAATATTTTTTAGGATAGTAATTAAAACACAAGTGCTCATGAAAACTGGAAAAACAAAATCCATAATGAGGTTGTGAGACAAATAATCTGTTTAAGTAGTTTCTGCAAAGCAGCGCCTTATAAATACAGAGCCCGCCCGAGGAATCATCAGAGAAAACCGTCTGCTGCTTTCCACTACGCGCTTCCCAAACGGGCAGACCGCGGCTATCTTTTAATGAATTTCTGTAATGCTGAGCGTATTCACAGGAAAAGTGAGCGCAAGGACACTCTCTGCCCCTCCGAGGCCCCAGGTTCCTGGAAGCCAGCTCATCCTATCACAGCACCCTCCTGCAGACCAGAAAAAAAGAAGCAGGTCAGTGCATTCCTCTCCAATGCCCATGTCTGTGGGTCTTTCAGGATTTATTTCCACTGGAACAGTAGGCAACCTGCACACCACTTCAGCCGGAAATGAAAAGTGAGCTTCACTCCACTGGAACAACCTGTAAGAGAGGCAGCCCCCAGCCCCTGACTCCAGACTGGACCCAGGACGTCCAGCACGAGGAGCAGGCATGGAAGAGGCCCGCACACAGCCCGCACCCTGGGGCCCTGGGCTCCTCCCCCAGAGCGGAGTGCCCACAGCCAGCCATGCAGAACAAAGCAGCGTGAAGACCTGCAGAGCACGCCCAGCAGCCTCTTCCCAAGGGACCGTGAACTCTCACCCACCTGCCAAGGTGCTGGCAAAGAGAGGTCTCCAGGAAAGGCAACTACACTTGAGGAAAAATCCACACGTTTCTGTTTGACTCGGATTTTGCCAGGCTTTTTTTTTTTTTTGGCTGTTGCTGAGTTGATTGATTTTGTTTTCTGTTTGTGTTTTAAAGGATGACGAGAGTCCACCCTACGAGGCTTTCCTGGTGGTGAAGATCCCGCCAGTCAATGCAGGACACATAGGAGACTCGGGCTCAATACTGGATTGGGAAGACTCCTTGGAAAAGGAAATGGAAATACCCACTCCAGTATCCTTTCCTGGAAAATCCCATGAACAGAGCCTGGCAGGCTACAATCCCTAAGGTTCCAAAAGGGTCAGACACGACTGAGCAACTAAACAACAACAACAGAATCCACACTAGCACCATAAACTGAAAGACGTCATCAGGATTTAGACACCTGCAGTCTATCCACAAAATGCGATCTCTTCCGTCTGTTTCTGATCAGGGCTTCCTTATGCAATGCGCCACGCTTTCGTAACCTCAGAACACATGCCATCGAGCATGCTCTTCCTCTCTGTCTACTAGACACCAACAAAAACATGAAGCTCCAGTTTCTGGGAGGTTAAACTGCTGAAATACCCTCTGGCCAGATCTCAGAACAGATAAACCATCAAACAATATTATGAAGAATATCCTTCCATACAGAGACCTAACAGATTACTCTGGACCAGCAGGTCCTTGAAATACTGTGATGGAAAAATGTAAATGTACAGCTGATAATTACTTTGGTGGCTTATCCATCTGTTTGCTTTCTTGTATATATGGTTTCATGATTACATTTAATCACCCTCAAAAGAATTATCTTGGTGAGTTCAAACATAGAGTCCCTATAATTCAATACACACTGGAACAACCTGTAAGAGAGGCAGCCCAGCCCCTGACTCCAGACTGGACCCAGGACGTCCAGCACGAGGAGCAGGCATGGAAGAGGCCCGCACACAGCCCGCACCCTGGGGCCCTGGGCTCCTCCCCCAGAGCGGAGTGCCCACAGCCAGCCATGCAGAACAAAGCAGCGTGAAGACCTGCAGAGCACGCCCAGCAGCCTCTTCCCAAGGGACCGTGAACTCTCACCCACCTGCCAAGGTGCTGGCAAAGAGAGGTCTCCAGGAAAGGCAACTACACTTGAGGAAAAATCCACACGTTTCTGTTTGACTCGGATTTTGCCAGGCTTTTTTTTTTTTTTGGCTGTTGCTGAGTTGATTGATTTTGTTTTCTGTTTGTGTTTTAAAGGATGACGAGAGTCCACCCTACGAGGCTTTCCTGGTGGTGAAGATCCCGCCAGTCAATGCAGGACACATAGGAGACTCGGGCTCAATACTGGATTGGGAAGACTCCTTGGAAAAGGAAATGGAAATACCCACTCCAGTATCCTTTCCTGGAAAATCCCATGAACAGAGCCTGGCAGGCTACAATCCCTAAGGTTCCAAAAGGGTCAGACACGACTGAGCAACTAAACAACAACAACAGAATCCACACTAGCACCATAAACTGAAAGACGTCATCAGGATTTAGACACCTGCAGTCTATCCACAAAATGCGATCTCTTCCGTCTGTTTCTGATCAGGGCTTCCTTATGCAATGCGCCACGCTTTCGTAACCTCAGAACACATGCCATCGAGCATGCTCTTCCTCTCTGTCTACTAGACACCAACAAAAACATGAAGCTCCAGTTTCTGGGAGGTTAAACTGCTGAAATACCCTCTGGCCAGATCTCAGAACAGATAAACCATCAAACAATATTATGAAGAATATCCTTCCATACAGAGACCTAACAGATTACTCTGGACCAGCAGGTCCTTGAAATACTGTGATGGAAAAATGTAAATGTACAGCTGATAATTACTTTGGTGGCTTATCCATCTGTTTGCTTTCTTGTATATATGGTTTCATGATTACATTTAATCACCCTCAAAAGAATTATCTTGGTGAGTTCACAGAGCAACATAATAGAGTCCCTATAATTCAATACACACTTCTGATTTCCCTGATAAGATAAAGAGTCAGCAATTACTGTTTGTTATCACAACTCCGGTTCTTGTCAACATGATTCAAATTTTACTTGATACACTAATTACATAACCCTGGCCAACTACAAAAGTTCTCTCCCTGAATGATTTGCAGTGAAGAGCTTTTTACTGAAACAGGTGCTTTGAAAAATTACATTGAGTATAAAATGCCCCAGTTTCCCTCTGTTTATCTGGAGAATCAGCCTGGTTTGAAAGAATATGCACCATGGTGGCATGGATCCCCCCCTCCTAGGGCTGGTTTCTTCCACATCATTTTCAATCAGCTCCCAACAAATTAACCTAAATGGTGAAGCAAAGCAAGTCCCTGAGTCCTCAAACTGCCCTGTGGCCTGCCATCATTCCTATAACCACGCTTAATTCACTGGTCAGCGTCTCGTCAGTTACTGACGTAACCAGAAATGTCCAAATCAGAGGCAAAAATACCACAGAAGGAAGACTTTCCAAGGTGAGAAAGGCATTTGCATGCATGCTCAGTCATGTCCAACCCTTTGCAACTCCATGGGCTGTGGTGCACCGGGCTTCTCTGTCCATGGAATTTCCCAGGCAAGAATACTAGGGCAGGCTGCCATTTCCTTTACTTCAGAGGATCTTCCAGATCCAGGGATCCAACCTATGTCTCTTGCATCTCCTGCACGGACAGGCAGATTCGTTACCACTGCACCACCTGGGAAGCTATAGAAACGCACTTGGGAGGAAGCAAAATGCCCACTTTCTTCTTTTTCGTGCCTCTCCTCTGAATCTGTCGTCCCCTGCACCCCCTGCACTCGAGCCATGACCCAGGGAGGGGCCAGTCACCAGCTCATGGTGGTGTCTCTCAGGCCAGCCTCTGGGCATGGCCCCCCGAGGACAAAGGGTCCCAATAAGACAGCCTTCTCCACTCAGGAGCATGAACCACACCATGGCCACCAAGAGAAGGACCCAAGTACAGAAAGACCTACCATGTGACCTAAATGATTATCAAACACCAAACCGGAGCGCCCAGAAACAATGACAGCTCCCACTCAGCAGCTACACCCCTCCAGGGAAAGACCTAAACATGTGACCTAAATGATTACGATAATAGAGTCTAGCAATTACTTGTTTGTTATCACAACTCCGGTTCTTGTCAACATGATTCAAATTTTACTTGATACACTAATTACATAACCCTGGCCAACTACAAAGTTCTCTCCTGAATGATTTGCAGTGAAGAGCTTTTTACTGAAACAGGTGCTTTGAAAAATTACATTGAGTATAAAATGCCCCAGTTTCCCTCTGTTTATCTGGAGAATCAGCCTGGTTTGAAAGAATATGCACCATGGTGGCATGGATCCCCCCCTCCTAGGGCTGGTTTCTTCCACATCATTTTCAATCAGCTCCCAACAAATTAACCTAAATGGTGAAGCAAAGCAAGTCCCTGAGTCCTCAAACTGCCCTGTGGCCTGCCATCATTCCTATAACCACGCTTAATTCACTGGTCAGCGTCTCGTCAGTTACTGACGTAACCAGAAATGTCCAAATCAGAGGCAAAAATACCACAGAAGGAAGACTTTCCAAGGTGAGAAAGGCATTTGCATGCATGCTCAGTCATGTCCAACCCTTTGCAACTCCATGGGCTGTGGTGCACCGGGCTTCTCTGTCCATGGAATTTCCCAGGCAAGAATACTAGGGCAGGCTGCCATTTCCTTTACTTCAGAGGATCTTCCAGATCCAGGGATCCAACCTATGTCTCTTGCATCTCCTGCACGGACAGGCAGATTCGTTACCACTGCACCACCTGGGAAGCTATAGAAACGCACTTGGGAGGAAGCAAAATG
The DNA here is from genome assembly GCA_022376925.1 of Tragulus kanchil. NCBI lineage: Eukaryota > Metazoa > Chordata > Mammalia > Artiodactyla > Tragulidae > Tragulus > Tragulus kanchil. The sequence goes on along the minus strand of JAIOJX010000005.1, from coordinate 173,851,238 downwards.
CCCACTTTCTTCTTTTTCGTGCCTCTCCTCTGAATCTGTCGTCCCCTGCACCCCCTGCACTCGAGCCATGACCCAGGGAGGGGCCAGTCACCAGCTCATGGTGGTGTCTCTCAGGCCAGCCTCTGGGCATGGCCCCCCGAGGACAAAGGGTCCCAATAAGACAGCCTTCTCCACTCAGGAGCATGAACCACACCATGGCCACCAAGAGAAGGACCCAAGTACAGAAAGACCTACCATGTGACCTAAATGATTATCAAACACCAAACCGGAGCGCCCAGAAACAATGACAGCTCCCACTCAGCAGCTACACCCATCCAGGCCTCTGCCCTCGTCTACCAGAGAGCAGTGCTACGGGAGACGACAGGGGGACTGAATCAGCCACTGCCAGTCCCGGAAAGCGGACATATGTAGACTCATGGCTGACTCACATCACTATACAGCAGAAACGAATGCAACACTGTAAAGCAATTATCCTCTAATTAAAAATTAATAAATAGCAACTAAAACTTCTAAAAAATTAACTATCAGTATTTTTTTAGTTTTGATGTATTTTTCACTTTGGTTGTACTGGCTCTTTGTTGCAGTGTGCAAGCTTTCTCTAGCTGTAGCATGTGGGATCCTAGTCTCCCAACAAGGTATTGAACCCATGTCCTCTGCCTTGGAAGGCAGATTCTTAACCACTGGACCACCAGGCATAAACATATTTAAATTAACATAAGTAAAGAAAAACTGACATCCCTTAAACTATCAGCCAAGAAATACATCAGAAGTAAACAGGTATGTGCAAGAATAGAAAAATCTCTCCAAAAATGCATAACAACTCTCAAAACAATCCTTAATATGAACAAAAGCTGCAAGACTCACACTTCCTGATTTCAAAACTCACTGCAAAGCTACAGTCACCAAAATAGTGTAGTACCAGAATAAAGAGGCACTTCCAGAAAACCCTCCAACGTGTTGTTGTTCCGTGGCTAAGTCATGTCTGACTCTTTGCAACCCCATGGACTGTAGCACGCCAGACTTCCCCGTCCTTCACTACCTTCTGCAGTTTGTTCAGACTCCCTTCCATTGAGTCAGTGATGTCATTGACCCATCTCATCCTCTGTCACCCCCTTCTCCTCCTGCCCTCAATCTTTCCCAGCATCAGGGTCTTTTCCAATAAGTTGACTTTCTTCACATCAGGTAGCCCAAGTATTGCAGCTTCAGCTTCAGCATCAGTCCTTCCAATTAATATTCAGAGTTGACTTCTTTAGGTTTGACTGGTTTGATCTTGCAGTCACTGGGACTCACAAGAATCTTCTCCAACACCACAATTTGAAAGTCATCCATGTGACCTAAATGATTATCAAACACCAAACCGGAGCGCCCAGAAACAATGACAGCTCCCACTCAGCAGCTACACCCATCCAGGCCTCTGCCCTCGTCTACCAGAGAGCAGTGCTACGGGAGACGACAGGGGGACTGAATCAGCCACTGCCAGTCCCGGAAAGCGGACATATGTAGACTCATGGCTGACTCACATCACTATACAGCAGAAACGAATGCAACACTGTAAAGCAATTATCCTCTAATTAAAAATTAATAAATAGCAACTAAAACTTCTAAAAAATTAACTATCAGTATTTTTTTAGTTTTGATGTATTTTTCACTTTGGTTGTACTGGCTCTTTGTTGCAGTGTGCAAGCTTTCTCTAGCTGTAGCATGTGGGATCCTAGTCTCCCAACAAGGTATTGAACCCATGTCCTCTGCCTTGGAAGGCAGATTCTTAACCACTGGACCACCAGGCATAAACATATTTAAATTAACATAAGTAAAGAAAAACTGACATCCCTTAAACTATCAGCCAAGAAATACATCAGAAGTAAACAGGTATGTGCAAGAATAGAAAAATCTCTCCAAAAATGCATAACAACTCTCAAAACAATCCTTAATATGAACAAAAGCTGCAAGACTCACACTTCCTGATTTCAAAACTCACTGCAAAGCTACAGTCACCAAAATAGTGTAGTACCAGAATAAAGAGGCACTTCCAGAAAACCCTCCAACGTGTTGTTGTTCCGTGGCTAAGTCATGTCTGACTCTTTGCAACCCCATGGACTGTAGCACGCCAGACTTCCCCGTCCTTCACTACCTTCTGCAGTTTGTTCAGACTCCCTTCCATTGAGTCAGTGATGTCATTGACCCATCTCATCCTCTGTCACCCCCTTCTCCTCCTGCCCTCAATCTTTCCCAGCATCAGGGTCTTTTCCAATAAGTTGACTTTCTTCACATCAGGTAGCCCAAGTATTGCAGCTTCAGCTTCAGCATCAGTCCTTCCAATTAATATTCAGAGTTGACTTCTTTAGGTTTGACTGGTTTGATCTTGCAGTCACTGGGACTCACAAGAATCTTCTCCAACACCACAATTTGAAAGTCATCAAGTCTTTAGTGTTCAGCCTTCTCTACAGGCCGCCTCTCACAGACATATATGGCCACTGGAAAAACCACAGTTTTGACTACACAGAGCCTTGTCGGCAAAGTGATGTCTCTGCTTTTTAATATGGTGTCTAGGTTTATCATAGTTTTTCTTCCAAAAAGCAAGTATCACATGATGGACAAGTGATTTTCAGGAAAGGAATCAAAACCAATCAATGGAGAAAGGACAGTCTTTTCAACAATGGTGCTGGGAACGCTGATAACCGCACACCAAGGAATGAAGTTGGACAACGAGCTAACACCGTGCACAAAAAGTCAACTCAAATGGATCAAAAAACCATTTACTGGGTAAAGGACACATAACATAAAAAAAAGTTAAACAGCTACATCAGGGGAAATTGTAGGAATCCACTTCTCCTGAAAAGTTCAATCAATTCTCTTTGATTTCACACTAATGTTCTTTATCCTTTTTAAGTGGGAATTCTGCCCTTTTCAGGAAGGATTTTGAACACAAGTCTAATAGTAACACATAGATCAGAGGGCCACAAACTGTAGCTCCCACCCAAATCAAGTCTGCCAGTGTTTTTTTATGACAATGAGCTCAAGAATAGCTGGTGGAAAAAGTCAAAATAAGACTATGTTATGATACAGTTCTCCAAAGTAGGCACGTGTGCTTGCGTGCTGAGTCACTTCAGTCATGTCCAACTCTTTGAGACCCTACGGATGGCAGCCCACCAGGTTCCTCCGTCCATGGGACTCTCCAGACAAGAATATTTGAGTGGATTGCAATGCCCTCCTCCAGGGGCTCTGCCCCACCCAGGGATCGAACCCATGCCTCTTATGTCTCTTCATTGGCAGGCAGGTTCTTTACCACTAGTGCCACCTGGGAAGCCCCAAAGAAGATATACAGATGGCCAATAGGCACATGAAAAGAGGCTCAGCATCACTAGTCATTAGAGAAATGCAAATCAAAACTATAGTGAGGTATCATCTCACACCCTTGGACAGCAAGGAATCAAACCAGCAAATCCTAAAGGAAATCAACCTTGAATATTCATCGAAAGGACTGAGGCTAAAGCTGAAGCTCCAATACTTTGGCCACCTCATGCGAAGGGAGGACTCACTGAAGAAGCCCCTGATGCTGGGAAAGACTGAAAGCAGGAGGAGAAGCAGGTGACAGAGGATGAGCTGGCTGGATGGCATCGCTGACTCAATGGGCGTGAATGTGAGCAAGCTCCAGCAGACGGTGAAGGACAGGGAAGCCTGGAATGCCGCAGGGGGCTGCAAAGAGTCAGACAGGCCTGAGTAGCCGAACAACAAAATCATTACACAACAGTCAGAATGGCCATCATCAAAAAGTGTACAAATGCTGGCGAGGCTGCGAAGAAGAGAGAACGCTCTCTCTTCTCAAACTGTTGATGGGTAGGCAAGCTGGCACAGCCACCACGGAAAACAGCACGGAGGTTCCTCAAAAAAACAAAACACAGAGTTATATGACTCCTCAGTGCCATTCCTAGGCACACTCCCAGGAGAGACTGTAATCCAAAAAGACACACGAGGGCTGCCCTGGTGGTCCTGTCGCTAAGAATCCATCTTCCACTGCAGGGAACCCAGGTTCACTCCCGGTCAGGGAACTGAGATTCCACATGCCGCAGAGCAACGGAGTCCTCACACAGCAGCGACTGAAACCTGACAATGAGCTCAAGAATAGCTGGTGGAAAAAGTCAAAATAAGACTATGTTATGATACAGTTCTCCAAAGTAGGCACGTGTGCTTGCGTGCTGAGTCACTTCAGTCATGTCCAACTCTTTGAGACCCTACGGATGGCAGCCCACCAGGTTCCTCCGTCCATGGGACTCTCCAGACAAGAATATTTGAGTGGATTGCAATGCCCTCCTCCAGGGGCTCTGCCCCACCCAGGGATCGAACCCATGCCTCTTATGTCTCTTCATTGGCAGGCAGGTTCTTTACCACTAGTGCCACCTGGGAAGCCCCAAAGAAGATATACAGATGGCCAATAGGCACATGAAAAGAGGCTCAGCATCACTAGTCATTAGAGAAATGCAAATCAAAACTATAGTGAGGTATCATCTCACACCCTTGGACAGCAAGGAATCAAACCAGCAAATCCTAAAGGAAATCAACCTTGAATATTCATCGAAAGGACTGAGGCTAAAGCTGAAGCTCCAATACTTTGGCCACCTCATGCGAAGGGAGGACTCACTGAAGAAGCCCCTGATGCTGGGAAAGACTGAAAGCAGGAGGAGAAGCAGGTGACAGAGGATGAGCTGGCTGGATGGCATCGCTGACTCAATGGGCGTGAATGTGAGCAAGCTCCAGCAGACGGTGAAGGACAGGGAAGCCTGGAATGCCGCAGGGGGCTGCAAAGAGTCAGACAGGCCTGAGTAGCCGAACAACAAAATCATTACACAACAGTCAGAATGGCCATCATCAAAAAGTGTACAAATGCTGGCGAGGCTGCGAAGAAGAGAGAACGCTCTCTCTTCTCAAACTGTTGATGGGTAGGCAAGCTGGCACAGCCACCACGGAAAACAGCACGGAGGTTCCTCAAAAAAACAAAACACAGAGTTATATGACTCCTCAGTGCCATTCCTAGGCACACTCCCAGGAGAGACTGTAATCCAAAAAGACACACGAGGGGCTGCCCTGGTGGTCCTGTCGCTAAGAATCCATCTTCCACTGCAGGGAACCCAGGTTCACTCCCCGGTCAGGGAACTGAGATTCCACATGCCGCAGAGCAACGGAGTCCTCACACAGCAGCGACTGAAATCCTGAGCTCCAACGCCCTCTGACCACAACCAGAGAGTTCATGCGCCACAGTGAAAGATCCCACGTGTGGCCACCAAGGCCAATGCGGCCAAGTACATCAATAAATAAATCTTTTCTTTGAAAAAGATGCATGCACCCTTATGTTCATTGCAGCAGCATTATTCACAATGGCCAAGACTTCACTGAAGGTGCAGATGAATGCACAAAGAAGATGCAGTACATATATACAATGGAATATTACTCTGCTACAAAAAAGAATGAAATCAGGCCATTGCAGCACCATGGATAGACCTAGAGATGATCATACTAAGTGAAGTAAGTCAGAGAAAGACAAATATCCCATGGTACCACTTATTTGTGGAATCTTTAAAAATGATACAAATGAACTTATTTACAAAACAGAAACAGACTCACAGACGTAGAAAATTAATTTATGGTTACCAAAGGGGAAAAAGAGGGGAGGAGGGATACATTTAGGGTTAACATATACACACGACTACCAGTATATATAAAACAGATAAACAAGATCCTTCTATATAGCACAAGGAGCTATGTTCAATCTCTTATAGTAAACCATAATGGAAAAGAATGTGAAAAAGAATATTATATATACATGTATAAATATATATACACACATAACTGAATCACGGTGCTGTACACCAGAAACCATCACAACAGTGTAAATCAACTATATGTCAATTAAAACATTTTTTAAAAAGGCATACATCATGACAAGCAAAATGTATGCAGAATTCAAATTCAGTGTCCATACAAAGAAACCACACACTCAGTCATCAGAAACCAACGAAATGTGTTAATATCACAACTGCTCTTCAACCATCATGACGCTCTTGACAAGAAACTCTAGATGAAAGTCGGCATCATCCCAGAAAAGGGTATTTATACAACCGCATCCGCGGAGCGCACATCGCAGAAGTGAAGCCCCCTACATTTCACGATCCTTTTCGTCATTCCTGCCTACAAGGGTTCCAACGAGTAGACAAGACAAAAACAAAAACTAAGGCCCCATAAATTCCAAACAGGCTGGCTAGCCATGACACTGAGGCACAGTCAAAGTCAGCTCAGAGCAGGTGGGAAACCAGATAAAGTCGAAAGCCATCCGTTAAGTGGGAATAAAACCCTAAAAAGCTGCAACGTGGATCTAAAGCGGCTCCCCAGCCTTGCTGCAGTGTATTTCTCCACGTCAAGTAACAGCGATTCTTTTAAGATAAAGTTAAAACTCATCTTCGGGTACTTGCAGAATTTATCAGGTTTGGATCCTAAACACCAAGTATTATGACTACAAAAGAACAAATCTGTGATGCACAGCTTCTTGTGGAAAGTGGGGATCTGCCACGGAGCCCCTGTGATAGCGTGGCTGGCGGGCGACAGCGTGCCCACCACACTCAAGGTTGAGGCGAAGATCCTCATCTGTCACACAAAGGCATCCCTCTGGCTTCCAACCTCAACAGCAGAAGGGCAAGTACATGACAAAGCAAGTAGCAGGCTGTCTGGCTGAGTCTTGGGGCAATAAAAAACTAACTGTAGGGGGTCCCCTGGGGGCCTTGTGGTTCAATCCCTGATCAGAGAACGGAGATCTCAAAAGCCATAGAGCATGGCCAAAAGGAAAAAAAAAAAAATTAAATTTTATCTGGACTAAAAGATCATGGATCATGCTGCATATAAAATCTGGGCTTATATGTGACTAATGCCACCGTGTTAACAGTAAATAAAGTGACTTCAAATTCACATATCTGAACACCGCTGGAGAACCCAGAGGCTGAGTGCTTGAGCTGCTGCATAGAAAACGTTGTGCCCCATCCCCGACAGAGCACCGAAGGCCTCCAAGGGAAACGTGACAAATAAGCACGTCATCACTCAGAGACGGGTGCAACTCGCCACATTTCCCTGCAGGTCGGAGCTGCTGCAAGGGCATCTCAGAAGCGAGGCCACCCTGCATCCTTCTGATCCTAGCCCTCGGCCAGCTCCGGGACGTGCAGCCTCAGCCAATGCCACGTGCAATCCCAGGAGCTCAAAGGTCCTCCCAGAATCATCGCCCATCCCTCAATCACTGAGACATTCAACTTAAAAGAGGCAGGAAGCAACGGGGCTCCACAGCCCCCGAGCTCTCAGGCGAGAGTGGCCTGGGCCCTCACTCTTCCTCGCCCCTCTGATGAGGCGACCTTTCAAGGACACACGGCCCCTGAGGCGCAGTGCTGCTTACAGGAACGGCCTCCCTCAGCAGCGTCGTGCCAGCCGTGAGAGCCTGCAGGGGCCCGCATCTGCCACCCGCAGAGCCAGCCTGGGCCGCCTGTACCATCCGAGCACACCTCCCCCGAGACAAAGGCACGTTTCCGCCTCAGCACACCTGCAAGAGCCACGATCTCAACACCTGCCACCCCTGCCGCGACCTCAGAATCCATCCCCGCTGGGGGACGTGGGCTCCAGAGAGCAGCTCCTGGCACGTGGGCAGCCCCGTGGAGGCCGGCCTGTCCATCAGAGCCCCGTCCCCCGAAGACCACCCCTCCAGCTGTCCAAAGCCAGTGCCCTCACGGTCCTCCACCCGCCACCAAAGGCCTGCAGGCGTCCTCGGTGTCTATCCAGGTGAGCCCCTGGAGTGGCCCAAAGGCCGGATGTTAGATACACAGGAGGAGAAAGGAGGCACCTTTGGTGAGTCTGCGATGACAGCAGGAGTGGTCACCGGGGTGTGACCTCGTTCCAGGGCATCCACTGGCTACAAAAAAAAAAAAGCTCCCCAAATAACAACAACAACAACAAAAAGCTCCCCAGGACCAGCTGTAACTAAGCTGCAGCAGGAGGGACTCCGAGATCCTCTGTCAATCCCCAGGGCCTTCCAGAGTCACCAAGGTGTGCTCGCTCCCACTGGCGCTTTGGAGTCCGCCAGGGGACGGTCTGCCCCTTATTCCGGCGCTGGACCCTTCAACCTGCATCAGTGGGTCTTGCATTTCATGGGGACTGCCAGACGAGGTCCCAGCTGCTCCAGGACCAGCTTCCGCCCTCCCACGTGTCCCCACATCGTCCCTGCTCCAAGCCTCTGTTTTTCTAGCAGTCCTTTCATCCTGCCGGTTGAGATTCCTGAGCATTAGCCTCCAGGTCTCCACAGGAGGCCGGCCGTAAAGGCCCCACTCTGCTGCGGTGTGGCTTCTCAGCTGACTTGGGTCCCCGCCACTAAGATTCCTCCCGGCCACACTCCATCTGGTGTCCCAGACAATCAAGACCTCTCTGAACACAGACTCTGTCATCCAACTTGGAGTATCTGCAACCGTCTAGAATCCAAGGGGCAGAGCGCCAGAGAGTTACCTGCTACCCAGCCCTACTCTAAAACGATCTCGCCAGCCCCTAAGACCATGCCCAAACTTTCACTCCATCTTGTTAACAAAAGCCTCAAAGCCTTTTTTTATCTTTTTGGCTGCACCCCATGGCACGTGGGATCTTAGTTCCCTGACCGGGGATCAAACTCTGGGCCCCGGCATTGGAAGTGCGGAGTCTTCGCCACTGGACCGCCAGGAACGTCCCCCATGAAGCCTCTGCAACATCTGAATGTTTCTTGCTAACTTCCTAATACTTTTCCGGAAAGGCGCAGGGTCCACACCAGGCACCGCTTAGAGCACTTCCCGGCCGCCTCTCCCCGAATCCCATGCCAGGAGGAAGCCTGGGCCGGGAACCCATCCTCACGTGCATCCTTCACAGAAGACAATGCAGCTCCCGCAGACATGCGCTACGGGAGGATTCTGGGAGGAACCAGAGCAAACCTGGAGAGCCGACCACCCCATTCAACAGCGAGGGCCCCTGAAGACGGCAGACAGTACCGGCACCCTTCACAGGTCAAGGGCTCGTCCTGCCGGCCTCAATCTTACGTCTTCAAGCTGGAACCCAGAGAGGCTTGCCGAGAAAACACTGCTGTCCTTCCCACCAGGGTCACCCGGGAAGAGAATGCCCAGACCTTATTTATGAGGAGTTCCAATCCTCAGAAAGGGGCTGGACCCTTCAAAGACTTTATCCGTTTCTGCCTGTCACCTCCTGGAAACTGCTGAAATGGAATCCTTTTAGAAGTCCCGGTGGGTTTCTCGAGCAGGGCTGATCTTTGAGATAAAGGGCAATGATCTGCCCACCTCGCCAGGCTGTCGGAAGCCCCCCGGTCTCGCCCAGTGAGACTCTAACTGTGTCCCCTCCACCGGCCCCAGACTTGGAGGACTTGTGCCTGTCAGCCCAGCACGTCAAGAGTTAGAGAATTCAGCTTCAGCAGATGGAAGCAGGTACCCCGATGGATAGCCTCAGGTCATCTCCAGGTCTCTGTCCTCGTTCTGCCCCCAGGCCTGTCCCTAACAGCGTCAGGGGAGCGTGGCAGAGATGTGTCCCCCCAGAGCATCACCACCCACCCACACTGGTCAGTGATCTTCTGTACACGACCTCTCCAATCACCTGTAGAAATGGGGTTTCTAATAACCAAGAAATGGATCTCATCAAGGTTATTCCACCGGTTCCACTGGCTTATTTTGAAACATTCATAATCAGCAGCAGAGGTGGGTTGAATTCTGTCCCCCTCCCAAAAGTTATATTCAAATAGCTGATCCCCCAGGCCCTGTGAAAGTGACCTGCTTTGGAAATAGGATCTTTGCAAATGTGATTAAACTGGGATGGGGTCATGCTGAATTAGAGCTTCCCACTGTCCTTATAAGAAAAGGGGATTTTGGAAAGAGAGGCTCCAAGAGACACAGACAGAACACCACGTGGAGAGACAGGCAGAGCAGAGCCAGCCACCAGGGCCCACCCACTGGCCACCGCACACAACGGGGTGTCGACCCAGGTCCCAGCTTCAGATGCGTCCACTCAAATAAAAGAACAGGCAGAGGAGTGATGCTGCCACAAGCCAAGGAACGCCGAGGTCCACCTAAAGCCCCAGAAAGGCAGCAGAGCCAACAGCAGCTTCTCCCTCTGAACCTGCAGAATGAACCCACTCGTCCACACCTTGATCTGAGACTTTTGACCGCCAGGATCGTGAGAAAGTGCACCGAGTGGCTTTCAGTCACCCAGATCGTAGCACCTTCAGGCTGCAGCCAGGAAAGCAGCATGGTCGCTGTCAGCCTAATCCCAAAGACAATCCTCAGAAAGGGCTGGACCCTTCAAAGACTTTATCCGTTTCTGCCTGTCACCTCCTGGAAACTGCTGAAATGGAATCCTTTTAGAAGTCCCGGTGGGTTTCTCGAGCAGGGCTGATCTTTGAGATAAAGGGCAATGATCTGCCCACCTCGCCAGGCTGTCGGAAGCCCCCCGGTCTCGCCCAGTGAGACTCTAACTGTGTCCCTCCACCGGCCCCAGACTTGGAGGACTTGTGCCTGTCAGCCCAGCACGTCAAGAGTTAGAGAATTCAGCTTCAGCAGATGGAAGCAGGTACCCCGATGGATAGCCTCAGGTCATCTCCAGGTCTCTGTCCTCGTTCTGCCCGCAGGCCTGTCCCTAACAGCGTCAGGGGATCGTAGCCGAGATGTGTCCCCCCAACGCATCACCACCCACCCACACTCGTCAGTGATCTTCTGTACACGACCTCTCCAATCACCTGTAGAAATGGGGTTTCTAATAACCAAGAAATGGATCTCATCAAGGTTATTCCACCGGTTCCACTGGCTTATTTTGAAACATTCATAATCAGCAGCAGAGGTGGGTTGAATTCTGTCCCCCTCCCAAAAGTTATATTCAAATAGCTGATCCCCCAGGCCCTGTGAAAGTGACCTGCTTTGGAAATAGGATCTTTGCAAATGTGATTAAACTGGGATGGGGTCATGCTGAATTAGAGCTTCCCACTGTCCTTATAAGAAAAGGGGATTTTGGAAAGAGAGGCTCCAAGAGACACAGACAGAACACCACGTGGAGAGACAGGCAGAGCAGAGCCAGCCACCAGGGCCCACCCACTGGCCACCGCACACAACGGGGTGTCGACCCAGGTCCCAGCTTCAGATGCGTCCACTCAAATAAAAGAACAGGCAGAGGAGTGATGCTGCCACAAGCCAAGGAACGCCGAGGTCCACCTAAAGCCCCAGAAAGGCAGCAGAGCCAACAGCAGCTTCTCCCTCTGAACCTGCAGAATGAACCCACTCGTCCACACCTTGATCTGAGACTTTTGACCGCCAGGATCGTGAGAAAGTGCACCGAGTGGCTTTCAGTCACCCAGATCGTTGTAGCACCTTCAGGCTGCAGCCAGGGAAAGCAGCATGGTCGCTGTCAGCCATGGATCCTGCTCACCGCCTGGCATGCACTGTCCACGCACTTCACACCCGTGAGCCCACACCCGTGCGTTCACACCAGCCTCACCGCGGCTCCAGGATGCAGCCTCTGAACTGCACCATGTGGAGACATGAAGAAACTGAAGCATGCACCTCGCCCACAGTTGCTTGGCGGGAAAGATGGAAGAGGACCCAAGTCCACCATCTCTGCCTGGGCACCATCCCCTGTCCCTCTTCCAGTCCTAGTCCTGTCGCCTGGCCCTGCTGGGCCTGGGAGACACCTGCTTCTTATCAGAAGTGCACAGACATCACTGACGGGGGCAGCTGTCCAAGCACTGGCATGCAGGTTGCACCAGCCACAACCAAGCACCAGATCCTGCCAAGGCCAAGGGCAAACACTCTGAACCCAACTGATGTCCCAGACTCTTGAGAGCAGCTCCAATAAACCCCGCCCGGCCTGCATGTCGACGTTCATCCGTGCCAACGCTGGGGTTGCAGTGAGTCTTATCCCAAGTTCTGCTGCTGCTTTTCAGAGGCTCAGTCGTGTCCAACTCTTTGAGATCCTGTGGACTGCGGCACGCCAGGCTTCCCTGTCCTTCACCATCTCCCAGAGCTTGCTTAAACTCATGACCAATGAGTCAGTGATGCCATCCGACCATCTTGTCCTCTGTCTTCCCCTTCTCTTCCTGCATTCAATCTTTCTCAGCATCAGGGTCTTCTCCAATAAACTGACTCTTCGTATCAGGTGGTCAAAGTATTAAAGCCCAAGGATTGGATCCCAAGTTTACAGGAGAGCAGAGTAAATTCACCGTCCACAGTATGGAGGGGAGGTGGCCAGAATTCACCCCCAGCTCAATCCAACTGCAAACAGCCCCCAAAGGAACGCCGAGGTCCACCTAAAGCCCCAGAAAGGCAGCAGAGCCAACAGCAGCTTCTCCCTCTGAACCTGCAGAATGAACCCACTCGTCCACACCTTGATCTGAGACTTTTGACCGCCAGGATCGTGAGAAAGTGCACCGAGTGGCTTTCAGTCACCCAGATCGTTGTAGCACCTTCAGGCTGCAGCCAGGGAAAGCAGCATGGTCGCTGTCAGCCATGGATCCTGCTCACCGCCTGGCATGCACTGTCCACGCACTTCACACCCGTGAGCCCACACCCGTGCGTTCACACCAGCCTCACCGCGGCTCCAGGATGCAGCCTCTGAACTGCACCATGTGGAGACATGAAGAAACTGAAGCATGCACCTCGCCCACAGTTGCTTGGCGGGAAAGATGGAAGAGGACCCAAGTCCACCATCTCTGCCTGGGCACCATCCCCTGTCCCTCTTCCAGTCCTAGTCCTGTCGCCTGGCCCTGCTGGGCCTGGGAGACACCTGCTTCTTATCAGAAGTGCACAGACATCACTGACGGGGGCAGCTGTCCAAGCACTGGCATGCAGGTTGCACCAGCCACAACCAAGCACCAGATCCTGCCAAGGCCAAGGGCAAACACTCTGAACCCAACTGATGTCCCAGACTCTTGAGAGCAGCTCCAATAAACCCCGCCCGGCCTGCATGTCGACGTTCATCCGTGCCAACGCTGGGGTTGCAGTGAGTCTTATCCCAAGTTCTGCTGCTGCTTTTCAGAGGCTCAGTCGTGTCCAACTCTTTGAGATCCTGTGGACTGCGGCACGCCAGGCTTCCCTGTCCTTCACCATCTCCCAGAGCTTGCTTAAACTCATGACCAATGAGTCAGTGATGCCATCCGACCATCTTGTCCTCTGTCTTCCCCTTCTCTTCCTGCATTCAATCTTTCTCAGCATCAGGGTCTTCTCCAATAAACTGACTCTTCGTATCAGGTGGTCAAAGTATTAAAGCCCAAGGATTGGATCCCAAGTTTACAGGAGAGCAGAGTAAATTCACCGTCCACAGTATGGAGGGGAGGTGGCCAGAATTCACCCCCAGCTCAATCCAACTGCAAACAGATCCTCAACCCTCTGGGATTCAGCCCAGGAACTACCCAGCCCACAACAGGACCTGACTATGAGCCACAGAATCGACTCTAACATGGATAAACTTGCACAGATTTTCATCTGTGCTTGACAGGCCTACCCAGGCCTGCAAACCCCGGGCTCCTTCTGCTCCCCGGACAGCGTCGCCTTTCGTGGTTAGCACATTTTCTTCCCTGCAGTTCTTCCGGACAGAGACGCCACCCTCAAACAGACATATGAAAATGCTTCCAGAGATTAAATGCCCGCAGCCAGGCTTTCGAAATGGCCTGATTAAATACTTAGCCATAATACCAGTCTAGACTCAATAGATCAAACCCTTCTGGCTCAGGGCAACAGTGGCTGTGAGGCAATTGTGTAAAATAACGCTTATAAATGGAAGAAAGGAAGCCCATTTCTCCTGATTTTCTGGTAAATTGGGGGTTGGAGACTCAATAATGCCAAGCCAGTTTACAAGTCAGACTGCGGGCTCGGCGCAGGCCCGGAGGGCAGGGCCCAGTCACCAGCCCAGGACGGGGCTCTGGAGGTGAGCGAGGTGAACCCCGGCTGATCACCAGGGCAGGGGAGCCAATGCCCCGCCCCTGCCCTTCCTTAAGCGCCTTCCTTCTGGGCGGGGCTGGGAGCCCACTGCCTCATTCTGTTTTATATTCTGAATCCAAGGAACGTCCTCACTCTGCTCATGTTTTATTCTTTCAGCTCCTCCAGCAAGCCACTCAACCTGACTCCAAACCTCTGACATGCGGCCCCTTCCACTGATCACGCCTCCATGGGGAGCCTGCCGGAGGCTCCCTCAAGCCTCTGTAAATGATACTTGCTCCTGTCTGCACTCCCAGGCTGTCCGGCCCCTGGACAGTGACCCACACCTGCACAGTAGATGCCGTCCCTCTTAGACGGTGCTCACTCCAAGCATCATTACTGACTGGCCCCAAGCCCATCTTCCCCACAAGACAGCAGGCAACCCAAGGGCGCACTGTGTTCGCCCTGATCTCCAGTGAGGCCCCCGCACCTAGAAGAGGTGTCTGCCACGCAGGCTCTGCCTCAGCGTCTACTGATGCTCAGGAAGGAATAGAGGAAGTAACTCAGAGACAGTCTCTCTGGAGGGAAAGGCAGAGATCACTAGACTTCCATGGTGGTCCAGTGGTTAAGACGCCCTACATCCAAAGCAGAGGGCTCAGGTTCAATCCCAGGTGGGGAAGCTACGATCCCACCTGCCGTGAGGCATGGCCAAAAACACATGGAAACTTAAAAAAGAAAGCGACCACCTACCCAGGCACCAGGTAAAGTGCTGGCTGTACCAGAAGAGTCTTCCACGCACACTTCGGAGCCTCCGCCCTCCACGCCGTGGGAGGGAGGGCAGTTCACTAAGCATCTCCTATTCCCCTCGAGCTCTGAAACTCCACCTCGCACCAAATTTCAAAGAGAGAGTGAAAGCCTACCAACAACACTGCACAGAAGCCACCGCCTCAGCTTCCAGACGATTCTCTAAAAAGACGAGGCGAAACAGACCAGGACACAAGGTCTCTGAGCATCGGCTTCCTCACTGAATGACCATCAGAAACGCCTATGCACCTGTTTCTCAAATCCATCGCTGCCTTAATCCTCTCCACTGGGGCCGCCATAACAAATCACTGCAAACTTGGTGACTATGGCAACAGGAATTAATTCTCTCACAGTCCTGGAGGCCAAGTGTCCAGTAGTGGGGGGCCAAAAGGTGGCCTTCTCCAAAGCCTCGAGGGGAGGTTCCTCCCTGCAGCTTCCAGCCCCGAGCAGCCCCGGGCACTCCTTGATGCCCCTGGTGCCCCTAGGCTCCTGGCAGCTTCACTCCAATTTCTGCCTCTAAGCACACGTAGTCTCTCATGAGTCTCCCCCTTCTTATAAGGACCAGTTGCCAAGAAATAAAGACCAGCTCTAACCTAGTATGACCTCATCTTAACTAACTGATCACGTGTGCTAAGTTGCCTCAGGAGCATCCAACCCTTTGTGATCCCATGGACTGTAGCCCTCCAGGCTCCTCTGTCCATGGGATTCTCCAGGCAAGAAGACTGGAGTCGGTGGCCGTGCCCTCCTCCAGGGGACCTTCCCGACTCAGGGACCGAACCCATGACTCCTGCAGCTCCTGCACTAAAGGAGGAGACTCTATCATGGAGCCACCAGCAAAGCCCTTAAATAATTAAGATAATTATATCTCCAATGAACCTATTTCCAAATAAGATCACAGTCTAAGGCACTAGGGCTGGGACTCTTCTTTGTGGGGGACCCATAACATCCTCCATCTTTATCCTGAAGCTACGATCCCACCTGCAGTGAGGCATGGCAAAAAACACATGGAAACTTAAAAAAGAAAGCGACCACCTACCCAGGCACCAGGTAAAGTGCTGGCTGTACCAGAAGAGTCTTCCACGCACACTTCGGAGCCTCCGCCCTCCACGCCGTGGGAGGGAGGGCAGTTCACTAAGCATCTCCTATTCCCCTCGAGCTCTGAAACTCCACCTCGCACCAAATTTCAAAGAGAGAGTGAAAGCCTACCAACAACACTGCACAGAAGCCACCGCCTCAGCTTCCAGACGATTCTCTAAAAAGACGAGGCGAAACAGACCAGGACACAAGGTCTCTGAGCATCGGCTTCCTCACTGAATGACCATCAGAAACGCCTATGCACCTGTTTCTCAAATCCATCGCTGCCTTAATCCTCTCCACTGGGGCCGCCATAACAAATCACTGCAAACTTGGTGACTATGGCAACAGGAATTAATTCTCTCACAGTCCTGGAGGCCAAGTGTCCAGTAGTGGGGGGCCAAAAGGTGGCCTTCTCCAAAGCCTCGAGGGGAGGTTCCTCCCTGCAGCTTCCAGCCCCGAGCAGCCCCGGGCACTCCTTGATGCCCCTGGTGCCCCTAGGCTCCTGGCAGCTTCACTCCAATTTCTGCCTCTAAGCACACGTAGTCTCTCATGAGTCTCCCCCTTCTTATAAGGACCAGTTGCCAAGAAATAAAGACCAGCTCTAACCTAGTATGACCTCATCTTAACTAACTGATCACGTGTGCTAAGTTGCCTCAGGAGCATCCAACCCTTTGTGATCCCATGGACTGTAGCCCTCCAGGCTCCTCTGTCCATGGGATTCTCCAGGCAAGAAGACTGGAGTCGGTGGCCGTGCCCTCCTCCAGGGGACCTTCCCGACTCAGGGACCGAACCCATGACTCCTGCAGCTCCTGCACTAAAGGAGGAGACTCTACTGCGGAGCCACCAGCAAAGCCCCTTAAATAATTAAGATAATTATATCTCCAATGAACCTATTTCCAAATAAGATCACAGTCTAAGGCACTAGGGCTGGGACTCTTCTTTTGTGGGAGCTTGACCCATAACATCCTCCATCTTCATCCTGGAAACTGGATTAAGTGATCCAAGCAAGATCCTGCAAGCATCAGGAGCCATGTTTTCCTCAAGTTAGTATACAAATATATGCAAATACATATGTAAAACAATTGTTTTTCAAAGTTTAATTTTTTTCTTTTGTCTACTTCCCCTGGATATCTAAATTCAGTTGAAGCTTGCAAGTAGTTGAGAACTGAGAACAAATATCAAGTAATTTATGTGGAAATCTGATGATTCTACTTAACGGTTCTCTAATCTTTAATCTTTTCTTTCTTCTCTCTCTTTTTTTTTAAACCAGAAGACTAAAGTACACTAAACAGAGGTGGCTTTGTCACCAGGGACCTACTTTCAGGCTTAATGTGGAGCCAACGACGGTGTTCCCAAGTACTAAGCGATTACTGGGTGCTGAGCATTTTACCCTTTCCCGGTCACCTCGCCCCACAATCACAGCAAGTGGCTACTATCATTATCCCCACTTTACAGACGTGCAAACTGAGGCTGAGAGGTAAACTAACAGGCTCAAACTCAACAGGAACCCAGGGTGCTCACTTCACTCATCAAAAGCAGGAAGGTGAGAAACTCTCATTCCAGGGGCTTCCCTGGTGGTCCAGGGGGTAAAGA
Source organism: Tragulus kanchil (assembly GCA_022376925.1). Classification (NCBI taxonomy): domain Eukaryota; kingdom Metazoa; phylum Chordata; class Mammalia; order Artiodactyla; family Tragulidae; genus Tragulus; species Tragulus kanchil. Next base: position 173,833,815 of record JAIOJX010000005.1, on the reverse strand, counting down.
GTTCATCTTTCAGTGCAAGGGGCACTGGTTCGATCCCTGGCCCGGGAAGATACCGCATGCCACGGAATGGCTGGACCGGTGTGTCCAATCACTTGCCAGTGCTCTGGAGTGCACGTGCCCAGAGCTGGTGCTCTGCACCGAGAGAGGCCACCACAGTGGGAGGCCCACACAGGTCAAAGAATAAAGATGGATGAAAGTAAATAAATTAAAAACCAAGAAAAGAGACCAAAATTTAAAAGAAAATCTCATTCCACTGTTAAGAGTCATCTGTACTAAGGAGAAGTGGGGGAAGGGTGGATAAATCTGAAATTAACAGACGCACACTATTATTTAAGAAACAGATAAACAGTAAGGACCTGCTGTATAGCACAGGGAATTATACTTAACATTTATAACACACAATGGAAAAGAACCTGGAAAAGAGTATGTATGCATACGTGTAACTGAGTCACTTTGCCGTCCACCTGAAACTAAGGCAACATGTAGAGCAGCTACACTCGTGTCTAGTCCTGTCGGTCGTGCCTGCCTCTCAGTGGCCCCATGGGCTGTGGCTCGCAGCCTCTCTGTCCACAGGGTTCTCCAGGCGAGAGGACTGGACGGGGCTGCCACGCCCTCCTCCAGGGCAGCTTCCTACCCCAGGAACTGAGCCTGCACCTCCTGCACTAGCAGGCGGGTTCTTTACCACCGAGCGTCCGGGAAGCCTCGGACCACACAAGAAGGGTCCATAAAAAAGTGGAAACAAGATTCAGCACGACCAGTCTATCGCTTCAGGCTGCAACGCAACCTCAGCCACGAAATGACGCATCATTCGGTCAAAGATACAGGTGGGCAGCCCACGAAAATTTCGTAAGATGGTCCAAACTGAGGCTGAGAGGTACTAACAGCAAGTGGCTACTATCATTATCCCCACTTTACAGACGTGCAAACTGAGGCTGAGAGGTAAACTAACAGGCTCAAACTCAACAGGAACCCAGGGTGCTCACTTCACTCATCAAAAGCAGGAAGGTGAGAAACTCTCATTCCAGGGGCTTCCCTGGTGGTCCAGGGGGTAAAGAGTTCATCTTTCAGTGCAAGGGGCACTGGTTCGATCCCTGGCCCGGGAAGATACCGCATGCCACGGAATGGCTGGACCGGTGTGTCCAATCACTTGCCAGTGCTCTGGAGTGCACGTGCCCAGAGCTGGTGCTCTGCACCGAGAGAGGCCACCACAGTGGGAGGCCCACACAGGTCAAAGAATAAAGATGGATGAAAGTAAATAAATTAAAAACCAAGAAAAGAGACCAAAATTTAAAAGAAAATCTCATTCCACTGTTAAGAGTCATCTGTACTAAGGAGAAGTGGGGGAAGGGTGGATAAATCTGAAATTAACAGACGCACACTATTATTTAAGAAACAGATAAACAGTAAGGACCTGCTGTATAGCACAGGGAATTATACTTAACATTTATAACACACAATGGAAAAGAACCTGGAAAAGAGTATGTATGCATACGTGTAACTGAGTCACTTTGCCGTCCACCTGAAACTAAGGCAACATGTAGAGCAGCTACACTCGTGTCTAGTCCTGTCGGTCGTGCCTGCCTCTCAGTGGCCCCATGGGCTGTGGCTCGCAGCCTCTCTGTCCACAGGGTTCTCCAGGCGAGAGGACTGGACGGGGCTGCCACGCCCTCCTCCAGGGCAGCTTCCTACCCCAGGAACTGAGCCTGCACCTCCTGCACTAGCAGGCGGGTTCTTTACCACCGAGCGTCCGGGAAGCCTCGGACCACACAAGAAGGGTCCATAAAAAAGTGGAAACAAGATTCAGCACGACCAGTCTATCGCTTCAGGCTGCAACGCAACCTCAGCCACGAAATGACGCATCATTCGGTCAAAGATACAGGTGGGCAGCCCCACGAAAATTTCGTAAGATGGTCCAAAGCTAGCTGTAGGCTGACAAATCTAGAGCAAAGCTGCACGGCCACCACACGCACCTGCAGGTAAGCCACGGAGTTCAGCAGGTAAATAAAAGATCAACTTCAAAAATGGAAGAATAATGCGACACTATTCACGCCAAGATTATTACAACTTTGTCCTTAAGAAGCACTTTCATCCAATCCTTCATTCTCGGGGCCTTCCATTCTTCACTCTGAAGGCTGAGTCCACGTTAATCCCACCTTTAAGCGCCTGCCTCTAAATCAGGCATCGAGGAGGGAAGTTGCACAGACAAATGCTTTGGAGCCCTTGACCACATCTGGTCCCCACTGGTAACTACTGGTCAGATGAACGGCCACCACACGCACCTGCAGGTAAGCCACGGAGTTCAGCAGGTAAATAAAAGATCAACTTTAAAAATGGAAGAATAATGCGACACTATTCACGCCAAGATTATTACAACTTTGTCCTTAAGAAGCACTTTCATCCAATCCTTCATTCTCAGGGCCTTCCATTCTTCACTCTGAAGGCTGAGTCCACGTTAATCCCACCTTTAAGCGCCTGCCTCTAAATCACAGGCATCGAGGAGGGAAGTTGCACAGACAAATGCTTTGGAGCCCTTGACCACATCTGGTCCCCACTGGTAACTACTGGTCAGATGAACACCGGAGATTTTATTTTCTGTTCAACTGCAGGCAACACGGTTGAAGAGGCAGGGATCTTATGGAATTGGATTTCTGTTAAATCACTTTTTTCTGAACCCTCCTCTCAAGGTTCGCTGCCCCTCCTCCACACCCAGCACTTCCAAGGCCTCTCGTGCCCATTAAAGCTCTAAAGGGGACCCTCTGCAGAGAGAGTCCCGGCCCAGCACCACCCCCACAGCCCTGGCCCCTCAATTAGGAAACCAAGACGATGCTGCCCCTTTGGCTTTAGGACTCTATGAATGACGGCAGCAGTCCCCAACTGTTTGACACAAAGGATCAGTTTCACGGAAGACAATTTTTCCACAGACGGGAGGAGGGGGCTTGGGGGTGATTCAAGCTCATTACATTGACTGTGTGCATCGGCTCCGCCTCAGACAGTCCGGGCCCCAGAGGCTGTGTGTGCGCCAAGTCAGCTCTGTGCGACCCTGTGGACCCCAGCCTGCCAGGCTTCTCCATCCACGGGATTCTCCAGGCAAGAATCCTGGACACACCTAGGACTCGGGAGGTCAGGGTCAGTCCGTCACAGCTCTTAGGACCACCCTGGCCACAGCTGAGCCGCAGCACTACCCGTAAGCTAAAGACGGTTTTCACTATATATTTTTTAATGAAGTAAAACACACAACACAAAAGTAACCTTTGGGGGTGGGGGCTCAGCTTATGGGATCTTAGTTCTCTGACCAGGGACTGAACCCAGGCCACAGAGTGAAAGTCGGAGCCACTGAATCGCCAGGGGATGTCCCCAAATTCACCATTTTAAAGTGTAAGTTCAGTAGCATTCCATACATGCACAAGGTTGCACAACTCCCAACTCTAATTGCAAAATGTTTTCACCCCCAAAGAGGAAGCCCCGTTCCCCACTAGGCGGTCAGTCCGCGCCGCTCCCGACAGCTCCTGGCGACCACTGTGGTGCTTCGGCATCTGTGGGTTCTCCCCGCCTGGACACGTCCCATGAAGAGAACCATCAGATGCCTGTCCTTCTGTGTCCAGCTTCTCTCACGTCCCGTAACGTTTGCACGGTTCATTCATACTGTGGCCCACGTCAGCTCCTCCTCATTGTTATGAATGAGCAATACTGAGACATCTGGAGCGGCCACATCGTGTCTCCGCCTTTACCCAGGGACAGACCTCTGAACTGCTTCCATCTTTGGGGTTTCGTGAGGAGCGCTGACCCTTCCTGTACAAGTCCTTGTTTGAACATCGGCTTTCAAGTCTTCGGGCTACAGACCTAGGAGAAGAACTGCTGGGTCTATGGGTAACATCCTGAGGAATTCTGAAACTGTTTTCCAGTTTTCACATGTTTCAGTGGTTCTCTAATTCTTTTTTAATGGTTCTATAAATGCCTCTCTTGTATGCTCAGTTTTGTCTTTTGGCCTCCAAGGACTAAACTACGCATTATCTGGACCAGTAAAGAAAGCCAGGGGCCTATCTCTGTTCTAAACAGAAATGCCTTACCGTTCCTTCCAGCTGTTCAGCGCTTTATGACGATAAACACGTCCTTGGCTTTCCACAGACGGGAGGAGGGCTTGGGGTGATTCAAGCTCATTACATTGACTGTGTGCATCGGCTCCGCCTCAGACAGTCCGGGCCCCAGAGGCTGTGTGTGCGCCAAGTCAGCTCTGTGCGACCCTGTGGACCCCAGCCTGCCAGGCTTCTCCATCCACGGATTCTCCAGGCAAGAATCCTGGACACACCTAGGACTCGGGAGGTCAGGGTCAGTCCGTCACAGCTCTTAGGACCACCCTGGCCACAGCTGAGCCGCAGCACTACCCGTAAGCTAAAGACGGTTTTCACTATATATTTTTTAATGAAGTAAAACACACAACACAAAAGTAACCTTTGGGGGTGGGGGCTCAGCTTATGGGATCTTAGTTCTCTGACCAGGGACTGAACCCAGGCCACAGAGTGAAAGTCGGAGCCACTGAATCGCCAGGGGATGTCCCCAAATTCACCATTTTAAAGTGTAAGTTCAGTAGCATTCCATACATGCACAAGGTTGCACAACTCCCAACTCTAATTGCAAAATGTTTTCACCCCCAAAGAGGAAGCCCCGTTCCCCACTAGGCGGTCAGTCCGCGCCGCTCCCGACAGCTCCTGGCGACCACTGTGGTGCTTTCGGCATCTGTGGGTTCTCCCCGCCTGGACACGTCCCATGAAGAGAACCATCAGATGCCTGTCCTTCTGTGTCCAGCTTCTCTCACGTCCCGTAACGTTTGCACGGTTCATTCATACTGTGGCCCACGTCAGCTCCTCCTCATTGTTATGAATGAGCAATACTGAGACATCTGGAGCGGCCACATCGTGTCTCCGCCTTTACCCAGGGACAGACCTCTGAACTGCTTCCATCTTTGGGGTTTCGTGAGGAGCGCTGACCCTTCCTGTACAAGTCCTTGTTTGAACATCGGCTTTCAAGTCTTCGGGCTACAGACCTAGGAGAAGAACTGCTGGGTCTATGGGTAACATCCTGAGGAATTCTGAAACTGTTTTCCAGTTTTCACATGTTTCAGTGGTTCTCTAATTCTTTTTTAATGGTTCTATAAATGCCTCTCTTGTATGCTCAGTTTTGTCTTTTGGCCTCCAAGGACTAAACTACGCATTATCTGGACCAGTAAAGAAAGCCAGGGGCCTATCTCTGTTCTAAACAGAAATGCCTTACCGTTCCTTCCAGCTGTTCAGCGCTTTATGACGATAAACACGTCCGTGTATGCAACCACCAGTGCGGGGCAGCAATGGCTGACAGCGGCAAGAGGGCTTCACAGATGTCCAGCCTTCCAGGGCCCCAGGGGCGCCAGCCCTGCAGTCAGGACGCACCACCATCTCCCTTCTCACACCTAAGCTTTCCTTCAGCTCCCCCTCCTGCTAACCCAGTTCTGCCACCAATATGTGGACCAAGAAAGCCCATCATTAGAAGATAGTATTAAAAAAAGATTTGGGAAGGGATTTTATATCAACGCTAAGAGGTGGGGGAAGCAGAGCGAGGAGTTCTAGCAACTTTAAGCCACAAAAATCCTGGAGATGAGGTTCCCTGGTGGTCCAGTGGGTAAGAATCCACCTTGCAACACAGGGATGCAGGTTTGATCCCTGGTCAGGGAACTAAGATCCCACGTGCCACCAGGCAACTAAGCCCGCATGCCACAGTCACAGAGGGGCGCGCTCTAGAGCCCACGTGCTGCACGAAGAAAGCCCTCGTGCCACAACAAAGACCCAGTGCAGCAAAACAAATTTAAATATAATAGTCTCTTAAAAGACGCTTTGGATGACCCCAGTTATGTGAGGAATGCATGGGGGTGGGAGGGCAGGTGCTTCTGCTGCCCGGCGCATCAACGTCAGAACATACATAGGCAGCATAAGACCAGTCACCCACGTTCACTCAGAACAGAGCCCCTCTCGGGCAGTCCCCCGCCTGCAAGGATTGGGGGCATTTTCAGGCGCTTTAGCCCAACCACCCACCGAGCTCCTCGGCTGACTCTGCCACAGGGACTGGAAGTTGCCACCCCATCCAGGTGGACCCCCCAGCCAACCGGAGCCTCGCAGTTTCCAAATGCGCTCCTGGCAATTTCTGGAGACTCCCTGCCCCTCCACCCTCATTCAACAAGCTGTGCCAGGGACCACGCAGGTGCAGAGAAGAGAGAAAGAAAACAACTCAGTCCCTGCCCCCAGGGACCCTCTGTCCAGCAGGGGCCACGAATGGGGACTCCAGCAATGGCACCCACAATGAAGCACGTCATAAAACTGCAGGGAACACCCTGAGGAGGGTGCAGCCCTGGTCAGTCAAGAAAGGTGTACCAGCTGACCTCCTAACTATTGGTTAACTAGAATGCAAATGGAAAATGGTATGGAGACTCCTCCAAAAGAGCTGAAGTTGCCACAGAATCCGGCAAACCCACCCCGGGCATATATTCAAAGAAAACTCTAATTCGAAAAGATATATATTCGCAGCAGCATTGCTTACACTACCTCAGCCATGTCGACTGACAGGGGAGTGGATGAAGAGGAGGCGGCATGTACACGCACATAACGGACCAGTGCTCGGTCATTAGACGGAATGAAACTGCCACCTGCAGCAACATGGACAGGCTAGAGACTATCACGCCAGTGAAGCCAGCCAGACAGGAAAAGACACACTGACAGACGAACTTACTGAAAAAACAGAAACTGTCTCACAGACTCAGAGCACAGACCTGGCTGCCAAGGGGGTGGGGCGTTGGGGAGGGCTGGGTGGGGAACATGCAAGCTACTACACACAGAATAAATAAACAAGAAGGTCGGTCCTACTGCAGAGCACAGAGAGCTGCATTCAATCCTGTGACAAGCCCTAATGGAAAAGCATACGAAAAATAATGTATATATGTATAACTGAGTCAATCGGCTGCACAGAAATTAAATCAACTGTACATCAATAAAATTAATTTAAAGAGAGAGAGAAAGAGTTATAAGTTGAGCTGAGCCTAGAAAAGCCTGACAGGGGGAAATAAAAGGTGTTTCCAGGCAGCCAGAAGAGCATGTGCAAAGGCACTGTGGCCAGACCAGAACCCACAGGGTGGAGCATGCCAGAGCCTGAGGAACGACACACCACCAGGCACCCATGAGGCCAGCGAACTAAGTCCTCTTCCCTCTGTACAAGGGAGTTGTCCCCAGTCCAGGTTCCCACACCCGTCTCTCCCTTCCTCCCCCTCTCCAGGCTGATCCTCCAAGCAACGTACCCCAAGAACAGTCTGAAGGAACTTGGCTGCCTGGTCACAGGGCCCAGAAGACCAAAACGCATTCCCGCCTTTGAAAAATGGGCCGTAGAACACACATGATGTTAGAAGGACTTGAAAATAAATCTTGTGAAGTTAATAGAAGCCCAGCAATTTGGAAGAAAAATAATCACATTTCCTCCTGCTAACTATTGGTTAACTAGAATGCAAATGGAAAATGGTATGGAGACTCCTCCAAAAGAGCTGAAGTTGCCACAGAATCCGGCAAACCCACCCCGGGCATATATTCAAAGAAAACTCTAATTCGAAAAGATATATATTCGCAGCAGCATTGCTTACACTACCTCAGCCATGTCGACTGACAGGGGAGTGGATGAAGAGGAGGCGGCATGTACACGCACATAACGGACCAGTGCTCGGTCATTAGACGGAATGAAACTGCCACCTGCAGCAACATGGACAGGCTAGAGACTATCACGCCAGTGAAGCCAGCCAGACAGGAAAAGACACACTGACAGACGAACTTACTGAAAAAACAGAAACTGTCTCACAGACTCAGAGCACAGACCTGGCTGCCAAGGGGGTGGGGCGTTGGGGAGGGCTGGGTGGGGAACATGCAAGCTACTACACACAGAATAAATAAACAAGAAGGTCGGTCCTACTGCAGAGCACAGAGAGCTGCATTCAATCCTGTGACAAGCCCTAATGGAAAAGCATACGAAAAATAATGTATATATGTATAACTGAGTCAATCGGCTGCACAGAAATTAAATCAACTGTACATCAATAAAATTAATTTAAAGAGAGAGAGAAAGAGTTATAAGTTGAGCTGAGCCTAGAAAAGCCTGACAGGGGGAAATAAAAGGTGTTTCCAGGCAGCCAGAAGAGCATGTGCAAAGGCACTGTGGCCAGACCAGAACCCACAGGGTGGAGCATGCCAGAGCCTGAGGAACGACACACCACCAGGCACCCATGAGGCCAGCGAACTAAGTCCTCTTCCCTCTGTACAAGGGAGTTGTCCCCAGTCCAGGTTCCCACACCCGTCTCTCCCTTCCTCCCCCTCTCCAGGCTGATCCTCCAAGCAACGTCCCCCAAGAACAGTCTGAAGGAACTTGGCTGCCTGGTCACAGGGCCCAGAAGACCAAAACGCATTCCCGCCTTTGAAAAATGGGCCGTAGAACACACATGATGTTAGAAGGACTTGAAAATAAATCTTGTGAAGTTAATAGAAGCCCAGCAATTTGGAAGAAAAATAATCACATTTCCCTCCTGCTAAATCACTATTTGCCTCTGGTAAAGTCAATTATGCTAGAGAAAATAAGTTATTATTTTCGGGGGAAAAAATGGAGTCTTGGTAAGTGCCTTAACCCCAGCAAATAAAACTCCAGAGCAAAGGCTTGACTTCCTGTACTTATGAAGGTCTGTGGGGAGCCTGAACTGTACGTCTTAGACAGAATGCTGGGGGTGGGCCATAATGTCCCTGGTAATCTCTGCCTCTCTGCCAGGACCTGACCTCAAAACTGCTGTCTCTCTCAGAAAGGACAGAGAAGCCTCGTGGGCGGCAGTTCATGGGTCACAAAGAGTCGGGCCGGACAGAGCGACTGAACAACAGAGAGGGCCCAGCGCTGTCACGAGTCCTCAGAGAGCCAGGGGCGGGCTGGGCCTCCACCCCGGCGCCGCCCTCGCCTTCGGGCTTCCTGCTCCTAATCCTCTTGCCCAAAGCACAGCCTTCAGAAACAAGTCCTGCAGGTTTCTAACTTTTCCTCCCAAATATGAACAGCACAGTCACAAAAGGTCAGTAAACAACCAGAGTGCTGACTAGCAGTTGGGGGTGGCTCCCAGCGCTTCGGGGACGCCAGTGGGAGCCATCTGTCCATGTCTGGACCTATTTTAGGTTGTCCCCATTGAAGGAAGGGACCTGTCAGTGGGATCGAGTGGGTAGAGGCCAAGGACGCTGCTCGGGACCCCACATGCTACAAGAGCCCCCCACGACCAAAATACAGCCAACCCAAAACATCGCAAGCACACAGAGCCAGGACCCTCGCTTTGCATGAATTCACCCACTTCACCCTCGAGCAACTCTGTGAGGCAGAAACTACTGTCCCAGAAGGAACGTTCCCACACCGTCTCTCCCTTCCTCCCCTCTCCAGGCTGATCCTCCAAGCAACGCCCCAAGAACAGTCTGAAGGAACTTGGCTGCCTGGTCACAGGGCCCAGAAGACCAAAACGCATTCCCGCCTTTGAAAAATGGGCCGTAGAACACACATGATGTTAGAAGGACTTGAAAATAAATCTTGTGAAGTTAATAGAAGCCCAGCAATTTGGAAGAAAAATAATCACATTTCCCTCCTGCTAAATCACTATTTGCCTCTGGTAAAGTCAATTATGCTAGAGAAAATAAGTTATTATTTTCGGGGGAAAAAATGGAGTCTTGGTAAGTGCCTTAACCCCAGCAAATAAAACTCCAGAGCAAAGGCTTGACTTCCTGTACTTATGAAGGTCTGTGGGGAGCCTGAACTGTACGTCTTAGACAGAATGCTGGGGGTGGGCCATAATGTCCCTGGTAATCTCTGCCTCTCTGCCAGGACCTGACCTCAAAACTGCTGTCTCTCTCAGAAAGGACAGAGAAGCCTCGTGGGCGGCAGTTCATGGGTCACAAAGAGTCGGGCCGGACAGAGCGACTGAACAACAGAGAGGGCCCAGCGCTGTCACGAGTCCTCAGAGAGCCAGGGGCGGGCTGGGCCTCCACCCCGGCGCCGCCCTCGCCTTCGGGCTTCCTGCTCCTAATCCTCTTGCCCAAAGCACAGCCTTCAGAAACAAGTCCTGCAGGTTTCTAACTTTTCCTCCCAAATATGAACAGCACAGTCACAAAAGGTCAGTAAACAACCAGAGTGCTGACTAGCAGTTGGGGGTGGCTCCCAGCGCTTCGGGGACGCCAGTGGGAGCCATCTGTCCATGTCTGGACCTATTTTAGGTTGTCCCCATTGAAGGAAGGGACCTGTCAGTGGGATCGAGTGGGTAGAGGCCAAGGACGCTGCTCGGGACCCCACATGCTACAAGAGCCCCCCACGACCAAAATACAGCCAACCCAAAACATCGCAAGCACACAGAGCCAGGACCCTCGCTTTGCATGAATTCACCCACTTCACCCTCGAGCAACTCTGTGAGGCAGAAACTACTGTCATCCCCAAAGGAAGAGAGGGGTTTCGGAGCCCCTGGTGCACCCCAGCCCAGCACCACGTCTGCACTGGGACAGGGCAGCCTCCATTCGATGGCCCTTCATTGCAGCGACGAACCTGCATGCTCCAGGGACAAGGCCTCGAGCCTCAGGCACGTGGGGCTGGACCCCACATTCAGGTCCTCTGTTCCACGCCCCGACGAGGCAGCCAGAACGAGGACTCCCGGACCCCTCAGTCCAGAATCTGCTGCACGGGACTCCGGCTGATGAAATTCAGAGGCAACCCAGAGGGCTGTGAGCTCCGGGGCGGCCGGCCTCCGGGGGGCTCCATCCTGACTCCCTGCCCCGGAGCCTGCGCGCCCCTCCTCGGCTCTCCCCCTGCCCCTGCCCTCTCCCCTCCCTCCTGGGCCCTGGGGACTGAGGACCACTCTCACCAGGGCCTCAGCCCTCACAGACCCCTCTCCCGCAGCCCCAGGGGAGACGGAAGGATGGAAGGATCAGAAGGCAAGGCCCAAGTGGGAGACCCTATGAAGGTGAAGCAGGAAACCGCAGACCGCGACCCAGAACCAGCCAGGCAGCCAGCAGGGCAGGCGTGCGGCTGCAAATGAGTCCGAGAAGGCCAGGAAGAGCGCCTTAAAAGATGCCATTTACACGCAGGCAGCAGCCACCAGGTCTCGGAAGTCTGATCAGATACCAAGAGAGCTGGACGAGGAGTCACATTCTGACAAGGCCAACTGGACACGCTAGTCTAGGCGTGAAGCAACATCAAGCAGAGCCACATGCCTGCAAGCCCCGAAGCGCCAGACCTCAGCGCCGTGTGTCATTCACTGAACAGCAAACGTCCAGCAGACGAGACATGAGGTGGCTCCTCGGTGTCTAAGACCAAAGCTGCCAAGTAACCCGGGAGGGAGGGAGGGAGGGAGAAAGGAGTCGTTAAAAGGCAGCATGTTCCTCTATGGCTAATTTCCCTGTGGCTGGTGAGCCCTGTGCTCACCCCTGAAGCTGGGACCCCTCACTCCGTCCCTCTATCACTGCCCATCCCTCCATCACTGTCCATCCCTACACACAGGTCCAACCGCTCCTTCAGAATGCTCACCTGCCCAGAATGCTCATCAATTATCACACAACCTGTCACAAGTAAAATAAAAGCTACAAAACTTTGGGGAAAGTAGAAGCTCACACGGTCCTTTTTCAATTAAAGAGCACTGAAAACCACCACGAGAAAGTGAGTGCTTTCTCTGTCCAACACAGCAAGCGAATCCAAGCAGCGCTTCCCCCTGCGGCAGGCTCTTCTGCGCACGTGATCTGGGTGGCTTCTCTGGGAGAGCTGAGAGCTGAGCGCAGGCTCCGGGATTCTCCCAGCGCACGGGGGCAGGGCCTGAGATCAGGGAGGTCGAAAAGCGGCCCCAAGTGTGGCACTCAGGCCTGGATACCAGGCATGCAGACTCCTGGTCCCGGGCTCTTTAAACCCCACACCATCAAGCGCCCTCACTTTCCTGGAAATGACTGTAGTTCTGACCCAACTACCCTCACAGCCCTCACCAGTGCCCGCTGCGCCATAAAGACAAGGGGACGTTCAGAAGACGAACCTGTGCCCACTGCTGCGTGACTCACAACAGCCAAGACATGGAAGCAACCTAAATCCATCGACAGGAAGATGGATAAAGAAAGGGTGGTGGACCTTCCCCGGTGGTCCAGTGGGTGACGAGTCTGCCCTGCAGTGCAAGGGGCACCGGTTCGATCCCTGGCCCGGGAAGATCCCACGTGCCGCAGAGCGGCTGGACCAGTGTGTCCAATTACAAGCCAGCACTCTAGAGCACATATGCCCGGAGCCGGTGCTCTGCAACGCAAGAGGCCACTGCAATGGGAGACCCATACAGGCCAAAGAATAAAGATGGATGGAATTAAAGAAATAAAAAACCAATAAAAGCAGCCAAAATTAAAAAAAAAAAAAAGGTTGGTATAGATACGTATTGTACTTATATACATAAATACAATGAAATGCCACGCAGCCATCAAACCAAAGAACGAAACAATGTTCTCTGCCGCAATGTGGATGGACCTAGAGACTGTCCCACAAACTCAGGAAGGGAGAGGCCGCCTGCAGCCACGCCGCCCTGAACACACCCGAGCCCCTCCGATCTCGGAGGCCAGTCAAGGTCGAGCCCGGACAGCACTTGGATGGGAGAGAGGGAAAGACACATGTATGTTACCACTTACTGTGGAATCTAAAAAAAAAATAATGATACAAATGAACTTATTTACAAACCAGGGGCAGACTCACAGAAAACAAACGCAGAGCTAACGAAGGGGAGAGTGACTGCTGCTCAGTCTCTAAGACCTGCCTGACGCTCCGCAGCCCCTAGACTGCAGCGCCGGGCGCCTCTGTCCCTGGGGTGCCCCAGGCAGGCGTGCTGGAGCGGGCTGCCGTCTTCTCCTCCGGGACCTTCCTGGACCAGGGACCAAACCCATGTGTCCTGTATTGCCGGCAGACGTTTTATAACTGTGCCACCAGAGAGGAAAAATAAATCAGGAGTTTAATAAATTAGGAGTGAATACATTAGGAGTTTGGGAATTATATAAAATACATAAACAACAAAGAGCTATTGTGTAGCACAAGGAACGACATTCAACTATATTTATAATAAATGATAATGGAAAAGAATCCCAAACAGAATATATATATATCATACACACACACACACGTATAGACATCCACACACTGGTACATATACATCTATGAAACTGAATCACTTTGCTGTATACCAGAAACTGACACAACATGGTAAATCGACTATAACTTTGAGAAAAGAAAATGATTCCACTCTAATAAAGAAACAAAGCCCAACAGTTAGGCTGGACCAGTGTGTCCAATTACAAGCCAGCACTCTAGAGCACATATGCCCGGAGCCGGTGCTCTGCAACGCAAGAGGCCACTGCAATGGGAGACCCATACAGGCCAAAGAATAAAGATGGATGGAATTAAAGAAATAAAAAACCAATAAAAGCAGCCAAAATTAAAAAAAAAAAAAAGGTTGGTATAGATACGTATTGTACTTATATACATAAATACAATGAAATGCCACGCAGCCATCAAACCAAAGAACGAAACAATGTTCTCTGCCGCAATGTGGATGGACCTAGAGACTGTCCCACAAACTCAGGAAGGGAGAGGCCGCCTGCAGCCACGCCGCCCTGAACACACCCGAGCCCCTCCGATCTCGGAGGCCAGTCAAGGTCGAGCCCGGACAGCACTTGGATGGGAGAGAGGGAAAGACACATGTATGTTACCACTTACTGTGGAATCTAAAAAAAAAATAATGATACAAATGAACTTATTTACAAACCAGGGGCAGACTCACAGAAAACAAACGCAGAGCTAACGAAGGGGAGAGTGACTGCTGCTCAGTCTCTAAGACCTGCCTGACGCTCCGCAGCCCCTAGACTGCAGCGCCGGGCGCCTCTGTCCCTGGGGTGCCCCAGGCAGGCGTGCTGGAGCGGGCTGCCGTCTTCTCCTCCGGGACCTTCCTGGACCAGGGACCAAACCCATGTGTCCTGTATTGCCGGCAGACGTTTTATAACTGTGCCACCAGAGAGGAAAAATAAATCAGGAGTTTAATAAATTAGGAGTGAATACATTAGGAGTTTGGGAATTATATAAAATACATAAACAACAAAGAGCTATTGTGTAGCACAAGGAACGACATTCAACTATATTTATAATAAATGATAATGGAAAAGAATCCCAAACAGAATATATATATATCATACACACACACACACGTATAGACATCCACACACTGGTACATATACATCTATGAAACTGAATCACTTTGCTGTATACCAGAAACTGACACAACATGGTAAATCGACTATAACTTTGAGAAAAGAAAATGATTCCACTCTAATAAAGAAACAAAGCCCAACAGTTTGAGGCAGACCCAGCTCTCATCAGCAGGCTTTAGTAACCATCTTCTGAGACCAAAAGACATCAACAGACCCAGGAATGGGGTCTGGGGGTGCTAAGTACATCTTAGGGTGGTGAGAACAGGACCTGGCAACCAATACAAAGATGAGCAGCAACTGAAAAAGCAGCCTCCCTAGGCTCACAGCCATGCTCTCCCCGCCCCAGCACCCGTCTGGGGTTAAGTGCACAGAGGACCTGCTGAAATCTACAGGACGGAAGTCGCAGACCACACATCAAAGGAAAAGGCAGCTCTGTCCCTCTCACACCGCTTCACGTCTCTGTAGGTTCTGGCCACCTGTTCCATCAAAGGACTGACAGGGACTCAAACGTGTGGGATCTTACAATCCGGTGCTCAACACCCGTATTTCTAACAGGTCCAACAGTGTTCTTGCGGATCGATGGGAAAAGGGATCTCCAGGAACACGTCCACAGGAGATCCACATCACCTTCCTCTCTCTGATCCCTGCGCTGACCAGGGATGGGACCTCTGAGGACAGCAACGTGAGCAGAAGTGGGGTGCCAGTCCTGGCCCGGCAGCAGTCCCCTGTGAACTGCCCTGCATCTCTGTCCTGCCCCATCCACAAGGTATAGGCCAGGACCCAGGACTTCCCTGATGGTCCAGTGACTAAGCCTCCACACTCAATGCAGGGGGCTCCCATTCAGCCCCTGGTCAGGGAACTGGGTACCATGTGCCACAGCTAAGAGTTTGAATGCTGGCGCAGAAAATTAAATAAATACATACTTTACCAAAAAAAAACATAAAAAAGACAAGGAACCCAAGATCCTGCCAGAGGACAGAGTCACAGAAGAGAAAAAGCCTTAGTACCTTAATGAGTAGACGGAACAGAGCCCCGTGCCCCTCGCCACTGCCTTCCATGGACCAGCACATGAAGGAAAGAAAGAAGTTCCCTTGCAGGAAGCCAGAGAAATGGCGGGGCTGTTTGTTACAGCAGCTGGCCAGCACTAATTCAGAACAAAACCCCAGTAGTTACATGTAGATCTAAAAGTACACGGAACCTATCCATGTGATTTAACCGAAATCACTCGAGATGGCCTATAAACTCTGTATCACACCCCTGAGGACAGGCAGCAGCAACTGTAAACAGCAAATGGGCCATGAAAAAGACCTGCGTAACATTTCTGATGAGAGATTTGTCCCCAGAAGCTTCAGGGATCTGCCTTCATGAGACTCCTTCAGGACCTTAAGGAATTCACAGGCACTTAGGCTGCCGATCTGACCTCAGTGTGAACATTAAAATTCTAGGAAGCCCGAAACATGTCTCCCCATGTTCCACCCGTCTGGGGTTAAGTGCACAGAGGACCTGCTGAAATCTACAGGACGGAAGTCGCAGACCACACATCAAAGGAAAAGGCAGCTCTGTCCCTTTCACCCCGCTTCACGTCTCTGTAGGTTCTGGCCACCTGTTCCATCAAAGGACTGACAGGGACTCAAACGTGTGGGATCTTACAATCCGGTGCTCAACACCCGTATTTCTAACAGGTCCAACAGTGTTCTTGCGGATCGATGGGAAAAGGGATCTCCAGGAACACGTCCACAGGAGATCCACATCACCTTCCTCTCTCTGATCCCTGCGCTGACCAGGGATGGGACCTCTGAGGACAGCAACGTGAGCAGAAGTGGGGTGCCAGTCCTGGCCCGGCAGCAGTCCCCTGTGAACTGCCCTGCATCTCTGTCCTGCCCCATCCACAAGGTATAGGCCAGGACCCAGGACTTCCCTGATGGTCCAGTGACTAAGCCTCCACACTCAATGCAGGGGGCTCCCATTCAGCCCCTGGTCAGGGAACTGGGTACCATGTGCCACAGCTAAGAGTTTGAATGCTGGCGCAGAAAATTAAATAAATACATACTTTACCAAAAAAAAACATAAAAAAGACAAGGAACCCAAGATCCTGCCAGAGGACAGAGTCACAGAAGAGAAAAAGCCTTAGTACCTTAATGAGTAGACGGAACAGAGCCCCGTGCCCCTCGCCACTGCCTTCCATGGACCAGCACATGAAGGAAAGAAAGAAGTTCCCTTGCAGGAAGCCAGAGAAATGGCGGGGCTGTTTGTTACAGCAGCTGGCCAGCACTAATTCAGAACAAAACCCCAGTAGTTACATGTAGATCTAAAAGTACACGGAACCTATCCATGTGATTTAACCGAAATCACTCGAGATGGCCTATAAACTCTGTATCACACCCCTGAGGACAGGCAGCAGCAACTGTAAACAGCAAATGGGCCATGAAAAAGACCTGCGTAACATTTCTGATGAGAGATTTGTCCCCAGAAGCTTCAGGGATCTGCCTTCATGAGACTCCTTCAGGACCTTAAGGAATTCACAGGCACTTAGGCTGCCGATCTGACCTCAGTGTGAACATTAAAATTCTAGGGAAGCCCCGAAACATGTCTCCCCATGTTCCACCCGTAGCTCACAACCATCAGCAGCTGAGAAGCAACGGTGTCCACAAGGCTTTGGTCCTCCAGTCAGATGGGGGGCTCGGGAGAGCCTGAATTCACTAGAGCAACACAAGGCTTCTACTCACACTCGATAACGAGGGAGACGAACCTTTCCCAAGCACATACCAGGGGCCAGGCTTGGCGTGGGCTACCACTTTATCCCCAGACTGCCTAAGGAGGTTGACGTGATCGCCAGTTTTACAAAGGAGAGTGTTTAAGGCAAACAACTTGGTAAGGTCACTTGGCTAGGAGGAGACGGCGCTGAGAGTCAAAGAGGAATCCCTCCTACCCCAAACCCGTGATCTCCTGGCACACCCCGTGTGATAAAGGAAACGCCTCTTTCTCCTTACGGCATCCAGACGGACATTTAACAAGCCGGCAGGCATCTGTCTGGGGTGAAAGCACCTGCCTCTTGAAGGCAGAGCACACCTCTGAGTGTGTGCACACCGCAGACCGCCTGCAGGCAGGAAAGAGGAAGACTGCCGAGTCTCAAGCTAACACCAGGCTCACACGTGATCATCCAGACAGCCTGCCCGAAGCAACACCCTCCCTTGTGCCCCAGGAACGACTGAGATCCAAGCACCCCGGCACAGGCCAGGGCCACTGCAGGTGCGGTGCCTGGTGTGCCTGGGTGGGCAGAGCCAGCCTCCGGGTCCACGGAGTGAAGGGCATTCCCAGGGGCTGTCTGCTGGGCCAACATGAATGCGGGACACAGGCACCCAAGGCCTCTTTGCCATCACAAGAGGGGGCGTCACAGGGGGGGAGCAAGACTCAAGCTCCAACGACACATGGCTCTGACTGGGGAAAACACAAAACAAATGTCGGCAAGGATGCACACAAACTGGATCTCTCTCCTCTCCTCTTCTCTCTCCCTCTCTTTCGCTCCCTCTCTCTCTCTCTCTCACACACACACACACACACACACACACACACGCACGCATCTGACGGGAACATAAAATGGCTCAGCCACTGGGGAAAAGTTTGGTATTAACAGCTTCCCAAAAAGCCAAACTACCACACAATTCAATAACTGCTCTCCTGGGACGTCCCTGGCAGTCCAGTCCTTAGGACTCTGCGCTCCCAGGGCAGGGGCCACAGGTTCAATACCTGTTCGGGGAACTAAGATGCCACATACCTCACGGTGTGGCCAAAGAAAACTTTTAATGTCAGCAAATTAAAAACACAATGCAATTGCACTCCGAGGCATTTATCCCAGAAGACGGAGACTTCCGTTCGCACACACACAAAACCTGGGCGTGAATGTTCACAGCAGCTTTACTCCTAAGAGCCCAAACCAGATGCCCTTCCACGAAGGAGTGGCTCAATGGCCTGTGGCCCACCCGGCACCACGGGACATCACTCAGCAGTGAAAAGGCGCAGAGCACCGACACACACCGCAGCCTGATGACTCTCCAGAGAATTATGCTGAGCAGAAAAAGGCGACCCTAAAGGTTAGGTTCTCAAGGTCCCATTCACGTAACATGAAGTTACAAATCTACAGAAAGAGAGGACAGATTAATGGTTGCCAGGGATTACAGGGGACGGAAAAGGGAGGCGGGTGGCAACCAAAGGGCCAGGAGAGAGCGGCCCAGGGGCGACGCAGATGCTCGGCCTCTTCAGCGTCATCATCCAGGTCCTGATGCCGTGTCTGAGTTTTACAAGACAGAGCCTTGGGGAAAATGGTGAGGCAGGCAGAGAGTCTCTCTACATGATTTCTTAAAACTGCTGTCCGGAATTATACGAAAATCCAAAGGTTAAAGGAGACAAACAGGAGAGGAAGGAGGGGAGAAAGGAAAAGAGAGGAGCAAGGCGAGAACAGAAGGAAGAAAAAGAGGAGAAAGAGACGGAGAGGTCGCAGGTGCCCTCAGGCACAGGCACTAGGCTTCTGGGCTACACCCAGCTAAGGACTCACAAGTGCCTATTTCCTTCTCTGTTTTCACTATGTTCATCCTCAGAGGTCACTGGAGCACAAGAAAAAGAACATTTCACACGCCCTAAGGCAGTCCTGATAACACTGATATTCTGGGCCAACCCTGGCATGACAATACAGTTAAAATTTTTATAATGTTTCAGAAGTAAAATCAAGTTTGCAGAAATATAATACACCCTGAGTTTGTTTTTCTGCCACTCCAGTCAATGAAAATGTCAGCATTTCTATTTACTTATGATCAAATCTAATTTTTCTGCCCCCAAAGTAGCAGCTTGCTTGCTATGCTAGGCAACCAAGGGGATCCCGGCAGCCCCCCCTCCCCCAGACTCACTGGGATAGCACACCAGCGATGATCAGACCTAATCTGCACACACACACATAATCCCTAATACCAAGCAAAGATTACACACACCCCAACAGGGTCACACCCCTCTAACAAAACATTAAGAACTTAACTTTGGAAGAAAAGCATTCCTCTAGCAACCATGACTGTCAGATCTAAACAGGAAATCACTTGTCACCACGTTGCTAAACTGTGACTTATTAAATAAAAAAATTACTAGCAGCATTGCTCCATGGAGCACCCGGCTTATCTCAAAGGCTGACTTCTGAGGTCACCATCACAGTGAATCCCCACTGGCCTCTGCAGAAGGCCCATTACCCAGATGAGCACAGTGAGACGAAAGGAGCAGGAATCGTGTGCTCCAGGGCCACATGCCATGGAGTTCCTTCATCTGCAGTGGAGAGTGAAGGGCACACAGAGGTCAACCTGCCTCCTGGTAAAGCTACGGCTGGAATGAGAACCCCGACCCGCCCGGGCTGCTCGCCACAACGCCTCCGTGCACGCCTTGCCGCTGCCACGCCCAGTCCCCACGCCCCTGGCAGTGGAAACCCCCCCGGGGTGTCTTCTCTCACTGCGCTCCAGGTCAGACGCCCAGGGGCTCTGGGCCTCCCAGCCAAGGTGCTGGCCGGCTGGCTCTCACAGGAGGCTCTGGAAGAATCCGTCTCCAGTTCATTGGGGGTGTTGGCAGAATGCAGCCACGGTGGCAGGACGCAGGTCCCCATGTCCTTGCTGGCTGTCAGCCGCTGTCGCCCCGGGCCCCCTGCAGCCTCTGACTGGGCCGAGCAGGGGAGCCCTGCCTCTCCCCCCCGGGCCACCACTCCTGATAACACTGATATTCTGGGCCAACCCTGGCATGACAATACAGTTAAAATTTTTATAATGTTTCAGAAGTAAAATCAAGTTTGCAGAAATATAATACACCCTGAGTTTGTTTTTCTGCCACTCCAGTCAATGAAAATGTCAGCATTTCTATTTACTTATGATCAAATCTAATTTTTCTGCCCCCAAAGTAGCAGCTTGCTTGCTATGCTAGGCAACCAAGGGGATCCCGGCAGCCCCCCCTCCCCCAGACTCACTGGGATAGCACACCAGCGATGATCAGACCTAATCTGCACACACACACATAATCCCTAATACCAAGCAAAGATTACACACACCCCAACAGGGTCACACCCCTCTAACAAAACATTAAGAACTTAACTTTGGAAGAAAAGCATTCCTCTAGCAACCATGACTGTCAGATCTAAACAGGAAATCACTTGTCACCACGTTGCTAAACTGTGACTTATTAAATAAAAAAATTACTAGCAGCATTGCTCCATGGAGCACCCGGCTTATCTCAAAGGCTGACTTCTGAGGTCACCATCACAGTGAATCCCCACTGGCCTCTGCAGAAGGCCCATTACCCAGATGAGCACAGTGAGACGAAAGGAGCAGGAATCGTGTGCTCCAGGGCCACATGCCATGGAGTTCCTTCATCTGCAGTGGAGAGTGAAGGGCACACAGAGGTCAACCTGCCTCCTGGTAAAGCTACGGCTGGAATGAGAACCCCGACCCGCCCGGGCTGCTCGCCACAACGCCTCCGTGCACGCCTTGCCGCTGCCACGCCCAGTCCCCACGCCCCTGGCAGTGGAAACCCCCCCGGGGTGTCTTCTCTCACTGCGCTCCAGGTCAGACGCCCAGGGGCTCTGGGCCTCCCAGCCAAGGTGCTGGCCGGCTGGCTCTCACAGGAGGCTCTGGAAGAATCCGTCTCCAGTTCATTGGGGGTGTTGGCAGAATGCAGCCACGGTGGCAGGACGCAGGTCCCCATGTCCTTGCTGGCTGTCAGCCGCTGTCGCCCCGGGCCCCCTGCAGCCTCTGACTGGGCCGAGCAGGGGAGCCCTGCCTCTCTGGGCCAGCACCCTTCCCAGGCTTTGAACCTCTGAATCCACTCCTACCACATCTTTCTTCTTCAAGAGTCAGAGAACGTTCTCTGCTCTGGGGCCCCGGGGCGCTGCTCTTGCTGTTGTCCAGTGATAAGTCGTGGATCCGACTCTCTGCGATTCCACGGGCGGCAGCCCGCCAGGCTGCCCTGTCCCTCACTGTCGCCAGTGTGTTCAGATGCCCGTCCACTGAGTCAGGATGCCATTCAACCGTCTCATCCTCTGTCACCCCCTTCTCATCTTCTCTGTCCCAGCACCTGCGTCTTTTCCAATGAATCAGTTTTTCGCATCAGGTGGCCTGAGGGCTGGAGCTTCAGCAGCAGGCAGGTAAGTGAGGACGATCGACCCATTTCGAGGTCCATAACCACAAGCACACCCACCAAGTCCCTTCTGTCGTGAAACACATCATATTCACAGGTCTCAGGGATTGGGGCTCGCATATCTGGGGCCAATATTCTTCCTCACACACCGTCACTGAGCTATGAGCAAACCATCCTCAGAAAACTCTCCAAATCAAATGCATGGCTTAGTGGATTCTTTGCAACCAACACCATTAGGCTGAACATCAGAATCTTCTCACCTCCTCTTAGAAGCAGGATCCACATGAACACAATTTTATGGTGTTGGGACATCATGATTCAGCTTAGTCGAGGGGCTATGAAAAAGTTCCTCTGGCCCAGCCCCTCAGTGTGACCAACCTAGGTCAAAGTTCATGCCCTGTGTTAATAAGGCAGGTCTGTAAACACTGATCCAACAAACTCGAGCCCAAGGGGAGAAATTACAAGGCTGGTCAATTTTGTGGGTGACTACCGCCCCCTCCAGCCATGAATCCTGGGGAACCAGCATGTCCTGCCTTTGCCGAATAAGCAGATCAGCTGCGTACTCCTCTCCCGATTTTACAGAATAAATAAATAACTGAAGTGTCTCGCTCACAGACAATGCTGCTGACAGAATCCAAGTACTTGCAGACAATGAGCTGTGATGCGTGTTTGCAAATGAGATGGAGTCTGACCATTTTCTCTCCCCTCGTGATCCGGTCACCCGCCAAGTCGCTGGCCGGATGGATGCGCCGTCCGCCTACAGACCCCCCAGAGCCCAGCTAGGGACACACAGCCCTGTTACGGGGCTCTCCGCAGAAAAGCTCTGTGGCTGGCGAGGGGCTCTCCAGGAGTGGACCCGTAGGCAGAAAGAGCCAGTCAGCTCTTGGAAATGGATTCCGACACCCAGCGTTTCCATCTGCCCACGCAGCCCGCTCCCCGAGAATCAGAGGACTCCCCCCAGGCAGCTCCCAGGCAGGAGGGGCGGCCTCAGCGCCCTCCCGGCCCACAGGCCCCCTCCGCCCCAGGCCGGGAGCTGGAAGCCTGCATCCAAAGCTCCGTCGGCTGCTACAAGAGCCGGACTGTCCCGTCATGTCCTGGTGACACAAAGTAGGACAGCCCCCTCCCCTCGCCTCAGCCCGACAGCCACTCACCTCCTCCCCAGAACTGCCTCCAGACCACCCAGGAAGCGTCTCTTCTTTGAAAGTTTTCCACCTGGGAGTTTTCTTCAAACCAAAGTAGGAGCCCAAGGTGTGATGTCCGAAGGCACCACCCTGTGTGCACACACGCTATGTCACTTCAGCCAGGTCTGACTCCGCGTCCCCGTGGACTGGAGCCCGCCAGGCTCCCCGAGCGCTGGGCTGGGTTTCCATGTCCTCCAGGAGACCTTTCCAACTCAGGCATCAAACCCGAGGCTCCTGCGTCTCCTGCACTGGCGGGGGGGTTCTCTACCTGAAGCACCACGAAAGCCTCTGGAAGGCCTGTGTCTTACTGCAGAAAGGACACAGCCACGGGGCCCAGAGCCACCTCCCCAGTGGGGAGACCCTGCTCCCTCAGCTGGTGAACATTCCTCTCGGTCTCGACACACAAGCCCCTCCACAGGCGTCCACACCTACAGGGTTCTCACGGACCCCATCCAGCTCGCCCTGGGAACCGAGAGCATCCAGCTGGCTTAAAATATGGTGTCCCAGGAGCAGCATGGACACACTGCTATACTTAAAGTGGAAAACCAACAAGGTCCGACTGTGTGACACGGGGAACGCTGCTCTATGTCCCGTGGCAGCCAGGACGCACGGGGCGTCTGGGGGAGAAAGGATACAGGTCTATATGGCCGAGTGCTTTGCGGTGGACCTGTAACTATCGGCTATTCTCCAATATAAAACAAAAAAGTGTGAAAAAACAAAAAAAACAAAACACGGTGTCCTAATGAGAAGCGCCTTTCCCGTCAACTGGTGAGCACAGTGAGGGGTGATGAACTCCAGAGCCGCCACCACCGCATCGGGGTTCAGAGCAGCGTGCTTACCAGCAACATTCACGGATTTTCCGCCTCCGCGAAACGGGAGTGAGCGTAAGAAGAGCCCACCGCACGGGCGAGGGGCCAGGGCTGTCCTGAGCAGGACAGTGGGCTCTCTGCCCTCCGCCTGCCTCCCGCCTCTCCCCAGAGCTCCAGTGCGCCCTGCGTCTCTCCCCGCTGCGTTCCGAGGGCCTGTCCTCAGCCCTCGCCTTACACACTGCACCCCCATAGGCTTCCCACAGCCCAGACCCCCCCACGTGGAAGGTGCCCCAGCACGCATCCGCACCCCCAACCTCCCTCATCCAAGGCAGAAGGATGGGGCTATTTCTATGGGTCTGAAACCACCTGAAGGCACCCATGATGCTGCCCAGAAGTTTAGAAGCGGAGTTGGTAAGCCCAGCTCTGCTGCTGACGTTTGTAAACACACCTGAGTCGCACACGGCTGTCTCTAAAGGAAGGTGGGAAGGGCATTCAGCCGCAGCGGTGCTGAGGCAGGCCCAGAGGGGGCCGAGCACTGACCCTGTGTCCAGGCCAGGCAGCTCCGGGATGAGCCACTGGCGTCCCAGACGGCCAGAACCACCCCGAGGCTTCCCAGCAGCCAGGGGCCTGAACCAGCGGTGGGAACCGGCAAGCACTCTGGGTGATCCCACGGCAGAGGCTCTGGGCACGGAGGGCTGAGCAGGTCTCGCCCAAGAACGGGGACTCCATGAGGGGGAACCCTGCCTTTGGAGGGGAGGCCAAGGTCAGGCAGAGTCCAGTCTGGCTGAGGAGGTGGTCCAGGACGCCCTCTGGACTCTGGAGCAGGAGGAAAGAGACTGAAGACCAACGAGGACGCTCTGCAGCTGGGACCAGCCGCCGGGCCAGACCGAAGCCTCGGGTGGGTAAGTCAAGAGGAGGCAGGCACCCACAGGCCCCAGCTGGCCGCCAGGCCCCGCCGGGAGGACAGCAGGGCGCCCGCGGGGTTGTGGCGCCCTTGAGGAAAGTCTCTGTGTCTGGAATGCATAGCCGGTCGGTTGTAAACTTGCAACCGACACCCCTCACTCCGCTCAGGAAACGACAAAGAGCAGCGGGTTCAAAGCGGGTCCCGCCCTCCGCAGCCCGCGCTCCGGCTCCGGGGACCCGGCAGGGAGCGCCCCTCGGTGCCGCCGCCCGGGTCCGCGCCGTCCAGGGCCGGGCCACCGAGCCGCCCCGGGCGCACGCGCCCCCGCCCCGGAGGCGAGCGCGGGTCTCCGCTCGCAGCGCGGCAGCTGGACGCTGCCCGCCGAGCCGCAGGCCCGCAGCACACGCTGCAGCCGGAGAGCCCCGAGGCGCGCTCGAGCGCGGCGCCCGGGCCTCCGGCCCTGGGGTCCGGGCGGCCCGGGAGGCCGGGCGCCGGCGGCCGGCGGGGGCGCGCTCGGGAGGGGACGCGGCCCGCCCCGCCCCGTGTCCGCGGCCGGCGCGCGCGGGGACGGCGGGCGCCCGGGGACGGGCTCCGGGCGCCGCGGCCCCGCCGGCCCGCAGCCCCGAGCGCGGCGCGCGAGCGGCTCACCCACGCCGTATTTCTCCTCCCGCTTGGCGGGCACCCAGCGCGTCATGCTGCCGCCCGCCGCCCGGCGCCCGGGCCGCCGCCGCTCCGCCAGGAAACTCCGCGCCTAGGCCGCCATCTTCCATCCCTCGCGCGCCGCGGCAGGATGGGGTGGAAAAAGTTTGCGGCGGAGGCGGCGTCATGTGGGACGGGGCGGGCGGGGCGTCGCGGGCCGGATGGGAAAGGCCGGGAGCGCCGGCGCGGGGCGGGGAGCCCAGGGCGCGCCCCGCCGCGACCCGCGGAGGCCCTGCGGGGCGGGTGCGCTCCGGGCGCCGCCTCTCCGACGCCGGGACGGGCGCTCCGTGGCCAGGAAGGGGCAGGGGCTCTCGGCAGCTGGGGAAGCCCGTGCGGCCGGGAGGTTAGACGGACGCCGGGCGATGGAAGGTCCCCAGCTCACCTTCCGCCTCGGGAGAGAGGCCTGCAGCCGGGCGCGCTCGCGGGGTCCCTGGAAGGCGCCCTCCCGCGGAGCCCACAGTTCATTCATTCACTCGGCAGAAGCTCACGGAGCCCCTGCCGACCCGGGGCCCGGCGTGCTGAGCACCAAACTCGCCAAGCTGCCGGTGGGAGGGGATGGGGAGGCTAACAAGAGACAGGTGGCCCCAGCGCTTGGGCGGAGACAGCCTGGGAGAGGGGGAAGAGACGGTGCTGGGCTCGGGAGCGCCTGGGGAGGTGCCCCTTGGCTGGAGCGGGGAGCCAGTGCGTGGAGGGAAAGGCCGCAGAGCTCTCAGCCTCCTTGGGGCCCCGAAGCCTCTGTTCGCTGAGTAGGATGCAAGGTCTGTGAAGAGAGAGAAGTGGGGCACTGGGAGAGGAGCGGGCGGGGAAAGGAGGCCGCCGTCCATGCCTGGAGCGGACAGCTTGGTGCTAGGTTCAGGCTGGTGTGCTTCCTGCACCAGGAGAGGATGGGGCTTCAGATCTTCAAGGACAAACTGAAAACAACACCCACATTGATTTTTACTGTCATTTCAGAAAGAAAAAAAAAGATCAGAACCGAGAGAAGGAGGAAGGAGATAGCCTGAGAATGGAATGAATTGGGCATCGAGGAGTATGAACTGGCCATCCTCCTCCTGCCCCCAAGACCAGTGACAATGGCAGTAGGCCTGCAACCTTCAAGAGTGTTTTTCTTTGGGGGGCTGCCCCGGGTCTTAGTTAAGGTAGGTGGGATGTAGTTCCCTGACTAGGGATTGAACCCCTGACCCCTGCATTGGGAGCTCAGAGTCTTAGCCACTAGACCGCCAGCAAGTCCCAGCCTTCAGGGACTGGCGCGGGAAGGTAAAAAGATCAGAAGGCTTCCTGGGGCAGGGACTGCACTGCGTGGGGGAGCGGGGAAGGGGCTGGGAGGTCCAGGCGTCCTGATGCCATGAATGCCCGTCGCCTGTCTTCTGGGTCACTTTGAGGCAAGGCAATCTCTGCGTTCCACCCAGAACACAGACTGATTAAACACTTGCAAATGGCTTAAGAGCGTGTTCACTGGTGTGCTTGAGTATGCACAGCCTCCTGTACACAGAGGATAACACATACCTTCACGGCAACCAGCCACAGATTCATGGAAAGTTATAGGCCTAGTTTTACGGATGAGGAACTTGAGTCCTACAGGTGGAAGGAACAGGGCTCCGATCGCACGCAGCCTCGTGCAGGCACTGAAAGCCCTCTGTGGAGATTAGAAATCTCAGGAGCGCAGGCCCTGAACCCACAGCTGGGTGACTCTGACCCTTGAACGTGAAGGTGCTGTTCAGGAGAAGCAGGCCACTCTGAGACCAGTGACACCGTCACCTGACCCATTCTAGATCAGAACCAGCTTCCTGAGAAAACAGAAGCTGCCCAGACTTTAAGGAAAAGCAGAGACTAGCAGAGGGAACCACAGGTGAAAAGACGCTGTGGTGGGAGGGAGCCCGGACCCTTCAGGGAAGTTGAATCTTCCACGAAGCACAGGAAACCAGGGGAAAGGAACACATGCTAAGTCGTTTCCGCCTCTGTGTGACCCCATGACCTGAAGCCCACCAGACTCCACTGCCCACGGGATTCTCCAGGCAAGAATACTGGAGTGGGCTGCCACGCCCTCCTTCCTGACCCAGGGATCAGACCCACGTCTCTTATATCTCCTGCACTGGCAGGCAGGTTCTTCACCACTAGTGCCACCTGGGAAGCCCCATAAGGACCAAGAAATGAGCCTGCAATAGAAGGCCCTTCTAGTCTTACCAAGAACTTGGAATTCTGTGAAGAAAACCCAGGAAACATTTTAATCATATTGCTCTCTCTTGTGTCCAGTTTTTTGATTTTGCTTGTGTGGCTGCACATCGAGGAAGATGACATACTGTAATGAAAGACCAGGCATGAGAGCCACCCCCCCAGAGTGCTGGCCTTGCCGTTCGTCACCCACTCTGTGACGGACCCTTCCCCTCCACGTCAGGCCTTTGCTGCTCCTAAGCCTTAGGGTTCTGACAGCCCCGCGCATAAGCTTGGGGTAACGAGGCCAGCCGCGCACGGCTCTTCCCAGGATGGAGGGAGAAGATGCAGCCGCACAGGTAAGACATTGTCTAGTTATGCTTGGTTTCCTTGTCCGCTGTTGTCCCCAGGTCTTTTACCTAATAACCTCATGGTTCACATTTTCTATAATTGTTTCCACTTTCACTCTGATCCAGAAGACCCACTGGCGTGGGAGTTGTATATTTTTGTAAGACTCTGCTAAAAAGAAAATTTCTTGGAGTTTCTCTGGTAGTT
This sequence comes from Tragulus kanchil, assembly GCA_022376925.1. Lineage (NCBI taxonomy): Eukaryota > Metazoa > Chordata > Mammalia > Artiodactyla > Tragulidae > Tragulus > Tragulus kanchil. Next base: position 173,806,091 of record JAIOJX010000005.1, on the reverse strand, counting down.
CAGTGGCTGAGACTCCTTGGTCTCAATGCAGGGGGTGCCCAGGTTCAAGTCCTGGTCAGGGAACTAGATTCCACACGCCACAACCAAAGATCCTGAGTGCCGTAACTAAAGATACTGCATGCTGCAACTGATGCCCAGCACAGTCTAATAAATATTTTTAAAAATAAATAAATAAATAAATGTCTAAAACAAAATTTTAAAGCTCCAGATGGACCGCAGAGCATGAGTTGCAGACAAGGAGGGATTGGTCCCGTTGCTGCGCTGTGTGCCGAGCTTGCCCACCGCCCAGGGCTCCGAGAGGTCCGTCAGCGCTCCCTGGCTCAGCCCACCAGTGGCCTCATCTTGCGACTCTAAACTGAGTCCTGGCCTGGCTCCTGGCCCTGTGGTTGCATGCGCTCCAGACTGTCTCCTCAAGCCCTAGGGACTTTCGTGAGTTGGCGTTTTTAACTCCTGAGTCTCCATGGCTGAGTTTCAGAACTCAGGCACCCCTCCCAGGCATCCCGCGGGAATCGGGTCTCTTCCAGCTTTCAGGAGCAAGTCCTGAGCCTCAGTGGGAGTTCAGACTAGAGGCCTCCCTCAAGATAAGGCAGAATCCTGAAAGGGGGCCATAAAAAGGCGTAATTGATATTGTGTTACATTATTTAGACTCTGAAAATTAATTTTTTTCTGAAGATATTTTCCATCTTCCCAATGCAAACTCAGGAGGTAAATTCAGCCAACTCTTGCCTGGTGGAGGTGCCAGAAGGCACAGTGAATGCGGGAGGGGTATGTATATCTGGTGAGGAAGGAGCGCACCCAGGTAAGAGTAAGACAGAGATGTAGGGATATCACACACCTCATCAAGGGGCTTCATCACAAGTCGCTTGCCAGGTGGAAGGGGAGGAACGTGGTCTGCATCTGGTTGCTGCTGCTTTGATCTGATAACAGATATTAGCATCATATTACATGACCAAGCATGGGGTCACAGCACATAATGCCACACAGAACAAAAAAGTAAAGTCCACACCCTCCTAACAATACATTCAAGACGTTAGGCCTAAATTCCACATTACAGAAAATAGAGATTGAGGAAAAAGTTACATGACAACACAAGAACCCTCAACAGACCCAATCTAGGATGATTCAACTTAAGATGTTCAGCTTTGGAATGGTGCAAAAGTGAGGTGCGTTCAATGCAGACCTTCAGTGAAGTCCAAGTTTTGATCTTTTCCTGGGCTCATCACCTGATGTCAGCAGCAGCTGGGAGCCACAACTGCCAATCAGCCCCCCTGTCAGGAAATGACCAACACACGTGCAGCCATTCTATATCAGCCAGCCAGCCATTTTGCTCTTTACCTTAGTACAGTGTTTGATCAATTACATGAAATGTAAACGCTTTCTTATAAAACAGGCTTTGCTTCTGCCCTACAGTAGGCTAACTTAAGTTCTCTATTTTTAAAAAAAGGCAGGGAGGGGGTTACTTCCCTGGTGGGCCAGTGGTTAAGAATCCACCTGCCAATGCAGGGGACCTGGCTCAATACCTGGTCCAGGAAGATCCCATTTGCCTCAAGGCAACTCATCACAACTACAGAGCCTGAGCTCTAGAGCCCACAAACTAAAACTCTGAGGCTGTGCGCCCTGGAACCCAGGCTCCACGACAGGAGACGCCATCACAGTGCAGCAGAGAGGAGCCCCCATGCACCACAAGTAGAGAAAGCCCACGTGCAGCAACAAAGACCCAGCACAGCCAAAAATAAATGTTTTTTTTTTTCAAGAAGTCCTCATATTTTAGAGATGCGTGCTGCAGTGTTTAGACGTTTGTAATTTCCTAACACAACAGCAAAAACAAAAAGATGAAACAAAATTCTTCAGCCTAGGTGATAGGTTTTTGAGCGTTTCGTCTTTATGTTTGAAATTGCTTAGTAAGTAAAGTTAAAATCGGGGAAGGGAAGTGCTTGAGATCTGAATACCAGCTCGTGGACCCGCAGCCTGGGCGGGCCTCACTCCAGCCACCTGGGCTCTGACTGACACTCCAGGTGCCCTGCTCAGTGTTCTCCATGGAGATCATTAAGGGGGGTGCTGCTGCTTTGATCTGATAACAGATATTAGCATCATATTACATGACCAAGCATGGGGTCACAGCACATAATGCCACACAGAACAAAAAAGTAAAGTCCACACCCTCCTAACAATACATTCAAGACGTTAGGCCTAAATTCCACATTACAGAAAATAGAGATTGAGGAAAAAGTTACATGACAACACAAGAACCCTCAACAGACCCAATCTAGGATGATTCAACTTAAGATGTTCAGCTTTGGAATGGTGCAAAAGTGAGGTGCGTTCAATGCAGACCTTCAGTGAAGTCCAAGTTTTGATCTTTTCCTGGGCTCATCACCTGATGTCAGCAGCAGCTGGGAGCCACAACTGCCAATCAGCCCCCCTGTCAGGAAATGACCAACACACGTGCAGCCATTCTATATCAGCCAGCCAGCCATTTTGCTCTTTACCTTAGTACAGTGTTTGATCAATTACATGAAATGTAAACGCTTTCTTATAAAACAGGCTTTGCTTCTGCCCTACAGTAGGCTAACTTAAGTTCTCTATTTTTAAAAAAAGGCAGGGAGGGGGTTACTTCCCTGGTGGGCCAGTGGTTAAGAATCCACCTGCCAATGCAGGGGACCTGGCTCAATACCTGGTCCAGGAAGATCCCATTTGCCTCAAGGCAACTCATCACAACTACAGAGCCTGAGCTCTAGAGCCCACAAACTAAAACTCTGAGGCTGTGCGCCCTGGAACCCAGGCTCCACGACAGGAGACGCCATCACAGTGCAGCAGAGAGGAGCCCCCATGCACCACAAGTAGAGAAAGCCCACGTGCAGCAACAAAGACCCAGCACAGCCAAAAATAAATGTTTTTTTTTTTTCAAGAAGTCCTCATATTTTAGAGATGCGTGCTGCAGTGTTTAGACGTTTGTAATTTCCTAACACAACAGCAAAAACAAAAAGATGAAACAAAATTCTTCAGCCTAGGTGATAGGTTTTTGAGCGTTTCGTCTTTATGTTTGAAATTGCTTAGTAAGTAAAGTTAAAATCGGGGAAGGGAAGTGCTTGAGATCTGAATACCAGCTCGTGGACCCGCAGCCTGGGCGGGCCTCACTCCAGCCACCTGGGCTCTGACTGACACTCCAGGTGCCCTGCTCAGTGTTCTCCATGGAGATCATTAAGGCGGGCCCTTGGGGTTAAACTTCAGCCAGGCCCACAGAGCAAATACGTTGCTTGGTAGATGGTGCTACATGCTGAGGCAATGTGCCTTGTGGCCAGGTGTGCCCGTGAATAGAAATGTGGACCAAGCAGTCCTTCCCACACTGAGTACATACAGAAATGAGCTGTGGGCCTAGGGGCCGGGACACCTGCAGGAGAGGGTTGTTGTGGCCAGTCACTCAGTTATTCCAACTCTTTGCGACCCCATGGACTGCAGCATGCCAGGCTTCCCAGTCCTCCGCTATCTCCTGGAGTTTGCTCAAACTCATGTCCACTGAGCCAGTGATGCCACCCAACCAACTCGTCCTTGGTCACACTTCTTCTCCTGCCCTCAGTCTTTCCCAGCCTCGGGGTCTTTTCCAGTGAGTCAGCTCTTTGCATCAGGCGGCCAAAGTATTGCTGCTTCAGGTTCAGCATCAGTTCTTCCAATGAATATTCAGGGTTGATTTCCTTTAGCATTGACTGGTTTGATCTCCTTGCTGAGCCAGGGAGCCTCGAGAGTCTTCTCCAGCACCACGCTTTGAAAGCATCAATTCTTCGGCGCTCAGCCTTCTTTATGGTCCAGCTCCCACATCCAGGCATGATTCCTGGGAAAGCCGTGGCTTTGGCTACACGGACCTTTGTTGGCAAAGTAATGTCCCTGCGGGAGGAGGAGGAGCGTCCTGAAGTGGAGGGAGCCCTGGGGCCGGGTGGCGAGACCCAGGACCGTCCGGGCCTTGCCCTTGAAGGCTGGAGCCCCTCCGCAGCTGGCTGGTGCAGAGTGGTGTTCAGAGTCAGGCAGAAGCGAGACCAGCACCTCGGCCGCTGTCTGACTCTGCGGAAGGTACCCGGGTGCCCGAAGGTTCCCTGTTTTTTAAGTAGCCCGACGTGTAGAGCATCTTGAGGATTTAGTGAGATAAGGATGCAGAGCTTCCACTGGGAGGGACTCCAAGTGAAACAGTGGGTTTCAGGTCCCAGACAAAGAGGCGCTGCAGGACTGTGACCCTGAAGAAGGGAAGTGGATGAGGTGCACCCTAGGGCTGCCTTCCCGGAGGCAGTGTCTGGGCTCGGGAAGGGAAACTAAAGCAAGCCTGGGGTCTCACTCACTGAAAATAGATGCTAGAGTTCAGAGGAGCCAAGGCTGCTAGGACTTGCGGGGCAGAGGACCCAGGAGGAGGGAGCTGTTCACACTGGGAGAGAATTCCAGAGGGCTTTCAGAAGGGCTGCCCTGAGTCTCGGAGTACATGCGTGTGAGGATTGGAGCTGTCTGAAGCTGGCTGTGGAAGCAACACCAGGCAGTAGCAGGGCCCGAATCCTTCCCAGAGCTCACCCAGAAGCTGATGTTCCCTCCAGCCACGGTGGACAGACCTCACAACATCGAGTGGAACGAGGTGGGGTTCTCCTAAGGGTCTCACCTTCATAGTGAGACCCCGTCAGCCCTAAACTACTGGCTACTCTAGTAACTAATAAAAGCCAACTAGCAAGCTCTGAAGAACAAAACTGAGCCCAGGTAATCTAACAGCAAGCCACAGCAAAATCCAGTGCTGCTTAAAAGAGTACAGTAAAGTCCAGCACCCGGAAACATAAAGTTCACAATGTCTGGCATCCAACCAAAATGACCAGGCATGCAAAGATACAGGAAAACATGACCAGTAACCAGGGAAACAAAACCCATCAGTAGAAACAAACACAGAAATGACAGCAGTGATGTAATCATTAACAGCAGACAAAGACCTTAAAACAGGGTTGTCAACATGTTCCAAGTGCTCAGAAATGTAGGGGAGAACATAAAACTGGCGAGGAAAGGAGTAGAGGCTGTAAAGTCAGAGTCAGTGCTCATAAATGAGAGCAGAGTTGTTTTCGTGGTGGGATTGGTGGCAGAAGATGAGATGGTTATAGCTTCATGGACTCAACGGACATGAACTTGAGCAAACTCCAGGAGAGAGTGGAGGACAGGGAAGCCTGGTGCACTGCCGTCCTTGAGGTCACAAAGTCGAACAACAGTAACTGCTAAGGTACCTTATTCTATGTGGGAAATTCTGCGATTCTCCCGGACTCCTCCTTTTAAACGTATTTAGCTGCGACGCTTGCCTTTCTGGTTCCCAGAGTGCTCACGGGGCCCGGGGGAAGAGGCAATCAGGCGCTGTGGTGAATATCTGCCCCACGCCTCCATCTCTGAACAATGCCATCTGGGCTGTTCTTTGGGGGCCTACTATTATGCACTGATTGGCCCCCCAGAATTCATATGTTGAAGCCCTAATCTCCGGTTCCTTAGAATTTGACTTTAATTGGAAATAGGGCCTCTAAAGAGATGATGAAGTTAAAACAAGGCTGTTAGGGTGGGCAGTGATCCAATCTGGCTGGTGCCCTAATAAAAGCAAAAAGCGTGGACACACAGGCACCAGAGGGCCTTTCCTAATGGTCCGATGACTAAGACTTCCCCCTCATTGCAAGGAGCCTGGGTTCCATCCCTCGTCAGGGAATTAGATCCCACAAGCTGCAACTAAAGATTCCAGAAAGGTCCCGCATGGCACAATGAAGACCTGGCACAGCCAAGTAAACATATATATTTAAATTTTTTAAAAAAAAGAGCGAGAAAGAGAACCATCAGGGGTACAGGACAGAAAGGCCAGATGAGGACACCACCTGAAAATGCCCACAGAGAGGAGCTCCAAGGAGAAACCAGCCTGCTGACGCCTTGATCTCAGACTTGCAGGCTCCAGAACAACAATAAATACGTTTCTACTCCTTGGTTTCTCCTTCTCTCAGTCTCCTGCCCAGCAGTCACCCAGGTCTCCTGATGTCCTCTTCACCCAGGCCGCCTCAAAAGTGAGAGCAGGATGTGGACGGCACTGCAGGAGGCTGGCCTGGCTCCAGGGCCTGGCTGTTGCCCTCTGACAGTTCAGACCACAGAGGCAGCACTTCCTCTCTGGAGACGCACAGCCCAACCCTTGGCCAGAGGCTCCTTCTCAGCCACCGTGGAGGAGTCCAGGGGAGCACCACCTACGAAAGGCCTACGTGGGGCTCTTTTTTGGCCTGGGGCTGCCAGTCAGGGGGCTCAGTCACTCAGTCATATCTGACTCTTTGTGATCTCAAGAACAGTAGCCGTCCAGGCTCCTCTGTGCATGGGATTTCCCAGGTGAGTGTACTGGAATGGGTTGTCATTTCCTTCTTCAAGAGAGCTGGAGATCTTCCTGGGCCAGGGATTGAACCTTGGTCTCCTGCACTGCAGGCAGATTCTTTACCACTGAGGCACTTGGGAAGCCCAGAGGGCTCAGAGGTACATCCAAACCCATACCCCTGCCTCTGGAGGCTTAGGGGTGACCAGAGGCAAGAGAAGTTCATCCCACCTGGAGGAATAAGGGAAAGCAGGTCAGGGAGGATACGGTGAGATGTGAGGCCTCACTTGCAGCAGGAGAACAGTGTGGGGAGTGTCCAGGGTCAGGAAAGCGCTCAGTGCCTGGGCTGGAGCAGGAGAAGGGATAAAGAGCAGTGGTGGCGATGGGGCCAGAGGGGAAGGCCAGGACCACCACGCCAAGGGGACGTCCAGCTCCCGGAGAGCATCGGGAGCGGGCCAGGAAGTGTGCACAGCACAGCCCTGTGTGCGGGCACCGTGTGGGTCCTGGAGACATCGCGCTGACCCCCTCCAGGAGCTCACGATCTGGAGGACCCCAGACTGAGGAGCAGCTGAGGAAGCTTGTAAGAGCAGGTGAGCACAGAACAGCAGGGATTCTGAACTCCACCCCTCTCCTCCGACCCGGAAGACTTCTGCCTGCCCAGCACCGTCTGTGCTATATGTATGATGTGCATAACATTTTTCTTAAAAAAAAAAAAGACTAAGTTGATATTAAAAAGGAGAACTAGTATTACTTGCCATAAACAGAAAGGAAGTAAAAATGAAGAGCTGACTACCTGAAGAAGGAAGTGTCCGTTCACATCAATTGCAGATCTCTCCTGTCCCACACCCCCATCCGGCCCTGGGACGCTTCGCTCTCTGGAGGCCCCTCAGCCCCAGAGGGGAGACAGTGGCCCCAGGGCTGCAGGGGCAGAGGGGAGAGAGAGCGAGGAGGGGCTCCACCAGCAGAGGGCACAGGAGAACCCAGGGGCTTGTGTGTGTGTGTGTGTGTGTGTGTGTCTGTGTGTGTGTGAGAGAGAGAGAGGGAGAGAGAGCCAGCTTGTCCCTAGAAACTGTCTTGGTCTTTACAGGTGGCTGTGTGTGTTAGTCACTGCAGTCATGTCCGATTCTTTGCGACCCCATGGACTATAGCCTAACAGGCTCCTCTGTCCATGGGGTTCTCCAGACAAGAATATGAGAGTGGGTTGCCATTCCCTTCTCCGGGGGATCTTCCCAACCCAGGGACTGAACTCAGGTCTCATGCATTGCAGGCAGATATTCTTTATCCCCTGAGCCAGCAGGGAGACCCCTGTGGGCGGCAACAAAGAACACAGTAGACTAGATACTCACGTTTACCTCTCCCGGCTCTGGGGGCTGGACGTCCAAGATCCAAGCTCCCACAGACCTGCCTGGTGAAGGCCTGCTTCCTGCTTCGTAGCGCCAGCTTGCTGTGTCCCCACAGGACAGAGGGGTTCAGGAGCTCTTCAGGTCCCTTAGGAACCTCCCACCCTCGTGACCTAATCACCTCTTAAAGGCCACACCTCTTAATCTCATCACAGTCAGCGTTAGGATTTAACGAATGAATCTGGGGAGACAGTGGCCATCAGACCTGGGGTTTTTATGTTCCCAGCAGGAAGCAGCCTCGATGCTAAGACATGAGGGAGAAAGCCTTCCCTCTGGGTTGGAAGGGGCGGGACCCTGGAAATGGAGAAGCAGAGACTGCCCAAGGCCGAGGCCGCGGGGCTGCCTGGGTCCAGCCCGTCAGGGAGACTTCCCACCTGTGGATCTGGGGAGACGCAGGCCTGAAGAAACAGTTCCTGGGCCCCTCCTGGCTCAGGCTTCCCTTCTGACCCGACTGCTGGTGAGAGGCCAGGTGTGGGGATGCTCAGGAGGCCTTTGGGAGGAGTTGCTTCTGCCCCTGCCACACTCAAGGTTGACTCTGGCACGCTGGGTGCCTCGGCGGTAAAGAATCCGCCCGTCGTGCAGGAGACGCAGAGACACGGGCTCGATCTCTGAGTCAGGAAGATCCCCTGGAGGAGACACTGGCAACCCTCTCCTGGAAAATCCCACGGACAGAGGAGCCGGGAGAGCTGGAGTTCTCAGGGTCACAAAGAGTCAGGCATGACTGAGTGGCTAGGCCACAACAGCGCGGTGATTCTACCCCCAGCCCCACCCAGCCCCAGACAGACACATGAATAACTTCTAGCGCTGGCCTTTAAGGTTTTCACCCTGCTATAAAAACTTAAAACTTCCAGTTGTTTTAAGTGTGTCATAATTGCAATGTGCATTGAATTCCTATTTTGGATGAATGCAGCTTTCAACGAGATCTTCATTCTCTCTCTATATATATATATTTCGTCTTGGCCAGACTGCATGAGAGGTTAGTGGAATCTTTGTTCCCCAACCAGGGATTGAACCTTGGCCATGGCAGTGAAGGCACAGAGTCCTAACCACTGGACAGTCAGGGACATCCCACCTTTTGGGGAAAAAAAGTCAACAGAATAAAGCAGTTTTTAAAATCCCATGGACAGAGGAGCCTGGGGGGCGGGCTATGGTCCGTATGGTCACAGAGTCAGACATGACTGAAGCGACTTGGCACGCAAGAATCAGGGCTCTTGGTGGACTCTAGGCATCCTTGATTTTCTTCTTTTCTGTTTGCCAGTAGAGATAGTAGCAGGGAAATTCTGGAAGAAACGGCACAACTTGAATGGGGTTTCCTAAGGCTATAAAATCTGTAGCTTGAGGCTCTTCTGCTGTCTGTAAAGGAAACGGATGGAGAAGAGGACTGGGCGCTGGTGGGGGTTGCGGGGGAAGGGGGCCTTCCTCCTGCTCTCCCTGTGCCAGTGGACAAGGCCTTGAGTCTGCCTGGCGGACCCCGGAGCACAGGGCTCCCAGGGGGCGGAGGAGGGGAGTCAGGCCCTCCTTATTCCCCACTGCACCTGCGCACCTGCAGTGAGAGCTAGTGTGACAGAGCGCCTGCTTCAGTGCCAGAGCATTTGAGGTATTGATTTGGGTCCATCCCTGCCCATTGTTTTCTTATTCTGTTTTGGGAGCAGAGCAGAAGCTCTCCAGGCCATGGTCCTTCCTCCCAGCGTCTCCTGCAGGCAGGAGGCTGGGGCGGCGGAAGTCAAGAGCCCCACCCAGACACAGAGGTAGAGAATGGACAGTGGACGCAGCTGGGGAAGGAGAGGGTGAGACCGGTTGAGAGAAGCATTGACATCTACTCACTGCTGTGTGTCAACTGGCGACGGGTGGCTGCTGTGAGACTCAGGGCGCTCCGCGGGGTGCTCTGTGAGGACCTCGAGGGGTGGGAAGGGGGGGCGGGAGGCTCGAGAAGGAGGGGATATATGTACACACAGAGCTGATTCACGCTGGGAAACTCACACGCTATTGTGAAACAATGGTACTCCAGTTAAAACGTTAATTTAAAAAAAGAGCCCCACCCAGGTCCCTTGGCCGGCAGCTGCGGTGCGCGTGGGCTGTTCCCTTGGGGGCATCGCCCACTGAGCTCGAGGAGAGTCCCCACAGTCACCCAGACTGAGCCAGTGACTGATGGCGGGCGGCGCAGATCAGGACCTGGGGACTCCAAGTGGACAGTTCCTGCCCCGCCCCCTCCTCCCGCCTCGGGTGCTGCTGGAGCTGGTCTTCTAACCGAGCTCCTCCGTCTCTTGCTGCCTCTTGTTCCTTCGCCTGAGCAAGCTGCCTGCCTTAGCAGAGTGTCACTGAATGAGTGTTCTCATGTCGGCCTACTTCCAGAGAAACTGCCCTCAAAAACTTTGTTAAAGAAAGAGGCTGGTGTCCTGGGAGAAAGGAGAGCATTTGTAGAGTCCTGGAGAGAAGGTGAGTCCCCCAGATTGAGAAGGGGATCTCGAGACCCAGGACCCCGAGCACTGAGGCTGTCTGCTTAGCACGCAGTCCCGGCCCAGGTGAAAGACCTTGAACTCCTTGCCTGGGGGGCTGGGATCATGGCGGTGACAGTGAAGGTAATTCTCATCCCCTGGAAGTGGACTAGGAGTGTCCTAGTTCTAGGGAATGTCCTAGAGGTTTTCAGGAGTGGAAGTGACCAGGATTTCTGCTTCAATGGGGCTTATAGTCCAGAGAGGGACAGGTAACAAAAGGGCCAATGAGTAAATCAGCTAGATAGTGGGAGAGGATGGCATCTAAGTGGACCTGACTAAGAAGAAGGAAAGGTTTTGCAAACTGCTTGGGGACAGAGTGTTTAGATCTGAGGGAACAGCAAGTGCAATGGTCCTGAGGCAAGAATGCACCTGCTAGATGCTGGGATCTGTCTGAGATGGAGGGGAGAAGGCTGAAGGTACAGAGGGAAAAGGGTGGGAGGCAGAAACCATGGCTTGGAATTACTCAGTACTAGGTACGATCATTTATTTAGAAGTAGTAGGGAACACTTCTAATATACACGTAATATAGTATGTCTATATATATATATCATTTATTATTAATTATTATGCATTATCATTCAGGAGGGCCTCTGCTGTGCTGGGCTTGAGCTGCAGGCTGGGGACTGCAGGAAACCCCAGTTTCTCCTATTGTCAAGAAGCTCCTAGGACCAGGTGGCTCGGTGGTAGAGGATCTGCCTGCCAATGCCAGAGAGGCATGAGATGCGGGTTTGATCCCTGAGTCAGGAAGATCCCCTGGAGAATGAAATGGCAACCCACTCCAGTATTCTTGCCTGAAGAATCTCATGGCCGGAGAAGCCTGGCAGGCTGCAGTTCATGGGGTTGCAAAGAGATGGACACAACTAAAGGACTGAGCATACATGCATGGCAGGACCTGGAACCTCAGCTCTTTTGAGGTTCATCATAATGGTATGGTTTCACTTTTTAGAAACGATAGATAGTCTTGTTATTTTTTAAGTTCACGTCTACACTCATAGCATCTGGGCAGACGCTGGCAGTGTCCACCCTGATGCAGAAAGGGCTTGGATTTTAGGAAAGGCAGCGCTTTATCTTGCTTTGGTGGTAGTTTCCTTTCCCTTCACTGATGCCCAGGGAGGTTTTTCACTTTTAAGGAGTTCAAGTGGTGTAGGGGTTAAGGAACCCAAAGACCAACCCGGCATCTCTGTAGGGTCTCAGTGGCTGGATTTCTAAGACCCTGGCTCTAGGAACTGAGCAGAGGCATGCGCCTGGAAAGGTTCTGTCTTGGGGCATGGGACTAAGGCGGGGCAGAGCCAAGGCACGTCCACAGGGAGGTCTGCTCCCAGCTTCGTGGATGCATTCATTAGTTTGGTGTGGGGAGCTCTTGGCTCATGTCCAGACGGGCATAGGTGACCTTAAGTGACCAAAGTGGACTCCACTTTTCCAAGGAAATCACAGAATCTCAGATTGTCTCTCTGTCTCAAGCAGATAATAGAGAAGTATGTTTTTGTTCTGTTGAAGAAACATGACTTAATCCCATCCTGAAAGCAGGAGTTGTGTGTGTGTGAATTTCTCTATTCTGCAGACTAGAAAAGCCACACAGAGCTTGTGAAACAAAACTAGAGGACACGTTTTTGTGTATTCTGAGTCCTAGAGCAGTTTGAATATGTCTTTGTCTTGTAGACATGATTATTCTGTAATGTAGAGAAGAGAACAGGAGACAGATTAGGTCTGAGCTTTCAAAAGGTGAATTGTCTTTATGGGATAGACCTTCGTTTCTACGTTTTAAAATCTTTCTATTACAAAATGGATCAGAAATTTAGAAAACTCCCCAAATTAAATAAAAGGCTTAGTGAATTCTTTCAAGGCAAACACCATTAGGTTGAGAAGTAAGACTTAGCCACCTACCCGTAAAGCCCCACTGAGGCCTGGTCCCATCACGACCCTCTCTCTGGCTCCAAATGCAACTGGTATCCTGACTTAATTTCTTGTGCTTTTTGTTATTTTTTTATTTTTTAAAAAATGATGTATTTTTAATTGGAGGATAATTGCTTTACAATATCGTGTTGGTCTCTGTCGTACCTCAGCATGAATCAGTCATAGGTGTACATATATTGCTTCCTTCTTGAACCTCCCTCCCACCTCCCACCTCCCACCCCCTCTCACCCTCTTGCACTTTTTGAAATGAATTTTGTCATCCCTCAAATGTGCGTCGCTCTCTACTCTTGAAGGAAAGTGTTGTCTCATTCATAACACTTCTGACAATAACTCTATGGAATTCCCCATCCCACACTTCTCCAGGTTTCCTCCACCAGCCAGTTAAGGCTTAATTCAATGCTGACACCTCCCACCAGGGTCAACCCCATGCCCCATAGGATAAGAGCTGAGTCCCGCAAGACGGCACCCTAACTTCAGATGCCAGTCACCAGTAGTGGGGGGCCCAGGTTATCTGCATTTCTCTATGACTTAGCTACAATTCGGGGGTTCTAACCACCGGCTTCTCACAAGTAATAATTTGCTACCTCCACTCACAGGCCTCAGGGACACCCTTTATTTATTATTACCTGTTTGTTATAAAGGATATAAATGAACAGCCAGATGAAAAGGTTCAGAGGTGAGGTCCGGAGGGGTCCCGAGGACAGGAGCTTCTGTTTCCATGGAGTTTGGGGTGCAGCCCCTTCTCGGCACACAGATGTGCTCACAAGCCCAGAAGCTCTCCACACCCTTTCATTTGGGGTTTTTATGGATGGTCCGTACTGTAGGCACAGTTGATTAAATCTGTGGCCATGTGGCCATTGGTCATCACCAAGGTTGGGGGATGGGGCTGAAATTTCCAGCCCTCCAGTTTGGTTCCTCTGGCGACCAGCCCAGATTCTGACAACCTAAAGCCGGTCTAGAGACCTCTCAGCTAAGGGTCATCTCATTAGCATCATGGAGAACTGTGTGGACATGCCTTAAAGACTGAAAGTAGAGCTCCGACATGAGCCTACAATCCTACTCCTGGGCATATATCAGGAGGAAAGCAGAGTGTGAAAGTACACGAGCACTGCAACGCTCGTGACAGCACTGCTTACGATCGCCAAGGCGAGGAGAGTCACCTGAGTCTACCCACAGATAAATGAACGAGTAAAGAGGATGTGGTACAGACACACAGTGAAGTGCTCCTCAGGCATAGAGAAGAAGGACCAACACTGTCTGCAGTGGCCTGGATGGACCTCGAGAGGGTCGTACAGAGTGAAGCGAGTCAAGCGAGAAAGACAAGTATCCTGCTCATATGCTTGTGTCTGCTTCCATGCAGAATCTACAAAAATGATACAAATCAACGTATTAATACCTACAAAACGGAAATAGACTCAGACCCAGAAAACAAATTTATGGTTACCAAAAAGGGAAGTGGGGCAGGGATAAATTACAACTTTGGATTAAAATATACGTACAACTATATATAAAATAGATAACCAACCTACTGTATAGTACAGGGCATGATATTCAATATATTTTAATAACGGAGAAAAGAAAAGAATCTAAAAAAGAACATATAAAACCGAATCACTTTGCTGTTCACCAGAAACCAACACAACATTGTAAACCAACTACATTTCAATTAAAATTTTAAAAGAGACAAAGAGTCATTTCATTAGCATGCCAAAGACACTTAGAGACTTCTAGGATCTTAGAAGTTTTGTGCTAAGAATTGGGGGGATGGGTGTGGGTGGGGGCAGAGACAGAATATGCATTTCTTACTATATCGCAGCTGTAGTCTCACATTAAAAACATTTTTGATTTATCTTTCAAATCTTTTTCAACCTCTGGGTTTCTTTTTTTGCCCCTTTGCTTCCACTTGATCTGTAAATTTGATTCTCACAGCCTGGGCTTTGCTGGTTGTATGTTTATGGGACAGTTTAATATGTTCCTCTGTCCCTGTATTTCCTGAAAACCTGCAGCTGGACCCAGAGACTGGATTAGATTCAGGTTAGGTTCTTTTGGTCAAACTACAGGACATGCTTCATAGCTCATTGTCTCTCCTTTATCATGTTATCAGACTTTGGTGCTTAATGCCTTCATCTTGTTAAGTCATTAGAGATTGCTAAGTGATGATATTCTAATTCCACCCTGTCCTTTACTTATTAATTGAAATACAATTTAAAAATTTTCTTTATTTCTTTTGGCCAGGACACACAGAATATGGGATCTTATTTAAATAACCAGGGACTGAATCCACGCACCCTGCCCTGGCAGAGTGAAATCTTTACCACTAGAGCACTGGGGAAGTCTCTCTTTTTATTCTTTAAACCCAGGAATTTTACTAGACCCTGTCTTGGTATTGGTTCCTCTGGGTCAGTAATCTCTCTTTCACTATGTAGTTTCTTATCCTTTTATTTCAGGGATTTTTTCTTGAATTATGTTTTTAATATTTGTTTTCTTGCCTTGCCTTGATGCCTTGGCTGTGTTAAAGAACTCCTATTATCTGCATGTTTAATCTTTTTTGCCTACTTCAATATTTGCTGCTTTTTCTTAAATCTTTTTTAGCATTTCTTTTTGATTGAAAATGCTTTTTCAAAAATCTACTATTTTTCTTCAGGCATTATTTCTGTCTATTCACCACTGTGTTCCTTCTAAGTTAGTCTTCAATTTTTATATAAAGTTTTTTTTGGACTTCTAACTATTTTGTATGTCAACCCACTCCAGTATTCTTGCCTGGAGAATTCCATGGACAGAGGAGCCTGGGGGCCATAGTCCGTGGGGCCACAAAGAGTCAGACACGACTGAGCGACTATCATTTACTTGCTCAACCCTTTGGTTAAGCTCTGTTATCTCATTCCTGAATTTTCCTAAACATTGTTTACTCATATATTTTAGGTTGTCTTGAAATAATTGGTTAATTTTATCTGTTCTCTTATCTCATCTCTCTGGTATACTTTGATGATTTATCTGGGTGTTTAATTCTGCCTCTTCTTTTTCTTATAGTTACTTTGAGATTTGACTTCAGTTCTTGTCTGGTGCTCATTTTTAAGTGGAATTAGTCCTCCTGAACTTTATAAATAAGCCCATGTCCAGGAAAACTTTTCTAACTCTGAGGAGTGCCCTCCTCTGTTGTTTCTGTGTCTCCTGCTGTTTCAAACTACAGCATCTTCATACTCTGTCTCTTTACTTATCTTGGAATGCCTTCATCTTGTTAAGTCATTAGAGATTGCTAAGTGATGATATTCTAATTCCACCCTGTCCTTTACTTATTAATTGAAATACAATTTAAAAATTTCTTTATTTCTTTTGGCCAGGACACACAGCATATGGGATCTTATTTAAATAACCAGGGACTGAATCCACGCACCCTGCCCTGGCAGAGTGAAATCTTTACCACTAGAGCACTGGGGAAGTCTCTCTTTTTATTCTTTAAACACAGGAATTTTACTAGACCCTGTCTTGGTATTGGTTCCTCTGGGTCAGTAATCTCTCTTTCACTATGTAGGTTCTTATCCTTTTATTTCAGGGATTTTTTCTTGAATTATGTTTTTAATATTTGTTTTCTTGCCTTGCCTTGATGCCTTGGCTGTGTTAAAGAACTCCTATTATCTGCATGTTTAATCTTTTTGCCTACTTCAATATTTTCTGTTTTTTCTTAAATCTTTTTTAGCATTTCTTTTTGATTGAAAATGCTTTTTCAAAAATCTACTATTTTTCTTCAGGCATTATTTCTGTCTATTCACCACTGTGTTCCTTCTAAGTTAGTCTTCAATTTTTATATAAAGTTTTTTTTGGACTTCTAACTATTTTGTATGTCAACCCACTCCAGTATTCTTGCCTGGAGAATTCCATGGACAGAGGAGCCTGGGGGCCATAGTCCGTGGGGCCACAAAGAGTCAGACACGACTGAGCGACTATCATTTACTTGCTCAACCCTTTGGTTAAGCTCTGTTATCTCATTCCTGAATTTTCCTAAACATTGTTTACTCATATATTTTAGGTTGTCTTGAAATAATTGGTTAATTTTATCTGTTCTCTTATCTCATCTCTCTGGTATACTTTGATGATTTATCTGGGTGTTTAATTCTGCCTCTTCTTTTTCTTATAGTTACTTTGAGATTTGACTTCAGTTCTTGTCTGGTGCTCATTTTTAAGTGGAATTAGTCCTCCTGAACTTTATAAATAAGCCCATGTCCAGGAAAACTTTTCTAACTCTGAGGAGTGCCCTCCTCTGTTGTTTCTGTGTCTTGTTAAAAGATATGCAATTGCAGTGAACATGTGTTTGTTTTGAATTATGGTTTTCTTAGGGTATATCCCCAGCAATGGAGTTTCTGGGTCGTATGGTGGTTCTATTTTTTTAGGTTTTTTTATTTTATTTTTAATATTTATTTGTTTGGCTATTCTGGCTCTTAGTTTCTGGGACCCGGAATCTTTAGTTGCAGCACGTGGGATCTAGTTTCCTGACCAGGGATCAAACCCAGGCCCCCTGCATTGGGAGCACAGAGTCTTAGCCACTGGACCACCAGGGAAATCCCTATTTTTCAGTTTTTTAAGGAACCTCCATACTGTTCCCTGTAGAGGCT
This sequence comes from Tragulus kanchil, assembly GCA_022376925.1. Classification (NCBI taxonomy): domain Eukaryota; kingdom Metazoa; phylum Chordata; class Mammalia; order Artiodactyla; family Tragulidae; genus Tragulus; species Tragulus kanchil. Next base: position 173,789,332 of record JAIOJX010000005.1, on the reverse strand, counting down.
TAATCAGTTTATGCAAGGAGCCCAGCTGGTGCTCTGTGGTGACCTGGATGGGTGGGTGGCAGAGAAGGAAGGGAGGTTCCAGAGGGAGGGGATATAGGTATGCACAGAGCTGATTCACTTCCTTAGTACAGCAGAAACTAATGCAACACTGTAAAGGAGCTATACCCTATATATATATATATATATATATATATTTTTTTTTTTTTTTTTCTTTTTCCAAAAAGATATGGCAACTTACTTTCCGTGTAGTTTCTGGGATTGATTCCCCTTTCCCACTGTGATCTGGAGCTTCTCATTTTTGACCTGATCAAATGGATTCCATACCCAGAGGAATTCCCTTTGTGAACCTTGTTCTAGAAGGGCCCCTGGCAGGGCCGTGAGTGCTCACGGAGCCTGAGCTACCCAGCCCCTCCTGATTGTCTGCCCAGGGTCCCTGGCAGCCACTTGTGATTAGAAAGGGGCAGAATCTCTCCTGGCTTCGACTGCTGTTTCAAAACCTACCGTATCTTTGATTTAAGGTGGCTTTTAATTATAGTTCTTCTTTTTTTCATATGTATGTTTTTTGGACACTCCATGTGACACTCAGGATCTCAGTTCCCCAAAGGAAAAAAACTGTCAGTCATGTCTGGCTCTTTGAGATCCCATGGACTATAGCCTACGAGATTCCTCTGTCTGTGGAATTTCCCAGACAAGAATACAGGAGTGGGTTGCCATTCCCTTCTCCAGGGGATCTTCCCAACCCAGGGATGGAACCCAGATTTCCCACACTGTAAGCAGACTCTTTACCATCTGAACTACTAGGGAAGCCCATTTGATCCCTCACTAGTTCCCCAACCAGGGATCAAGCCCACATTCCCTGGAAGCAGGGAGTCGTAATCAATGGGCCACCAGGGAAGCCCCAGTCCTCTCCGTCCATAATTGCACTCCAGTTTGCGGTAGCAAGGGTGAGAAACTTTGTCGCTGTTATTTGCAGGTTGAGGACAAACAGAAAATATACTCTAGAAGCTTGAGTCTGGCAACTGAACTTTTCCTAAAAGTTAATAGTTTATAATGTGTGTGGATGAATACTTTAAACAAATAGTAGATTGACTGACATCATAATTGTATCAGATTTGAAAGGAATGATAAGTGTGTCTTTTTTTTTAAATATTTATTTATTTGGCTGCATTGGGTCTTAGTTGAGGCATGTGAGCTTAGTCAGTTTGTGGTATGTGGGATCTTAGTTCCCTGACCAGGGATCGAACCTGCATCCCCTGCATTGGAAGGCAGATTCTTAACCACTGGGCCACCAGGGAAGTCCTGATAAGTGTTTTTGATTGTAATTTAGCCCAACTAATAATTTTTTCAGTTTTCATTAATGTCAATAATGAACATTTAATTCTAGAATATTGACTAAATAACATTTAAATCCTGGGTAGGCCTGTTAATCTCTGTATTAAAGTAGAAATTAATTGTAAGATTATTTTAAATATCACTCTATTTTTTAGGGGCTGGCTTAAGTTTAAAAATTCATCTTTACAATGAACTGAAAAATTCGTATTTTGTGACAGGTGGGGAAAATTAAGTTATGAATCATTTATAGTTCACAGTGAATGAAAATATTATGAAGAGAAGAGCAACCTTTTCATGGAATATCACTGTTATTCTTGGGGTTGAATGCCTTGGCTAAATGTGGTGGGATCATCGGTCTTGTATTGAATAAGTGGACTGTTCGTATACATCAGTCTCTCCTTTAATTCAGTCATTATTGTTGCACCTTCCCTTTCAGATTCCTTATTTATTATTATTTTAAATATTTATTTATTTGGCTCTGCCAGGTCTTAGTTGTGGCATCTTTCTTTGGTTGCGGCATGCAAACTCTAAGCTGCAGCAGGAAGGATCCAGTCCCCTGACCAGGAATGGAATTGGGGCCCGTGCATTGGGAGCACCCTGCACCACCAGGGAGGTCCCCGGATTCCTTTTTTAACCCTTTTCTTCTTTTGTTTCTGTCTACTGCCCCTTCAAGCCAATGTCAATAGGTCAGGAAAGTTGTCTTCCTCACTGAAACACAAGTTAGAGCCCCAGGTTTCACACCACAAAGACAACTTCTCCCTTTGATTCCTGTGCCCACCTGCTTGGTGACCACAATGAGTGTGTCTACCTCCCCTCCAAGGCTTTGCCACACAGGGACCCTGGCTATTTGTCTGGCTCCTCCTGATCCAGATGTGAGGAATTCGCATTAAAAAAAGAAGAAGGAAAGAAAAAGTTTTGGCTGTCACTGTAATAACAGGCCCTGCCTCACTTGTCCAGCCAGCCAACTTTCGTTCAGTCAACCTTTGCTGAATGTTTGCTTTGTGTCGGAAAGCACTCTGACCCTGCCCCCAGCGAGATCACCACGTATCTGGGGCAAGTGGACCAGAAAATATTTTATTGGGAACACACTGCATGCCCCGGGGTTGAGGGGTACCCAGAGGAGCAGCCTGGAACCAGGTCCAAGGACCTGGCAGACTCGCGAGCAGCTGTGACGGAAGATAAGTAGATGTGAACTGGGCAGGGAGGCAGGCAGGGGGCCAGACACCCTTCAGAACAAGACAACAGCCGTGTGAGTAAAGCCAGGAAGACATGAAGCCACCTGAGGGCTAGCGCTTGAGTGAAGATTTAGAGGCACGAGGAAAGATGAAGGAAGCCTGGAAAGGTGTGAAGGGGGAAGATCATGGCTAGTCCAGTTCAAAGACGTCCCCGGGAGGCCTCCTCCACGTTGGGTGAGTCTCCAGGTAGTGATTTCATTTGTCCTGCAGACCAGACGGAGGGGCTGCATAGGGAAGGTGGGGCTCAAGAGGCTTATCCATCTCCTCCTTTAATTCAGTCATTATTGTTGCACCTTCCCTTTCAGATTCCTTATTTATTATTATTTTAAATATTTATTTATTTGGCTCTGCCAGGTCTTAGTTGTGGCATCTTTCTTTGGTTGCGGCATGCAAACTCTAAGCTGCAGCAGGAAGGATCCAGTCCCCTGACCAGGAATGGAATTGGGGCCCGTGCATTGGGAGCACCCTGCACCACCAGGGAGGTCCCCGGATTCCTTTTTTAACCCTTTTCTTCTTTTGTTTCTGTCTACTGCCCCTTCAAGCCAATGTCAATAGGTCAGGAAAGTTGTCTTCCTCACTGAAACACAAGTTAGAGCCCCAGGTTTCACACCACAAAGACAACTTCTCCCTTTGATTCCTGTGCCCACCTGCTTGGTGACCACAATGAGTGTGTCTACCTCCCCTCCAAGGCTTTGCCACACAGGGACCCTGGCTATTTGTCTGGCTCCTCCTGATCCAGATGTGAGGAATTCACATTAAAAAAAGAAGAAGGAAAGAAAAAGTTTTGGCTGTCACTGTAATAACAGGCCCTGCCTCACTTGTCCAGTCAGCCAACTTTCGTTCAGTCAACCTTTGCTGAATGTTTGCTTTGTGTCGGAAAGCACTCTGACCCTGCCCCCAGCGAGATCACCACGTATCTGGGGCAAGTGGACCAGAAAATATTTTATTGGGAACACACTGCATGCCCCGGGGTTGAGGGGTACCCAGAGGAGCAGCCTGGAACCAGGTCCAAGGACCTGGCAGACTCGCGAGCAGCTGTGACGGAAGATAAGTAGATGTGAACTGGGCAGGGAGGCAGGCAGGGGGCCAAACACCCTTCAGAACAAGACAACAGCCGTGTGAGTAAAGCCAGGAAGACATGAAGCCACCTGAGGTCTAGCAGCGCTTGAGTGAAGATTTAGAGGCACGAGGAAAGATGAAGGAAGCCTGGAAAGGTGTGAAGGGGGAAGATCATGGCTAGTCCAGTTCAAAGACGTCCCCGGGAGGCCTCCTCCACGTTGGGTGAGTCTCCAGGTAGTGATTTCATTTGTCCTGCAGACCAGACGGAGGGGCTGCATAGGGAAGGTGGGGCTCAAGAGGCTTATCCAGGGGATGAGGTGTCTGAGCAGTGAAACACACTGATGTTGCCAGGGAGAATACTGATGTGCGCCTGGCCCCAAGCAGGGAGTTAGGATAGGAGTTGATAGAATAGATGAGAGATAAGATAACAGACCATAAAGAGCTCAGACCCTTCTCCATAGGACTCTGACTATGGCCCAATGAATGACCTCCTCCCCAGTCATTCATGAGTGGCGTGGCCTCGAGCAAGATGCCACCAGGAGTAACGGGGTCATCCCAGAACCCATGTCCTAACAATGAGAAGCTGATCATTGGTATGACATGAACTATGCTGTCTTCGTCAGGCTTTAAGCCAATCCATGTCACAAACTGAATTAAGATGTTAAAATGTGAATTTTAAGGAAAAATTCTCTGGCTCTGGGTCAAGTGGGGTCTGAGAGTTCCAACAGATATCAAAGAGCAAAACCAGTCTCTATGGGGAAAGTCCTGCCTATTTTTCACTGAACAAGCCCAGACTTGCTTCCTTATTAGTTGGTTCTCTTCACACGTCCAAAGAGTCCTCCCCTTTGAACAATAATAGCATGAAGTTCTGACTCTGCACAGCTGTGGGCCACTCTGACCCCAGACTATTACACAAGAGAGGTTCATGAAACCTTGCCTATGTCGGTACATTTTCTGTCTAATGTCAAAATTTAAGACCTCTACTTTTGACTTCAAATAGGTTTTCCTACTGAAATATAATCCTGGCATATAATTATAGAAAAATGACAAATGAACGTCGAAATCTCAGTGGAAGAAAACCTAGGCATTTGAAGATCCCCTGGAGGAGGAAATGGCAACCCATTTCAGTATTCTTGCCCAGAGAATTTCATGGACAGTGGAGCCAGGCAGGCTACAGTTCATAATATCTCAAAGAGCCGGACAAGACTGAGTGACTAACACTGAGGCAGTTGACCATTGGCACAATAGTGAAACCGTCGCTCACTGCACAGCATGCAGTGGCCAGCACAATGAGGACGACACGCCTCTCTCAAGTTTGAGCCTGAGGGTTATAAGATGGGCCCACTTATTCTGTGATTCCCAGTGTCATTGATTTACCTCCGAGCTCAGGTCGACTGTGTAATGTAAAAGAAGCTAATTGCAGTGATGAGATTGATTTAGAGGAATTAGAAGGAAATGTCCTTGACTGGTCGTCTGGGCATGCCTTTCATTTTATCGTCAGTCTTTGGGGACAGAAGAGCTCAGACCCTTCTCCATAGGACTCTGGCTATGGCCCAATGAATGACCTCCTCCCCAGTCATTCATGAGTGGCGTGGCCTCGAGCAAGATGCCACCAGGAGTAACGGGGTCATCCCAGAACCCATGTCCTAACAATGAGAAGCTGATCATTGGTATGACATGAACTATGCTGTCTTCGTCAGGCTTTAAGCCAATCCATGTCACAAACTGAATTAAGATGTTAAAATGTGAATTTTAAGGAAAAATTCTCTGGCTCTGGGTCAAGTGGGGTCTGAGAGTTCCAACAGATATCAAAGAGCAAAACCAGTCTTTATGGGGAAAGTCCTGCCTATTTTTCACTGAACAAGCCCAGACTTGCTTCCTTATTAGTTGGTTCTCTTCACACGTCCAAAGAGTCCTCCCCTTTGAACAATAATAGCATGAAGTTCTGACTCTGCACAGCTGTGGGCCACTCTGACCCCAGACTATTACACAAGAGAGGTTCATGAAACCTTGCCTATGTCGGTACATTTTCTGTCTAATGTCAAAATTTAAGACCTCTACTTTTGACTTCAAATAGGTTTTCCTACTGAAATATAATCCTGGCATATAATTATAGAAAAATGACAAATGAACGTCGAAATCTCAGTGGAAGAAAACCTAGGCATTTGAAGATCCCCTGGAGGAGGAAATGGCAACCCATTTCAGTATTCTTGCCCAGAGAATTTCATGGACAGTGGAGCCAGGCAGGCTACAGTTCATAATATCTCAAAGAGCCGGACAAGACTGAGTGACTAACACTGAGGCAGTTGACCATTGGCACAATAGTGAAACCGTCGCTCACTGCACAGCATGCAGTGGCCAGCACAATGAGGACGCACACGCCTCTCTCAAGTTTGAGCCTGAGGGTTATAAGATGGGCCCACTTATTCTGTGATTCCCAGTGTCATTGATTTACCTCCGAGCTCAGGTCGACTGTGTAATGTAAAAGAAGCTAATTGCAGTGATGAGATTGATTTAGAGGAATTAGAAGGAAATGTCCTTGACTGGTCGTCTGGGCATGCCTTTCATTTTATCGTCAGTCTTTGGGGACAGAAGAATGGTAGTCTCACTGTTCTTGTAAGCAGCTTAGTTTTTAGATGGCTCTTTGGAATGTTTTTTTTTTTTTTAATTTATTTGACTGTGCTGGCTCTTAGTTGCAGCAGGTGGGATCTTGTTCCCTGACAAGGGATCAAACCCAGCCCCCCTGCATTGAGAGCGGAGAGGCTTCACCTCTGGACCACCGGGGAAGTCCCGGGATGTCTGTTTTTGAAATACACTTCACAGCTTGATTCCCTTGTTTTGGGTCAGTTCAAACATTTGTCCATTCCGACTTCATTCAAGTGCTTCTTGGTGACTACGAGGATGAGTCACTTCTGCGAGTGCTGGTGTGACCACCCTGAGTGAGCCTGGGAAGACAGACACCAAACGAGGAAACAAATCTCTAAACAGAAGGAAGGGGATGTCAGGGACGCTGCAGAGAATGAAGATGGAAGGTCACAGAGGGAGGGGATGGGGAAAGGGCGTTTAAGAAGGGACCCCTGATGCCCACACAGGGGAGTCTGTTCCAAGGAGAGGGACTGGGACAGCCGAGCCCAGGGGGAAGGGTGAGCGTGGCGGGTTTAAGGAGCAGACCCAGCCCCGTGGCTGGTAGAACGTGAATCAGGGGAGGCTGCCATAGGCCAGGGCTGAGAGGCAGACAGCCTAGAGACCTGGCAGACCGTAAAAGTTGGGCTTTATTCTAAATGTGGTGTTAAGCTTTGGATTTTAGGGTGAGAAAAGTATTAATAATGTGTTTAATGTTTTAATATTATTCATTTTTAATATGTTCTTTTATCACAATGCTTGTTGTATTTTCCTGCATACATATGAAGGAACTTTTTGTCAAATTAATTTTATTATATATATTTTCTTTTCGGTTACAAGGCATGTAAAGATTCCCGGAACAGAGATGGGAGCCATGCCCCCTGCATTGGAAAGATGGAGTCTTTCTTTCTATTTAGTTTTTTTTTTTTTTTTTGATGTGGGCCATTTTTAAAGTCTCTATTGAACTTGTTACAATATTACTTCTTTTTCAGTATTACTTGTTACAATGTTACTTCTGTTTGCATACTTGGCTACAAAGCATGTGGGATCTTAGTTCCCCAACCAGGGATGGAACTCTAACCCCTTGCACTGGAAGGCAAAGTCTTAGCCCCTGGACTTCTAGGGACGTCCACACCTAATGTTTTAAAAATTCTGCCTCCAAGAGTTGAGGCAGGATACCCATTAGGAGTGCTGAAGATTCCAGGAGATTGGGGTGCTGAAGTCCATCCCGAAGTGGGGGACATGATAGGACTTAGTAATGGGCTGCAAGCGGGGAGTGAGGAAAAAAGGGGATGCCACAAAGATGCCTGCATTTATGGCCTGAAGATCTGGGAGAGTGATAGAGCGTGACTGCAGAGATGGAGGAGAGGCAGGAAGTATGCAGGCTGCGGGCAAGGGGGGTGGGGAAATGAAGACTTCTCGCCTCTTAAGTCTGAGATCACACTTAGATATCTGAGGAGCCATGTCCATAAGATCTAGAAATCTGGAATCCCAGGAGATGAAAGCAGGAGATGAGATGTGGACTCCGGGGTCAAATACAAGGCATTTAGAGCCTGGAGACAGGCTGAGATGACCTGGGAAGAATGTGCGGAGAGAAAGGAGAGGTGCTCCGAACAGACCCTGGGTACATCCTCAGTGAGGATCAGAAAGAGGAGGAGAAGCCAGCCCAAGGGGCTGGGTTGGCGCGTGGAAGCCCAGGAGGGAACTGCAGGAAGTGCGGATCCAGCAGGAAAGGGACGGAGGCGTCTCCGCAGGACAGAGAAGCCCACGGTGAAGGCTGCTGAGAGGCTGGCATGAGCAGAGGAGGGATCATGTGACTGGCCACACGGGCCCATGTGCGAGCTGGACGTGAACAGCCTTGTTGGACTTGTGAGGTCTGTTTGGCATGGAATCGGGGACAGAGCTGTTCAGTCTCTAAGTTGCGTCCGACTCTTTGTGACCCCGCGGACCACAGCACACGGGGCTCTTCTGTCCTCCACTGTCTTCTGGAGTTTGCTCAAATTCATGTCCATTGGGTCGGCAATGCTGTCCAGCCAGAGGCCTGATGCTGGAGCTGAAGTTCCAATACTTTGGTCGCCTGCTGTGAAGAACTGACTCACTGGGAAAGGCCCCGATGCTGGGAAAGATAGCAAGCAGAAGGGGGAGGGAATGACAGAAGACAAGATGGGTGGATGGCAATACTGAGTCAATGGACATGAGTTTGAGCAAGCTCCAGGAGGTGGGGAAGGACAGGGAAGCCTAGTGTGCTGCCGTCCCTGGGACCAGAAAGAGTCAGACATGACTTAGCAACTGAGCACCTGGAAGGGACAGTGCGTGATTGCGTGTGAATCTTCGTGAAACAAGGTTCAGACCAAGATCGCCAAAGCTCAGGTTGTGAATGGCGCTCCCCAATGAGGGGCTAATGGAGGTCAGAGAGTGAGGCGAGGAGACCAAGTGACATCTGAGGCGCGTCTGCCCTCGGTGATGGTGGCCGTGGAGCCAGGTGGCACTGGATCCGCCCTCCCGCCCCTGCCAGTCGTGGCCCTCAGGCCCTCAGCTGGAACCAGGCTGAATTCTGCTTGAAGTTCTCGCCATAGCGATGTTGGCATGGCGTCGTGGCCAGCTCCCCAGGCCACCCTGCACACCTCAGACCACAACGCCTGAGCCTGACGGTGGTCCCAGGGGAGCTGGAACCAAAGTGCTGAATTGTTTGGAAGTGCTGTGAACTCCTGGATGTGACTCTCCCTCCTTTCTTTTTCTGCCCATTTGCCTGTGAAAACTGCTTCGTTGTTGTCTTCCAAGGTCCTCTGCTTTTTCTGCTCACTCCTCCTCTCTGATTCTTGTTTCTGCCTCTTGCCTGTTGCTGATGCGTCATGCCACCCCCTAGCCTGGGCTGCTTACTTGTGCACATCCTTGAAGCCACAAGCTGGATGACTCAGCAACAGCCTGAAGGACTGAAAGAGTTAAGGTGGGTTTTGTTTATGAAGTGCCTTCCAGGGCTGCGGGAGGAAAGACTTAGGGACTGGGAGCTGGGTCTTTGGGGCCGATTGGGTGCCCTATCTGCCTCCTCGTAGAGGAATGTTTTGCCAGGTATCACTGTTTCTCACCTAGGACTCAGCTGCCCAGGCTACTCACTAAACAACTCTAGGAGGCTCTATTTACATCCTGCATGAGGAGCTCCCACTTGGGCGTGCCGTGTGCGACACCCAGAGCCCACATGCCCAGCCCTGCCCCTCTGAGTCGGCTTCCTTCTCTGTGAAATGGGTTCTGGAGAAGGTGCAGGTGGAAGATCCTTGAAATGTGATGCAGGGTCCCTGGAAGATTCTTGCCAAAGGGGCCGCCCTCCCCTCTCCCCTGCGGACATGGACATCTGTGAGCTGCCAGATCCGGACACCTCGTGCCTGTGGCCAAGGTACCCCTGGGGTGTGTGGGAGGGGACGCTGGGGTAACAGCCTGCTTTCCCTGGCGGCGGCGGCCGCTCTGGGTCGCTCAGCTTCCGGCACACTGCCAGTGTGGCCTCACTGCCCACTCCTCGCCAGCCCCAGGTCAGCACAGCCCACGTATCTCCCCCCACCACTTCCTCCACTGCCGCCTTCACTGAAGTGCCCCTCTGACTAATGTGAATGCTTAACACCAGGATGATGTTCTGTCCCCACCTCCTGACCCTCTCCCTGATGGGGGTGACAATCGTTGGCGCCTCTCTCGCTGTGTTTCCCCAGCTCCCCAGCCCTGGACTTGCAGCTCTTCATCTTGATTTACAGGGGTTCCCATCTGGTCTCCCCGTGTTTATATCACATAGGTCCTGGAGCAGGTCACTGGACTCCTCAGTGCCTCGATTTTCTTGATAGGAAAGTGGAGATAACGGAAGATACTATTTAGAATCCTTAGAGGGGTAAATGAGGTAGTCCACTTAGAAATGCGTGGCACAGTTGTGTGGCTTTGAGCACGTGTTGCCTGTTGCTGATGCGTCATGCCACCCCCTAGCCTGGGCTGCTTACTTGTGCACATCCTTGAAGCCACAAGCTGGATGACTCAGCAACAGCCTGAAGGACTGAAAGAGGTAAGGTGGGTTTTGTTTATGAAGTGCCTTCCAGGGCTGCGGGAGGAAAGACTTAGGGACTGGGAGCTGGGTCTTTGGGGCCGATTGGGTGCCCTATCTGCCTCCTCGTAGAGGAATGTTTTGCCAGGTATCACTGTTTCTCACCTAGGACTCAGCTGCCCAGGCTACTCACTAAACAACTCTAGGAGGCTCTATTTACATCCTGCATGAGGAGCTCCCACTTGGGCGTGCCGTGTGCGACACCCAGAGCCCACATGCCCAGCCCTGCCCCTCTGAGTCGGCTTCCTTCTCTGTGAAATGGGTTCTGGAGAAGGTGCAGGTGGAAGATCCTTGAAATGTGATGCAGGGTCCCTGGAAGATTCTTGCCAAAGGGGCCGCCCTCCCCTCTCCCCTGCGGACATGGACATCTGTGAGCTGCCAGATCCGGACACCTCGTGCCTGTGGCCAAGGTACCCCTGGGGTGTGTGGGAGGGGACGCTGGGGTAACAGCCTGCTTTCCCTGGCGGCGGCCGCTCTGGGTCGCTCAGCTTCCGGCACACTGCCAGTGTGGCCTCACTGCCCACTCCTCGCCAGCCCCAGGTCAGCACAGCCCACGTATCTCCCCCCACCACTTCCTCCACTGCCGCCTTCACTGAAGTGCCCCTCTGACTAATGTGAATGCTTAACACCAGGATGATGTTCTGTCCCCACCTCCTGACCCTCTCCCTGATGGGGATGACAATCGTTGGCGCCTCTCTCGCTGTGTTTCCCCAGCTCCCCAGCCCTGGACTTGCAGCTCTTCATCTTGATTTACAGGGGTTCCCATCTGGTCTCCCCGTGTTTATATCACATAGGTCCTGGAGCAGGTCACTGGACTCCTCAGTGCCTCGATTTTCTTGATAGGAAAGTGGAGATAACGGAAGATACTATTTAGAATCCTTAGAGGGGTAAATGAGGTAGTCCACTTAGAAATGCGTGGCACAGTTGTGTGGCTTTGAGCACGTGTTCAGTCAGTGAAAGCTGGCATTGTTCTCAGCAGAGCTGTTTAGCTGGGCCCATGCATTGCTGTTTGCTTTCGGATCCCATATATGCATATATTTTTTGGTTGCATTGCGACGCGTATGGGATCCTAATTCCCCCGCCAGGGATCAGACCCGCGCCCCCTGCATTGGAAGCACCAAGTCTTAACCACTGGACCATGAAGGAAGGCCCTCGTATCCCTGTTAAAGCCTCGTTAGCCCCGGAGGTCATCTGTGCTTCGTGCTAGACCGCCCCGGGTGACCCTGACTCTGAGAGGTTCATTTACAGTCAACGGCGGTCACCTCCCAAGGGTGAGCCCCTCCTTTCACATCTTGGGGTGGACTTCTCACCCCTGTTTGGGGGCGCTCGCCCCATCTAGCTGTCTCCTCGTCACACCCCAAGTCATGGTCAGAGGCTGACCACGGGAGGATGGGGACGGGGCTAGGAAAACGCATGCGGAACTAGTATGACCTCGCACTGGACCCAGAGCAGAGTGCTGAGAGAAGGGAAGCGCTCAGGACGAGGAGAGGCTCAGCAATGGCTCCTGGCCTCAGGAGCCCCTCTGCCCCATCACTCCTCCACCCTCCGAGGCACCTGTGCGCCTGGACCCCAGTCCCCAGGCCTGTCGTGAGCACTGGCGGGAGATGTCCCAGCTCCAGTCCATCCTTTGCTGCCATGCACCCTCCGGCTTCTTTGACAGAGACACTTTTATCACCGCGGCTGACATCCCTGACACCCCCGGTCATATGCCACCGCGATATTTATAGGCTTGCGGTTGCAGATCCCGATAACGGGAGGGAGGCTTTGGAGGTGAATTAGATGCCAACAATGCAAAGTTGAGCTGGGCAGGGCTCAGCTCTTGTTAATGTCTCTGTAAATCATCCCATGGCTTCAGGATGCTCAATATTTTCTTACTCATCTCAATTTTTCAAGGGGAAAGTGTTCAATCTGTCAAGCCAATGCTTTACAAATGGCTTGTCAGTCGTAGAGGCATCATGGACCCATGATGATTCTGAAGCACTGGGGGAAGGCTTGACACCTCCCGGTTACACCCTACTTAGGGTCCTAATTGAGCAGCAATCCTTGTCCAGCCATAGGCCCACAGCCATGCAGGGGCTGTAGCTATAGAGATCAACAACGGTAATCTGCACTCAAGAGGTCCCTTGTTTGTTGAAGGAAGCCCCTTGTAAGTAGCTCCTTGGGGGGCAGAGCATCCGTAGAAGTGTGTCCAGAGAGTCTTAACCATCCTTTGCTGCCATGCACCCTCCGGCACCCACCTGAGTGGGATGCGTGTATCACCTCCACGTGGACTTGCAGAAATCTTTACCAGAGGAGGGATCTTTTTTTGCTTGTTGAAATTTAACTTCCATTTGTAACTGTTGGAAATGCAATTTACTTTTTTTTTTAAAGAGTCTTGTTGCTTACTGCCACACATCAGTCTGAATCGGCCAGCCATTAGGTATCCATATGTCCCCTCCCTCTTGAACTTCCCTCCCTTCTCCCTCCCCATCCCACCCCTCAAGGTTGTTACATAGCCCCTGTTTGAGTTCCCTTAGTCTTATAGCAGATTCCCATTAGTTATCTATTTTACAAATGATAAATTAAGTTTCCATTGTTACTCTTTCCATACATACATACAATTTTTCACATTGTAGTAAAATGCACATCCCATAACATTTACCATTTTAACTGCTTCTTTAAAAATTTTTTTTTAAATTATTTATTTCCTTATTTATTTTTGGCTGCACAGGCTCTTTGCTGCTGTGTGCTGGCCCATCTCTAGCTGTGGCTTGTGGCCGTCTCATCGTGGTGGCTTCTCTTGTGGAGCACAGGCTTTAGGCTCACCGGCTCAGTAGTTGTGGCACACGGGCTTAGTTGCTCTGTGGCCCCTTGGATCCTCCCAGACCAGGGATCGAACCCATGTCTCCTGCATTGTCAGGTGGATTCTAAACCACTGGGAAATCCAAATTTAATGATTTCCAAAGGCTCAGTTCAGTCGTGTTAAATGTATCCACTTTAGTGTGCAATTTCCAGAATGTTTTCATCTTCCCAAACTGAAGATCAACACCCCTTAAACACTAACTACCCCCAAGATTGTCTCCTCCCTCCACCCTGCAATTCTGCCTTCTGGCTTTGTGGACTTAGCTGCCCTAGGGACCTCATATAAGTGGAATTATATGGTATATATCTTTTTGAAACAGGCTTGTTTCATTTTGAGTAATATCTTCAAGGTTCGTCCATGTTGTACCAGGCACCAGAATTTCTTTTCAGGGTTGAATAGTAGTCCATCATGTGTGGGGACCAGGTGTTGTTTATCCATTGGTTCTTTTGTGGGCATGTGGGTTGTCTCCACCTCTTGGGTGTCATGAATACTGCAGCTGTAAAGTGTTTAAGTGTAGTTTTTTTTTTTTTTTTTTTAACGTCAGGTCTTAAAGAAGTAGGACTTCCCTGACAGAGCAGAGAAAGGCAGGAACCAGGACACTGTAAAGGCACTGGTTCATGACAACATGGTGGCATGGGGCTGGCTCATGGTTGTGTGCTGCTGGGGCCCACAGAGGTGGTGCAGAACAGGGGGAGATGAGCCTGGGCAGCTGAGTGGTGGGGGATCGTGACCGGCCCACATGCTGTGTGACAGCCCGAGTCGTGGATGTCACGATACGAAGGCTTAGTTTCATGCCTTATCAGCTAGCAGTGGCCCACATTAAAATGTCCCTGGATCTCCGTGCAGCACACTAAAGAGCACAGCGTCTGCAGTCTTGATCTTCAGTCTTGGGGGGTCTTGTCAATTGGGCTGCTTATGAAACTGGTCTAAACCCGAAGGAGGATTTGACACCCAATCCGACCATGTTCCTGATGGAACTTCCCATAGCTGCTCAGTCCCGAGAACTCCTGAGCACTGGAACCCGGTCTGATGCTCAGCTCAGGGATCATGGCTGAGCTGCTTAACCCTTCTGAGTCTCAGAGCTTTAGCTTGTTCCATCAAGGCTGTGGATAACTTTTAAGAATCCTTAAAACTCTCCAGAAGCCCAGATACTTATGAATTCTATCAGTGTGACTGTTAAATATGCTGCTATATGCCCCTATTGCCCTGCAGGAATATAAATCTACACATCATTGACCTTAGACAAATTGCTTAACCTCACTCTGTGTTTTTGAATCTTCATCTGTGGAAAGGGGCGTTAGAAATCGTGCCTTCCTGTTTTTTTTTTTTTTTTCTTTCAAGTCGCAGTGTGTATCCATATGTAACTTATAAAAGAAAGCATTTAGCTGTGTCTTTAACAATTTATTTCATCACATAATTCTCTCTGCCTATTAGACCTCCACACTGAATACACAGAATCTTTCCCAGCTCTTTCCTGTGGAGCTCCTGATTTTCCTCCGGTGCTCACATCCTCCTCGACCTACAGGAGAATGTCTCCACGGAGGATAACGGTCTTCAGCAGGTTCCCCACTGCTCTGGGGCCACACCAGGATCTCCCCTGACTTCTCGTCTGGGTCAGGCCTGTCCCTGCTGGTGCAATGTCCTCCTACCCGAGGCCACTAGAAGTCCTTCCCATTCTTCAGGTTTCAGGTAATATCTGCCTCCTCCCCTAAGCAAGACCACCCGGGAAGACAACGTCTCCCTCCTCCTGGTGGGGAACCCTCAGAGTTGTCTTATCATTATTATGAACCGGTGTTGCTGTCTCTTGGCCTCAGGTTACTGAGTTACTGAGAAAACAGGTTCAAAGAAACAGGTTCTGTGAAGGAGATTTGCATGTGGAAGGGAAGAATCCTTCCATCAGCCCTGTGGGGAGCCTGGCAGTGGGGTGAGGTGGGGAAGCAGAGTCCGGTTAAAAGATACGTTGAACTGTGATGCGGGGTTTAGAAAAATTGTTTTTTTAGTGTGGTAAAAGTCACATACTACACAACATACCAGTTTAACCATATTTAGCTGAGCAGCTCGGTGGACTCAGTACCTTCACATAGCTGTGCAATTCACAGCATCATCCAGCTCCTGAGGTTTTCACCTTCCTAGACGGACCTCTGTCCCCTTTCAACACGAGCTCTCCAGTCTCTCTCCACGTGCCCGGCTCCTCTCACCGACCCGTGTGCTACTCTCTGACCCTATGGATCTGACTATTGCAGGTACCTCGTAATAGTGGAATAAAACTGTTTCAATTCACAGCATTTCATCCAGCTCTGATGAATTCTATCAGCGTGACTGTTAAATATGCTGCTATATGCCCCTATTGCCCTGCAGGAATATAAATCTACACATCATTGACCTTAGACAAATTGCTTAACCTCACTCTGTGTTTTTGAATCTTCATCTGTGGAAAGGGGCGTTAGAAATCGTGCCTTCCTGTTTTTTTTTTTTTTTCTTGCAAGTCGCAGTGTGTATCCATATGTAACTGATAAAAGAAAGCATTTAGCTGTGTCTTTAACAATTTATTTCATCACATAATTCTCTCTGCCTATTAGACCTCCACACTGAATACACAGAATCTTTCCCAGCTCTTTCCTGTGGAGCTCCTCCTGATTTTCCTCAGGTGCTCACATCCTCCTCGACCTACAGGAGAATGTCTCCACGGAGGATAACGGTCTTCAGCAGGTTCCCCACTGCTCTGGGGCCACACCAGGATCTCCCCTGACTTCTCGTCTGGGTCAGGCCTGTCCCTGCTGGTGCAATGTCCTCCTACCCGAGGCCACTAGAAGTCCTTCCCATTCTTCAGGTTTCAGGTAATATCTGCCTCCTCCCCTAAGCAAGACCACCCGGAAAGACAACGTCTCCCTCCTCCTGGTGGGGACCCCTCAGAGTTGTCTTATCATTATTATGAACTGGTGTTGCTGTCTCTTGGCCTCAGGTTACTGAGTTACTGAGAAAACAGGTTCAAAGAAACAGGTTCTGTGAAGGAGATTTGCATGTGGAAGGGAAGAATCCTTCCATCAGCCCTGTGGGGAGCCTGGCAGTGGGGTGAGGTGGGGAAGCAGAGTCCGGTTAAAAGATACGTTGAACTGTGATGCGGGGTTTAGAAAAATTGTTTTTTTAGTGTGGTAAAAGTCACATACTACACAACATACCAGTTTAACCATATTTAGCTGAGCAGCTCGGTGGACTCAGTACCTTCACATAGCTGTGCAATTCACAGCATCATCCAGCTCCTGAGGTTTTCACCTTCCTAGACGGACCTCTGTCCCCTTTCAACACGAGCTCTCCAGTCTCTCTCCACGTGCCCCGGCTCCTCTCACCGACCCGTGTGCTACTCTCTGACCCTATGGATCTGACTATTGCAGGTACCTCGTAATAGTGGAATCAAACAGTATCTGTTTGCACCTACTGTCTATGCTCACTTGCTCAATTGTGTTAGACTGACTGTGACCCCATGGACGGTGGCCCACCAGGCTTTTCTGTCCACGGAGTTTCCCAGGCAAGAATGCCGTGGAGTGGGTTGCCATTTCCTTCTGCAGGAGGTCTTCCTGACCCAAGAGTCACGCTTGCGTCTCCCGCCCCTCTTGCATTGGCAGGTGCTTCTTTACCACTGAGCCACCCAGAAGGTCTCTGATGCCTGGTAGGTCCTTAGCAAACGACTGCCAAACAAATGAAGAAACAAGCAAAGGACAGCCAGGAGCATCAACAGCTTCAGCTGGATCTTTTTTTTTTTTAACCCCCCAAATTTATTGTCCCGTTGTTTTGGTTCTGTCTTCTTTTACATCCGATTTTAATGTTGATTGTTATTGTGGTCTTCTCCTGGTTTCTCCACTTGGGCTTTTTGGAACAGTCCCTGGGGAGGAGTAATAATTTTTTTTCTGAAACAAAGGTATAGTATTCACAGCATATAATCCTTTAACTAGTTTAAGTATACTGCTCAGTGTTGCTTTAAACTTTTCATTGTTGTGGAATCACTATTCATGTCTGGAATTTTTTATCACCCCAAGTTAAAATTCCAGGCTTTAACCAATTTTTTGCCGATACACTGAGAATCTGACGAAGGCTATCGAGGCCCTCGCTGCTGAAGAACATAACCACATACCTGCAGTCGTTTTCCAGCGTCAGGAGGATCCTCAGTCCTGTGGCCGCTTGTCCTAGTGTACAGCATGAAGCAGAGGCTGCCAAAAGGGTTTCCTAACATGTCCCATGAAAAGATACTGCTAGGGGTTTAGAAAAATTGTTTTTTTACTGTGGTAAAAGTCACATACTACACAACATACCAGTTTAACCATATTTAGCTGAGCAGCTCGGTGGACTCAGTACCTTCACATAGCTGTGCAATTCACAGCATCATCCAGCTCCTGAGGTTTTCACCTTCCTAGACGGACCTCTGTCCCCTTTCAACACGAGCTCTCCAGTCTCTCTCCACGTGCCCCGGCTCCTCTCACCGACCCGTGTGCTACTCTCTGACCCTATGGATCTGACTATTGCAGGTACCTCGTAATAGTGGAATCAAACAGTATCTGTTTGCACCTACTGTCTATGCTCACTTGCTCAATTGTGTTAGACTGACTGTGACCCCATGGACGGTGGCCCACCAGGCTTTTCTGTCCACGGAGTTTCCCAGGCAAGAATGCCGTGGAGTGGGCTGCCATTTCCTTCTGCAGGAGGTCTTCCTGACCCAAGAGTCACGCTTGCGTCTCCCGCCCCTCTTGCATTGGCAGGTGCTTCTTTACCACTGAGCCACCCAGAAGGTCTCTGATGCCTGGTAGGTCCTTAGCAAACGACTGCCAAACAAATGAAGAAACAAGCAAAGGACAGCCAGGAGCATCAACAGCTTCAGCTGGATCTTTTTTTTTTTTAACTCCCCAAATTTATTGTCCCGTTGTTTTGGTTCTGTCTTCTTTTACATCCGATTTTAATGTTGATTGTTATTGTGGTCTTCTCCTGGTTTCTCCACTTGGGCTTTTTGGAACAGTCCCTGGGGAGGAGTAATAATTTTTTTTCTTAAACAAAGGTATAGTATTCACAGCATATAATCCTTTAACTAGTTTAAGTATACTGCTCAGTGTTGCTTTAAACTTTTCATTGTTGTGGAATCACTATTCATGTCTGGAATTTTTTATCACCCCAAGTTAAAATTCCAGGCTTTAACCAATTTTTTGCCGATACACTGAGAATCTGACGAAGGCTATCGAGGCCCTCGCTGCTGAAGAACATAACCACATACCTGCAGTCGTTTTCCAGCGTCAGGAGGATCCTCAGTCCTGTGGCCGCTTGTCCTAGTGTACAGCATGAAGCAGAGGCTGCATTTCAAAAAGGGTTCCTGTCCCACTAACATGTCCCATGAACGAGTTTCAAATGTCAAATAGAAGGCTCTTATTCCCTCAGGCCAAAGTTTTCACCTTTAAAAAAAGAAAGTAAAAAAAAAAAAAAAAAGCTCTTTAAAAAAGGATCAAGGCATGCTCCCTGAAAGCAGGGACTTAGAGACACACAGAGCAACATGCACAGGGGCATCATTCATGAGCACCAAAGGGTGGGAACATCTGAAATGTCCATGAATGTGAAAATGAATGAGCAAAATGTGGTCTATCCATACAGTACGATTCAGCCTTAAATAGGAATAAAGTTCTGACAAATGCTGCAGCATAAATGAACCTTAAAAGCCTTATGCTGGGCTTCCCCTGGTGGTCCAGTGGGTAAGGACACCGCCTTGCAGTGCAAGGGGCGCCGGTTCGAGCCCTGGCCTGGGAAGATCCCACGTGCCGCGGAGCGGCTGGACTGAGGTGTCCAATGACCGAGCCGGAGTTCTGGAGCGCATGTGCACAGAGCCGGTGCTCTGCAACGACAGACGCCACCGCGATGGGAGGCCCACAGGAGCCAAAGAACAAAGACGGATGAACATAGAGAAACAAAAGACCAATAGAAGTGGCCCGCCTGCTCCCCTCCCTCCCCAACCTGACCCCCACCCAAAAGAAATAAATAAATAAATCTTAAAAAAAAAAAAAAAAAAAGCCTTATGCTAAGTAAAGTCAGCCAGACCCAGAAGGACAGATATTGCAGTGATCCCCCTCATGTGAGGTACCTAATAGAAGCAAGTGTATAGACACGGAAAGTAGAAGCAAGAGGGACTTGCCTGGCGGTCCAGTGGCTGCGACTCCGTGCAGGGAGCCTGTCGGTGAACTAGACCCAGCATGCAGCCACTAAGAGTGGTGCAGCCCAAAGAAGTCAATAAACTTTTAATTTTATAAGACCGTGTGCTGCAGCTACTGAAGCCCAGGCACCTAGAGCCCGTGTTTCCTCACAAGAGAATTCCAGGCTTTAACCAATTTTTTGCCGATACACTGAGAATCTGACGAAGGCTATCGAGGCCCTCGCTGCTGAAGAACATAACCACATACCTGCAGTCGTTTTCCAGCGTCAGGAGGATCCTCAGTCCTGTGGCCGCTTGTCCTAGTGTACAGCATGAAGCAGAGGCTGCATTTCAAAAAGGGTTCCTGTCCCACTAACATGTCCCATGAACGAGTTTCAAATGTCAAATAGAAGGCTCTTATTCCCTCAGGCCAAAGTTTTCACCTTTAAAAAAAGAAAGTAAAAAAAAAAAAAAAAGCTCTTTAAAAAAGGATCAAGGCATGCTCCCTGAAAGCAGGGACTTAGAGACACACAGAGCAACATGCACAGGGGCATCATTCATGAGCACCAAAGGGTGGGAACATCTGAAATGTCCATGAATGTGAAAATGAATGAGCAAAATGTGGTCTATCCATACAGTACGATTCAGCCTTAAATAGGAATAAAGTTCTGACAAATGCTGCAGCATAAATGAACCTTAAAAGCCTTATGCTGGGCTTCCCCTGGTGGTCCAGTGGGTAAGGACACCGCCTTGCAGTGCAAGGGGCGCCGGTTCGAGCCCTGGCCTGGGAAGATCCCACGTGCCGCGGAGCGGCTGGACTGAGGTGTCCAATGACCGAGCCGGAGCTCTGGAGCGCATGTGCACAGAGCCGGTGCTCTGCAACGACAGACGCCACCGCGATGGGAGGCCCACAGGAGCCAAAGAACAAAGACGGATGAACATAGAGAAACAAAAGACCAATAGAAGTGGCCTGCCTGCTCCCCTCCCTCCCCAACCTGACCCCCACCCAAAAGAAATAAATAAATAAATCTTAAAAAAAAAAAAAAAAAAAAGCCTTATGCTAAGTAAAGTCAGCCAGACCCAGAAGGACAGATATTGCAGTGATCCCCCTCATGTGAGGTACCTAATAGAAGCAAGTGTATAGACACGGAAAGTAGAAGCAAGAGGGACTTGCCTGGCGGTCCAGTGGCTGCGACTCCGTGCAGGGAGCCTGTCGGTGAACTAGACCCAGCATGCAGCCACTAAGAGTGGTGCAGCCCAAAGAAGTCAATAAACTTTTAATTTTATAAGACCGTGTGCTGCAGCTACTGAAGCCCAGGCACCTAGAGCCCGTGTTTCCTCACAAGAGAAGCCATGACAGCGAGCAGCCTGTGGACGGCAAGCAGAGAACAGCCCTGCTCTCCCCAGCTGGAGAAAACCCGGGTGCAGCATCGAAGACCCAACACAGCCAAAAATAACGCAATAAACAAACCTTCAAAAAATAACATAAAGGCTGTACATACCCATTCTATCAGGAAGCGCTCTAGGTCCTCACGTCTGCCTCTGCCTTCGCATGGGCCCTTTCTCTCCTGTGTGTTCATATGTTCTTTCTTCTCATGAGGAGATCAGCCATTGGATTTAGGAACCACTCCAATCCAGAATGGTCTCATCCTCATGTAAATCATCCATCTGCAAGCACCCTACTTCAAGTAAAATATCATTCTGACCTTCAGGCTGGACATGGATTAGGGGGGGGACACATATCAGCTGACTCCAGGGGGACGTTACCTGGCCCGCAGTGGACACCAAGGAGGTCCCCTGAGCTCAGAGTGTTCCTACTGAGATCACCCACCCCTAGGCCTCAGCACTACTCTTGGAAGGAATTGAGGGAGATCCTGAGAGGCCCACATGGACCTGGGAGGACCATATTCGTGGCCCCCACCACAAACTGCCCATCGTCGCTCACCAAAGTGCCCAGGAAATCAGTTCAAAGAGCATCTCTAATCGGAATGGAATTCCTCTGCCCTGCAGCTGGTGGGGACTTCCACGTCCATGTAAGTGAGTGTCAGACACACTGACCTCTCAGCCACTTTGTCCTCTCAGTTTCAGCCTTCTTTTCACTCTTCTCACCTTATCTCCAGGCTCTCACGCCCATCCTCTCACTGGCAGCTCTCAGTCCTCAAGGCAGACTCGCTTGGAGAGCTTTTACACGTACTGGTGCTGGGGCCTCGTGCCCAGCGGTTCTGACTGACATCGTCTGGGGGAGGCCCAGACAGCAATACTGTCCACATTCTTTTGAGCTGCTTCTAAAGCACAGCAGGCTTCAGCTAATTTGGACATCTCTGCAGTGGCCTAGGGGAGAGGGGACAGTGTGAGGGATATTGCCAGGAATGCGGTCAGCTCAGGTCCATGTGGTGAAGGGGAGGTAAGAAAGTCCCCTTCCGACGGCTCTGTCTTCTCACTGACATCAACAGGGAAGCTTCTCAGCTGAGATGAAGCGGAGGAAGGAAAGAAGGCCAGAGAAGTTATGAAATTGTCCTTTAGAGAGTAGATTTAAGCTGTCCTATTCCTGATCATTTCTCTTGCCTTTTATTGCCTTGCCACAGGATCTTAGTTCCCTGACCGTGGACTGAACCCAGATCACCGCAGTCATAGTTCAGAGTCATAACCACTGGGCAACCAGGGAATTTCCCCAGATAACTAAATTCTGGAAAGAATAATTGGAGAGATGCACAATGTTTTATACATGAGAACATTTCTAACAATATTGTTTAAAACAGTAAAAAATTGGGAACAGCCAAAACGGCTGACAAAAGATTATTAATTGAAGAAATATGTCCATGATGGATTGCTCTGCAGCCATTATAAACCATGCTTTAGAGGCCATTTAATTAAATATGAAAATGTACTGTCTTGTTAAGTGAGAGTGGGCCCAAAACAAATATGTACAGAATGAAACCAGTTTTGCAGAAATAGTGTATGTAAATATATGCATTGAAAAAGATAGTCAAGAAATACATAAAAATTTAAATAACTATTATCCCTGGGTGAGGGAATTACAAATATTTTCATTTACCTTTCACATTTTTCTTCATTTTTGAATTAAACAGAATACTTTTTACAGTATAAATCTCTAGGTGTGCAGAGAAATGAAAGGAAAATTGTCAAAAAGGGAAAGACTTGGAAAATAACATTTATCGATTAGCTACTTAGTACTTAATAGATCTATTATTTATTGATCAAAACAACCCAAGAAGTAAGCGTTAGTCTCACATGACTAGTGAGGAAATTAAGGCTCAAAAAAATGAAGTAACTGGGGCATCCCTGGTGGTCTAGAGATTAAGGTTCCACGCCTCCCATACAGAGGGCATGGGTTTGATCCCTGGTGAGGGGACTAAGATTCAGCATGCCTCAAGGGGCAGCCAAGAAAAAAAAAATGAAGTAACTCCTGTATCACTGATAGTGAGTCTTTAGAATCAAATCCAGCTTCTCCTGTTTGTTAGCATCTCCCGTGCCCGTGTGCCCAGAGGTCTGCCCAAGAGGGCCACTGACCTGGGAGAAGCCATATTTCTGTCTCAGGACCTGCTCTTCAGTTAATGAAGGCAAGTTTTCCCAAATGTTAAGGACTCGGTAAAAACTGGGCACTTGCAGATCTTTTAAAGTGATTGTCTAGGGCTACACAGCTAATATGATAACCTTTAACCACGTCTTTTAAAATAATCTGCAGAGTCATAACCACTGGGCAACCAGGAATTTCCAGATAACTAAATTCTGGAAAAAAGAATGCACAATGTTTTTTACATGAGAACATTTCTAACAATATTGTTTAAAACAGTAAAAAATTGGGAACAGCCAAAACGGCTGACAAAAGATTATTAATTGAAGAAATATGTCCATGATGGATTGCTCTGCAGCCATTATAAACCATGCTTTAGAGGCCATTTAATTAAATATGAAAATGTACTGTCTTGTTAAGTGAGAGTGGGCCCAAAACAAATATGTACAGAATGAAACCAGTTTTGCAGAAATAGTGTATGTAAATATATGCATTGAAAAAGATAGTCAAGAAATACATAAAAATTTAAATAACTATTATCCCTGGGTGAGGGAATTACAAATATTTTCATTTACCTTTCACATTTTTCTTCATTTTTGAATTAAACAGAATACTTTTTACAGTATAAATCTCTAGGTGTGCAGAGAAATGAAAGGAAAATTGTCAAAAAGGGAAAGACTTGGAAAATAACATTTATCGATTAGCTACTTAGTACTTAATAGATCTATTATTTATTGATCAAAACAACCCAAGAAGTAAGCGTTAGTCTCACATGACTAGTGAGGAAATTAAGGCTCAAAAAAATGAAGTAACTGGGGCATCCCTGGTGGTCTAGAGATTAAGGTTCCACGCCTCCCATACAGAGGGCATGGGTTTGATCCCTGGTGAGGGGACTAAGATTCAGCATGCCTCAAGGGGCAGCCAAGAAAAAAAAAATGAAGTAACTCCTGTATCACTGATAGTGAGTCTTTAGAATCAAATCCAGCTTCTCCTGTTTGTTAGCATCTCCCGTGCCCGTGTGCCCAGAGGTCTGCCCAAGAGGGCCACTGACCTGGGAGAAGCCATATTTCTGTCTCAGGACCTGCTCTTCAGTTAATGAAGGCAAGTTTTCCCAAATGTTAAGGACTCGGTAAAAACTGGGCACTTGCAGATCTTTTAAAGTGATTGTCTAGGGCTACACAGCTAATATGATAACCTTTAACCACGTCTTTTAAAATAATTACAATCATGACTGTGGGGCAACAAACCAGTGAGGGGTTTTTGCAGTTGGCTGAGCCAGGAGCAAAACATCTTGGAAATGAAAGAACTAAGAGAAAAACAAGTTGATTTGATTCACGTGGGCTCATTAGCTGGGATCACGCTGATCAGCAACAGGTGGGAGAGCTGCTGCGGCCTTTGGAATGCCGGGTCAGTGCGCGTTAGAATGCTACAAGTGCACAAGGAACAGACGCCTGAACTTCTTGCCGGCCTCGTTGCCCCCCAGCTGCAGTGTGCCCTTTCCATTAAGGAGATAAGGTAAGCAACTTAGAGTCACGAGGGTAATTATTGATGAGGGCTGTGACTGACTCCCAGCCGGTGCTAATATCGTTCCCTGTAAACACCTGGGTGCTTAAGCGCTCAGTAAAAGCCGACTGGGGAATGTGTTCAGGGCTTTGACCCAAGAGGTCTTGAGCCGCCCATTCCGTCCTTTCTATGTGTGTATTTCTTTTTTTTCCTACAATTTAATTTGTTTGTTTATTTATTTTTGACTATGCTGGGTTTTCACTGATGCCACAGGCTCTTCTTTAGTTGCAGGGAGTGGGGGCTACTCTCTAGTTGAGGTGAGCAGGCTTCTTGTTGCAG
Organism: Tragulus kanchil; assembly: GCA_022376925.1. Lineage (NCBI taxonomy): Eukaryota > Metazoa > Chordata > Mammalia > Artiodactyla > Tragulidae > Tragulus > Tragulus kanchil. The sequence continues at coordinate 173,764,627 of JAIOJX010000005.1, read as the reverse complement.
TGACTTGTCTTGTTGTGGACTTCGGGCTCTAGAGCACACAGGCTTCAGTAGTTGTGGCTCTGAGGCTCTAGAGCACAGGCTCCACAGTTGCGGCTCACAGGCTTAGTTGCTCTGCGGCATGTGGGATGCAGGATTTTCCCAGATCAGGGATCGAACTCATGTCTCCTGCGTTGGCAGGCGAACTCTTTACCACTGAGCTACCAGGGAAGCCCTATGTGTATATTTCTTAATGTCTTGTCACACCTACTGTTCTTTATGCACCTGGCTGACATGCTGTAGCACATGGCTTTTAAAATTTCATTTTCAATTCACATACAGTAAATCACTTTTTTAGCTGTACTGTGAGGCTTGTGGAATCTTAGTTCCTTGACCAGGGTCGAACCCATGCCCCTAAATTTAACCAAACTGGTCTTTTAAAGATACACAGCTAATATGATAACCTTTAACCACGTCTTTTAAAATAATTACAATCATGACTGTGGGGCAACAAACCAGTGAGGGGTTTTTGCAGTTGGCTGAGCCAGGAGCAAAACATCTTGGAAATGAAAGAACTAAGAGAAAAACAAGTTGATTTGATTCACGTGGGCTCATTAGCTGGGATCACGCTGATCAGCAACAGGTGGGAGAGCTGCTGCGGCCTTTGGAATGCCGGGTCAGTGCGCGTTAGAATGCTACAAGTGCACAAGGAACAGACGCCTGAACTTCTTGCCGGCCTCGTTGCCCCCCAGCTGCAGTGTGCCCTTTCCATTAAGGAGATAAGGTAAGCAACTTAGAGTCACGAGGGTAATTATTGATGAGGGCTGTGACTGACTCCCAGCCGGTGCTAATATCATTCCCTGTAAACACCTGGGTGCTTAAGCGCTCAGTAAAAGCCGACTGGGGAATGTGTTCAGGGCTTTGACCCAAGAGGTCTTGAGCCGCCCATTCCGTCCTTTCTATGTGTGTATTTCTTTTTTTTCCTACAATTTAATTTGTTTGTTTATTTATTTTTGACTATGCTGGGTTTTCACTGATGCCACAGGCTCTTCTTTAGTTGCAGGGAGTGGGGGCTACTCTCTAGTTGAGGTGAGCAGGCTTCTTGTTGCAGTGACTTGTCTTGTTGTGGACTTCGGGCTCTAGAGCACACAGGCTTCGGTAGTTGTGGCCCATGGGCTCCGTAGTTGCTGCTCCGAGGCTCTAGAGCACAGGCTCCACAGTTGCGGCTCACAGGCTTAGTTGCTCTGCGGCATGTGGGATGCAGGATTTTCCCAGATCAGGGATCGAACTCATGTCTCCTGCGTTGGCAGGCGAACTCTTTACCACTGAGCTACCAGGGAAGCCCTATGTGTATATTTCTTAATGTCTTGTCACACCTACTGTTCTTTATGCACCTGGCTGACATGCTGTAGCACATGGCTTTTAAAATTTCATTTTCAATTCACATACAGTAAATCACTTTTTTTTTTTAGCTGTACTGTGAGGCTTGTGGAATCTTAGTTCCTTGACCAGGGGTCGAACCCATGCCCCTGGAGATCTAACTACTGGACTGCCAGGCAAGTCCTAATAAAGCCCTAATGTTGATGTATGGTTCTATGAGCTTGGACAAATGCACGGAGTCAAGTCCTGGCCGCCCCAATCCAGATGCAGGAGAGTCCTGTCACTCCAGATTATCCCATCAGGCTGCTCCTTTGCAGACAACCTTCTCCCAACCCCTAGCCTCTGGCAATCACAGGTCCATTTTTTAATCCTTATAAGTTTGCTTTTACAAATTTAAATAAATGAAAATTTAAGTTAAAAAAGTCAACCTGTTGGTTGCACCAGCTGTGTTCAGGCACTCCGTGGCCATGGGGGCTGATTCTGGATGGCGCAGGTGTGAAATCATTTCATCCTTCTGGAAGTCCTAGTGGGCAGCACTGGTGAAGGTACGTGTATTCAGTGATTCTTAAATGTTGGGGCTCCTCTCTCCTCTGAATCCTCTTCCACGAAAAAGGTACATAATGCATCCATATCAGAGCATCTGTTGATCCTTCCAAACCCCTCCCTAGGGTTAAAATTCCCAAATTTCATGCCTATTTGAAAGTCTTAAAGCCTTTTCCTTAAGCCGTGTTTTCTGCTTTGTATCTTCAAGTTAGACAGAGGTCCAGAGCATTGTCTTGTAATCTTGCTGCTTCTCTTTAATATGCCTCGCTGACAGGCAGTTACTCATGGAGATTACTCCGTGCATGGCATCTGCCTGCCGGGCTGCCCGCTCTGAGTCACAGGAGCCAGCTTTTGGGAATCATCATTATTAGTAAATATGAATCGGGGGTGTTTGAAGCGACTTAATGGAAATTTAGCTTCTCTCCCATTAAATCTTCTTTGTTAAAATGTAATGGTAAAGTCATTTCGGAATATGCTTAGATAGCTTTAATACACACACACAAAAAAGGTAGCTTATTTCTTAGAATAGTGTTCTCTGCAATTTTTGCCTAGATCAATTTTACCCTGAAAGCTGCTTTTTTCCATTCTGCAATTTAGATGCAGTAATTGCGCGGACTTACTGAGGCTGTCCTGTCCACAGTCTCAATTTAATGCTGGATCCTGCTTGGCTCCATGGAAAACTTCCTCTCCTGCCTCACATCCTTTGGTTATAAAATGCCCCACGAACAATGGGAAAGGACCTGGCTTACCCGGTGTGTATAGATGCTCATGTGTGGATTCTGGATCACCATCCAACGTGATTTCATTAAAGGAAGACATTTCAATGACTCGCGACACAAATGCACACACATACTTCCTTAGTGAACAGTAAACACCTGAAGAGGTGATCTGGTCCACATTTGAACGTCTCCTCTGATAACAAGGCTGGTTTCTTCGTGACCCAGACATCTTCTGGGATAGCCAGGTCCCACACCATCTAGGTACCAATGACTCAACTACCTGTTCTGGGCTCCCCGGAAATCAGAAAATCTATCCCTCGGTTCCTGCAAGTAGCCTGTGGCTGAACCTCCCCCGAGGAGGTTCGACCAGAATTCTCCACTGTGCTCTCTCCTTGTGACGATGGGTCATGTCTGCCTGATGGTGAGCCCGACTGTGATCTCACAGCCCTTCTTCTGGCTTCATCGCCTCCTTTCCAGCTGCTCTGAATACAGTCTGTTTCCAGGCAGAAGAACTATTCCCGGCATCCACAGTCATAGGGAGCAGTCTCTTGGCCCATTGTGCAGCAAGCAGTAGAAAATCCCACATTCTGCATTGCTGTTCTTTCTTTTTATATAAAGTGACTTAAGATTTTATGTATTTCTTCTTATCTATTGACTTGGCCACTTTGGGTCTTAGTTGCAGCATGTAGGATTTAGTTCCCTGGCCAGGGATTGAACCCCAGGTCTGCTGCTTTGGGAGCATGGGTTCTTGGTCCCCAGACCACCTGGGAAGCTTCTACACTGCTGTTCTTGAGGGCACGTTCCCAGCCGCCGCAGAATAAGCCTGTTTCCTGGCTCCAGGCGTCCTCCTCGCTCTGTGCCCTCTTTCTGTCTCTCTCTTCCCTGAGGTGTGAATAGATCTTGCTAATTCCTAATGCACAATAGCTTGTGCCCTGTCTTCTGGCTCTTGAAGTCCCACATCCTTGGGACTTCATTTCACTCCACATTTACCAGGACTTTGGGGTTCAAACGACAGAAACCGAACTCAAATTAGCTTAAGGGCAACAACAACAACAACAACAAAAGTATCGATTCACAAAATCCACAGGGAAATGGCAGAGTGAGGATTGGCTTCTGGTCTGACTTGAAGGCCCAGAATGTTTTCTCTGTTCTTTCAACCTCTTGCAGGTGAGAGATTTCTTTCTTTCTTTCTTTTTTTAAACAAACAGCTTTCTCCAAATAGTGGAGACTTGTCTTCAGGCAATCAGGGATTCCCATATGGCAAACTTGCCTCCAACAAGGGAACCAAGACCTTTCCCCAGTTGTTGTTCAGTCGCTAAGTTGTGTCCGACTCCCTGCAACCCCATGGTCCGCAGTGCGCCAGGCTTCCCTGTCCTTCACCATCTCCTTGAGTTTGCTCAGGCTCATATTCATTGAGTCAGTGATGCCATCCAACCACCTCATCCTCTGTTGCCCCCTTCTCCTCTTGCCCTGAATCTTTCCCAGCATGAAGGTATTTTCCAATGAGCTGGTTCTTCACATCAGGTGGCGGCTAAAGTAATGGAGCTTCAGTGTCAGTATCAGTCCTTCCAATGAATATTCAGGGTTGATTTCCTTTAGGGTTGACTGGTTGATCTTGCCGTCCGAGGAACTCTCAAGGCATTGGGTTTGCCAGCAAGCAGTAGAAAATCCCACATTCTGCATTGCTGTTCTTTCTTTTTATATAAAGTGACTTAAGATTTTATGTATTTCTTCTTATCTATTGACTTGGCCACTTTGGGTCTTAGTTGCAGCATGTAGGATTTATTTCCCTGGCAAGGGATTGAACCCCAGGTCTGCTGCTTTGGGAGCATGGGTTCTTGGTCCCCAGACCACCTGGGAAGCTTCTACACTGCTGTTCTTGAGGGCACGTTCCCAGCCGCCGCAGAATAAGCCTGTTTCCTGGCTCCAGGCGTCCTCCTCGCTCTGTGCCCTCTTTCTGTCTCTCTCTTCCCTGAGGTGTGAATAGATCTTGCTAATTCCTAATGCACAATAGCTTGTGCCCTGTCTTCTGGCTCTTGAAGTCCCACATCCTTGGGACTTCATTTCACTCCACATTTACCAGGACTTTGGGGTTCAAACGACAGAAACCGAACTCAAATTAGCTTAAGGGCAACAACAACAACAACAACAAAAGTATCGATTCACAAAATCCACAGGGAAATGGCAGAGTGAGGACTGGCTTCTGGTCTGACTTGAAGGCCCAGAATGTTTTCTCTGTTCTTTCAACCTCTTGCAGGTGAGAGATTTCTTTCTTTCTTTCTTTTTTTTTTTAAACAAACAGCTTTCTCCAAATAGTGGAGACTTGTCTTCAGGCAATCAGGGATTCCCATATGGCAAACTTGCCTCCAACAAGGGAACCAAGACCTTTCCCCAGTTGTTGTTCAGTCGCTAAGTTGTGTCCGACTCCCTGCAACCCCATGGTCCGCAGTGCGCCAGGCTTCCCTGTCCTTCACCATCTCCTTGAGTTTGCTCAGGCTCATATTCATTGAGTCAGTGATGCCATCCAACCACCTCATCCTCTGTTGCCCCCTTCTCCTCTTGCCCTGAATCTTTCCCAGCATGAAGGTATTTTCCAATGAGCTGGTTCTTCACATCAGGTGGCGGCTAAAGTAATGGAGCTTCAGTGTCAGTATCAGTCCTTCCAATGAATATTCAGGGTTGATTTCCTTTAGGGTTGACTGGTTGATCTTGCCGTCCGAGGAACTCTCAAGGATCTTCTCCAGCACCCACAGTTTGAAAGCATCAATTATTTGGTGCTTAGTCTTCTTTATGGTCCAACTCTCACATTGTACACGATTACTAGAAAACCCAGCTTGACTATGTGGACCTTTGTCTGCAAAATGATGTCTCTGCTTTTTAATACGCTATCTAGTTTTGTCATAGGTTTTCTTCCAAGGGGCAAGCATCTTTTAATTTCATGGCCCAGTATCTTCGGGTGAAACATTCCAGGCAAAGTTCTGATTGACCTGCTTTGGTTACCCGCCCAGCCCTGGACCCCTCACAGTGGACAGAGGACGGGAGACAGCAGCCGTGGTTGCGTGCCCTCCGCCACAATGAGGGAAGTAGATGCCACATCCAGATGCAGGGGATGGGAAGCCAGCAGGACGGAAACACAGCAAGCTGTGTACATAGCAAGCTGTGCATCCGCATGTTTGTCTCCACGCGGGAGGCTCCAGGCAGGAAACTGGGGCTAGAGATCCCAATACCGTGCCGATCTCATGACTCGTTCACAGCACAGGCCAGGCAAGAACCAGGTGACTCCGCTTCTCTGCCTCTAGGAGGGGTCTATGTGAGGAAGATGTGGGAGTATTTTGGAAGCTTAGAAACTGAGTATGCTTCTCTGTGCTCAGCCACTCAGCCATGTCCTACTCTTGGTGGCCCCATGGACTGTAGGCCACCAGGATCCTCTGTTCATGGAATTTTCCAGGCAAGAATATTGGAGTGGGTTGACATTCCCTTCTCCAGGGGATCTTCCTGTTCCAGGGATGGAACCCGTGTCCCTTGTGTGCCCTGCATTAGCAGGCAGACTCTGCCACTAGCACCACCTAGGAATCTCATGCTTCTCTAGGAGTTGCTTTCAGTGCAACAAATATGCCTGGAAGGCTTTTTTTCAAAGAGACCATTTCACTCCTCTTATGTCCTCCGCTCAGGGTGCTCCTAAAAAGGCCCAGACAGAATTTGTCATCCTCTGAACCATTTCCAAAAAGGTGATGCTGTGGCCTTCTCAGTGGTCAGTATTTAATAGCCCTAAGCATCTGGAAACGCTTCCTTATTTTCCAGCCTAAGCCCTTCCTGATGCAATTGAAAATCATTTCCCCTCTGTGCTCAGGAAAGGGAAACCAGATGGCCAGCATCCTATGTGAAATAACTTTCAATCAGCTTGCCGGAATTAGTGACCCATCAAACAGGCTTTTCTTCCTCTGGGTTAAACAGTCCTAATTCCATCAGTTTTTTTTCTTTTTTCTCTCAGGTCTTGTTTTCCACGTCCTAAATTATCTGACTTTCTCTAGAAGAGACTCAAGTTCTTGTAATTATTCAATGTGTGTTGATGTGTGGGATGGTGTTAAATACTCATTAGGCAGGGAAGAATCAGCAGAGGAAATGCCAGCCCTAAAGGAGGCCAACTGCAGTGCAGGGAATCCTCGAGGATGCTCTGAGTGTGACAAAAGTTGGTAGTCCTGCAATCCATTTGTGCCCAACTGGACAGTTTCAAAAATCCTATCAGATGCTTTCTTACATCCATTGTATTTGTGAGATATTTTTTTTGTCTGTTCTGAGCCATATGTTGGCATGGAATTGGGTTTGCTGGACCTAAAATGAAAGCACGTTTCATGGAGTAGTTCAAGGTCAACAGCATGGGTAGGTTTTTGGGGGGTCCTTAGTATTTTTTTTTTTTTGACGTGTACACACTGCTCTGTGTGTTTATTTCTGGCTGCACCGGGTCTTCATTCCTGCATGTGGGAATGTCCTCATTGTGGACAGCGGGGCTGCATGCACGGGCGTTTCGTTGGAGTGGCTTCTCTTGCTGTGGAGCGGAGGCTCTGGGGAGCACGGGCTTCTGAAGCCGCGGCCCAGGGGCTTGTGAGTTGTGGCTCTGGGGCGCTAGAACTGCCGGCTCCGGAAGCTGTGGGGCACGGGCGCGGTGCTCTGCCGCAGGTGCACTCTTCCCGGACCAGGGATCCAACCCACGTTCGCTGCACTGGAGGCAGATTCCTACCCACAGCGCCACCAGAAAGACTGTTTAGCTGTCTGTAGGGTAGCGGTAGGAGCCCACCGCAGAGGACAGAGGAGGATGTGGCTGAGCCTTGCCTCAGAGGCAGATCCTCACGTGGCCAAAGCAACCATCCCAGTTGCGAGGGGAAAGGAAGCACGTGTTCTGGCCCAAGAAAGATGCCCCCAGCAGCGGGAATCAGTGAGGAAGAGCATCGAGCTGCTGGGGACGTCACCCCAGGTGAGAGCAGTTCTAGGAGGGCAGTTCTCTCCTCCAAACGGGCGTCGCAGGCAGCCCCTGCGACGGTTCTAAGGGGGGAACTCACACTTTCAGAGCTGAATGAACACATGAGTAAGTGAATGAATGAATGAATGAATGAATTGAAGGTAGTTATGATTGCTAGAGAATTTTTTTTTAAGTACCTGGAAGTTTGTACGTTTTAATTCCCTTTACCCATTTCACCCCTAACCTTTGGCAATCACCAGAGATTCTCTGTATGAGCTCTCTCTCTCTTTTTTAAAAGATTCCATATATAAATGAGACCATATGGTATTTGTCTTTGTCTGACTTATTCCGCTTAGCATAATGCCCTCAAGTTCCCACCAAACATCATACAAATGGCAAGATTTTTAATGGGGGAATAATATCCCATAGTATATATACACACCACATTTTCTTTTTTTTTTAAAAAAACCTTTATTTTACTTTTAACTTTTACAATTTTGTTGTTTACAGATATGTATGTTCCCAGATTAGTCATATGTATATCCCCCACTTCCCACCCCTCCCAACCATCACAGAGCACCTCTGAAGGATCCCCTTTTCTCACAGAGCAATGACTATAGCTATTTTCTTCACTTATGATAGTGCAGGTCTTCATGCTACTTCCTTTACGCCTCCCACCTTCTATTCCTTCCCCACAATGTCCATATGTCCACTGTCCATGTCTGTCTTTCCGTCGCTTCACTGTGTGTGCCATCATCACCATCCTACTAGATTCCATATATATCACACCACATTTTCTTTATCCTTTCTTTTGTTGATGGACACCTAGGTGGTTTCTATGTCTTGACTATTGTAACTAATGCTGCAATGAACGTGGGGGTGCAGATATTTCTTCAAGATAGTAAGTTTGTTTCCTTTGGATATAGATTAAGATGTGATATTGCTACCTTTAATGTTTTGAGGAGACTTCATACCGTTTTCCGCAGCGGCTGCTTCTCTAAGCGGTGCTGTTGCCCAGTCTGCACTTCTATCTACACTGCAGAAGGCTTTCTTTGTTGGTTGTGTTCTTCAGCGGATGACAGGTGGATTCTGCTTCTCTCTCAAGAGGTGGTTCAGGAAGAATGCCTTACACAGGGCAGGCTGTGCACTATGGACTCCAGTGTGCGTCTTTCACATCATGTTCTAGGCAAAGGGGTGCCCTGCAGCTGTCCAGTGTACAACCTGGGCGGCTGTACGCAGCTGCCCATCAGTTTTGATGCCACAGGCCCTCTCATCAAATCAGTGCATCCGTCTGTGAACGGGCCCAGCATTGGCCACGGCAGGGACAGTGCGTGGATCCACACGGGGGAGAGTCTGAAGGTAATAGACAAAACACAACATTTCATGCCGTTCTGTTAAATTTCTGTTGATACTGGTAGACATCCACCGCCTCATAAACTTTGTTTTCAATTATGTACACTCACAAGCTGTTCCATTTTTGATATATTTAGGAAAAGTTCAGTCACATTTTCAGAATTGTAATGATTTCCCATAAAACATCTGATTCTGAAATTTTATATCTATACAGCACAAATCACATAATGGCAAACTAATCATGCTACGTATTACCTTCCTTTATGCTGTAGTTAAAGTTATTACAGCTTTCCCAATAGTTTCTTTTCAATATTATAAAGATCCTGGGGTATAGGCTATTTTAAAAAAATAGACATAACTCAGAGGCCCAGTATTGACCTGTTTTTCTTTTTTCTTTTTTTAATCTCTTTTTTTTTCCTTTTTTTGTTTTTCTTTTCTTTTTTGTTTTATTTTTCTTCTTTTTTTTGTTTTTTGTTTTCTTCTTGTTGTTGTTGTTGTTTTTTTCTTGACCTGTCTAATACACATTGTGTTGCTTCTCAGCCCAGTTTCTTCAATAATGTTTGTGTGAAGGTGGAACCTTTAAGGTTGCTGTCTTGCCCAGGGGTCTGGTACAACTGGAAAAGGTACAGTGAGTGGAGCAAAACTCCCAGGTGCCGAGTCTGGGGTCGATTATGACAGAGGCTGAGCTGGAAGAGAGCAGACCCCAGTTTAATCACCCTGAACAAGGAGTGTCCCTCCCTTCCTAAAGGAGAGGAAGAAGATAGGTGGTCAAGGGAGGTTTGATGTGATCAGGGAGTAACTCTTCCTCTTTTTTCTTTTTTTTTTTTTTTTAATATTTGTTTTTAGTTTAGATCTTCAGTTTTCATGGTAGCACGCGGGATCTTTAGTTGCGGCATTTGGAGTCTTCCTCGTGGCCTGTGGGATCTAATCTTCTGGGAAACCCCCCGGGTAGCAGCTGCACTCCAGTGTGCGTCTTTCACATCATGTTCTAGGCAAAGGGGTGCCCTGCAGCTGACGAGTTTACAACATGGGCGGCTGAACGCGGCTGCCCATCAGTTTTGATGCCCCAGACCCTCTCATCAAATCAGTGCATCCGTCTGTGAACGGGCCCAGCATTGGCCACGGCAGGGACAGTGCGTGGATCCACACGGGGGAGAGTCTGAAGGTAATAGACAAAACACAACATTTCATGCCGTTCTGTTAAATTTCTGTTGATACTGGTAGACATCCACCGCCTCATAAACTTTGTTTTCAATTATGTACACTCACAAGCTGTTCCATTTTTGATATATTTAGGAAAAGTTCAGTCACATTTTCAGAATTGTAATGATTTCCCATAAAACATCTGATTCTGAAATTTTATATCTATACAGCACAAATCACATAATGGCAAACTAATCATGCTACGTATTACCTTCCTTTATGCTGTAGTTAAAGTTATTACAGCTTTCCCAATAGTTTCTTTTCAATATTATAAAGATCCTGGGGTATAGGCTATTTTAAAAAAATAGACATAACTCAGAGGCCCAGTATTGACCTGTTTTTCTTTTTTCTTTTTTTAATCTCTTTTTTTTTCCTTTTTTTGTTTTTCTTTTCTTTTTTGTTTTATTTTTCTTCTTTTTTTTGTTTTTTGTTTTCTTCTTGTTGTTGTTGTTGTTTTTTTCTTGACCTGTCTAATACACATTGTGTTGCTTCTCAGCCCAGTTTCTTCAATAATGTTTGTGTGAAGGTGGAACCTTTAAGGTTGCTGTCTTGCCCAGGGGTCTGGTACAACTGGAAAAGGTACAGTGAGTGGAGCAAAACTCCCAGGTGCCGAGTCTGGGGTCGATTATGACAGAGGCTGAGCTGGAAGAGAGCAGACCCCAGTTTAATCACCCTGAACAAGGAGTGTCCCTCCCTTCCTAAAGGAGAGGAAGAAGATAGGTGGTCAAGGGAGGTTTGATGTGATCAGGGAGTAACTCTTCCTCTTTTTTCTTTTTTTTTTTTTTTAATATTTGTTTTTAGTTTAGATCTTCAGTTTTCATGGTAGCACGCGGGATCTTTAGTTGCGGCATTTGGAGTCTTCCTCGTGGCCTGTGGGATCTAATCTTCTGACCAGGGATCAAACCCGGGTGCCCTGCATTGGGAGTGCAGGGTCTTAGCCACTGGACCACCAGGGGAGTCCTGAAGCTTCTGTTCTAATGATCTTCACCAAAGCCAGACAGTTTCTGTCCTTTAGGAATGTGACGAGGAGGATGAAGATGGCACCTAGGGAGCAGCAGGGACACCAGGAACCTGGATGTGTGCGGCAGGCCCACCTGGTGCCACGTGCCAAGTGGACAGGAGGCCCAGAGTCTCTTCCTCATTCAGTCTTTGATGCCCAGAGGTTTCCAGGGGGCACAGCCGGCTCTGGGGCCTGTAGTCTGCAGCAGAAGCGGTACCTTGGGACCGTGAAAGCCAGCATCCCCTTAACCACTCATCTGCTCTTTCATTTGTCTGCTTAGCCACATATCCATCTAGTTCCTTTACCACCAACAACTTGCTCTGATTCTCTTTCAAAATGAGGCAGGTTTGAAATCATGTAGCGAGACAGGCAGTAAGGCTGACACCAGTGACCACCCCATGTGTGGGTCGGGATGCACCTCAGGCACCAACCTGCCCCCAAGATGCTGCCAGACCAGCAGGAAGGTGAGACACGCGAGGACAGAGAAGCCACCACGGAAGGTAGAATGATGTCTTCACTAACAGAAAATGGAAGGAAGGGCAGGGGAATGGGGCTGTTAGACTGCCAGTCGGAGGGTGGAGTGTTTTTTTTCAGCCCTAGTCATTCCTGCAAGACCTTTGCTCATGTGGCTCCTTTGCTTGGAAATCATCAATGATTCCATTTTATATGTACAATGAACAAGTACCTTTGTGTAGAATGAACAAGTACCTTTGCATTGTACACAAGGGTGTTCCAAAGTGACCACTTCTTTTTTTTTTTTAATACTTCATTCTTTTTTTTAAAAATTATTTATTATATTTGGCCATTCTGGGTTTTCACCACTGCTGCAGGCTCTTCTCTAGTTGCAAGGAGTGGGGGCTACTCTCTAGTCGAAGTGAGCAGATTTCTTGTTGCAGTGACTTCTCTTGTTGTGGAACTCAGGCTCTAGGGCACATGGGCTTCAATACGGCACATGGGCTCCATAGTTGCAGCTCCGAGGCTCTGGAGCACGGGCTCCATAATTGTGGCTCACAGGCCTAGTTGCTCCACAGCATGTGGGATTATCTTGGATCAGGGATCAAACCCATGTCTCCTGCATTGGCAGGCAAACTCTTTACCACTGAACTGCCAGGGAAGCCTGAAAGTGACCACTTCTGTCTTTCCAGAATGATCTCACAGTTATCTCTTCTACCTTTTGTTCCACTACCTGATGACCTCACCATTTATTTCCTGAACACATGTTCTCCTCTTCCCTGAAACTGGCATGGGAATGCCTCCTCCCCCGATGCCCTAGCCCCAGGAGAGGGGTGATGATGTGGTGGACCTGCCTGGAAGTCCGGGGAGGGCCAGAGAATTGGAGAAGAAGCCAGATAGCCAAGACATTTAGAGGACATGGCACCATCTGGGGCATGAAAGGAGGAGCTGCTGGCATCGTGTGCAGGATGGGTGGTGGTTAGAGACCTAGAAGAGAACCCATGCTGTGAGTACCATTCACCTGGCCTCTTTTTCCCTCTCTCTTTTATTTTTTAAACATTTGTTTAGTTTTACTGGAGTATAATTGTGTTATAATGTTGTGCTGTGCATGCATGCTAAGCTGCTTAAGTCGTGTTCAACTCTTTCCAGCCCCACGGACTGTAGCCCTCCAGGGTCCTTTGACCATGGGATTCTCCAGGCATGAATACTGGAGTGGGTTGGCATGCCTCCCTCCAGGGGATCTTCCTGACTCAGGAATTGAACCTGCATTTCTTCTGTCCCTGGTGTTAGCAGGCAGGTTCTTTACTGACAGCACCGCATGGGAAGCACGTGTAATGACGTGACTCAGCTGTGTGTATGCACGCGTGCCTCTTGGATCTCCTTCCCCCTCATCACAGCTCACTGAGGTGAGCGCCCCGTGTTACACAGCAGGTTCCCACTAGCTACCGATTTTACACGCAGTAAGTAGTGTATTTATGCCAAACCTAATCTCCCGGTTCACCCCATCCTCAACTCCACACCCCGCCTCCAGCCACATGTCCTTTCTCTATGTCTATCACCTTTCTCGCAAGCTTAAGTGCTGGATTTCAGAAATACATACAAATCAAAGGAAATGTGACCTGGAAGTTCTGGGGGAGATGAATTCCAGTGCTTTTATAACTGAATGGTGCTGTGATAAAATTTTTTATCCTATCTTTGTGAATTCACATGACTAATGCTTCAATAAGCGATTTAAAAAGGGATTTTGGTCCCCATGACAGCAATGTTTTAGACCTTGTTAAATAAAACCTTTACCACTGAACTGCCAGGGAAGCCTGAAAGTGACCACTTCTGTCTTTCCAGAATGATCTCACAGTTATCTCTTCTACCTTTTGTTCCACTACCTGATGACCTCACCATTTATTTCCTGAACACATGTTCTCCTCTTCCCTGAAACTGGCATGGGAATGCCTCCTCCCCCGATGCCCTAGCCCCAGGAGAGGGGTGATGATGTGGTGGACCTGCCTGGAAGTCCGGGGAGGGCCAGAGAATTGGAGAAGAAGCCAGATAGCCAAGACATTTAGAGGACATGGCACCATCTGGGGCATGAAAGGAGGAGCTGCTGGCATCGTGTGCAGGATGGGTGGTGGTTAGAGACCTAGAAGAGAACCCATGCTGTGAGTACCATTCACCTGGCCTCTTTTTCCCTCTCTCTTGTATTTTTTAAACATTTGTTTAGTTTTACTGGAGTATAATTGCGTTATAATGTTGTGCTGTGCATGCATGCTAAGCTGCTTAAGTCGTGTTCAACTCTTTCCAGCCCCACGGACTGTAGCCCGCCGGGGTCCTCTGACCATGGGATTCTCCAGGCATGAATACTGGAGTGGGTTGGCATGCCTCCCTCCAGGGGATCTTCCTGACTCAGGAATTGAACCTGCATTTCTTCTGTCCCTGGTGTTAGCAGGCAGGTTCTTTACTGACAGCACCGCATGGGAAGCACGTGTAATGACGTGTCTCAGCTGTGTGTATGCACACGTGCCTCTTGGATCTCCCTCCCCCTCATCACAGCTCACTGAGGTGAGCGCCCCGTGCTACACAGCAGGTTCCCACTAGCTACCGATTTTACACGCAGTAAGTAGTGTATTTATGCCAAACCTAATCTCCCGGTTCACCCCATCCTCAACTCCACACCCCGCGTCCAGCCACATGTCCTTTCTCTATGTCTGTCACCTTTCTCGCAAGCTTAAGTGCTGGATTTCAGAAATACATACAAATCAAAGGAAATGTGACCTGGAAGTTCTGGGGGAGATGAATTCCAGTGCTTTTATAACTGAATGGTACTGTGATAAAATTTTTTATCCTATCTTTGTGAATTCACATGACTAATGCTTCAATGAGCGATTTAAAAAGGGATTTTGGTCCCCATGACAGCAATGTTTTAGACCTTGTTAAATAAAACCTTCAAGATTTTTCTTTAGAAATGAAACATTATAGGAAGTATGAATATATGGGAATATAGGCTGGTTTGGGCTTCCCAGATGGCACTAGTTGTAAAGAACCTGCCGGCCAATGCAGGAGACATAAGAGATGCAAGTTCAATCCCTGGATCAGGAAGATCCCCTGGAGAAAGAAATGGCAACCCACTTCAGTATTTGTGCCTGGAGAATCCCATGGTCAGAGGAGCCTGGTGAGCTACAGTCCATAGGGTCTCAAAGAGTTGAACATGACTAAAGTGACTGAACCCATATGTACACACAGGTAGGCTGGGTACCCTGGGCATACAGTCCAGAGGTACATCCGCATGGGGGCACATTAGCAGTAATGACCACAACCTCTGGGTCTCTCTGGCTATCAGAGCACTTCCAAGGACCCTTGGAAAATCCTCCCCGCACATACTGCTTTCCAGAATCCCTAGAGTGCATATTCTCACTGTGTACACTGAGAAATTTCCTTATGGGGGCTCAGAACGGCCCCTCTCCTCTGACCGCATAGCTTTGCTCTGAGGCAGCATTTAGGAGTTCCTGCCTGACCTCCTTCCTCTCTCCTCTGTACGAGGAGGACTCCTCTCCTCTCCTCTATAAACCCTCCTCATCGCCTCACCTTGGCTGTTTCATCCCAGGAGCCCTGACCAGAGCCAAATCTCAGTGTCAGTCATGGGTTAACCTCAAGCTGCATTTTAACGAGATGAAAAATAACACCTATTTCTTA
The DNA here is from genome assembly GCA_022376925.1 of Tragulus kanchil. Taxonomy (NCBI): domain Eukaryota; kingdom Metazoa; phylum Chordata; class Mammalia; order Artiodactyla; family Tragulidae; genus Tragulus; species Tragulus kanchil. Next base: position 173,749,356 of record JAIOJX010000005.1, on the reverse strand, counting down.
GACGATTGTAAATAAATTAGTTATTGATTGTATTATAAAATGCCTTGGAAATGTAATAGGCAAGGCAGTGCAGCGTACAGGCCTGAATAATTCATGGGAAATGGGGGCGTGGCCTCTGACCCAGTCCTCCACAGATTCTGTTATCTGCAATCTAGCTCAGTCCCGGAGTCCTCCACCACCAGAAGGAGGCGGCTGCAACGGGGCGGCGGCCCACACTCCTCGGCAGTGCATACCCCACAGCCCTCTGGGCTTGGGAAAGCCTCCAGAACACACAGGTAATATCAGAACCCCTCTTCAGGAAAATGCGGAATAGCAATCTCAGCCGACTGTGGGCAGAGAGGTGACTACAGCTCACCTCCTCCTAGGAAGAAAGCTTTATGATTTCTGTATTTAGTAACAGCAGTAGATGCTAGCGGTGGAAAACAGCAAGTGGCAAGAAGCAGAAAGGAGAGCCAAGTATCACCAATTCATCACTGTTTTCTTCTCGTCTTGTCTTATAAGTCTTTGATTTTTTTTAATGCATGTACCATAATAGTCTTCATATAACTTTATATGACACAGACTATTTAGTTTCCTATTCATATTAGATCATAAGGATGTCTAATGTCATTACAACATTATTTCTAATGTTATATAAATTTTGGATCAATATCATTTTAAATAGCAAGTTAGTGCACTGCTATTCTATTATTTCATCATCTGTTTCTAAAATGTTCGACACTGAAGCTCCAGATCATTTGTTTTCAGTGATCTGAAAAAATAATTTACTTATTTGCTTATTATCTGAGCAGAACCTTCAGACGGTGGGTTTAGACCTTAATGCAAACCCCTAGCAGGAGGGGCCCTTCCCTTCTCACCCTCCAGGGGGCGCAGTCAACGGAGCCACAGGGGTTTCCAGGCCGCTGATTCAGGCTTTGGAGATGAAATGACGCCAAAGCAGAGGGCTCACAAACACTTGTGCAACTCTCCTTCATTTATTCATTCCACAGTGACTGTGCACACCCGTGCACCGAGCATCGTACAGCGCTGAGGGTACGCTGACTGAGGGCCCTGATGGAAACTGGTGACGCGGGGATGTGTGGGCTTTCAAGCCTGTAATGGGGAAGCAAGCGTGGCTGGAGCTTCCTGGGGGGCCCTAGTGCCCTTCCAGCCACAGGTAGTGTGTGGGGGTCGGGGGAGGTGGTCAGGGCACCCCCTCCCGTCCTGCCCAGTGGCTGATGCATGAGGCTGTCACAGCAGGTGTAATTAAAGAGATGTATGCTAATTTCTAACTTGGTTAAGGGATATTAACTTAGACAAATGAACCTCTCCTTTCCCAATAATTAGGTATCCAAACAAACACACGCTTTTCTCCCCAATTAAATGAATGGAAACTTTAAACCCTAGAGCTCGATTTCAATATGCCCTATTTGTCAGTGGTTTCCACTTCAGTGCTCCCTTTAACTTCACGAAAGCAAACGACACTATAAGGAAGCCTAATAAAATCATAACAGGAAAAATATCCTTTTGATTTTCAGAGAACATAAAACGCTCATTTACAATGAAGGGGAAAAAAGACATCATGTTTAGCTCACATGCCACGGCGTTTCCAAGAAAATATGGCTGTAGGGATGGTGGCATCCAGGTGGCACATTTCAAAGCTATACTTAACACAAAGCAGCAATGCCTATTCCTTCAATATTTGACGGATGGATCGTATCAAGCAACGCTGTTATTTTTATTAAATTACAAAATTAGTGGAAGCGGGACGCAGACTTGATGAACGCATACGCGGATGTAGGCCAGTGATCGCTTAAGTGTGGCACCTGTACTACATGCACTGATATTGCTAATGACGCTTTCAGTGCCGAGAAGGGCAACGCCTTCTATTTTCACGTCTGTGCCTGCAGCCTGTGTGGGCGTGTGGCTGGCTGGCGCTGATGTGGCGGCACTGTGAGCAGGCTGAGGACAGGTGCCGGGCCAGCCGGCAGTCGAACAGGTCCTGAAGAGAGTGGCAGATAGGCTAAGAAAAGAAAGAAGGACAGAAAAGATGGGGTTGAGAGGGACAGCAAGAAGGCAGACAACTCTACAGGTTGCTGACAAGTTGCTGACAAGTTTATTGAATTCGCTCACCCCTTTTATACTTCAACAAGTAACTGTGTACACGTGCTTTAGGCCAGGTGTCGATCATAACACGTGCTTTAGGCCAGGTGTCGATCATAACATGTGCTTTAGGCCAGGTGTCGATCACAAACTAGGTGTTACCTCCTGGTGTGTTATTACAATGGTTCTGGGTCATAATGCCCCTCAAGCCCTGTAAAGAGGCTCCAGGTGTTCTTTATGATAGCTAAGGAACGTCTTCACAACACCTGGGGTGGCCGGACAGAGAGCTATGCTGTTATCAGCCCCTGTTGCCAGGGCAGCTCCCAGGGCTATGTTTCCTTAAAGGAAACCCCTTGAAACAGGGCAGCTCCCCGCAGACAGGCCCAGGAAACCACGCTTTTTCAGGGGCTCCTGCACCCACTGGTTTGGCCTTAAGAGAAATGTCCAATAGTAGGGTCACTGGGCTTGGCACAGCCACCCCTCTGATGCCCAGGACCCCGCGTGCTGTCAATGGGCTGCAGCGAGCCACGCAGTACAGACCCGTGAGCCTACTTGAGTCAGCACCAAGTGAGAGATGAAACACAAAAGGCGTGTTGACCATCTGTACGCGTGACACTGTCACAGTAAGAGTCCGTGTGTAGGTGGGGCTCCTGCTCAAGGCGGAATGGTAGCAGGGGCCTCCCCACCTGAACAGGAAGCGGGACCGGCCCTTCCCTCCGCCAGCCGCGCCTGGCCGCCCGATGGCCCCGCACCTGCCGCCCACCCATGCACCGGGGACGCCAGCTCCCAGGCCACCTCATCGGTCAGGAAGGGACAGGTGAAGCCAGAGGCGGGCTGAGACCAGGCCCCCCCGGCCTCCTCAGACCGCCTCCTCGTGGCCACCTTCCAGCCTTGCTCCACGGAGCTGGAGGAAGCCGTGGCTGGAGCGGCGGGCGCTTCTTCAGACCCTGCGTGATCCAGGCCACGCCTCTCTGCTCGACAAGCGGCTGCTAGCGAGCAACTCTGCCATTGGTGGACGCCCCAGTGGGCCCGCCCCCCATCCCCTCCCCTCCCCTCCCCTTCCCTCCCGCATATAAAAGGAGCCTGCATGCGGCCTGAGAAACTGGTCTAGCGTCTTCCTGGCCTGATGGCTTTGCAGTTAAAGTCCTTCTTCCTCCTTCCAGTAACTCATCTCGTGATCATCCTGGCCTGTCAAGCCGTGAGCAGAAGGAACCTGGGCTCGGTAACAGAATGAATCCACCAAAAAAGCAGTCAGGAGCAGAGCCCCACCGGCAAGCAGGACCCCAAGTGGAGAACAAGCCCGGCGAGACTCGTGCCTCCGTCTGAAATTCCACCCCTCGCGACTGTTTGAATTTAGACGCCAAGACCCCCTCGCCGACCCATGTAGTGGGTGGTTATGATAAAACCAGGGCTGCTCAGAGTCCAGCCTGGAAGACCCGATGGAGAGGGTCCAGGCCCTTGCGCGGGAGAGAGCAGAGGCCGGCCTGGAGGGCAGCTGGATGAAGACGAGGGTTTGCAGAGGCAGGAGCCTAGAGAGGCGCAGCGGCGGGTGTGCAAGCCCTCGCTGGGCTCCGGCTCTCCCGACCCCGAGGTCCTGACGATGCCCGGTCCAGATGGCGAGTTCCTGGGAGAGGGACTGAGGGGTGGCGGGGCGGCGTCCGTCGCCGCGTGGACGCCGAGGCTGGCTCCAGGAGGTGGTTGACGGCTGTGCTCCGGAGTTGGGCTTCCTTCCCTGGTGAAGAGGCATGGGGAAGCACACCGGTCTCCATGGCGACCCCGACACCAAAGCCCAACCCAACAGATGCTGCTTGAGGCTCTTCCTATTGTCAGTCACACCGCAGCGCTCAAGGTAGGGACCACTATCCTTGTTCCCATTTCACAGATGAGGAAACTGAGGGGCTAGCAGACAGAAACGCAGCAGATGGAGGTGGGACTCTGCGTCTCAGTCTCACAGTGAGGCTGCAACTCTGTCCTCTGCCGGGTCCCCCGCGTCCTTCAGTGAACAGCATAGGTATGGGGGAGATGGAGAAGGTGTGGGGCGTGCTCTGCCCCGCGGTGGTCCCTATGCACTCTCCAGCTTAAGGACTCTTTGGGGCCAGGCGCCGTGCTGGGCTGTGACTGCAGCCTCGCCCCGTGTGGGTCACCAGGCAGACCAGGTAGAGTCCCGTGTGCTCTTGTCTGTGTGACTGTGGATACGGCACCCCGTTGTCTGCTCCTTGCTTTCTCCATGGGTAAATGAGAGTAATTCCCTCTCCCCCGGCCCCAGTGCTGGGAGGGTGTCCATGCCCCAGAAGACCCTCTGAGGGTCAGGTTTTGTCCTTCCTGCTTAACCAGCCACAGGCTGGGGGACCCTGCCTTTCAGACTTACATGGAACCCTCCTCTTTCACCCCCGAACCGTTTTTGCACTTCCGAGGGGCTGCAGCTCCCATGGTTGCTCAAGCAGCTTCTGGGATCCTGCCCTTGTGGGTCACCACCTTCCCACTGGCACCCTGCTCCAGGGGGGTCCTCAGCCCCGCCTGAGCCTGTATCCCTCGGAGCCTCCCAGGTCTGGCCAGGATGAGGGAGTCAGCGTCTCAGCAATGCAGCGCTGACGTGAGACACCTTTGTCCTTCAGCGCCCAGGGTGCAGCGCCCCAGACACACCCCATTAGCCTCCCTCCCCCGGAGCCCCCCGCAGTCTGTTCTGCATTCTACTCCTCTCGTGCAGCGTGAGTTAGCAGCCTCTTTGTTTTGCTGTCTCCTTTTCTAAGTCAGAGATCACAGACAGATGGCCTATGGGCCAGACGTGCTCAGCTCACAGGTGCACTCTATTTGGACCACGCCCTTTGGGAGCTTTAGGCTGAGGGCAGCATTTTACATTGGTGCGCTGCCACAGCTTGAGTTTCTTTGGAAAATTTGGACAGTCTGGTGCCCCGCTGCCAGCGCCATTCAAGGTAGGGACCACTATCCTTGTTCCCATTTCACAGATGAGGAAACTGAGGGCTAGCAGACAGAAACGCAGCAGATGGAGGTGGGACTCTGCGTCTCAGTCTCACAGTGAGGCTGCAACTCTGTCCTCTGCCGGGTCCCCCGCGTCCTTCAGTGAACAGCATAGGTATGGGGGAGATGGAGAAGGTGTGGGGCGTGCTCTGCCCCGCGGTGGTCCCTATGCACTCTCCAGCTTAAGGACTCTTTGGGGCCAGGCGCCGTGCTGGGCTGTGACTGCAGCCTCGCCCCGTGTGGGTCACCAGGCAGACCAGGTAGAGTCCCGTGTGCTCTTGTCTGTGTGACTGTGGATACGGCACCCCGTTGTCTGCTCCTTGCTTTCTCCATGGGTAAATGAGAGTAATTCCCTCTCCCCCGGCCCCAGTGCTGGGAGGGTGTCCATGCCCCCAGAAGACCCTCTGAGGGTCAGGTTTTGTCCTTCCCTGTTTAACCAGCCATAGGCTGGGGGACCCTGCCTTTCAGACTTACATGGAACCCTCCTCTTTCACCCCCGAACCGTTTTTGCACTTCCGAGGGGCTGCAGCTCCCATGGTTGCTCAAGCAGCTTCTGGGATCCTGCCCTTGTGGGTCACCACCTTCCCACTGGCACCCTGCTCCAGGGGGGTCCTCAGCCCCGCCTGAGCCTGTATCCCTCGGAGCCTCCCAGGTCTGGCCAGGATGAGGGAGTCAGCGTCTCAGCAATGCAGCGCTGACGTGAGACACCTTTGTCCTTCAGCGCCCAGGGTGCAGCGCCCCAGACACACCCCATTAGCCTCCCTCCCCCGGAGCCCCCCGCAGTCTGTTCTGCATTCTACTCCTCTCGTGCAGCGTGAGTTAGCAGCCTCTTTGTTTTGCTGTCTCCTTTTCTAAGTCAGAGATCACAGACAGATGGCCTATGGGCCAGACGTGCTCAGCTCACAGGTGCACTCTATTTGGACCACGCCCTTTGGGAGCTTTAGGCTAGAGGGCAGCATTTTACATTGGTGCGCTGCCACAGCTTGAGTTTCTTTGGAAAATTTGGACAGTCTGGCACAACCATCGCCCTTTCCTGTGCCCATCCGTCTGTCCCGTGAAGTGGCCCTGCTTGTTCATTTGGCCAGAGTCCTGTCACTCCTCACGCCTGACAGTGGGTGCCTGGGGAGCCCTCCTGCAGGCTGGCGTGGGGCTTTTGGTCTCACAGTGTACAGCCCAAGGTGCCTGAGCAAGTCGCTCTTCTGAGCCGGGGCAGTTCCGGATGGCAGCTGTTAGTACTTGTCTATCAATCCGTCCCTCCATCCCTCCCTCCCTTCCTCCATCCATCCATCCGTCTGTCCATCCATCCATCCGTCCATCCCTCCATCCATCTGTCTGTCCGTCCATCCCTTCCTCCATCCATCCATGTATCACTTGTCTAGCGATTGCTCCATCATCTGTGTTTTTGACTATGTTACAGGTATGTCTGTGGCGCTTAGCTCCGTGCCTGGCACACAGTGGATAGTCACTAAATGTCTCTCAGACTGGCTAACAGGTGCTTGATAAAGGATGAAGGCAAGCTTCAGACAGGCTGAGCTACCAGCTTGTTCTCCGAAACAGAAAAGGCCGACCCGGGTGCAACCTTCCCAGGGACGGCTTAGCTCCCTCTCCTCTTGGTCAGCGTGGCTGGGGCTGGCTCTGCCCACCTCCCTGCGCTTCCCACGCCCCTGCCTGTCCCTGTGCTGTTTCTGCCACGTGACTGTCAGGCGCTTACTTGCATCTTCTGGCGACTGTGTGTAGGCACTGCCGTGTCCAGAGCTCCTACAGGTGGGGGCTTCCCGAAAGACCCTCCCTTTCCTCTGAGGAGTCCATGTTCCCAAGGTGTTTATCAGGCAAGGTCTGGTCTTGACGGAAGCATTCTCTGGCTTGTTCTTGAGTGTGACGGCAGTGGGAACGGCCACCACTGGCTGCTCGCCCATCGCAGGCCACAGCCCCTGTGTCATCTCACGTCCCTGGGACAGGAGCTCTCGGTTCGTAAGGCCACACAGTATCAGACACATCGCCAGGACTTGACCTTAACCTTGCACTTGATTTTTAGACAGGTCAGATATGGCCCATGGGCTAAATCCAGTCACTGCCTGTTTCCTGGTTTTGTTTTGTTTTGTTTTGGTATGGCTCTTGATATGAGAGATTCTACAGTTTTAAATGCTTAAAAAAAAAAAAAAGGAATTATACTATGTAATACCTAAAAAGTATATAAAATTCAAATGTCAGCGTGCAGCAGTCAAGTTTTGTTGGAGCGGCCTTCCGCTTAGGTGTTGCCTCGGGCTGATGGCGAGCAGCGTCCGCTGAGCGGCCTGGAGGCCCAGCTGAGCCGTGTGGCTCACAGAGTCCAAGGGGTTAGCCCTCTGGCCCTTGGTGGGAAAAGCGCGCCTGTTGCGCCTCCAGGCTGGGCTGCCGCAGAGACCTTCCGGGAGCCGCGGCCGGAACCAGGCACTTCCGGAGAGGAGCCGTGGGGTCAGAGAGCCTGTCCCCGCCCGGCAGCCCTGGGGCAGCCCGCAGACAGCTGTCGGCCCAGGCCACGCCGTTGGCAAGCACGCAGAGTCAGGACAGGGTCCCCTTGCTCTCAGACACAGGACCAGGATGCCCCAGAAGGACGGGCCGCCCGCATCGTGGTGCTGGGCGCCCGCCACTCGGGGCTGGTTCGTGTGCTCTGTGCTCGGACCCGCTGGTTGTCCAGGAAGGTAGATGTGCAACCTTGCTTTACTCAGAATGTTTTGGGGGGAAGAGGGAGTGGAAAGAGGAACTCAGTCAAGGGTTAAAGGAGAGCCACACCCTCTCTTCCATCCCCAAACGTGAGTGCCTGCTCCCCAGCCCAGCGGCACAAGTTTGGGCTGGAATCACAAGGACACAGTTAGCTAGTCTCGGGGCGGAAAGCGCCTTTCATCGCGGGTACCGCGGTGCTTTTCAAACTTGGCGTGCGCACCGGCCACGTGGAGAATCCTGCTGAGCTGAGGCGTCTGAACCGGAAGGTCTGGGGTGGGTCTGAGTCTGTTTCTAACAGGTGCCAGGTGCTGCCCTGGCCCAGGCAAAGACCACTTGGCCCCGAGCGTGGGGCTCTCCTGCTGCGGACTTTCACGTGTGGACTCTGGACCAGTCGCAGGCGCCGGAGACCTGTTAGAAATGCAGCCACTCAGGCCCCGTCCTCGACCCTCGGGCCAGAATCTCGGGGTCCAGCCCAGCCCCCTCTGTGACTGGGACGCTAACTCAGGTATGGGACTGGCCGCGCTAGTCTCTTCTTCCAGGTCCCCCTCTCTTGCCCCAGGTCTCCTGTCTGTTCAGCCGCCAGCCGGGCTTCCTGCCATGACTTGAGAGAATTACTAACCATCCCCTGACACCTGGTATCCGCTGTAGCGTGCAGCAGTGGAGCGGCCTTCCGCTTAGGTGTTGCCTCGGGCTGATGGCGAGCAGCGTCCGCTGAGCGGCCTGGAGGCCCAGCTGAGCCGTGTGGCTCACAGAGTCCAAGGGGTTAGCCCTCTGGCCCTTGGTGGGAAAAGCGCGCCTGTTGCGCCTCCAGGCTGGGCTGCCGCAGAGACCTTCCGGGAGCCGCGGCCGGAACCAGGCACTTCCGGAGAGGAGCCGTGGGGTCAGAGAGCCTGTCCCCGCCCGGCAGCCCTGGGGCAGCCCGCAGACAGCTGTCGGCCCAGGCCACGCCGTTGGCAAGCACGCAGAGTCAGGACAGGGTCCCCTTGCTCTCAGACACAGGACCAGGATGCCCCAGAAGGACGGGCCGCCCGCATCGTGGTGCTGGGCGCCCGCCACTCGGGGCTGGTTCGTGTGCTCTGTGCTCGGACCCGCTGGTTGTCCAGGAAGGTAGATGTGCAACCTTGCTTTACTCAGAATGTTTTGGGGGGAAGAGGGAGTGGAAAGAGGAACTCAGTCAAGGGTTAAAGGAGAGCCACACCCTCTCTTCCATCCCCAAACGTGAGTGCCTGCTCCCCAGCCCAGCGGCACAAGTTTGGGCTGGAATCACAAGGACACAGAGTTAGCTAGTCTCGGGGCGGAAAGCGCCTTTCATCGCGGGTACCGCGGTGCTTTTCAAACTTGGCGTGCGCACCGGCCACGTGGAGAATCCTGCTGAGCTGAGGCGTCTGAACCGGAAGGTCTGGGGTGGGTCTGAGTCTGTTTCTAACAGGTGCCAGGTGCTGCCCTGGCCCAGGCAAAGACCACTTGGCCCCGAGCGTGGGGCTCTCCTGCTGCGGACTTTCACGTGTGGACTCTGGACCAGTCGCAGGCGCCGGAGACCTGTTAGAAATGCAGCCACTCAGGCCCCGTCCTCGACCCTCGGGCCAGAATCTCGGGGTCCAGCCCAGCCCCCTCTGTGACTGGGACGCTAACTCAGGTATGGGACTGGCCGCGCTAGTCTCTTCTTCCAGGTCCCCCTCTCTTGCCCCAGGTCTCCTGTCTGTTCAGCCGCCAGCCGGGCTTCCTGCCATGACTTGAGAGAATTACTAACCATCCCCTGACACCTGAATCTCAAGGCCTCCCACCTGAAGCTCATGATAGAGCGTTGCCCTCCGGAGAAGCAGCTCGGTTATAAGCCAATGCCGGCCAGCTTTGGCCTCTGCCCGGGTAATTTTCCACCCTTGCTTGTTTTTGACACTGCTGCTCGCTTCCTTCGTTCACAGTGTCTTACTGCGTAGGCCCTGCTGCTCCCCTGGGAGGGGGTCACGTGGGCGGGCTGGGTGCCCTCTCAGCTGCTCTGGGACCCTGCCAGACTCTCTGAAATGCACCCGCCAGGGGCCCCTAGAGGCTTTTCCTAAGCTGGGACCTAATATTTTAAATCCCACCATTCCAAACCTACTCTCCCAGTACTGTGCTAATCTGTTCAAACGTTTTTGTGTAATGCAGCAATGAGAGAGAAATGCAATTTTATCTTTAATAAAAGCACAAATTACATGTTTCAGAGAGTAGAAAATTATTGCCCAAATAGAATGTTAGTTTCCTAGGAACCTAGCTAAAGTGTCTTTCTAGAGAGTGAGAAAGTTAACCTGAAACCTATCAGCGTTTATGTTTGTACTGCTGTTAATTCCTATTATGAAAATATTAAATTTATATTTTCATGATAGGTTTTAATTTGTACAATTGCTCTTGGGTTAGCAGGGGAAGCTCTGGGATTCTGGAGCCCTTATTTTGACTTTTGGCTCTTAAATAAATGAAGCTTTAAAAAATGTTGGGAGTAATGCTAAAATAGAATGTAGTTAGATTTCACAGTGACTGTAATTGTGATTACAATTAGATGACTGTAACGATGAAATGATCCTCCTGGACCAAACTCAGCATCTTAAGATTTGTCTAGCCAGCCCTGCATTTGGGACGCAGTCGCAGGCGCGGAGACCTGTTAGAAATGCAGCCACTCAGGCCCCGCCTCGACCCTCGGGCCAGAATCTGGGTCCAGCCCAGCCCCCTCTGTGACTGGGACGCTAACTCAGGTATGGGACTGGCCGCGCTAGTCTCTTCTTCCAGGTCCCCCTCTCTTGCCCCAGGTCTCCTGTCTGTTCAGCCGCCAGCCGGGCTTCCTGCCATGACTTGAGAGAATTACTAACCATCCCCTGACACCTGAATCTCAAGGCCTCCCACCTGAAGCTCATGATAGAGCGTTGCCCTCCGGAGAAGCAGCTCGGTTATAAGCCAATGCCGGCCAGCTTTGGCCTCTGCCCGGGTAATTTTCCACCCTTGCTTGTTTTTGACACTGCTGCTCGCTTCCTTCGTTCACAGTGTCTTACTGCGTAGGCCCTGCTGCTCCCCTGGGAGGGGGTCACGTGGGCGGGCTGGGTGCCCTCTCAGCTGCTCTGGGACCCTGCCAGACTCTCTGAAATGCACCCGCCAGGGGCCCCTAGAGGCTTTTCCTAAGCTGGGACCTAATATTTTAAATCCCACCATTCCAAACCTACTCTCCCAGTACTGTGCTAATCTGTTCAAACGTTTTTGTGTAATGCAGCAATGAGAGAGAAATGCAATTTTATCTTTAATAAAAGCACAAATTACATGTTTCAGAGAGTAGAAAATTATTGCCGAAATAGAATGTTAGTTTCCTAGGAACCTAGCTAAAGTGTCTTTCTAGAGAGTGAGAAAGTTAACCTGAAACCTATCAGCGTTTATGTTTGTACTGCTGTTAATTCCTATTATGAAAATATTAAATTTATATTTTCATGATAGGTTTTAATTTGTACAATTGCTCTTGGGTTAGCAGGGGAAGCTCTGGGATTCTGGAGCCCTTATTTTGACTTTTGGCTCTTAAATAAATGAAGCTTTAAAAAATGTTGGGAGTAATGCTAAAATAGAATGTAGTTAGATTTCACAGTGACTGTAATTGTGATTACAATTAGATGACTGTAACGATACAAAAGACACGTTATCTTTATAATTTATGATCCTCCTGGACCAAACTCAGCATCTTAAAAATGCAGCATTTCAGTACCATCTGGGAGATTTGCCCAACAAAATTATGTATAAACAAAGTTCTTTATTGACTCGCTGAGATCCAAGTGGAATCAATTATACATTATTGTTGTCTTTGTCGGCGCTTGCAAAGTGCACGGCAGCTAAAGACCCACATTCCATAAATCACCCAAGTGTAATTTCCCTAGGGGCTAAGTTTGGTGTGGAAACAAAGCACTGTTGGTATTTTCTGCTTAGATTTTTGATCCAATTCAGAGGAGTCTATCCATTTTCCTTGAGATCCCCAGTGAAACTTGCCAGGTTCACTGAATTTGGCATCAAGTCTTGCTCCGGGGGCTTCAGCCCCCTGGAGTGTGCAGCGGGCGTGTGGAGACGGGGAGGAGGACCCGGTGGTGCTGGCGAGGCTCTGGCCCTGTCGGCTCCATCGTTCTCACGTGGGCATCCTTAATGGCAGCATTGAGAGTATTTTGCAACGTAATTGAAGTTGCCCTGAGCTCTGTGTTGTTGAAGGAAAAATCACTTGATCTCAGAAATGTGGCCACCGCTCCTCACCCTGTTCAAACCCCATGGATGGAGCGTTTGTATTCTATTTTTCTGGGCATGGCTATCTCTGAGCTCACGAGGAAAGGCACTCTGATGGTTTACCAACAATTAAAAGACGCTGTCTGTGCTCATCTCAAAGGAAGTAATGGAGGCGACTGATGTTCATGTTGATGACTCAGAGAGGAGCGTCATGGTGCGTGGGCACGGCGGGAGCTGGCCAGGGCTTTCCTCACACTGTCACCAAAGCAGCTGGTGGACTTACTTTACCTAATTAATTTTAAGATTTTTTTTGATAGGTTTTAATTTGACAATTGCTCTTGGGTTAGCAGGGGAAGCTCTGGGATTCTGGAGCCCTTATTTTGACTTTTGGCTCTTAAATAAATGAAGCTTTAAAAAATGTTGGGAGTAATGCTAAAATAGAATGTAGTTAGATTTCACAGTGACTGTAATTGTGATTACAATTAGATGACTGTAACGATACAAAAGACACGTTATCTTTATAATTTATGATCCTCCTGGACCAAACTCAGCATCTTAAAAATGCAGCATTTCAGTACCATCTGGGAGATTTGCCCAACAAAATTATGTATAAACAAAGTTCTTTATTGACTCGCTGAGATCCAAGTGGAATCAATTATACATTATTGTTGTCTTTGTCGGCGCTTGCAAAGTGCACGGCAGCTAAAGACCCACATTCCATAAATCACCCAAGTGTAATTTCCCTAGGGGCTAAGTTTGGTGTGGAAACAAAGCACTGTTGGTATTTTCTGCTTAGATTTTTTTGATCCAATTCAGAGGGAGTCTATCCATTTTCCTTGAGATCCCCAGTGAAACTTGCCAGGTTCACTGAATTTGGCATCAAGTCTTGCTCCGGGGGCTTCAGCCCCCTGGAGTGTGCAGCGGGCGTGTGGAGACGGGGAGGAGGACCCGGTGGTGCTGGCGAGGCTCTGGCCCTGTCGGCTCCATCGTTCTCACGTGGGCATCCTTAATGGCAGCATTGAGAGTATTTTGCAACGTAATTGAAGTTGCCCTGAGCTCTGTGTTGTTGAAGGAAAAATCACTTGATCTCAGAAATGTGGCCACCGCTCCTCACCCTGTTCAAACCCCATGGATGGAGCGTTTGTATTCTATTTTTCTGGGCATGGCTATCTCTGAGCTCACGAGGAAAGGCACTCTGATGGTTTACCAACAATTAAAAGACGCTGTCTGTGCTCATCTCAAAGGAAGTAATGGAGGCGACTGATGTTCATGTTGATGACTCAGAGAGGAGCGTCATGGTGCGTGGGCACGGCGGGAGCTGGCCAGGGCTTTCCCCTCACACTGTCACCAAAGCAGCTGGTGGACTCTTTGACCTGGGTAGATGGCTCTACGATCTGGGTCTGAGGATGACAAGAAGGACTCAGGGAGGCTGAGCCTGGGGAGGTTGGGGGAGACCTGTGATGAGCCCACCTGTAGCCCGAGGGCCAGCCAGCAGTTTATTTCAAGTTGGGGCAGTGACACGTCAGACCTGCAATCCAGGTCACACTCTGACTGCTTACAGAGCACAGTGAGAGGGGACATTTAGGAAGCAAGGTTTAGGAGGAGGATTTTGTTACCGTGGGACAGGACAGAAATCGCAAACTCTAGGTCCATGTTTCTAGCACTCGAAGGAAACACTCAGGTGCACACTTGTTCTTTGCCAGGATATGGGGTCAGTATTGGAATCTCCGTTTTCTCAGGACCATTTATCTTCACCTTACCTTCTTGAATGTCTTCCCCATCCCCTGTCAAGGGATTTTTGATTCTGGTGGAGCCATACCTCCCTTTGTATATTCATATCTTCAAGGAGAACTTCCCGCCTTCAGTTCGCTCCTGGTTCCCTCCCAGGGGAACAGCATCCCTCGACCCAGGTTGGGGGAGGAGGAAAGCCTTTGCTTCTCCAGGGCAGTGGCCGAGACTGTATTTTTTGCACCGTGAAAATCCAGAATTTTCCCTTGGCTCATAGAACAGTATAACAGTAAATGCCTGTCATTATTTTTGTTAGATACTTTTATCAATAATAATGCCTTTAGGCCGGTAATAGGAAAATTTGCTGAATATTGAGTGTTAGATAAATGAGGGTTGTGCTAACTTTGGAACAAGGAAGTATTTTAGGGTGCTTTTTGCAGTGGGCATCCTTAATGGCAGAGATATTTTGCAACGTAATTGAAGTTGCCCTGAGCTCTGTGTTGTTGAAGGAAAAATCACTTGATCTCAGAAATGTGGCCACCGCTCCTCACCCTGTTCAAACCCCATGGATGGAGCGTTTGTATTCTATTTTTCTGGGCATGGCTATCTCTGAGCTCACGAGGAAAGGCACTCTGATGGTTTACCAACAATTAAAAGACGCTGTCTGTGCTCATCTCAAAGGAAGTAATGGAGGCGACTGATGTTCATGTTGATGACTCAGAGAGGAGCGTCATGGTGCGTGGGCACGGCGGGAGCTGGCCAGGGCTTTCCCCTCACACTGTCACCAAAGCAGCTGGTGGACTCTTTGACCTGGGTAGATGGCTCTACGATCTGGGTCTGAGGATGACAAGAAGGACTCAGGGAGGCTGAGCCTGGGGAGGTTGGGGGAGACCTGTGATGAGCCCACCTGTAGCCCGAGGGCCAGCCAGCAGTTTATTTCAAGTTGGGGCAGTGACACGTCAGACCTGCAATCCAGGTCACACTCTGACTGCTTACAGAGCACAGTGAGAGGGGACATTTAGGAAGCAAGGTTTAGGAGGAGGATTTTGTTACCGTGGGACAGGACAGAAATCGCAAACTCTAGGTCCATGTTTCTAGCACTCGAAGGAAACACTCAGGTGCACACTTGTTCTTTGCCAGGATATGGGGTCAGTATTGGAATCTCCGTTTTCTCAGGACCATTTATCTTCACCTTACCTTCTTGAATGTCTTCCCCATCCCCTGTCAAGGGATTTTTGATTCTGCGGGTGGGGCCATACCACCCTTTGTATATTCATATCTTCAAGGAGAACTTCCCGCCTTCAGTTCGCTCCTGGTTCCCTCCCAGGGGAACAGCATCCCTCGACCCAGGTTGGGGGAGGAGGAAAGCCTTTGCTTCTCCAGGGCAGTGGCCGAGACTGTATTTTTTGCACCGTGAAAATCCAGAATTTTCCCTTGGCTCATAGAACAGTATAACAGTAAATGCCTGTCATTATTTTTGTTAGATACTTTTATCAATAATAATGCCTTTAGGCCGGTAATAGATGCCTGGTAAATATTTGCTGAATATTGAGTGTTAGATAAATGAGGGTTGTGCTAACTTTGGAACAAGGAAGTATTTTAGTTTGCTGTGTTTCTCCTGGTGAACTGCTATGCTCTAGTACAAATTTTCATCTCTCTCTGGTTTGTCAAGTGAGACCGTTTTGGGAAGCCAAACATCGACAGTCCTTGATCTTTGAGTAGGAGAAGCTGCCCTCTGAAGTGCCCTTTCTCTTTCCCTTCCTCTTCCTTTCTCTCAATCTCACCCTCTCTTTTCTGCCATATGGAAGATCTATAGATAATGAAGCCATTTGATCATTTAGAGACATTCTCAAGCCCCAGAAAGGACTTTGCAAGGAGCAGGAAATTTGGCTTCCTGGGACCCCCTTCCCTGCGTGACAGTCCAGCACAGTGTCCTCGGCTGCCATCAGGAGTCACTGGGAGAAATGCCCCAGGAAGAAGGCCCCTGTGCCTTCCAGGACAGCCCCAGCCACGTTCATCAGGAAGCCACTGGTGTCCTGTGTATGAGACAGCCCATGCCCCCGCGCAGGACCTCAGAGCTTCTCTCCCAAGGAACTGTGGCGCTTCCTCCAGCTGAGCATCGGAACCATACAAACAACCATGGTTATCCCTTGAGACTCATTGAAAACGAGAATCAGAAGAGGCTTCCACCTCTGGTGGAGATGCTCGGGCACTTTTCAGAACCCCCTGAGCCTCTGTATACCCTTCTGGCTTACTTAAGAGAGGTACCAGGTGTACCGAGTGTGGAAAAACAGACGCCGGGGCAGTCAAGGAGGATGGGAGGTGAAGGGTGGGATGGGAGTGTGGAAATCTCTCCTGGGGTGGGGGATGAGCAGCCTTTGAGGGCTACTTGGAAGAGGGGCTTTCAGCAAACTTGGTGGGGGAGGGGCATTGATTTTCTTCCAGTTTATTGAGCTGTAACTGACATAGGTCGCTGTAGAAGAATGATGACCTATGTGCATCATGAAGTTCCCATCACAGTAAGTTGAGTGAATATCCATCATCTTATTGGGGGGCATTTTTGCAGAGAGAACAACAGAAGCAAAATGAAAGCGGCAGGAAAGCACAGGTGCTGTTGAGGTTGAGGAGATGATGGGTAACGACAGGAAGTGAGGCTGAGCGACAGGTGTGTGCTCTGGGGTGAGGCGAGGACGCCCACATTGGGATCAGACCTGTGCGAGTCCACATCCTGGCCCCAAGGTCATTACCGCTGTGACTGGGTGACAAGGACCTGGCAGAGAAGCCTCGGTGCAGTCCCGCCGGGCACAGCGTGGGTGTCTGGTGAGCAGGGGCTGAGCGGCTGGGGCTGCTGGAAAACATGTCCTTCTTTCCCTTCCTCTTCCTTTCTCTCAATCTCACCTCTTTTCTGCCATATGGAAGATCTATAGATAATGAAGCCTTTGACATTCTCAAGCCCCAGAAAGGACTTTGCAAGGAGCAGGAAATTTGGCTTCCTGGGACCCCCTTCCCTGCGTGACAGTCCAGCACAGTGTCCTCGGCTGCCATCAGGAGTCACTGGGAGAAATGCCCCAGGAAGAAGGCCCTGTGCCTTCCAGGACAGCCCCAGCCACGTTCATCAGGAAGCCACTGGTGTCCTGTGTATGAGACAGCCCATGCCCCCGCGCAGGACCTCAGAGCTTCTCTCCCAAGGAACTGTGGCGCTTCCTCCAGCTGAGCATCGGAACCATACAAACAACCATGGTTATCCCTTGAGACTCATTGAAAACGAGAATCAGAAGAGGCTTCCACCTCTGGTGGAGATGCTCGGGCACTTTTCAGAACCCCCTGAGCCTCTGTATACCCTTCTGGCTTACTTAAGAGAGGTACCAGGTGTACCGAGTGTGGAAAAACAGACGCCGGGGCAGTCAAGGAGGATGGGAGGTGAAGGGTGGGATGGGAGTGTGGAAATCTCTCCTGGGGTGGGGGATGAGCAGCCTTTGAGGGCTACTTGGAAGGGGGGCTTTCAGCAAACTTGGTGGGGGAGGGGCATTGATTTTCTTCCAGTTTATTGAGCTGTAACTGACATAGGTCGCTGTAGAAGAATGATGACCTATGTGCATCATGAAGTTCCCATCACAGTAAGTTGAGTGAATATCCATCATCTTATTGGGGGGCATTTTTGCAGAGAGAACAACAGAAGCAAAATGAAAGCGGCAGGAAAGCACAGGTGCTGTTGAGGTTGAGGAGATGATGGGTAACGACAGGAAGTGAGGCTGAGCGACAGGTGTGTGCTCTGGGGTGAGGCGAGGACGCCCACATTGGGATCAGACCTGTGCGAGTCCACATCCTGGCCCCAAGGTCATTACCGCTGTGACTGGGTGACAAGGACCTGGCAGAGAAGCCCTCGGTGCAGTCCCGCCGGGCACAGCGTGGGTGTCTGGTGAGCAGGGGCTGAGCGCGCTGCCTGCTGGTCAAGAAATGGGCAACATTTCAGGGTTTGAGGACGGGAAAAACGTCATCTGTGCTCTTGGTTTCCTAGGATTCAGGGCGTATTGGTTCTGACCCTTAAGAGGACTAAACAATAAAAAAATACTGATCCATTTTTTCCTTAAGAGGCTTCTTTCTTGTTTACTGTTAATGAGACCTGGCCATAGTAACTCAGTGAAAGCAATGGGAAACAATGTTTAATTTTTGTGATTGTTGCATATCTCCAAACTGGCCCATTTCTCAAACTTTCATAAAAAGTGGGCAGAATTTGCTTTTCTTTTTAAAATTGCTTTGTATGTTAATTTATCTAGAAAAGAGTCACCTCTTAGAATCGTGATGGTCCTGGACTTTACTGAAATACTTGTATTTCCTCTTAGCTTCTTCTTGAGTGTCAAAATTCTTTTTTTAAAAAACCATTCCATTGAAGTATAATTGATTTACAGTGCTGTGTTAATTTCTGCTGTACAGCAGAGTGTCTCAGTTATTGTTGTTGTTCAGTGGCTAAGTCGTGTCCAGCTCTCTGTGACCCCATGGACTGCAGCACACCAGGCCTGTCCTGCAGGATCTCCCAGAGTTTGCTGAAAATCATGTCCATTCAGTCAGTGATGCTGTCTAACCATCTCATCCTATGCTACCGTCATCTCCTCTTGCCCTCAATCTTTCTCAGCATCAGGATCTTTTCTAATGAGTTGGCTGTTTGCATCAGATGGCCAAAGTATTGGAGTTTCAGCTTCAGCATCAGTCCTTCCAATGAATACCCAGGGCTGATTTCCTTTAGAAGTGACTGGTTTGATCTCCTTGCTGTCCAAGGGACCCTCAAGAGTCTTTTCCAGCATCACACTTTGAAAGCATCAATTCTTTGGTGCTCAGTCTTCTTGATGTTCCAGTGCTCAGATCCATACATGGCTACTGGAAGAACCATAGCTTTGACTGTATGGATCTTTGATAGCAAAGTGAAGTCTTGGCTTTTTAATGTGCTGTCTAGGTTTGTTATAGCTTTTCTTCCAAGGAGCAAGCATCCTTTCATGACTGCAGTCACCATTTGCAGTGATTTTGGAGCCCAAGAAAATAAAATCTGATCACTGCTTCCACTTTTTCCCTTTGTATTAGCTCTGAAGTGATAAATATATGGACTTCCCAGGTAATTTAGTGGGTAAGGAATTCACCTGCAGTGTAGGAGATGCAGGTTAACTACCTGGTTGGGAAAGATCCCCTAGAGGAGGGCATGGTAACCCACTCCAGTATTCTTGTATGGAGAATCCCACTGGAAGAGGAGCCTAGTGGGCTACAGTCCATGGGGTCTCAAAGAGTTGGACATGGCTGAAGTGACTGAGCATGCATACACACACAATACATATATGTGTATTCTTTTCTATGATGGTTTATCACAGGGTATTGAATATAGCTCCCTGTGCTACACAGTAGGACCTTGTTGTTTATCCATCCTCCATGTAATAGCTTACACCTGCTAACCCCAAACTCCCAATCTGTCCCTCCCCCTCCCTTCTACTTGGCAGCCACAAGTCTGTTCTCTAGTCTATAATTGATTTACAGTGCTGTGTTAATTTCTGCTGTACAGCAGAGTGTCTCAGTTATTGTTGTTGTTCAGTGGCTAAGTCGTGTCCAGCTCTCTGTGACCCCATGGACTGCAGCACACCAGGCCTGTCCTGCAGGATCTCCCAGAGTTTGCTGAAAATCATGTCCATTCAGTCAGTGATGCTGTCTAACCATCTCATCCTATGCTACCGTCATCTCCTCTTGCCCTCAATCTTTCTCAGCATCAGGATCTTTTCTAATGAGTTGGCTGTTTGCATCAGATGGCCAAAGTATTGGAGTTTCAGCTTCAGCATCAGTCCTTCCAATGAATACCCAGGGCTGATTTCCTTTAGAAGTGACTGGTTTGATCTCCTTGCTGTCCAAGGGACCCTCAAGAGTCTTTTCCAGCATCACACTTTGAAAGCATCAATTCTTTGGTGCTCAGTCTTCTTGATGTTCCAGTGCTCAGATCCATACATGGCTACTGGAAGAACCATAGCTTTGACTGTATGGATCTTTGATAGCAAAGTGAAGTCTTGGCTTTTTAATGTGCTGTCTAGGTTTGTTATAGCTTTTCTTCCAAGGAGCAAGCATCCTTTCATGACTGCAGTCACCATTTGCAGTGATTTTGGAGCCCAAGAAAATAAAATCTGATCACTGCTTCCACTTTTTCCCTTTGTATTAGCTCTGAAGTGATAAATATATGGACTTCCCAGGTAATTTAGTGGGTAAGGAATTCACCTGCAGTGTAGGAGATGCAGGTTAACTACCTGGTTGGGAAAGATCCCCTAGAGGAGGGCATGGTAACCCACTCCAGTATTCTTGTATGGAGAATCCCACTGGAAGAGGAGCCTAGTGGGCTACAGTCCATGGGGTCTCAAAGAGTTGGACATGGCTGAAGTGACTGAGCATGCATACACACACAATACATATATGTGTATTCTTTTCTATGATGGTTTATCACAGGGTATTGAATATAGCTCCCTGTGCTACACAGTAGGACCTTGTTGTTTATCCATCCTCCATGTAATAGCTTACACCTGCTAACCCCAAACTCCCAATCTGTCCCTCCCCCTCCCTTCTACTTGGCAGCCACAAGTCTGTTCTCTAAGTCTATGAGCCTGTTTCTGTTTCATAGATACATTCATTAGTGTTATACTTTAGGTTTCACGTGTAAGTGATATCATATGTCTTTCTCTGTCCGACTTACTTCACTTAGTAGGATCACCTCCAGGTCCATCCTTGTTGCTGCAAATGGCATGATTTCACTCGCTTTTTTTTATGATTGAGTAGTATTCCATTGTGTGTATATGTGTATATATATATATAGAGAGAGAGATATATAGATATAGATCACATCTTCTTTATCCATTCATGTGTGAATGGGCATATAGATTGCTTCTGGGTCCTGGCTATGGTGGACAGTGTTGTTATGAACATGGAGTGCATGTATCTTTTTGAGTTTTAGTTTTCCCTGGCTGTGTTGGGCATCATAGTTCTGTCCCTGTCTCTGGGAATGCCCCCCGCTGCCCAGGACCCCTGTATCTGGCTCCACTTACACTCATAGCTTACACTGTAACTACAACTGTTTCCTTCCTTCCAAGTGTTCCTTTATATAATTTCATAAAACTAAGGAAAAGGGAAAGAAAAGGGCCATAATTTTTTATTCTACAGCATTTTTTCATTCTTCCATTTTTGTCCATTGGTGTATTTATTTAGGGACAGTTGTAAACCCCTGCTAGTGTAGAATCTGGTTCAGACCTGAGTCACTATGACTTATGTGTTTTCCGAGAGCTCAGTGTAGGCAGGGCAGAGGGCTTTACAGAGTCTAGAAAGTGTAACAAAGTTCTGAGCCCTGACCGTGGATTCAAATGATTCAAGTCCCTGCTCCTTGTTGCACTCACCCTGTGTAGAGAGGTAAATCTAAAATGTCCAGCTTTCATTGATTCCTTTGATCCAACTGTGGGTTAAATGTCCCTAGAGGAGGGCATGGTAACCCACTCCAGTATTCTTGTATGGAGAATCCCACTGGAAGAGGAGCCTAGTGGGCTACAGTCCATGGGGTCTCAAAGAGTTGGACATGGCTGAAGTGACTGAGCATGCATACACACACAATACATATATGTGTATTCTTTTCTATGATGGTTTATCACAGGGTATTGAATATAGCTCCCTGTGCTACACAGTAGGACCTTGTTGTTTATCCATCCTCCATGTAATAGCTTACACCTGCTAACCCCAAACTCCCAATCTGTCCCTCCCCCTCCCTTCTACTTGGCAGCCACAAGTCTGTTCTCTAAGTCTATGAGCCTGTTTCTGTTTCATAGATACATTCATTAGTGTTATACTTTAGGTTTCACGTGTAAGTGATATCATATGTCTTTCTCTGTCCGACTTACTTCACTTAGTAGGATCACCTCCAGGTCCATCCTTGTTGCTGCAAATGGCATGATTTCACTCGCTTTTTTTTATGATTGAGTAGTATTCCATTGTGTGTATATGTGTATATATATATATAGAGAGAGAGATATATAGATATAGATCACATCTTCTTTATCCATTCATGTGTGAATGGGCATATAGATTGCTTCTGGGTCCTGGCTATGGTGGACAGTGTTGTTATGAACATGGAGTGCATGTATCTTTTTGAGTTTTAGTTTTCCCTGGCTGTGTTGGGCATCATAGTTCTGTCCCTGTCTCTGGGAATGCCCCCCGCTGCCCAGGACCCCTGTATCTGGCTCCACTTACACTCATAGCTTACACTGTAACTACAACTGTTTCCTTCCTTCCAAGTGTTCCTTTATATAATTTCATAAAACTAAGGAAAAGGGAAAGAAAAGGGCCATAATTTTTTATTCTACAGCATTTTTTCATTCTTCCATTTTTGTCCATTGGTGTATTTATTTAGGGACAGTTGTAAACCCCTGCTAGTGTAGAATCTGGTTCAGACCTGAGTCACTATGACTTATGTGTTTTCCGAGAGCTCAGTGTAGGCAGGGCAGAGGGCTTTACAGAGTCTAGAAAGTGTAACAAAGTTCTGAGCCCTGACCGTGGATTCAAATGATTCAAGTCCCTGCTCCTTGTTGCACTCACCCTGTGTAGAGAGGTAAATCTAAAATGGCATCCAGCTTTCATTGATTCCTTTGATCCAACTGTGGGTTAAATGCTCCCACACGTTATTCATGAAACACCTCTGTCACACTTGTGACATAATTTCCATTGTATAGAAGGAATAGAAACTTAGAGCAAGTAAGTAGCTTGTCCAGGGTTACAGAGCTACGTCCATAGTTTGCGTTTGTAGTGTTTTGAATCAATCTCCTGTGAACAGAATACAGACGTTTGAATTAATGAATGACTGGTTTGTCTCAGAAAAACATGTTTTTCTGATTCCTAAGAGTGAAGTCATATAGATACATTTAAAAATCATTAGAGATGCTGGATTTCAGAAAGCTTCAAAATGCCTTTCTCCAGTTTGTACTTATTGCAGAAAAAAGTCTTTAAAATAGAGTGTTACAGTTCGTGGACATCTCCCCAGTTGATTGGTATTTAATGGGAAGGACGTGTATGTAGGAAAAGAAAACAGTCTTGGCAGACTTCTCGCTGAGGAGTGCACCAGTGCATTATGGGAGACGCTTGTCATGACCTGCGTTCCTACATAGCACCAGTAAACCCTTGCACCTTAACCCCACGTAAAGGCATCTGGTCCTGTCCTTGCCCAGGATTCAGAGTGCATTGAAGGACCTAGCACTGAGGGGCCAAGGAGGGAGGGTGTCTTGTCAGAAGAGAAGATCCAGAATGCAGGCTTGGAACTGAAAAGAATCAACTGGGGAAGTTAGAATGCCCCGCTGCCCAGGACCCCTGTATCTGGCTCCACTTACACTCATAGCTTACACTGTAACTACAACTGTTTCCTTCCTTCCAAGTGTTCCTTTATATAATTTCATAAAACTAAGGAAAAGGGAAAGAAAAGGGCCATAATTTTTTATTCTACAGCATTTTTTCATTCTTCCATTTTTGTCCATTGGTGTATTTATTTAGGGACAGTTGTAAACCCCTGCTAGTGTAGAATCTGGTTCAGACCTGAGTCACTATGACTTATGTGTTTTCCGAGAGCTCAGTGTAGGCAGGGCAGAGGGCTTTACAGAGTCTAGAAAGTGTAACAAAGTTCTGAGCCCTGACCGTGGATTCAAATGATTCAAGTCCCTGCTCCTTGTTGCACTCACCCTGTGTAGAGAGGTAAATCTAAAATGGCATCCAGCTTTCATTGATTCCTTTGATCCAACTGTGGGTTAAATGCTCCCACACGTTATTCATGAAACACCTCTGTCACACTTGTGACATAATTTCCATTGTATAGAAGGAATAGAAACTTAGAGCAAGTAAGTAGCTTGTCCAGGGTTACAGAGCTACGTCCATAGTTTGCGTTTGTAGTGTTTTGAATCAATCTCCTGTGAACAGAATACAGACGTTTGAATTAATGAATGACTGGTTTGTCTCAGAAAAACATGTTTTTCTGATTCCTAAGAGTGAAGTCATATAGATACATTTAAAAATCATTAGAGATGCTGGATTTCAGAAAGCTTCAAAATGCCTTTCTCCAGTTTGTACTTATTGCAGAAAAAAGTCTTTAAAATAGAGTGTTACAGTTCGTGGACATCTCCCCAGTTGATTGGTATTTAATGGGAAGGACGTGTATGTAGGAAAAGAAAACAGTCTTGGCAGACTTCTCGCTGAGGAGTGCACCAGTGCATTATGGGAGACGCTTGTCATGACCTGCGTTCCTACATAGCACCAGTAAACCCTTGCACCTTAACCCCACGTAAAGGCATCTGGTCCTGTCCTTGCCCAGGATTCAGAGTGCATTGAAGGACCTAGCACTGAGGGGCCAAGGAGGGAGGGTGTCTTGTCAGAAGAGAAGATCCAGAATGCAGGCTTGGAACTGAAAAGAATCAACTGGAAGAAGCCCGGCAGCCCGCACAGAGGCTTACTCAGTAGACCCTGGAAAGGGACGGACAAAGCGCTGAGTTTCAGAAAAGGGAGAGTCAGACTGTATTCGGGAGAAGCGACACTCAAGCGTGCATCAGGAAGGAAGGTTCTGGAATGAGGGCGGGGCTTCTCGGTGCCCCTGCCCCCTCACAGGGGCCTAGGCTGTCGGTCTGCCGCCTGGCCTGGTCTTGGCTTTGTCGCCTGAAGCCCTACAGCTGGGACACGGTGACCCAGGCCATGAGTCCCTGCTAGTCTGGCTTCCTGGTGCCTTAGGCTGGGACGTGGCCTCGACTGCACCAGCCCTTCTGGGAGTTCATGGAAAACCTGGGTGAGGACCAGCGCCTCTAGGTCGGTCACAGCCGTCCCTGCTCAGCACTCAGCTTCCTGGAGGTGCCCCTGGATGTGGAGGTCAGGGCCAGCGGCGACTCGGAGGCGGGAGCATTCATCGCCACAGACTCCCCTTTCTGGACCTCCCTCCTTTGCCGGATTTCCTCCTTAATTTCTAATCCTCCTGGCAGCCCTGACTTTCTCCAGTTCCTCCTGCCAACAGGCTTTCTTGAGACCTGAGGGGCCCCCAGCATGTGGGGGCAGAGTGTTCTTTAAGGAGAAGCGATTAAACGTGAATCACACCCTCTGTGACTCCTTTCTTTCAAGGGTTGAACTGCCTCCAGGGTCTGCCTAATTTTGGTTGCTCTCCAGTGCCTCCAAAAATTATTTTGTAAAGATTTTTGTCGGAAGTTTATGATGACTATAACCAGTATGAGGCTTCGACTGGCACATGCTGGTCTGTACGACCAGAAGGCAAAACTTTATTGTTTGTATTTTGTTTTTCCCTGGCTGTGTTTCTGAACACTGATTTTGGCTGTTTCCAATATAATTTGAATTCTCATTTCCCCCTCAACTTGAGGGAATAAAGAGGGTCTAAAGTAACTTCCAATCTTAGAATTATGGGCTCCTTAACTGTGTAACGCAGAAGACCTGGGTTTGATCCCTGGGAAGGGAAGAGCCCCTGGACAAGGGAATGGCAACCCGCTCCAGTACTCGTGCTTGGAGACTCCCGTGGACAGAGGGGCCCGCTGGGCTACAGTCCACGGGGTCGCACAGAGTCAGACACGACTGAGAACTAACACACACGTAAACACACACACGCACGCTACTTAAAAACTTTTTGATAAACATTTCTTTTACATTCGAACATTTTAAAATGTTTGATTTATGTCACAAAGTTTTGTGAGCACTTTATAAATGGTAAAAGCAGTAGCACCTTTTTAAAATTTAAATTTATTTTGATCTTAGACAGGAATATGGTTGCTCTATAATGTGCCAGTTTCGTGTGTACAGCAAAGTGATCTAGTTATGTGTAGACAGGTATCCATTCGCCAGATTATTTTCCCTTGTAGGTTATTACAGAGAATTGAGTAGTTTCCGGTGCTGTATGGTAGGCCCTTGTTGATTATTTTTTATATGTAGTGATGTGTATATATTAATCCCAAACTCCTAATCGATCACTCCCCCAAACTACTTCTTATTTTAATTTTTAGGTTTTTAAAAATTGATATGTCATTAATGTGTTTGCTAAGTCACTGCAGTCGTGCCTGACTCTGATCTTACGGACTGCAGCCCACCAGGCTCTCCTGTCCATGGGGTTCTCCAGGCAAGAATGCCACAGGGGCAGCCATTCCTTCTCCAGGGGAGCCTCCTCCCCCAGGGATTGAATCTGGGCCTGCTGCATCGCAGGCAGATTCTTCCCCACTGAGCCACCAGGGAACTGATTTAATTTGTAAATGTTTATATTTTCCTGGATCTTCCAACCTGCTTTTCTTCTTCTGGTACCTTATACTATCTGTGTTGAATCTTCCTCTCTTCTTTGATCTCTGATTAGAGAATCAGGTTGCCTTTGTCTTAGTCCATCTGGGCTGCTGTGATAAAAATATCATGACTCGGTGGTTTAGAAACAAGAAACACGTCTCTCTCACAGTGCTGGAGGCTGGGAGTCCAGCCAAGATCATGGTGCCTGGGGGTCTGTTGTCTGGCCGGAGTGCACATCCAGTTCAGAAATGATGCTTCTCCCTGGGTCCTCACAGGACAGAAGAGGCAGGGCGCCTTTAATAAGGACACTAATCCCATTCGCGAGGGTTTTACAATCACCCTCATGACGTAAGCAAAGACTCCATCCTTTAATGCAGAGGCCCGGACAAGGGAATGGCAACCCGCTCCAGTACTCGTGCTTGGAGACTCCCGTGGACAGAGGGCCCGCTGGGCTACAGTCCACGGGTCGCACAGAGTCAGACACGACTGAGAACTAACACACACGTAAACACACACACGCACGCTACTTAAAAACTTTTTGATAAACATTTCTTTTACATTCGAACATTTTAAAATGTTTGATTTATGTCACAAAGTTTTGTGAGCACTTTATAAATGGTAAAAGCAGTAGCACCTTTTTAAAATTTAAATTTATTTTGATCTTAGACAGGAATATGGTTGCTCTATAATGTGCCAGTTTCGTGTGTACAGCAAAGTGATCTAGTTATGTGTAGACAGGTATCCATTCGCCAGATTATTTTCCCTTGTAGGTTATTACAGAGAATTGAGTAGTTTCCGGTGCTGTATGGTAGGCCCTTGTTGATTATTTTTTATATGTAGTGATGTGTATATATTAATCCCAAACTCCTAATCGATCACTCCCCCAAACTACTTCTTATTTTAATTTTTAGGTTTTTAAAAATTGATATGTCATTAATGTGTTTGCTAAGTCACTGCAGTCGTGCCTGACTCTGATCTTACGGACTGCAGCCCACCAGGCTCTCCTGTCCATGGGGTTCTCCAGGCAAGAATGCCACAGGGGCAGCCATTCCTTCTCCAGGGGAGCCTCCTCCCCCAGGGATTGAATCTGGGCCTGCTGCATCGCAGGCAGATTCTTCCCCACTGAGCCACCAGGGAACTGATTTAATTTGTAAATGTTTATATTTTCCTGGATCTTCCAACCTGCTTTTCTTCTTCTGGTACCTTATACTATCTGTGTTGAATCTTCCTCTCTTCTTTGATCTCTGATTAGAGAATCAGGTTGCCTTTGTCTTAGTCCATCTGGGCTGCTGTGATAAAAATATCATGACTCGGTGGTTTAGAAACAAGAAACACGTCTCTCTCACAGTGCTGGAGGCTGGGAGTCCAGCCAAGATCATGGTGCCTGGGGGTCTGTTGTCTGGCCGGAGTGCACATCCAGTTCAGAAATGATGCTTCTCCCTGGGTCCTCACAGGACAGAAGAGGCAGGGCGCCTTTAATAAGGACACTAATCCCATTCGCGAGGGTTTTACAATCACCCTCATGACGTAAGCAAAGACTCCATCCTTTAATGCCATCACCTTGGGGATGAGATTTCAGCATGTGAATTTTAAGGGGGCATAAAACATTCGGACTATGGGACCTCTGATATCTTTAAGATGAGCAAGAAATATTCTCTCAGTTTTTGGCAACCATGAAGTCAGTGGGCTTTTGTTGAAGTCCTTAGCCGTGGCCTCTCTGTTTCATGATCAGGTCATGACTGCCTCCTCTTCCTCTTTTTCTCAGGCAGTCTCCCTCAGGTCAGATGCCACATCCTTCATAAATGAAAGTGGGGTCTCTATGTGGTTTCTCCTTTACGTTGCTTTCTGCTGACCATCGGTTGGTTTGCTTCTTGCATGATCTACCCTAGTCACAGGTCTAATGAAACATTGATGAAGAGGGTATCAGAGCTGTGGTACCAGCTTTTATGGACACTGGTCAGTAGCTTCAGACTTGAAGATGTGCCTTATCTCTCAGTGTCTTCTACATTTTCAGCTATGCTCTGTAGGGCTCTGCAGGCATGCATCTTTTTGTGCTTTGGAGCTGTTGCTCTTTCCTTGTTCATTTTAAGATGATGCTTTCCCTTCATTCTCAGGTTGTTTGGGGTGCCTTTGAAAGAGGAGGGAGAAGTAGGTTTACTCACCTATCTTTAACCAGAAAGTTCCTCTTGCTCCCAATTTTAACGGGTCATGAATTACTAAGTAAGGGTACAGATAGTCATTGATTTTTGCAGGGCCCCAATACCCTGCAAAGGGAGAACTACCTGCACGTATACTTTTCCAGGAAGTTATTAAAAGTGAAATGGTCATATATTTCATATTATTCTTTTATATTTTCATAAAGGCTTATATCTTTTTTTTGAGGCTTGAAGGGCGTCTGATTAAAATGTTTTCTTTCTTTCTCTTGGTATGGTTTTTGTTATTTTCTAAACTTAAGTGTATCAGGGACAGATGTCTCAGTGGCAAAGAATCTGTCTGCAACGCAGGAGATGAGGCTTCAGTTCTTGGGTTGGGAAGATCCCCTGGAGAAGGACGCAGCAGCCCACTCCAGTCTTCCTGCCTGGAGAATCCCATGGACAGAGGAGCCTGGTGAGCCATAGTCCATGGGGCTGTGAAAGAGTCAGATACAACTGGGTGATTAAAAAACAACAACAGCCAAATCTAACTGTAGGCTGAAGACAGTCTCTGAGGCCAGGGTGTTCTCCAAGCTTGTTTTGAAAGGGCTGATGTAGATGAAAGTCTGTTTCAGAAGTGAGCGTGGTCTATACTTTATGGTGAAATGTGGGACATGTCATAATGTCATAGTAGAAATGGAGACTTTAAACTGATTTTTTTTGTTGTTTATTTTTATTTCACTTGAACATTTTTTTTCAACTTCTTGCCATGGGCTCTTTCTTATTTATTTATTATTTTAATCCATCGTTATCCTTTGACATGTGTGGGCCTCCCATTGCACTGGCCTCTCTCCCTGCAGAGCACCCCTTTGGGCGCATGCGTTCCAGAGTGCTGACTTGTATTCGGACACACCGGTCCAGCCTCTCTGTGTCACATGGGATCCTCTCGGACCAGGGATCCGACCGGTGCCCCAACCCCACACTGCAGGGTGGACTCTTTACCCTCTGGACCACCAGGGAAGCCCGACTGTTAACTGTTTTAACCAAAGCTGAGCTATCACAGGAAGAAGGGAGGAGCTCTTGGATAGGAAGGCAAGAAGGAGTTAGAACTCAGAGGTGTGTCTCGCTTGCCTCTGGCCATGTGGCTCCCTTTTCCTGAGCTCCATGTCGTGAGGTCCATTCTGGGAGGACGGGCAGGGGCCTGGCTCGTGCACTCCCCAGCTGGGGCTGGAGCTTTTTCACTGTAATGTTAGGGCCAACCTGTTCCTAGTTAACTTCCTCTCTCATGACCTCCTTTCTTTACCTCAGGTAAGGGAGTCATTTTTGTCTAAGCAAAGAGCTCACCAATGTATTTACCAAAACAAAAGGTCAGTTTTCTACCCAGAATGCAGAGATTCTGACAGGTTTTATAGTTTCTGTTCATTTTGTGAATCACCAGGTTTAGTGAGAAGGTTCGCCATCCAGGACAGATGTCTCAGTGGCAAAGAATCTGTCTGCAACGCAGGAGATGAGGCTTCAGTTCTTGGGTTGGGAAGATCCCCTGGAGAAGGACGCGGCAGCCCACTCCAGTCTTCCTGCCTGGAGAATCCCATGGACAGAGGAGCCTGGTGAGCCATAGTCCATGGGGCTGTGAAAGAGTCAGATACAACTGGGTGATTAAAACAACAACAGCCAAATCTAACTGTAGGCTGAAGACAGTCTCTGAGGCCAGGGTGTTCTCCAAGCTTGTTTTGAAAGGGCTGATGTAGATGAAAGTCTGTTTCAGAAGTGAGCGTGGTCTATACTTTATGGTGAAATGTGGGACATGTCATAATGTCATAGTAGAAATGGAGACTTTAAACTGATTTTTTTTGTTGTTTATTTTTATTTCACTTGAACATTTTTTTTCAACTTCTTGCCATGGGCTCTTTCTTATTTATTTATTATTTTAATCCATCGTTATCCTTTGACATGTGTGGGCCTCCCATTGCACTGGCCTCTCTCCCTGCAGAGCACCCCTTTGGGCGCATGCGTTCCAGAGTGCTGACTTGTATTCGGACACACCGGTCCAGCCTCTCTGTGTCACATGGGATCCTCTCGGACCAGGGATCCGACCGGTGCCCCAACCCCACACTGCAGGGTGGACTCTTTACCCTCTGGACCACCAGGGAAGCCCGACTGTTAACTGTTTTAACCAAAGCTGAGCTATCACAGGAAGAAGGGAGGAGCTCTTGGATAGGAAGGCAAGAAGGAGTTAGAACTCAGAGGTGTGTCTCGCTTGCCTCTGGCCATGTGGCTCCCTTTTCCTGAGCTCCATGTCGTGAGGTCCATTCTGGGAGGACGGGCAGGGGCCTGGCTCGTGCACTCCCCAGCTGGGGCTGGAGCTTTTTCACTGTAATGTTAGGGCCAACCTGTTCCTAGTTAACTTCCTCTCTCATGACCTCCTTTCTTTACCTCAGGTAAGGGAGTCATTTTTGTCTAAGCAAAGAGCTCACCAATGTATTTACCAAAACAAAAGGTCAGTTTTCTACCCAGAATGCAGAGATTCTGACAGGTTTTATAGTTTCTGTTCATTTTGTGAATCACCAGGTTTAGTGAGAGAAGGTTCGCCATCCAGGACGATGTGTGCAGAGTGCCAAGTGGGTGTCAGAGGTCCCACAGAGCCTTCACACGGTGAAGTAAGAGGACGGTTGGAGAAGTCCTCGGGGCCGGGGTGGGCTTTGGCGCTGTGAGGGGGGAGGAGGAGCTTGGGGTAATGGTATGAATAACCCTGTGGATGCTGAGGGCACTTTGTGAGCCTGGGGGCAGTGAGCGGCGGTGAGGATCTAAGGAGATGAAGGGAATAGGCAAGGGGGAGCATGGTCCACCCTGTCCATGCCATGCTTGGTCCCCGAGGGTCCGTCCTCAGACCAGTGTGCTCTCTGTGTATGAAGTTGAAAAACCATCACCAACATGAAAACTGTTACATATAGAATACATAAACAGAAGGTCCTACTGTACAGCATGGGAACATCCCATAATACACTGCACTAGAAAAAATAATCATCTGCTAAAGGTCAGGTTTTCTGACCTAAACTTAAGTTTTAACCCCTACCATGCACAAGTCCAAATGTGTGTGAACAGAGTCATACGGTACACCCAGCCATCATCCAGTTTCAGCAGGGACAGCCACTCATCCACGGCTTTTCATTAGTATGTGCATCTGCTCTCCTCTGCGTTACTGTCACTTACAGCTGTGTTTCTCTTTTGAGGTAAACTGTATGGACTTCGCGGCACCCATTTCTTACCTGCGTTCTGTGTGTGTCTGCTGGTTCAGAGGCTCTGTAGTGCCCCACAGGTCTTCTTGTTCTACCAAGGACTTAGAGTCTCCAACTCGGAGTATGGTTTTCTGATTCTTCACGTTTTGAAAAAATGTATGTTTACTTATTATTTTTTAAAAAGTGTTGATTTATATTAGATTAGTTTCAGTTATGTAGCTTAGGGATTCAATACTTTTACAGATTATTCTCCATTAAAAGTTATTCTGAGATTATGGCTCTAATTCCCTGTACTATACAGGATGTCCTGCTGCTGGTCTCATTTGCACAGTGTAGTTTGTATCTCGTAATCCCACACCCCTACCTTGCCCCTCCCCACTTCCCTCTCCCATCTGGTAGCCACTGATTTGTTTTCTATACCTGTGAATCTGTTGCTGTTTTGTTAAATGCATTTGTTTATATTATTTCCTTAAATTGCACATGTAGGTGATATCATGCAGTATTTTTCTTTGACTTATTTCACTAAGCATAGTCTCCAGGTCTATCCATTTTGCAGAAGTTCATTCTTTTTTATAACTGAGTAAGGTTCCATTGTGTATCTATATCCCACATCTTTCTCCATTCATCCGTTGATGAGAATCCTTTTTTGTTACCAGTTTTTGCTTCCTATATGTTGAAGCTCTGTTGTTAGGGATACCATTATAAATGTGTTATGCTCCCTGCTCTACTGACATTTTTATCATTATGAAGTGCTCTGCTTCCCCTTTAGAAATGCTGCTTGTCTTGAAATCAGTTTTGTTGGATACTAATGCAGCCACTCTACTTTTGGCATGATTAATGTCTGCATGGTGTATGTTTTCTTCATGTTTTTACTTTTCACCTGTTCGTTGCTTTCAAATAAATTGTTAAATGAATGCTTTGTAGATAGCATATACTTCGATCTTAGTTTTTATCCAGCCTGAGAGCCTCTTTTTTATGGCCAGAGCTTTCAGTCCATTTCACTTAATATAATTATTGATACAGTTGGATTTAGGCAAGTGCGTTTGTGATTTGTTCTCTGTCTCATTTGCTTTTTGTTTCTCTGTTTCTCCTTTCTTGCCTTTTTATGAGTTAATACAATATTTTTTTCAGTTCCTCTTTAGGTGTTTTGATATTTCTATTTTAATATTATTTTTTAATGTTTCCTGTAGAGATTATATTATCTGTCTTTGATCACTGTCAGCATAGATTAAACATTTCACTACTTTATGCATAATATAGAACTATTATAAAGTGTCTTAGTTCTACCCATCTACTCCATTGTTACTAGAAGCTGAAACTCACCTTTTTATTATTTATTTATTTATTTATTTATTTTGGGCGGGGGTCGGGTTGGGGAGGGAGGGGAGTGGGTGGGTCACTTCTATTGGTCTTTCATTTCTCTATTTTCATCCGTCTTTGTTCTTTGTCCCATATGGGCCTCCCATCGCGGTGGCCTCTGTTGCAGAGCGCCGGCTCTGGGCGCATGCACTCCAGAGCTCCGGCTCGGTAATTAGACGCATCGGTCCAGCCGCTCCGTGGCATGTGGGATCTTCCCAGGCCAGGGATCAAACCGGCGCCCCTTGCACTGCAAGGTGGTGTCCTTATCCACTGGACCACCAGGGGAAGCCCTGAAACTCACCTTTTTAAAACACACATAAAATTTTAAAATTCTTAACAGGTACAGTTCTATGAGTTTTTAAAATTAGAACTAAAAAAAAATTACTTATTTAAATATTTGTCTATGCTGAGCCTTGATTATTGCACACGGGCTTTAGTTACCTGACCAGGGATCAAACCTGATCCCCCTGCATGGGGAGTGGGGAGACTTAACCACCAAACCACCAAGAAGTCCCAGGTTCTGTGAGTTTTGACACATGTATGTTTTCATGAAACCATTACCTTAATCAAGATATAGAACAATTCCATCCCCCAGCCACCCCCACTCTCTGAACGTCCTCATGTATCTTTCTATAGTGATACCTTCCCCTTGCCTAGCTCTCCTGGCAACCACGGATCCATTTTCGGTAGCTATAGTTTGTCTTCTTGAGAATGTCAAATCCACGGACTTGCACAGCACGTCGACCTTCACGGAGCGTGCCTCTGTGGTGTGTCCAGGTTGTCCCATGTCTCAGTGGGTGTCCTTTGTTCCTTTGCTACTGCTGAGTGGTAACTGGTTGTATCAGTGTGCCCCCCTCTATCAATCCATCTAGTGAACACCATCTGGAGTATTTCCAGCTTATGGCTTTCACATATATCTTTTCTTGCCATTTGTAGCAACGCAGATGGACCTGGAGATGATCATACTAAGTGAAGGAAGCCAGACAGAGAAAAGCAAGTATCATATGATACTGCTTATATGTGGAATCTAAGGAAAAAGATACAAAAGATGAATCTCTCTCTCTCTCTCTCTCTCTCTCTCCTTAATAGATTCTTTACCATCTGAGCTACCATGGAAGCCTCCCAATAGAATATTAGAGCTCAGTAAAAATATATCAAATATACAGTAAAAAAAAAAAAAAAGTACATACCTCTTTCTCCACAGTACACCAGTTCTCTGGTTATTAGCCCAGAGGCAGAAACCGTTGTGAAAATCTAGTGGATTTTTCCAGTGAGTATTGTATGTAAATGCAAGTATAAGTATCTATATCTCCAGAAATACCCACCGATTGTAGCATGCTCTACCCATTGTTTACGGCCCTGATTTATTTCACAACATGTTGTATTTGAGAATATCCCATATTAATACAAGAACTGCCTCATTCTTTGAAATAGCTTTATAATATTCCATTGTGTGAATGCAATCATTTACTTAACTGGCTCAGGATGATGCACTCATAGGATGTTTCAGTTCATTTGCCATTCAGTTATATCCTTCTAATTATCTTATTCACAGGAATATCAGGTTCCTATGAAAGTACAAGCAATAGGTAACATCCTATTTTTTTTTAAAAAATAGCATAATACAGCAGGGCTGCTTCCCCTTCAATGAAGATAAAAGAAGCTTTCTACAAGTGCAAAAGCATGATCTTCAAATAGAATTTAGACAGAAATACATCAAAAATGTCTCTCACAATGAAGCTTCCCTCTTTAAGAACAGGAAGGCAGGCATCCTTATAGGCACTTATAGTGCCACTTAACAATGGAATTAAATGGTCTCATTTCTTTTCTCAAAAGGCCCTGCTAAAAAGAGAGCTATTTCAAATCCACGGACTTGCACAGCACGTCGACCTTCACGGAGCGTGCCTCTGTGGTGTGTCCAGGTTGTCCCATGTCTCAGTGGGTGTCCTTTGTTCCTTTGCTACTGCTGAGTGGTAACTGGTTGTATCAGTGTGCCCCTCTATCAATCCATCTAGTGAACACCATCTGGAGTATTTCCAGCTTATGGCTTTCACATATATCTTTTCTTGCCATTTGTAGCAACGCAGATGGACCTGGAGATGATCATACTAAGTGAAGGAAGCCAGACAGAGAAAAGCAAGTATCATATGATACTGCTTATATGTGGAATCTAAGGAAAAAGATACAAAAGATGAATCTCTCTCTCTCTCTCTCTCTCTCTCTCCTTAATAGATTCTTTACCATCTGAGCTACCATGGAAGCCTCCCAATAGAATATTAGAGCTCAGTAAAATATATCAAATATACAGTAAAAAAAAAAAAGTACATACCTCTTTCTCCACAGTACACCAGTTCTCTGGTTATTAGCCCAGAGGCAGAAACCGTTGTGAAAATCTAGTGGATTTTTCCAGTGAGTATTGTATGTAAATGCAAGTATAAGTATCTATATCTCCAGAAATACCCACCGATTGTAGCATGCTCTACCCATTGTTTACGGCCCTGATTTATTTCACAACATGTTGTATTTGAGAATATCCCATATTAATACAAGAACTGCCTCATTCTTTGAAATAGCTTTATAATATTCCATTGTGTGAATGCAATCATTTACTTAACTGGCTCAGGATGATGCACTCATAGGATGTTTCAGTTCATTTGCCATTCAGTTATATCCTTCTAATTATCTTATTCACAGGAATATCAGGTTCCTATGAAAGTACAAGCAATAGGTAACATCCTATTTTTTTTTAAAAAATAGCATAATACAGCAGGGCTGCTTCCCCTTCAATGAAGATAAAAGAAGCTTTCTACAAGTGCAAAAGCATGATCTTCAAATAGAATTTAGACAGAAATACATCAAAAATGTCTCTCACAATGAAGCTTCCCTCTTTAAGAACAGGAAGGCAGGCATCCTTATAGGCACTTATAGTGCCACTTAACAATGGAATTAAATGGTCTCATTTCTTTTCTCAAAAGGCCCTGCTAAAGAAGCTATTTCTGAGCAGGGCTTCAGTTTCTGTCCTCTGATGATGAGGGCTGCTGGGGTGTCAAGCAGACCT
Organism: Tragulus kanchil; assembly: GCA_022376925.1. NCBI lineage: Eukaryota > Metazoa > Chordata > Mammalia > Artiodactyla > Tragulidae > Tragulus > Tragulus kanchil. The sequence continues at coordinate 173,713,564 of JAIOJX010000005.1, read as the reverse complement.
ATAAACCTGGACACAGAGACCTTCCTGTAGCCCCAGATTCACCTGTTCCTTCAAAACTCACGCAAAGAGCAGGAGAAGGCAGGTTGGTGATGGCCTGTGAGGCCCACCCAAGACACTAAGAGCCCTTTTGCTGTTGACAAGGCTGGGTAGTTAGACTCTGCCCAAATATAGGAATTACAGTGGTCTTCCCTGATGGCCCATTGGTAAAGAATCTTCCTGCCCGAATCAGGAAAATCTGACGGAGAAGGAAATGGCAAGACATTCCAGTATTCTTGCCTGGGAAATCGCATGCACAGAGGAGCTGGGTGGGCTACAGTCCATGGGGTTGCAAAAAAGCTGGACATGACTTAGCAATTAACCAACAAAGAGCTACAATAATGATGAGAAAATGTGATAGAATGTGGGCACCTTGTAATTACACCACAGGCCACAAGACTCTGAGGCCACTGTTTAAATTCAGAGGAAAGAAAGCTGATGTGGAGGGTGGAACACAGAATGGCCCTTCATCATGTCTGAAATGTGATTCTAGGGCAGAAAAGGTTAATAACGCCTCATAACTCTTATCAGTTCCGTTTCTTAACTTGAGGAGACTTACTTTTTCCCTGAATTCAAAGTACTCGGCTCAGTATATTTTAAATCTTCAGAGCTCAGAGCGTCATAAAGGTGAATGAATGCTGTCTTGGGTTTGAGCTGTGCCGTAATTTTCAGTTTAGCTCATACAGCGCAAGTGACAGAAGCTTCTGGAAAGAATATTCCTTGCTTTGATTAAACTGGCTGGGTCATTAGGTCTCCATTATTCTTATAGCAGTCGGCTATGGTAGGATGCAAGCCATTGTGTTTATGACCTGAGAACTCTTTCCACTAAATGGAAACGATGATATTAGTTCACTGACATAATTACACAGTTTGGTTCTGGGAGCAAATCTGGAATTGGTCCCTAATGTGTTTTAATTGCTCATGCAACTTTATGGAATTTTTAAGAGTCTGTAAGCTTTTATTTGTAAGCCACTTCCCTCAGAGGCACTTATAGAAAGGAATTAAATGGTCTCATTTCTTTTCTCAAAAGGCCCTGCTAAAGAAGCTATTTCTGAGCAGGGCTTCAGTTTCTGTCCTCTGATGATGAGGGCTGCTGGGGTGTCAAGCAGACCTATAAACCTGGACACAGAGACCTTCCTGTAGCCCCAGATTCACCTGTTCCTTCAAAACTCACGCAAAGAGCAGGAGAAGGCAGGTTGGTGATGGCCTGTGAGGCCCACCCAAGACACTAAGAGCCCTTTTGCTGTTGACAAGGCTGGGTAGTTAGACTCTGCCCAAATATAGGAATTACAGTGGTCTTCCCTGATGGCCCATTGGTAAAGAATCTTCCTGCCCGAATCAGGAAAATCTGACGGAGAAGGAAATGGCAAGACATTCCAGTATTCTTGCCTGGGAAATCGCATGCACAGAGGAGCTGGGTGGGCTACAGTCCATGGGGTTGCAAAAAAGCTGGACATGACTTAGCAATTAACCAACAAAGAGCTACAATAATGATGAGAAAATGTGATAGAATGTGGGCACCTTGTAATTACACCACAGGCCACAAGACTCTGAGGCCACTGTTTAAATTCAGAGGAAAGAAAGCTGATGTGGAGGGTGGAACACAGAATGGCCCTTCATCATGTCTGAAATGTGATTCTAGGGCAGAAAAGGTTAATAACGCCTCATAACTCTTATCAGTTCCGTTTCTTAACTTGAGGAGACTTACTTTTTCCCTGAATTCAAAGTACTCGGCTCAGTATATTTTAAATCTTCAGAGCTCAGAGCGTCATAAAGGTGAATGAATGCTGTCTTGGGTTTGAGCTGTGCCGTAATTTTCAGTTTAGCTCATACAGCGCAAGTGACAGAAGCTTCTGGAAAGAATATTCCTTGCTTTGATTAAACTGGCTGGGTCATTAGGTCTCCATTATTCTTATAGCAGTCGGCTATGGTAGGATGCAAGCCATTGTGTTTATGACCTGAGAACTCTTTCCACTAAATGGAAACGATGATATTAGTTCACTGACATAATTACACAGTTTGGTTCTGGGAGCAAATCTGGAATTGGTCCCTAATGTGTTTTAATTGCTCATGCAACTTTATGGAATTTTTAAGAGTCTGTAGTAGTTCTATTGTGTACATTCCTCGCTGCACAGATAAGCTTTCCTGCCACTTCCCTCAGAGGGGTGCCGCTTCATTCGTCTATTCTGAATTCTTTGTTCTTCTGATTATTTGAAATGTTCTATTCTGAAGTGTGTTAGAGACAGAGACAAAGGTTCTAGATGCTGAGAGAACGAATAGAAGTTGCCGTTTATTAGGCACTTACCGTAGGTCAAGCTTTATTCAAGCCACAATAATAAGAAATCAATAATTCTTTTTCTGGCAGCAGGTGCCGGACACTTGTTATGTGCTGAACACGGCTCTCAGTGGTTTACATAACATTGTCCGTTTCATCCTGCTGCGAACCTAAGAGATATGGTTTGTTTTCATCCTCATTTGAGAGACAAGTGGTGCAGAGACACTGAGTGAATGCCTAAGTCAGTCAGCTAGTTAGTGATGGAGAAAGGAAGTGAACCCAGGCTCTGCGGCGTATGCTCCTTGCTGCTTTGTTGCACTCGATGGCAGGTGTAAGTTCACAGCAATGTCCTCTGGACCCCGTTCCTCGAGCCCCGAGCTGGCACATTGCATCGTGCAGCAAGATGACTGGTGCATGCCACTGTGCTAACACGGAGCTTGAGGTCATTCATTCAGCAGGCACTGATGACCTGTGTGTGTATCTGGGAAAATTAAACACACACTCTGCTGCTGAAGAAAGGTAAGCAGTAAAGAGTGCTAACTGCTGTGTGTTATGGGATTAAAAGGAGATCAATGGCTTCCAGTGGCTTTGAGGGTGCAAGGAAGACCACATGGGGGTGGATGGGTTGAGAAGAGCCTTGTGTGCTGTGTTTAACCAGGACATTCTAAAGAGAGAGGAGTAAGGGGATTTCAGTGTAGAGGGATGGATATTCATAAGCCGACTGCTTGAACATTTTTATGAAAATCACAGGCAAATTAAGCACGTTATATCTGATGACCTCTAAGGTTGCTTCTGTCATTGATGTATTAGTTCCTGACATAATTACACAGTTTGGTTCTGGGAGCAAATCTGGAATTGGTCCCTAATGTGTTTTAATTGCTCATGCAACTTTATGGAATTTTTAAGAGTCTGTAGTAGTTCTATTGTGTACATTCCTCGCTGCACAGATAAGCTTTCCTGCCACTTCCCTCAGAGGGGTGCCGCTTCATTCGTCTATTCTGAATTCTTTGTTCTTCTGATTATTTGAAATGTTCTATTCTGAAGTGTGTTAGAGACAGAGACAAAGGTTCTAGATGCTGAGAGAACGAATAGAAGTTGCCGTTTATTAGGCACTTACCGTAGGTCAAGCTTTATTCAAGCCACAATAATAAGAAATCAATAATTCTTTTTCTGGCAGCAGGTGCCGGACACTTGTTATGTGCTGAACACGGCTCTCAGTGGTTTACATAACATTGTCCGTTTCATCCTGCTGCGAACCTAAGAGATATGGTTTGTTTTCATCCTCATTTGAGAGACAAGTGGTGCAGAGACACTGAGTGAATGCCTAAGTCAGTCAGCTAGTTAGTGATGGAGAAAGGAAGTGAACCCAGGCTCTGCGGCGTATGCTCCTTGCTGCTTTGTTGCACTCGATGGCAGGTGTAAGTTCACAGCAATGTCCTCTGGACCCCGTTCCTCGAGCCCCGAGCTGGCACATTGCATCGTGCAGCAAGATGACTGGTGCATGCCACTGTGCTAACACGGAGCTTGAGGTCATTCATTCAGCAGGCACTGATGACCTGTGTGTGTATCTGGGAAAATTAAACACACACTCTGCTGCTGAAGAAAGGTAAGCAGTAAAGAGTGCTAACTGCTGTGTGTTATGGGATTAAAAGGAGATCAATGGCTTCCAGTGGCTTTGAGGGTGCAAGGAAGACCACATGGGGGTGGATGGGTTGAGAAGAGCCTTGTGTGCTGTGTTTAACCAGGACATTCTAAAGAGAGAGGAGTAAGGGGATTTCAGTGTAGAGGGATGGATATTCATAAGCCGACTGCTTGAACATTTTTATGAAAATCACAGGCAAAATAAGCACGTTATATCTGATGACCTCTAAGGTTGCTTCTGTCATTGAAATTCCCTGAATCTCTGAATCTAAGCCTTGTGGGCATTGAGTAACAAACCTGACAGCACACTCAAGAATTCAACAAGAAATTTGTTTAATTGTGTCTTAGCCATATTCACCCCTGAAAGTCATCTGCCAACTCTTATTTACTAGGAGAGGGCTCTCAAGTTTTTCTTCCTAAGGATCCTTTCCTGAACTCAGTTGCTTTCCCTTGCAGCCATGCAACCTTCCACAGATTATAGAGTGTGTTTGACCAGGCAGATAATTTAATGTCTTCAAATGTCCATAAGGTTTCTCATATTTAACCCTCAGTGTGATTAATTCATTGATGAACATGAAAAATATTTAGTCCTTGTAATTAACAATAAACCCTTGTTGAGAATCTACTTGGTATTAATAACTGGGCTAGCAACGGGATTGTCTAGATGTGAGAGTTGAACCATAAAGAAAGACTGAGTACCAAAGAAATGACGCTTGAACTTTGGTGCTGGAGAAGACTCTAGAGAACAAGGACAGCAAGGACATCAAACCAGTGACTCCTAAAGGAAATCAACCCTGAATATTCATTGGAAACACTGATGTTGACGCTCCAATACTTTGGCCACCTGATGTGAAGAGCTGACTCATTGGAGAGGACCCTGGTGCTAGGAGAGATCGCGGGCAGGAGGAGAAGGGGGCAACAGAGGATGGAATGATTGGATGGTATGATCAACTCAATGGACGCGAACTTGAGCAAACTCGGGGAGACAGTGAAGGACAGGGAAGCCTGGTGTGCTGCAGTCCATGGGGTGCAAGAGTCAGACACGACTGAGCAACTCGCCAACAACAGTAACAGGGGACACGGCAGTCAGCACATGGCTTCAGCTCTGGGAATCTTGGAGCTCACACTCTAGTGAATTACGTCATTTCCGTAGGGTCAGAATGCAGATGCTGAGGCATCCTGGCTCTGCCGCTTATAGGCTGTGTGACCCTGGGCAAGCTGCTTAACCTCCTTGGCTGTCAGTTTCCTCCTGTGTAAATGGAGGTTGATATTAGTCTTAACGTCATAGGATGTTAAAAGGATTAAAGAAGTTATTTTAAAAGTTATTTGTAAAGGGCTTAGAACAATGTATGGCACAGACAGTGGGTTCTGAGAAGAGATTAAGCAAATTATTTAAATCAGCTGAGGGCTTCCCTAGTGGTCCAGTGGGTAAGGACACCACCTTGCAGTCCCACGTGCCGCGGAGCAGCTGGACCAATGTGTCCAATTACCAAGCTGGAGCTCTGGAGTGCATGCGCCCAAAGTCAGTGCTCTGCAACGAGAGAGGCCACTGCGATGGCAGGCCCACATAGGCCAAAAGAACAAACATGGAAATAAATGAAAGACCAACAGAAGTGGCTGGAAAAAAAAAAAAAGGAATTATTATTATTAAATCAGCTGATAGTTACGTATGTATTTTCTTATATATTGACACCCATAGTTAACTGTCACTCTGAACATCATTGAAGTTTTGTCTTTAGCTAAGTGTGTAATTTTTGCAGTGATAGGACTACTTGTCAAGTTAACTCTTGAATAGTTTTTCTGGAAAGAAACTCATATGTAACGGGGATAGATTCGAAGGGTGACCACAAGTGATGCTCTGCTCGGTAATTGGGATCCTGTGCTTCCATTTTCTGGCAAAGAATCATCCTTTCTTAGATGTTTTACTTCCATCACTAGCTCCAGTTTTCTTTCTGGCATTCTTTTCCCCAAAGAAACAGTGTTTCAAAGAATGAGCAAACTCTGGCAAGGGCAGGAGAAGGGGGCAACAGAGGATGGAATGATTGGATGGTATGATCAACTCAATGGACGCGAACTTGAGCAAACTCGGGGAGACAGTGAAGGACAGGGAAGCCTGGTGTGCTGCAGTCCATGGGGTGCAAGAGTCAGACACGACTGAGCAACTCGCCAACAACAGTAACAGGGGACACGGCAGTCAGCACATGGCTTCAGCTCTGGGAATCTTGGAGCTCACACTCTAGTGAATTACGTCATTTCCGTAGGGTCAGAATGCAGATGCTGAGGCATCCTGGCTCTGCCGCTTATAGGCTGTGTGACCCTGGGCAAGCTGCTTAACCTCCTTGGCTGTCAGTTTCCTCCTGTGTAAATGGAGGTTGATATTAGTCTTAACGTCATAGGATGTTAAAAGGATTAAAGAAGTTATTTTAAAAGTTATTTGTAAAGGGCTTAGAACAATGTATGGCACAGACAGTGGGTTCTGAGAAGAGATTAAGCAAATTATTTAAATCAGCTGAGGGCTTCCCTAGTGGTCCAGTGGGTAAGGACACCACCTTGCAGTCCCACGTGCCGCGGAGCAGCTGGACCAATGTGTCCAATTACCAAGCTGGAGCTCTGGAGTGCATGCGCCCAAAGTCAGTGCTCTGCAACGAGAGAGGCCACTGCGATGGCAGGCCCACATAGGCCAAAAGAACAAACATGGAAATAAATGAAAGACCAACAGAAGTGGCTGGAAAAAAAAAAAGGAATTATTATTATTAAATCAGCTGATAGTTACGTATGTATTTTCTTATATATTGACACCCATAGTTAACTGTCACTCTGAACATCATTGAAGTTTTGTCTTTAGCTAAGTGTGTAATTTTTGCAGTGATAGGACTACTTGTCAAGTTAACTCTTGAATAGTTTTTCTGGAAAGAAACTCATATGTAACGGGGATAGATTCGAAGGGTGACCACAAGTGATGCTCTGCTCGGTAATTGGGATCCTGTGCTTCCATTTTCTGGCAAAGAATCATCCTTTCTTAGATGTTTTACTTCCATCACTAGCTCCAGTTTTCTTTCTGGCATTCTTTTCCCCAAAGAAACAGTGTTTCAAAAAGAATCCCTTCCTGAGAATAGCTTCCTGAGACACAGCCTCCAAGAAAGGCTTTGGAAGCAGTGTGCCCGGGCGTGAGGTGGGATCAGCCAGATGTTCACGGCAGAGGAAATAGACCGTGCGAGGGCCTGGAGGCAAGAGAGAGCCGTGCCTGCAACAGAGGAGGGTGGCAGGAAAACGTGCGTGGTTGTCAGGAGGGCACGTGGCAGGCAGCGCGGGGTCTTTACGTCTGCAGATATCTGAGTTCATCAGGAAGGCACTGGAGGACCCCTGAGCAGTTTTATCGTGGGTGAGCAACGGAGAATTTAACCCTGTCCAGGATGAGAGCTGGCCTTTGCGCTTGGTTGCTGGGAGGTGACCTCTAAGCCCTTGCGATGTCCTGCCTGATAGGAACCTCTTTGTTCTCCTGGGGGCCTTGGGCCAAGCAGCAGAGCTTGGGACCTAGGGTGGGGATGTTGAGTCAGGGGTCCAGAGTGACTGCAGACAGACGAGCTCCTCACACGTTCTGTCAGGAAAGAAGTGCTGTTCCTGAGTCCACAGCACGAGGACCATGGAAGCTCTGCTCTTGGGACTTTTCGTGGGCTCTGTCCTTGTAAGTTTTCCCTTGGCTGATTCTCATTGGCAGTACCACACGACTTGTGGGATCGTAGTTCCCCAAAGACTGCAGCGGACGTGCCAAGTCTTAATCACTGAACTGCCAGGGAATTGCCTGATATATATATATATATATATATTTGTAGTTGATTTACAGTGTTGTGTTAGTTTCAGGTGTAAAGCGATTCAGATATACATATAAGTGTGTGTTCGTGTGTCTGTTTATATCTCTGTATCTATCTAATTATATTCTTTTCAGGTTATTTTCTCTTAGGTGATTACGAGATATTGAGTGTAGTTCCCTGTACTATACAGGCAGTCCTTGTATGTAAGTCTATTTTATATTGACCAATGTGTACCTTAATCCCAACTCTTAATCTGTCTCTCCGCCCCGCGCCCCCAACCCCCACCCCCCGCAGCTGCCTGTCTGACTGATTTAACTTTTGTCCTTTTTCTGTATAAACCACAACCACAAGAATGACAGTTCTCAGTGAGTTCTGTTCGTCAGTCTATCCAGCGATCAAGCCTCTGGGTGTTTTCAATGAGTTCTGTTCCTCCGTCTACCTGGTGACCAAGCCTCCAGGGGTTTCAGGAATCTGCCAGACTTGCAGCTTGCGTCAGCGTGAGGTGATCGCACGTACTGTGCTCCCTCTGCTTGTGCAGTTGGCTCATCTTTACAGGGGTGGTTAAAATAGTCAGTGAGTGACGCTCTCAAAAATGAACTTTAGAGATTATATTGATACTTGTAATAGCTGTCATGATTTAAATGTTAGAAAATTTAAAATACGAGTGAAAATCGCCCATGGCCACAGTTCGCTCTGTCACACACATGCTTTTGTGCATGCACATACACACACACACACAGTTTCTTTCAGACTTTTTTTTTCCAGTTCAGGTACCTAGTTTATATGCCAAGGCTTTCCTAAGAAGTACAATCCCAGGGCAGCAACAGTGAGGGAAAAGCGGAAGAAGGCAGAGAAGGTTTAAAAAACAAATATAATGTGTCAGTTATGGAGTGATCAAGAGCCTCTCAAGGAAACATAGCTTTCGTGGGACTTCCACATCTCAGAAGAGTCTGTTAGGGGCTGGAAGAGGGAGGTTCTTACCTGAAGGTTCCTTCTAAATTCTTGCGTCTCCTTGGTCAGGCTTTGCCCCGTAGGCATCAACTTCCTGGGATTTCTGCACTGTGTTACCGGCCTCTGCATGCAGGTGATGGAGAAGGGAAGTCCTGCCCAGAGCTCAGGTGTTTCATCTGGGCTTGGCAATGGGAGCAGGTGCCTAAAATGGACTTGTGATTTGAACCTCCTGCTGGTGCCAGGGGCTGAACCCGGACCTGTCCTTGTCTGGACAAGAGGCACCAGCCAGGGTCAGGAGACTAAGCAGGTGTTGGGGGCAGCGGTGGGAATCTCACTGAACCAGCAGCCAAAGCCCCAGGGGTGGCAGGATCAGAATCTGGGTTCACAACAAGAGAAGGCATAATTTTCTCACTTAACTCTTAGCCACCAATATGTTACTAAACATCTTAAGCCCACGCTCCTTTGTTTCTTTCTTTTCTGTATAAACCACAACCACAAGAATGACAGTTCTCAGTGAGTTCTGTTCGTCAGTCTATCCAGCGATCAAGCCTCTGGGTGTTTTCAATGAGTTCTGTTCCTCCGTCTACCTGGTGACCAAGCCTCCAGGGGTTTCAGGAATCTGCCAGACTTGCAGCTTGCGTCAGCGTGAGGTGATCGCACGTACTGTGCTCCCTCTGCTTGTGCAGTTGGCTCATCTTTACAGGGGTGGTTAAAATAGTCAGTGAGTGACGCTCTCAAAAATGAACTTTAGAGATTATATTGATACTTGTAATAGCTGTCATGATTTAAATGTTAGAAAATTTAAAATACGAGTGAAAATCGCCCATGGCCACAGTTCGCTCTGTCACACACATGCTTTTGTGCATGCACATACACACACACACACAGTTTCTTTCAGACTTTTTTTTTCCAGTTCAGGTACCTAGTTTATATGCCAAGGCTTTCCTAAGAAGTACAATCCCAGGGCAGCAACAGTGAGGGAAAAGCGGAAGAAGGCAGAGAAGGTTTAAAAAACAAATATAATGTGTCAGTTATGGAGTGATCAAGAGCCTCTCAAGGAAACATAGCTTTCGTGGGACTTCCACATCTCAGAAGAGTCTGTTAGGGGCTGGAAGAGGGAGGTTCTTACCTGAAGGTTCCTTCTAAATTCTTGCGTCTCCTTGGTCAGGCTTTGCCCCGTAGGCATCAACTTCCTGGGATTTCTGCACTGTGTTACCGGCCTCTGCATGCAGGTGATGGAGAAGGGAAGTCCTGCCCAGAGCTCAGGTGTTTCATCTGGGCTTGGCAATGGGAGCAGGTGCCTAAAATGGACTTGTGATTTGAACCTCCTGCTGGTGCCAGGGGCTGAACCCGGACCTGTCCTTGTCTGGACAAGAGGCACCAGCCAGGGTCAGGAGACTAAGCAGGTGTTGGGGGCAGCGGTGGGAATCTCACTGAACCAGCAGCCAAAGCCCCAGGGGTGGCAGGATCAGAATCTGGGTTCACAACAAGAGAAGGCATAATTTTCTCACTTAACTCTTAGCCACCAATATGTTACTAAACATCTATCTGATTATAGCACGTGTATCATTTTTAAATGGCTGTATAGTCTCTCAGTGGCTATAAATTGTGGATTAGTGCTGCATTGCTAGACATCTAAATGACTGCCAAGTTTTTTGGTATTCAATTGGTGCTCTGATAAATATCATAGTACGTATTTGTTTTGGACCATATTTTCTGGGGATATGTTTCTAGAAGTAGAAAAGCTACATCAGAAAGAAAATTTGTGCTTTCTAAGCTTTCTGTGTTAAGTCAATGAGATTTTTGAGTCCTGAGCTTTGAGTGTTTCTCTTGAGAGCATGAAAGACTCTCTTGGCTTTTGAAGCAGACTTGGGGTTGAGATTCCCTGAGAAATGGCTGAAGTTCGTATCTGGCCACTGGCCACTACAGAGAAGTCCCTGGTCACGGAGGTGGGAGACCTGGCTGAAGTCAGAATCGCATGTGCATGGGCTCTCAGCAGAGGGGACAGCTGTGGGAGCCTGGTGAGGTGGGTCCCTGGTTGGTGAGGGCTCGGGGGAAGCTAGAAAGCCCACATCCGAATGGTCAGCAATTCAGAATTGAAATTATTTGAATGTGTAAGAAAACAAGCAAACAAAACCCCAAGATTTGAGTGCTAGCCAAATAAAGCTTATCTCAGAAGCAAATCTAGTTATTGTAACCTAAATTTGGCAAACCCCCAATTTTTCAGGGCTTTGGCCATAGAATGAGGGGGTCACCTGCTATGTCGAGGATATTTTACAGTACTTTTCCTTTCCATGGATCTCATGGAAAAGAATATTTGGGAAAGATTTTTCACACTAAAAGTATTTCTCATTTTTTAAAAATTTATTGAAGTATAGTTGACTTAACAATGCTCTTTTAATATCTGATATATAGCAAAGTAAGTCAGTTATATATATATTCATATATAAATGAGTGATTCAGTTATATGTAATGAGATTATTACAGTACACACTGTGCATACAGTATATTATATTATTGTGTACTATAGTATTATATTACAGGATGTTGACTATTGTTCCCTGTGCTATACAGTAGGACCTTGTTGCTTTATATCTTAATCCCAAACTCCTGATTTATTCCTCCCGATCACTTCCCCCTTTGGTGACTGTAAATTTGTTTTCTTTGTCTGTGAGTTTGTTTCTATTTTGTCAGTAAGTTCATTTGGGTCATATGCTAGATTACACATATGTGGAAGGACTTCTGACTTACTGAGCATGATCATCTCTAGGTCTACCTATGCTGCTGCAAATGGCATTATTTCCCTCTTTTTTTATGGCTGAGTAGTATTTTACCACACACACACACACACACACACACCCATCTTCTTTATCCATTCATTTGTCGATGGGGACTTAGGTGGCTTGCATATCTTGGCTATTGTAAACAGCGCTGCAGGGAGCATTGGGGTACATGTATCTTTGTGAATTATAGTTTTCTCCAGCCGCGTGCCCAGGTGTGGGCCTGCTGGTTCATGTATGAAGCCTGTCTTTAGTTTTCCACCCACTGTCTTCCCTGCTGGTCTCCTAGGGGCTGCACCATTTACATGCCCACCCACGGTGCCGCGGCATCCTTCCCTCCACGCCCCTTCCAGTACTTACCATCTGTAGACTTTTTAATGATGGTCATTCCAGTGTGAAGTGGCACCTCATTGTAATTTTGATTTGCATTTCTATAATAATTACTAATGTTGAGCATCTTTTCATGTGTTTATTGGTCATCATGCGTCTCCTTTGGAGAAACAGCCATTTAAGGCTTTGCTCATTTTTCTTTTTACTGGCTTTTGTTGTTGCTATTGAGTTGTATGGGCTGTTTGTATATTTTGGAAATTAAGCCCTTGTTGATCGCATCATTTGAGAGTGCATTTCTTAAACAGCCTCTAATAGCCAGTGCTACCACCTTGAACTGTTATGACGCCTACAAGAGCAATTTTGAAAATGGCTATCTTAATGAGCTTCTGCAGCCCTAGCTCATGTGAGCACATGGGAAGCAGGGGACAACAAAGCCTCACTGTTACCTTTTCAGACGCCAGCTGTGTGGGAATCACTGGTGGGAAGGAAGCATCGGGACACTGCAGGGTCTGTGTCCTGATGTTGGAAACAGCCCCCCGGTGGGGCCTGGTGGGCCTCCCTCCTCCACCAGCACCTGTCCCCTCAGCAAGGCGAGAGGGCTGGGCCCTGCTGGTGGCGTTTCTCCTGGAGCTGTCGTGGTCCTGGCCCTCGTGCTCAGTGTGGACCACCGTGGCTTGTTTTCTGTCTGTGAGCCTGTTTCCGTTTTGTAAATAAGTTCATTTGTATCTTTTTTTAGATGCCACATGTGAGTTATATCATATGAGATTTGCCTTTCTCTGTCTGACTGACTTCAGGCAGGTTCATCTGCGTTACAAGGATTCTCTTTTGTAAGGAAAGTCAGTGCACTGGAAAGCACAAGGGCCAGGGCAGCAGGAGGAGCGGATGATCAGAGGGGAGGAGGAGGTGCTTGGCTCGGAAGCCAGTGGACTCCATTAAGACAGGCTTGTGCATTGTTCCAGTGCCCGAGGACAAGTTCAAACTCAAGGGAAGGGGTTGAGCCTGATAAAACTGGTCAAATTTTCAGGCATTTTGTCCAGATTGGTCAGTGGGGACAAACAGTCCAGCCAATCATTTATGAGACAAAGAATGGGAACTGGGGGTCTGTGTTTGGCTTTCTTGTGGCTAAGCAGAGGGACATATGCAGTTCTGGCCTAATCAAAATTCCAGTACTTACCATTGTAGACTTTTTAATGATGGTCATTCCAGTGTGAAGTGGCACCTCATTGTAATTTTGATTTGCATTTCTATAATAATTACTAATGTTGAGCATCTTTTCATGTGTTTATTGGTCATCATGCGTCTCCTTTGGAGAAACAGCCATTTAAGGCTTTGCTCATTTTTCTTTTTACTGGCTTTTGTTGTTGCTATTGAGTTGTATGGGCTGTTTGTATATTTTGGAAATTAAGCCCTTGTTGATCGCATCATTTGAGAGTGCATTTCTTAAACAGCCTCTAATAGCCAGTGCTACCACCTTGAACTGTTATGACGCCTACAAGAGCAATTTTGAAAATGGCTATCTTAATGAGCTTCTGCAGCCCTAGCTCATGTGAGCACATGGGAAGCAGGGGACAACAAAGCCTCACTGTTACCTTTTCAGACGCCAGCTGTGTGGGAATCACTGGTGGGAAGGAAGCATCGGGACACTGCAGGGTCTGTGTCCTGATGTTGGAAACAGCCCCCCGGTGGGGCCTGGTGGGCCTCCCTCCTCCACCAGCACCTGTCCCCCCTCAGCAAGGCGAGAGGGCTGGGCCCTGCTGGTGGCGTTTCTCCTGGAGCTGTCGTGGTCCTGGCCCTCGTGCTCAGTGTGGACCACCGTGGCTTGTTTTCTGTCTGTGAGCCTGTTTCCGTTTTGTAAATAAGTTCATTTGTATCTTTTTTTAGATGCCACATGTGAGTTATATCATATGAGATTTGCCTTTCTCTGTCTGACTGACTTCAGGCAGGTTCATCTGCGTTACAAGGGATTCTCTTTTGTAAGGAAAGTCAGTGCACTGGAAAGCACAAGGGCCAGGGCAGCAGGAGGAGCGGATGATCAGAGGGGAGGAGGAGGTGCTTGGCCCGGAAGCCAGTGGACTCCATTAAGACAGGCTTGTGCATTGTTCCAGTGCCCGAGGACAAGTTCAAACTCAAGGGAAGGGGTTGAGCCTGATAAAACTGGTCAAATTTTCAGGCATTTTGTCCAGATTGGTCAGTGGGGACAAACAGTCCAGCCAATCATTTATGAGACAAAGAATGGGAACTGGGGGTCTGTGTTTGGCTTTCTTGTGGCTAAGCAGAGGGACATATGCAGTTCTGGCCTAAATTCTGTAGAGGAAGGTGGATATCTGCAGTTGGCCGCTCCCTGGAACACTGAAAGCAGGGGCAGAGTGTCACCAGCACTGCTTTTCAGAGCCAGGGGCTCAGGAAGGTTTGGCGTCACCAGCAGGAACAGAGGCAGGCAGCAGCGGGCAGCTGGCAGCAGAGGGGAGGGCGGCTTGTGAGCTGGGGCTGGAGGAAGCAAACCAGGCCAGCAGCCAGGGTCCGAGCAGCAGTGGGTGCTGCGGGCTGCCCCCTGTCCTTGTCACTCTGACTCGCACGCGGGATGTCGTTGGCTGCGCCCCTGACTTGCAGGAGCTTCTCCCTCTGGGACAGTCAGACCCATCAGGAAGAAGAACCACGTGGCCACCAGCAGTCCTTCCCAGACAGACTCCTCACCGGGCCTTCGGGTTGGCTGTTGAGGCAGGAAGCTTTGGGCTTTGACGCTGGATGGCTTGGAGGCACTCCCCCTTGAAAGTGAGGACCCAGAAGAAAGCCCCAAAGATTTGGTGGATGAGAACCCCTTCTGGGCTTGTTCAGGCTCCTTCACCCCTCTAGTTAACCTCCTCTGATGGTGGAGATGGAATCTGCAGCTGTTGACTTCGGCACAAATGACCCACAAGGTGCGGGTCTGTTGGCTGAGTTGCATGTTTCAATTAGAAGCCTGTGCTGAACTCTAATTTTCTAACACACCAGTTAGCCTTCTCTTGGAACCCACAGGGTGTCCATGGAAGCTGTAGAAGCTGACATTCCCCTGAGAGTTTCAAGGAAAGTCAGTGCACTGGAAAGCACAAGGGCCAGGGCAGCAGGAGGAGCGGATGATCAGAGGGGAGGAGGAGGTGCTTGGCCCGGAAGCCAGTGGACTCCATTAAGACAGGCTTGTGCATTGTTCCAGTGCCCGAGGACAAGTTCAAACTCAAGGGAAGGGGTTGAGCCTGATAAAACTGGTCAAATTTTCAGGCATTTTGTCCAGATTGGTCAGTGGGGACAAACAGTCCAGCCAATCATTTATGAGACAAAGAATGGGAACTGGGGGTCTGTGTTTGGCTTTCTTGTGGCTAAGCAGAGGGACATATGCAGTTCTGGCCTAAATTCTGTAGAGGAAGGTGGATATCTGCAGTTGGCCGCTCCCTGGAACACTGAAAGCAGGGGCAGAGTGTCACCAGCACTGCTTTTCAGAGCCAGGGGCTCAGGAAGGTTTGGCGTCACCAGCAGGAACAGAGGCAGGCAGCAGCGGGCAGCTGGCAGCAGAGGGGAGGGCGGCTTGTGAGCTGGGGCTGGAGGAAGCAAACCAGGCCAGCAGCCAGGGTCCGAGCAGCAGTGGGTGCTGCGGGCTGCCCCCTGTCCTTGTCACTCTGACTCGCACGCGGGATGTCGTTGGCTGCGCCCCTGACTTGCAGGAGCTTCTCCCTCTGGGACAGTCAGACCCATCAGGAAGAAGAACCACGTGGCCACCAGCAGTCCTTCCCAGACAGACTCCTCACCGGGCCTTCGGGTTGGCTGTTGAGGCAGGAAGCTTTGGGCTTTGACGCTGGATGGCTTGGAGGCACTCCCCCTTGAAAGTGAGGACCCAGAAGAAAGCCCCAAAGATTTGGTGGATGAGAACCCCTTCTGGGCTTGTTCAGGCTCCTTCACCCCTCTAGTTAACCTCCTCTGATGGTGGAGATGGAATCTGCAGCTGTTGACTTCGGCACAAATGACCCACAAGGTGCGGGTCTGTTGGCTGAGTTGCATGTTTCAATTAGAAGCCTGTGCTGAACTCTAATTTTCTAACACACCAGTTAGCCTTCTCTTTAAAAGACCCATTTATTTATCTTTGTTTAAACCCTACAGGGTGTCCATGGAAGCATCTGTAGAAGAAAACTTCTGAAAAAACCCACAGTTTTGGGCAACCAACCAATCTCCTTTTTTTTGGTTGACAAGAGAGATTTCAGGGGATGTTTTGTAAAATCATCTGGCTGTGCCAGACGGCATGAGGGATCTTAATTCCCTGACCAGGAATTGAACCTGCTCCTCCCGCACTGGCGATGTGGAGCCTCACCCAGCGAGCCACCGGGGAGGCCCCTCAGGGGCTCCTTTAGATGCCGACTGGCCGAGAGTGGGGGGCTGGGGCTCCGGGGCAGCTTGGGGGCAGTGGGGCATCCCCACGTGAGCTGCTGGTTCAGACGCGCCAGCAAGGAAACGAGCCATGGGGTCACGCTGCTTCCGGCCTCGTGCTCCTCTGGCCTGGGCCGCAGGGACCTCCCGGGACGTGGCTGCAGGGACATCCCCGGACGTGGCAGGGAGAGGCCAACCCCCAGCATCCCTATGTGCGGAGTCCAAGCTTCGGGGACTCTGTGCCGACCTCAGAATTTGCTTTTCTTTTATCACTGACCAATCATGGTATTAGGACAGAATCTGATTTTTACCTTTCTGATAATTCCATAGGGAAGCGCTGTACTGTGATCTACAGCTTATAGACGGCACCGAAATACAGACCCTGTGAGAGAAGGGGCTTTTGTCTGTTTTAGGCTCTTTCCTGTCCCCAGCACACTCTCAACTTCCTGGCACCAGTCAGGTGACGTGTCTAAGCACAGCTGGCACCAGCCTCCTTCTCTCTGTCCCCTGGGTGACTGTGTCACGGCCTCTTCCGTCTTCTGTAGGAGGAGCTGAGGACAGGGGCGTTCCAAGAGCCCCGCCAGGTGGATGCTTTGCCTCTGACCAGTCACATCTAAGGTGGGGCCCCAGGAAACGATTTTCTTCTGGTCTCTGGAGAGGATCTTGGCACAGTTGCCCTCAGCAGCTGGAGAGGGAACAGCCTAGCTTTCACCGTTGGTGGACTGGAGTCGCACAATGCCAAGGGTCTGTTGGCTGAGTTGCATGTTTCAATTAGAAGCCTGTGCTGAACTCTAATTTTCTAACACACCAGTTAGCCTTCTCTTTAAAAGACCCATTTATTTATCTTTGTTTAAACCCTACAGGGTGTCCATGGAAGCATCTGTAGAAGAAAACTTCTGAAAAAACCCACAGTTTTGGGCAACCAACCAATCTCCTTTTTTTTGGTTGACAAGAGAGATTTCAGGGGATGTTTTGTAAAATCATCTGGCTGTGCCAGACGGCATGAGGGATCTTAATTCCCTGACCAGGAATTGAACCTGCTCCTCCGCACTGGCGATGTGGAGCCTCACCCAGCGAGCCACCGGGGAGGCCCCTCAGGGGCTCCTTTAGATGCCGACTGGCCGAGAGTGGGGGGCTGGGGCTCCGGGGCAGCTTGGGGGCAGTGGGGCATCCCCACGTGAGCTGCTGGTTCAGACGCGCCAGCAAGGAAACGAGCCATGGGGTCACGCTGCTTCCGGCCTCGTGCTCCTCTGGCCTGGGCCGCAGGGACCTCCCGGGACGTGGCTGCAGGGACATCCCCGGACGTGGCAGGGAGAGGCCAACCCCCAGCATCCCTATGTGCGGAGTCCAAGCTTCGGGGACTCTGTGCCGACCTCAGAATTTGCTTTTCTTTTATCACTGACCAATCATGGTATTAGGACAGAATCTGATTTTTACCTTTCTGATAATTCCATAGGGAAGCGCTGTACTGTGATCTACAGCTTATAGACGGCACCGAAATACAGACCCTGTGAGAGAAGGGGCTTTTGTCTGTTTTAGGCTCTTTCCTGTCCCCAGCACACTCTCAACTTCCTGGCACCAGTCAGGTGACGTGTCTAAGCACAGCTGGCACCAGCCTCCTTCTCTCTGTCCCCTGGGTGACTGTGTCACGGCCTCTTCCGTCTTCTGTAGGAGGAGCTGAGGACAGGGGCGTTCCAAGAGCCCCGCCAGGTGGATGCTTTGCCTCTGACCAGTCACATCTAAGGTGGGGGCCCCAGGGGAAACGATTTTCTTCTGGTCTCTGGAGAGGATCTTCGGCACAGTTGCCCTCAGCAGCTGGAGAGGGAACAGCCTAGCTTTCACCGTTGTGACTGGACGGTTCGGGCCCATCTGGCTACCCACCCGCTGCTCAAAGGCTGCGAGAGGCCGAGGTTGTCTGTCCTCCTGAGTGGACGGGTGTGCGTGCCAGGCCCGGCCCCGGCCTTTTCTAGGCTGCTTGATGCGCCTTTGGCCTGAGCACTGCCCTCTCTACCCGCGCAGGCCTGGACTGAGGCCAGGGCCTCCTCTGATTTCTAGCCCCCCTCATGTCCCACAGGAAACACCACCTTTGTGCTGGGCCATGCCCACCTCGCACCCAGGTGCCCTTAAAACCCGAGTCAGGTCTCTGCTTTTCAAAGTCCTCTTATTTATTTTATATGGACTTCTTATTTCTTCTTCTCTCTTTTTTTTCTCTTGCCTGGACCCAATTATTTTCACCTCCTTCTATTTTCATCGTATTTTCTCTTATTCTCTGTTGTGTTTAGCTGTGTATTCTATCCTGTGTGGATGAAAAATCCTCTTGCCTTGGTGAGGCCACCCCTGACGGCAAGGTTTCTGCTGTGCAGAGCTCCTACCCTGCGTGTTGGCTTGTTGACATGATGGTGGCCCCCTTGGAGCTTGGACTGACGACCAAGAAAGATGATCTGAACTGACCTCTGGCTGGTGGACTGTAGAGGGGGGTTAAGTCTCAAGGGACAGGTGGGCCACATGATTGGGGCAGAGCCTACCATGTGTCAGGAGTGTCCCTGACTGGTGGGGCCCTGAGACCTCAGCACTACCCTTCTCTCTGCAGAAAAGAGTTAACAGGAAATAGGCTGCATCATTCCTGTCCCCAGCACACTCTCAACTTCCTGGCACCAGTCAGGTGACGTGTCTAAGCACAGCTGGCACCAGCCTCCTTCTCTCTGTCCCCTGGGTGACTGTGTCACGGCCTCTTCCGTCTTCTGTAGGAGGAGCTGAGGACAGGGCGTTCAAGAGCCCCGCCAGGTGGATGCTTTGCCTCTGACCAGTCACATCTAAGGTGGGGGCCCCAGGGGAAACGATTTTCTTCTGGTCTCTGGAGAGGATCTTCGGCACAGTTGCCCTCAGCAGCTGGAGAGGGAACAGCCTAGCTTTCACCGTTGTGACTGGACGGTTCGGGCCCATCTGGCTACCCACCCGCTGCTCAAAGGCTGCGAGAGGCCGAGGTTGTCTGTCCTCCTGAGTGGACGGGTGTGCGTGCCAGGCCCGGCCCCGGCCTTTTCTAGGCTGCTTGATGCGCCTTTGGCCTGAGCACTGCCCTCTCTACCCGCGCAGGCCTGGACTGAGGCCAGGGCCTCCTCTGATTTCTAGCCCCCCTCATGTCCCACAGGAAACACCACCTTTGTGCTGGGCCATGCCCACCTCGCACCCAGGTGCCCTTAAAACCCGAGTCAGGTCTCTGCTTTTCAAAGTCCTCTTATTTATTTTATATGGACTTCTTATTTCTTCTTCTCTCTTTTTTTTCTCTTGCCTGGACCCAATTATTTTCACCTCCTTCTATTTTCATCGTATTTTCTCTTATTCTCTGTTGTGTTTAGCTGTGTATTCTATCCTGTGTGGATGAAAAATCCTCTTGCCTTGGTGAGGCCACCCCTGACGGCAAGGTTTCTGCTGTGCAGAGCTCCTACCCTGCGTGTTGGCTTGTTGACATGATGGTGGCCCCCTTGGAGCTTGGACTGACGACCAAGAAAGATGATCTGAACTGACCTCTGGCTGGTGGACTGTAGAGGGGGGTTAAGTCTCAAGGGACAGGTGGGCCACATGATTGGGGCAGAGCCCTACCATGTGTCAGGAGTGTCCCCTGACTGGTGGGGCCCTGAGACCTCAGCACTACCCTTCTCTCTGCAGAAAAGAGTTAACAGGAAATAGGCTGCATCATTCACTTGTCAGGGTTGAGGTGGATGAGCCAATCCCATTAACTGCCTGCATTCAGAGAGTGAAAGAGAGAGGACAGGGAGAGGGAGGGATGGAGAGAGATCCTTCATGAGGAGAGTCAAGCAAATGGAGAAATATCTCGTTTCCTGATGACGAAGAGTCAGTAACAGAGTAGGTTCAGGTGTGTGGGAACACGGGGCTCCTCCAGCCCGTGATGGGGACATCCTCTGGCCTCCCCCTACCCCAGGGCTACAGGTTGCCCTGTGGAACTCACTTCCGCAGGAAGCAGAGCACACAAGTCAGGAGGTGGCCTAGCACCTCCCCTGTCTGCAGGGTCCGGGACTCAGACCTTTCAGCCCCTCCAGCAGGACCACCTGCTCGGCGGGGGGCCCTTTGGGTGCTTTAATGGGGTCCTCTTTGGGTGACGAGGTGTAGACATGTGGGAACTATGTAGCTCTGATGGTCCTCCTGGCCTTGACGTCAGCTGCCTGAGGGCCTCAGGAAAGTGCCTTCACTTCTCTGGGCCTTGTCTTCTTCTTTTTTGTTGTTTTATTTTTTTCGGTTCATAAAATTTTCTTTTCTTCTTTTTTTTTTTTTCGGGGCATTGTCTTCTTCATCTGTGAGGTGGGGATGCAAGGGTCTCCCACTTTTGGGAAGTTCACTTCATGCTGCTTGGCTTTTGCAGAAGACCTGCACTAGGACCTGTTTTTGCCAAATGAAATAAATCAGAAGACTTTCACTTTTAGAGAAAAGGCGAAGAAACAAGAATCTTGAGGGTTGTGTTCAGAGTTTGTTTTGCAGCAGCTGCTTTAGGGGCTCCCCAAGCAGCAGAGTGGCCCCCCAGGCTCCCTCCCCAGAGCCCCACCCAGAGCTCAGCCTCCAGCCGCCAGAGCTTTGAACCGTGTCGGAGCATCTGTGCTTTATCTTGATTTATTGTGTACCTGTTCACAAGATGTGTCTCAAGATAATTGCTTCTTCCCTTTATGGAGTTTTCGTTACGGGAACTTTCATAGGAATGCTGTGCTTTGGGTAGTGGGAGAAGCCTGTAGCACCAGCTCCTCCTTTAGAGGATGCTGTGAAGATTAGCTGAGGCCGCGCGGATAAGATGCTTAGCCCAGGGCTGGCATGAGGTCAGCGCTCAAGAACACTGGTGGCTATTTTTTTATTTTGAAAACAATGTTAAGCTGTGTCATCTCTCAGTGATGCCCGATGGTCCCGTTATCATGAGTTCTGAGACTTTTTTTTTTTAATTTAAAAAAAAAATTTATTTTACTTTTACAGAGTTTTGTTGTTTGCAGATATGTATGATCCCCAAATAGTCTAAGACTTCTAGATTTTGAATTTCAAAGTCCTCTCCAGCCCTCGTGCTCTGTGGCTTGCTTTGCTCAGTTATGACTCCTTAGCGGAAATGAAGAACGGCCTTCTCATGAGCACGAATTTGAAGAACATGGAGTCTCTTAGCTCTCTCTTCTCTGAGATAAGCTAGCTCCATACCAGCCCTCTCCAGCTTCCGGGAGGACCAGAGGTCCATGCCCAGGAAGACGTCCACTGGCTTGTTTGTCCATCTCGAAAGCCCAGAAGAGGCCCACATCCTGTTTCCCACCTTATTCTACTCCTCTGGACATACTGCACAGAATCTAATATCTAATCTGCGTTCATTGCTTGATTTATTTGGTGCTTTTAAGCGTCTCATTCTCTGCAACTGTATCTGTGCTTGGGATTAGTTTTCCCAGATGCTTAACTGGCACTCGCCCAGCAGGAATCTTGTTTTCCTGTGTGCTGGCTCTGCTTGTAGTCTCCTTAGGTCCACTTTTATCGTTTGTCTTTCTTCCCCCGTGTTCCTCAGGCTGCCCCACATAGTTACAAGGATGCTACCAGTTAGCAGCACAGAGCGTGCGGTCTGCTTGTCCAGCTCTCTGTGGGTTTAGCCAGCGGGCCTGTCTGAATCTTCATGTTCTGACCTAGTGTTTTATAGCACGAGTCACCCAAGCTATTGAGACATTATCCCAGCTCTTCTGAGTCTTGAACAGCCTGATGTGTCTGCATTCTTTGAAAAAACCCAAAAGTGAAGCGTAAAAATCCTCCTTTATGGAGTTTTCGTTACGGGAACTTTCATAGGAATGCTGTGCTTTGGGTAGTGGGAGAAGCCTGTAGCACCAGCTCCTCCTTTAGAGGATGCTGTGAAGATTAGCTGAGGCGCGGATAAGATGCTTAGCCCAGGGCTGGCATGAGGTCAGCGCTCAAGAACACTGGTGGCTATTTTTTTATTTTGAAAACAATGTTAAGCTGTGTCATCTCTCAGTGATGCCCGATGGTCCCGTTATCATGAGTTCTGAGACTTTTTTTTTTTAATTTAAAAAAAAAATTTATTTTACTTTTACAGAGTTTTGTTGTTTGCAGATATGTATGATCCCCAAATAGTCTAAGACTTCTAGATTTTGAATTTCAAAGTCCTCTCCAGCCCTCGTGCTCTGTGGCTTGCTTTGCTCAGTTATGACTCCTTAGCGGAAATGAAGAACGGCCTTCTCATGAGCACGAATTTGAAGAACATGGAGTCTCTTAGCTCTCTCTTCTCTGAGATAAGCTAGCTCCATACCAGCCCTCTCCAGCTTCCGGGAGGACCAGAGGTCCATGCCCAGGAAGACGTCCACTGGCTTGTTTGTCCATCTCGAAAGCCCAGAAGAGGCCCACATCCTGTTTCCCACCTTATTCTACTCCTCTGGACATACTGCACAGAATCTAATATCTAATCTGCGTTCATTGCTTGATTTATTTGGTGCTTTTAAGCGTCTCATTCTCTGCAACTGTATCTGTGCTTGGGATTAGTTTTCCCAGATGCTTAACTGGCACTCGCCCAGCAGGAATCTTGTTTTCCTGTGTGCTGGCTCTGCTTGTAGTCTCCTTAGGTCCACTTTTATCGTTTGTCTTTCTTCCCCCGTGTTCCTCAGGCTGCCCCACATAGTTACAAGGATGCTACCAGTTAGCAGCACAGAGCGTGCGGTCTGCTTGTCCAGCTCTCTGTGGGTTTAGCCAGCGGGCCTGTCTGAATCTTCATGTTCTGACCTAGTGTTTTATAGCACGAGTCACCCAAGCTATTGAGACATTATCCCAGCTCTTCTGAGTCTTGAACAGCCTGGTATGTGTCTGCATCTTTCCTATAATTGGATATAATTAAATCGGTTTAGTCCAGAATCAAATCGGATTAACCAATTTTATTGTTATTATGGACATGTTGGTCGATTAAAACAAGTTTCTTAATTTTTATTTTTGCGAATGTGTTGCCTGGATTTCAGAATTCTGTGAATTTTTTTTCAATTTTGACATTTGCTTTCTGTCCCTTCAATTTACAAAATATGAATACTTGTTTTTGAATTCTAACAAAGCATTTATCTTCTAAAATAGTAAATAAAAAAGCATTAACAAACAAACTGGATCTAATTTGTTTTCTAATTTTCATAGCACTCTTACAACTTCATCCTGAAGACTAACATAACTAATATTCACGTTTCATTTAAAGCTTTATTTTGGGTGTGTATATATATATTTAAAATACATACATTTTTAAAAGAACAGATTTAATGTGACAGAATTATTGCCAAAATATTACAGGAATTTTTTTTTTTTTTTTTTTTTTTTGTTAAGCCATAGTTTTTATTTGTTTGTTTGTTTGTTTAGGGATTTTTTTTCATGTACCTTACATCAATTTCCCCTGTTACTGACATCTTGCGTTAACATATTAGTCACAATTCCTGCATCAAAGTTGATAAATTATTATTGATTAAAGATCATAGGTTGTTTTTTATTCTCTATTTTCTTGATGCCACTGTGAGGCTTGTGGGATCTTAGTTCCTCTACCAGGGATTGAACCCACACTCTTGTCAGTGAAGCATGAAATCCTAACCACTAGACCACCAGGGAAATTGCAAGATCATAGTTTATTTAGATTTCCTCACTTTTTACTTAATATTCTTTTTCCGTTCCTTAATTCCACTCAGGATCCCACATTACATTTGGTCATTATGTCTTCTAAAAGTTCTCTTGGCAGTGGAAGTTTCTCAGACTTTCCCTTTTTTTGATGATTTTAACAGTGTTGAAGGTTACCTGTCAGATGTCTTCTAGGAGGCCCTCTCGTTGGGGTTTGTCTGGTGTTTTCCCATGAATAAGCTGAGGTCAAGGAATCTGGGGAGGAGGACCCAGAGGTCAAGTGCTCTGCTCGCCACATCACGCCAAGGGTGCATCCTGTCAATACAGTTCACTTCTGATGTGGACCTTTGTCCCATGGCTGAGGTCACATCTGTCAGATCCCTCCACTATAAAGTGATTCTTCTGTTTCTCCCTTTCCTGTGGATACTGTTTGGGATCAGTCACCAAAGGAAGCCCACACTTAAAGAGTGAGGAGTAAGGCGCCCTTCTGTAAAGGCAGAGTGTATATAGAAGTCATTTGGAATTCTGCACAGAAGATTTGCCTTAAGTTTCTTCTAAAATAGTAAATAAAAAAGCATTAACAAACAAACTGGATCTAATTTGTTTTCTAATTTTCATAGCACTCTTACAACTTCATCCTGAAGACTAACATAACTAATATTCACGTTTCATTTAAAGCTTTATTTTGGGTGTGTATATATATATTTAAAATACATACATTTTTAAAAGAACAGATTTAATGTGACAGAATTATTGCCAAAATATTACAGGAATTTTTTTTTTTTTTTTTTTTGTCTGTAAAGCCATAGTTTTTATTTGTTTGTTTGTTTGTTTAGGGATTTTTTTTCATGTACCTTACATCAATTTCCCCTGTTACTGACATCTTGCGTTAACATATTAGTCACAATTCCTGCATCAAAGTTGATAAATTATTATTGATTAAAGATCATAGGTTGTTTTTTATTCTCTATTTTCTTGATGCCACTGTGAGGCTTGTGGGATCTTAGTTCCTCTACCAGGGATTGAACCCACACTCTTGTCAGTGAAGCATGAAATCCTAACCACTAGACCACCAGGGAAATTGCAAGATCATAGTTTATTTAGATTTCCTCACTTTTTACTTAATATTCTTTTTCCGTTCCTTAATTCCACTCAGGATCCCACATTACATTTGGTCATTATGTCTTCTAAAAGTTCTCTTGGCAGTGGAAGTTTCTCAGACTTTCCCTTTTTTTGATGATTTTAACAGTGTTGAAGGTTACCTGTCAGATGTCTTCTAGGAGGCCCTCTCGTTGGGGTTTGTCTGGTGTTTTTCCCATGAATAAGCTGAGGTCAAGGAATCTGGGGAGGAGGACCCAGAGGTCAAGTGCTCTGCTCGCCACATCACGCCAAGGGTGCATCCTGTCAATACAGTTCACTTCTGATGTGGACCTTTGTCCCATGGCTGAGGTCACATCTGTCAGATCCCTCCACTATAAAGTGATTCTTCTGTTTCTCCCTTTCCCTGTGGATACTGTTTGGGATCAGTCACCAAAGGAAGCCCACACTTAAAGAGTGAGGAGTAAGGCGCCCTTCTGTAAAGGCAGAGTGTATATAGAAGTCATTTGGAATTCTGCACAGAAGATTTGCTTACACTTTCTTATTTATTTACTTATTTAGTCATTCATTTACCTCAGCATGGGCCCTACATATTTATTATATACTTAAGGTTATAATCTAGTAATACTATATTTTATTCCCTTGCTCAAGTTTTTTGAGGTATTGGGAGCTCTTACATGCTAGCTTGCTAAGTCGCTTCAGTCGTGTCTGACTCTTTCGCAATCCTGTGGACTGTGGCCCATCAGGCTCCTCTGTCCAGGGATTCGCTAGCCAAGAATACTGTAGTGGGCTGTAATGTGTTTCTCCAAGGGATCCTCCCCACCCAGGAATCAGACCCATGTCTCTTACACCTCCAGCATTGGCAGGAAGGTTTTTTACCACTGGCACCACCCAGGAAGCCCCAGGGGCTCTTTCTTTTTTTTTTTTTCTTTTTTAATTTTTTTATTCATATGCATATCCCTTGACCCTCCCCCGACCCAGTTCCCCCCCTCCCATCCCTCCAGACCATCGCTCCAAGTGGTTGTAGGTACTCCTATTCCCCTAGCACAATGACAATAGCTATCTTTTCTACACATGACAGTATAGGTTTCCATGTTACTCCCTCCCACTGTTTGGGCTCTTTCACTCCTTTAAAATACTCTCAACTTTTTCTTTTTAGCACTTTGATGCACTGCAGATGCTCCCATCCCATCTGGTGTATTTCCTGTCTCAGTCTATAGTTAGTCCCTTCTCTTTCATGTGAGAATGGTACTTGAAGCCAAGGTCTGGTGTTGGTTGTTCTTGTTCTTCCTGGAGCATCATTTCCTTTAGGTCTTCTCTGCTGACAGAGCAGTGACATGTGCATGAACTAATTCATGTGTATACACATATCAGTAAGCATTCCTATGTGGGACCATCTGTCTTTATATCAAGCAGAGCATGAGTTTGCATACTCCTACCTCTAACTCTAATCCATTCCCATTATAACAGCGAGAAACCCAACTCATCTATTAACTGCTCATTTCCATTATACACATATAATGGTTTCAGAAGTACTAATGCACGTCCCCTGGAGAACAACATCAACTAAGGTGCTTATTCTAGCTTACTTATATAGCCTCTATTCATTTCTGAAGCTTCTTAGGTCAGCACTTTATTCCCCATCCTAGCCAAAACTTTTTTGTATAGTTTTTACTGCATTTAGGTTCTTCTGTTACATTCTGCCTTTCGTCCTGGGATTCCCCTACATCCTAAGTGATTTTTTTTTTACAAATTTGCCCAATTTGCTTACATTAAGATTTACTCTTTATGCTGTCAACCTCTATGGGTTTTGACAAATATTATGTAGCATTCATTATTACAATATCACACAGAATATGGCCTCGGTGCTTTACCTTTTCAACACTGGTGCCCTCACTTGAATCTTCTGGCAACCACAAATGTGTTTACTGTCTATACAATTGGCCTTTTCCCCAGTAACGTATATAATAGTTTTTTATCCACTCACCTATTGATGGACATTTTGGTTGCTTCCCATTTTGGGCAATTATGAACGAAGCTGTTGTAAACATGCGGGTGCAGTTTTTTGTCTGAACATAAGTTTTCAAATTATTTGGGTAAATACCTAGGAGGGCAACTGCTAGATCTTATGGTAAAACAGTGTCTAGTTTTGTAAGTAACTGTCAAACTGTCTTCCAGAGGGGTTATTCCATTTTGCATTTCCTATTGCAGTGAACGAAAATTCTGTGTTTTTTTCCCCTCCATTCTTTCCAGCAGTCCCTACTGTGGCCTTTGGATTCTGAGGTATGCAGCGGTGTCTCTGTGTAACTGTAGCTTTCCAGCAGTTGGCGCCTTTTCACAGTGCCCATAGTAGTTTTTGTGAGAATGGTACTTGAAGCCAAGGTCTGGTGTTGGTTGTTCTTGTTCTTCCTGGAGCATCATTTCCTTTAGGTCTTCTCTGCTGACAGAGCAGTGACATGTGCATGAACTAATTCATGTGTATACACATATCAGTAAGCATTCCTATGTGGGACCATCTGTCTTTATATCAAGCAGAGCATGAGTTTGCATACTCCTACCTCTAACTCTAATCCATTCCCATTATAACAGCGAGAAACCCAACTCATCTATTAACTGCTCATTTCCATTATACACATATAATGGTTTCAGAAGTACTAATGCACGTCCCCTGGAGAACAACATCAACTAAGGTGCTTATTCTAGCTTACTTATATAGCCTCTATTCATTTCTGAAGCTTCTTAGGTCAGCACTTTATTCCCCATCCTAGCCAAAACTTTTTTGTATAGTTTTTACTGCATTTAGGTTCTTCTGTTACATTCTGCCTTTCGTCCTGGGATTCCCCTACATCCTAAGTGATTTTTTTTTTACAAATTTGCCCAATTTGCTTACATTAAGATTTACTCTTTATGCTGTCAACCTCTATGGGTTTTGACAAATATTATGTAGCATTCATTATTACAATATCACACAGAATATGGCCTCGGTGCTTTACCTTTTCAACACTGGTGCCCTCACTTGAATCTTCTGGCAACCACAAATGTGTTTACTGTCTATACAATTGGCCTTTTCCCCAGTAACGTATATAATAGTTTTTTATCCACTCACCTATTGATGGACATTTTGGTTGCTTCCCATTTTGGGCAATTATGAACGAAGCTGTTGTAAACATGCGGGTGCAGTTTTTTGTCTGAACATAAGTTTTCAAATTATTTGGGTAAATACCTAGGAGGGCAACTGCTAGATCTTATGGTAAAACAGTGTCTAGTTTTGTAAGTAACTGTCAAACTGTCTTCCAGAGGGGTTATTCCATTTTGCATTTCCTATTGCAGTGAACGAAAATTCTGTGTTTTTTTCCCCTCCATTCTTTCCAGCAGTCCCTACTGTGGCCTTTGGATTCTGAGGTATGCAGCGGTGTCTCTGTGTAACTGTAGCTTGCAGTTCCCTAAGGACAGTGCTGTTGAGCGCCTTTTCACATGCTTATTGGCCTTTTGTTTATCTTCTTTGTTGAGATGTCATTCCAGATCTTTTGCCCATTTTTAAATTGTGTTTGTTTCCTTATTATTGAATTTTCAGAGTTCTTTGCATATTTGAATACAAATCCTTTATCAGATCTGTATTTTGGAAATACTTTTTTCTAAGTCTGTGGCTTATCTTTTCATTCTCTTCAGGGCATGCTTAATTATAATAAAGTCCAACTTACTAAGTTTTCCTTTCATGTATTATTCCATGGATACTATATTTAAAACTTGTCTTCTAGCCAAGGCCATATAGATTTTCTTCAAGAAGTTTTATAGTTTTGCATTTACATGTAGGTGTATGATCCATTTTGAGTTAATGTTTGTGTCAGGTGTAAGGTCTGTGTTGAGGTTATTATCCGGTTTTGAAAAAGCTGTCTCTTTCTGCACTGCATTGGTTTGGCTTCCTTGTCAAGGACTAGGCGACTGCCCTTGCGACTGCATTTGTGGGTCGGTGTCTGGCCGTTGAATCCCGTCCCACGGCCCTGTCGGCTGCTCCAGCGCCAGCGCTGTGCTGTCGGGCTTCGTGGGCGCCAGCGCTGTGCTGTCGGGCTTCGTGGGGCCGGGCTCTGGAAGGGAGGCGCGGCGGGTCTCCTGGTGCTGTGCCCCTGCAGTGTCCTCCGTGCTCTTCCTGGTCTTTTGCCTTTTCCTATAAACTTTAAAATTATTTTGTAAATATCTGCAAAATAGCATGCTGATATTTTGATTGGGCTTAAATTGAATCCTTAGATCACATTGGGAAGAAATTACATGTTAACAATGCTGAGCCGTCCATTCCCTAAACATGGAATATCTCTCTGCATAGATTTTCTTGATTTTCATCAGTATTTTATAGCTTTCTGTATATAAATCCTACACATATCTTGCTAGGTTTGCATGTAAGCATTCTGGTTTTTTTGGA
Organism: Tragulus kanchil; assembly: GCA_022376925.1. Lineage (NCBI taxonomy): Eukaryota > Metazoa > Chordata > Mammalia > Artiodactyla > Tragulidae > Tragulus > Tragulus kanchil. The sequence continues at coordinate 173,684,215 of JAIOJX010000005.1, read as the reverse complement.
TGCCATTATAAATTCTGTTCTTTTTCATTTCAAATGCTGATTGTTCATTGCCAGTAAAGTGAACAATTGGCTTTCAAATACTAACCATGTATCTTATAATCTTGCTATCTTGTCTTTATTAGTTCTAGGAGCCTGTTTTTTTTTTTTTTTTTGGTTGCTGCTTGTTTTTTGGTTGATTGGAATTTTCTACATAGCTATGTCATCTTAAAACAAAGAAGTTTTATTTCTTCCTTTCCACTTGATTGTACTATTTACTCCTTTTTCTTACCTCATTTTGCCATGTGATGCTAAATAAAAGTGGTGAGACAGACTATCCGTGTCTTATTCCTGGTTTTAGGGAGGAAGTGTTCACTTTCTCACCAGTAAGTATGATACTAGCTATCATACTGAATAGTTATCTCTAAAAACTAAATGGGTTCTGAATTTTTACTTTATGTTTTAATTGGACTACAGCTGATTTGTGGTGGTGTGTTCGTTTCAGGTGTGCGGCACACTGGTTCAGTCACACCATCACATGCACGCACACACACGTGCCTTGAGGAGGTCTCTATAACATGGTCTTTATCAGATTGACGAAGTTACTCTTCATTCTTGGTTTGCTGAGGATTTTTTTTAAATAATGAATGTGCGCTAGATTTTGTCAAATGCGTTTTCTGTGTCAGTCTATAATACAATATGATTTTTCTTTTTCAGTCTGTTGGCAGGGTAGATTACATTGGTTGATTTTCAAATGTTGAACCAGTCTTATATTCTTGGAATAAATCCCATTTGGTTGTGGAATAGAATACTTTTAGACATTGTTGGATCAGATTTTTAATATTTTTTCAGGATTTTTGAGTATGTGTTCATGTAAGAGATTAGTATGTAATTTTACAGTCTTGTAACTTCTTTGAGTTTATTTAAGGCTAATGTTGGTCTCACAGAATGAGCTAGGATACGTTTCCTCTGCTTTTATTCTCTGGGAGATATTGTGGAACTTGGCATTCTTTCTTTCTTTGTAACTTTTTATTTATATTGGAATATAGTTGATTAACAATGTTGCACTGGTTTCAGGTGCACAGCAGAGTGATTCAGCTGCTGTGTGCTCAGTTGCTCAGCTGGTGTCTGACCCTTTGTGACCCCTGGACGGCAGCACACCAGGCTTCCCTGTCCTTCACCATCTGCTGGAGTTTGCTCAGGCTCCTTTCCATTGCGTTGGTGATACCATCTAACCATCTCATCCTCTGTCACCTCCTCATCCTGCCCTCACTCTTTCCAAGCATCAAGGTCTTTTCCAGTGAGTCGTCTGTTTGCATCAGGTGGCCAAAGTATTGGAGCTTCAGATTCAGCATCAGTCCTTCCAGTGAATATTCAGAGTTGATTTCTTTTATATATATGTATCCATTGTTTTTCAAATTCTTATCACAACTACCATGAGATAACACCTCACAGTAGTCAGAATGGCTATCATAAAAAAAAAAAATCCACAAACAGTAAGTGCTAGAAGAGGGTGTGGAGAGAAGGGAGCCCTCCTACACTGCTGGTGGGAATGTAAATTGGTTCAGGCACTGTGGAGAACAGCAAGGAGGTGCCTTAAGGAACTGAAAACAGAGCCACCTGCAGTCCTACTCTTTGGCGCATGACCAGAGAACAGCATGGTCTGAAAGGGGACATGCATCCTACTGTTTAATAAGACACTGTTTCACAATAGCCAAGACATGGGAGCAGCCTAAATGTCCACGAACAAAAGGGTGGATAAAGAAGATACTGTCCATATATACAGTGGAATATTACTTGCCCATTAAAAGTGAAATAATGCCTCTTGTGCACCAACAATATGATTTTTCTTTTTCAGTCTGTTGGCAGGGTAGATTACATTGGTTGATTTTCAAATGTTGAACCAGTCTTATATTCTTGGAATAAATCCCATTTGGTTGTGGAATAGAATACTTTTAGACATTGTTGGATCAGATTTTTAATATTTTTTCAGGATTTTTGAGTATGTGTTCATGTAAGAGATTAGTATGTAATTTTACAGTCTTGTAACTTCTTTGAGTTTATTTAAGGCTAATGTTGGTCTCACAGAATGAGCTAGGATACGTTTCCTCTGCTTTTATTCTCTGGGAGATATTGTGGAACTTGGCATTCTTTCTTTCTTTGTAACTTTTTATTTATATTGGAATATAGTTGATTAACAATGTTGCACTGGTTTCAGGTGCACAGCAGAGTGATTCAGCTGCTGTGTGCTCAGTTGCTCAGCTGGTGTCTGACCCTTTGTGACCCCTGGACGGCAGCACACCAGGCTTCCCTGTCCTTCACCATCTGCTGGAGTTTGCTCAGGCTCCTTTCCATTGCGTTGGTGATACCATCTAACCATCTCATCCTCTGTCACCTCCTCATCCTGCCCTCACTCTTTCCAAGCATCAAGGTCTTTTCCAGTGAGTCGTCTGTTTGCATCAGGTGGCCAAAGTATTGGAGCTTCAGATTCAGCATCAGTCCTTCCAGTGAATATTCAGAGTTGATTTCTTTTATATATATGTATCCATTGTTTTTCAAATTCTTATCACAACTACCATGAGATAACACCTCACAGTAGTCAGAATGGCTATCATAAAAAAAAAAAATCCACAAACAGTAAGTGCTAGAAGAGGGTGTGGAGAGAAGGGAGCCCTCCTACACTGCTGGTGGGAATGTAAATTGGTTCAGGCACTGTGGAGAACAGCAAGGAGGTGCCTTAAGGAACTGAAAACAGAGCCACCTGCAGTCCTACTCTTTGGCGCATGACCAGAGAACAGCATGGTCTGAAAGGGGACATGCATCCTACTGTTTAATAAGACACTGTTTCACAATAGCCAAGACATGGGAGCAGCCTAAATGTCCACGAACAAAAGGGTGGATAAAGAAGATACTGTCCATATATACAGTGGAATATTACTTGCCCATTAAAAAGAGTGAAATAATGCCTCTTGTGCACCAACAATAATGCAGCAACATAGATGAACCTACAGATTATCATACTGAGAGAAGTCAGAGAAATAAATATTGTATATCACTTATATGCAGAATCTAAAAAGAAATGATTCACATGAATTTATTTACAGAATAGAAACAGATTCACAGACTTAAGAGAATAGATTTATGGTTACCAGGATAGGAGGGTAAGAGAAAAGGATAATTAGGAAATTTGGGATGGACATGTACCCTCTGCTGTTTTTAAAATTCTTGTTTTTAACAAGAGGATAACAACAAGGTTCTACTGTTTAGCACAGGGAACTCTGCTCAATATTCTAAAACAACTTAACTGGCATTATTTATTACATAAATGTTTTATAAAATTCACACATGAAACTATTGGGATATGGTGTTTCTTTTTTGGAAGGACATTAATTATTCAATTTCTTTAAAAGATAAAATGTTATTCATGTTTTTTGCTTCTCCTTGTGGGAATTTTTAAAAATTAGTCTGTGTCTTTCAAGGAATGGGCCCATTTCATCTAAAATATCAAATTTGTGGGCATAGAGTGTTTTTTTTTTAAATTTTGGCATCGTTTATTTGTTTTTTCTTTATTTTCATCCATCTTTATTCTTTGGCCTGTGTGGGCCTCCCACTGCAGTAGCCTCTCCTGTTGCGGAGCACTGGCTCTGGGCCTGCGCTCTGGGCCGGTCAGCACCGGTGCACTGGGCATCACAGTAGCCCAGAATGGCTATCTTTTAAAAAAAAATATCCCACAAAACACCCGTAAGTGCTAGAAGAGGGTGTGGAGAGAAGGGAGCCCTCCTACACTGCTGGTGGGAATGTAAATTGGTTCAGGCACTGTGGAGAACAGCAAGGAGGTGCCTTAAGGAACTGAAAACAGAGCCACCTGCAGTCCTACTCTTTGGCGCATGACCAGAGAACAGCATGGTCTGAAAGGGGACATGCATCCTACTGTTTAATAAGACACTGTTTCACAATAGCCAAGACATGGGAGCAGCCTAAATGTCCACGAACAAAAGGGTGGATAAAGAAGATACTGTCCATATATACAGTGGAATATTACTTGCCCATTAAAAAGAGTGAAATAATGCCTCTTGTGCACCAACAATAATGCAGCAACATAGATGAACCTACAGATTATCATACTGAGAGAAGTCAGAGAAATAAATATTGTATATCACTTATATGCAGAATCTAAAAAGAAATGATTCACATGAATTTATTTACAGAATAGAAACAGATTCACAGACTTAAGAGAATAGATTTATGGTTACCAGGATAGGAGGGTAAGAGAAAAGGATAATTAGGAAATTTGGGATGGACATGTACCCTCTGCTGTTTTTAAAATTCTTGTTTTTAACAAGAGGATAACAACAAGGTTCTACTGTTTAGCACAGGGAACTCTGCTCAATATTCTAAAACAACTTAACTGGCATTATTTATTACATAAATGTTTTATAAAATTCACACATGAAACTATTGGGATATGGTGTTTCTTTTTTGGAAGGACATTAATTATTCAATTTCTTTAAAAGATAAAATGTTATTCATGTTTTTTGCTTCTCCTTGTGGGAATTTTTAAAAATTAGTCTGTGTCTTTCAAGGAATGGGCCCATTTCATCTAAAATATCAAATTTGTGGGCATAGAGTGTTTTTTTTTTAAATTTTGGCATCGTTTATTTGTTTTTTCTTTATTTTCATCCATCTTTATTCTTTGGCCTGTGTGGGCCTCCCACTGCAGTAGCCTCTCCTGTTGCGGAGCACTGGCTCTGGGCGCATGCGCTCTGGAGCGCTGGCTCGCTATTGGACACACAGGTCCAGCCACTCTGTGGCACGTGGGATCTTCCCTGGTTAGGGATCCAACTGGTGCCCCTTGCACTGCAAGGCAGACTCTTTATCCACTGGACTACCAGGGAAGCCTGCATAGAGGTTTTTTTTTTTAAACATTTATTTATTTATTTATTTTGGCAAGGGTGGGAAGGGAGAGGGCTGGGCTGGCCACTTCCACTGGTCTTTCGTTTGTCTAGTTTCATCCATCTTTGTTCTTTGGCCCATGTGGGCCTCCCATCGCGGTGGCCTCTGTTGTTGCAGAGCACCGGCTCTGGGTGCATGCGCTGCAGAACTCCGGCTCGATAATTGGACACATCGGTCCAGACGCTCCGCGGCACGTGGGATTTTCCCAGGCCAGGGATCTAACTGGTGCCCCTTGCACTGCAAGGTGGTGTCCTTGCCCACTGGACCACCAGGGAAGCCCCATGCATAGAGTTTTTATAGCCTTTTTGGTCATCCATTTAATGTCCATTTTATCAGTAGTTATGAACCTTCTGGATTTATGATACTGATAATTTATGCCTTCTCTTTTTGTCTTGGTTAGCTTCGTCTAGAGCTTTATTAATGTTGTTAATCTTGCCAAAGAACCAGCTTTCGGTTTTATAAATTTTCTCAATTATTTTCTTATTTTCAACTTTATTGATTTCTATTCTAATTTTCATTTAAAAATATCAGTTTATTTATTTGGCTGTGCCAGTTCCTATGGCAACCTACTCCACTATTCTTGCCTGGAAAATTTCATGGACAGAGAAGCCTGGTGAACTATTGGTTCAGTGGTGAGGAATCTGCCTGCAATACAGATCACCCGGGGTCCAACTCTAGGTTGGGAAGACCCCCCTGAAGGAGAGAATGGCAACCCACTCCAGTATTCTTGCCTGGAGAATCCCTATGGACAGAGGATTCTGACGGACTGCAATTCATGGGTCACAGAGTTTCATCTAAAATATCAAATTTGTGGGCATAGAGTGTTTTTAAATTTTGGCATCGTTTATTTGTTTTTTCTTTATTTTCATCCATCTTTATTCTTTGGCCTGTGTGGGCCTCCCACTGCAGTAGCCTCTCCTGTTGCGGAGCACTGGCTCTGGGCGCATGCGCTCTGGAGCGCTGGCTCGCTATTGGACACACAGGTCCAGCCACTCTGTGGCACGTGGGATCTTCCCTGGTTAGGGATCCAACTGGTGCCCCTTGCACTGCAAGGCAGACTCTTTATCCACTGGACTACCAGGGAAGCCTGCATAGAGGTTTTTTTTTTTAAACATTTATTTATTTATTTATTTTGGCAAGGGTGGGAAGGGAGAGGGCTGGGCTGGCCACTTCCACTGGTCTTTCGTTTGTCTAGTTTCATCCATCTTTGTTCTTTGGCCCATGTGGGCCTCCCATCGCGGTGGCCTCTGTTGTTGCAGAGCACCGGCTCTGGGTGCATGCGCTGCAGAACTCCGGCTCGATAATTGGACACATCGGTCCAGACGCTCCGCGGCACGTGGGATTTTCCCAGGCCAGGGATCTAACTGGTGCCCCTTGCACTGCAAGGTGGTGTCCTTGCCCACTGGACCACCAGGGAAGCCCCATGCATAGAGTTTTTATAGCCTTTTTGGTCATCCATTTAATGTCCATTTTATCAGTAGTTATGAACCTTCTGGATTTATGATACTGATAATTTATGCCTTCTCTTTTTGTCTTGGTTAGCTTCGTCTAGAGCTTTATTAATGTTGTTAATCTTGCCAAAGAACCAGCTTTCGGTTTTATAAATTTTCTCAATTATTTTCTTATTTTCAACTTTATTGATTTCTATTCTAATTTTCATTTAAAAATATCAGTTTATTTATTTGGCTGTGCCAGTTCCTATGGCAACCTACTCCACTATTCTTGCCTGGAAAATTTCATGGACAGAGAAGCCTGGTGAACTATTGGTTCAGTGGTGAGGAATCTGCCTGCAATACAGATCACCCGGGGTCCAACTCTAGGTTGGGAAGACCCCCCTGAAGGAGAGAATGGCAACCCACTCCAGTATTCTTGCCTGGAGAATCCCTATGGACAGAGGATTCTGACGGACTGCAATTCATGGGTCACAGAGTTGAGCACAACTGAAGTGATTACGCAGCAGCAGCCAGTTCTTAGGTGCAGCATGCCAGGTCTTTAGTTGTGACATGCGAAGTTTTAGTTGTGGCATGTGGGATTTAAACCCTGACCAAGGTTTGACCCTGGGCCTCTTCCATCTGACCGTGGAGTTTTAGCCACTGGACCACTACGGGAGTCCCTAAACTTCATTGCTTCTTTTCCTTTTCTGTTTTAGGATTCTCTTGATCTTCCTTTTCTAGTTTTCTAAGATGAAAGCTTAGATTATTGGTATCATAGTTTTCTTCTTTTCTAATAAGTGCATTTTAGTGCTCTATTCAAAGCAATGACTTTATCCCACAAATTTTGATAAATTGTGTTCTAATTTTAATTTAGTTCAAAATATTTTACATTTCTCTCAGCATTTCCTCGTGAAACCAGTTATTATTTAGAAATGTGTTGCTTAATTGCCAAATATTTGGGACTTCTAGCTATTTTTCTGTTACTGATTACTAGTTCAATTCCTTTGTGGCCTGAGAACACACATGATGTGATTTCTATTCTTTTAAATTAATTAAGATGTATTTCCTGGCTCAGAATATGGTCCTTCTTGCTAAATATTCCTTGCAAGCTTTGAGCGATATATATTCTGTGGTTGCTGGCTGGAGTATTCTATAAATGGTAATTAGATCAATTTGACTGATAGTATTATTCAGGTCGATTGTATCCTTATCGATTTTCTGCCTGCTTGGTTTATCAGTTACTGACAGGGAGGTGTCGAACTCCAGGTTTAGCAGGGAATTTGACTATTTCTCCTTTGAGTTGTATCAGATTCTGTTGCGTGCATTTCAGTGCCTTCTTGATCGGTGCATACACCATAGAACTATTATATCTTCTTTGAGAAATGGCCCTTTCATCACTACGTAGTGCCCCTGATAATTTTCCTTTTTTAAAAATCTTCATTGAAGTTGGTATAGCTACTCCAACTTTCTCTAGAATACTATTAGCATGGTCTTTTCTATATCTAGACAATGTATTAAAAAAGCAGAGAGGTCATTTTGCCAACAAAGGTCTGTATAGCCACAGCTATGGCTTTTCCAGTAGTCATGTGTGGATGTGATATTTAGACCATAAAGAAGGCCGAGCACCAAACTGATACCTTCAGATTGTGGTGCTGGAGAAGACTCTTGAGAATACTTTGGACTGCAAAGAAATCAAACCAGTCAATCCTAAAGGAAATCAATCTGAATGTTCACTGGAAGAAGGATGCTGAAGCTGAAGCTCCCGTACTTTGGCCACCTGATGTGAAGAGCCAACTCACTGGAAAAGACCCTGATGCTGGGAAAGACTGAAGGCAGAAGGCGAAGAGGATGACAGAGGGTGAGGTGGTTAGATGGTGTCACCAGCTCAATAGACATACGTTTGAGCCAACTCCAGGTGATAGCGAAGGATGGAAGAGGCTAGCGTGCTGCCGCCCAGGGGGTTGCAAAGAGTCAGATACAGCTGAGCCACTGACCACCAACAATAGTGTTTTCCATGGTTCTACATTAGACTATGTATCAGTCTTCTTGCCTGGAGTATTCCATGGATAGAGGAGCCTGGCGGGCTACAGTCCATGGGGTCTCAAAGAGTCCAATATGACTGAGCAACTGACACTGATTTTTTGTGGGGATAACATGTATCATGGTCTTTTTCACTCTGACAGTCTATTTTGATAATATTTAATGTTGTTATTGACATATTTGGATTACTATATCAAGCATATTTACAGTCATTTTCTATTTGTAATCTGAGACTGTCTTTGATTTTACTTGAGCTTCTTATATCTTGCATACTTATCGATTTTCTGCCTGCTTGGTTTATCAGTTACTGACAGGGAGGTGTCGAACTCCAGGTTTAGCAGGGAATTTGACTATTTCTCCTTTGAGTTGTATCAGATTCTGTTGCGTGCATTTCAGTGCCTTCTTGATCGGTGCATACACCATAGAACTATTATATCTTCTTTGAGAAATGGCCCTTTCATCACTACGTAGTGCCCCTGATAATTTTCCTTTTTTAAAAATCTTCATTGAAGTTGGTATAGCTACTCCAACTTTCTCTAGAATACTATTAGCATGGTCTTTTCTATATCTAGACAATGTATTAAAAAAGCAGAGAGGTCATTTTGCCAACAAAGGTCTGTATAGCCACAGCTATGGCTTTTCCAGTAGTCATGTGTGGATGTGATATTTAGACCATAAAGAAGGCCGAGCACCAAACTGATACCTTCAGATTGTGGTGCTGGAGAAGACTCTTGAGAATACTTTGGACTGCAAAGAAATCAAACCAGTCAATCCTAAAGGAAATCAATCTGAATGTTCACTGGAAGAAGGATGCTGAAGCTGAAGCTCCCGTACTTTGGCCACCTGATGTGAAGAGCCAACTCACTGGAAAAGACCCTGATGCTGGGAAAGACTGAAGGCAGAAGGCGAAGAGGATGACAGAGGGTGAGGTGGTTAGATGGTGTCACCAGCTCAATAGACATACGTTTGAGCCAACTCCAGGTGATAGCGAAGGATGGAAGAGGCTAGCGTGCTGCCGCCCAGGGGGTTGCAAAGAGTCAGATACAGCTGAGCCACTGACCACCAACAATAGTGTTTTCCATGGTTCTACATTAGACTATGTATCAGTCTTCTTGCCTGGAGTATTCCATGGATAGAGGAGCCTGGCGGGCTACAGTCCATGGGGTCTCAAAGAGTCCAATATGACTGAGCAACTGACACTGATTTTTTGTGGGGATAACATGTATCATGGTCTTTTTCACTCTGACAGTCTATTTTGATAATATTTAATGTTGTTATTGACATATTTGGATTACTATATCAAGCATATTTACAGTCATTTTCTATTTGTAATCTGAGACTGTCTTTGATTTTACTTGAGCTTCTTATATTTGCTGTACTCACTTAGTGCATTGTTATTATTACCACTTCAAGCAAATAGTTATCACTTAGATCAGAAAAGAATAAAAGTACTTTCTTTACCATCATTTATTCCTCCTCCAGTGCTTTTCTATTTTAAAAAATGTAGATATAAGCTTTTGACCTACATAATTTTTCATCTGCCTGAGAGAATCTTTTAACATTTCTTTGTGGGACAGGTGATGAATTTCCTCAGTTTATATTTATCTGAGTTAATCTTTTGTTTTCTTTCAGTTTTGAAGAGTGTTTCTCTGAACATAGCATTCTGGATTGGTACTTTTGTTATTTCAACAGGAAATCTTTGACTCCATTCTGTCTTGTATGGTTTCTGATGGAATGTCTGCTAAAATTCTGTTTTATCTGAAGTGTTCAAAAGTGTTTTCTTCCCCATTCTTTCAATATTCTCCCTTTGTCATTGGTTTTCTGCAGTTTGAATATGATATGCCTGCATGTAGATTTTTTTTGGTATTTATTCTGCTTAATGTTCTCTGTTATGCTGGAAATGGGGAGATTATTCATTTTGGAAAGTTCTTTGCTATTATTGTTCAAATATTCTGCCCCATTCTCTCTTTCTTCCATCAGATATTCCAATTATGCGTTTATTACAGCTTCTGAAATTGTCCCATTGCTCTTTTTTCTTTTTTTTTCCTGTGCTGTGTGGCTTGTGAGATCTCAGTTCTCAGGCTGTGGCACTGAAAGAAAGCCCAGAATCCTAACCGCTAGGTCCCCAGCAAATGCCCCTGTGCTGTCACTCTAGAAGGTTCTGGTTTTCTTTTTAATTCTTTGTATTTCAGTTTGGAAAGCTTCCACTGACCTATTTTTTTTTTTTAATAAAGTACCGCTGATTTACATGTTGTGTTATTTCAAGTGTGTGTCTATTGACCTTTTTTAAAGCACACCAGTTCCTCTTCTGGGCATGTTCATTCTGCTGATGGGCTCATTAGAGACATTCCGTATCTATTCTACAGTGTTTTTTAATTTCCTGCATTTCCTTTTGATTCTTAGCATTTCTATTTCTCTGCTTACATTTCCCATCTGTATGTGTAGGTTGCCCTTTTCCCTGTTAGAGCCCTTGGCATTAGTGGTAGCTATTTTACATGCTGCTTCTGGTAATTCAAACATCTCTGTTAACCCGAGTCTGGCTCTGATGCTTGCCTTTTTGCTGCAGACTGTGGTATTTTTCTTTTCCTTCAGTTTTTAAGTGTGCAATTCAATGGCATTAAGTATATTCCGTGCAGCCATCCCTAGGCATGAAAAGGTGGGCATGTCCAGGATGTCGTGAGGAGGGCAGGCGTGAGCTGAGTGGGCTTTGCACATCCTGACATAGAGGAGTAGCCACTTAAGTCTTGAGTAAAGAAATGGGAAGACACATAGTTTTACTATGTTTTTTGAGGAAGCTGATTATATTTTTGTTTAGCTTTTAGAGAGGTAGAACTATGCACTTGTTACATAGCTACATATGTATTAATCCCAGGGCATCTCAGAGTCCTTGGAGAGGTTTTCAAGTTGGTTCTGCGTGTTTGGACTGGAGCCTGAGATCCTGTACTTCTAAGCACCACGCAGGCGACCCTGATGCTGCAGGCCGCTGGACCACACGTGGGGTCCTGACTCAGCCCGTCCTCTCCCTTTGTGTGTCATCTCCTTGAGAGTCCGGTGGTTCCCGAGGTGGGGCTGCCCGGTCGCTGGGCTTTTCTCGGAGCACTGCAGCGGAAGTGGTGGCCACCATGCATAGACGCCCCCTGGGACTGCAGTGGCTGCCTTACAGCCGCAGCCGGCGTGCTCAGTCATCCTCGCCTCTGTGACCCCGTGCGCTGTAGCCCGCCAGGCTCCTCTGCCCACGGGACTCTCCAGGCACCAATACTGGAGTGGGCTGCCATGCCTTACTCCAAGAGGTCTTCCCAGTCCAGGGGAGGACCCACATCTCTTACACCTCCTGCACTGGCAGGGGGTTCTTTACCACTAGCACCATCTGGGAAGTCCTGAGGGCCTCTGAGGGGTTGTTAAAATCACAGATGTCCGTGGCTGTCAGCCCCATCAGCCACTGTGAATCGGCATATACCTGGGTCCGCCCGGAGAGTGGGAGTCTCCTCAGGGTCAGGATGGTGCGGTGCTGGCTGAGAACGGCTATGAGGCTGCGACTCTCAGCTCTCTAAAAGGATCAGCAGAGCGATGCTTGCTCCATGAACTCTGGAGATGACAAGAAGCTTGGAGTCAATACGTCCTATTTCTCTGCTTCCTCTTCCAAAAATCTCCCTCAACAGAAATCTTCCAAGAAGGAAGATGTGTTTTTGTTTTTAATTAATTTGTTTATCTGTGGCTATTCTGGGTTTTTGCTGCAGGCACAGGCTCTTCTCTAGTTGCAGGGAGTGGGGCAGCTCTAGGTGAGCAGGCGTCTTGTTGCGATGACTTCTCTTGTTGTGGAACTCAGGCTCTAGGGCACACGGGCTTCAGTCGTTGAGACACATGGGCTCAGTAGTTGCAGCTCGGAGGCTCTGGAGCACAGGCTCCATAGCTGTGGCTCATGGGCTTAGTTGCTGCACAGCATGTGGGATCTTCCCGGATCGGGGATTGAACCTATGCTTCCTGAATTGGCAGGCAAACTCTTTATCGCTGAGCTGCCAGGGAAGCTACCAGAAGACGTGTTTTAGATGGTTAATCTCAGTGGTTTGGTATCGGCCTCTTTTCCTAGCACAGACAGGGACAGGGAGATGGCATCTCATTCTAAAGAGTCTTCTCCATGAGAAGTTTCCATTTCCTGCGTTGTTTAAATAGAATGGCAAGGAACATTATCAGCCATTAAAATGAATGAAATAGGGCTTAGCACTGCAGCGGAAGTGGTGGCCACCATGCATAGACGCCCCCTGGGACTGCAGTGGCTGCCTTACAGCCGCAGCCGGCGTGCTCAGTCATCCTCGCCTCTGTGACCCCGTGCTGTAGCCCGCCAGGCTCCTCTGCCCACGGGACTCTCCAGGCACCAATACTGGAGTGGGCTGCCATGCCTTACTCCAAGAGGTCTTCCCAGTCCAGGGGAGGACCCACATCTCTTACACCTCCTGCACTGGCAGGGGGTTCTTTACCACTAGCACCATCTGGGAAGTCCTGAGGGCCTCTGAGGGGTTGTTAAAATCACAGATGTCCGTGGCTGTCAGCCCCATCAGCCACTGTGAATCGGCATATACCTGGGTCCGCCCGGAGAGTGGGAGTCTCCTCAGGGTCAGGATGGTGCGGTGCTGGCTGAGAACGGCTATGAGGCTGCGACTCTCAGCTCTCTAAAAGGATCAGCAGAGCGATGCTTGCTCCATGAACTCTGGAGATGACAAGAAGCTTGGAGTCAATACGTCCTATTTCTCTGCTTCCTCTTCCAAAAATCTCCCTCAACAGAAATCTTCCAAGAAGGAAGATGTGTTTTTGTTTTTAATTAATTTGTTTATCTGTGGCTATTCTGGGTTTTTGCTGCAGGCACAGGCTCTTCTCTAGTTGCAGGGAGTGGGGCAGCTCTAGGTGAGCAGGCGTCTTGTTGCGATGACTTCTCTTGTTGTGGAACTCAGGCTCTAGGGCACACGGGCTTCAGTCGTTGAGACACATGGGCTCAGTAGTTGCAGCTCGGAGGCTCTGGAGCACAGGCTCCATAGCTGTGGCTCATGGGCTTAGTTGCTGCACAGCATGTGGGATCTTCCCGGATCGGGGATTGAACCTATGCTTCCTGAATTGGCAGGCAAACTCTTTATCGCTGAGCTGCCAGGGAAGCTACCAGAAGACGTGTTTTAGATGGTTAATCTCAGTGGTTTGGTATCGGCCTCTTTTCCTAGCACAGACAGGGACAGGGAGATGGCATCTCATTCTAAAGAGTCTTCTCCATGAGAAGTTTCCATTTCCTGCGTTGTTTAAATAGAATGCAGCTATTATCTGGAACATTACTCAGCCATTAAAATGAATGAAATAGGGCTTCCCTGGTGGTCCAGTGGGTTAAGAGTCCACCTTGCAGTGCAAGGGGCAACAGTTCAATCCCTGGCCCGGGCAGATCCCATGTGCTGTGGAGTGGCTGGACCGATGTGTCCCATTATGAGCCAGCGCTCTGGAGCGCATGCACCCAGAGCTGGTGCTCTACAGCGAGAGAGGCCACTGCAATGGGAGGCCCACACAGGCCAAAGAGTAAAGATGAATGAAAATAATAAATAAACAAAAAAGAGCTTATGGCATGAAGTTGAAAAAAAATTTTTTTAAAAATGAATGACATCTTGCCATTCGCAGCAATGCGATGGATCTAGAGGTTGTCACACTGAGTGAAGTAGGTCATACAGAGAAAGAGAATGATCGTATGATATTGCTTATATGCAGAATCTAGAAAGAAATGATACAAATGAAGTTATTTACAAAACAGGAACAGACTCACAGACCTAGAGAATGGATTCAGGACATCCGGGGCAGGGAGTGGTGGAGGGCTGTTAGGGAGTTGGGATTGACTTGTACACAATGTAGTCTTCTATACAGGAAACGACAATTACCTACCAATAAAAATAAATAAAATGGATAACCAATAAGGATCTATGGTATAGCACAGGGAGCTTTGCCTCCATATTATGCATTAATAACAACGTAAATTGGAAAAGAATTCAAAAAGGAATACATACATGTATACATATAACTGAATCACTTTGATACACCCCTGAAACTGATACAACATTGTTAATCAGCTATACTCCAATATAAAATAAAAAGTTAAATAAAAAGAGAAAAGAATATAGTGCAACTGCTCTCATTTTCCAGAGGGGCCTCTAGACCTTGTAGAGCAGGATGTAAACCGGGTGTTATAAAGTGGGGTATCCATGGCTTTGCACTCCCAACACACACGGTTGGTGTTTCATTAAACACTTAATATTTGGAATTAGTCAGTATTATTCTTTTCTTGGTAAGAGACTTGGAAACTGAGGCCAACGTGTGTGTTGGCGAGAGGAATTCAGAGCAGGACAGCAAGTCATGGGGACAGGAACGCCTCAAGAAGTGAGACAGCCCCCGTTCCAGCACTTGGGGACCGCGGGAGTTCTGCTTCTGTTGTCGGTGCACGAGCGTCCTGACGGCTGCAGCCGCCGCCTGCTCACAGGCTCTCGAGGACGGGCACCACCTCCTGCCCTAAGAACTTGTGCTTCACAGAAGCAGTGGCAGCCCCTAAGGTGTCTTTTAAAAAGAGTGAGACATGACTGGGTGACTACGTAACAACAGGCATGTGTTACTACCCTCAGAAGGAGAATGTATGAACGGTAGAGCTGAGGCACGTTACTCTCAGTGAGTTCTTATATACACTCACTCGGGGGGATGAGACTCAGTCTCTGCTTCACCTGGGCTCCAGCGTCCTCCCTGCCATGCGCAGGCAGGTGGGCGCCGCTGGCAGAGCCGTGTGCTAAGAGTTCCAGGTAGCCCTGATTTTCTGGGATAAAGGTGTTTCCCCGGAGCTCCAGGATGCCGTGCACGTCCCGCTTGCTGCCCCGTGTCCCAGTACATGGCTGCCAGTGTGCGGCCTCTCATGTCTGGAAGGATCAGCCCAGGCTAACAGCCAGGAAGGGTCTAAAAGTCACTGTTTTCTTCCCTGAGAGCTGGCAGGATACTTAATGCCAAATACTCACTGTCACAGAGTGGAGATGCATGTTATGTTGGAGGCAGGTTTGGAAACTCATTCTGCTTTAGACTTTCTGCTTCTCTTTTCCTGTAGGTGTAAAGAAATCAGTTAACATACGGTTCTCTCCTCATTGCTTGGTTCTAATTCATCGCCTTTGCATCTTTGAGCACTCAGTCTTTCGTGTTTGAAGGAGTGACAATGGAAACAAATGGAGTTGCTGTTTTGGATTTAAAAGTGCTACTCAATGCTGGGAGGATTCACAAATACCCTAGCAGTGCCGGTCAGCACCAGACAACCTCTGGTTTGTTTGGGCTTCTGTATTTAGAAGAGGCCCTGGGGGGATTGCTGTGTTGTCCACTGGAGGGCTGCCCAGCCAGGCACGGAAGCCACCGGGCCTTGGTGGCCCCTGAGTTTTGGATATGTGTCTACGTCAAGTTGAGATTGGCTCTAAGTACGAGATACACTCCAGATTTCAAAGACTTAGTAGGGAAAAAAGAATGTAAAAATACCTCATGAAGATTGCTTATATCCATTACATGAGGTAGGAATAGTACTTTGGCTGTGTTGAGCAGAATACAACACCACCTCCTGCCCTAAGAACTTGTGCTTCACAGAAGCAGTGGCAGCCCCTAAGGTGTCTTTTAAAAAGAGTGAGACATGACTGGGTGACTACGTAACAACAGGCATGTGTTACTACCCTCAGAAGGAGAATGTATGAACGGTAGAGCTGAGGCACGTTACTCTCAGTGAGTTCTTATATACACTCACTCGGGGGGATGAGACTCAGTCTCTGCTTCACCTGGGCTCCAGCGTCCTCCCTGCCATGCGCAGGCAGGTGGGCGCCGCTGGCAGAGCCGTGTGCTAAGAGTTCCAGGTAGCCCTGATTTTCTGGGATAAAGGTGTTTCCCCGGAGCTCCAGGATGCCGTGCACGTCCCGCTTGCTGCCCCGTGTCCCAGTACATGGCTGCCAGTGTGCGGCCTCTCATGTCTGGAAGGATCAGCCCAGGCTAACAGCCAGGAAGGGTCTAAAAGTCACTGTTTTCTTCCCTGAGAGCTGGCAGGATACTTAATGCCAAATACTCACTGTCACAGAGTGGAGATGCATGTTATGTTGGAGGCAGGTTTGGAAACTCATTCTGCTTTAGACTTTCTGCTTCTCTTTTCCTGTAGGTGTAAAGAAATCAGTTAACATACGGTTCTCTCCTCATTGCTTGGTTCTAATTCATCGCCTTTGCATCTTTGAGCACTCAGTCTTTCGTGTTTGAAGGAGTGACAATGGAAACAAATGGAGTTGCTGTTTTGGATTTAAAAGTGCTACTCAATGCTGGGAGGATTCACAAATACCCTAGCAGTGCCGGTCAGCACCAGACAACCTCTGGTTTGTTTGGGCTTCTGTATTTAGAAGAGGCCCTGGGGGGATTGCTGTGTTGTCCACTGGAGGGCTGCCCAGCCAGGCACGGAAGCCACCGGGCCTTGGTGGCCCCTGAGTTTTGGATATGTGTCTACGTCAAGTTGAGATTGGCTCTAAGTACGAGATACACTCCAGATTTCAAAGACTTAGTAGGGAAAAAAGAATGTAAAAATACCTCATGAAGATTGCTTATATCCATTACATGAGGTAGGAATAGTACTTTGGCTGTGTTGAGCAGAATACAACATTGAAATTAATGTCACCTGTTTCTTTTTATTTTTTAATGTGTCTCCTGGAACATTTATAATTATGCCTGGCTGGTGTTATTTCTGTTGGTCAGGGCTGGTGTAGACAGTTCAGATTATTGTGTAATTCAAGTGAGAATACATACTTTCTAAAAATGATGTCAAATCATCCTGGGGCTAGTTCATACTTCTGATTGCCCACTGTGTAGGAAAGCGTCCATGTTGTAGGAATTTACTTCAAAGTCATCTCAGTACCCAGGTTATGATGCTATTAGAAGAGTCATAGCATTTCACATGAGACCTCTGGGAATTTTTTGATGCACAAAGAATATGACTGTTTTTTAACTTTAGCTTGATCTTCTTGATGTCCAAGAAGTGCTCTGATAGTAAATGACCCAGTTATGAGTGTGACTGTATAAGCCACACGTCTGTTTATTGTAGGTCTCAGGTGATGTCTTTGTTCTATGAAAATAAAAGGTTCAGCTTGATACACTGGTTGGAATCACATTTCTGAATGTATATTTAGTAATGGGATAAAATTGGCCAAGTTCCAAAAATTCAGAAAAACTAATACTAGAAAGGACAATTAAATTAAGATCAGAGAAATATTCTTGTGGAAAGAAGAAAGTGTCAAGGGAACCATGATTGCAATGTATAAAATCAACAAATACAGTGTGTGATGCAGGAAGGTCAGCCAGCCTCCCTAATGGCCTCACTGTAGGACAGTAGTTCCCTTGAAGTGTCGTCTGTCCAGATGCCTGAGAAATATTTCTGTAAGTTCCTTCAGCATTTCCAGACTTAGCAAATGAAAATACGGGATGCCCAGTTAAATGTGAATATTGGATAAACAATGGAATAATTTTTAGTCTGAGTGTGTCCTATGGAATATTTGGGCTTTGCTTTGTTGTCAGTCTGACGTGACCCATGCCCCTGGTTTCCCACCCTGGCCGCCTGCAGCTCCGGGCTCCTCTCTGCAGCCGCTGCCACCCTGCCCCTCGGGTGGGTTCCTCTCAAGGCTCAGACCCCAAAGCTCACTTGGGAGGGACTGGAGGCAAATTGCGGCCTCTAAAGGTGTCGTGGTCCCAAACCCTGGAGTCTGTGAGCCTGTCACTTTACAAGGTGAAAGCAGTTTTACAGGATGGACTGAGTTATGAATGCTGCCCAGGGGAAATTACCCTGATTCACCAAGTGGGCCCAGTGTGCTCACAAGGGTCCTTGCAAGAGGGAGGCAAGAAGGTCAGAGTCAGAGAAACAGATGCAAGGACGGAGTGAAGGCTGGGCTATCACAGCCATGAGCCAAGGAACGCAGGAGCCTCTAGACAGAAGGGAAGGCGAGGGAAGGGAGGCCTCTAGAAGAAGCACCAGCCCTGACTTCAGTCCCTGAGACCTGCCAAGGACTTCTGACTTCCAGGACTATAGGAATGTCCGTGTTATTTTAAGTCACTAAGTTTTGGTAACTTACCACAGCAGCAGCAGGAAGCCAGCACAGAGGCCGGCTGTGCCCTCCCCTCAGGCCCCTCCGGGTCCCGCAGCGCAGCAAAGACCGGGTTCCAACTTCTAGAGAAGCGCTCAGGGTGGATCTGGGACCACAGGGCAGAATCCCCAGCGGTCCCACATGACTGCTGCAGAGGGTATTCTCCCGAACCCTTCCCACCTGGGTTCTGCCTGTTTCTGCCTCCCCACCAGTCCACCCCCAGTTTTCCTCTAAACTCTGAGAAATCCATCAATTTGATTTCTTTGCTCTTGTTGTTGTTTAGTCTGACTCTTTTTGACCCTGTGAGTTGTAGCACACCAGGCTTCTCTGTTCTTTACTGTCTCCCAGAATTTGCTCGAGCACATGTCCTTTGAGCCAGTGATGCCATCCAACCATCTCACCTTCTGTCGCCCCTTGCTTCTCCTGCCCTCAATCTCTCCTGGCATCAGCGTCTTTCCAGTGAGTCGGCTCTTCATGTCAGGTGGGCAAAGAGTTGGAGCTTCAGATTCAGCATCAGTCCTCCCAATGAATATTCAGGGTTGATTTCCTCTAGGGCTGATTGGTTTGATCTCCTTGTTGTCCAAGGGACTCTTAAGAATTTTCTCTAGCACCACAGTTTAAAGGCATCAGTTCTTTAGCACTCAGTCTTCTTTATGGTCCAACTCTCACATCCATACATGACTGCTGCAAAAACCACAGCTTGATCTAGATGGACCTTTGTTAGCAAAGGGATGTCTCTGCTATTTAATATGCAGTCTAGGTTTGTCATAGCTTTTCGTCCAAGGAGCAAGCGTCTTTTACTTTCATGGCTGCAGTCACTGTCCTCAGTGATTTTGAGGTCCAAGAAAATGAAATCTGACACTGTTTCTACTTTTTCTCCATCTATTTGCCATTAAGTGATGGGACTGGATGTCATGATCTTAGTTTTTGATTTGTTTAGAGTTATGGGTGGGGAATCAATGTCCTTTTGAGTCTTTACTGTCTCAACAGTAAAGACTGTAGAACTCCCATTCTTACCACTCAAAGCTGCTGTGAGGGCACAGCCACAGTTCTGGGAGGATACACGCGAAAGTGGGCTATGGGCAGACCCTTAGGAAAGAAGCACTTTTCCATCACGGATACCCTGCAGAGTGGGCAGTCTGTCCACGGAAGCCGCAGCATTGTGGAGGACAGTGCCTCGGGCCACAGTTTCTCAAAGCTCTTCTTTCCAGTCGGTTCTCTTTGCACTGTAGATACTGAAGGACTCTGGCTGGTTTCTCCAGAGCTAAGGCACAGGCAACATCAACATGCAAGTTCAAGCATCTTCTGCTCAGAAAAAAACTGCTCACCAATGTATGTGAGTTTTCCCAGCTTCCCTTCACCTGGATTCCAAACAACCCTAGTGACCGTCTTGGCTTGTTATGCAGTTCCTGTGTGAAATGGACTTGGTCACTGTCTCCTAGACCCCAGTGTGAGGAATCATCCAGAAACACAGAGGAAGTAGCTTTGGCATCTATAGGTCAGGGGTGCAGCCCAAGTTACCATTTACAACAATGGTTCGTTCACAGTTTTGCTACTCTAGCCAGTGAGTTTTCCTAATGTTTTCTTCTTTGAGCTATTTCTAATTTCTTGCTCAGAAGAAAAATATTCCTTTCAAGCAAGGCTATTGTTTTCTCTGGCAAAGGGTCTTAAGAATTTCTCTAGCACCACAGTTTACAGGCATCAGTTCTTTAGCACTCAGTCTTCTTTATGGTCCAACTCTCACATCCATACATGACTGCTGCAAAAACCACAGCTTGATCTAGATGGACCTTTGTTAGCAAAGGGATGTCTCTGCTATTTAATATGCAGTCTAGGTTTGTCATAGCTTTTCGTCCAAGGAGCAAGCGTCTTTTACTTTCATGGCTGCAGTCACTGTCCTCAGTGATTTTGAGGTCCAAGAAAATGAAATCTGACACTGTTTCTACTTTTTCTCCATCTATTTGCCATTAAGTGATGGGACTGGATGTCATGATCTTAGTTTTTGATTTGTTTAGAGTTATGGGTGGGGAATCAATGTCCTTTTGAGTCTTTACTGTCTCAACAGTAAAGACTGTAGAACTCCCATTCTTACCACTCAAAGCTGCTGTGAGGGCACAGCCACAGTTCTGGGAGGATACACGCGAAAGTGGGCTATGGGCAGACCCTTAGGAAAGAAGCACTTTTCCATCACGGATACCCTGCAGAGTGGGCAGTCTGTCCACGGAAGCCGCAGCATTGTGGAGGACAGTGCCTCGGGCCACAGTTTCTCAAAGCTCTTCTTTCCAGTCGGTTCTCTTTGCACTGTAGATACTGAAGGACTCTGGCTGGTTTCTCCAGAGCTAAGGCACAGGCAACATCAACATGCAAGTTCAAGCATCTTCTGCTCAGAAAAAAACTGCTCACCAATGTATGTGAGTTTTCCCAGCTTCCCTTCACCTGGATTCCAAACAACCCTAGTGACCGTCTTGGCTTGTTATGCAGTTCCTGTGTGAAATGGACTTGGTCACTGTCTCCTAGACCCCAGTGTGAGGAATCATCCAGAAACACAGAGGAAGTAGCTTTGGCATCTATAGGTCAGGGGTGCAGCCCAAGTTACCATTTACAACAATGGTTCGTTCACAGTTTTGCTACTCTAGCCAGTGAGTTTTCCTAATGTTTTCTTCTTTGAGCTATTTCTAATTTCTTGCTCAGAAGAAAAATATTCCTTTCAAGCAAGGCTATTTGTATAATGTATGTTATGCAAAGCTCGTGCTCAGAAAACACATTTTAAGTGGATGACAGTTGAGAGAGAAAAGGAGGAGATGGGCTTGGTGTGTTTTAAGATTCCAGTTAGTGGCTGAGAGAGAGGGAGTGGGGACACAAAGGCTTATGGGTTTTCAACCCCGAGCAATGATGCCAGAAGTTGCTACCACCAGTTTCCTGCAGATTTTCCATCAGTTTGGGGAATATAGGAAGTCTGACCTCTGTGAGTCCATACTGAGAAACTGAGAGGAGAAAACACCCAACTGATGAATTGGAAACTATTTCTTCTTTCATCAGTTACGTGCTTTGCTGGAGGTAAAGCTTTTCCTGGTGAGGACGTGGAGGGAAAAGCTGTGTTGCAAGTCGTAGATCTCTCAAGTCAGAAAAAAAAAAAAATATGGAAACAGGTTTCCAGGGGAAAATAGTTTCTTTTAAAAAATTAATGGTAATGTCAAAAGAGATTTGAGGGCAGGGCATCTCCAGGTGTTATGCAGAGGTCCGCATGTCCCCTCAGCCAGCTCCCCAGAGTCAGGTGAACCCTTGGGTGCACTCGGTTTCTGCTTGGTGGGACCCAGCATCTCTCTGGCCCATGCCCTCCTGAGTGGACACTGCCATCCTGCCCCTGATTCTACAAGCGAGACCTTTGTGTGGAAAGTGGACTTGGAGGAATATTGGTGGTCACGGAGCAGTTTGTGACTCACATTTAATGTGAGGGATCCTGGCCTTCAAAGCCCCTGGGCATTCCCTGCTTCACCCTCCCTTCCTCTCACCTCCTCTCTTCGCTCCTTGACCTCTACTTGGAAAGCATCTTAATCCCGTCTTTTACTGACGTGCTTCAAGCTGACTTGAATAGGGGAACCTCATTTTAACTCCCATGAACAGATTATTGAGGTATTTTCCTAAAGGCAGCCAGCACCCTCCCTAAAAGAATGTTGGTCTTTCCATTAAGATGATTAAAAAAAAAAAACAAACCTTACTATATAAAGACAGCATGTGGGCCACGTGCTCATGTCTGATTCTTTATGACCCCATGGACCATAGCCGCCCAGGCTCCTCTGTCCATGGGATTCTCCAGGCGCGAATACTGGAGAGGGTTTCCATGTCTTCCTCCAGGGGAGCGTCGTGATTCAAGGATTGAGCCTGACTCTCCTGTGTCTCATGCATTGCAGGCAGACTTCTTCACTGGCTGAGCCTGCCCTTTAAGATTATATGCATTTTTGCAACATATATGAAAATTAAATCTTGTGTTAGCTTAATAACAAATTCACATTTTTATAACATTAAAGTAATGAATGAAAAATTTCCTTGAGAAAGTGCAGTCGTGCACAGGATTATCTTATTATCTTCATTAAATATTTCCTGAGAAAGTGATAATTATGGTAGTCAAACTGTCAAAACCAAAATGAGTCACAAGACAGATGTTGTAGTTAAACCCTCGAGTCCTCAAGGGTAGGCATTTGCCGGCAAACTAGAGGTCTCCTGGTTCTTCTAATTAACAGAGAAGCTTTCTTCTGAGGTGATAGAAATATGATCCCTTACCAAGATATTCCACTTAAGAAAACTTGCAAATTGCGGATTGTATGATTTTTGGTCATGTGATGTCGTTTTCCAAAAGGGAGTCAGAAACCTATTTCAGATAGGTCTGGCAGCTCGTAATTTGCAGTCAAGATATGCCACACCAAGAATTTGCAAACCTATTTGTGAGTGTATACGCGAGAGATATTTGCATATTATAATTTTTAATCAGTCAGTGATTCTGCATGGCAACTTTTAGTTGAAGATGTTCATGGGAAATTCTACTCATCCTTTTTCTAAATAGGGCAAAATTTGCTAAGTATGCCTTCAGAGACTGGATTGCAGAGAGAAAACTAACTTGTGTTATTTTTTCCTGTGGCTGCCCTGGTGGCTCATACGGTAAAGAATCCACCTGCCATGTGGGAGACCTGGGCTCGATCCCTGGGTCTGGAAGGTTCCTTGGAGAAGGAATGGCTACCCATGCCAGTATTCTTGCCTGGAGACTTCCTTGAACAGAGGTTATGTCCTTGGGGGTGTCGCACCCTCCCTAAAAGAATGTTGGTCTTTCCATTAAAGACAGCATGTGGGCCACGTGCTCATGTCTGATTCTTTATGACCCCATGGACCATAGCCCAGGCTCCTCTGTCCATGGGATTCTCCAGGCGAATACTGGAGAGGGTTTCCATGTCTTCCTCCAGGGGAGCGTCGTGATTCAAGGATTGAGCCTGACTCTCCTGTGTCTCATGCATTGCAGGCAGACTTCTTCACTGGCTGAGCCTGCCCTTTAAGATTATATGCATTTTTGCAACATATATGAAAATTAAATCTTGTGTTAGCTTAATAACAAATTCACATTTTTATAACATTAAAGTAATGAATGAAAAATTTCCTTGAGAAAGTGCAGTCGTGCACAGGATTATCTTATTATCTTCATTAAATATTTCCTGAGAAAGTGATAATTATGGTAGTCAAACTGTCAAAACCAAAATGAGTCACAAGACAGATGTTGTAGTTAAACCCTCGAGTCCTCAAGGGTAGGCATTTGCCGGCAAACTAGAGGTCTCCTGGTTCTTCTAATTAACAGAGAAGCTTTCTTCTGAGGTGATAGAAATATGATCCCTTACCAAGATATTCCACTTAAGAAAACTTGCAAATTGCGGATTGTATGATTTTTGGTCATGTGATGTCGTTTTCCAAAAGGGAGTCAGAAACCTATTTCAGATAGGTCTGGCAGCTCGTAATTTGCAGTCAAGATATGCCACACCAAGAATTTGCAAACCTATTTGTGAGTGTATACGCGAGAGATATTTGCATATTATAATTTTTAATCAGTCAGTGATTCTGCATGGCAACTTTTAGTTGAAGATGTTCATGGGAAATTCTACTCATCCTTTTTCTAAATAGGGCAAAATTTGCTAAGTATGCCTTCAGAGACTGGATTGCAGAGAGAAAACTAACTTGTGTTATTTTTTCCTGTGGCTGCCCTGGTGGCTCATACGGTAAAGAATCCACCTGCCATGTGGGAGACCTGGGCTCGATCCCTGGGTCTGGAAGGTTCCTTGGAGAAGGAATGGCTACCCATGCCAGTATTCTTGCCTGGAGACTTCCTTGAACAGAGGTTATGTCCTTGGGGTCGCAAAGAGTCAGACACAGCCTAGTCAAGACAACTGAGCAACTAATTCACAGAGAGAAACCTAATTTGTATCATCTTCTGTAGCAAATGTGTGGCTTTTTCCAACATAGCAAGCATTCCCCTTCCTGCCGGATTCTCTCTGCTTTCAGGCATCTTCTGTTTTGACTCTATAAATGAAACTGTCTCCCTCCTTTCCCGGAAACAGTGCACCTCCGAGCTTTCAGGCTTCTGAGAAATCAGGAGTGGCTTTACATGTACCTCATTCAGTTTATTTATATCACTGATTAAACCTTCAAGCAGCAGTACCTTCTTCTTGGGCATTTTGTAATTCACAAACATAAGTCCTTCCTTAGCATTGTTCTATTATTCCATTGCAATTGGATTATTATTCTTTCATGGAATTTCAAAATTAGTGTTGTATTTGTCAGCTAAGCACATCTATCTAGGTTCAAAATGGAAACCTCAAGTTTAAGAAAAGTTTCTGAAAATTTCAAGAGGATGCAGACATCAGAAGGCAATAAGTTTCATTTCCAAGGAGGTATTGAATCCACCCCAGGGGAATTTAACAAATGGGTTTATCTCAACAAATAAGTGTTGCCTGCTGCAATGAGATACTACTGTGTGGTGGTCATCATGAGTAAGCCCCAGTCTGCTCTCTAATGGCACATATATCCTGGTGAAGAGAATGGGTATGTCTGCTCATGCTCCTAATAAAGGCAGCAGAAAAGCAGGTCCAGGAAGTTTCCCTGGCAGGTGGATCAGAGTTGGGCCTGCTTAGTAGGCATGCGAGGTCGGGAGGATGCTCGAGGAAGAGCAATCTGTGTGAACAGAGTCCCAGAGCACACACTTGGATGATGTTCAATGCCCGAGGTCGGTGAGCATGGGAAATTCTCCTCATCCTTTTTCTAAATAGGGCAAAATTTGCTAAGTATGCCTTCAGAGACTGGATTGCAGAGAGAAAACTAACTTGTGTTATTTTTTCCTGTGGCTGCCCTGGTGGCTCATACGGTAAAGAATCCACCTGCCATGTGGGAGACCTGGGCTCGATCCCTGGGTCTGGAAGGTTCCTTGGAGAAGGAATGGCTACCCATGCCAGTATTCTTGCCTGGAGACTTCCTTGAACAGAGGTTATGTCCTTGGGGTCGCAAAGAGTCAGACACAGCCTAGTCAAGACAACTGAGCAACTAATTCACAGAGAGAAACCTAATTTGTATCATCTTCTGTAGCAAATGTGTGGCTTTTTCCAACATAGCAAGCATTCCCCTTCCTGCCGGATTCTCTCTGCTTTCAGGCATCTTCTGTTTTGACTCTATAAATGAAACTGTCTCCCCTCCTTTCCCGGAAACAGTGCACCTCCGAGCTTTCAGGCTTCTGAGAAATCAGGAGTGGCTTTACATGTACCTCATTCAGTTTATTTATATCACTGATTAAACCTTCAAGCAGCAGTACCTTCTTCTTGGGCATTTTGTAATTCACAAACATAAGTCCTTCCTTAGCATTGTTCTATTATTCCATTGCAATTGGATTATTATTCTTTCATGGAATTTCAAAATTAGTGTTGTATTTGTCAGCTAAGCACATCTATCTAGGTTCAAAATGGAAACCTCAAGTTTAAGAAAAGTTTCTGAAAATTTCAAGAGGATGCAGACATCAGAAGGCAATAAGTTTCATTTCCAAGGAGGTATTGAATCCACCCCAGGGGAATTTAACAAATGGGTTTATCTCAACAAATAAGTGTTGCCTGCTGCAATGAGATACTACTGTGTGGTGGTCATCATGAGTAAGCCCCAGTCTGCTCTCTAATGGCACATATATCCTGGTGAAGAGAATGGGTATGTCTGCTCATGCTCCTAATAAAGGCAGCAGAAAAGCAGGTCCAGGAAGTTTCCCTGGCAGGTGGATCAGAGTTGGGCCTCAGGTGATTCTGCTTAGTAGGCATGCGAGGTCGGGGAGGATGCTCGAGGAAGAGCAATCTGTGTGAACAGAGTCCCAGAGCACACACTTGGATGATGTTCAAGCTTGAGACCCTGGGACCTGGGGGATTTATCAGAGTCGTGCAGGGACAGTGTTGGGGGCAGGAATGAGCTCTCTTAACGTAATGAAATTCTCTTACCATAACACGAGACACGGGTTAGATCTCCTCATTGGACTCTTGACATCTTTCTGGTGTTCCTTTTTGGAGAGAGGTGTCAGGGTCCAGAGCTTCTATGTGAGGTGAGGCTTTGGAGTCAGGCCCGCAGTAACCAGGCTGAGTACCAGCTGCATCAAAGAGTAGGGCATTGGCTTTCTGAGAGATTATGCCCACGATGGTGTTGAGCAGGCGTCGTGACCACCTGTGGGACTGCATTCCTTTGATGTGTCATTCAAATTGACAGTCTGATGCAGTAAGTGCCAAGGAGCACGGGGAAAGGGAAGCAGAGGGAGGTGGGAGGAAGGAGGCGAGGGGTGCTTAATGTGCGCTTGGCCTGACAGCAGGGGCGGCGCCACACTGCGAGCAAATCCATTTAGATTCCCGGTAAGTAACTGCTGCTGTTGTCAACATGCACGGGCACCAGGTTGCCTTCATGCACCCATCCTTCTCACAAAGAATCCATTAGTCTTGCATGAATCTTCAATTATCCCGTTACACAGTCTGCTGAAAGCAAAGTTATTTCAGTTGATGGGAAATCGCCTTGTTACTCTCCTAACTACTTAAACGGGGGCCAGACTTTTGAACATTAATAATGTTTTCTCCCATCACACAAAATGTTAAAGAGAAAGTTCCTCAGATTTTCTGTACGATCCGTACTTTGATGCCTGTGTGCAGGATCCATCCTTTCCATCTGTTTATTCAAAAAACGTCTGCAGGACACCTACTTTGCGCCAGGAACTAGGGTAAATCCTGGAGACTTTTGCCTACGTGACAAGGGACCCGTGTACTTTGTTCAAGAGATTTCACACACTAGGACTATTGCATATCAATACCAACGTGAATATATTATTAACACGGTCGTGAAGTTGCCTCTACTGATAAGAAGCCCAACAAAGAACTGTAAAATGTTTGTGAATTCTTAAACTTGAAAAGATTCCATTGAAAAATAAAACTTCTGATTGATCTTACTGATAAATATTTATGTTAGATTTTTAAATAAAAGATTATCCAAAAGAATGCAGTAGCTCATGAAAAGAAAGCTGCATTAAGAACAAATGAGAAATGAGAACAAGTGAGTTTGAGGAATTCTCTGGCAGCCCGGGGGTTAGGACTCTGTGCTCTCACTGCTGGGGCTTGGGTTCAATCCTGAGTCTTGGAGCTAGGATCCCGCTGGCCATCTGTCATGGACAAGAACAAAACAAGTGAAACTCATTCTAGAATGTAAGGATGGTCTGATATTAGGAAATACATTCAAATACCATACTATGGACAACAAGGAGATCAAACCAGTCAATCCTAAAGGAAATCAAGCCTGAATATTCACTGGAAGGACTGATGCTGAAGCTTCAATGCTTTGGCCACCTGATAGGAAGACCAGACTCATTGGAAACGACCCTGATGCTGGGAAGGATTGAGGAAGAGAGAAGAGGATAACAGAGGATGAGATGATTGGATGGCCTCACTGACTCAATGGACATGAGTCTGAGCAAGCTCCGAGGGACGGGGAAGGACAGGGAAGCTTGGCCTGTTTCCGTCTGTGGGGTCACAAAGAGTAGGACACGACCTAGCAACTGAAAAACAACAACAATTAATAGACCTCAGGGGATAAATCATATGATCATCTCACAGATACAGAAGAGGCACTTGACGCAATTCAGTGTCAATGTCAGATTGCTGCAGGTGCTACTACAAAGTACCACAGACTTGGTGTCAGGGGCAGCAGCAATGTGTTTTCTCACAGGTCTGACGGCTGAAAGCCCAAGATCAAGATGTCGACAGGGATTGTTTCTTCTGAGACTTCTCTCCTTGGGTTGCACATGGTCTCCTTCTCGCTGCCTCACCTGGTCTTCCCTATGTATGCACCTGCCCCTGGAGCCTCTTAGTGTGTCTGGATTCATTCGTATAAGGACACCAGTCAGAATGGATTAAGGCCCACCCTAATGGTGTCTTTTTAGCCTTAGCACCCCTTTAACAGCCTTTTCTCCATACATAGTCACATTCTAGTACTAGAGTTAGGGCTTCAGTCCCTAACAATAACCATTCATTTTATAAACACTTAGGAATACAGGAACTGATGGACACTGTCGTAACATGACACATATAGATGCTTCAGACCAAAGTTAGCTTTTTACTTAATAGCAAAGAACTGGGGACTTTACTGTCACAGCTTGGAACAAGAACTAATGGCTGCTGTCTCTACTACTGCTAAATGTTGTGTTATTAGCCAATACAATGAGAAAAAATAAAGCATTTTCAGAGTAGATAATAGAACATAAGTGTATTTCTGTTTACAGATTATATGACTATGTTGCATTACATAGAATCAGTGGGAGGCTATCATTTAAGAGTAAGAAAATTTAGTGAATTAAGTTAGAAAAGCAACACACAATGGTGGTTTAGTCATACCTGACTCCTTTGTGACCCCATGGAATGTAGCTCACCAGGCTCCTCTGTCCATGGGATTTCCCAATCAAGAATTTAGTGAATTAATTTAGAAAAGCAACGCTATCAATGGTGGTTTAGTCATACCGGACTCCTTTGTGACCCCATGGAATGTTGCCCACCAGGCTCCTCTGTCCATGGGATTTCCCAAGCAAGAAAACTGGAGTGGGTTGCCATTTTCTTCTCCAGGGAATCTTCCCGACCCAGGGATCCGCATGTCCTCCACTGCAGGTGGATTCTTTACAGCTGAGTCAGCAGGAAAGCTCACACAAATCAATAGCTGTCATAAATACAAACAAAACCGGTTAGAAAGCTTAATGTGAGAGAAGACTGAAAGAAAGAAAATTAAATACTTAGACCTAAACTTATACAGAATTGTTCAAAACCTTATGGAAAACTTAAACTCCCTGTGAGATATAAAGGGGGCCATGAACAAGTAGGAAAACATGCCATGTTTTGGAGAGGAAAAACTCATTGTCACAAATATGTTAGTTCTTCACATAAATTTCAGGGAAATTTATGAAGTTTCTGTTGAAAAACAAATGAGGAAGAGTCACAGGGAAAACTTGGAGGACGAAGAGCTGGTTGGAGTGAGGATCACAGGTTAAACCTACTTATAAAAATTCTAGAATTAGAATATTAAAATATTCCATGGAAAAATACCATGGAACTGGTGCATGTGTAGACAGATGGATGGAAGAGTGGAGAAAAACCTGGAAATAGACCCGACGGCATATGGAAATTTAGTACTTTACGAAGGTAGATCTCACATCATGGAGGAAATAATAGCAAGGGCATGCCCCTTCTTTGTTCAGAGGAGGTGGCTGTTACAGGGTGCCCTGGGCTGGAGACTGTTCTCCCCCAAACTTACTCCTTCCTAGAACCTGGCATTGAGGTGTGGTTTGGAAGTAGGATCACTGTAGATGCCACTGGTTCCGCTGAGGCTGGGGTAGGGTGGCCCTTACCCCAATGTGAGTGATGTTCTTGCAAGAAGAGATGGGGAGACACTCAGGGGAAGGCGAGTGGTGGTGGAGGCAGGGACGGGAGTGCTGTGTCCGCACACCAAGGGAGGCCTGGGCGGGTGGCAGCACGAGCCGGACAGACTCTCCACTAACAGTTTCAGAGGGAACCTGGCCCTCCGAAGAGCCAGGGAGCACTTCCTCCCGAGATGGTCCATCGCATCAGCTTCCTGGGCCCGGAACAGGGGGAGAAGGGAGGGGAGGGGGTTCGAACAGGCAAACAGAGGACATCACACAAGCACCTCCTGTGTGCTAGAAATGATTCTGCATAAGCACCTGCTATATACTACAAATGACAGCAGAGGCTGGGCATAGAGCAGTGAAAAATCCAGGTGAAAGAGGGCAGTGCCTTGGGCTGATAGCAGAAGGGATGGGGAGAGAGGGAAGGATTTGTGAAGCATCTTGGAGACAGTCAGCGGCTTAGGGACTGGACTGGGACAGGGAGGGCATCCAGGCTTGCAGATGGAGGAGCGTGTGAACAGTGACGCCATTTCCTAAGACACGAACAGCTGTAAGCTGCAAGTTTGCTGTGGGAGAGGGGAGATGATTTCCATGTTGGCTGGGATCAGGTGAGGGAGAATCATGGGCGAGAGATTCTGAATTGGGAATTATCAGCAGCAAATCATCGCGGCTCAGATATCCTCTACATTAGTTATTTGGGACACAGACACTGTGAGCCCAAGCTGCCCTGTTTGCCTTCCCAGTTGATGAAACACTTTCAATAACCAAAGAATTCCACTGTCCAAAGACATTCTGAGGGAATTATTTCTATAACCACAGAATAATATATGTATATTTATCATTATATAATTATCTATAATAACACCTCACAAATCTTAGCAACAGGAGTCTGAAGGGTTCAGATTGGTACCATTACACATTGTCCTAAATCTGGGCACTGGAAGCTGATGGGCCCAAAGTGCAGCGGATGCTAATAGGTATCTCATTATATAGCCGACCAAATAGCTCAGAAGAAATTAAAGTGATAATGATGAAGTCAAACTAATAAAGATTTCTAATTAAAATGGAATAATAGCAGCAAGCCCAAACCACCACTCAAGGCAAGACTGACGATGTGTTAATGACCAAGCATTATCCCTGAAAATTCCAAATGCTTATTTTCACAGAAGTAGGAGAGGAGCAATACTGTCTGGCAGAATCCTCAGTAAATTCTTATATGGGGCTGACTTTAGTTTAAGAACTCCAAATTTAGAAACACATTTCATGGGTAACTCTTAGTCCCATAAAAATAAAAGACTTTGAAACTGCATGCTGTTTGTCTGTTAGAAAAGAAACCAATTTGTACAGAAGTATTCGCACAGAAGTCTTATTTTCATCTGGGGGCTCCTAATGTTTTGTTGTGTATGGGGGGATTTTATTGGGTTGGCCTCTGTAAGGTATGCGGAAGAGAAGGGAAGAAAGCTAGATGGATTATATAAGAAAACAGGAAAGGTACTTGGGGCATGGGTGCTTCGTTGCTCAGTCACGTCCAACTCTTGCAACCCTGTGGTCTGTAGCCTGCCAGGCTCCTCGGTCCATGGGATTTCCCAGGCAAGAGCACTGGAGTGGGTTCCTGGGCCCTCCTCCAGGGCATCTTCCCAGCCCGGTGATCAACTCACGTCTCAGGTCTCCTGCATTGCAGAAGGATTGTTTACCCACTGAGCCATCAGGACTTCCCACGTGGGGAGAAAATGAGTCCTGAAAGTCAAGTTGGGATGGAGAGTTTCTCAGGGTCAGATATCCTCTACATTAGTTATTTGGGACACAGACACTGTGAGCCCAAGCTGCCCTGTTTGCCTTCCCAGTTGATGAAACACTTTCAATAACCAAAGAATTCCACTGTCCAAAGACATTCTGAGGGAATTATTTCTATAACCACAGAATAATATATGTATATTTATCATTATATAATTATCTATAATAACACCTCACAAATCTTAGCAACAGGAGTCTGAAGGGTTCAGATTGGTACCATTACACATTGTCCTAAATCTGGGCACTGGAAGCTGATGGGCCCAAAGTGCAGCGGATGCTAATAGGTATCTCATTATATAGCCGACCAAATAGCTCAGAAGAAATTAAAGTGATAATGATGAAGTCAAACTAATAAAGATTTCTAATTAAAATGGAATAATAGCAGCAAGCCCAAACCACCACTCAAGGCAAGACTGACGATGTGTTAATGACCAAGCATTATCCCTGAAAATTCCAAATGCTTATTTTCACAGAAGTAGGAGAGGAGCAATACTGTCTGGCAGAATCCTCAGTAAATTCTTATATGGGGCTGACTTTAGTTTAAGAACTCCAAATTTAGAAACACATTTCATGGGTAACTCTTAGTCCCATAAAAATAAAAGACTTTGAAACTGCATGCTGTTTGTCTGTTAGAAAAGAAACCAATTTGTACAGAAGTATTCGCACAGAAGTCTTATTTTCATCTGGGGGCTCCTAATGTTTTGTTGTGTATGGGGGGATTTTATTGGGTTGGCCTCTGTAAGGTATGCGGAAGAGAAGGGAAGAAAGCTAGATGGATTATATAAGAAAACAGGAAAGGTACTTGGGGCATGGGTGCTTCGTTGCTCAGTCACGTCCAACTCTTGCAACCCTGTGGTCTGTAGCCTGCCAGGCTCCTCGGTCCATGGGATTTCCCAGGCAAGAGCACTGGAGTGGGTTCCTGGGCCCTCCTCCAGGGCATCTTCCCAGCCCGGTGATCAACTCACGTCTCAGGTCTCCTGCATTGCAGAAGGATTGTTTACCCACTGAGCCATCAGGACTTCCCACGTGGGGAGAAAAATGAGTCCTGAAAGTCAAGTTGGGATGGAGAGTTTCTCAGGGGTCAGGAGTGGGAGGAGGGGCACTCAGGAAGGACTTGAGGAGAAAGAAGAGATTTCTGGAGGAGGGGGCTGCCCAGAGTGGGACTTTGACAGCATTTGCTCCATCTCATGGAGTGCCAGGCAGTGTCATTCCCTTTTTGGCACTAACACCTACATGGCGTTTTGAGTTTGGACTTTGGTCTTGTTTGCCTGTCACACTTTCCCTGGAGCAACGGGAGGCGATTTCACAGCCCCCCAGGGATAGGCCGAGCTATCCCACTGCAGGCGGTAGTTGGGAGTCCATGAGTTGACGAGATTGCTCAGGATGGGGATGCAGCACAGGAATCCTCCGGCCAGCAAATCTGCCACCTATTGATCCTTGAGGTCTGCTGTCCAAGAGGATGTCTCTTGAGAGCTTTCATCTGTGTAAAGAGCATTGCTGTCTCCATGAAGCAATCAAAGTGCTTCCATACATAACGGATGTCCTGCACTGACTCAGAACAGCGAAGCCTACTTGTGATGAGGTCTGCACAGCCTCCTGTTCTCCCAGCACCCAGCTGCTTCCGTCTCCTTCACTGCTGGGGAGCGAGGTATAGAACTGTGGTCTTGTAGCTGATGTAACAGTCAGCGTGTAGGCAGGTAGGGTGATGTCCCTGTTGATTAGGTGGCGCGTGTCATGGGCAGCTCTTCTCAAATACGCTTAAAATGATTGAGAATCCCAGAGGTCTCCTGTTAATGTGAGTGTTTCTTAACATTGACTGTCGTTAACGTGGATTTCCCACACTGGAACTTAACTGAGACATTAAAAATTATTAATTAATTTAAAAAGCAAAATGACAGACCTATTACATGGTAACATAAGTGACATATTAACTTTTTAAATTGAGGTGCACAGTACGGGCTTCCCTGGTAGCTCAGACAGTAAGGAATCTGCCTGTAATGTGGGAGACCTGGGTTTGATTCCTAGGTCTGGGACGTCTCCTGGAGAAGGGAATGCTACCCACTCCAGTATTCTTGCCTGGAGAATCCCATGGACAGAGGAGCCTGGTGAGCGACAGTCCATGGGATCACAAAGAGTCAGATCTATGTCTGAGTAACTAACACACACATACACAAGCACACACATAGCTGATTTCTACTCTACAGCAAAGTGATTCAGTTATACATATATATCCTTTTCCGTTGTGGTTTGTCACAGGATATTGAATATAATCTGCTGTGCTATTCAATAGGACCTCACTGTTTCTCCATTCTATGTACAATAGTCTGCGTCTTCTAGTCCCAAGCTCCCACACCATCGTTCCCCCATCCCCACTCCTTCCTGGCAATGACCAGTCTCTTCTCAATGTCTGTGAGTATGTTTCTGCTTCATAGATAAATTCATTTGTGTTATACTGTATTTATTTACTTATTTTTGGCTGCACCACGAGGCCTGTGGGATCTTAGTTCCCCAACCAGGCATGAAACACAAGCCCTGGCAGTGAAAACATTGAATCCTAACCACTGGACCATAAGAGATTCCCCGTGTCATATTTTAGATTTCACATATAAGTGATATACAGTGTTTGTCTTTCACTGTCTGACTCATTTCACTTAATATGATCATCTCTAGGTCCATCCATGTTGCTGCAAAGGGAATTATTTTATTCTTTTTTATGGCTGAGTAGTATTCCATTGTATGTATATACTGCGTCTTTTTCACTCACTTATCTGTCAATGGATAGCTTATTTCCAAGACTAAAATAACATACTAGTTAAATAAAAAATATATTTTCCCAAGAAAAACACAGAAAAGTAGATTGAGAATCCAAGAGGTCTCCTGTTAATGTGAGTGTTTCTTAACATTGACTGTCGTTAACGTGGATTTCCCACACTGGAACTTAACTGAGACATTAAAAATTATTAATTAATTTAAAAAGCAAAATGACAGACCTATTACATGGTAACATAAGTGACATATTAACTTTTAAATTGAGGTGCACAGTACGGCTTCCCTGGTAGCTCAGACAGTAAGGAATCTGCCTGTAATGTGGGAGACCTGGGTTTGATTCCTAGGTCTGGGACGTCTCCTGGAGAAGGGAATGCTACCCACTCCAGTATTCTTGCCTGGAGAATCCCATGGACAGAGGAGCCTGGTGAGCGACAGTCCATGGGATCACAAAGAGTCAGATCTATGTCTGAGTAACTAACACACACATACACAAGCACACACATAGCTGATTTCTACTCTACAGCAAAGTGATTCAGTTATACATATATATCCTTTTCCGTTGTGGTTTGTCACAGGATATTGAATATAATCTGCTGTGCTATTCAATAGGACCTCACTGTTTCTCCATTCTATGTACAATAGTCTGCGTCTTCTAGTCCCAAGCTCCCACACCATCGTTCCCCCATCCCCACTCCTTCCTGGCAATGACCAGTCTCTTCTCAATGTCTGTGAGTATGTTTCTGCTTCATAGATAAATTCATTTGTGTTATACTGTATTTATTTACTTATTTTTGGCTGCACCACGAGGCCTGTGGGATCTTAGTTCCCCAACCAGGCATGAAACACAAGCCCTGGCAGTGAAAACATTGAATCCTAACCACTGGACCATAAGAGATTCCCCGTGTCATATTTTAGATTTCACATATAAGTGATATACAGTGTTTGTCTTTCACTGTCTGACTCATTTCACTTAATATGATCATCTCTAGGTCCATCCATGTTGCTGCAAAGGGAATTATTTTATTCTTTTTTATGGCTGAGTAGTATTCCATTGTATGTATATACTGCGTCTTTTTCACTCACTTATCTGTCAATGGATAGCTTATTTCCAAGACTAAAATAACATACTAGTTAAATAAAAAATATATTTTCCCAAGAAAAACACAGTGAGAAGAGTAGCATTGTTTTACATTTTCTCATACCCTTTAAATATCTGGCTTATTTGAGGACAACTACTTTTTCTTATCTGCTTCTTTTGGAATGATATCAGTGAACTTCTCATTCTCTCTTATACTGAAGTGTATTTTCCTCTCTTGTACTTTGGATGGATCTTCTCCCCATGCATGGTTTTGTAACATCATTCACTGGCCACTTGGAAGGTTCACTAACTGAGGTAGCCCTTCTGAGTGTCGATGCATCTCATCAAACAACCATCAAAAATTATATTATTTAGTATCTCAATTCACATCAGAAAAGTGTTTACATGCTGGAAGGCTTTCCACCTTGTGGAAGCATATGCTAGTTTTCCAACGTCTAATTTTCACCTGAAAGCTTGAGATTTTATCACTGGCAACAAATAGGACCCGTTGTTTCCCTTGAAGTGACAGGCTTACTTGATTTACTCCTGAGCACTTCTGTGACGTTGCCCTGCGGGCCTCTCTGCCCTCTGCCGAGTTGTCACCCACGCCATCCTGCGCCTCTGGACCGACTCTGGAGACGGGGTTTCTTCCTGCCCTCCCGCAGGTGAACGAGCCACGGGGCCCCAAATGCCTCGCCCTATGTCCCCTCTCCCGCGACTGAACCGGCCCACAGCTCCTGGCACGACCAGCTCTGTGCTCTCCCAGGAGGCGGGGCTGCTTTTCTTCACCGCTGGGCGTTTCACCACGTTCCCAGCAGATCTGGAGAGGACCCACCAGAACGTTCCAGAATCCGTCACCTCGCCTGTGAGGTGCCAGCTCTCCCGGGGCATCGGGGGAGCCAGCCTGCACCCGCTAGGCCTGGCTGTAGTTCTCAGTGTGGATGCAGTGCGTGCGTGCTCAGTCACAGTCGTGTCCGGCCGACTCTTTGTAACTGTGGCTGTCGTCTGCCAGGCTGCTCTGTCCATGGGATGATTCATGGCAAGAATATATGAGTGGGCTGTCATTGCCTTCTTCAGGGGGTCTTCCAGGGGTGAAGCCCACGTCTCTTGCGCCTCCCGCATTGGGGGGCGGATTCTTTATCACCGCGCCACCTGAGAAGCCCAAGCGTTGATGGCTTTCTTTCACTTTCAGATACTCTTCCTCCGGGCCTCCCATCCCCCTCTGCTGAATGGCGCTGCCTTGGATTGGGGCAAGTGGGAGGCCCTCAAGGGCGCCATGCAGGAAAATGCAATCGCCACCAGAGGGCACCGCAGCCCTTACGCGGTTAGTACCTCCAGGACCCATGGTCTGTCCACTTGCCCACAGAGAAAGGTGATTGCTCTGAGATTTACATTCTCCTTTGGTTCAGGCGTTGCCTTATGCGGATAAATCACAGTGGCTGCAGCGTGTTATATTATAGAATCCGTATGTGCTCTGCCGGCACATTGCAGGTGAAAGAAAACGACCCACGTTAAGGCATTCCTCCTCCTAAGTAAGAGTGATGGACGAGGATCACATTGGTTGCTTTTCCTCCAAAGCCCAAGTGTGTTCAGCTGCTCTCTTTAGAACCCACCATCCAATTGATTCGGCCACTAGAATATAGAAAGCGCTGTTGGGGAAAGGTCAGCAGATTGCCTGGGATCTCAACCAAAATCCTAGGCACCCCCAGCCCTTGTTGATTTCAGCAGAAGGCAGTCTTTACGTGTCAGTCAGTTCCTAAATCATCCAGGAAGATCTATCTCAGAATGGGGAATGCTGAGATTTCTTTAAGTAATGGGAATATTGTTACCTTTGTATCAAGCCACCCAAACGTGACTTATCTGTTTATTTATAAACATTATGCCTTTTATTTATTTATTTCTATTTGGCTGTGTTGGCCTTAGTTGTGGCATGCAAGACCTGCGTTGGATCATGGGGATCTTTCTTGCAGCCCAGGGACTCTCTCGTTCTGGTGCTCAGGCGCAGTGGTTGCAGTGTTTTGCTTAGTTGCCCTTTAGCATGTGGAATCTTAGTTCCCCCACCAGGAGTCGGGTCCGTGTCCTCTGAGTTGCAAGGCTGATTGTTAACCACTGGTCCATCAGGGAAGTCCTTATTTGTTTATTTTTAATTACTTTATATTGGAGTGTAATTGATGAACAATATTGTATTAGTTTCAGATGTACAGTAAAGTGATCCAGTTATATGTATGTATGTGTATATATATATGTATATATATATATATATATATATATATATATATATATATATACACGCATACGTGTATTTATTCCAAATGTGACTGATTTTAAGTTCTTCTGACCAAGTAGAGATGTTGATATTTAAAAATATAAAGTGATTTGAACATAATGAGGGGAAAACATGAGATGGATAACCAGCCATCCATTTATAATTTAGTCCACTTGCCCACAGAGAAAGGTGATTGCTCTGAGATTTACATTCTCCTTTGGTTCAGGCGTTGCCTTATGCGGATAAATCACAGTGGCTGCAGCGTGTTATATTATAGAATCCGTATGTGCTCTGCCGGCACATTGCAGGTAAAAAAACGATCCACGTTAAGGCATTCCTCCTCCTAAGTAAGAGTGATGGACGAGGATCACATTGGTTGCTTTTCCTCCAAAGCCCAAGTGTGTTCAGCTGCTCTCTTTAGAACCCACCATCCAATTGATTCGGCCACTAGAATATAGAAAGCGCTGTTGGGGAAAGGTCAGCAGATTGCCTGGGATCTCAACCAAAATCCTAGGCACCCCCAGCCCTTGTTGATTTCAGCAGAAGGCAGTCTTTACGTGTCAGTCAGTTCCTAAATCATCCAGGAAGATCTATCTCAGAATGGGGAATGCTGAGATTTCTTTAAGTAATGGGAATATTGTTACCTTTGTATCAAGCCACCCAAACGTGACTTATCTGTTTATTTATAAACATTATGCCTTTTATTTATTTATTTCTATTTGGCTGTGTTGGCCTTAGTTGTGGCATGCAAGACCTGCGTTGGATCATGGGGATCTTTCTTGCAGCCCAGGGACTCTCTCGTTCTGGTGCTCAGGCGCAGTGGTTGCAGTGTTTTGCTTAGTTGCCCTTTAGCATGTGGAATCTTAGTTCCCCCACCAGGAGTCGGGTCCGTGTCCTCTGAGTTGCAAGGCTGATTGTTAACCACTGGTCCATCAGGGAAGTCCTTATTTGTTTATTTTTAATTACTTTATATTGGAGTGTAATTGATGAACAATATTGTATTAGTTTCAGATGTACAGTAAAGTGATCCAGTTATATGTATGTATGTGTATATATATATGTATATATATATATATATATATATATATATATATATATACACGCATACGTGTATTTATTCCAAATGTGACTGATTTTAAGTTCTTCTGACCAAGTAGAGATGTTGATATTTAAAAATATAAAGTGATTTGAACATAATGAGGGGAAAACATGAGATGGATAACCAGCCATCCATTTATAATTTAGTCCATTGGCTTTTATATTCTGTGCATGGGTAGCGTCTTTGAGAAGGGAAATCCTGTGGCAGAGACAGGATGCAGGCTGTCTGGAGCTGCCAGTGGGGCGGCGTTCTCCATCCTCGAAAGGGCAGTGCTCCACACTCACCCTTTGGACACGTTGTTCTTTGGTCTGTCAGTGAGGAATTGCGCTGGACAGGCCATCTTCACCATGTTCATTCTGTCTGAACTCTGACACTCACCTTGCCTGTGATAGCCCTTGGGCTGGTTCTCAACAGATTGTGTGATAATATTCCCTTGAATAGCCCACCCAGGTTCTAAGTCAAGCTACTGGACCTCAGCATGGAATGACCGACCCTCTCTCCTGCAGAGATCTGTGTTTTAATAAGGGATTGAAGATTTAAAAAAGCTACAAAATTAGCCCACTCTAATAAAAACATGGGAATCACCTTACTATCACTCCTTCCTTATTAATTACATTCTATGGGTGTAATTACTGTTTTCAGTTTAGTGTGTATCCTTCCAGAACGTTTTCTGGGCACACAGAAGCATATATACATCTATTATATGTTGGTAGGCATCTTGGTTTTTAAGTCAAGTTGTGTCTATATTCCATAGCGATCTCCCCCAGTGTTTCAGCATAAATACCTCCCTAGTGAATACAGACAGGTACCATGTTCATTTTAACTGCTGTGCAGAGTTCCATAATTTATTGACCATTTCTTATTGGCGTACTTTTAGGAGGTCTTCAACTTTTGCTGTTCCAAACAAGACTGTAGTCAACACCTCACAAACATATGTGACTGCATGGAGTTGCTGTGCATATTAACTGTTAGAGGGTGTTACCACAACTGGCTCAGTGAACATGAGTTTGAGCAAGCTCCAGGAGATAGTGAAGGACATGGAAGCCCGCATGCCACATTTCATGGGGTCACGAAGAGTCAGACACAACTTAGCAACTGAACAACAATGCCACAGTAGCCCCAGTTTATTTTCAATAGAAGGATTTAGAGGAAGAAAAGTTTTAATGCTAAGAAAGATGAGATGGATAACCAGCCATCCATTTATAATTTAGTCCATTGGCTTTTATATTCTGTGCATGGGTAGCGTCTTTGAGAAGGGAAATCCTGTGGCAGAGACAGGATGCAGGCTGTCTGGAGCTGCCAGTGGGGCGGCGTTCTCCATCCTCGAAAGGGCAGTGCTCCACACTCACCCTTTGGACACGTTGTTCTTTGGTCTGTCAGTGAGGAATTGCGCTGGACAGGCCATCTTCACCATGTTCATTCTGTCTGAACTCTGACACTCACCTTGCCTGTGATAGCCCTTGGGCTGGTTCTCAACAGATTGTGTGATAATATTCCCTTGAATAGCCCACCCAGGTTCTAAGTCAAGCTACTGGACCTCAGCATGGAATGACCGACCCTCTCTCCTGCAGAGATCTGTGTTTTAATAAGGGATTGAAGATTTAAAAAAGCTACAAAATTAGCCCACTCTAATAAAAACATGGGAATCACCTTACTATCACTCCTTCCTTATTAATTACATTCTATGGGTGTAATTACTGTTTTCAGTTTA
The DNA here is from genome assembly GCA_022376925.1 of Tragulus kanchil. Lineage (NCBI taxonomy): Eukaryota > Metazoa > Chordata > Mammalia > Artiodactyla > Tragulidae > Tragulus > Tragulus kanchil. Next base: position 173,643,511 of record JAIOJX010000005.1, on the reverse strand, counting down.
GTGTGTATCCTTCCAGAACGTTTTCTGGGCACACAGAAGCATATATACATCTATTATATGTTGGTAGGCATCTTGGTTTTTAAGTCAAGTTGTGTCTATATTCCATAGCGATCTCCCCCAGTGTTTCAGCATAAATACCTCCCTAGTGAATACAGACAGGTACCATGTTCATTTTAACTGCTGTGCAGAGTTCCATAATTTATTGACCATTTCTTATTGGCGTACTTTTAGGAGGTCTTCAACTTTTGCTGTTCCAAACAAGACTGTAGTCAACACCTCACAAACATATGTGACTGCATGGAGTTGCTGTGCATATTAACTGTTAGAGGGCGTTACCACAACTGGCTCAATGAACATGAGTTTGAGCAAGCTCCAGGAGATAGTGAAGGACATGGAAGCCCGCATGCCACAGTTCATGGGGTCACGAAGAGTCAGACACAACTTAGCAACTGAACAACAATGCCACAGTAGCCCCAGTTTATTTTCAATAGAAGGATTTAGAGGAAGAAAAGTTTTAATGCTAAGAAAGATGACTGTGAAAGGGTGGAGTTGGGTTGCAGAGGTCCTGGTGAGGGAAGGCTGGTCCTAGTCACAAGAGAGACAAACAGCAGCTCCCTGCTTATGCAGCCCTGGAATTAGGGCACCTGGTCAACCATGCTGATGGACACTGCACTGTGCTCCATTATTATGATCAAAATTACATATCCAGAGACTTATCATCCACCCCCTTAATTGAAAAAGAGTTGATAGTAACAAAACAGCTTCTGAGATCCCCTTCCCCTATTTATAGAGCTCGCGTCCTAGATAAGGGAGCGGCAGCCACATGGGGAGCCTCACTCACCACGCTGAGCTTGAAGAAATCAGTTTATCTAGAGAAGGATATGTTTCTGTCCTTCCTTCTTGATGCCGTCACTTTCTCTTGCACACCCATCTCATACGTGCACGCACACACACACACACACACACACACACTTATTCTATTATTTCAACCAGGACACTTTCCAAGTCATACTTGGCTCTTGTGAATTTCTGCAGAACATACACTCCATTTCTTTGAAGAGCGATGTGTTCTTTTCTTCTTCCAGTAAACAATCAGCTTCAAACATTGTGTCACACCTAATAAAAGACCTCACTCACCACACATTTCTTAGTTTTTGTGATTATAAGATGTGTTGGTGCCTTCCTTCTTATGATCTGAAGAAGCCTCCCAAGACGTCTCCTCTGATAGGGGCAAGCTGCAGGGAGAGCAGTCGGTTGGCATCATTTCTGGAAAGAGCCATCATTAATGTCCCTGGAGCCAGTTACAGAGCAGGCATGAAGGGACACACAGTGTTAGGTGCAGAATATACAGAGATGGACACCGTCTGTGTCCTCAGAGCTGACACACACGCTGTGAGGAAAGACAGCGGAGTGTCGACCTGTAAAGGCTTCCAGACCCTTCTGTAGATGATGAGAAACCACTCACTAGAGGAGGACACTGAGTCACAGGGAAGGGAGGGCATTGGTCCTCTGCCTCGAATTAAGCCTGCTGGGGTGTGCTTATTCCTTCAGGCCATGCCAAGGTCCTGCAGGAATGTTAGTCAACAATACAGCAGGCTTTCTTGGGTATAACCTTAGAAATCTCTCTGGTCTTTAAGTCCGTATGTCCGGAGGGGTGTTTCAGGCACCCACCAACCCAAGGAGACGGGGAGCAGCCAGAAACCCCCACGTGACACTGAGCTGTCCCTTGGGCAGTCCTTCTCTTCTGCTTCTCCTTTTGGCTCCCCTAGTCAGGTCCCCAAACCCGTGGAGGTCCTAAGCCAGCTCTGAGCTTCCTTTGTGGCCTGAAACATTTGCCTTATGTCAGAGAGTCATCTTCCATTTTCCACTTTTGCACGGCTGCCCTCTTCTCTTGGAGATGATAACTCAGTGTCATGCTCTAGAGAGAGTGCTCTCTTGAGAGGTGCCACACATTCCTCTAGCTGGGTGGTGTCCATTGGGGCCCCTTGTCTAATGTGCACTGGGCCATGCATTCACCTGCACAAGGGGTGCTGTTGCAGATGGAGTTTTGACCTTGGCTCCTATCAAAAATGTGCTCCTGGCGCAGGGCCAAGCAGAACGTGGACTAGCCATCCCCACGGGGTCAGTGCAGCTCTGGGCTGGGCCTTACAGCTCACAGGGCACGAGAACCTCACAGTGTGTCCAGTGCACATTTGTTGAGTGGCCAGAGACTAGCAGTGACTAGCCAGAGGCCCAATTCTTCATCAGTGAACAGTCCTAGCCTGTCCCAATGAACAGAATAAAATTGGGGTCAATTACCTTTAAAACATCAGGATTCTTTCTCCTGGAGTCAGTGGGAGAGTAGAAACTGACTTAACAGAAGGATGTCCGACAGAAGCAGCCCACGTGCCCAGTGGGGCTGGGAGACCTCAGGCTGTGAGAGTGGCAGGTTGGGTGGTAGACTTTCTTTCTGCAGATAGAAAGTCTGTACCAAGCAGCTGGCCTCACGTGCATCTAGGCAATTTGTTCTCTAAAGAAACTGAGACGAGGAGCATCTGGTCTACAGATGGTGGGGTAGTCTAGGGGTAGGCAGAAAGGATCTTGTGTGGAAATCTGCATCCTGAGACTGGACGCCCAGCTCCTGTCCCCATCCTGTCTGGAATGTTGCAGTCAGATTGCGTTCCCAGAAAGGACTGGAGGATTCCACTCCAAGGACTCGGGCAAGACTTTGGAGAGATGATCCTGGATCCCCTGAGGGTGAAGCTTACCAGTCAACATGCACAACCCATGGACACACGCTCTAGGTCTCCCTCCTGGGTGTGAATGAACAGCCAAGGATGGCCAGAACTTTGAGCAGGAAATCCTGCAGCCGAAAGTGAGAGAACACAGCAGACAAATAGAAGAGAAAAGACCTTGAGGACATGCCATTGTGCAGATCAGAAAACCATTCAAAGTTTACTTATTCTTCCCAGAGAGATAAGAGGACACCTGGACCCAAAAACCAAGAGTGTGATGCTGAGGAATAGGGACCCTTGGGAAATGGAAACTGACATATGGTGGCCATCAGCAAGCTCCGTGGGACTGGGCAACAAAGGCGCAGGAAATAGCTCAGGAAATAGAATGATAATTAAAAGAGAAACAGAAGCATAAACGGATGGGAGCAGGAGAGGATGTGTCTAGACTCCAGTATCTGACTGACGGAAATTCCAAGACAAAGGATGAGAGAAAATGGAGGCAGGAAATCACCAAAGATGTAATTCAAGTAGCAGGATGGAGGGACACAAGCCATTGCGAGGAGAGCAAAGATAGACCAGGGAACGATGATAGCATCAGCAGTCAGAAAGCCCAGTGGTCATCCCAATAGTCGCTGGCTGCTCACTCTAGGCCAGGCACTGTTCTAAGGGTTCTGAAGAGTTCGCTCATTGCTCTGCACAAGCACCCTACCTGAAGGGCACACTGTCTCTAGAGTCCCCAGGCAGTAGGCTGTGTAAGTAGGACTAACACTGGTGTGCTGAAATACCACTTGGAGAGGTTCAACGGGCAGGCAAATACATTCAAGCCTTGTGCCTTTCATAGGGGTTGTTTCCATGGAGCAGATGGCATAAGGGCCCTCCGTCCTGCTTCCAGGAGCTTCCCTTCTAGCCCGATCCACCAGATTGCAAAGCGGTGGGGTAGTCTAGGGGTAGGCAGAAAGGATCTTGTGGAAATCTGCATCCTGAGACTGGCGCCCAGCTCCTGTCCCCATCCTGTCTGGAATGTTGCAGTCAGATTGCGTTCCCAGAAAGGACTGGAGGATTCCACTCAAGGACTCGGGCAAGACTTTGGAGAGATGATCCTGGATCCCTGAGGGTGAAGCTTACCAGTCAACATGCACAACCCATGGACACACGCTCTAGGTCTCCCTCCTGGGTGTGAATGAACAGCCAAGGATGGCCAGAACTTTGAGCAGGAAATCCTGCAGCCGAAAGTGAGAGAACACAGCAGACAAATAGAAGAGAAAAGACCTTGAGGACATGCCATTGTGCAGATCAGAAAACCATTCAAAGTTTACTTATTCTTCCCAGAGAGATAAGAGGACACCTGGACCCAAAAACCAAGAGTGTGATGCTGAGGAATAGGGACCCTTGGGAAATGGAAACTGACATATGGTGGCCATCAGCAAGCTCCGTGGGACTGGGCAACAAAGGCGCAGGAAATAGCTCAGGAAATAGAATGATAATTAAAAGAGAAACAGAAGCATAAACGGATGGGAGCAGGAGAGGATGTGTCTAGACTCCAGTATCTGACTGACGGAAATTCCAAGACAAAGGATGAGAGAAAATGGAGGCAGGAAATCACCAAAGATGTAATTCAAGTAGCAGGATGGAGGGACACAAGCCATTGCGAGGAGAGCAAAGATAGACCAGGGAACGATGATAGCATCAGCAGTCAGAAAGCCCAGTGGTCATCCCAATAGTCGCTGGCTGCTCACTCTAGGCCAGGCACTGTTCTAAGGGTTCTGAAGAGTTCGCTCATTGCTCTGCACAAGCACCCTACCTGAAGGGCACACTGTCTCTAGAGTCCCCAGGCAGTAGGCTGTGTAAGTAGGACTAACACTGGTGTGCTGAAATACCACTTGGAGAGGTTCAACGGGCAGGCAAATACATTCAAGCCTTGTGCCTTTCATAGGGGTTGTTTCCATGGAGCAGATGGCATAAGGGCCCTCCGTCCTGCTTCCAGGAGCTTCCCTTCTAGCAGATCCACCAGGATTGCAAAGAACAAAATCATCTAGTGAGAGTGTTGTCAGCAGGAATTCTGAGAAGTGTATTTCATGCCCCGCCCCGAGTCGACACTGATTTTAGTGAAGTGCTACACAGATCTTTGATCTTGTGGCATGTTGTTTAAAGGATGATTGTCATCCTTATAAGAGGAACAAGAGTTCATGGAGCCCTGGATCCAGGTGGTCCTGGCATTCAAGAAGAGAAGTAGGAGTTTCTTCTTGTTCATAGAGAAAGAGTGTGTGCCTCAAAGAGCAGCTGCAGCAGAAGGCAGTAGCCTGTGCGCATCTTGGGATACAGAGCCAAGACGGTCATTTCTTTTGCTTGTAGATTCTCTATCAAGAACACCTGGGTGTCCCAGGTGGCTCAGTCATAAAGAATCTGCCTGCCAACGCTGGAGATGCAAGAGACTCAGGTTCAACCCCTGGGTTGGAAAGATGCCCTGGAGCAGGCAATGGCACCCCACTCCAGTATTCCTGCCTGGGGAGTCCCAGGGACAGAGGAGCCTGGTGGGCTGTCGTCCATGGGGCCATAGAGTCGCCCATGACTGAGTGACTGAGCATACACGTACACAAAAGCACCAAGGAAATTCCAGACAAGGAGCACCTTTAATGGGATTTTCAAGACTGCATGCCCTTTCTGTACTGCACCCAACCATCCCACATCCTTTTAGGAAGTGCCCAGAGCAGAAGTCACTCTGAGAAACACATCTAAAGGCTAGCAATCCACAGCCTTGGGCATCCCAAAAGCAAGTCAGTGACAAGGCAGAGATTCCAGTACGATCCCCTCTGGGGTCCCTAACAGGAAGGTATTCCATTAATATCATGCTAAAGAAACACTAACAAAGGTGAAGCACAGTCACAGCTTCATTGACTTCAGTATATTTCAAGTGACCGTTTTTGAAATTGTCAGTTGTGTCACTGGTTTAATGTTTGAGTTTGTGGCTGATCTCTATTCACTTGGGAAATTTTCCAGCCCCTAACCAAGAAGCTTCTCCATTTCGAGCCATGAACCCACAGGGTTGGAAGTGTGGGCGTTCGCAGAATTCAGCTTCACCTAGACTGTGCTCTGCAGCTGCCGTGTCTCACCCTCCCTGGCCCTTCTCGACCGCCCCGTCTCCTTAAGTCACCGTGAATGATTCAGTAAAATTGGTTCACCTCTGTTCTGAAGCTGTGGCACGGAATTTGTGTGGATGACAGATTCCATCTAGTGAGAGTGTTGTCAGCAGGAATTCTGAGAAGTGTATTTCATGCCCGCGAGTCGACACTGATTTTAGTGAAGTGCTACACAGATCTTTGATCTTGTGGCATGTTGTTTAAAGGATGATTGTCATCCTTATAAGAGGAACAAGAGTTCATGGAGCCCTGGATCCAGGTGGTCCTGGCATTCAAGAAGAGAAGTAGGAGTTTCTTCTTGTTCATAGAGAAAGAGTGTGTGCCTCAAAGAGCAGCTGCAGCAGAAGGCAGTAGCCTGTGCGCATCTTGGGATACAGAGCCAAGACGGTCATTTCTTTTGCTTGTAGATTCTCTATCAAGAACACCTGGGTGTCCCAGGTGGCTCAGTCATAAAGAATCTGCCTGCCAACGCTGGAGATGCAAGAGACTCAGGTTCAACCCCTGGGTTGGAAAGATGCCCTGGAGCAGGCAATGGCACCCCACTCCAGTATTCCTGCCTGGGGAGTCCCAGGGACAGAGGAGCCTGGTGGGCTGTCGTCCATGGGGCCATAGAGTCGCCCATGACTGAGTGACTGAGCATACACGTACACAAAAGCACCAAGGAAATTCCAGACAAGGAGCACCTTTAATGGGATTTTCAAGACTGCATGCCCTTTCTGTACTGCACCCAACCATCCCACATCCTTTTAGGAAGTGCCCAGAGCAGAAGTCACTCTGAGAAACACATCTAAAGGCTAGCAATCCACAGCCTTGGGCATCCCAAAAGCAAGTCAGTGACAAGGCAGAGATTCCAGTACGATCCCCTCTGGGGTCCCTAACAGGAAGGTATTCCATTAATATCATGCTAAAGAAACACTAACAAAGGTGAAGCACAGTCACAGCTTCATTGACTTCAGTATATTTCAAGTGACCGTTTTTGAAATTGTCAGTTGTGTCACTGGTTTAATGTTTGAGTTTGTGGCTGATCTCTATTCACTTGGGAAATTTTCCAGCCCCTAACCAAGAAGCTTCTCCATTTCGAGCCATGAACCCACAGGGTTGGAAGTGTGGGCGTTCGCAGAATTCAGCTTCACCTAGACTGTGCTCTGCAGCTGCCGTGTCTCACCCTCCCCTGGCCCTTCTCGACCCGCCCCAGTCTCCTTAAGTCACCGTGAATGATTCAGTAAAATTGGTTCACCTCTGTTCTGAAGCTGTGGCACGGAATTTGTGTGTGGATGAAATAAACAGACATGTGTGACATTCATTGTTTATGTTGTAGCCTGTGTGATGAAGCATGAGGCAAGGAAGACAGCAGTCTGTGTGAAACCCAGAAGAGGCCGATGCTGTTGAGTCCCCTTTCTGGTGGTTTGTTTTCTTGATAAACCTGTTGCAAGTGTGGAATGTTCCTAAGGCACTCATCACGTCAAGGGCTGCAGAGTGAGAGAAGAGCCCCCACAAAGAGAACTCCACCTTTTTTTTTTTAATTAAAGATTTATTTATTTATTTATTTTGGTGGGGTGGGGAGGGAAGGGAGGGGAGCAGGCAGGCCACTTCTATTGGTCTTTCATTTGTCTATTTTCATCCATCTTTGTTCTTTGACCCGTGTGGGCCTCCCATCGCGGTGGCCTCTGTTGTCGCAGAGCACCGGCTCTGGGTGCATGCGCTCCAGAGCTCCGGCTCGGTAATTGGATACATCGGTCCAGCTGCTCCGCTCCGCGGCACTTGGAATCTTCCCAGGCCAGGGATCAAACTGGCGCCTCTTGCATTGCAAGGCAGTGTCCTTACCCACGGGACCACCAGGGAAGCCCGAGAACTCCAGCTTTTGATTCAGTGTTTTCAGAGTGTGCCCATGGGCTGCTGTATCACTATCGCATGGAGGCCTGGTAAATATTTAAATTCAGATGCTCACCCCGGACCTCATAAAGGAGGCTTTCTGGCGGAGCAGCCTGGGAAGATGCACGTGAGCAAATGCCCCAGATGACTCCTCAAGCAGTGAAAGTTTCAGAATTTGTGGGTATTTCCAAAGGTTTCACATCCTAGGATTCTGTAGATTGTGGGAATGATGGAAGAAGTAACACACAGTTCTGAGGCGTTTTTGGGCAGAGCCTCAGGGACAGCGAGTCAACAAAAGCCAAGTGATCTGAACCTTCTCCATTTGGAAACCCACAGGGTTGGAAGTGTGGGCGTTCGCAGAATTCAGCTTCACCTAGACTGTGCTCTGCAGCTGCCGTGTCTCACCCTCCCCTGGCCCTTCTCGACCCGCCCCAGTCTCCTTAAGTCACCGTGAATGATTCAGTAAAATTGGTTCACCTCTGTTCTGAAGCTGTGGCACGGAATTTGTGTGTGGATGAAATAAACAGACATGTGTGACATTCATTGTTTATGTTGTAGCCTGTGTGATGAAGCATGAGGCAAGGAAGACAGCAGTCTGTGTGAAACCCAGAAGAGGCCGATGCTGTTGAGTCCCCTTTCTGGTGGTTTGTTTTCTTGATAAACCTGTTGCAAGTGTGGAATGTTCCTAAGGCACTCATCACGTCAAGGGCTGCAGAGTGAGAGAAGAGCCCCCACAAAGAGAACTCCACCTTTTTTTTTTTAATTAAAGATTTATTTATTTATTTATTTTGGTGGGGTGGGGAGGGAAGGGAGGGGAGCAGGCAGGCCACTTCTATTGGTCTTTCATTTGTCTATTTTCATCCATCTTTGTTCTTTGACCCGTGTGGGCCTCCCATCGCGGTGGCCTCTGTTGTCGCAGAGCACCGGCTCTGGGTGCATGCGCTCCAGAGCTCCGGCTCGGTAATTGGATACATCGGTCCAGCTGCTCCGCTCCGCGGCACTTGGAATCTTCCCAGGCCAGGGATCAAACTGGCGCCTCTTGCATTGCAAGGCAGTGTCCTTACCCACGGGACCACCAGGGAAGCCCGAGAACTCCAGCTTTTGATTCAGTGTTTTCAGAGTGTGCCCATGGGCTGCTGTATCACTATCGCATGGAGGCCTGGTAAATATTTAAATTCAGATGCTCACCCCGGACCTCATAAAGGAGGCTTTCTGGCGGAGCAGCCTGGGAAGATGCACGTGAGCAAATGCCCCAGATGACTCCTCAAGCAGTGAAAGTTTCAGAATTTGTGGGTATTTCCAAAGGTTTCACATCCTAGGATTCTGTAGATTGTGGGAATGATGGAAGAAGTAACACACAGTTCTGAGGCGTTCAGCTTCCCTTTGGGGGCAGAGCCTCAGGGACAGCGAGTCAACAAAAGCCAAGTGATCTGAACCCTCAAGACATTTAAAGGGAGAAGCACACGTATTTGCTTCTAGTGGTGCCTCATGTTTCAGCTTTGCCTCAAGTGACATCAAACGAGTTGTTTAATCTCCTTCAGACCCAATTTTGCTTTTCTCATTAAAGAAAGTGCAGGCAAAAAGTGCTGAAATTTAATCCTGACCTTCATTTAGTATGAAGGCTAAGGACATGAGGGTCACTTTTAAAAATGAATGTTTCGCTAAAGTGTAGATAATTTTAATACCTTAAAACACAAACGTCCTGCAGTTTTTCAGAAAAAAGCCTCAAGTGCAGGCTGAGAGTGCAATGGGAAGGCGGGTAAAACCTGAAGCTAGCTGTGAAGATGGACTGGGGATGTCGGGAGGTTGAAAACAGCTCGAGGACGTGCGCCCTTCCCCCCCTACCAGTCACGGGGTCTCCTCCGAGCACAGGGATGCTGGAGGACAGATATTTTGAAGGGAAGAGAGCCAGAGAGGCAAGAGGTAAGTGTGAGAGAAATTAATCAGGGCAAAATAGAAGCTGATGTTTGTGTGCAGCTCAATGATCATTCTTCCGAAAAAGGGAATGGGAGTTAAGTGGCCAAAAGGAGTGAAGATTCAGAATCCTTCCGCTGTCACCCCCGTGTCCTCAGCTGACAATATGACTTGGCCAAGCCATCTTCATTCTGTGTCACTGCCCGCTTTATCAGTGTCGGGCTACCCTGCTTTAGAAAAGGCTGACTGCCGAAGAATTGATGCTTTCAATCTGTGGTGCTGGAGAAGACTCTCGAGAGTTCCTTGGACAGCAAAAATATCAGGCCAGTCAATCCTAAAGGAGATCAACCCTGAGTATTCACTGGAAGGACTGATGCTGAAGCTGAAGCTCCAACTCTTTGCCCACCCGATGTGAAGAGCCAATTTACTGGAAAAGACCCTGATTCTGGGGAAGACTGAAGGCAAAAGGAGAAGAGAGCAGGAAAAGATGAGATGGTTAGATAGAATCATGGACTCAATGGGCATGAATTTGAGCCAATTCCGGAAGACAGTGAAGGACAGGGGAACCTGGAGTGCTGCAGTCCATCGGGCCATGACTTAGCGACTGAACTACAACAGATTGGCTTTAAGACAAAATTGGAGGAGTGGAAATCTTTGGCTCATGGTTTGAAACAACTTGCTTCCATGGAACCCAAGTTCCTAAATCAGTTTCAAATAACCCATGGAGACTTGATTCATGAGAAACTTCTGTACTTTTGCTGGACAAGCTCTTGCCTTTCTCTTTTATTTATGCAGCCTTTTCTTATCTGTGCATGCCATGTTACTTCAGTTGTGTCTGACTCTTTGCAACCCCATGGACTGTAGCCCACCAGGCTTCTCTGCTCATGGGATTCTCCAAGCAGGAGCACTGGAGTGTGCTACCATGCCCTCCTCCAGGGGATCTTACCGACTCAGAAAGCAGGCTTTTTGTTGCAGGAAAATTCTTTACCACCACGCCACTGGCGAAGCCCAGTCTTTTACTGAAAGAACATCAAATACCTGAAAACTGACCATGCGTGGGTTACTTGTGAGAGTTGTGCAAGGGATATTCCCACAGTGGAAGGAGGGACTTACAAAATTTGGGGGAGCAGAGGTGATCATGATGGCTATGGCCACTTGGGAAAATAAATATCATTTGCGTGTTAGATTTTTTTAAAGCAGTTAGTTATTTTGCAGGAAAATGTACATAATTAGTAGTTACACAAGCTTAAGACACAATTATTTTTAATAATATGTCTATACAACTAAAACCCCTTTATTTAACAAATGAATACAGTAATAATTGCTCTTGCTGGAATATGTCATAATGATTTTATAAAGCACATTATTAACCTTCACAGCAGCATTTTGAAGTGATTATCATTCTAATGATTTTTACAGATGAGTAAAAAAGTAATAGAGGTCAAATTTCCTGCTTAGCTGCAGAAGCAAGCTTGTTATACCAATCTCAAGACTTTTTCTATTATGCCCATCACATTTCTAGAATGAAAATCATTAGAAACAGCAGAGGAAAGTTATTTTTATCTAGTTACTATCACTGACACAGTTGGCTTGCAGAAAATTTAAAATGCAGTAATGCATGTGTTTCTTACCTTAGATCATTGCCTTTCCTCGATATCCACTGCCTGACATTGAGAAACTCCAGTGAAATTCCAGGTCAGAGGAAAGACCTGTATCTTTTTATTATTAATCCACTGGGGTCTCTACCTAATTGAGGATGAACACGTAATGAAGTGTGCCCGGTCTTTTTTTTTCTTCTCCATAATGAGTTATCACAATTTCTTAAAATAGAAGATATATGTCTCTTAGATTGAATGTGTAGATAATGGTGTGTGTAATGGGGTATCATCACAAACTCAGGGCAAGTTTGATTTCCCAAGAAGAAAGGCATCATCATCTAGGTCTGATTCTGTCCATTTCTCAGGCTGTATATCCAGTAGCTGGTGTGTTACTGGTAGGCTGGTGGGAGAGGCATTTCCAAGTTAATTTTTCTGCCCCCTAAACTGAGGTTCACTATGGTGGTCGGTTTGTCAAGGTTGAGTCTAAGCAGTGGATCCTAGTGAGTAAGGGCCCACGACTGGGAGGGTGCCTGAGGTGGAACACACAGAGCCCAAGACTGGGTGCGGGCTGCCTTCTCAGGTTTACAGTTTGGGACCTCTCTGCAGGTGCGACCCTTCTTCAGGGGGCTCCCTGCTTTCCCTGCTAAGCTGGATTCTACCCCCCGCTCCTAGTGCTGAAACCCTGAGGGTCTGGTAAGACCACGCATTGTTTATCACGTTGTCCCCAGATAGCGTGGTGCTTGGCACAGAGTTGGCACTCAGCAATGAGAGTGAGTCAGTGGCCACGTGGCTGCTGCTTCCTGTTTATTGGAGTCCAAAGCCCCCCACACTGGTTCACATGTTCCTGATGCAACTGGTTTAGCCTTACACCGCCGTCCCCAGCCCCACGCTTCTGAGTTCAGGCTTGTGTTTGCTCTCGCGTGAATGCGACCGTTCCTTAGCATCTGTTTACCAGGAAGTTTCTAAACAGTAAAGATGTGCAGTGAATATACCTCTGCTGTCTCTTCATAGAGCTCATGGCCCAGAGAGTTTTCGATATTGCTTTTCCAAATTTCATATGTATCAAAAGTGGTGCATACTCACTGTTTATTCTTATTTTAAGAAATTTATTGAAGTATAGTTGATTTGTGAATGTATGTTAAAATCACGTTCTGAAAGTATTGTACATAAATTAAAATGTGGAAGAGTTCTATACTTTTTGGAACATTTTTGTAAATATATTTGTATGTAAAAGTGGAAGTGTTAGTCACTCGGTCATGTCTCTTTTGCGACCCCATAGACTGCAACCCACCAGGCTCCTCTGTCATGGAGTTTCCCAGGCAAGAGCACTGCCAGGCCCTCCTCTGGGGGGTCTGCCCAACCAGAGACCAAACCTGGATCTTCGTGTGGCAGGCAGAGTTGTTATTATCTGAGCCACCAGGAAAGCCCCTTATTTGTATTTTCATATGTGTAATCACTGGGCCACCAGGGATCCTGGAAGAGCAAGTTGGTGAGTGTGTTACAAGATAAAGTATGTGCACACAGGTACACACGCATAGACACATAGGTACATACCTTTTTTTTTTTTAAACATTTTTTTGGACCGCTTCTATTGGTCTTTCATTTATTTATTTTCACCCATCTTTTGTTCTTTGGCTTGTGTGGGCCTCCCATCGCAGTGGCCTCTGTCGCTGCAGAGCACCTGCTCTGGGGGCATGCGCGCCAGAGCTCTGACTCAGTAATTGGACCCATCGGTCCAGCCACTCCACGGCACCTGGGATCTTCCCAGGCCAGAAATCGAACTGGCGCCCCTCGCACTGCAAGGCAGTGTCCTTACCCATCGGACCCCCAGGGAAGTATCTTATTTTATAACACAGTTAACTATAACACAGTTAGCTATGTGCTCTCTTGGGAATTCCCTGCAAGTCCAGTCATTAGAACTCTGGACATTCACGGCCGTAGGCTCTGGTTCAGTTGCTGGTCAGGGAGCTAAGATCCCACACAGCCAAAAATAAGTAAAGAAATAGATAAATAGACCAATAGTTTAAAAATAAAATTAAATTAAATCTTAGAATTTTTATGTCAGTGATTAAGATGTGGCAGTGAATATACCTCTGCTGCCCAGTTGGCCCAGAGAGTTTTCGATATTGCTTTTCCAAATTTCATATGTATCAAAAGTGGTGCATACTCACTGTTTATTCTTATTTTAAGAAATTTATTGAAGTATAGTTGATTTGTGAATGTATGTTAAAATCACGTTCTGAAAGTATTGTACATAAATTAAAATGTGGAAGAGTTCTATACTTTTTGGAACATTTTTGTAAATATATTTGTATGTAAAAGTGGAAGTGTTAGTCACTCGGTCATGTCTCTTTTGCGACCCCATAGACTGCAACCCACCAGGCTCCTCTGTCATGGAGTTTCCCAGGCAAGAGCACTGCCAGGCCCTCCTCTGGGGGGTCTGCCCAACCAGAGACCAAACCTGGATCTTCGTGTGGCAGGCAGAGTTGTTATTATCTGAGCCACCAGGAAAGCCCCTTATTTGTATTTTCATATGTGTAATCACTGGGCCACCAGGGATCCTGGAAGAGCAAGTTGGTGAGTGTGTTACAAGATAAAGTATGTGCACACAGGTACACACGCATAGACACATAGGTACATACCTTTTTTTTTTTTAAACATTTTTTTGGACCGCTTCTATTGGTCTTTCATTTATTTATTTTCACCCATCTTTTGTTCTTTGGCTTGTGTGGGCCTCCCATCGCAGTGGCCTCTGTCGCTGCAGAGCACCTGCTCTGGGGGCATGCGCGCCAGAGCTCTGACTCAGTAATTGGACCCATCGGTCCAGCCACTCCACGGCACCTGGGATCTTCCCAGGCCAGAAATCGAACTGGCGCCCCTCGCACTGCAAGGCAGTGTCCTTACCCATCGGACCCCCAGGGAAGTATCTTATTTTATAACACAGTTAACTATAACACAGTTAGCTATGTGCTCTCTTGGGAATTCCCTGCAAGTCCAGTCATTAGAACTCTGGACATTCACGGCCGTAGGCTCTGGTTCAGTTGCTGGTCAGGGAGCTAAGATCCCACACAGCCAAAAATAAGTAAAGAAATAGATAAATAGACCAATAGTTTAAAAAATAAAATATTTAAATCTTAGAATTTTTTATGTCAGTGTAATACTTGCATCTATTTTATTCTTTCACTGAATAACATTTCAGTGTATTGAATAATTACTAAAAATGTAATAAATGCATGGAGTAATTCATAAAAGGAATTTATTCACTCACTAAATATTTATGGAATGCTTCCTACATGCCAGGCACTGTTCTTGGTGCTGGAGATAAACAATGAGCCCAACAATGAGTCCTTGTCATTATAGAGCTGCTATTCTAGAAGGAAAACCAAACTGTAAATACATAGCATGTTGGGTGGAAAGCACAGTGTAGGGTGCGTGGGAGAGGAGTGTGTGTGGAAGCCATCCTCTGTAGTGAGATTAGGAGGATGTCCTGGGAAGGACACATGTGAGCAGAGAAAGGAAAGAAGCAAAGCGGGTAGGGAGGCAGGTCAGGACAGGTTGTTCTAGGCAGGCAGTGGTGTGTGATACGAAACTACTAATCAGCTTTCTGAAGAAACAGTGATTTTATGTTCAACTTTGGTTGATTTCAGTTGGGTAATAAACACCCACCACAGCTGAGTTTGAGCCACCAACGTGATGTCACTGAGTGTGGAGTCGGCAGGGACACTCATAATCACCCCTCATGAGCCAGGTCCAGTGGGTGTGAGCTGGCCCTAGCCCCTCAGAGCAGACGGTGTCCCTGGAGCGGTCCTGGGGCAGCTAGGAAGATCATATGGCGGGAGTGGACTGTGCAGCGGGGAGACGCAGACGTACTTTAAGAAGCAGGCAGGGCAGGTCGCGCAGAGCCGGTGTGAGAACTTTGGTTTTCCCCATGTAAAGAGAAAGACTTTGAAAGGTTTTAACCACGCAGGACTGTGACTTGATCTGACTTACATTTGAAGTGTTGATGAGAGGTTATAGGAAGGTCAAAGACAGAAGCAAGGGGAAGCAAGCTATTACAGAAAGCCAGCGGAGTGAAGCTGGTGACGAACCCAGACGTTAATGAGCAGCGATCGTTTCATGGGTGACTTTTGATGGAATTTGCTCATTAATTGGATGTGGACTGGTAGAGAAATAGGAGACAGGAATGATTCCAAGACTTTGACATGGTGTTGCTATTTACTATGGTTGTGAACATTTTAGAAGGAATAGATTTAGGGGAGGAAATCAGGAGCTTCCTTTTAAATATGATGAATTTGCATTTTATTCTTTCACTGAATAACATTTCAGTGTATTGAATAATTACTAAAAATGTAATAAATGCATGGAGTAATTCATAAAAGGAATTTATTCACTATAATATTTATGGAATGCTTCCTACATGCCAGGCACTGTTCTTGGTGCTGGAGATAAACAATGAGCCCAACAATGAGTCCTTGTCATTATAGAGCTGCTATTCTAGAAGGAAAACCAAACTGTAAATACATAGCATGTTGGGTGGAAAGCACAGTGTAGGGTGCGTGGGAGAGGAGTGTGTGTGGAAGCCATCCTCTGTAGTGAGATTAGGAGGATGTCCTGGGAAGGACACATGTGAGCAGAGAAAGGAAAGAAGCAAAGCGGGTAGGGAGGCAGGTCAGGACAGGTTGTTCTAGGCAGGCAGTGGTGTGTGATACGAAACTACTAATCAGCTTTCTGAAGAAACAGTGATTTTATGTTCAACTTTGGTTGATTTCAGTTGGGTAATAAACACCCACCACAGCTGAGTTTGAGCCACCAACGTGATGTCACTGAGTGTGGAGTCGGCAGGGACACTCATAATCACCCCTCATGAGCCAGGTCCAGTGGGTGTGAGCTGGCCCTAGCCCCTCAGAGCAGACGGTGTCCCTGGAGCGGTCCTGGGGCAGCTAGGAAGATCATATGGCGGGAGTGGACTGTGCAGCGGGGAGACGCAGACGTACTTTAAGAAGCAGGCAGGGCAGGTCGCGCAGAGCCGGTGTGAGAACTTTGGTTTTCCCCATGTAAAGAGAAAGACTTTGAAAGGTTTTAACCACGCAGGACTGTGACTTGATCTGACTTACATTTGAAGTGTTGATGAGAGGTTATAGGAAGGTCAAAGACAGAAGCAAGGGGAAGCAAGCTATTACAGAAAGCCAGCGGAGTGAAGCTGGTGACGAACCCAGACGTTAATGAGCAGCGATCGTTTCATGGGTGACTTTTGATGGAATTTGCTCATTAATTGGATGTGGACTGGTAGAGAAATAGGAGACAGGAATGATTCCAAGACTTTGACATGGTGTTGCTATTTACTATGGTTGTGAACATTTTAGAAGGAATAGATTTAGGGGAGGAAATCAGGAGCTTCCTTTTAAATATGATGAATTCAAGAGGCACATGATACATGCAAGTGGGAGGATGAACAGGACCTTGGAAACACACATCTGGAGTCCAGGCAGAAGACTGGACTGGGCTACAATGTGGGAGCTAATAGCCTGAGATGGATGTCCTCAGCCAGGGAGCGAATGCAGATGGAGAAGAGGTTCCCGAGGACTGAGCGCTCCAAGAAGGAGAGGTCAGGAGGTGGAGAGGGACCAGCAGGGCACCCCGGGAGGAGCAGCACCGAGAAAGGAGGAGGGAGAGTGAGGGTGCAGAGGGTAGGCGGGAGAGCATGCCGCAGTCGCAGCTACCAGTGGTCAGACGAGCTGAGGACTGGGACAGAGCAAGCGCAGGGCAGAGGGACCTGGAGGTCACTGGTGACCTTGAGGAGAGCCTGGAAGTGCAAGTCCCATCGGAAGGACGGGCACAGGATCCGGAGGCGGAAGCAGGGCCATGCTGTTTGGACACCTCTGCCCATGCTTCTTGTGAAATACAACAGAGAGACGGCGTGGAGGAGTGACTGCAGAGGTGGACGGGGGAGCTAGACGAGGTCAGCCGGCCCAGCCTCGTGGCACGGCACAAATGCCAGCACAGAGTGGGGCCTTCGTCCTCGGCTGATGGCGCTCTGCAGCTCTAAAGCCACACCAGACGATTCATTAAATGCAAACTTATGTTTGTATCACAAACAGCATTACGCCAGATGATGTTCCCTTTAAACTGAATTCCTGATGTTAGGTTTCCAAGTAGAAAGGTACATCTTCCTGTTTTTAAAAAATCTGTTTGTTGCCTAATTGTTCTTTTAAAGTGTTTTCTTTTGAACTCCCTGGGTGTCCTCCTGCTGCCGCCTGCCAAGGCTGGAGATCTAGGGTCCTTTTTTTTTTTTTTTTAATATTTATTTATTTATTTTTGGCTGTTCTGGTTTTCACTGCTGCCACAGGCTCTTCTCTAGCTGCAGGGAGTGGGGGTTCCTCTCTAGTTGAGGTGAGCAGGCTTCTTGTTGCGGTGACGTCTCTTGTTGTGAAACTCGGGCTCTAGGGCCCACGGGCTTCCGTAGTTGTGGCTCTGAGGCTCCAGAGCCCAGGCTCCATAGTCGTGGCTCCCGGGCTTAGCTGCTCCGCAGTAGGTGGGATCTTCCCAGATCAGGGATCGAACCTGTGTCTCCTGCATGGGCAGGTGAACTCTTCACCACGGAGCTACCAGGGAAGCCCGATTCTAGTGTCTTCGAAAGCCACTGGGGATGATGTGGTAGGGAGAGGAGTAGCAGATGGGGGTTTACGGAAACAGCCCCCTCTAATCATGTGTCACCGAGCACCCCTGTGAGGCCACCCCTGGTCTCCCTGCTTCCAGACTTTTCCTTTCTCACCTGTGTTTTCTTTTTTTTTTTAAACCTTTATTTTGCTTTTAACTTTTACAGAGTTTTGTTGTTTACAGATATGTATGTTCCCAGATTAGTCATATGTATATCCCCCACCTTCCCTCCCCTCCCGACCATCACACAGCACCCCTGAAGGATCCCCTTTTCTCACAGAGCAATGACTAGAGCTATTTTCTTCACTTATGATAGTACAGGCCTTCATGCTACTTCCTTTACGCCTCCCACCTTCTGTTCCTTCCCCACAATGTCCATATGTCCACTGTCCATGTCTGTCTTTCTGTCGCTTCACTGCGTGTTCCATCATCACCATCCTACTAGATTCCATATATGTGTGTTAATATAGTGTATTTGTCCTTCTCTTTCTGACTGACTTCACTTTTTATGATATGTTCTAGATCCAGCCACCTCATTAGGGCTGATTCTTCTGCATTTCTCTTTACAGCTGTGTAGTATTCCATTGTATATATGTACCAGAGCTTTTGGATCCATTCGTTCATCGATGGGCATCTAGGTTCCTTTCATGTTCTAGCTATTGTGTAGAGAGCTGCAATGAACATTGGGGTACAGGTGCTTCTTTCAGATTTGATTTCATCAGGGCATAAGCCTAAGAGTGGGATTGCTGGGTCGTACGGTGCTTCTATTTTTAGTTTTTAAAGAAATCTCCATACTGCCTTCCATAGAGGCTGTATCAATTTACACTCCCACCAGCAGTGCAGGAGTGTTCCCTTTTCTCCACAGCTTCTCCAGCATTTATTGTCTGTCGATTTGTGGTGATGGCCATTCTGACGGGTGTGAGGTGATATCTCATTGTAGTTTTGATTTGCATTTCTCTAATAATAAGCAAGATTGAGCATCGTTTCATGTGCTTTTGGGCCATCTGTATGTCCTCTTTGGAGAGGCGTCTCTTTAGATCTTTTTCCCATTTTTTGATTGGGTTGTCACCTGTGTTTTCATCCTGCTGTGAGGTTACCCTTCCCAGAGCCCAGCTCTGATTACATCACTGCCATAAAAGTGATCTGCTCAGAAGTGATCGGCAGTGCCCTTTATACCCAAGTCAAGTCGCCTTTGCATCTTGGTGGGCGTTCATGGTGCTCCCCTCCCTGGTCCCAATCCATCTTTCTGTGGAAAGGGGCAGCATTTGTGGACATGACCAAAACACTGCCTGCTAATGTGTCAGAGCCACATACTCCCTTCCACGAATCTGTGTTCCATACTAGAACACTGGGAGTTACTTCTGTTCTGCTGGAAGCCTCCAACGGGTCTTCCCAGATCTCAGCTTCTGGTGTCTCCTCTCTCCATGCAGTGCATCCCTGAATGCTGGTAGTTTCAAATGCCAGTCTGCACTCTGAAATTCCTTCTCTGGGGACCATCATGGTTTTATCACGTTTCGTATGTTGCCTGAGCTCCAAGGTGTGGGTGCAGTTTTCTCCTCCTCCGTCTTGGCAGCCTCACTGGGCTTTGCCCACACTCTGCACAGAGCTCAGGGCATAAACAACAGGGCATGGCCTTCCCTGACACTTCTTTGTGCCTGGCTCTGTGCTCAGTACTTCTGTGCTCTATGTAATTCATCTTTAAATAGCGTCAGAAGAGGATGCTTTAAAAAAGTCCCCTTGGGCTCTGTGGTGACCTGGAAGGGGTGAGATGGGAGGGAGACAGGAGAGAGTTTGGCGGGGGTAGATGTGTCTGCCTATGGCAGATTCAGGTCCATGTGTGGCAGTAAACAGCAAAACCCTGTCAATAATAATAGTAATAATAAAAATGCCTATTTTGCTTTAAGTGGAGGAGAGGTCAAATGTTCAAGGTCAAATATTTAGTGAAGCAGAGCTGGAGTTAAATCTGGGTGGGGAGATCTTGTCTTCCTATCAACTCTCAGCTGATTGCCCACCTGAACAGATGAATGGATGAATGAATGAATTAGTTGTGCAAAGGACGCCTGAGCGTTCCATGAAAATCATCATTCTTCCTAGGAAACAGCAAAAGACATGCCTTCTACCTGAAGAAGCAGCTCCCTGGCACACTTTACAGCACAACAGTCATGCAGTGGTGGGGTGAGGGGGTGCTGCCATGGGACCGCCGCAAGGTCGCAGGGCTGGCTTTGAAGATAGTAATAGTTCACATTATAAATGTGCTTCCTTGCTCGCTTGCATAGCTCACCCAGCATGCACTCTAACCCAAACATTCCATAGAATAAGAAGCTATTCAGAAGTTATTTCCTTACCTCTCAGATAGAGCATCTTCATTGAAAGAATCAATAGCTGAAAAATGAATTTTTAAAGGAACCTCTTTAAAAGTCAGTGTTATTTCAAGAAGGGAAGGTGTTCTGTATCTCACCAGCAGATAAATAAGTACAGTCTATGGTGCTCTTGATGTTTCATCTGTCCAGACTACAAGTTATCAAACGCTTAAATATTTAAAGCCTCAAATTAACTTCAAGATAACACTAAAATGCACCAGTGTCCTCTACCCTGATAAGAAGAGCAATGGATGATTTTAAATTAATACCAAGTGTACATGCTCTGCATATATTAAGGAAGCCATGCGATTTGTATTCCTGACAGAGCCTGTGCTTGTTCTCTCTGCAGTTGTGGGGGTTTGGCACTCATTAAACCACGCTAGTGAAAAAACAGGCACGTGCTCAGTAGGCTTATGAATTCATCTTTAAATAGCGTCAGAAGAGGATGCTTTAAAAAAGTCCCCTTGGGCTCTGTGGTGACCTGGAAGGGGTGAGATGGGAGGGAGACAGGAGAGAGTTTGGCGGGGGTAGATGTGTCTGCCTATGGCAGATTCAGGTCCATGTGTGGCAGTAAACAGCAAAACCCTGTCAATAATAATAGTAATAATAAAAATGCCTATTTTGCTTTAAGTGGAGGAGAGGTCAAATGTTCAAGGTCAAATATTTAGTGAAGCAGAGCTGGAGTTAAATCTGGGTGGGGAGATCTTGTCTTCCTATCAACTCTCAGCTGATTGCCCACCTGAACAGATGAATGGATGAATGAATGAATTAGTTGTGCAAAGGACGCCTGAGCGTTCCATGAAAATCATCATTCTTCCTAGGAAACAGCAAAAGACATGCCTTCTACCTGAAGAAGCAGCTCCCTGGCACACTTTACAGCACAACAGTCATGCAGTGGTGGGGTGAGGGGGTGCTGCCATGGGACCGCCGCAAGGTCGCAGGGCTGGCTTTGAAGATAGTAATAGTTCACATTATAAATGTGCTTCCTTGCTCGCTTGCATAGCTCACCCAGCATGCACTCTAACCCAAACATTCCATAGAATAAGAAGCTATTCAGAAGTTATTTCCTTACCTCTCAGATAGAGCATCTTCATTGAAAGAATCAATAGCTGAAAAATGAATTTTTAAAGGAACCTCTTTAAAAGTCAGTGTTATTTCAAGAAGGGAAGGTGTTCTGTATCTCACCAGCAGATAAATAAGTACAGTCTATGGTGCTCTTGATGTTTCATCTGTCCAGACTACAAGTTATCAAACGCTTAAATATTTAAAGCCTCAAATTAACTTCAAGATAACACTAAAATGCACCAGTGTCCTCTACCCTGATAAGAAGAGCAATGGATGATTTTAAATTAATACCAAGTGTACATGCTCTGCATATATTAAGGAAGCCATGCGATTTGTATTCCTGACAGAGCCTGTGCTTGTTCTCTCTGCAGTTGTGGGGGTTTGGCACTCATTAAACCACGCTAGTGACAAACAGCACTGATTTCCAGGCATCAGCAGTGGGACCAGCAGGCTGAAGCTCAGCTGGGAGGCCACCAGCTGCCTTGAAGCCCTTTGCTGGGTCAACCCCAACCTTTGCACATTTTGTAGTGTAAATACACATTGGGTCTGATGTGGTTCTCACAAATGCCCTGGGAGGTAGCAGGGGACAGATTACTAATTGACATTTTATAAATTTGGCTTATCAGAGCTGGGTGCTACTTTGTTCCGTCTCACCTTTGGGATTTGGGGGGATCAGGTAAACATTGTCTTTTAGAATAACCGTGCGGGTGCATGTAGCATAGAAAAACCAACATGGGAAGGGCTACTAGTCATGTTGTCAAGAGGAAAAAAAAAGGCAAGTTGCAGACAAATAGTATTTATGTAGAAAAGACTCCTGTGCACTTCTAGATGTGTTATTGTTTTCGTTTAGTTACTAAGTCTCGTCCAGCTCTGCCACCTCATGGACTACAGTGTGCCAGGCTTCCCTGTCCTTCACTGTCTCCTGGAGTTTGCGCAAACTTACGTTCACTGATGCCATCTAGCCATCTCATCCTCTGTCCTCATTGCCTCCTCCTGCCCTCAACCTTTCTCACGCATCAAGGTCTTTTCCACTGAGTTGGTTCTCTGCGTCAAGTGGCCAAAGCATTGGAGCTTCAGCCTCAGCATCAGTCCTTCCAATGAATGCTCAGGGTGGATTTCCTTTAGGATTGACTGATTTGGTTTCCTTGTTGTCCAAGGGACCCTCAAAAGTCTTCTCCTGCACCACAGTTAGAACCAAACATTACAGGTCCCGGGCCTGAGTTTTACATTGAAGTCTTCAATCCATTCTGAGTCTGTTTCTGTATATGGTGTGAGAAAGTACTCCAGTTTTACTCATTTGCATGTAGCTTTCCAGTGTTTCCATTTCTTTTTTATTAGCTCTTTTTTTTTTTTTTTTTTAAGATTTATTTATTTATTTATTTAGGGCAGGGTCGGGTTGGGGAGTGAGGGGGATGGGCGGGCCACTTCTATTGATCTTTCATTTCTCTATTGTCATCCGTCTTTGTTCTTTGGCCCCTGTGGGCCTCCCATCGTGGTGGCGTCTGTCGTTGCAGAGCGCCGGCTCTGGGCGCATGTGCTCCAGAGCTCCGGCTTGGTCATTGGACACATCAGTCCAGCTGCTCCGCGGCACGTGGGATCTTCCCAGGCCAGGGATCGAACCGGCGCCCCTTGCACTGCAAGGCGGTGTCCTTACTCACTGGACCACCAGGGGAAGCCCTATTAGCTCTTTTTAAATTTTATTTTTATTTATTTATTTACTATTACTTAAAAAAATTTTTGGCCTCTTTATATTGATTTTTTATTTATTTTTCATCCATCTTTATTCTTCGGCCTGTGTGGGCCTCGCACTGCAGTGGCCTCACTGCTGAGCACTGGCTCTGGGCGCATGTGCTCCAGAGCTCCGGCTTGGTCATTGGACACATCAGTCCAGCTGCTCCGCGGCACGTGGGATCTTCCCAGGCCAGGGATCGAACCGGCGCCCCTTGCACTGCAAGGCGGTGTCCTTACTCACTGGACCACCAGGGGAAGCCCTATTAGCTCTTTTTAAATTTTATTTTTATTTATTTATTTACTATTACTTAAAAAAATTTTTGGCCTCTTTATATTGATTTTTTATTTATTTTTCATCCATCTTTATTCTTCGGCCTGTGTGGGCCTCGCACTGCAGTGGCCTCACTGCTGAGCACTGGCTCTGGGCGCATGCACTCCAGAGCACTGGCTCCTAATTGGACACAGTGGTCCAGCCGCTCCATGGTATGTGGGATCTTCCCGGGCCAGGGATCAAACTGGTGCCCGTTGCACTGCAAGGTGAACTCTTTACCCACTGGACCACTGGGGAAGCCCCCAACACCATTTCTTGAAGAAGCAGTCTTTCTTCATTGTATATTCTGGCTCCTCTATCATGCCTGTGTAAGTGTGAGGTTAATTCTGGGCGCTCTGTTCTGTTTCATTCATCTGCATGTCTGTTTTTGTGCCAGGTCCATACTGTTTTGATTACTGTAGCTTTGTGGTATAGTATGAAATCAAGGAGTATGTTATCGCCAGCTTTGTTCAGCTTTCTTGAGATTGTTGTGGCTATTCAGGTTCTGTTGTGTTATCATATAAATTTTAAAATTTTTTGTTCTAATTCTATGAAAAACTTTAGTAGGGATTGCACTGACTCTGTACATTACCTTTGGCAGTGTAGTCATTTTAGCAATATTAATTCTTCCAATCCATGAGCATGGTATAGCTTTCCATTTGTCTGTGTCAACTTCAGTTTCTTTTATCAGTGTCTTACAGTTTTCTGAGAATGGTTCTTTTACTTCCACAGTTAGATCTATTCTGAGTACTTTATTCTTTTTGATGCAATTGTAACTGGGGTTGTTTTCTTAATTTCTCTTTCTGATAGTTCATTGTCAGTATATAGAAGTACAACAGATATCTGATATTAATTTTGTATCCTGCAACTTTACTGAATTCATTTATTAGTCTAATATCTTGGCATCTTTAGGATTTTCTATACGTAGTTTTTCATCTGAAAACAGTGACAGTTTTACTGCTTTTCCAATTTGGATTCCTTTTTCTTTTCTGACTGCTGTGTCTAGGACTTCCAAGAAACTCTTTCATGTAACTTTAAATGAAGTTTGACAACAAATCTTCTTGGTTTTGCCTAAAATGTCTTTATGTCACCTTTATCTGTGAAGGATTTTCTCTCTTGCTGAGATTTAAATTCTAGGTTGGCAGTATATTCTTGAAGAATGTTAAAGTTTTTTCTTTTCACTGGCACTAGAATCCATAGATTCTGTTGACAAGTCAGCTGTTAGCTTTTGTGTTGGTCTTTAAAAAAAAAAAAAACCTTTATTTTTAAAATGTATTTATCTTCATCCATATTTTATTCTTTGGCATGTGTGGGCCTCCCATTGCAGTGGCCTCTCTCGTTGCCAAGAACTGGCTCGTAATTGGACACACTGGCCCAGCTGCTCCACGACGCATAGGATCTTTCTGGGCCAGGGATTGAACCGGTGCCCCTTCCACGGCAAGGCAGACCCTTTACTCACTGGATCACCAGGGAAGCCCTCCGTTGGTCTTTTAAAGACAATGTTTTCCTCTCAGCTACTTGAATGATCTTCTGTACATTTTAAATCTTTTATTAGTGTTACCATAATATATATTATTATGGCTTCCTTTATACTTATGTAGAACATCTTGTATATGTGAATTAAACTTTCATCAGTTTTAGAGGATTTTGCTTCATCATGAGTTCAACTGTTGCTTTTGTCTCATTCTTTTTCTCCTTCCAGACCACCAATTATATATATATATATATGTGTATGTATATGATATTTTAACTGTGACCCACCTAAATGTTAAATATTCCCTTTCTGCTTTTCTTCTATCCTTTTCTTCCTTTCCATCTTTCTGCTGTATATTTTCTGTTCATCTGTCTTGCAATATAGACCAGCAATACTGTATTCTACTATGTTAAATCCAATGAATCAGTTCCTACTTTAAAGCATTATCTATTTCAATTGGAGAATGTCCATTTAATTTTCTATAGATAATAGTCCTATGTTGAAGTAATCTATCTGGGGCTTCCCAGGTGGCACTAGTGTTGAAGAACCAACCTTCCAATGCAGATGACTTAATGAGGCCTGGGCCTGATCCCTGGGTCGGGAAGATGCCCTGGAGGAAGAGGATAGCAACCCACTCCAGTGTTCTTGCCTGGAAAAGCCCTTGGACAGAGGAGCCTGGCGGGCTAGAGTCAGAAACAGCTTAGCAGCTTAGCATGCACACGCCTGCTACCCATTTTAAAAATCATCAGAAACATGCTAATAATGATTATATTCTAGCCTGCCAGCTAACTTTAATAGTTGGATCCTTGTGGGTATGTTTGTGTTGTCTTATGCTTTCCCCTCTCATTTGGTCATGTGAGTGTCTCTTGGTGCCCTAGGAGTTGTTGAGTTCAGAGGCCCCAAGTGGTTCTTCTTATCCTTTTTCACTGCTGGGATCAGGGAAAGTGTCAGTTGCTCAGTCGTGTCCGACTCTTGGCGACCCTGTAGACTGTAGCCCACTAGGCTCCTCGGTCCATGGTATTCACCAGGCAAGGATGAGCAGCCACACCCTCTCCAGGGGATCTTCCAGACACAAGGATCAGACCCAGGTCTGCTGATTGCAGGCAGATTCTTTACCGTCCGAGCCGCCAGGGGAGCCCCCGGGGTCCGGGAGCAGTGGCTGTCTACCCCAGTGCAGGCAGGGCTGCATTTATGATGAACTCTGAATCGCCATGGTTCTTCTGCTAAGACCCAAGTGAAGTCTACAAGCCTTCTCTTCTTGGAAGGTCCTAAATGCAAATATTTGTCTCTTGAGACTGTACTTTTCAGAGGTTTACACCTAAAAATTTAGCTTCCATTCTGTATAGCCTCAGAATTCAGCTATGATTGAAAGGAAACACTGTGCTTGAGGACCTCCAAGCATCCACCAAGGAACCCATTGGAACATTCCCTGAGAGTAAACCAGTGGCCCTCCACCCTATTTTCTTCTATCCTTTTTCTTTTGCTGTATATTTTCTGTTCATCTGTCTTGCAATATAGACCAGCAATACTGTATTCTACTATGTTAAATCCAATGAATCAGTTCCTACTTTAAAGCATTATCTATTTCAATTGGAGAATGTCCATTTAATTTTCTATAGATAATAGTCCTATGTTGAAGTAATCTATCTGGGGCTTCCCAGGTGGCACTAGTGTTGAAGAACCAACCTTCCAATGCAGATGACTTAATGAGGCCTGGGCCTGATCCCTGGGTCGGGAAGATGCCCTGGAGGAAGAGGATAGCAACCCACTCCAGTGTTCTTGCCTGGAAAAGCCCTTGGACAGAGGAGCCTGGCGGGCTAGAGTCAGAAACAGCTTAGCAGCTTAGCATGCACACGCCTGCTACCCATTTTAAAAATCATCAGAAACATGCTAATAATGATTATATTCTAGCCTGCCAGCTAACTTTAATAGTTGGATCCTTGTGGGTATGTTTGTGTTGTCTTATGCTTTCCCCTCTCATTTGGTCATGTGAGTGTCTCTTGGTGCCCTAGGAGTTGTTGAGTTCAGAGGCCCCAAGTGGTTCTTCTTATCCTTTTTCACTGCTGGGATCAGGGAAAGTGTCAGTTGCTCAGTCGTGTCCGACTCTTGGCGACCCTGTAGACTGTAGCCCACTAGGCTCCTCGGTCCATGGTATTCACCAGGCAAGGATGAGCAGCCACACCCTCTCCAGGGGATCTTCCAGACACAAGGATCAGACCCAGGTCTGCTGATTGCAGGCAGATTCTTTACCGTCCGAGCCGCCAGGGGAGCCCCCGGGGTCCGGGAGCAGTGGCTGTCTACCCCAGTGCAGGCAGGGCTGCATTTATGATGAACTCTGAATCGCCATGGTTCTTCTGCTAAGACCCAAGTGAAGTCTACAAGCCTTCTCTTCTTGGAAGGTCCTAAATGCAAATATTTGTCTCTTGAGACTGTACTTTTCAGAGGTTTACACCTAAAAATTTAGCTTCCATTCTGTATAGCCTCAGAATTCAGCTATGATTGAAAGGAAACACTGTGCTTGAGGACCTCCAAGCATCCACCAGAACTCTGCCGGGATTTCTTATTCCCCTGCAGTGGCCCTCCACCTAGTTTTTCCCTGAGCATTGTGATACTTTCAGCCTTCCTTCCTTACTTAGAATTGGAACATTCCCTGAGAGTAACAGCAGCCAGTGGCAGCCAGCTTTCTCTAAAATTCTTCCTTCTCTGGAATCTTAATCCCTCTAATTCTTACTGCCTCAGCAGCTTTCTACTGCTTCCAAAAAGTAGATCCTCACAAACCTCTAATTATTGGAGCACAAGTAACCAGGAACCCCAGATGCTGTGCTCTGAAAGCCACCCCTACCTTCGTATTAAGGACACACTTGATGAACTGCTCTCAGCCAGTGATCGAAGGGGCCGTGGATGCTGGGAGACGCAGGACTCCTCCACCTGCTGGCTTTGGCTTGAGGGCCTCCTGGGGACCTTACGCAGCCTTCCTCAGACTGCACCACAGCTTGGACCGTCTCCTTCCCTCCTTTTCTCCTGCACTTGCCACGAGATTTGCGTCATGGTCAATGGCTTTCCCAGCTCCCTCCCATTTTCTCTCACAAGGCATTGTTTCCCCTAGTAGTCACTACACAGGCAGTCGCATCTTGTTGTCTTCTTCTTGGAGACCTGGATTAACACAGACTCTTTCTATATTTTGTCAGCTATTGCTGCCATCTTAGGTGAGAGCACGGGTCAACCATCAGTGACTCCAGCCCCATTTGGAAGTGAGTGTCTCAATAATATTTTGAACCATTAATCTATCCCACCCCCCAATTTTTTTTCTATTCCCTCTGAACATGGTGCCTCTAGGGCAGGGTTGGCAAGGTAGCCAAAATTCAAAGAAAATGAAGAGAAGCAAATTTCAGCTTTTATTTCAGAAGTTGAGGTGTAGGTATAAGAAGGTAAGTTTTAGGAGAAGACTTAAGGAAACAATGTTCTTGCTTTAAAGAAAAAGAAAAACTTTCTTGGGTTCTTGCTGGATAAGGTCAGAGGGAAAATCCAGGAATTAGATGCTGAGAGTCTGAAAGGGGGCTGTTGGTAAATATCCCCAAGGAAGAGAGATGATAAAAACCTCTAAATAAGTCTGGGTGTGTTGGGGCAAAGGAGACCTGAGTCCCACTGCCTGACTGGGCCCCGGAAAGCAGAAATCCTAATCCTTCACCCTGTGGAATGCAGCAGCCAGGGACGGTAGGTATGATAGGGCAAGGGGTCTAGGCAGAGAAGAGCCTGGAGACTCAGGGGCTTACTCAGCTCTAGAGCCTTGGACAGGGTGTCTACAATCTCCTGTGTTTGAAAGAGAGTTTCCAGGTAGAAGAGTGCCCTGGATTTTCATTTGCTAAATCTGGCAAGGGCTTCCCAGGGGGCTCAGTGGTAAAGAATCCACCTGCCAATGCAAGGAGATGCAAGAGACTTGGGTTTGATCCATGGGTCAGGAAGATCCCCTGGAGGAAGAAATGAAAATCCACCTCAGTATTCATACCTGGAGAATCCCATGGTCAGAGAAACCAAGTGTACTATAGTCCACGGTATCCCAAAGAGTTGGACATGACAGCAAATGTGCATGCAGGCACGAAAGCCTGGCAAAGTCTGGGGTGAGGGGAATGCAGAAGTAGGCAGGGATGGCATTTGAACTGAGGGGTCCTGGAGACTGGGGTGGGAGGGCTTCATAGTGACCTCTTTGCTGTTGCTGGTAGACCAGATGGCACTGAGGCTATCTCATAAATGCTAGCAGAAACTGACCCTGATGACCAGGGATGAGAGAGACTGTAGGCTCTCTAGCCGCTGTCACTTAGACAGATGACCCCAAGGTCCCATCCCGCCTTTCCTTTCTCTGCTCGACACAATATAACCCCCTTCCCTGAAGTTAGAGGCCAATCAAGGAAGAAGGGGGAGGAAAGAGTCTGAATTGATTGGGCTTAACCTGAGTGATCGAAAGTTATGTTCCTGGGACTTCCCTTGTTGTCCAGTGGCTAAGACTCCAATCTTCCAATATAAGGGGTGTGGGTTCAATCCCTTATTGGGGAACTAAGATCCTGCTTGCCGAGAGCCCCCCGCAAAAAGTTCCCGCCTCAGGTGGATGAAATTTAAGATAGAAATTAAGTTTCAGTAAGAAAACCATATCATTAGCGGCAATATAAGGGGTGTTTGGGGCAAAGGAGACCTGAGTCCCACTGCCTGACTGGGCCCCGGAAAGCAGAAATCCTAATCCTTCACCCTGTGGAATGCAGCAGCCAGGGACGGTAGGTATGATAGGGCAAGGGGTCTAGGCAGAGAAGAGCCTGGAGACTCAGGGGCTTACTCAGCTCTAGAGCCTTGGACAGGGTGTCTACAATCTCCTGTGTTTGAAAGAGAGTTTCCAGGTAGAAGAGTGCCCTGGATTTTCATTTGCTAAATCTGGCAAGGGCTTCCCAGGGGGCTCAGTGGTAAAGAATCCACCTGCCAATGCAAGGAGATGCAAGAGACTTGGGTTTGATCCATGGGTCAGGAAGATCCCCTGGAGGAAGAAATGAAAATCCACCTCAGTATTCATACCTGGAGAATCCCATGGTCAGAGAAACCAAGTGTACTATAGTCCACGGTATCCCAAAGAGTTGGACATGACAGCAAATGTGCATGCAGGCACGAAAGCCTGGCAAAGTCTGGGGTGAGGGGAATGCAGAAGTAGGCAGGGATGGCATTTGAACTGAGGGGTCCTGGAGACTGGGGTGGGAGGGCTTCATAGTGACCTCTTTGCTGTTGCTGGTAGACCAGATGGCACTGAGGCTATCTCATAAATGCTAGCAGAAACTGACCCTGATGACCAGGGATGAGAGAGACTGTAGGCTCTCTAGCCGCTGTCACTTAGACAGATGACCCCAAGGTCCCATCCCGCCTTTCCTTTCTCTGCTCGACACAATATAACCCCCTTCCCTGAAGTTAGAGGCCAATCAAGGAAGAAGGGGGAGGAAAGAGTCTGAATTGATTGGGCTTAACCTGAGTGATCGAAAGTTATGTTCCTGGGACTTCCCTTGTTGTCCAGTGGCTAAGACTCCAATCTTCCAATATAAGGGGTGTGGGTTCAATCCCTTATTGGGGAACTAAGATCCTGCTTGCCGAGAGCCCCCCGCAAAAAGTTCCCGCCTCAGGTGGATGAAATTTAAGATAGAAATTAAGTTTCAGTAAGAAAACATACAATTATCTTTTATGCCTGAGCTTGTGGCTGGAGAAGGTAGCATCTAAGGACTATGCAGTTCTTTATAGGAATAGTTTAGAGGTTCATTTCTGTTAAGGGAAGGATCCGTCATTACTCTTTCGTCTCCAGTCCTCCAGACGGCGCTGACCCACAGGTGGTGCCTTCTCTCTCCCGAAAACTCTCGTGTTTGTTTCACTGCCGGTGTCCACCTCTCCCCGCTGAATGTGAACTCCCTCGGGGCAGACGCCTGCTTTAATTCTGCCAGTTAGACCCACGTGGCTTCGTCAGGTTTCCTCCGTCCGTCAAGTCTGGCCATTCTGCACTGGGGCATTCAAGGCAAACTTTGACATCGGATTACACACTTATCCTCAACGTTTGGCTCCCCCAACACCCTCTTCTTCAGAATCCATCGTTTGGGTTCCAGAAGTCATGGTGGGGAACCCTCCTGCATGCCAGGTTATGCCAGGGCCTGGGAGAAGGGCAGCTGAGCTCTCTGATCTCTATTTCTAAAAGTCTCACTCTCATGGGATGCCAGAGAGGTAAAAGCCAGTAAGACAGGTCCACACACATGACAACGGGATGTCGTCACGGCTCTGAGGGTGCTCAGGGGAGGAAGGCACTCATTCTTTCCTCAGGAGGCTGCCTAGGGGCATTTGAGCTGGGCCCTGGTGGCTGAGTAGGATTTTCCTAGCTGGATATGGGGCAGTGGAGACAGAGGGCTGGAGGAGAGAACAGGCCCAGGAAGGCTGCGGAGGCACGCTTGTTTCAGGAGGTGCACGTGGGGCAACGGAAGCTTCTGGTCCAAGGCAGGGAATCTGAGTCACCTAACCTTCAGATGCGTTTCTGACTTGAGTTTTGAAGGGTCCAGGTTTCTTTCCAGTTCCTCTAATTAAATAATTACAGCTTTATGGCTGTTTTCATGACTGCAGCTCAGTGCCTGCCTCTGCAGATTCACAGTAACCTCATATTTTATAAAGATCGTGTATCTACCCTCAGCAGAGAGCATCTCTCTGTGGGGAGGCACAGGAGGTCAGGACCTGCTGCCGGAAAGACGGGCGTCCTCGGGGCCTCAGGAGGCGCTGTTAGCACTCCACGCTCTCCAGAGCAGCGGGCGCTTCCAAGGCCGAGCAGTCTGGCTGCTTTTCTGGTACAGGGTGTGCCCAGGGCAGCAGAAAAGCAGGGGATGCTGGGAAATCCTGACCTGAGAAAGCAAGGTCCCTTCACGGCAGCACCCCGGAGCCCCAGGGGAACAGGGACCTGCCTTGACAGGCACAAAAGACAGGTTCTTCTCTCTCGAAAACTCTCGTGTTTGTTTCACTGCCGGTGTCCACCTCTCCCGCTGAATGTGAACTCCCTCGGGGCAGACGCCTGCTTTAATTCTGCCAGTTAGACCCACGTGGCCGTCAGGTTTCCTCCGTCCGTCAAGTCTGGCCATTCTGCACTGGGGCATTCAAGGCAAACTTTGACATCGGATTACACACTTATCCTCAACGTTTGGCTCCCCCAACACCCTCTTCTTCAGAATCCATCGTTTGGGTTCCAGAAGTCATGGTGGGGAACCCTCCTGCATGCCAGGTTATGCCAGGGCCTGGGAGAAGGGCAGCTGAGCTCTCTGATCTCTATTTCTAAAAGTCTCACTCTCATGGGATGCCAGAGAGGTAAAAGCCAGTAAGACAGGTCCACACACATGACAACGGGATGTCGTCACGGCTCTGAGGGTGCTCAGGGGAGGAAGGCACTCATTCTTTCCTCAGGAGGCTGCCTAGGGGCATTTGAGCTGGGCCCTGGTGGCTGAGTAGGATTTTCCTAGCTGGATATGGGGCAGTGGAGACAGAGGGCTGGAGGAGAGAACAGGCCCAGGAAGGCTGCGGAGGCACGCTTGTTTCAGGAGGTGCACGTGGGGCAACGGAAGCTTCTGGTCCAAGGCAGGGAATCTGAGTCACCTAACCTTCAGATGCGTTTCTGACTTGAGTTTTGAAGGGTCCAGGTTTCTTTCCAGTTCCTCTAATTAAATAATTACAGCTTTATGGCTGTTTTCATGACTGCAGCTCAGTGCCTGCCTCTGCAGATTCACAGTAACCTCATATTTTATAAAGATCGTGTATCTACCCTCAGCAGAGAGCATCTCTCTGTGGGGAGGCACAGGAGGTCAGGACCTGCTGCCGGAAAGACGGGCGTCCTCGGGGCCTCAGGAGGCGCTGTTAGCACTCCACGCTCTCCAGAGCAGCGGGCGCTTCCAAGGCCGAGCAGTCTGGCTGCTTTTCTGGTACAGGGTGTGCCCAGGGCAGCAGAAAAGCAGGGGATGCTGGGAAATCCTGACCTGAGAAAGCAAGGTCCCTTCACGGCAGCACCCCGGAGCCCCAGGGGAACAGGGACCTGCCTTGACAGGCACAAAAAGACAGACTGCCAGCAGGCGCAGGGCCGGTGAGCCTGCAGGGGGCTCGGAGGACAGTAGACTTTCAGGGGAAGAGACAGCCCTTGGCCTGAGTCCTGCCAGAAGCCGGTGTCTGCTGGGCTGAGCCAGGACGCGGGAGGCGGAAGGAGGCTGCGCGGTGACCTGGGGGAGGGGGCGGCCCCAGCACCGCCGGCACGCAGCGGCGCTTTCCGAGGGGTGGGTGGGATCAGCGCAGCTGTCTACTCCCCTCTGTCATGTAGCGTGTATTACACGGGGCTTCCCTGGTGGCTCAGATTGTAAGAGTCCGCCAGCAATGCAGGAGACCCGGGTTCGATTCCTGAGTCAGGAAGAGCCCCTGGAAAAGGGAATGGCTACCCACGCCGGCATTCTTGCCTGGAGAATTCTATGGACTGAGGAGCCTGGTGGGCTATAGTCTGGGGTTGAAAAGAGTTGAACACAACTGAGCAGCTAACACACACATACACACACATATACATTCATTATATAATTCAGTTACATATATGTGTACATATATATATATATTCATTCTTTTTGTATACTGTATTATACTCTTTTCCATTATGTTTTCTCAAAGGATATTGAATACAGTTCTTTGTGCTGTAACATAGGGCCTTGTTGTTTATCCGTCCTCTATATAATATTTTACATCTGCTAATATCAAATTCCTAATCCGTTCTTCGCCCACCCCCTCCCCCTGACAATCACAAGTCTGTTCTCTATGTCTGTGAGTCTGTTTCTGTTTCCTAGATGAGTTTATGCATGCCCCATTTTAGATTCTACACATAAGTGATATCATATGGTATTTGTCATTCTCTTTCTGACTTACTTCACTTAGAATAATAATCTCTGGGTCCATCCATGTTTCTGCAAATGGCATAATTTCATCTTTTTAATGGCTGAGTAGTATTCCATTGTATACGTGTACCATATCTTCTTTATCAGCCCATCTTTTGATGGACGGTTTGTCCAACAATTTGGGTTGTTTCCTTGCCTTGGCTATTGTGAATAGTGCTGCTATGAACATAGGGGAGCATTGTCTTTTGAATGATAGTTTATGCCCTGGAGAAGGATTGCTGGGTTGCATGGCAACTCTGTTTTCATCCCGGCTTTTGAAGCCCCCCGCCCCCCCCGACCCGGGCCCCCAGGGCCCACGGGCAGGGATGACCTGCTGGGCTCTCCAGCCCTGAATGTTGCCTCCCTCCTGGAGTGAGTCACTGAGCAGGTGTCTACCTGCCAGATACAAAACCTAAAGCCTGAGGAGGCTGCTGGTCTCCAGGGTGCAGGCGGGGGATCTGACCCGGGGCAGCGTGGAGAACGACTTCCGGGGTTGTGGCTGCTCCTTGTTTCGCGCGTCGCCCCTCGAGCTGTGCGGCACAAGGCCGCTCTCTGTCACTCAGCCTCCCTGGGCGCTTTTCATCCTCTTAAAACACTGCTCACAGGAGGCAGGCTTGCCTTCCAGGCCGCTCTTTCATGGTAAATCACCCCAAAACCTCCTGGGCGCTTTTCTACTGCTACAAGTCTGGGGTTGAAAAGAGTTGAACACAACTGAGCAGCTAACACACATACACACACATATACATTCATTATATAATTCAGTTACATATATGTGTACATATATATATATATTCATTCTTTTTGTATACTGTATTATACTCTTTTCCATTATGTTTTCTCAAAGGATATTGAATACAGTTCTTTGTGCTGTAACATAGGGCCTTGTTGTTTATCCGTCCTCTATATAATATTTTACATCTGCTAATATCAAATTCCTAATCCGTTCTTCGCCCACCCCCTCCCCCTGACAATCACAAGTCTGTTCTCTATGTCTGTGAGTCTGTTTCTGTTTCCTAGATGAGTTTATGCATGCCCCATTTTAGATTCTACACATAAGTGATATCATATGGTATTTGTCATTCTCTTTCTGACTTACTTCACTTAGAATAATAATCTCTGGGTCCATCCATGTTTCTGCAAATGGCATAATTTCATCTTTTTAATGGCTGAGTAGTATTCCATTGTATACGTGTACCATATCTTCTTTATCAGCCCATCTTTTGATGGACGGTTTGTCCAACAATTTGGGTTGTTTCCTTGCCTTGGCTATTGTGAATAGTGCTGCTATGAACATAGGGGAGCATTTGTCTTTTTGAATGATAGTTTATGCCCTGGAGAAGGATTGCTGGGTTGCATGGCAACTCTGTTTTCATCCCGGCTTTTGAAGCCCCCCGCCCCCCCCGACCCGGGCCCCCAGGGCCCACGGGCAGGGATGACCTGCTGGGCTCTCCAGCCCTGAATGTTGCCTCCCTCCTGGAGTGAGTCACTGAGCAGGTGTCTACCTGCCAGATACAAAACCTAAAGCCTGAGGAGGCTGCTGGTCTCCAGGGTGCAGGCGGGGGATCTGACCCAGGGCAGCGTGGAGAACAACTTCCGGCGTTTTGTCTTCTCCTTGTTTCTCGCGTCGCCCCTCGAGCTGTGCGGCACAAGGCCTCTCTCTGTCACTCAGCCTCCCTGGGCGCTTTTCATCCTCTTAAAACACTGCTCACAGGAGGCAGGTTTGCCTTCCAGGCCGCTCTTTCATGGTAAATCACCTGGAAGCAGCTTGAATATGGATAGCTGTTACTGTAGAAACCTAGAACATGACATGGATTTTTTTCATGCGTATTTTGGAGGCAGCCTTTACTAGGAAACCCTCTTGGCAAACAGCTGTCACAGCCCCGCCCGTGGGACGTCAGCTTGGGTCCAGGTCATGGACAGAGCAGGGTTTCAGGTGCTTGTTCACAAGCAGCAGAAATGAACATCAGCTGGCATGGCACCCAGGAGGCCTCTGCTGGAAGGGCGGGAGGCAGTGCGTGGGAAGAGGGAAAGCTGAAGACCCTGAGGGGCTGCTGTGAGCTGGGCGGGGTGGCACGCGATGGGGGGCCTCTGCAGGAGCAGCCAGCTGGTCAGTGGGGAGCCGGGCCGGGGGCCTCGCGAGTGACCCCAGGATCAGCTCATCCTATACTGGGAGGGACGTTCAGAGGCCAAGCGAGGGGCTGATGCAGGAGGAGGGCAATGGGTGCGGGCAGGCACACACGCGGTATCCTCTGCCTGGCCCAGGGAGGTGCCAGGAGCTCCCCAGCATTCCTGCAGGAGTCCCATGGGCACCTCCAACAAGGAGAGACGTAAAGGTCGCGATCCAGGGTTTCTGCTGGGGAGCTGGGGGATTCCACAGAATCAGAGTCTTGGGGGCTGGGTGGGATCAGAGTGCATGTTAGCACGTTTCCTTGGTGGTTTTCCTGTAAATTTCCTTTTGGATCCAGTTCACCTTCAGGCTTTTTGGTTTCTAGAGCAGTGTCCGGGCTGCTCTCTGTTGCTGTAAGAATCGCCTCCCACGAGTCTCCACTCGTGAAGCAAACCCCATCCAAAGATGGGGACTGAAGGCTGGAAGGTGTGATGAGAGAGACGAGGACTGAAAAGGGGGGATGCACTTGAGCCACCACATGGGTGGCCCTTTATGGTGGCCAAGGCATTTTTCTCCATTAGCAGCAAAAGCTGAACTCCTGTGTCATTTCTGAGCTCATGTAAAAATAGAGACTTCTTTTTAAAGGGTGATAAATAAATAATAACATACAGTGTTTATGGAGTGCTTCATCCTTGCACTTTATCCTAGCAGCTCTGAACTGTGGGGGTTCCCACTCTCTCCTGGTTTTGTAGGTCAGGAAAGGGAGGCACAGACACCTCCCAACACCTCCCTGTGGCCACGCGGCAGGTGGTGGAGCTGGACGGGGTCCAGGGGTCCTGCGGGCAGAGGCAGCCTCCCGACCCTGTGCTGCCTCCAATTTGTTGACACAGGGCTTTTACAGATGGTGAAAGAGCTGCCAGCGTGGGCCGTGTGGTCATGTGCTGATGCCTTTGTTCAATTCCGTTCTGTTCAGGCAGCATTTACCAAGAGCCAGGCACCAGGGAGGCAAAGGTGAACAAAGCACTATCTTCAAAGTGCTGGATCTGGGCAGAGCTCGAGGACAGCAAAGCCACGATGCTAATGTCATCGCATAATACATGCGTGCTCTCAGCCAGGGGCCCTTGCTGTGGGGGCGTGGAGCAGAGGGCAGGACACAGGTAGAATCAAGGAGGGCTTCAGGGGGAAGGTGACCATCGAGCTGGGCCTTGATGGGTGCGCAGGAGTTCAGCAGGTAGACAGGCTGGGAGAAGTGGGGGAGAGAAAGGATGTGGCAGACAGAGGGTGGGCACAGGTGCCAATGCCTGAAGCATGGAGACTCCAGGCTGAGTGGTTCGGGGGGATTGAGTGGGGAAAGATTAGAGGAGAATCAGAGTCTTGGGGCTGGGTGGGATCAGAGTGCATGTTAGCACGTTTCCTTGGTGGTTTTCCTGTAAATTTCCTTTTGGATCCAGTTCACCTTCAGGCTTTTTGGTTTCTAGAGCAGTGTCCGGGCTGCTCTCTGTTGCTGTAAGAATCGCCTCCCACGAGTCTCCACTCGTGAAGCAAACCCCATCCAAAGATGGGGACTGAAGGCTGGAAGGTGTGATGAGAGAGACGAGGACTGAAAAGGGGGGATGCACTTGAGCCACCACATGGGTGGCCCTTTATGGTGGCCAAGGCATTTTTCTCCATTAGCAGCAAAAGCTGAACTCCTGTGTCATTTCTGAGCTCATGTAAAAATAGAGACTTCTTTTTAAAGGGTGATAAATAAATAATAACATACAGTGTTTATGGAGTGCTTCATCCTTGCACTTTATCCTAGCAGCTCTGAACTGTGGGGGTTCCCACTCTCTCCTGGTTTTGTAGGTCAGGAAAGGGAGGCACAGACACCTCCCAACACCTCCCTGTGGCCACGCGGCAGGTGGTGGAGCTGGACGGGGTCCAGGGGTCCTGCGGGCAGAGGCAGCCTCCCGACCCTGTGCTGCCTCCAATTTGTTGACACAGGGCTTTTACAGATGGTGAAAGAGCTGCCAGCGTGGGCCGTGTGGTCATGTGCTGATGCCTTTGTTCAATTCCGTTCTGTTCAGGCAGCATTTACCAAGAGCCAGGCACCAGGGAGGCAAAGGTGAACAAAGCACTATCTTCAAAGTGCTGGATCTGGGCAGAGCTCGAGGACAGCAAAGCCACGATGCTAATGTCATCGCATAATACATGCGTGCTCTCAGCCAGGGGCCCTTGCTGTGGGGGCGTGGAGCAGAGGGCAGGACACAGGTAGAATCAAGGAGGGCTTCAGGGGGAAGGTGACCATCGAGCTGGGCCTTGATGGGTGCGCAGGAGTTCAGCAGGTAGACAGGCTGGGAGAAGTGGGGGAGAGAAAGGATGTGGCAGACAGAGGGTGGGCACAGGTGCCAATGCCTGAAGCATGGAGACTCCAGGCTGAGTGGTTCGGGGGGATTGAGTGGGGAAAGATTAGAGGAGAACAGGGTAGTGAAGTGCTCAGAGACAGAAGAATGGCTAGAATGAGATAGAAACGCACACCCAGGATGTGGAGGGCTGGCTGCGTTCTAGGCATTGCCCATTTTCCTGCGTGTTCATTTCTGTGGCTGCTATAACAAATGGTCACACCTTAGTGGCTTAAACAGCACACTTTTCGAGCGGAAGGCTCTGGATGTCAGAAGTCAGGAGTTGCCCACGCTCCACCCCCGATTCCCTCTGGCACCCGACCTTGTCCAGGTCGCCAGCAGCCAGTGAGAATTGAGTCAGAGAGCAGAGTGTCCTATAGGTTTTCCTGGTGGCTGAGGCAGTGACGAAGCTGCCTGCCCTGCAGGAGCCCCAGGTTCAGTCCCTGGGTCCGGGGGCTCCCCTGGAGGAGGGCGTGGCAGCCCACGCCAGTCTTCTTGCCTGGAGACCCCACGGGCAGAGGAGCCTGGTGGGTACAGTCCACGGGGTCACAGAGAGTCTGATGGGACTGAGCGGTGTCTCTGCCGCCACCCGCATCTCTTCTGTGGATGTTTTCGTGAATTCCAAGTTATGAAAGGAGTTGAGAAAAACCTTACAGTCTCAACATTCTCATTTTTAAAAATATTTTATCTTAAATAACTTTAAAGTTTTTAAAAAGCCTTTATGGAATTTGTTACAATATTACTTTTTTTGACCCCAAGGCATGTGGGATCTCAGGTCCTTAACAGGAGATCAGACACGCACCCCCTGCACTGGAGGGTGAGGTCTTCCCCACAGGGCTGGCCAGGGAAGTCCCTTAAATGATTTAAAAGAGACAGAAGAGTTGTGAGGACAGGGAAGGGGCCCTTCACCCCGCTTCGCCTAGTGTTAGCATCCAATACCTAACCAAGGCACATTCGTCAAAAGCAAGGCACCGACACCGGTACAATGCCACAAATGAAGCTACAGACCTCCCTGGATTTCCCCAGGGTTTCTATCCATGTGCTCTTTCTGTCCCTGAACTTAATCCAGGATCCTACGTACGCTTAGTTCTCAGGTCTTGTCAGCCTTCTCCAATCTCTGACACTTCCCCGGTCGTCCCTTGACCTTCACCGTCTTGCTCATGTGAGGAGCAGTGGTCAGGCATGCGGTAGAATGTCCCTCGGCGTGAGCGTCTCTGATGCTTTCGCGTTACCAGGTTGGAGCCAGGGAGTTGGGGACGCATACCACAGGGTCATGTGCCCTCCTCTTCATGCCGTGTTAGGGGCACTTGGTGTCACCGGACTCAGCGCCAGCGACGCTGAGCCTAATCTTTGGTTGAGGCTGTGTCTGCTCACTTTGTCCACTCCGCAGCCACCATTTGCCCCTTTCCATCCTCTCCTCACTAAGAGAGTCTCATTTTCAGGACTGTGGGCTTCCCGAGTGGCGCTAGTGACACCTGCCAATGCAGGAGACATAGCGATGGGCATTCAGTCTCCGGGTCGGGAAGATCCCCCGGAGCAGGTCATGGCAACACCCTCCAGCATCCTTGCTTGGAGAATCCCATGAGCTGAGGAGCTCGGCGGACTGCCATCCATAGGGTTGTGAAAAATCCGATACGACTGAAGAGACTTAGCATCCACACACACACACGTTGGTTGGATAAAGCAGAGAGGAACAAAGGAGCCGTGCAACTCCTTCTCTTCCTCGCCTCCCCTGGTGAGGTCAGTCGCTGAGCAGTGATTCTTAGCACTGGCGGCACACCTGGGGACACCTGGGGCCCTTCCTGAGAGCAGGGGCTCAAGTGTGGGTGCCAGGCCAGCAGCGTCAGAGTCACCTGGGAACTTACTCCAGATGCAGCTTCTCAGCCTTCGCCTCTGACGGGCTGAGGCCAGCCGCCTGAATGCTGACAAGCCCTCCCGGTGACTCTGACACCCAGGCTGAGCACGCGGCTCGAAGGCTCTGATGCTGCTGGTCCTCGGTGTGAGCGGATCGCTCAGGGGTCAAAGCTGCTCAGGCGACCCTGACGGGCAGCCGAGGCTGCGAAGGACCCTGGAGCCGGCGCCCATTTTAGGGCTTGCTTCTTCCACAGGCCGGCCTCCTGCAGGCCGCTCTCCTTCTGAGTAATGGCTTTTCTAGGCGAAACTGTCGGCCTTCTTCAATCTCTGACACTTCCCCGGTCGTCCCTTGACCTTCACCGTCTTGCTCATGTGAGGAGCAGTGGTCAGGCATGCGGTAGAATGTCCCTCGGCGTGAGCGTCTCTGATGCTTTCGCGTTACCAGGTTGGAGCCAGGGAGTTGGGGACGCATACCACAGGGTCATGTGCCCTCCTCTTCATGCCGTGTTAGGGGCACTTGGTGTCACCGGACTCAGCGCCAGCGACGCTGAGCCTAATCTTTGGTTGAGGCTGTGTCTGCTCACTTTGTCCACTCCGCAGCCACCATTTGCCCCTTTCCATCCTCTCCTCACTAAGAGAGTCTCATTTTCAGGACTGTGGGCTTCCCGAGTGGCGCTAGTGACACCTGCCAATGCAGGAGACATAGCGATGGGCATTCAGTCTCCGGGTCGGGAAGATCCCCCGGAGCAGGTCATGGCAACACCCTCCAGCATCCTTGCTTGGAGAATCCCATGAGCTGAGGAGCTCGGCGGACTGCCATCCATAGGGTTGTGAAAAATCCGATACGACTGAAGAGACTTAGCATCCACACACACACACACGTTGGTTGGATAAAGCAGAGAGGAACAAAGGAGCCGTGCAACTCCTTCTCTTCCTCGCCTCCCCTGGTGAGGTCAGTCGCTGAGCAGTGATTCTTAGCACTGGCGGCACACCTGGGGACACCTGGGGCCCTTCCTGAGAGCAGGGGCTCAAGTGTGGGTGCCAGGCCAGCAGCGTCAGAGTCACCTGGGAACTTACTCCAGATGCAGCTTCTCAGCCTTCGCCTCTGACGGGCTGAGGCCAGCCGCCTGAATGCTGACAAGCCCTCCCGGTGACTCTGACACCCAGGCTGAGCACGCGGCTCGAAGGCTCTGATGCTGCTGGTCCTCGGTGTGAGCGGATCGCTCAGGGGTCAAAGCTGCTCAGGCGACCCTGACGGGCAGCCGAGGCTGCGAAGGACCCTGGAGCCGGCGCCCATTTTAGGGCTTGCTTCTTCCACAGGCCGGCCTCCTGCAGGCCGCTCTCCTTCTGAGTAATGGCTTTTTCTATTGTTCGTGGCAGAGTTTTCTTCATCTCTCTAATCTGTATTATAAAAGAGTAGAAATGTAATTTCCTAGTTAGCTTATATTTTACATGAAAAATGGCTAGTTTGAATCAGACAAAAGAGAAGACATCCTTCAAAGGGTAATGACCCCTGTTTAGTCAAATGGCAGCTTTCCCGTTTCATTGCAAGAGAAGGGAGCAATTCATTTCTCCCAAATTGCTTTTCTTCAGGCCATCTTCCTCCCTACAAAGGAACACTTCTGAGAAAGGGACAGTGGGTAAAACAAGGCTTCCCCCCTCGGGCCCCTGGCCCCGGGCCCCTTGTTCTCAGTGGGAGGGAGGAGGTCGGTGTCTCCAGAGCCCAGGGGCAGGTCTGAGGTTGGAAGCAGGAGCCCTCCTAAGGCGGGGACCACCCCTGTGTGGCACCACTCCTCACTGGACGCTTTGAGTGTCCTCAGTGCTGGTCTGATGGAGGCAGGCGTTCTGGGCCTCAGCACTGTTGGGGTCTGAGACAGAATGACCTCCATTGTGGGAGCTATCCTGCACCTTGTAGGGTGGCCAGCTATATCCCTGGCCTCTGCCCACCAGATGCCTCAGCATGTCCCCCCGGTTCACCATAAGCACGGGTGGCTCTTGATGTTGTCGTCTGTTCCCAGGGTGGGGGCGGGGAGGGCAAATGGACCCCCAGTTGGGAACCCCTTGTCTTGAAAGACAGAGGTCACAGCAACCTTCACCAAAT
Source organism: Tragulus kanchil (assembly GCA_022376925.1). NCBI lineage: Eukaryota > Metazoa > Chordata > Mammalia > Artiodactyla > Tragulidae > Tragulus > Tragulus kanchil. The sequence continues at coordinate 173,601,288 of JAIOJX010000005.1, read as the reverse complement.
GCCAGCCCACGGGCTCAGCGGCGCCAAGGTCAGTTCTTCCGTGTCCCCGGCCTCTTTCCTGCCTGGCCCGGCTGGCTCTGGGGGAAACCAGCAGGGCCGGGTTCAGGGGGTCACCCCTGGGAACTTACTCCAGATGCAGCTTCTCAGCCTTCGCCTCTGACGGGCTGAGGCCAGCCGCCTGAATGCTGACAAGCCCTCCCGGTGACTCTGACACCCAGGCTGAGCACGCGGCTCGAAGGCTCTGATGCTGCTGGTCCTCGGTGTGAGCGGATCGCTCAGGGGTCAAAGCTGCTCAGGCGACCCTGACGGGCAGCCGAGGCTGCGAAGGACCCTGGAGCCGGCGCCCATTTTAGGGCTTGCTTCTTCCACAGGCCGGCCTCCTGCAGGCCGCTCTCCTTCTGAGTAATGGCTTTTTCTATTGTTCGTGGCAGAGTTTTCTTCATCTCTCTAATCTGTATTATAAAAGAGTAGAAATGTAATTTCCTAGTTAGCTTATATTTTACATGAAAAATGGCTAGTTTGAATCAGACAAAAGAGAAGACATCCTTCAAAGGGTAATGACCCCTGTTTAGTCAAATGGCAGCTTTCCCGTTTCATTGCAAGAGAAGGGAGCAATTCATTTCTCCCAAATTGCTTTTCTTCAGGCCATCTTCCTCCCTACAAAGGAACACTTCTGAGAAAGGGACAGTGGGTAAAACAAGGCTTCCCGCCTCGGGCCCCTGGCCCCGGGCCCCTTGTTCTCAGTGGGAGGGAGGAGGTCGGTGTCTCCAGAGCCCAGGGGCAGGTCTGAGGTTGGAAGCAGGAGCCCTCCTAAGGCGGGGACCACCCCTGTGTGGCACCACTCCTCACTGGACGCTTTGAGTGTCCTCAGTGCTGGTCTGATGGAGGCAGGCGTTCTGGGCCTCAGCACTGTTGGGGTCTGAGACAGAATGACCTCCATTGTGGGGAGCTATCCTGCACCTTGTAGGGTGGCCAGCTATATCCCTGGCCTCTGCCCACCAGATGCCTCAGCATGTCCCCCCGGTTCACCATAAGCACGGGTGGCTCTTGATGTTGTCGTCTGTTCCCAGGGTGGGGGCGGGGAGGGCAAATGGACCCCCAGTTGGGAACCCCTTGTCTTGAAAGACAGAGGTCACAGCAACCTTCACCAAATGCCAGCCCACGGGCTCAGCGGCGCCAAGGTCAGTTCTTCCGTGTCCCCGGCCTCTTTCCTGCCTGGCCCGGCTGGCTCTGCCCTGGGAGCAGTCCCCAGTTCCTGCTTCCCAAGCCCGCCTGGCTCAGCCTCGGCGCCTCTGCCTGTTTGACTTCATCTCCGGTCTCCGTGGCAGCTTGGTGTGCTCTGTCTTGTGACGCCCTCCAACCAGGTCACCTCTGATCATGAGGGACAGCCAGGTGGCCTCAACAGTCTGTGAGCAGACGTCAGTCCTCAGGCTCCGAGAACCTAGAGGACACGGGAGGCCCAGGCGTGGAGGCCTGGGGAAGCCATCTGTGCATTCTCCGCGCTGTAGTCGGGCTGGCTGAGTGTGCGGGGGTGGCTTTTATTTCTTTATATTTTTTAAAGATTTGTTTATTTATTTTATTTTGGGCGGGGGTTGGGTTGGGGAGGGCGGGGAGCGGGCGGGCCACTTCTATTGGTCTTTCATTTCTCTATTTTCATCCGTCTTTGTGGGCCTGTGGGCCTCCCATCGCGGTGGCGTCTGTCCTTGTAGAGCGCCGGCTCTGGGCACATGTGCTCCAGAGCTCCGGCTCGGCAATTGGACACATTGGTCCAGCCGCTCCGCGGCACATGGGATCTTCCCAGGCCAGGGATTGAACCGGCGCCCCTTGCACTGCAAGGCGGTGTCCTTACCCACTGGACCACCAGGGAAGCCCCGCTGGGGTGGCTTTTATGTCCACTCACTACATTTCCACATGAGTTCATTGCTGAGTTCCAGAGAGTGTTCTCCCTTCATATAACTATGTGTTGCCTTTCTTTGAAGAGGGTTTCCTTTGAGTAGACTCACGAGGCTAACAGAATCAAATCTTCAGTGCCCAGGACTGCGCCAAAAAGCACCTCTCTCTTTCGTCCCAGTCCTCACCTTCCCAGGTGACTCTGAGCCTGCTGGACTGACGGCCACTGGCCTCTGCTGCTGTGCTCAGTTCAGACGGCCCAGGTCTGCCGTGCCGTGGGACGTACAGTATTGCTGATGCCCGTCACGGGAGGAGCACATTTCTAGTCCAGACGTTTCACAATTAAAAGGAAGAAGACTTTTCCCGGGAAGAGTTACCACCCACCTGCAGTCCACGGTTTCCACAGACAAACGCATCTTTACAGGAGTAAGAGGGGCAGGTGGTCTGGTACTGAGGACACTTTGCTTTGAAAGTCTCTGGTTTTACCCTCCAGAATAAGAGCCCCCAACCCCTACCCTTACCCACACCCCCATCTCACGGTTTCCAGGGACCACAATTCTACAGGATCTGATGTCTGAAAAGGCTGGGATTCGGGCAGGAATCTCCCCGAAGCCGGCTACCTCGACCAGTTGGCTAGAGTGGCTGGTGGAGCATCCAAGCCCCCTTGTAGGAGCAGTTCCTTCATGCGGAGATGAAGTGAGGAAAAAATGAGAGGTGTAGAGGCCCCTTAAGATCTGTCTACACTCTCTCGTCTTAGAAAGGTTAGGACTCACAGCACAGGGCCTTGCCAAGCACCATTTGCATTTGGTGAGAGGGCTTGACTTCTCATCTTATGTGAACGCAGCTGGGGATCTAAGGGAAATTAAGCACTGAAACCATTCACTCCAGCACAAGAGGGAGAAACCAGAGTCAATGAGAGGCTGTCCCACCCTCCCTGCTGAGACTCAAAATGACAACAAATAGGCTTATTTCTGATGCCAATTCTGGCCCCCCAGCTGTGCCTTCCTGGGAGAGTGACTGAGGACGGTGAGCCTCGGCTGGGGTCAGGAGAAGCTGTCCCGACTGACTCCAGAGGTCTGGACCAGGCCTCACAGGAGGTGGTGGACTCCGGGGAGTGAGATGGAGACACCACAGGGCAAAGAGTATGCGCGGAAGAGCGCCGCGGAACAGCAGAGGGAGAGAGAGTTTCTGCTGAGCTTGGGGAATCATGGAAGGCTTCATCTGGGATGAGAGCTTAGGCCCTTCTTCTTGCTTTTGTTAGGGTGGTTTTTGATGAGTGTTGGAGCATCTGTAGTCGATGACATTGTTTAACTCCCCAACGACCCACCAACAGGCATCTGAGCCTGCTGGACTGACGGCCACTGGCCTCTGCTGCTGTGCTCAGTTCAGACGGCCCAGGTCTGCCGTGCCGTGGGACGTACAGTATTGCTGATGCCCGTCACGGGAGGAGCACATTTCTAGTCCAGACGTTTCACAATTAAAAGGAAGAAGACTTTTCCCGGGAAGAGTTACCACCCACCTGCAGTCCACGGTTTCCACAGACAAACGCATCTTTACAGGAGTAAGAGGGGCAGGTGGTCTGGTACTGAGGACACTTTGCTTTGAAAGTCTCTGGTTTTACCCTCCAGAATAAGAGCCCCCAACCCCTACCCTTACCCACACCCCCATCTCACGGTTTCCAGGGACCACAATTCTACAGGATCTGATGTCTGAAAAGGCTGGGATTCGGGCAGGAATCTCCCCGAAGCCGGCTACCTCGACCAGTTGGCTAGAGTGGCTGGTGGAGCATCCAAGCCCCCTTGTAGGAGCAGTTCCTTCATGCGGAGATGAAGTGAGGAAAAAATGAGAGGTGTAGAGGCCCCTTAAGATCTGTCTACACTCTCTCGTCTTAGAAAGGTTAGGACTCACAGCACAGGGCCTTGCCAAGCACCATTTGCATTTGGTGAGAGGGCTTGACTTCTCATCTTATGTGAACTCAGCTGGGGATCAAAGGGGAAATTAAGCACTGAAACCATTCACTCCAGCACAAGAGGGAGAAACCAGAGTCAATGAGAGGCTGTCCCACCCTCCCTGCTGAGACTCAAAATGACAACAAATAGGCTTATTTCTGATGCCAATTCTGGCCCCCCAGCTGTGCCTTCCTGGGAGAGTGACTGAGGACGGTGAGCCTCGGCTGGGGTCAGGAGAAGCTGTCCCGACTGACTCCAGAGGTCTGGACCAGGCCTCACAGGAGGTGGTGGACTCCGGGGAGTGAGATGGAGACACCACAGGGCAAAGAGTATGCGCGGAAGAGCGCCGCGGAACAGCAGAGGGAGAGAGAGTTTCTGCTGAGCTTGGGGAATCATGGAAGGCTTCATCTGGGATGAGAGCTTAGGCCCTTCTTCTTGCTTTTGTTAGGGTGGTTTTTGATGAGTGTTGGAGCATCTGTAGTCGATGACATTGTTTAACTCCCCAACGACCCACCAACAGGCATCTGTGTCCACCAGGGGTCACGCTGAGGAGGTGGAGGATAGACGCACAGAAGCAAACAAAACACACGGCTCACCGAGCGGAGGAATGAGGTCCAGACACTCACAGCCCCGTGGACTGTACTCTGCTGTACTGGACCGTTGAGCCCAGTAGTCTTCCCCGGGTCCGATTTCATTTTCTTTCCCAAATCCTCAGTTCTGGGTCTTCTAGGTTCATCTGCTGATACATCTGGGGAGGCACCACAGCTCTCTGGACAGGTAAAGGTGCCTGTAAACACAGCATGGCGGGCCAGGCCACCGCCGGCCGGGCCATCCTCCTCCCAGCTCTGCGAAGTAAATTTAAGTCCCTCCTAAGATCCTGGAAGATACTAAATAGCAGTCTTTAAAATGACCAGGGCAACCTGACAGATGATGACAAAGCCCCTCTCCGGTTTGTTTCTACTTTTGTTTCCCCCAGGGCGGAAGCACAGGATTGATTGGCACAGCCCTCCACGGCTGAACCCTGAGCCACATCCCAGCTGTGCAGCAGGAACTGTCCCAAGAGTCCACGGGCAGCTGGCTGGGCCTGTCGCTCAGATGCTGGCAGGTCCAGCCCCAGCGGTCCGTGGACTGCTCGGACATTAGACACGATGGCAGAGAGAGAAGATCAGCCAGGTGGTCACAGCATCACTGGTTCCTGAACACTGTATTGCTCAGAGTCTCAGGGCCTGCAGATGACACATTCAGTTGGATTAGACTTGAAATGACAGCTCTGTCTTTTTTTAACCAGTTGTTAAACACAAATTATTTCTCAGTAATTTCTAGAGTGAATGTCTATACGAGATAGAAACAAAAACAGTTGCTTGAATTGTTTGCTCCAGTTTCCTAATGGGGGCTTACAGAGCGTCCTCACCCCTCCTCTGAGCCCTCTTGTCTCTAGGTATGGGTTTTGGCTCTTGTCCTGTCTTTGGTCGGTCTAGCCCATATCAGCAAGAACCCCTACTCTTGACAGCTGATCAAACGTCTCCTCTCCCACCTTCACTATCTGCTCACCTCAGCTTACCTATAGCAAGAATCCCCCTGACTCTTGAGGTCTCCTGTGTATATAATTTTACATTATATAATTTGTAGTTTTCTTCTTTTACGTAGACATGTATGTTGTTTCTTTTGTATATATCATAATTAGCACCTCTGCCATTAAAAATATCTTCTCCCTCACTTTCAGTTATTTCCTTCAGATCTTTCCTGATCAGGGTGTTGATGAGGCCTTAGCTCGTATTGATTTTTTTGGGGTTCATTATGTATCAAATCCTCAGTTCTGGGTCTTCTAGGTTCATCTGCTGATACATCTGGGGAGGCACCACAGCTCTCTGGACAGGTAAAGGTGCCTGTAAACACAGCATGGCGGGCCAGGCCACCGCCGGCCGGGCCATCCTCCTCCCAGCTCTGCGAAGTAAATTTAAGTCCCTCCTAAGATCCTGGAAGATACTAAATAGCAGTCTTTAAAATGACCAGGGCAACCTGACAGATGATGACAAACCCCCTCTCCGGTTTGTTTCTACTTTTGTTTCCCCCAGGGCGGAAGCACAGGATTGATTGGCACAGCCCTCCACGGCTGAACCCTGAGCCACATCCCAGCTGTGCAGCAGGAACTGTCCCAAGAGTCCACGGGCAGCTGGCTGGGCCTGTCGCTCAGATGCTGGCAGGTCCAGCCCCAGCGGTCCGTGGACTGCTCGGACATTAGACACGATGGCAGAGAGAGAAGATCAGCCAGGTGGTCACAGCATCACTGGTTCCTGAACACTGTATTGCTCAGAGTCTCAGGGCCTGCAGATGACACATTCAGTTGGATTAGACTTGAAATGACAGCTCTGTCTTTTTTTAACCAGTTGTTAAACACAAATTATTTCTCAGTAATTTCTAGAGTGAATGTCTATACGAGATAGAAACAAAAACAGTTGCTTGAATTGTTTGCTCCAGTTTCCTAATGGGGGCTTACAGAGCGTCCTCACCCCTCCTCTGAGCCCTCTTGTCTCTAGGTATGGGTTTTGGCTCTTGTCCTGTCTTTGGTCGGTCTAGCCCATATCAGCAAGAACCCCTACTCTTGACAGCTGATCAAACGTCTCCTCTCCCACCTTCACTATCTGCTCACCTCAGCTTACCTATAGCAAGAATCCCCCTGACTCTTGAGGTCTCCTGTGTATATAATTTTACATTATATAATTTGTAGTTTTCTTCTTTTACGTAGACATGTATGTTGTTTCTTTTGTATATATCATAATTAGCACCTCTGCCATTAAAAATATCTTCTCCCTCACTTTCAGTTATTTCCTTCAGATCTTTCCTGATCAGGGTGTTGATGAGGCCTTAGCTCGTATTGGTGAGGCAGTTTTCTCCTGGGTCCTTTGGTCTCCTTGAGTTTTTCTACTTCTCATCTACTAATTAGCATTAGCCCATGGTTGTTGCTCTAAGAATGCTCACTTATTTTTAAATCAATACTTCTATGTTTATTCCTTAAGGCTTTCAGTCTGAGTCCAAATTCATTCTTGAATCTACAGCAATTTTCTGACTCAGTTCTATAAACACTATAAATGCATTTCTATTTTTCTAGCTCTAGACATTCCATTTAAGTATTTTACTTTTCTGTGCATTATTGAGGAGGTGCAGCTTCTTTTATGATAAGGCTTTTTCTTCGAGATAATTTCTGCAACTATCCTCGGGGTGAGAGAGGTTGAATATACCTCTCTGGTTTTGTGAGGAGAGATGCTTCCTGGAATGCTCCCTGGTGAGGCCAGGGTTCCTTTATCTGTGCTTTCCTCCCTGGCCTCCTGTCTTCCATTTTCCATCACACCCCAGACAAAGCACGCTGGGAAGCACACTGTATGTTCTTGGGTTAATTAATGTGAAACTCCTATAAGAGGAAACAGGGAAATTTACGGAGCTCCTATTGTGTGTCGTCCTAGGCACTTCTCTGAGATATTTAAATTTTAGTCTTTTTTCCAATCTTTATTTCAGTGGGACACGATCTCCTTCCACCCATGGCTGAGTAAACTAAGCCTCAGGGGTGTAGGCAGGGGGAGGGGCCAGACGGAGGGTGAGTTGTTCTGATTCCCAGGAAGTCCTGCCCTTCTCGCACTGTGATTCTTTGATCCCCGTGGGATTCCTTGAGCCAGAGGGCTCCGCTCTTTGTCCAGCCGGACCCAGGTGGGCCTCTGTCCTTGGCAGCCCCAAGAATCCTCATGCGCTGTATGCTTGGCCATCCACGGGCTGTGAGCTCCTGATACGAGTTCCTGGTCCCTCCTTATGCTCTGGTCCCCGGCAGAGGGAAGATGGTCTTCTGAAACAAAAATCATCTATTGGTTGAAAAGTAAAGAGAATGTTTGATATCATGCAGGTAATCCTGGCATAGCCGGCTTTAAATAGTGACCCTCAGGGCTTCCCCTGGTGGTCCAGTGGGTAAGGACACCGCCTTGCAGTGCAAGGAGCGCCGGTTCGATCCCTGGCCTGGGAAGATCCCACGTGCCGCGGAGCGGCTGGACCGGTGTGTCCAATTACCGAGCCGGAGCTCTGGGGCGCATGCGCCCAGACCCGGCGCTCTGCAACAACAGAGGCCACCGTGATGGGAGGCCCAACAGGACCCAAAAAAGCACAAAGATGGATGAAAATAGATAAATGATAGAGCAACAGAAGTGGCTCGCCCACTCCTCTCCCTCCCCAACTTGTCCCCCGCCCTAAATAAATAAATAAATAAATCTTTAAAAAAAAAAGTAAAATAAATAGTGACCTTCAGATGGTTGGCTCTTTCTCCGTATCTCGGATGACAAAGCTTCCCTGAGAAAATTTGGTTGGCTAAGCCTGACTCGAACTTCCGCCTCTTAGCCAATCAGCTGCAGCCGGTGGGATCATGGGATTTAAGGAGCTCCCCGATGCAGGGGGAAGCTGCCAGTCAGCACAGGCTTCTTAAGAAACGTTTCAATGACTTAAACTTGGAGCAACCTTTGCAACTAATAGTAGTTTTATAAGTGTTGTTAACTATAGAAAGTGACTCACCACCAGGTCAGTTAAAAAAAAAGAGAAATCCAGGTCCTTGTGAGTGCTTTCAGAATAATCCAAACGACAAAATTCTTGCAGTGCATTGGGCTTTCCTGGAAGACGTGTGCTGTATGGTGAGGCAGCCTTGAATGTCACCTTTAGGCCCTGTCACATTGACAGTGGCTGTCAAGGTTGTCAGCTGGCACTCCTTTATGCAAATAACAGCCCCCTCTTACCAGGCTGTACACCTGTTTAATGTAGCACACGTGACTGTTCCTGTGATCATCGAAAGAAACAAGGTGAAAGAGCAACAGCCCGATAAACGTGACCAGGATGTGCCAGTCAGGGGAGAACAAGCTCTGACACCTCAGTGTGGTTACTTTCTACCCTGGGACTTGATTGATAGAATAAACGCAGGACACGACAAGATAAAATAAATATGGGACACAGGCCTATTAATCAGATTAAAGATCACAGTGCGGGAAGCCTCCTGGGAACACAATCGCTGAGACATAAGAAAACATAAAGATGTCCTTGTGTCCCCAGTAGACATGTCAGATATGAAGAAAATGAGGCAGTGATGGGGAACTGAGTGAGAACACCAGGAATGCTTGAAATCATGGTGTTTGGCCCCCCGCTCTGCTCCGAGTAAATACAGAGGAGCTGGTCACTCCCTTCTGTGGTTTGTCCTCTGCGAGTGGGCTTGGGCTTATGTGAGGAGAGAAGTGGTTTTGATATCAGACTGACTGATGAACTGTGACCACAGATCTCACTGGTCTACCAAAGCCAGTGAGGGATAAAAAGGAGATTTGGCCACATCAACTTTTCACCATTTATTTTCAACAGTGAAGAATTTTTAGGGCACTCCAGGTCGTGCCAGTGGTAAAGACCCCACCTGCCAATGCAGGTGACACACGAGACGAGGGTTTGATCCCGGGGTGGGGAAGTTCCCTTTCATGGGATTTAAGGAGCTCCCCGATGCAGGGGGAAGCTGCCAGTCAGCACAGGCTTCTTAAGAAACGTTTCAATGACTTAAACTTGGAGCAACCTTTGCAACTAATAGTAGTTTTATAAGTGTTGTTAACTATAGAAAGTGACTCACCACCAGGTCAGTTAAAAAGAGAAATCCAGGTCCTTGTGAGTGCTTTCAGAATAATCCAAACGACAAAATTCTTGCAGTGCATTGGGCTTTCCTGGAAGACGTGTGCTGTATGGTGAGGCAGCCTTGAATGTCACCTTTAGGCCCTGTCACATTGACAGTGGCTGTCAAGGTTGTCAGCTGGCACTCCTTTATGCAAATAACAGCCCCCTCTTACCAGGCTGTACACCTGTTTAATGTAGCACACGTGACTGTTCCTGTGATCATCGAAAGAAACAAGGTGAAAGAGCAACAGCCCGATAAACGTGACCAGGATGTGCCAGTCAGGGGAGAACAAGCTCTGACACCTCAGTGTGGTTACTTTCTACCCTGGGACTTGATTGATAGAATAAACGCAGGACACGACAAGATAAAATAAATATGGGACACAGGCCTATTAATCAGATTAAAGATCACAGTGCGGGAAGCCTCCTGGGAACACAATCGCTGAGACATAAGAAAACATAAAGATGTCCTTGTGTCCCCAGTAGACATGTCAGATATGAAGAAAATGAGGCAGTGATGGGGAACTGAGTGAGAACACCAGGAATGCTTGAAATCATGGTGTTTGGCCCCCCGCTCTGCTCCGAGTAAATACAGAGGAGCTGGTCACTCCCTTCTGTGGTTTGTCCTCTGCGAGTGGGCTTGGGCTTATGTGAGGAGAGAAGTGGTTTTGATATCAGACTGACTGATGAACTGTGACCACAGATCTCACTGGTCTACCAAAGCCAGTGAGGGATAAAAAGGAGATTTGGCCACATCAACTTTTCACCATTTATTTTCAACAGTGAAGAATTTTTAGGGCACTCCAGGTCGTGCCAGTGGTAAAGACCCCACCTGCCAATGCAGGTGACACACGAGACGAGGGTTTGATCCCTGGGTGGGGAAGTTCCCTTGCAGGAAGAAATGGCAGCCCACTCCAGTATTCTTGCCTGAAGGATCCCATGGACAGAGGAGCCTGGGGGGCTGTAGTCCATGGGATCACAAAGACACAACTGAAGCAGCGCAGTGGTCTCAGAATTCTGATCAATAAACTTGTGTGTGATGCTGAATGGCAAACTCTTTGAATGGTCCAGTTGAAAACCTGTCCCTCTTCTTTCTTCAGCCCAGCTTTGGAGAGACTGATTTTCTCCCAGTGTCCTGCCCCGTATTAGCCTAAGGGAAGAACAAGTAGCAGTGAGAAATAAATGTCTGTCATGTGAAAAAAAAACACCAGGACTGTCAACCGATTTGAATGTTAACTGTAGGAAGAGGAACACAGAGAAACCTTGGAAAAGCAGAAGGCAGAGCAGGGAAACCAAAGCCAGGGAGGAGAAAGCACGCAGGAAACCCAAGGAGGGGCCCTTTGTGATCAGCCCCAGGGAGGAGAGACAGAATCTGAGGCCCATTCCCTGGGATGATGGGCTAGCTGGGAACACTGCCTGCAGCACAGCCCCAAGGCTGAGAGCCTGAGGCCACATGAGAGGGAGGAGGGTGAACTTACACTGGGCGGTGGCCTTGTCCCGCACCTGGCGTCCGGGCACAGGACGTGGGTGTGGTAGCGTGTACACAGACACTGGGCAGACTGGTCCAGCTGGCTTCACCCCCTGTCGGTGAGATGCTGCAGTTTCTTTGTCCACCTTGGCCTATGAAGTCCTCTCAGACAGGTGCTAGGGGACTGGGGGCCAGGGCTGTAGCAGGTGATCAAAAGGGAACATGGCTGGTTGAACAACAGGGTCCCACTGTGTAGCATAGGGAACTATCTTCAATATATCTTGGAATAAACTAGAGTGGAAAGAAAAAAAGCTAACAAAGCCGAGTGTTAGGGAAAAAAGAGGGAGCACACCTGAGGATCTTCCTGGTGGCATGAGATCAACTGCAGCTTAGAAATGGAATCCTCTTCTAAAGAGATGTGCTCTTTGCTGAGTTCTGTTCAGAGTGTGTGTTAGTCATTCAGTCATGGCATGGGCTGTAGCCCTCTAGGTGCCTCTGTCCATGGGATTCTCCAGGCATGACTACTGGAGTGGGCTGCCATTCCGTTTTCCAGAGTTCCTTCCCTGACCCAGGGATCAAGCCCTGGTCTCTTGCATTGCAGGCAAACCTCTTAACAGAAAGCTATTGCCTCAAGAGAGAGACTCCTAGAACAGGGTGGGAACAATTACCCATTTCCTGGCAGAGATGGAGCGTGGACAGAGGATGGAGGGCTAGCTTTGGACAAGCAACAGGAGAATAGGGCCCTGCAGATGAGCCTTAGGAAGCGCATCTCAAGCTTGTCCCTTTGCATCTGCCAGCCCCCAACTCCCAGTGGCCAGGATGGCCCTGCACAAAGCTGGCCAGAGCTGCACAGGAATAGGAAGAGACCAGTGGAGAGGACTGGACGGTACCGGAGACTGCGGTCAGCATCGGAGGGCTCTGTGGATGGGCTTCGGTACTAGGTCTGCTTGTAGCACTGGCCCACACATTTGTAGATATTACTGAGAATGATGAAGCCCTTTAAGTCCTTCTCGTAGGGTAAATCCTCTGACCTCCCCATTCATGACATCCTGGCATAATCCTGCCATCTGTCCTTGCTTCAGGCAGTGGAAAGGCAGGGAGAGAAGGAGGGGTGGGGAGGAAGGACAGGGAGGAGAAAAAACATGAGAACTCCCACCACCAGGGCCACCAGGCCTGCCCCTTGGGTTCACATCCTGAGGGTAAGGGGGAAACTACAGAAAACAGTCAGAAATATGCACGTCAGAGTAGGAAGGAACATGAAGAAGAAGTGAGCAGGGCAACGGAACAGGGCAAGGGAGACATCTGGCTCTTGGTTCAGATGAGCTCACTGCCTCATCAAAGGGTCTCATGCCAGAGGCCACAGTCCTTCTTTGTCCAAGTTGCTGTTCAATCGACCCCATGGGACTACAGCACGCCAGGTCTCCCAGTCCTTCATTATCTCCCAGAGCTTGCTCAAATTCATGTCTGTTGAGTTGGTGGTGCTTTCTAACCATCTCATCTTCTCCTTTTACTTTCAGTCTTTCCCAGCATCAGGGTCTTTTTCAGTGAATCGGCTCTTCTCATCAGGTGGTCAGAGGATTGGAGCTTCGGCTTCAGCGGCAGTCCTTCCAGTGAATATTCAGAGTTGATTTCCTTTGGGACTGACTGGTTTGATCTCCTTGCTGTCCAAGGGACTCTCCAGAGTCCCCCAACACCACAATTAAAAGCATGAGTTCTCCGGTGCTCAGCTTTCTTCATGACCCAGCTCTCACAGCCACACATAGCTCCGGGAGAAACCGTAGCTTTAACTATTTGGACCTTTGCTGGCAAAGTCATGTCTCTGTTTTTTTTAATATGCTGTCTAGGTTTGTCATAGCTTTCCTTCCAAGGAGCAAACATCTTTTAATTTCATGGTTGCAGTCACCATCCGCCGTGACTTTGGAGGTCAAGAAAAGAAAGTCTGTCAAGGACTGAAGAGGACTGGACGGTACCGAGACTGCGGTCAGCATCGGAGGGCTCTGTGGAGGGCTTGTACTAGGTCTGCTTGTAGCACTGGCCCACACATTTGTAGATATTACTGAGAATGATGAAGCCCTTTAAGTCCTTCTCGTAGGGTAAATCCTCTGACCTCCCCATTCATGACATCCTGGCATAATCCTGCCATCTGTCCTTGCTTCAGGCAGTGGAAAGGCAGGGAGAGAAGGAGGGGTGGGGAGGAAGGACAGGGAGGAGAAAAAACATGAGAACTCCCACCACCAGGGCCACCAGGCCTGCCCCTTGGGTTCACATCCTGAGGGTAAGGGGGAAACTACAGAAAACAGTCAGAAATATGCACGTCAGAGTAGGAAGGAACATGAAGAAGAAGTGAGCAGGGCAACGGAACAGGGCAAGGGAGACATCTGGCTCTTGGTTCAGATGAGCTCACTGCCTCATCAAAGGGTCTCATGCCAGAGGCCACAGTCCTTCTTTGTCCAAGTTGCTGTTCAATCGACCCCATGGGACTACAGCACGCCAGGTCTCCCAGTCCTTCATTATCTCCCAGAGCTTGCTCAAATTCATGTCTGTTGAGTTGGTGGTGCTTTCTAACCATCTCATCTTCTCCTTTTACTTTCAGTCTTTCCCAGCATCAGGGTCTTTTTCAGTGAATCGGCTCTTCTCATCAGGTGGTCAGAGGATTGGAGCTTCGGCTTCAGCGGCAGTCCTTCCAGTGAATATTCAGAGTTGATTTCCTTTGGGACTGACTGGTTTGATCTCCTTGCTGTCCAAGGGACTCTCCAGAGTCCCCCAACACCACAATTAAAAGCATGAGTTCTCCGGTGCTCAGCTTTCTTCATGACCCAGCTCTCACAGCCACACATAGCTCCGGGAGAAACCGTAGCTTTAACTATTTGGACCTTTGCTGGCAAAGTCATGTCTCTGTTTTTTTTAATATGCTGTCTAGGTTTGTCATAGCTTTCCTTCCAAGGAGCAAACATCTTTTAATTTCATGGTTGCAGTCACCATCCGCCGTGACTTTGGAGGTCAAGAAAAGAAAGTCTGTCAAGGACTGAAGAGTAAATGATTCTGGCTGTGGAGGCCATGCAGCCTGTGCTGCCGTCGCTCAGCACGGCCGCCCTGGGAGGAGCACAGGCACCGTAGCCAACGTGTGGTAGACAGCGGGGACGGTTCTGTGCCAGTAAAACTTTATTTACAAAAAGCAACGGTCATCGTCTGCAGGCCTGTGGCCTTATTTACTGATGAACAGCTGAGCTAAGCCTATTTTATTTTCAGAAAATACACACGGACTATGACCTGGTCTTCTGTGTGTGTGTGTGTGTGTGTACACAGGCACGCGCAGTCATTGTGTGGAACTGGTTTTTATGATGTGTGGCAGGACTCTGCCCACACCCATCGTTGGACCTAGTGCGTGAGAATGACCCACTTGGTCACCTTGTTCCTGCCAGCTTGTGTGCCAATGCTCCATGATGTCAAACAAGCTGAGACAATGGAATTTGGAACAGGGAAAGGTCTATTGCAGGCAGGGCCATGCAAGGAGATGGGTGGCGTTCTACCCTAAGACGCTCGGAGCACAGGAAGGGTTTCAGCGAAGCACCTTTACAAGCCCAGCGAGGGAGGGGTGGCTGCGTCTGTGACTGGCTTGTGCCAGTTCTCTGGTTGGCTGGTGGTGAGGTCCAGGGAGTGTCACAGGGCTGAAGATGACCAGTCCCTAGGCTCCAGGAGGCCTGGGGCGGTGTGCTCTAGCTGGTGAAGGGGTTCACCTCTTCCGTTGTGCGGGGAAGGGGAGGTTTTTCATCTGCAAAACAGTTCTGGAAATGTGCATTCAATTCTATTATTTAGGTATTCATACGTCAGAGAGGATGGGGAAGGCCTGTATGCCCCCCATGCTTGAACCCCGCCCCTGCCCGAGGCCCCGTCGGGTGCTGACCAGTCACACACGTGCTTCCTCTCCGAGTTGCCGCCGTGGTAGTCAGGGAGGCCTCTGGAGCTCGAGGAAAGCCGTCCTCTGACAGCGCAGGACTGCCTGGCACAGCACAGGGGCCTGGCTGCCACGGGTGCATGCGGAGGGCCGGTCTCTTCCAGTGCCGGCTGCGGCCTGGGGCGGGGCCTCATCCACACAGGTGCCCACCCCTCTGCACTGCGGGCGAGGGTCTGGGTGCCCCCCAGGCAGCCGCCTACCTGCTGCCCCTGTAGGAGGGAGGGTCTGGCTTGCGAGTGGCCATGCTCTTGGCTGGGGCTAGACCCCTGGGATTCAGGTATATTCCTGATAAATACTGAACTTCAGGAATTTGTTCCACATGCTCATTAATTCAAACAAGAAAGGCAACATGGCGGAGAGTGACAGTCGGTGTATCAATATTTGTGAGAAAACACAGGCGTGGGGCGTGTCCCCTCTCAGGGAAACAGCCGCAGCCCCGCCGTCCCCAGACTCCCTGAGCTGCTGCCCACAGCTCCGTCTGGCGACTGCCCCTCATGGGAGAACAGTGACAGGTGGCTGACACAGTAGCTTTCCTCTGGGGTAAAATTGACCAAGGGAGTAAATAGCAAATTTATATTTCCTGAAAATTTCAACCACAGTCTTCACCACCCCTCATGCTTGCCAAAATTGTACTTAAAACTGTATACATAGTTTCGAAGAAAGTCATTGGTTTGCTTTTTGCAAAATCTATTCAGACATTGAAGAAAAGTATAAAGACCTCATCTGTCTTCAAGTAACCTGCTCATCCCTGGGGGTCTGAAGGAGGCTGTGTGATCGCCCCCCGCCCCCCTCCCCGCCCCGTGCGCGGCGTTTGGTTTTAGCACCACTGGCAGTGGCTGTGAGCGTGGACTTGGCCAAGAGCTGAATACCCACTGGTGTTTTGCACCCACCGGTGCAGAGTACATGAGCATCGAAGGCTTGCAAAGGGGTAGAAAATGAATCTTGTGGATGAACATGGCAACATGGTTCATGGCATGGACTGCTCACAGGTTGAAAAAAATTTCCAGACGGGGAAAGAATGAGACATGAGAGGCAAACAGAGTTTATTAGAGGGGGAAACCCTGTGAGAACTGCGGGTCGTCGCAAAGGAGCGCCGACCCCTTTTGCAGGCTAGTAGCCAATTTTTATTTTATTGACAGAGAAAATTCCTACTAGAATGGTGGCATTAGGTGATTGGTTAGGATGCTACAGGGTGGGTAAAAGGGTGGATATTTTACCTAATATGGAGTCAGGGAACTGGCTGGTTTAGATCCAGAGGCTCTTGGCAACAGTTGCTGTGGGGCTTGGCCAGTTCCAAAGATTTTTGTCCTGTGACCTCGGTACAGGGCTCACCTGTGACCTCGGTACAGGGCTCCACACCTGTGACCTTGGTACAGGGCTCCACAGCTCATTCCACTGCTCCAGTCTTTTCCTTGGTTTTCCACTACCACTGGAAAATTTAGGAGAAATATCAAATTTTTATAGTTTCCAAACTGTAGTGAAGCAGAAATTTTTTTTCTGCACTTACAGAAGAGAAAAAAATATATACAGTTTTAGTTAGTTATCTCAGGGATGAATTTAGGGAAATTAAACAGAACCCTATGTGAGACATTAATAAGGTCAGACATCTAACTTCTATAGGTGATCGAGTTACTTGGCTTAAGGAAAAAAACAGCAAAAGATTCAGGTAGTAGTTTCCCAGAAAGGAGGATAATTATTTGCAGTGAATATGATGGCTTCCATGAATGCATCCTTGCTCTTGGCTATGATGCTTTATGACAAAAGTGTGCACCGAGAGGGAAATGTGAGGCTCTTCAGTTGACTTCTGTGTGTGCAAGGCCAGCTGTAGGAGAAAAAGTATACAAGAGAAGACTGCTCATGCTCCTTCATTTTGTTCCTCCATTGAGCAAATAACTAGCAGCTGTAACCCATCACTGGCCAGCTTATCCCTTTCCATGCACTGATGCTAGGACCCAGCACAATCAAATGATTGGTAAGGAAATGGGGTTCACCAAGGCACTTGCGTTCTCTTCCTGCCCTGGCTGAAAGGTGCAGGATTCCACATTCGGCCATGTTATTCTCAGTCCTCTAATTTTGTTTTATAACCCCTGAAGCTGCGGGACAAGAGGAGGAGAAAGACATTGCCTCATTTCAGTGTCCAAAAGCCCTGTGAATTTCTGACATCTGCTCAAAAAGGATGATGGTTTAGATGTACTCACCATAAGCCTTGGCCTCTGAGAAAAAACTTTAGCTCCCACCTGATGAGTGAAGCACCCATAAATAAAAGTGGCATTTCCCCCGAGAGAGAAATCAAATTATGAATTCAGAAATTCATAGTCATCTGTTTTTATTGTTGCCTAATGCCTTTAGATCTGTACAGGCCCTGCAGAAAGCCAGCTCAGAAACTGCATAATTAGGACATCTTTCAGAGTTGTAAATGCTAATCCCACTGGAGAACAGATTAAGAATTCACAGGCATCAATTCCTGGCACCAGGTACCTGAAGTCCCTTTTCTTTTTGAATAATTCATTATTTAAATACTTCACTGCACATCCTATACAACCTTCCAGGTTGTATCAGAGGCAAGGTAGAAAGAGATTAATTCCACATATATTTCAACACTAAATACATTCAAAGCTTATCTGTGTTGATTTGGTGTCATTGGATTGCAACTGCCAACAATAGCACAGCTTTAGTTAGTAGCCCCAGGGACCAATCTGGGGAAATTAGGTAGGATCTTCCGCAGGACAATTAGTAAGGTCAGATGTAACTTTTATAGATGACTGAGTTACTTGGTTTAAGGGAAAAAAGAGCAAAAGACTCAGGTAGTTGTTTTCCAGAAAGAGTGATGATATTTTCAGTTCGTGCTTTTCCATTCTTGGCCATGACATTTTATGGCAAAATGCGTGCGTGGAAGGTGAAAAGTGAAGGCCTGTGGTTGATTTCTGTCCACTCAAGGCTGGCTGAGGGGGTCAGCAGCCCAGCAGGCATCGTCACGACTGCAATCTCCTCTCTTCCTTGAGAGCTTAGGGCTTCTGTCGCTGGTGCAGAGCTCCCGGTTGGAAGCGCCACCTGTGCTCTGGGGACCTGCTTGTCAGGTGCCAGTCCCCCTGCCGCGCTGTGGACTCTGTGCCACAGAGCGTCCTTTCATGTGCAAGTCTCTGCTGCCTGCACAGGGCCCGGCGTGGAGAAGCAGGCTGCTTCTGTTTGTTTTGTAACATAATGGATTTTCAAGGACTAGCCCAAACTGTTGATTGCAAGTGGCAGAAACTCAAATAGTTTAAACCTAAAGGAGAAAGTGGGCTTCGCAGGTGATTCAGTGGTAAAGAATCTTCCTGCCAATGCAGGAGACGTGGGTTGAATCCTTGGTTCGGGAAGATCCCCTGAAGAAGGAAATGAAAACCTCTTGCAGTATTCTCACCTGGGAAATTCCATGGACAGAAGAGCCTGGTGGGCTACAGTTCATGGGGATGCCAAGAGTTGGACACAGTTAAGCAACTAAACAAAAAGGAGGAAGTGGTGTTGAGTCCTGCCCCAAGGCCACAGTGTGGAGACCAGAATCAAGATCACCTCCAGAGCTGTTCAGCTCCTTTGTAACCATTGCCAAAAGCCCTCCATCATCACTAACGAGCTTCCTGACCTCCAATTAGGCGAAGATGCCCACTCCAGTGCTCACCCCATAGTGCCCTAGCCAAGCACCTAATGCTAGTCTTCGAGCAGAAATTTTCTTTGTCTTGAGGCGATAAAAATTGGCTATTAACACACGAAATCCGTCAACTTTCCCTGGCCTGTCAAGAGTTGTCAGCGCCCTGCATTCACAGTGCTCACGTTATCTCTGCTCTTTGTCCTTAATAAACTCACTCCTTTCTGCAGTGCTCTGTTTCTGTAAGTTCTTTCCTAACCGGGCTTGGTCTGCCTCAACCGCTAGTACAAAGATACTGAAAGTATAATCTTCTAAGTATGAGCCCACAGGTCGAGAAAATGGTGGACTAGTATCCCAAGGACCACCTTTCCAAGGTAGAACTCGGGCT
Organism: Tragulus kanchil; assembly: GCA_022376925.1. Lineage (NCBI taxonomy): Eukaryota > Metazoa > Chordata > Mammalia > Artiodactyla > Tragulidae > Tragulus > Tragulus kanchil. The sequence goes on along the minus strand of JAIOJX010000005.1, from coordinate 173,582,343 downwards.
TCTTTTTGACTAACAGGCGGGGTGGTGTGGTTGGTTTGGGAAACCCTCCTGGAGCATCTTTTGTTCTTACCCCTGTCCAGGGAGGTCACAATGTGACCACAAACGACAAGGGCTATGCTCTGCTATGCAACTTTTTATCTCTATATGAATGAAAAGTGTTATACCCTTGGAGGTCACAGCCTTGGGAATGGGTTCTTCTGTCCATTTCATGCTCTAGGAAACTGTTCTTGCAGCAAAAGCAACAATGCAAAGGTTAAAGTAAACAGATCTGATATGGAGTCAGATTTGTTCTTCCTTATGGGGAGAACTGTGTGCAACATCGTTTCGAGAGAAAACATGTAACTATTCTTTGGAAACATTGCCTTATGTGACTATCAGAGGCTGTTTTCTCACTGTTTTGCTCATATGAGCCTCCCAAGGCTGTCTTATTACTCCAGGTTTCCTCATGGGGAAACTAAGTCTCTGCACGGTGAGAGAATTCCCAGGGTTGCCTGGGCACCAGAGCCCTCCGCTAAGCCGGGACATCCCACTGAGTAGCACCCAGGCTGACCGACCCGAGCTCCGAGTCTCTGGTGCCCGCTTGTAGTCCCTGCTGCCTCTGTGCTGACTTCTCTTTTTCACTTGAATGTGTTTCTTATCTTCTCCAGGGCTGAGGTCACCCTTTGTGTCAGTCGGAGACTGTTCTTGCTCCTCTCAGTCCTGGCAAGAGAAAGCAGGAGCTCTAAAACCCGGCAATTATCCCTCCTGGTTCCTTTGTACGGCATGCATAAATGATTTATTTGGCTTGGGGACTGGAGACTGAAAACATATTGGCTATTAACACACGAAATCGTCAACTTTCCTGGCCTGTCAAGAGTTGTCAGCGCCCTGCATTCACAGTGCTCACGTTATCTCTGCTCTTTGTCCTTAATAAACTCACTCCTTTCTGCAGTGCTCTGTTTCTGTAAGTTCTTTCCTAACCGGGCTTGGTCTGCCTCAACCGCTAGTACAAAGATACTGAAAGTATAATCTTCTAAGTATGAGCCCACAGGTCGAGAAAATGGTGGACTAGTATCCCAAGGACCACCTTTCCAAGGTAGAACTCGGGCTTCTTTTGACTAATCAGGCGGGGTGGTGTGGTTGGTTTGGGAAACCCTCCTGGAGCATCTTTTGTTCTTACCCCTGTCCAGGGAGGTCACAATGTGACCACAAACGACAAGGGCTATGCTCTGCTATGCAACTTTTTATCTCTATATGAATGAAAAGTGTTATACCCTTGGAGGTCACAGCCTTGGGAATGGGTTCTTCTGTCCATTTCATGCTCTAGGAAACTGTTCTTGCAGCAAAAGCAACAATGCAAAGGTTAAAGTAAACAGATCTGATATGGAGTCAGATTTGTTCTTCCTTATGGGGAGAACTGTGTGCAACATCGTTTCGAGAGAAAACATGTAACTATTCTTTGGAAACATTGCCTTATGTGACTATCAGAGGCTGTTTTCTCACTGTTTTGCTCATATGAGCCTCCCAAGGCTGTCTTATTACTCCAGGTTTCCTCATGGGGAAACTAAGTCTCTGCACGGTGAGAGAATTCCCAGGGTTGCCTGGGCACCAGAGCCCTCCGCTAAGCCGGGACATCCCACTGAGTAGCACCCAGGCTGACCGACCCGAGCTCCGAGTCTCTGGTGCCCGCTTGTAGTCCCTGCTGCCTCTGTGCTGACTTCTCTTTTTCACTTGAATGTGTTTCTTATCTTCTCCAGGGCTGAGGTCACCCTTTGTGTCAGTCGGAGACTGTTCTTGCTCCTCTCAGTCCTGGCAAGAGAAAGCAGGAGCTCTAAAACCCGGCAATTATCCCTCCTGGTTCCTTTGTACGGCATGCATAAATGATTTATTTGGCTTGGGGGACTGGAGACTGAAAACATATTGGACCTTGTTATAACCGGGCGGATTCTGTGTTCAGAACTTGAACGCAGCGGGCAAAAGAAGTGTCTCTTTGAAATCAGAGGAGGTTCTGAGCAACCTGAGAACACAGGTGGAAGCCCTGGAGCCAGGTGGACAGCATTGAGGAGGAGGAGTTTCATGGCACGCAAAGGTCACCCTCGAGGCTCCCGCGTGCAAATCCTATATGCGTTACAGCTGGGGTTGCGAAGAATCTCGGTCTGGAGCTGGAAAACTCCGCGAGAGGTCTGAGCTCAGGCGCTTCCTGAGTGCCTCGGGCTGCACTCGATACCTGGGTGAAACAAAGAAAATTGTGTTTTCTGGGCTTGCTCACTGAAGTCACAAGATTCCGCGTATCATGAAGCAGTCTGGAATTCCTACAAAAACTCATCAGGAGGGGTATGCAGCCCGCCACACGGAGACGGCCGTCCACCCCACGTTTCAGATCAAAACGTTCAGTACAGAGTTGAAAAACCATGTGATGGTCATGGACTTCGTGAAGAGGAACTGGTTTCCCTCACAGAGAAGAGCCAAAGTTTGTATCATCCATATGTGCCAAGGCCTGAGGACAGCTGAGCAGCCAGCCAGCAGATATGAGGTAAGGCAGCACTGGGGTGCACAGCTCATTCAGAGAAATGGAGTGTTGCCCCAGTCAGCTCACATGTTCTGTCTGTCCTGATAAATTTATCCTTGGCTTGTAGTTTTTCCCAAAAAAACCCAACAGTATCTTGAGAGAATTCCCAGGGTTGCCTGGGCACCAGAGCCCTCCGCTAAGCCGGGACATCCCACTGAGTAGCACCCAGGCTGACCGACCCGAGCTCCGAGTCTCTGGTGCCCGCTTGTAGTCCCTGCTGCCTCTGTGCTGACTTCTCTTTTTCACTTGAATGTGTTTCTTATCTTCTCCAGGGCTGAGGTCACCCTTTGTGTCAGTCGGAGACTGTTCTTGCTCCTCTCAGTCCTGGCAAGAGAAAGCAGGAGCTCTAAAACCCGGCAATTATCCCTCCTGGTTCCTTTGTACGGCATGCATAAATGATTTATTTGGCTTGGGGGACTGGAGACTGAAAACATATTGGACCTTGTTATAACCGGGCGGATTCTGTGTTCAGAACTTGAACGCAGCGGGCAAAAGAAGTGTCTCTTTGAAATCAGAGGAGGTTCTGAGCAACCTGAGAACACAGGTGGAAGCCCTGGAGCCAGGTGGACAGCATTGAGGAGGAGGAGTTTCATGGCACGCAAAGGTCACCCTCGAGGCTCCCGCGTGCAAATCCTATATGCGTTACAGCTGGGGTTGCGAAGAATCTCGGTCTGGAGCTGGAAAACTCCGCGAGAGGTCTGAGCTCAGGCGCTTCCTGAGTGCCTCGGGCTGCACTCGATACCTGGGTGAAACAAAGAAAATTGTGTTTTCTGGGCTTGCTCACTGAAGTCACAAGATTCCGCGTATCATGAAGCAGTCTGGAATTCCTACAAAAACTCATCAGGAGGGGTATGCAGCCCGCCACACGGAGACGGCCGTCCACCCCACGTTTCAGATCAAAACGTTCAGTACAGAGTTGAAAAACCATGTGATGGTCATGGACTTCGTGAAGAGGAACTGGTTTCCCTCACAGAGAAGAGCCAAAGTTTGTATCATCCATATGTGCCAAGGCCTGAGGACAGCTGAGCAGCCAGCCAGCAGATATGAGGTAAGGCAGCACTGGGGTGCACAGCTCATTCAGAGAAATGGAGTGTTGCCCCAGTCAGCTCACATGTTCTGTCTGTCCTGATAAATTTATCCTTGGCTTGTAGTTTTTCCCAAAGGATTTGGAAAAGACTTTCTCATCTTTTAATTTATTTCAGTTTTTAGAATGTGAGGTGGGGGGAGAGGAATTGGATAACCATAATTTACCCAAGATGCATGTCTACACGTAAACATTTAATAGTGCTCCAAAGAGTTGGGTAATTTGCATCCACATGTAGAAACTACGGTATATTTCTGGGAGTTAAATATTCTTAGCTCTGGATATTTGCAATCATCTGTCTTTAAAAACAAATTCCCATTTGTTTCCTGATGGATTTTGCAGGAGATTATCTATGCCTTGCCTTGATCGAGTTAAAACAGAATGATATAAGTTACACTAGAAAGAATGGACTTTTATTTTTTGAGGGTGAGCTCTTATTTTTAAACAGGAACTACTTTTTGTGAGAGAAAAAGGAGAACTTGGGAGATTTAGAATGTCAAAGGGAGATAAACACGTTGCTCTGAAACATATTTGTATTCTGTAACCAGAATCCTCCACAAGCAGCTACCCTTCAGAAGCTAAACACACACGAAATCCGATCTGTTCTTTACTGAACATGGAATAAATTATGAATGACATTGGAATTGATTCCCATATAGCTCACTTAGCCATCCCTTTTGATAAATGTAACATGCAAATCGTTAATGCTCTATGAAGAGGTAACCTTTCTGAATACTGGTGCCGTCGTTAGGAAAGGCTTCCCATGAATGCTGGCAAGCCCAGCTCTTTTGTCCCCACACTGGGCTTCCTTATTCCAGGCAGTGCCAGAACCTGTTCCGCCGGGTTCAAGGCTGCCTTCTCCCAGTGCCAGCCCTAGGACTGTGAATTTCCATGTTCACCACAGAGATATAAAGGCCACAGAAATAATGGTGCTAATTAAATTCAGTAATAGTTGTTCATTAGTTCATTGCCCAATCAACCAGAGCAAAAGGGTTGTGCCAAAATTTGTATCATCCATATGTGCCAAGGCCTGAGGACAGCTGAGCAGCCAGCCAGCAGATATGAGGTAAGGCAGCACTGGGGTGCACAGCTCATTCAGAGAAATGGAGTGTTGCCCCAGTCAGCTCACATGTTCTGTCTGTCCTGATAAATTTATCCTTGGCTTGTAGTTTTTCCCAAAGGATTTGGAAAAGACTTTCTCATCTTTTAATTTATTTCAGTTTTTAGAATGTGAGGTGGGGGGAGAGGAATTGGATAACCATAATTTACCCAAGATGCATGTCTACACGTAAACATTTAATAGTGCTCCAAAGAGTTGGGTAATTTGCATCCACATGTAGAAACTACGGTATATTTCTGGGAGTTAAATATTCTTAGCTCTGGATATTTGCAATCATCTGTCTTTAAAAACAAATTCCCATTTGTTTCCTGATGGATTTTGCAGGAGATTATCTATGCCTTGCCTTGATCGAGTTAAAACAGAATGATATAAGTTACACTAGAAAGAATGGACTTTTATTTTTTGAGGGTGAGCTCTTATTTTTAAACAGGAACTACTTTTTGTGAGAGAAAAAGGAGAACTTGGGAGATTTAGAATGTCAAAGGGAGATAAACACGTTGCTCTGAAACATATTTGTATTCTGTAACCAGAATCCTCCACAAGCAGCTACCCTTCAGAAGCTAAACACACACGAAATCCGATCTGTTCTTTACTGAACATGGAATAAATTATGAATGACATTGGAATTGATTCCCATATAGCTCACTTAGCCATCCCTTTTGATAAATGTAACATGCAAATCGTTAATGCTCTATGAAGAGGTAACCTTTCTGAATACTGGTGCCGTCGTTAGGAAAGGCTTCCCATGAATGCTGGCAAGCCCAGCTCTTTTGTCCCCACACTGGGCTTCCTTATTCCAGGCAGTGCCAGAACCTGTTCCGCCGGGTTCAAGGCTGCCTTCTCCCAGTGCCAGCCCTAGGACTGTGAATTTCCATGTTCACCACAGAGATATAAAGGCCACAGAAATAATGGTGCTAATTAAATTCAGTAATAGTTGTTCATTAGTTCATTGCCCAATCAACCAGAGCAAAAGGTGTGCAATTAGAATATAATGGAAGGAACCCAGAGTTGTCATTATCACAAGAATGAATCGGATGGGGACAGAATTTTATCATTGTATAATTTTTACTGACGTTATTTTGCAGTCCTTCAGAGAGAGAAAAACTTGTTGAATTGTATCAGCTTCCATTTTAAAGAAAGTGTTCAGGGCTCTGTTTTAAACCCTGTAGGGCAAAGGGCAGCTCTGTGTCCCCATTTTTTTTTTTTTTTTGGCATGCATAAAGCTTTGGTTATTCCTACAGCAACCTTGAAGGTAACAGTGTGGAAGAGTGAATCTCTGAAGGAGACTCTAAAAAATCTACTATATCGACAGTCGTAGCTACAACATTTTCCCATGACTCAACTCCACCCCAACCCCTGTTTCCAAATACAGCCGACAGCTGAGGCTGTGTGCGTGCTGCTTGAGAGTAGCCGGGAGTCTCAAGTCTCGTGTTAGTGAGTCTGAGACGCACAGCAATCAGGCTGGTCAACTGAACACTCCTCACTGTGTCTGTGATGCGAAAGGTGGCCCAAACAGGGCCCGCTTCCTCTGCTTGAGGGCAAGCCACGTTTGACACGCAGATAGGATCCAAGCCTCTGATCCCTCTGAATGCCAAGCTCTGTTCTTTCCGTAGCAAACATTTCAGCTTAAAATATTCTCCATCCATTGAACGGCTCTTCCTGTTATTCCCATGGGGGCGTGTCAGCACCGTTTAGGTGAGGAAACCCAGCAAGAAGGCAAATTCCTTGCTCACTTTCCAAGCTGAACTGACGCGAGCCCAATTACCAGCCTCTGCTTCCTGTTCGCCTTGGCCCAGTGACTCCTTCTCTCTGAAAGGCTCCAGGGCCATTGGTTAACCTGCCAGGGCTTTAACCATAAAGTACCTGATGGGGTGAAAAATGAGCAAGGTCAGTGAGATGAACTCTCTGTGCACTAAGGCGCTGGATGAAAGAGATGGCTTGCCTCTCTAAGAAAAGTTGAAAACGTATGGATTTCGAGTCCTTCCCAGGAGGAATAATGGTGCTAATTAAATTCAGTAATAGTTGTTCATTAGTTCATTGCCCAATCAACCAGAGCAAAAGGTGTGCAATTAGAATATAATGGAAGGAACCCAGAGTTGTCATTATCACAAGAATGAATCGGATGGGGACAGAATTTTATCATTGTATAATTTTTACTGACGTTATTTTGCAGTCCTTCAGAGAGAGAAAAACTTGTTGAATTGTATCAGCTTCCATTTTAAAGAAAGTGTTCAGGGCTCTGTTTTAAACCCTGTAGGGCAAAGGGCAGCTCTGTGTCCCCATTTTTTTTTTTTTTTTGGCATGCATAAAGCTTTGGTTATTCCTACAGCAACCTTGAAGGTAACAGTGTGGAAGAGTGAATCTCTGAAGGAGACTCTAAAAAATCTACTATATCGACAGTCGTAGCTACAACATTTTCCCATGACTCAACTCCACCCCAACCCCTGTTTCCAAATACAGCCGACAGCTGAGGCTGTGTGCGTGCTGCTTGAGAGTAGCCGGGAGTCTCAAGTCTCGTGTTAGTGAGTCTGAGACGCACAGCAATCAGGCTGGTCAACTGAACACTCCTCACTGTGTCTGTGATGCGAAAGGTGGCCCAAACAGGGCCCGCTTCCTCTGCTTGAGGGCAAGCCACGTTTGACACGCAGATAGGATCCAAGCCTCTGATCCCTCTGAATGCCAAGCTCTGTTCTTTCCGTAGCAAACATTTCAGCTTAAAATATTCTCCATCCATTGAACGGCTCTTCCTGTTATTCCCATGGGGGCGTGTCAGCACCGTTTAGGTGAGGAAACCCAGCAAGAAGGCAAATTCCTTGCTCACTTTCCAAGCTGAACTGACGCGAGCCCAATTACCAGCCTCTGCTTCCTGTTCGCCTTGGCCCAGTGACTCCTTCTCTCTGAAAGGCTCCAGGGCCATTGGTTAACCTGCCAGGGCTTTAACCATAAAGTACCTGATGGGGTGAAAAATGAGCAAGGTCAGTGAGATGAACTCTCTGTGCACTAAGGCGCTGGATGAAAGAGATGGCTTGCCTCTCTAAGAAAAGTGAGTGTGCGAGATTTTGCTTCTGCAAAAAACCGTATGGATTTCGAGTCCTTCCCAGGAGGACCTACAGATCTATTTGAGCTGAGTTTATGGTCTAAGGCTGATATTTTTCTAAAATGATCACTTTAGTCCTGAGCTGTGTTAACACTTGGAAATGCTGTGTCTCATCTGAGGCAAGCAGTGACCCCGCCTAACTGGCCCAGGAATGGGCCAGCCGCACTCATTCCCTCACTGAAGCTGCCTTTTAATAGGAACAACGAGCAGATGTGTTGTGCTGAAAGGCAGCAAGGACTGGAAGCAGAGGCTGGTGAGGAGGCCGAAGACCCTGGCTGTCATGTTTGCCAAGCCTCGGTCCCTGCTGACCCCGAAAATGCTCCAGACTATTAAAAGCACAGTTTGTTCGGGGCCTTTCTCCTCCAGCAAACATATGTGATACATTCTGTACATCAAAATAACCGTAACGGGGCAAGGAGGTGGATTTGCATTAGAGTTCTGCTGGCTTCAGCATTGTAAGCGAGGCTGCCTTCCGGGACTTGCGGTGAGGCACCGGGTGGACGCCACGAAGGCTCCCCACCTGACGCCAGGCGGGGAACCACGAAGAATTCAGAGACGTTGTCCATGGAATGCCCGTGGGCATCTTCTAATTGGTACTTGAGATCTTTCTCATGATAGGCACAGGCCAGGCATGCCAGCCGTGTCTTACCCGTCTGTCTTCCTGTGGGTGACAAGTTCTAATACCTTTCATCATTAGATGGGCTGGGGCTCCATCCATTGAACGGCTCTTCCTGTTATTCCCATGGGGGCGTGTCAGCACCGTTTAGGTGAGGAAACCCAGCAAGAAGGCAAATTCCTTGCTCACTTTCCAAGCTGAACTGACGCGAGCCCAATTACCAGCCTCTGCTTCCTGTTCGCCTTGGCCCAGTGACTCCTTCTCTCTGAAAGGCTCCAGGGCCATTGGTTAACCTGCCAGGGCTTTAACCATAAAGTACCTGATGGGGTGAAAAATGAGCAAGGTCAGTGAGATGAACTCTCTGTGCACTAAGGCGCTGGATGAAAGAGATGGCTTGCCTCTCTAAGAAAAGTGAGTGTGCGAGATTTTGCTTCTGCAAAAAACCGTATGGATTTCGAGTCCTTCCCAGGAGGACCTACAGATCTATTTGAGCTGAGTTTATGGTCTAAGGCTGATATTTTTCTAAAATGATCACTTTAGTCCTGAGCTGTGTTAACACTTGGAAATGCTGTGTCTCATCTGAGGCAAGCAGTGACCCCGCCTAACTGGCCCAGGAATGGGCCAGCCGCACTCATTCCCTCACTGAAGCTGCCTTTTAATAGGAACAACGAGCAGATGTGTTGTGCTGAAAGGCAGCAAGGACTGGAAGCAGAGGCTGGTGAGGAGGCCGAAGACCCTGGCTGTCATGTTTGCCAAGCCTCGGTCCCTGCTGACCCCGAAAATGCTCCAGACTATTAAAAGCACAGTTTGTTCGGGGCCTTTCTCCTCCAGCAAACATATGTGATACATTCTGTACATCAAAATAACCGTAACGGGGCAAGGAGGTGGATTTGCATTAGAGTTCTGCTGGCTTCAGCATTGTAAGCGAGGCTGCCTTCCGGGACTTGCGGTGAGGCACCGGGTGGACGCCACGAAGGCTCCCCACCTGACGCCAGGCGGGGAACCACGAAGAATTCAGAGACGTTGTCCATGGAATGCCCGTGGGCATCTTCTAATTGGTACTTGAGATCTTTCTCATGATAGGCACAGGCCAGGGCATGCCAGCCGTGTCTTACCCGTCTGTCTTCCTGTGGGTGACAAGTTCTAATACCTTTCATCATTAGATGGGCTGGGGAAAGTTTCTGTGTTTAGTAGCTGCCAATCTGGCCATGCTTCTCAACACGCTTCAAACCTCTAATATTTCTACCTCTTCTTCCTACTCATCCGTTTATTTGGAGTAGGGGGCTGCAGTGCTCAGTTCCAACTGAATTGAATTATAGCAAAATTTTTATTATCTTCTGATTTATTGACTTTTTCATGTGCAAAACTCACACCTATTTAATGTCTACTCTTTGATGAACTTAGATGTATAGACACACCCATGATATTACCACCGCAATCAAGGTAATGTCATTGGGAAAGATGTTCTTGTGTTCTTTTGTGTTGCTTTTTTAATTTCTCTTTTTGGTGGTATAAGCACTATGAGATCTGTCTTCTTAACATATTTTGAAGTAACAGTACGATATTGTTGGCATAGGCACTGTGTCATATAGGAAAGCTCTAGAACTTACTCCCCCTGCATATCTGAAGCTTGGTGCCAGTGAGTAGCCATTCTACGTCCCCGCCCCCAGCCCCTGCCAACCATTATTCTATTTTCTGTTTCTGTGAATCTGCCTGGTTTGGATACGTCACATAAGTAGAATCCTGCAGGACAGATCATGCCGTTTGTCCTTCTGTGACTGTCCTTTTTTTCAGTTAGCCTCATGTCCTCTAGTTTTATTCATGCTGTTGCAAATGGCGGGGTTTCCTTCATTTTAAAGGCTGAGCAATGTTGCAGTATGCGCGTATTACATTCTCTTTATCCCTTTATCTGGCGGTAGATATTTGGGTCGTTTTTTCATGGTGAACTTTAAAAACTACACGTGCCTATGACCCAGCCGAGGAGCTTGTGACCCAGAGTGGATGTTGATGTTGCTGTATTCCTTGAAAGAGCATCAGACCTTGTTTTGACGAGAGGTTGCGTTACTTGAAACCACTTTGATCCTTTTGAGCCTCACTTCTTGGCAGTTTAGTCACGGGCAGTGCTTCTCAATCACAGATGGTTTTGCCCCATCCCCAGAGATATTTGGTGATGTTTGCAGACATTCTGACATTTCTGTTTTTGACAACTCGGGGAATATGCTCCTGGTACCCACTGGGTAGAGGCCAAAGGTGCTGTGAGACCCCGAAGTTTCAAAGACAGTCCCCTGACACCAGAACAACAAACTGCTCATCCTGAAATGTCCATAGTGTAGACATTGAAAAATCCTGATCTTGGGCTAATTCAGTCCCACTCTTTTTTAAAATGTGTTTTATTTAAGTGTAGTTGATTTACAATGTTGTTTTAATTTATGCTATGAGAGGTGATTCAATTATACATATATATGCATTATTTTTCATATTCTTTTCCATTACGGTTTATCACAGGATATTGAATATAGTTATCTGTGCTATACAATAGGACCTTGTTGTTTATCCATTCTATATATAATAGTTTGCATCTGCTAATCTCAAGCTCTTAGTTCACCCTCTACCAACACCCCTTCCCCTTGGCAACCGGAAGTCTGTTCTCTGTGTTCATAAGTCTGCTTTAACTTTGTGTTAAGTTTATTTGTGTCATGTTTTAGATTCCATATATAAGTGATATCATGTGATGTCTGTCTTTCTCTGTCTGACTTACTTCACGTAATGTGATCATCTTCAGATCGCGCTTCGTGGCTGAGTAGTATTCCACTGCACATTTGTGTCACGTCTTTATCCACTCACCTGTCAGTGGACACTTAGGTCGCTTCCATGCCTTGACTATTGTAAGTAGTGCTGCTATGCACGAAGGGTGTGTGCATCTTTCCAGATTATAGCCTCGTCTGCATACATGCCCAGAAGTGGGATTGCTGGATCATATAGCAGTTCTGTTGTTAGTTTTCGGAGGAGCCTCCATACTGTTTTCCATGGTTCAGCCCCACTGTTAAGGCTTGCTCCTTGTAAGGACTCTACTTAATGCCCTGTGTGTGCCACCTTTCCACCAGGGCCACAATGGGAACACCAGCTGTTTCCAGCTCTGGGTGAGGTCCCAGAAACGTCTGGCTTCTGACTGTCACGTAGTTCTCGCCTGGGTTTCAGATAGTTTTCCCCGCATGCGTGCTGTGTGTGCTCAGTCGCTGAGTTCTGTCTGAGTCTTGGCCTTGTACCATAGCCCGCCAGGCTCCTCTGTCCATGGGATTTCCCAGGCAAGAACACTGGGGTGGGTTACCATTTCCTCCAGGGGATCTTCCTGACCCAAGGATCAAACCCACTGGGTAGAGGCCAAAGGTGCTGTGAGACCCCGAAGTTTCAAAGACAGTCCCCTGACACCAGAACAACAAACTGCTCATCCTGAAATGTCCATAGTGTAGACATTGAAAAATCCTGATCTTGGGCTAATTCAGTCCCACTCTTTTTTAAAATGTGTTTTATTTAAGTGTAGTTGATTTACAATGTTGTTTTAATTTATGCTATGAGAGGTGATTCAATTATACATATATATGCATTATTTTTCATATTCTTTTCCATTACGGTTTATCACAGGATATTGAATATAGTTATCTGTGCTATACAATAGGACCTTGTTGTTTATCCATTCTATATATAATAGTTTGCATCTGCTAATCTCAAGCTCTTAGTTCACCCTCTACCAACACCCCTTCCCCTTGGCAACCGGAAGTCTGTTCTCTGTGTTCATAAGTCTGCTTTAACTTTGTGTTAAGTTTATTTGTGTCATGTTTTAGATTCCATATATAAGTGATATCATGTGATGTCTGTCTTTCTCTGTCTGACTTACTTCACGTAATGTGATCATCTTCAGATCGCGCTTCGTGGCTGAGTAGTATTCCACTGCACATTTGTGTCACGTCTTTATCCACTCACCTGTCAGTGGACACTTAGGTCGCTTCCATGCCTTGACTATTGTAAGTAGTGCTGCTATGCACGAAGGGTGTGTGCATCTTTCCAGATTATAGCCTCGTCTGCATACATGCCCAGAAGTGGGATTGCTGGATCATATAGCAGTTCTGTTGTTAGTTTTCGGAGGAGCCTCCATACTGTTTTCCATGGTTCAGCCCCACTGTTAAGGCTTGCTCCTTGTAAGGACTCTACTTAATGCCCCGTGTGTGTGCCACCTTTCCACCAGGGCCAATGGGAACACCAGCTGTTTCCAGCTCTGGGTGAGGTCCCAGAAACGTCTGGCTTCTGACTGTCACGTAGTTCTCGCCTGGGTTTCAGATAGTTTTCCCCGCATGCGTGCTGTGTGTGCTCAGTCGCTGAGTTCTGTCTGAGTCTTGGCCTTGTACCATAGCCCGCCAGGCTCCTCTGTCCATGGGATTTCCCAGGCAAGAACACTGGGGTGGGTTACCATTTCCTCCTCCAGGGGATCTTCCTGACCCAAGGATCAAACCTACATCTCTTGTGCCTCCTGCATTGGCAGGCAGGTTCTTTACCCATGTGCAAATCAAATTCAGTCAAAGACTGGCAGATCCCCTGCAAGTTGCTCAAACTCTCTTGTTGCTCTTTGGTATTTGACTGCACAAATTCTAGCAACTTCAGCCTCTCTGAATCCTTACCTCTGCTCCTCCACTCAGTGAGACCACAGGCTCTCTCAGGTTTCCCCTTTCTTGATACACAGTCTGGAAACTGCCTCTCTGTGGGGACAATTGTGGGGTTTACCTTTCTGGTTCCCCATCCCTCCAAGATCATAGCCCTCTACCGCTTGTGTCCAGTGTCTCGAAACAGTTGTTTCATAGGCTTTCTGGTTTTTCCATCATGATATCCCTGGGGCTTCCCAGGTGGTGCAGTGGTAAAGAATCTACCTGTCAGTGCCAGAGGCCCAAGAGACGCGGATTCGACCTCTGGGTTGGAAAGATCTCTGGCATAGGAAATGGCAAGCCTCTCCAGTCTTCTTGCCTGAGAAATCACTTGGACAGAGGAGCCTGGCAGCTACAGTCCATAGCGCTGCAAGAGTCAGACATGACTGAGCACACGTGCACACACGCACACGCATACAGACACACTCACTGTAATCTGAGAAACACCACTCTGGGCTTTGATGAGTTTTCCAGTGGTGAAGATGAGCCGTTAGGTCAGACGAAATAAAAACATTCAAGTTGGTCTCCCAGAGCACTTTATTCAGGAAATAAAGAAGTCACTAAGACTTAACAGAAGGTGAAACAAACATTCCCTTTCTTCTCACAGTTACCACAAGGTGCAAAACTATTTACTTGTTTCCCAGCCAAACTGAAGAGACTTCTCCAGGTCAGAGGCTTATGAGTCTCACTCTGTCCATGGGATTTCCCAGGCAATGACGTGCTGTGTGTGCTCAGTCGCTGAGTTCTGTCTGAGTCTTGGCCTTGTACCATAGCCCGCCAGGCTCCTCTGTCCATGGGATTTCCCAGGCAAGAACACTGGGGTGGGTTACCATTTCCTCCTCCAGGGGATCTTCCTGACCCAAGGATCAAACCTACATCTCTTGTGCCTCCTGCATTGGCAGGCAGGTTCTTTACCCATGTGCAAATCAAATTCAGTCAAAGACTGGCAGATCCCCTGCAAGTTGCTCAAACTCTCTTGTTGCTCTTTGGTATTTGACTGCACAAATTCTAGCAACTTCAGCCTCTCTGAATCCTTACCTCTGCTCCTCCACTCAGTGAGACCACAGGCTCTCTCAGGTTTCCCCTTTCTTGATACACAGTCTGGAAACTGCCTCTCTGTGGGGACAATTGTGGGGTTTACCTTTCTGGTTCCCCATCCCTCCAAGATCATAGCCCTCTACCGCTTGTGTCCAGTGTCTCGAAACAGTTGTTTCATAGGCTTTCTGGTTTTTCCATCATGATATCCCTGGGGCTTCCCAGGTGGTGCAGTGGTAAAGAATCTACCTGTCAGTGCCAGAGGCCCAAGAGACGCGGATTCGACCTCTGGGTTGGAAAGATCTCTGGCATAGGAAATGGCAAGCCTCTCCAGTCTTCTTGCCTGAGAAATCACTTGGACAGAGGAGCCTGGCAGCTACAGTCCATAGCGCTGCAAGAGTCAGACATGACTGAGCACACGTGCACACACGCACACGCATACAGACACACTCACTGTAATCTGAGAAACACCACTCTGGGCTTTGATGAGTTTTCCAGTGGTGAAGATGAGCCGTTAGGTCAGACGAAATAAAAACATTCAAGTTGGTCTCCCAGAGCACTTTATTCAGGAAATAAAGAAGTCACTAAGACTTAACAGAAGGTGAAACAAACATTCCCTTTCTTCTCACAGTTACCACAAGGTGCAAAACTATTTACTTGTTTCCCAGCCAAACTGAAGAGACTTCTCCAGGTCAGAGGCTTATGAGTCTCACGTTTCTTCCTGAAGCCTTGGCCTCTGAATGATGCTTTATCCAGGGATGTGCTGGGAGGTTCTGGCCACAGGAAAGGCACGGAGCCCTCCGGAGTAAGGACTCAGAAAAAAAAATTCACAAAGGACAATAAATATTCCAGTTCACTTTGCCACCCAATGAACAGGTCAGAAACCTCTGCCTCACGCCCAGGACCTGAGCGTGCGCCTGGCGATCCTCCCGAAGCCTCCCAGAAGTTTCAGAGGCCCATCCAGGGACGACGGCTGCCAGCTTCTGTCCAGATGCAGGAGGAGGGAGGCCAGGAGGCAGGAGGCGGAGTGGTCACCCTTGGGACTCAGCATTGCCACTGGCCACGCTCCTCCCCTGCTTTTGCCAGTGGGAGGCTGGCTGGCAGGGGACGAGGTCCTGGAGAAGTGCAGAGGCCAGAAGGCCGAGATGAGTTTTGGTAGGTCAAGAAGCATGCCTGCTGACCGAGATCTCTGAATTAACCTCACTTTGAGTGGCTGTGAAAGGTGAAGTTCAAGCTGGTCTGGAACATTCACATCTGAGCTTCCTGAGACCTTTCTGACATCATTTTGGCAAACCTCCACCAGGAAAATGGGGCCTGGGGAGAAGGACCATGTCCGCATTTCAGCCACACCAGGGCGGGGGAGGGGTAGGGTAAGGTGAGAGGCGTGACTAGGAGTGGAGGTGCTGGATGGAGCTTTCCCAGGGTCTTGCTCGCTGAGTGAGCTTGGCCAGTTTCTTCATCTCTTCACGTCTTCATTTCCTCATCTGTGTTCATGAGAACCATGGTGGCATCTGCCGTATAGAGCTACCGCGAGGGTTAGGGAGCTAATCCATATAAAGGCTGAGCCTCGAGCCCGGTCCACGGGCAGCGTTCCGTTCAGGTTGCTGGAGTTCAGGTTCCACTGTGTCTTGTTCTGTCATCCTCAACCTTGAAGCAGAGCCAGTGCATGAAGACATGGTCTCAGGGCCCAGCTCAGTGTGGTCAGTGCTTTGAGGACACTGCCCCTGCGCCAGGAATCTTGTTTAAACTGGGTGAGCGTCCCCGCCCTCCTTCCCCACACTCAGAGTGCCAAGTGGCAGGCACTGATGACCTCTGTACCCCTGGCTCAGCAATCTCTACTCCCGAACAACTCAGGGATTAGTCACCACGTTGTCCTTGAGCTGAATGTACAGTTTCTGCTCAGAGCCCACCCAGTGCTGGGGTCACCTGCACATTCTCTCTGTAACAGAAGATGGTGGAGAATGTGAGTTCATACACATCTCTCCCCACCGGGTAAAGCCGGGGTTAAGTCAGGTAGTGAAACAGAGCATCCTTCATGAAAGATGCACCTCCTTTAGAAGGTCTGCTCTGCTCTGCATGGGCTTTGTCACCTCTAAAGACGGGAGGGTCCTCATACATCAGTGGCCTTCAGAACCCTGGGAGACCTTTCTGAGAGTGGAGACCCCTAGGATCTGGGAAAGGGTAGAGAAATCTCTGGCTCTTTTTTCTAAGAGATTTTATTTTAAGTAATTTTAAGTATTTTATTTCTATTGAAGTATTAGAGAATTAAATCATTGGAGAATTTTAAGCAGAGGAGTGATGCAGTCTCATTTTTAATTGAAGTATAGTTGATTCATAATGTTGTATTAGTTTTAGGTATACAGCAGATTCAGTTATATATATGTTATTTTTCAGATTCTTTTCCCTTATGGGTTATTATAAAATATTGAATGTTTTTCCCTGTCCTATATAGTAGGCCCTTATTGTTTACCTGCTTACATACAGCAGTCTGTATATGTTAATCCCCAACTCCTAATCCCTCCCCTTTGGTAACCTTAAATTCATTTTCTAAGTCTGTAAGTCTGTTTTGGTTTTGTAAATAAGTTCATTTGTGTGTGTGTGTGTGTGTGTGTGTATCTGTCTATCTATCTGTCTATCTATAATTAGATTCCTCATATAAGCAAAATAATACGATATTTGTCTTTCTCTGACTTACATCATTTAGTGTGATAACCTCTAGATCCGTCCATGTTGCTGCATCTTTTTTTTAATGGCTTCTTAATGTGTTTTTATGGCTGAGTACAAAAATCTCTTTTTTAAACTTGAGAACCAGGTGGTTTGGATATATGTCTGAAACCTCGATGTGGCAGTTTCAGACTGATATTTTCCAACCACATAAACCAAGGAGAAAATGGCAAAGAAGGCCGTGTGAACCGCCTGTGCTGAGAAAGCTGATGGGAAGGGGCGGGGGAGGGGACGAGGGAGATCCTATCAGAGAGCAGAGTGGCTGGACCGCTCCGTGCGAGGAGAGCTGAGATGGGGTGGAACAAAGGGGACTGTGTTGGTTGGTCTCTGAATCAGCTCATTGATCCTCCCACAGCTGTGTGAGGCTCATGAGCCCTGTTTTTCCGAGAGCTAGATGAAGTCAGATGCAGCTCCTTCATGAAAGATGCACCTCCTTTAGAAGGTCTGCTCTGCTCTGCATGGGCTTTGTCACCTCTAAAGACGGGAGGGTCCTCATACATCAGTGGCCTTCAGAACCCTGGGAGACCTTTCTGAGAGTGGAGACCCCTAGGATCTGGGAAAGGGTAGAGAAATCTCTGGCTCTTTTTTCTAAGAGATTTTATTTTAAGTAATTTTAAGTATTTTATTTCTATTGAAGTATTAGAGAATTAAATCATTGGAGAATTTTAAGCAGAGGAGTGATGCAGTCTCATTTTTAATTGAAGTATAGTTGATTCATAATGTTGTATTAGTTTTAGGTATACAGCAGATTCAGTTATATATATGTTATTTTTCAGATTCTTTTCCCTTATGGGTTATTATAAAATATTGAATGTTTTTCCCTGTCCTATATAGTAGGCCCTTATTGTTTACCTGCTTACATACAGCAGTCTGTATATGTTAATCCCCAACTCCTAATCCCTCCCCTTTGGTAACCTTAAATTCATTTTCTAAGTCTGTAAGTCTGTTTTGGTTTTGTAAATAAGTTCATTTGTGTGTGTGTGTGTGTGTGTGTGTATCTGTCTATCTATCTGTCTATCTATAATTAGATTCCTCATATAAGCAAAATAATACGATATTTGTCTTTCTCTGACTTACATCATTTAGTGTGATAACCTCTAGATCCGTCCATGTTGCTGCATCTTTTTTTTAATGGCTTCTTAATGTGTTTTTATGGCTGAGTACAAAAATCTCTTTTTTAAACTTGAGAACCAGGTGGTTTGGATATATGTCTGAAACCTCGATGTGGCAGTTTCAGACTGATATTTTCCAACCACATAAACCAAGGAGAAAATGGCAAAGAAGGCCGTGTGAACCGCCTGTGCTGAGAAAGCTGATGGGAAGGGGCGGGGGAGGGGACGAGGGAGATCCTATCAGAGAGCAGAGTGGCTGGACCGCTCCGTGCGAGGAGAGCTGAGATGGGGTGGAACAAAGGGGACTGTGTTGGTTGGTCTCTGAATCAGCTCATTGATCCTCCCCACAGCTGTGTGAGGCTCATGAGCCCTGTTTTTCCAGAGAGAAAATTCTGCGAGGCCCAGAGATGATGCAGAGAGACACCATTAGGAGTGGCGAAAGGAAGTGTTAGCTAGGTCCTGCTCTGTGGTTGTGCTTCTTGCTCTGTGTTGGGGAGACGAGGAGAAAGCAGTCTTTGTCCTGACAGCCGCAGCTGGGGAGCCAGGACTCTGGAGTGGGCCCTGGAGAGTTGGCTCGGCCAGCATCAGGTGGGAGAGCCTGCGACTCTTGTCTGCCTCAGGCCTCTCCTTCCTGTGGCTTTTCCCCTAAGTACCTCCTTCCGCTTTGTAAGTCCCATCACATTGCCCTCTTTTTGCTGTCGAGGTCCTCTTCCCTCTCTAGTGGAGCAGATGGACTAAAGAGGAGATACTGGGCTGGACTGTTTAAAACAGTATATCAAGGGCCTACTATGTACCAGGAATCGTGCTTGGTGCTGGGGACACAGAAGTCCAAAAGGCAGGGCCGCTGCCCCTTCACGTCCTCTGGTCAGGGAGACAGCCGATGAGTTGGGAATCAACATGGAGCCGTAGACCAGAGAACTCAGTGAGATTGCACGGGGAAAGAGAGCTTTGGGTATGTTCTTCACAGAAGATTGGGAGTTTCCCATGACCCAAAGGGAGCATGAGAATCTGGGTAAGAATGCTGAAAAGGAAGACATTTCAGGCAGGTGGAACGGCAGTTTCTAAGCGGTGGCAGAGGCAGGCAGGACCAAAACAGAACCCGGTTACCTCTAGAACTATAGCTAGAATTCGCAGGAATTGCTGAAAGAAGAGAGCCAGGCAGAGAAAGAACTCCAGAAATGTCCTTCGAGTTCCCTTGCGTCTGTGGTCGGGGGCCAATCTGTGCTGTGAAAGGCCCTGGGGACCCCAGGACGAGGGCAAAGAGCAGGTGACAAGGAGAGGAGTTCCTGGGACGTTACCAGAGGAACAGTGCCCGGAGCTCACTCAGGGCCACGAATCACGGGCGTCCCCCCATCCAGAACCCAGAGACCTCACTGCACTGATGGCGGGCTCAGCAGAGGTTCCCTAAGGACTCTGCCCTGGAAGTCTGCTAAACCAGCGCTAGAGGAGAGGCCGTTCTAGGTCCGTGTGCACCTAGTCACTTCAGTCACATCTGACTCCTTGCAACCCCATGGACTGTAGCCCGCCAGGCTCCTCTGTCCATGGGATTCTCCAGGCAAGAATACTGTGGGTCGCTATGCCCCTCTTCAGGGGATCTTCCCAACCCTGGGGTTAAACCTGCATCTCTTTACATCTCCTGCATTGGCAGGTGGGTTCTTTACCACTAGTGCCACCTGGGAAGCCCTATGCTAGGTTTAGCCTATAGCAATTTAAAACAGTCTAAAAGAATCAAGCTGTTTGGCAAGCAGTTTAACTGCCTGCCAGAATGAAGTTCAACACTCTTTAAAAGATTACAACAAAAGCCATCAAGCAGTAATAAAAAATAAAAAATAGCTGCCATGCAGATAAAGCTTCGTAGGTATTCGAAGAAGCAGGAAAGTATGATTTAACCAGGGGGAATTATGATTAATAGAAATAGATCCATAAATGAATAGAAAGATGATGGAATAGCAAGCAAGGACTCTTTAAAAAGCTCTTATAAATATTATAAATATATTGCTATCCCCTTAAATTCAAGGATTTTAAGGGAAGATATTATCATAATGGGACAAGAAATAGTTGATATAAAAATAAACCAAATAGAACTTATAGGAAAGAAAATAAAAATGATTCTTTAATACTATCTGAAATGGAAATTTTACTGCGTGGCATTAACAGAAAATTGAATGCTATAGAAGAAAAGATCAGTGAAATTTCTGACTGAACCCTAGGGAGAAAAAAAGAGGGAGAGATATCAAGACATCCAAGATCCATATAGTTGGAATCTCAGAAAGAGTAGGAATGAATGAGGGCAGAGAAAGATTTGAAGAAGTAATGGTGAAGATTTTTCCTAATTGAGTGGAACTTATATCAAAGCATGATCTTTGTTTGTTTTTTGAATGTTGAATTTTAAGTGAGTTTTTTCGCTCACCTCTTTTTTCACCTTCATCAAGAGGCTCTTCAGTTCCTCTTTGCTTTCTGCCATAAATGTGGTGTCATCTGCATACCTGAGGTTATTGGTATTTCTCCCGGCAGTCTTGATTCCAGCTTGTGCTACATCCAGACTGGCATTTTGCATGACGTACTCTGTATATAGGTTAAATAAGCAGGAGTGACAATACACAGTCTTGATATACTCCTTTCCCAATTTGGAACCAGTCCGTTGTTCCATGTCTGGTCCTAACTGTTGCTTCTTGGCCTGTACACATGTTTCTAAGAAGGGAGGCAAAGTGGTCCGGTATTCCCATCTCTTGAAGAGTTTTCCACAGTTTGTTGTGATCCACATAAAGGCTTCAGTGTAGTCCCAGTTTTTTCTTGAAGATCTCTGGTTTCTCTGAGTGCCACCTGGGAAGCCCTATGCTAGGTTTAGCCTATAGCAATTTAAAACAGTCTAAAAGAATCAAGCTGTTTGGCAAGCAGTTTAACTGCCTGCCAGAATGAAGTTCAACACTCTTTAAAAGATTACAACAAAAGCCATCAAGCAGTAATAAAAAATAAAAAATAGCTGCCATGCAGATAAAGCTTCGTAGGTATTCGAAGAAGCAGGAAAGTATGATTTAACCAGGGGGAATTATGATTAATAGAAATAGATCCATAAATGAATAGAAAGATGATGGAATAGCAAGCAAGGACTCTTTAAAAAGCTCTTATAAATATTATAAATATATTGCTATCCCCTTAAATTCAAGGATTTTAAGGGAAGATATTATCATAATGGGACAAGAAATAGTTGATATAAAAATAAACCAAATAGAACTTATAGGAAAGAAAATAAAAATGATTCTTTAATACTATCTGAAATGGAAATTTTACTGCGTGGCATTAACAGAAAATTGAATGCTATAGAAGAAAAGATCAGTGAAATTTCTGACTGAACCCTAGGGAGAAAAAAAGAGGGAGAGATATCAAGACATCCAAGATCCATATAGTTGGAATCTCAGAAAGAGTAGGAATGAATGAGGGCAGAGAAAGATTTGAAGAAGTAATGGTGAAGATTTTTCCTAATTGAGTGGAACTTATATCAAAGCATGATCTTTGTTTGTTTTTTGAATGTTGAATTTTAAGTGAGTTTTTTCGCTCACCTCTTTTTTCACCTTCATCAAGAGGCTCTTCAGTTCCTCTTTGCTTTCTGCCATAAATGTGGTGTCATCTGCATACCTGAGGTTATTGGTATTTCTCCCGGCAGTCTTGATTCCAGCTTGTGCTACATCCAGACTGGCATTTTGCATGACGTACTCTGTATATAGGTTAAATAAGCAGGAGTGACAATACACAGTCTTGATATACTCCTTTCCCAATTTGGAACCAGTCCGTTGTTCCATGTCTGGTCCTAACTGTTGCTTCTTGGCCTGTACACATGTTTCTAAGAAGGGAGGCAAAGTGGTCCGGTATTCCCATCTCTTGAAGAGTTTTCCACAGTTTGTTGTGATCCACATAAAGGCTTCAGTGTAGTCAGTGAAGCGAAAGTAGATGTTTTTTTTCTGGAATTCCTTGCTTTTTCTATGATCCAGTGGATGTTGACAATTTGATCTCTGGTTTCTCTGCCTTTTTCTAAATAGAGCTTGTACATCTAGAAGTTCTTCGTTTACATACTGTTGAAGCCTGTCTTGAAGGATTTTGAGCATTACCTCTCTAGTGTGTGAAATGAGTGCAATTGTATGGTAGTTTGAAGATTCTTTGGCATTGCCCTTTTCTGGTATTGGAATGAAAACTGACCTTTTCCAGTCCTGTGGCCACTGCTGAGTCCCATCACTTCATGGCAGATAGATGGGCAAACAATAGAAACAGTGACTAACTTTATTTTCTTGGGCTTCAGAATCACTGAGGATTGCAGCCATGACATTAAAAGACACTTGCTCCTTAGAAGAAAAGCTATGACAAACCTAGACAGCATTTTCAACAGCAGACATATCACTTTTGCTGACAAAGGTCTGCATAGTCAAAGCTCTGGTTTGTCCAGTAGTCATGTTCAGATGTGAGATTTGGACCTTAAAGAAGGCTGAATGACAAAGAATTGATGCTTTTGAACTGTGGTGTTGGAGAAGACTCTTGAGAGTCCCTTGGACTGCAAGGAGATCCAACCAGTCAATCCTAAAGGAAATCAGTCCTGAATATTCATTGGAAGGACTGATGCTGAAGCTGAAACTCCAATACTTTGGCCACCTGATGTGAAGAACTGACTCATTGGAAAAGACCCTGATGCTGGGAAAGATTGAAGGCAGGAGGAGAAGGGGATGACAGAGGATGAGATGGTTGGATGGCATCACTGACTCAATGGACATGAGTTTGAGCAAACTCTGGCAGATGGTGAAAGACAGGGAACCCTGGCATGCTGCAGTCCATAGGGTCACAAAGAGTCGGACATGTAAATAAGCAGGAGTGACAATACACATTTTTCTTGATATACTCCTTTCCCAATTTGGAACCAGTCCGTTGTTCCATGTCTGGTCCTAACTGTTGCTTCTTGGCCTGTACACATGTTTCTAAGAAGGGAGGCAAAGTGGTCCGGTATTCCCATCTCTTGAAGAGTTTTCCACAGTTTGTTGTGATCCACATAAAGGCTTCAGTGTAGTCAGTGAAGCGAAAGTAGATGTTTTTTTTCTGGAATTCCTTGCTTTTTCTATGATCCAGTGGATGTTGACAATTTGATCTCTGGTTTCTCTGCCTTTTTCTAAATAGAGCTTGTACATCTAGAAGTTCTTCGTTTACATACTGTTGAAGCCTGTCTTGAAGGATTTTGAGCATTACCTCTCTAGTGTGTGAAATGAGTGCAATTGTATGGTAGTTTGAAGATTCTTTGGCATTGCCCTTTTCTGGTATTGGAATGAAAACTGACCTTTTCCAGTCCTGTGGCCACTGCTGAGTCCCATCACTTCATGGCAGATAGATGGGCAAACAATAGAAACAGTGACTAACTTTATTTTCTTGGGCTTCAGAATCACTGAGGATTGCAGCCATGACATTAAAAGACACTTGCTCCTTAGAAGAAAAGCTATGACAAACCTAGACAGCATTTTCAACAGCAGACATATCACTTTTGCTGACAAAGGTCTGCATAGTCAAAGCTCTGGTTTTTCCAGTAGTCATGTACAGATGTGAGAGTTGGACCATAAAGAAAGCTGAGTGCCAAAGAATTGATGCTTTTGAACTGTGGTGTTGGAGAAGACTCTTGAGAGTCCCTTGGACTGCAAGGAGATCCAACCAGTCAATCCTAAAGGAAATCAGTCCTGAATATTCATTGGAAGGACTGATGCTGAAGCTGAAACTCCAATACTTTGGCCACCTGATGTGAAGAGCTGACTCATTGGAAAAGACCCTGATGCTGGGAAAGATTGAAGGCAGGAGGAGAAGGGGATGACAGAGGATGAGATGGCTGGATGGTGTCACTAACTCAATGGACCTAAGTTTGAGCAAACTCTGGCAGATGGTGAAAGACAGGGAACCCTGGCATGCTGCAGTCCATAGGGTCACAAAGAGTCGGACATGACTGAGTGACTAAACAACAACAGCAGATGTCAAAGCATTGCTTGTCAAGTATATTTTATCATACATGCGTCAAGTATACTTGGCAGAGGCCAGATAGTCAAGATTGGCCCTTGTCATGGTGCATAGTCTATATGTCAGTGTTTCCCAGCATGGTGCTCCTCAGCACTGTTAGTTGGCATTCTCCAGTCCAAGGACTAGGTTTGTTTCCTTTTGCTCTGCATGAATTAACTGAAGAACTTGTTTACTTACGACTGAGATAATATCAATTTCATGTAGGATCGTACATAGTTTCAGTTCTGATTGGCCATTAGAAAAATGCCAAACAGTCTGGCATTTACTATCTGTGTTATTCTACTGCTGCAAAGCAAATGTCACCTACTTGGTAGCCTGACACAGCCCCTATTTATTATTCCACAGTTTGGGACCTGTTTAGGGTCTGTTTACAGTCTTTCCAGGCCTGTCAAGGTGTCAGATGAGGCTGTGATCCCATTTGCACCTTAGAGGCCTCTTCCAAGATTCCTGGTTATTGTCAGAATTCAGCTCCTTGTGGCTGTAGGACTGAAGTCCCGTTATCTTGAGGGCTTTCAGTTGGCATGCTTGGCTCCTTGAGGCTGTCCCCAGGTTCTTGTCACGTGGCTCTGGCCATAGGCAATTCACAGCATGTTTGCTTCCTCAAGGCCAGCAGGACAGTTTCTGCCACTTTGAATCCCTCTGACTTTATTTAAGGACACACATGATCAGGTCAGGCCAACCTGGTGATCTCCGTTGGATTAAAAAATCAGATGCTTTTGAACTGTGGTGCTGGAAGTTGAGTTAAAATCACACCAGTCAATCCTAAAGGAAATCAGTCCTGAATATTCATTGAAAGGACTGATACTGAAGCTGAAACTCCAATACTTTGTCCTCCTTATGTGAAGAGCTGACTCATTGGAAAAGACCCTGAAGCTGGGAAAGACTGAAGGCAGGAAGAGAAGGGGAAGACAGAGGATGAGATGGCTGGATGGTGTCACTAACTCAATGGACCTAAGTTTGAGCAAACTCTGGCAGATGGTGAAAGACAGGGAACCCTGGCATGCTGCAGTCCATAGGGTCACAAAGAGTCGGACATGACTGAGTGACTAAACAACAACAGCAGATGTCAAAGCATTGCTTGTCAAGTATATTTTATCATACATGCGTCAAGTATACTTGGCAGAGGCCAGATAGTCAAGATTGGCCCTTGTCATGGTGCATAGTCTATATGTCAGTGTTTCCCAGCATGGTGCTCCTCAGCACTGTTAGTTGGCATTCTCCAGTCCAAGGACTAGGTTTGTTTCCTTTTGCTCTGCATGAATTAACTGAAGAACTTGTTTACTTACGACTGAGATAATATCAATTTCATGTAGGATCGTACATAGTTTCAGTTCTGATTGGCCATTAGAAAAATGCCAAACAGTCTGGCATTTACTATCTGTGTTATTCTACTGCTGCAAAGCAAATGTCACCTACTTGGTAGCCTGACACAGCCCCTATTTATTATTCCACAGTTTGGGACCTGTTTAGGGTCTGTTTACAGTCTTTCCAGGCCTGTCAAGGTGTCAGATGAGGCTGTGATCCCATTTGCACCTTAGAGGCCTCTTCCAAGATTCCTGGTTATTGTCAGAATTCAGCTCCTTGTGGCTGTAGGACTGAAGTCCCGTTATCTTGAGGGCTTTCAGTTGGCATGCTTGGCTCCTTGAGGCTGTCCCCAGGTTCTTGTCACGTGGCTCTGGCCATAGGCAATTCACAGCATGTTTGCTTCCTCAAGGCCAGCAGGACAGTTTCTGCCACTTTGAATCCCTCTGACTTTATTTAAGGACACACATGATCAGGTCAGGCCAACCTGGTATGATCTCCGTTGGATTAGCTCTGCATCAACAGATTAACAACCTCAACTGCCTCTACAAAACCCTTTTGCCGTATAATGTGACTTAGCTGTAGAAATGATAACCCATGGTGTTTACAGGTTCTGCTCACACTCAGTGGAAAGAGAACTATGGGGCATGTGTGTGTTCTTACTACACTGTGCTTATAATATGTGTATCTGTACAAAGAAGGAAACCGCAGGAACCCTTGGAATCGAAGGCACCAGGTGTGAACCTCTGTCTAGAAGCTTCCTAAGGAAAGTTGCCCCATTCATGGCTGTGCCCCAGCACCAGGTTGGCCTTCAAGAAACACTGTGCGGTATGTGTGTGAGTGAGTGAGTGAATGAACAAAAGTGCATGAGGTGTGCTTCAGGTGAAAACCTGAGGCCAGGATGAATGGTGACTGATGACTTCAGGCGTGGAAGACAGCATCTCTGATTTGATACGTTTGTTAGGCTCCCTTCCAGAGTGACACATTTTTTAGTGATCAACAGACGAACAGATAGACAGACATCCGCCCTTGTTTGCTGAAATTAAGCTCCAAAATAGAGGTCACATCATCTACTCTCCTTTTCGTTAATCGAATTCTGAATAGAGAAATTGTTTAATTTCCTCTCTGTGAGTCTAATTTAAATCCCTTTTTCACCAGGAGGAGACTTGGAGACAGCTCCAGAAAGGCATATCTTGGGAAATATCCAGAATTTAGAAATAATCATGTATTAGACAAACAGAGCTGAAGACAAAATGAGGGCATGCTTTTCTTAAAGCAGATAACCAATTGCTTGCCATTTTGTATCGAGGACACTGCACCACGGCAAGGGGGTACACCCTAACCTGTGTAGAACTCAGAGCCTCTGATTCAGCCCTCCAATGATGAAAAGATCATGAAACTCATGATTCTAGCCGCAAAGGTGGTCAGTTCCTTGCTAACGAGTTCTGGACACCGCTGCCTTCTCCATCTCAGCTGCTTCGTGACGCTCTGTAGTTTTAGAGTAATCCTGTTCGCTGGTGGTGGATTAGGGCAGGTGCATGAAAGGGATTGGCTGTCAGCGGGTGGACATGCAGAGGGGCCCAGGGTGCACAGGAGATGTGGTGGGCTCAGAGTCGCCGTTGTCTCTTCACTTTTGATGCAAAATCCAGGAAGAGAGCCGAGCTGTGATCCCAGTGTGTGTGTCCCATTGTGCCAGCTATCAGACACAGGGAAGAAAACTATGAAGACTTCTCATGCAATAGTTCCACAGTAAATGGCCATTCAGATCTGACTGTGTAAGATCTTAATATGACGTGGGGGCCAGTACAAAATGACCATGTGGTTGCTGTTCAGTCGTGTCTGACTTTGCAACCCTGTAACTGCATCATGCCAGGCCTCCCGGTCCCTCACTGTCTCCCAGAGTTTGCCCAAGTTGATGTCCATTGAGTTGGTGATGCCATCCAACCATCTCATCCTCTGTTGCCCATTCTCCTCCTGCCTTCAGTCTTTCCTAGTATCAGGATCTTTTCCAATGAGTCAGCTCTTCGCATCAGGTGGACAAAGTATTACAGCTTCAGCATCAGTTCTTCCTATGAGTATGTGAGGCTGATTTCCTTTAGGAGTGACTGGTTTGATCTCCTTGCTGTCCAATGGATTCTCAAGTGCCTTCTCCAGCACCACAGTTAGAAAGCATCAGTTCTTCAGCACTCAGCCCTCTTTATGGTCCAACTCTCACATCTGTAACGTGACTGATGGAAAAACCATAGCTTTGACTATATGGACCTTTGCAGGCAAAGTGATGTCTCTGCTTTTTAATACTCTGTCTAGGTTTGTCATAGCTTTTCTTCCAAGGAGCAAGTGTCTTTTAATTTCATAGCTACAGGCACTGTCCTCAGTGATTTTAGAACCCAAGGAAATAAAGTCTGTCACTGTTTCCATTTTTCCCCCGTTCTATTTGCCATGAAGTTATGGGACCAGATGCCGTGATCTTTGTTTTCTGAATGTTGAGTTTTAAGCCAGCTTTTTCACTCTCCTCTCTCACTTTCATCAAGAGGCTCTTTAGTTCCTCTTGTTTTGACAGCCGCAAAGGTGGTCGCTTAGTTTTAGGGAGTTAATCCTGTTCGCTGGTGGTGGATTAGGGCAGGTGCATGAAAGGGATTGGCTGTCAGCGGGTGGACATGCAGAGGGGCCCAGGGTGCACAGGAGATGTGGTGGGCTCAGAGTCGCCGTTGTCTCTTCACTTTTGATGCAAAATCCAGGAAGAGAGCCGAGCTGTGATCCCAGTGTGTGTGTCCCATTGTGCCAGCTATCAGACACAGGGAAGAAAACTATGAAGACTTCTCATGCAATAGTTCCACAGTAAATGGCCATTCAGATCTGACTGTGTAAGATCTTAATATGACGTGGGGGCCAGTACAAAATGACCATGTGGTTGCTGTTCAGTCGTGTCTGACTTTGCAACCCTGTAACTGCATCATGCCAGGCCTCCCGGTCCCTCACTGTCTCCCAGAGTTTGCCCAAGTTGATGTCCATTGAGTTGGTGATGCCATCCAACCATCTCATCCTCTGTTGCCCATTCTCCTCCTGCCTTCAGTCTTTCCTAGTATCAGGATCTTTTCCAATGAGTCAGCTCTTCGCATCAGGTGGACAAAGTATTACAGCTTCAGCATCAGTTCTTCCTATGAGTATGTGAGGCTGATTTCCTTTAGGAGTGACTGGTTTGATCTCCTTGCTGTCCAATGGATTCTCAAGTGCCTTCTCCAGCACCACAGTTAGAAAGCATCAGTTCTTCAGCACTCAGCCCTCTTTATGGTCCAACTCTCACATCTGTAACGTGACTGATGGAAAAACCATAGCTTTGACTATATAGACCTTTGTCAGCAAAGTGATGTCTCTGCTTTTTAATACTCTGTCTAGGTTTGTCATAGCTTTTCTTCCAAGGAGCAAGTGTCTTTTAATTTCATAGCTACAGGCACTGTCCTCAGTGATTTTAGAACCCAAGGAAATAAAGTCTGTCACTGTTTCCATTTTTCCCCCGTTCTATTTGCCATGAAGTTATGGGACCAGATGCCGTGATCTTTGTTTTCTGAATGTTGAGTTTTAAGCCAGCTTTTTCACTCTCCTCTCTCACTTTCATCAAGAGGCTCTTTAGTTCCTCTTTGCTTTCTGCCACTAGAGTGGTGTCATCTTCATATCTAAGGTTATGATATTTTGTCTGGCAATCTTGATTCCAGCTTGAGCTTCATCCAGCCTAGGATTTTGCATCATGTACTTTGCAGAGCATGTGGACCTCATGTTTAAAAAGCTGGAGGAAAATAGTCATTTAAGGTTCTAAAATATGTCTCTTTCTTTTCTCCCATGGTCTTTCTTGATTTATTATGATGGTTTTGTTTGCTATTTAATGTTGGTCTCAGTAAAGAAAAATTAAAATTGAAAACTATTACCATGAATTCTACTATTCATCTTTCTATCGTGATGCCAATATTAACACAAATACACACAAATATATAGGATTGAACTCACCTGTGAAATTGCTGATATGACATCATGTTTATTTTTTAACCTCATCCATGCACATATGTATTCTCATTAGAACAATGGAAACACTGCAAAAGCCAATTCAAATTTTAATTTCATTCCTTGGCTTATTCATATCTTACCACTCCCTGCTTTCAGTTTACTCCTGAGTAAGGAAGGACCTGAAAGGGAAGGGGACTCTGGTTGCCCATCTCTCTCTCTTTGCTTCTAGGCCATCATTCTCAGTATAAGCGTGTGGCAGACAAGGACGTTGCAGAAGTAAGAGCAGATATAGTCATGTTAACAGCTCAGTTTAAGGGTGAGGGGAAGGGATAGGCTGGGCATTTGGGATGGACATGCACACACTGCTGTATTTAAAACGGATAAACAGTGGGGACCTGTTGCTGATCAATAGGAACTGTTCAGTGTTACGTGGCAGCCTGGATTGGCGAGGACTCTCGGGGGGATGGATATGTGCATGTGGATGGCTGAGTCCCTTCACTGTCCACCTGAAACTATCACAGCACTGTCTGTTAATCAGCTAGACTACAAACTAAACAAATGAACAGGTTTTTGGTTTTCTTTTTCTAAAGAAATGGATAAGAGGCCAGAAAAAGAACCCTGGCATGCCTTTGCTGGGGCCCCCGCTGCCGCAGTGGTGAGTGGGAACAAGTAACGGGTCCTCCTGCTCACTCGCTGAGCGGTGTGTGAGCTGATCTCTTACATGGGGTGAAGGCAGAGGTGTGGGGGGGGCCATGCTGGAGGGGCGGCTCGGGTGGTTCGCCCATGCCTTTGTGGGTGTCGGGTGCAGTCGGGGCGTGCGCAGTACCCTGCTTTGGCTCCTAGCTCTTGAGAACTTTGCAGAGCATGTGGACCTCATGTTTAAAAGCTGGAGGAAAATAGTCATTTAAGGTTCTAAAATATGTCTCTTTCTTTTCTCCCATGGTCTTTCTTGATTTATTATGATGGTTTTGTTTGCTATTTAATGTTGGTCTCAGTAAAGAAAAATTAAAATTGAAAACTATTACCATGAATTCTACTATTCATCTTTCTATCGTGATGCCAATATTAACACAAATACACACAAATATATAGGATTGAACTCACCTGTGAAATTGCTGATATGACATCATGTTTATTTTTTAACCTCATCCATGCACATATGTATTCTCATTAGAACAATGGAAACACTGCAAAAGCCAATTCAAATTTTAATTTCATTCCTTGGCTTATTCATATCTTACCACTCCCTGCTTTCAGTTTACTCCTGAGTAAGGAAGGACCTGAAAGGGAAGGGGACTCTGGTTGCCCATCTCTCTCTCTTTGCTTCTAGGCCATCATTCTCAGTATAAGCGTGTGGCAGACAAGGACGTTGCAGAAGTAAGAGCAGATATAGTCATGTTAACAGCTCAGTTTAAGGGTGAGGGGAAGGGATAGGCTGGGCATTTGGGATGGACATGCACACACTGCTGTATTTAAAACGGATAAACAGTGGGGACCTGTTGCTGATCAATAGGAACTGTTCAGTGTTACGTGGCAGCCTGGATTGGCGAGGACTCTCGGGGGGATGGATATGTGCATGTGGATGGCTGAGTCCCTTCACTGTCCACCTGAAACTATCACAGCACTGTCTGTTAATCAGCTAGACTACAAACTAAACAAATGAACAGGTTTTTGGTTTTCTTTTTCTAAAGAAATGGATAAGAGGCCAGAAAAAGAACCCTGGCATGCCTTTGCTGGGGCCCCCGCTGCCGCAGTGGTGAGTGGGAACAAGTAACGGGTCCTCCTGCTCACTCGCTGAGCGGTGTGTGAGCTGATCTCTTACATGGGGTGAAGGCAGAGGTGTGGGGGGGGCCATGCTGGAGGGGCGGCTCGGGTGGTTCGCCCATGCCTTTGTGGGTGTCGGGTGCAGTCGGGGCGTGCGCAGTACCCTGCTTTGGCTCCTAGCTCTTGAGAACTGCCGTCTTTCTATCTTACTGTTCACAGTTTGCCCCAACTGTACACACACACACAGTTATTTTAGTCCCTTCTGGTTTCTTTGCAGTCTGTTGCTTGAGGAGACGTTTGTCCGGGTGCAGGCACTGCAGCACAGGGCCTGGGCTCCAGCCTGTCTCCACAGAATTGCCGGTCGTGTGTGTTTCTCAGACACCCATAGCCTTCTTCCTGCAGTGGAAGCAGGCCTGGTTCCAGTGGAAGGCATGGCCTCCTAAGGCTGCCAGCCCTCTGCTTACTTGGTCTTGGGGTAATCGGCTTACCTTGGATTCCTCCCACACCTTGTAGATTCACCTGAATTTTGGGGTCAAGGGGCCCTGAGTACCTTCTGTGAGTGGAACAGCTAGGAACTCAAGAGACACACAGGGCACTTGCCTTTCTGCCCACAGGCGTGCTCTACTGTCCCATGAGGTCTATACCTGAAGCACAAGTTCACAGATAATGTTATTAAAAAACCCAAGATGGCAATATCAAAAACACAGGCCACGAAAGAAAAGGTGGAGAAGCTGGGCTGCACCAACATGAAAAGCTGTGAGTCCAGGGAGCCCGTGGGCGGAGGGAAAGCAGCCCATCTGCACTGTGGCTGGACCCCGAGGACCCTGCTCTGAGGGAGGCCAGCCAGGCACAGGAGGACGTTATGTGGTTTGACTTCACTTTTCTGAGGTGCCTGGAATAGTGAAATTCAGACAGAAGGCAGAATCGTGGCCACCAGGGACTGGCTGACACAGGGGATGAAAATCACTGTTTAATGGGGACAGTGTTTGGGTTTGTGAGGATGAAAAGCTCTGGGGACAGAGGGAGGTGATGGTTGCACCTGGTGAATGTGCTTAATCTCACAGACTTTGGTGCCTTCAATGGCAGATTTTATGTTGTGTATGTGGTTGTTCGGTCGAGTCTTTGGGACTCGCTGGACGGCAGCACGCCGGGCTTCCCTGTCCTCCACCATCTCCTGGAGTCTGCTCAAACTCATGGCCGTGGAGTCACTGATGCTGTTGCATCCTCTGCTGCTCCCTTCTCCTCCTGTCCTCAGTCGTTCTCAGCACCAGGATCTTTTCTGATGAGTGAGCTCTTGGCATTAAGGGGAGCAAGTATTGTGTGTATTATACCACAATGAAAAAATAATCCAAGATGGCAGTGCTATCCCAGCGCACGGCCTTCAGGGTGTGGGCCCAGAGTCACGGATGGTCCTGCATTCATTTCTGCTTATGGATGACGAAGACTGTTCTCTTCAACTAGGGGAGAGATGCCTGAGGTCAGGGTCCCATCACTTCTCTCACAACTCTGGGTCTTAAACTGAAACTGTAAGGTAAATTGGAGCTGATTCATGATATGCTTTCAAAAAATCATCCTTATTAAGGTATAATTTGCATTCATTAATATTCATACATTTTATAGGCATGTGCTTCATTTTGTTTTGAAAAATGCATGCAGTCCCATAACCAGTCCTGAATCATGATGTAGGGCATTTCCAGTGACCCAGAAAGTTCCCTGGGCCCTTTGCATGCCACATCCTCTCCCCGCTCTGCCCTGGCCACCATGGGTCTGCTTTCTGGCACTTTATTTTTGCCTAGTCTGTCATCTCTGGTACCTGAAATCCACGAAAGAAAAGGTGGAGAAGCTGGGCTGCACCAACATGAAAAGCTGTGAGTCCAGGGAGCCCGTGGGCGGAGGGAAAGCAGCCCATCTGCACTGTGGCTGGACCCCGAGGACCCTGCTCTGAGGGAGGCCAGCCAGGCACAGGAGGACGTTATGTGGTTTGACTTCACTTTTCTGAGGTGCCTGGAATAGTGAAATTCAGACAGAAGGCAGAATCGTGGCCACCAGGGACTGGCTGACACAGGGGATGAAAATCACTGTTTAATGGGGACAGTGTTTGGGTTTGTGAGGATGAAAAGCTCTGGGGACAGAGGGAGGTGATGGTTGCACCTGGTGAATGTGCTTAATCTCACAGACTTTGGTGCCTTCAATGGCAGATTTTATGTTGTGTATGTGGTTGTTCGGTCGAGTCTTTGGGACTCGCTGGACGGCAGCACGCCGGGCTTCCCTGTCCTCCACCATCTCCTGGAGTCTGCTCAAACTCATGGCCGTGGAGTCACTGATGCTGTTGCATCCTCTGCTGCTCCCTTCTCCTCCTGTCCTCAGTCGTTCTCAGCACCAGGATCTTTTCTGATGAGTGAGCTCTTGGCATTAAGGGGAGCAAGTATTGTGTGTATTATACCACAATGAAAAAATAATCCAAGATGGCAGTGCTATCCCAGCGCACGGCCTTCAGGGTGTGGGCCCAGAGTCACGGATGGTCCTGCATTCATTTCTGCTTATGGATGACGAAGACTGTTCTCTTCAACTAGGGGAGAGATGCCTGAGGTCAGGGTCCCATCACTTCTCTCACAACTCTGGGTCTTAAACTGAAACTGTAAGGTAAATTGGAGCTGATTCATGATATGCTTTCAAAAAATCATCCTTATTAAGGTATAATTTGCATTCATTAATATTCATACATTTTATAGGCATGTGCTTCATTTTGTTTTGAAAAATGCATGCAGTCCCATAACCAGTCCTGAATCATGATGTAGGGCATTTCCAGTGACCCAGAAAGTTCCCTGGGCCCTTTGCATGCCACATCCTCTCCCCGCTCTGCCCTGGCCACCATGGGTCTGCTTTCTGGCACTTTATTTTTGCCTAGTCTGTCATCTCTGGTACCTGAAATCACACAGTACCCATTTTGTGTGTGTGTGTGACTGTGTTTAGTTTCTGTTAGAACCCTGGCATCTTAATGAAATGAATGACGTTCTGTTGAGGCAGCCGAGGGCTGAGGGCGTGGGCCCTGACTTAGGTCACAGATAAAGTTATTAAAAACCCAAGATGACAATATCTTGGCAATATTCCTTGGATCTCAGTTCTTCCCCTGCCCCTTATTAAGTTGGACTTACGTGAACTCTTACCTTTCTCAGCATCAGTTGCTCCCTATACAGGATGGAGTTAAGAAATCCAGGAGATGTGTGGGGACTGTAGCAAGTGGTGGATGGAAATGACAGGCAGTGCTAAGCTCATCCTAAGAGCCCAGGAACTTTTTGCTGTTTATCATATTATTTTTTTTTTAATTTTATTTATAAATTTAAAAACTGAAGTATAGTGTATTTCCAGTGTTGTGTTTCAGATGTACATAACAGTGATCCAGTCATATATTTTCTTTTTCAGTCTTTTTCCATATAGGTTGTCACAAAATATTGAGTAGAGTTCCCTGTTCCTTGCTAATTATCTATTTTATATAGAGTGGTGTGTGTATGTTAATCCCAGACTCCTAGTTTCTCTCTCCTACTTGGTAACCGTAAGTCTGTTTTTTATGGCTGTGAGTCTGTTGTATTTTTATGGATATTAGTATTGATAACAATGCTAAAGATCATGTTTGGTTGGGAGTACAGTGGTGCCTTCCTTCCTGAGTTGCCGTGGAGATCGCGTCGTGCCTGGGGAGCGTCTGGCACATGCTGGGCCCCGGAAACTGCCGGGCGGGGCATCGTATTGTTGTTCCATTATTAAGACGCCAAGGATCCTATTCTGCTATTTCTCACCAGGTAATTCTGAAAAGATGTGAAAGTCGGCTATCAAAAAGGCTTCCTTTGAATTGCTTTCTGTCAGCCTGGCTAAAAGAGTCGTGAAAAGCAGTCACCTATGTGAGATAGGAAGCTCTTTCCCCACAGGCCTAGGGGAGGAGCTCCTGGAAACAGGTGAATAGAGAACAGCAAACACCTCGTCCTTCTCCTTCTATGAAAGAAGAAAAGTGACTGCAGTTGAGTTAAAAGCTGTAGGACTGAGTGGGTGACTGGATTCTCAGGACTTTCCAAGATGTTCCAAAGTGAGAGTCACTCTATTGTATTTGGTGCTGAAGTATCTCAAGCAGCTTGGGGCTCCAATTGAGGGAAAGCAGACAGTGACAGTAAACAATTACCGGGAAAGAAACTTCCACCGGGTACAAGAAATGGATTCTATTTTCAGAATCATCGACTCCCCTTTTAAAGTAAGGGGAGAAAGCTGCCGATGCTAAAACGTAATAGTACATGCTCAGAGGAAAGCTCAAGGAGTGAGGGGAAGTCTACCTCTCTGATATACAAAAGAGTCTGGCTGAACATGACTTTGTAACTGGGTGATTATATGCCAGTAATATGGTGGTATTTTCCCCCAGTGTGCATGAAAGTCTCCAACCAAGTGCGTCCTCTTGCTGCCCCATTTATCCGTGCAATCAGATGGGGGCTGAAGTCACAGGTGGTAAAACGCAGAGTGAATGCTGAGAAGCCCACTTCTCGTTAGGCAGCTGGGGAAGGTCTTCTTCCTCCTGAGTCTCACAAGAGAAGGAGTGATTGAAGCGATTTGTCCTCTTTACGTCCTGAGTTGTCTTATTTTGAAGCCAGAGCCCCGCCTCCAGAGCCCCTTGACGACCATGTGAAGGAGAAGCAAGGAGAGGCGAAGAGGCTGAGCTTTAGCGTCTTTCTTTTTTTAGGTTCTAACAAAGGAATGGTCCCACCATTTGCAATCAGATAAGGGATATTATCTCGGTAATAAGAGACAAT
Source organism: Tragulus kanchil (assembly GCA_022376925.1). Taxonomy (NCBI): domain Eukaryota; kingdom Metazoa; phylum Chordata; class Mammalia; order Artiodactyla; family Tragulidae; genus Tragulus; species Tragulus kanchil. The sequence goes on along the minus strand of JAIOJX010000005.1, from coordinate 173,546,422 downwards.
TGAGAATCAAAATGAAAAATCTAATGCTTTTCATGCTGACTTATTTTAGATTAGAAAAAGTTAAACCAGATGTAAACATGAAGAGATGAAGCGTGAAGAGGGGCTCGTGGCAGAGTGATAAATCTCAGTTCTGAGTTATTATAGGTGCAGGGTTGCATTAACCAGAAAACACACTGTTGATCCGTAAACTGCTCTGACATTAATTACTGTTGCAGAAGAGAGTTCAGAAGATTGAATACAAACACAAACACTGGTGAAGATCAACCATGTATCTAAATTAGCCATGGAGAGTGTACTCTAGACCCCAAAGAGGCCGCAGTAGCCCATTGGTGGGCCAGCCTGGAACCATCCACACCTCATGCTAGTTATCACCCTTGGTAGGACCTCCCACATCCCCAGGAGAAGGCACTGGGATGTGGAGAAGAAATGGCCGTCATTTTTCAAGTTTCTGTTGGAAAATTCTAGCCAATGTCTGCCTTTATTCTAAAAAGAAGACTGCCAGCCAAAACCCACCGACAGTCTTTGACGACTTAGGATGTAACTAGTTTCAGAATCTCTCCTGTGTTTTCTCTGCCAACCTGGCAGGTGTCCAGAAGAGGCAAAGTGAAGGTGGAATTCTAGGTAGGCATGGAAATTCCCCTTTTCTCCTCTGTCTTCTTTCATGGGGTCTATGAAGTTTCAGCCTCTGTTTTAGTTGCTCAGTGCTTTACAGGACCCATGAGCCATCTCTAACTGCCTCCCCACACCACACACGCATGCACACACACACACACACACACACACACACTCACGCCTGTAGAGGGTATGCTGAGAGCGTGGCATTCTAGTTGCTCTGGCTCTGGCATTTAGTAGCTCTGTGAATGACTGAATCTTTCCACACCCCAGATTAAATTAGTTCATGTCTAATATAAGCAGAGATAACATTTGTCCTTTGGAGGCTGTGTGAGGGGTATTTGGAAAATATGATCCCAGAGGCTGTAAGTTTATTAAATGTCTGTGGTATCCATCCACAGGTCTCCATCCCAAGCTCTTGAGGACAAATGTAATTCAGCAATGACTTTTTAATTGTGTTTCAGAAAGATGATTGTGCGTAACATTCCTGGTGGAATCTGAGTAGCACCCTATAAATAAGCTCATTGACTTTTCTGCAATAAATGGATGAGTATTTACATTAAGTTGAATAAATTAATATTATAAGTAGCCCCAGGTTAGTTCAGGTAAGGTTTGCTGTCAGATTGGTTTTCTACACATTCAGAGAGAAAGTCTCAGATTTCATAGCTTCAGGGATTTTTGAATTGTACGTACAGGATTATGGGTTCATGGTGAATACTCAGATGTCTTGAAGGGAAGGTCGGTCAACTACAAACCCAGCAAAAGACAATAAAACACTTTTGTTCATCAGAGCACAGCTAGAATGGCAGGACTTGGAACAAGTAAGTGAGAAAATATGAAAGCTGTTTTGTGTTTAGTCTTATACAAATGGAAGGCTTCATTGTTACCATACCCACGATGTTCAAATTAGCTGCTGGCTCCCAAGGAACTTGATAGATCTTTTTGTGGTCAATGTGATCAGTCTCCTAGCTGGTGTCAGGTTTGAGCCCAGGCTCTCTGCTGGTACGTTGGACTCTGTAAGGAGGCAAGTGGGAAGATGATGGGGAAGAGCATCAGACGGCCTCCGAGGGGCAGGTGCAGAACCACCGGAGGCTTGGCGTTGGGCATTTATTTACGTCTCTTACTCTCTCTGGGTCTTGATTTTTTTTTGCATAAAAATAAGACTATGTGTGTTCTGGCCACTTCTCAGGCACTTTGGAGAATGCAAATGAGGTGACGTGTTTGAAAAAACTTTGCAAACTGGACCATTTCCTGTGATTGTGAGGTATCATGATTCTTTTAATGTGTTTAATCCTGGTCATAGATTTTTACTCCTAAGGAGTCATCCAAATTGCCTGGGCTCTAGTCCGGGCTTCTTGATTGCTAGGTGTGTGTGATTTTGGGCAGGTTAGTTCCCCTTTCTGTGCCTTAATTTCCACCTCTGTAAAATTGAGATAATTATTATATTTCTCTCATGAGCCGTTTAGGATCCAGCGAGGCAATTGTCTGGCATGCCATGAGCCCTCCGTGCTGGCTCCGCCTGTGACCCCAGGCTTGCAGCAGGCTCCATAGCCTCTGGGCGGAGAGGTGACAAAGAGACCTTGAGTATTTCCCCCTGTTGTGTGACTTTGGTAAATTACTGTTGCTGTTCACTAAATAGCACACTGATGGCTTCAGAGACCTGAGAGAGAGAAAGTCTGGAATGGACGAGTGAGGTGTCACTCCATGATCACTCTGGACACTCATCTGACACCATTGTACAAAAGGTACCCATTTAACTCAGAATGAGTCAAAGAGCTGAAACCATGAAACTCTTAGAAGAAAACATGGGGCAAACCTTCAAGATATGGGATTTGGCAATAATTTCTTGGACATGCCTCAAAAAAACATAAACAACAAAGGAGAAAACAGGCAAATTGGACTTTATGCAGATATTAAAACTTTGTGCATCGAAAGATGACATCAACACAGTAAAAGATTAACCCACAGAATGGGACAAAGTATTTCCAAATCACGTGTCTGATAAAAGAATAATATCCAGAATATGAAGAGAACACTAAAACTCAAGAACAAATACGTCAGTTCAAATATGGGCAAAGGACTTGAATAAACATTTCTTCAAAGAAGACATCCAAATGGCCAATAGGCACATGAAAAGAAGGCAGAGCCTTCGTAATCATTAGGGAAAAAGCTAATAAAATCTACAATGAGATACTATTCAACACCTGTTTGAATGGTACTATAAAAACATCCCAAAATAACCAATGTTGGTGAGGGTGTGGGAGATATCAGGACACTTGTGCACTGTTGGTCAGAGTGCACACGGTGCAGCCTCTGTGGATAGCGGTATGTTTGTTCCTCAAAAAATTAAAAATAGACTTGTCATGTGGTTCAGCAATTGAACTCCTGGGTACGTATCCAAAAGAACTGAAAGGAAGATCTCAAAGACATATTTGTATAGCATTATTCACAGCAGTTAAAACACAGACACATTTCAGTGTGCCTGCTGACAGATGAATGAAAAAGCAAAATGTGGTGAATGAATAAGCAAAACTGGAGTATCATTAAGTTTTATAAAAGAAAGGTAGAGGCTTCCCTGGTGGTCCAGTGGATAAAGAGTCCACCTTGCAGTGCAAGGGGCACAGGTTTGATCCCTGGCCCGGGAAGATCCCGTGTGCCATGGAGCAGCTGGACTGGTGTGCCCAATGATGAGCCAGTGCTCACAAGTGCATGCATCCAGAGCCAGTGCTCTGCGACGAGAGAGGCCACTGCAATGGGAGGCCCACACAAGCCAAAGAATAAAGATGAATGAAAATAAATAATAAACAATAAAAGAGGCCAAAATTAATAAAAAAGAAGGGCGAATTTACCAAGGGGGAAACAGGGGAGGGATAAATTGGGAGAGAGGGATTGATTTATAAAATAGATGACTAATAAGAGCCTATTGTATAGTACAGGGAACTCTACTCTATGTTTTGTAATGACCTATATGGGGAAAAGAATGTAAAAAAGAGTGGATATATGTATATGCATAACTGATTTACTTTTCTGTACACCTGAGACTAATACAACATTGCAAGTCAACTATACTCCAGTCAAATTAATGTAAAAAAAGAAAGAAATTCTGTTCATGGAGGGTACATGTGGACAGGCCTTGAGGATTTATGCTAAATGAGATAATCAGGTCACAAAAAGCCGAATGCTACATGATTCTACTTGCATGAGGTGCTTGAACTAGTCCTTGAGACAGAGAGGTGTTGCCACAGGCTGGGGGCAGGCGGGGCGGGAGGTGCTGCTCACATGGTGTAAGAGTTTCAGCTTTATAAGACTGGAAGACTCGTGGAGATGGATGCTGGCAATGGTCAGACACCAGTGTGAACCATACACTTAAAAATAGTTCTTTCAGGGCTTCCCTGATGGCTCAGTGGATAAGAACCCATTTGCCAATGCAGGAGACACGGGTTCTATCCCTGATCTGGGAAGATCCCACATGCTGTTGGAGGAACTAAACCCAGAAATCAATGAAGACCCAGCATAGCCAAAAATAAATAAATAAAAGTGAAAAAAAAAAAAAAAGAAACTATTAAAAAAAAAAAAGTTCTTTCATGTGGAGTGTGTTTAACCACAATAAAGAGAGTTAAAAAAATCACATGTTAGTCTTGGTAAACTTGTTCACAAAACATTGCAGCTTACATAGGCAACAGCTCATTTCGCTTCATGAGTTAAGGTTTCAGAGTCAAGGCTGTCGTGTAATGGGAGCACAAGACGAAGCTTTAACACATAACTGAGCACGAGGCACTGACTCTCCTTGTTCAAAACCCACCAAAGCCTCCCGGTCCCTTAGGAAATAGTGTCCAAACTGGCACAGCACTCCAGGTCACCAGGATGCGCCGGTCTGTCTGCAGATGTAGGGTGTGGAGGCTGGCCTGGATTATGAGTGTTGGTTGTCATGTTGATAGACGTGTTACCACACGTGTCAGGTCTGACCTGCAAAGCCATCCCTGTGTTAGGATGTTCTGGTGGAAGGGATTAAAAAACTAATAAGAGCCTATTGTATAGTACAGGAACTCTACTCTATGTTTTGTAATGACCTATATGGGGAAAAGAATGTAAAAGAGTGGATATATGTATATGCATAACTGATTTACTTTTCTGTACACCTGAGACTAATACAACATTGCAAGTCAACTATACTCCAGTCAAATTAATGTAAAAAAAGAAAGAAATTCTGTTCATGGAGGGTACATGTGGACAGGCCTTGAGGATTTATGCTAAATGAGATAATCAGGTCACAAAAAGCCGAATGCTACATGATTCTACTTGCATGAGGTGCTTGAACTAGTCCTTGAGACAGAGAGGTGTTGCCACAGGCTGGGGGCAGGCGGGGCGGGAGGTGCTGCTCACATGGTGTAAGAGTTTCAGCTTTATAAGACTGGAAGACTCGTGGAGATGGATGCTGGCAATGGTCAGACACCAGTGTGAACCATACACTTAAAAATAGTTCTTTCAGGGCTTCCCTGATGGCTCAGTGGATAAGAACCCATTTGCCAATGCAGGAGACACGGGTTCTATCCCTGATCTGGGAAGATCCCACATGCTGTTGGAGGAACTAAACCCAGAAATCAATGAAGACCCAGCATAGCCAAAAATAAATAAATAAAAGTGAAAAAAAAAAAAAAAGAAACTATTAAAAAAAAAAAAGTTCTTTCATGTGGAGTGTGTTTAACCACAATAAAGAGAGTTAAAAAAATCACATGTTAGTCTTGGTAAACTTGTTCACAAAACATTGCAGCTTACATAGGCAACAGCTCATTTCGCTTCATGAGTTAAGGTTTCAGAGTCAAGGCTGTCGTGTAATGGGAGCACAAGACGAAGCTTTAACACATAACTGAGCACGAGGCACTGACTCTCCTTGTTCAAAACCCACCAAAGCCTCCCGGTCCCTTAGGAAATAGTGTCCAAACTGGCACAGCACTCCAGGTCACCAGGATGCGCCGGTCTGTCTGCAGATGTAGGGGTGTGGAGGCTGGCCTGGATTATGAGTGTTGGTTGTCATGTTGATAGACGTGTTACCACACGTGTCAGGTCTGACCTGCAAAGCCATCCCTGTGTTAGGATGTTCTGGTCGCGTCCAGTGTCCTGCCGTAATGAGTCACTGCGGAAACGTCTGCTGCCAGTATGCCCTTACCCATGTGTATGCCTGTTTTCTCTTCACTGAAATACAGTCGATTTACAATGCTGTGCTAGGTTCAGGTGTGCGGTAAAGTGATTCAGTTACACACATATATATACATGCGTTCTTGTTCTATATCCTCTTCCATTATAGATTATTACAAGGTATTGAATATAGTTCCCTGTGGCATACTGTAGTGCCTTAGTGCTTATCTATTTTACATGTAGTCGTGTTTCCATTTTGTCCCAAATGTGCAATTTATCCCCCACTTCTATTCTGAATTGCTTAGAAATCCGAGGGTTTCAAGCTGAGGAAGGACATACGCAGTTTTGCTTTCTAGAAGCATGGCTGTGGTGCTGGGGGAGAAGGCTGCGGCGACGCTGTGATCTTGGCGAGGATTCTGAGGCTTCCCTGGAGGCGGCGGGGAGAGGGGCGGAGATGCGCCTGCAAGGCCTTGGGAAGTGTAACTGCGCAGGCGCCGTGGGCACAGCGCGTCCAGCCTGAAGAGGTGCAGGGTCTTGGGTCAGAGCGGCCGAGGCGAGCTTGCGCAGAAGGGCCGCCTGGGTGGGGGACCAGGCAGTGGGATGGAGAGTGTGGGTGGCCGTCTGCCCCAAAAAGGCTTGGGGCGAGTGGGGAGGTGAAGGGGAGGAGACAGAGTGTGTTCGTGGAGGGAGAGCTTTGGTTTTATTTTTCAGTTAAGAAAGATTTTGGTGGAGTCAAAAATATAATGCAAATGAACTCATTTACAAAACAGTAACAGATTCACAGACATAGAAAACAAACTTACCGTTACCAAAGAGGAAAGGCGCGAGGGAGGGGGAGACATTAGGAGTCTGGGATCATAAACTACTGTACATAAAATAGACAAACAACAAGATCCTGCTGTGTAGCACAGGAACTCTATTCAATATTCTATAACAAACTATAATGGAAAGAATATGGTTTTATATATATACACACACACACATCCATGAGTTTCTGTGGTGGCTCAGTAAAAATGCAGGAGAGGTGGGTTTGATCCCTGGGTCAGGAAGATCCCCTTGAGAAGGAAGTGGCAGCCCCCTCTAGTGTTCTTGCCTGGAGATTCCCGTGGACAGAGGAGCCTGGGGCTGCAGCCCGTGGGGGCGCGGAGTGGGGCACAGCTGAAGCCACTCAGTATGCATGCTGGCACGGAGCAGCAGAGGGGGAGCCCTGTGCTTCTGCTGTCCTTGGGGCCTAAGTGACTTTCCATCCCCATGTCGGCTGTATTGCACTTTTCTTTCTTTCCTGAAAAGTTTTCTTGTGTGTTTCATGTGACATGTCTTTGCTAAGTCTGAGAAAAAGACTCAGGTAAGTGCGATGGTTTTATAAGCACAGCCAAATGCAGCCGAATAGTCAAATAATAATACTTAGTAACAATGACCGTAATGGTAGTTTTTTTATTAAATTTTTTCCTTTGGAAAAATTTTTATTGAAATACAGTTGATTTGCAATAGTTTGTTAGTTTCAGGTATATAGCCAAGTGATTCAGTTATGCATATATTCTTATATATATATTCTTTTTTAGATTCTCTTGCATTACAGATTATTACAAGATACTGGCTCCTTCTGGTCTACAGTAGGTCCTTGTCAGTCATCTGTGTTATACACAGTAGTGTGTATACGTTAATCCCAAACTCCTAATTTATTCCTCCCCGCTTCCCTTTTGGAAACCTTAGTTTGTTTTCTATGCTTGTGAGTCCATGTCTGTTTTGTAAAAATAAGTTCATTTCTATAGTTCGTTTTAGATTGCATGAATAAGCAATGTTGTATGAAATTTATCTTTGTCTGACTTCATTCAATATTGATAATCTCTAGGTCCATCCATGTTGTTGGAAATAGCATTATTTCATTCCTTTTTTATGACTAGTATATTCCATTGAAAAGAAAGAAACCGTATCTTCTTCATCCATTCCTCTGTCGATGGACATTTGGATTGCTTGGCTATTGTGAATAGTGTTGCTATGAACATTGTGTGTGTGTCTTTTTGAATGATAACAGTAACATTATTTGGAACACGCTGGCTAAAAGCCTGAATGCTTTGGGTCTGACAAGCCTGGTCGGAGTCCTGGCTGTGTTGCCAGGTCCCTGGGTGAGGGGGGACCTTAGCTGTGACTTTCTCAGCTGCCACAGCAGGCCGAGAACAGCAGATCTAACAGTTTGAAGGATTCAGTGAGATGATGTAGGGAAAACGCAGACTGCAGCGCTGGCCCAGGTGCAGTCTCAGTAACCATCAACAGTTCTTATGCTTCTTTACAATTAATGTCATACTACCCATAAGCTGAGTTAGGCTCAAGGAGGAGCCTGGAAAGGGGCAGGAAATGCTGTGTAGCTACTGAATCCTCCCCATCTCAGCCCAGCCACAGACCAGGTCCGCCCTAATCTTTCTCTTTGGCTGTGAGCTCTCAGAGCCCGAGTTCCTGCTTGGACAGAAGAATCGTTGGCCAGCAGCTCCCCATCTGCCACCTCCAGCCTGATGGCCCAGGTGCTGGGACTGTGAAGGGGGGGCCAAACCCCGACGGGAGCTGGGAGCCGCTGAGCCCTGCCCTGGGGCGCGTGGCTGGCTGGGCTCAGGGGGCGGGGCTGACCCCAGCCCCTGTGATGTGATGTTATGCGGTAGCATCACAGTCAGCGGGTGGGTCGAAGAGTTATTCGTCGGCTTTGGGGAAAGGCCATCGATATTCAGAGGGATGCTGGGCACGAGGGGAGGTCTCATCTGGAGGTCCCCCCCCTTTTTTTTTTTTAATGTTTTTTGGTGTCAGCACATCCCCAAGCCTCACCCAGTTGTATTTTTTTTTAATTTTTGAAAAAATTTTGGTCTCTTTTATTAGTTGTTTATTTATTTATTTCCATCCATCTTTCTTCCTTGGCCTGCGTGGGCCTTCCATTGCAGCGGCCTCTCTCTTTGCAGACACCAGCTCTGGGCACAGCGATCCAGAGCGCCGGCTCGCAATTGAGCACACTGGTCCAGCCGCTCCGCAGCACATGGGATCTTCCCAGGCTAGGGATCGAACTGGTGCCCCTTGCACTGTGAAGCAGACTCTTTACCCACTGGACCACCAGGGAAGCCCCTGGAGGTCCCTTCTGATGAGAAGTTTATAAACTGAAATGAAAGGCTCACAGCTGAGTGCTTTCAGGATAAACTCAAACAGTTTTGTCTTTTGACAATCGTCATGATCAGGCTTGTGGACAGCAGAACATTTTGGGAAACTGATTTCTCAGCTGCCCCACCGGGGGGCAGGCCGAGAAACAGCAGATCTAACAGTTTGAAGGATTCAGTGAGATGATGTAGGAAAACGCAGACTGCAGCGCTGGCCCAGGTGCAGTCTCAGTAACCATCAACAGTTCTTATGCTTCTTTACAATTAATGTCATACTACCCATAAGCTGAGTTAGGCTCAAGGAGGAGCCTGGAAAGGGGCAGGAAATGCTGTGTAGCTACTGAATCCTCCCCATCTCAGCCCAGCCACAGACCAGGTCCGCCCTAATCTTTCTCTTTGGCTGTGAGCTCTCAGAGCCCGAGTTCCTGCTTGGACAGAAGAATCGTTGGCCAGCAGCTCCCCATCTGCCACCTCCAGCCTGATGGCCCAGGTGCTGGGACTGTGAAGGGGGGGCCAAACCCCGACGGGAGCTGGGAGCCGCTGAGCCCTGCCCTGGGGCGCGTGGCTGGCTGGGCTCAGGGGGCGGGGCTGACCCCAGCCCCTGTGATGTGATGTTATGCGGTAGCATCACAGTCAGCGGGTGGGTCGAAGAGTTATTCGTCGGCTTTGGGGAAAGGCCATCGATATTCAGAGGGATGCTGGGCACGAGGGGAGGTCTCATCTGGAGGTCCCCCCCCTTTTTTTTTTTTAATGTTTTTTGGTGTCAGCACATCCCCAAGCCTCACCCAGTTGTATTTTTTTTTAATTTTTGAAAAAATTTTGGTCTCTTTTATTAGTTGTTTATTTATTTATTTCCATCCATCTTTCTTCCTTGGCCTGCGTGGGCCTTCCATTGCAGCGGCCTCTCTCTTTGCAGACACCAGCTCTGGGCACAGCGATCCAGAGCGCCGGCTCGCAATTGAGCACACTGGTCCAGCCGCTCCGCAGCACATGGGATCTTCCCAGGCTAGGGATCGAACTGGTGCCCCTTGCACTGTGAAGCAGACTCTTTACCCACTGGACCACCAGGGAAGCCCCTGGAGGTCCCTTCTGATGAGAAGTTTATAAACTGAAATGAAAGGCTCACAGCTGAGTGCTTTCAGGATAAACTCAAACAGTTTTGTCTTTTGACAGAGAAGTCAGCGTCATGATCAGGCTTGTGGACAGCAGAACATTTTTGTGTATATTAATGTTATTTTCATTGGGCCTTGAAGGCTAATTCCAGAAATTTGATGGCTCATGATTAATCAATTTATCAATATTTATTGACTGTACAGTTTTAGCTCAACACCCATTCAGCACTATGCTGGGAGAGAAAAGAAATATGAGATGTGTTTGTCTGATCTACGAGCAAAATCCATGGCACAATGCATATTCGCTGATTAGTTTTTCTCCCTCCCTGCCTCCTCCTTGTGCATTTTTCAGTCATCAGAAACCTTTACAAATGGACTTACTTCAGAAACAGAAAAAGACTCACAGGCATAGAAACCAAATGTATGGTTACCCAAAGGAAAGCAGGGAAGAATAAATTAGGAGTTTGAGATGACCATGTATATATTACTGCATATAAAACAGAGAATCAGCAAGGACCTACTGTTGTAGCACAGAGAATTATACTCAATATTTTCTAATAACCTATAAGAGAAAATAATCTGAAAGAGAAAAGATATATGTGTGTGTGTGTGTGTGTTTATGTATGTAACTAAATCATTATTAGTGTGAAACTAACACAATATTGTAAATCAACTCTGACTTCAATAAAAGTAAAAATGCTTTCCTTCAGTACCCAGAAAAACCACAACCAAAAAAAATAAAAAAGAACAACATCTTTTATTCACTGACATAATTAATATTGGAGGAAATGGAAATAAGTGTGTTCATTGCAATGTGGAGTTCTTCCTTGGGAGAAAGGAGAGGTTCTAGGGACATTTCTTGATTTTTTTAAAAAAAATAGCAATATACATTATTGAAGATTATATGTCTGGCAAATAAGAATGTAACACTGGGAGGGTTTCTGTTTGCCTTCCAGATCCGCAGTCAGCTTTCCTCAGCCCCTAGAGATGACTCCGCCTCCACCTGGGAAAGGAAGGGGAGACTTTCAAACGCAGGTAAAGCGCTCGCCTCTGCGGGGGGGCACTCCCTCCCCACCTCTGTTGGCTCTCTCACTCTCCTTTATTTTTATTAATAATGAAATGTGCTTTGGAGCCCAGGCTTCCTGCAAACATGAAATGAGAGTTCAGTGACTCTGACAAGATTTGAAGCTGATTTGAATTTCCAAACACACAGGCTTTTAGGCTGCCAGTCTCTGAAAAAAACAAACAATGCAGAAGACATACCAGCTGCCTTAGGTGGTGCCTTCAGAAGAAGAGATCCCCTAGACTGCTGAGCGTGCACGGGGTTAGGGCGGCATGGAGCAGGGTTCCGCCAAGAATGAGTAATGGGGCAAATACGGAATCTTCTCAGAACTGGAGAGGGTGCAATTTAAATATAGGCACGGTATCTGTGAGCTCATAAATCATTCTTTATGAAGCGTCAATTCATAGGCACTCGGCTGTAGAAGCACTAGGTGGGATGATCCCCGTCCCTAACTTTGTTAAATTTGTTAATGTAAATGGCACACACATAAGCTTTCTCACTCCCTTCTATGAGAGAAGTCATATGGGCGTAAGTCAGATTTCTCATGGTCTTGTAAGAAGACTTTTGGGTTAATAGACTATTTCAGTTCAAAGACTCTAGCAAAAATACATCCTGAAAGAATTGTTTTTCATGTATCAAATTTAATTTTTAACCTCCATTTGACTTGTAGTTTGTAGGTGTGGCCAGTGGTACGATGTGTCCGCATTGGTGATTACACGGACTTGTAGCTTCTCTTTGTATCACCCCTCGCCCCCTTCCTGTGTCAAAGGATTGGGATCTGAAATCCGTCCCTTAACTGACACAGTCAACCCAAGATGAAAATATAATTTGAAAGGAGCTTTCCTAGTTAATCCTTCCTGGAGCCCCCAAAGCATGGCTTATAAGCTTATTCTTTAGTAGTGGCAGCTATTTTGTGTGGATCCGTCAAAAACCTAGCCCAGAAATTGCCTGTAGTAAGAATGTGAATCCACGGATAGACCCTTCTGGTGCTGTGGGTGGCAGGCTCAGGAAGCACTCGGCCACCAGCACCCCCACGGGGAGTCTGGGGCACTGGGAGGATGCTGTGCTTCCTTGGGGCACTCAGAGGTGCCTGCGAGGACAGCCGGGCTGGGTGAGTTCGCATGGACGTGTCTCTCTTCTTTTCCTGAGGAGGGGCGCCCCTGAAGAGGGCGTCCCAGGTGACTTTAGTGGTAAAGAACCGCCTGCCCATGCAGGAGACTTAAGAAACACAGGCTTTATCCCTAGGTCTGGAAGGTCCCTGAGGAGGGTATGGCAACCCACTCCAGAGTTTTTGCCTGGAGAATGCCATGGGCAGAGGAGCCTGGCGGGCTAGCCATGGGGTTGCCAAGAGTCACACGCGACCAACCGAAGAAACAGAGCATTCGCACACGCGTCACTTGCTCATACAGATGAAATTGTCAGAACGCCTTTGACTGTGTTAAGATAGAGTAACCTTTCTTTATTCTTAATCTCTATGGAGCTGGAATACGTGCTCTGATCTCTGTTCTCAGAGGACTGTGTTGTGCTGCTCCTGGAAGGGGAAGATGTGGATTTGTTAAATTTGTTAATGTAAATGGCACACACATAAGCTTTCTCACTCCCTTCTATGAGAGAAGTCATATGGGCGTAAGTCAGATTTCTCATGGTCTTGTAAGAAGACTTTTGGGTTAATAGACTATTTCAGTTCAAAGACTCTAGCAAAAATACATCCTGAAAGAATTGTTTTTCATGTATCAAATTTAATTTTTAACCTCCATTTGACTTGTAGTTTGTAGGTGTGGCCAGTGGTACGATGTGTCCGCATTGGTGATTACACGGACTTGTAGCTTCTCTTTGTATCACCCCTCGCCCCCTTCCTGTGTCAAAGGATTGGGATCTGAAATCCGTCCCTTAACTGACACAGTCAACCCAAGATGAAAATATAATTTGAAAGGAGCTTTCCTAGTTAATCCTTCCTGGAGCCCCCAAAGCATGGCTTATAAGCTTATTCTTTAGTAGTGGCAGCTATTTTGTGTGGATCCGTCAAAAACCTAGCCCAGAAATTGCCTGTAGTAAGAATGTGAATCCACGGATAGACCCTTCTGGTGCTGTGGGTGGCAGGCTCAGGAAGCACTCGGCCACCAGCACCCCCACGGGGAGTCTGGGGCACTGGGAGGATGCTGTGCTTCCTTGGGGCACTCAGAGGTGCCTGCGAGGACAGCCGGGCTGGGTGAGTTCGCATGGACGTGTCTCTCTTCTTTTCCTGAGGAGGGGCGCCCCTGAAGAGGGCGTCCCAGGTGACTTTAGTGGTAAAGAACCGCCTGCCCATGCAGGAGACTTAAGAAACACAGGCTTTATCCCTAGGTCTGGAAGGTCCCCTGGAGGAGGGTATGGCAACCCACTCCAGAGTTTTTGCCTGGAGAATGCCATGGGCAGAGGAGCCTGGCGGGCTAGCCATGGGGTTGCCAAGAGTCACACGCGACCAACCGAAGAAACAGAGCATTCGCACACGCGTCACTTGCTCATACAGATGAAATTGTCAGAACGCCTTTGACTGTGTTAAGATAGAGTAACCTTTCTTTATTCTTAATCTCTATGGAGCTGGAATACGTGCTCTGATCTCTGTTCTCAGAGGACTGTGTTGTGCTGCTCCTGGAAGGAGAAGATGTGGATTTGGGGCCAGGGCAGGGGCAGAGGGACCATCAGAACGCTTGGAATGGTGGAGTTTACAGGCCGTTGGGAAGGGGAGGAGTCGAAGGGGTCTCCGGTGTGCAGGGCTACTGTCAATGGGGTATGAGTTTCAGGAGTCAGGGTCTGGTGCTAGTAGGAGGACCTGAGCTTGCGTGCTCTGGATGCTCTGCCTGTGACAGGCCATCTGCCCTCAGTGTCTAGGAAGTAGTTGGAATACTGGTTTTCAGCTCAAGAGCCAGGTCAAGGTCCCTGATATTGACATGACTGTCGTTTACAGGTGGGTCGTATGAGAAATCGGGAAGAGCTGAGACAAGTGCAGGAGGCGGTGTAAGAAGTGGGAGGAGGGTGGCCTACAGGCCAGGGCCCAGGCGTGGGGAGGAAGGAGGCGCCGCCCTGGGAGCCCCACGCCTGTGGGCGGTGGTGTTCTTAACTTGAGGGTCAGTGCATGTTGACTTTGCTCTCAATGCCTCCTTTATCTTTGGAAATTTTGATCCGCTTCCTCAGGCCTTAGAATCAGTGGGTTAGGGTTCCCCCAAGCCCACCGAGCAGCTCCAACACTCAGGAGTGTGGGGGTACCCCCGTATATAAGCTGGATCAATGGGGTTCACAGAGCTCGTGCAGGAAATGTGAGGTGAATGTCATCTCTGAGTTTTCATGTTTGTTTCCTTCATTTGCACAATGCCACTGTTCAGTGTCTCCGTCACTGGGAATTTCAGGACTGGCAAGGACCAGAGCTGATTTCTCATGGTCAAATTTTTGTCTTGGCAAGGCCTTCTGAAATCTGTTGGCCTGAGTAAAATTTCAGTTTGCTGTGATTAATAGGATCTGAAGAGTAAGGGAGAAAAAGACGTAGGAAGGATGACTATTTCTGCCCAAACTCACATCTGTTTTCAACATCAGTGGAAGGTAGGAAGTCCCTTGCAGATTTCCATTTTCTGTGATATAAGAAGATTTCATTTCCCGGTTCTTCGTCTCCTCTCTGTGGCCCATCTGTGAGACCATTTGCTAGGAAGATTCAGCAAGTATGGGGAGATCAGGTGCCCACTGAAGCCATTTCTGGGGAAATCAGTTATAGGAGGTGTCTGTGAAGGGAATGGATGAAGGTCACTGGAAAGTTTTAATTATTATTTCTTTCGACTTAAAGAGGAAGGTGGGACGGCATGAAATTTCCCCCCTTCTGATCAATTAAGCCCGACCTTTAAAACTGTCAGTGGGTCTTTATTAGGAGTGATTGTATTTCCACTTAAAACCCGAGGGTGATTCTGCCTGTGACAGGCCATCTGCCCTCAGTGTCTAGGAAGTAGTTGGAATACTGGTTTTCAGCTCAAGAGCCAGGTCAAGGTCCCTGATATTGACATGACTGTCGTTTACAGGTGGGTCGTATGAGAAATCGGGAAGAGCTGAGACAAGTGCAGGAGGCGGTGTAAGAAGTGGGAGGAGGGTGGCCTACAGGCCAGGGCCCAGGCGTGGGGAGGAAGGAGGCGCCGCCCTGGGAGCCCCACGCCTGTGGGCGGTGGTGTTCTTAACTTGAGGGTCAGTGCATGTTGACTTTGCTCTCAATGCCTCCTTTATCTTTGGAAATTTTGATCCGCTTCCTCAGGCCTTAGAATCAGTGGGTTAGGGTTCCCCCAAGCCCACCGAGCAGCTCCAACACTCAGGAGTGTGGGGGTACCCCCGTATATAAGCTGGATCAATGGGGTTCACAGAGCTCGTGCAGGAAATGTGAGGTGAATGTCATCTCTGAGTTTTCATGTTTGTTTCCTTCATTTGCACAATGCCACTGTTCAGTGTCTCCGTCACTGGGAATTTCAGGACTGGCAAGGACCAGAGCTGATTTCTCATGGTCAAATTTTTGTCTTGGCAAGGCCTTCTGAAATCTGTTGGCCTGAGTAAAATTTCAGTTTGCTGTGATTAATAGGATCTGAAGAGTAAGGGAGAAAAAGACGTAGGAAGGATGACTATTTCTGCCCAAACTCACATCTGTTTTCAACATCAGTGGAAGGTAGGAAGTCCCTTGCAGATTTCCATTTTCTGTGATATAAGAAGATTTCATTTCCGGTTCTTCGTCTCCTCTCTGTGGCCCATCTGTGAGACCATTTGCTAGGAAGATTCAGCAAGTATGGGGAGATCAGGTGCCCACTGAAGCCATTTCTGGGGAAATCAGTTATAGGAGGTGTCTGTGAAGGGAATGGATGAAGGTCACTGGAAAGTTTTAATTATTATTTCTTTCGACTTAAAGAGGAAGGTGGGACGGCATGAAATTTCCCCCCTTCTGATCAATTAAGCCCGACCTTTAAAACTGTCAGTGGGTCTTTGATTGATGAGCAGGATGAAGTGATTGTATTTCCACTTAAAACCCGAGGGTGATTGTTCCTTCATTCCAGCTTTTGTAAGAGCAATGATTTGCTTCCTTCATCATTATAGTTTCAGTTTTACTTCATAGAGTCAAACAGTTGCCCCAGTAAGACACATGGTCTTAACCACGCTTTGAGGAAGGCTCTTCTATTAAACCTTAAACATTGCCCTGGCTCTGATGTGAGCTGTCTCTTTGCTTGCTTTCTTTCTTTTTTTTTTTTTGGCCACTTCTATTGGTCTTTCATTTATTTATTTTCATACATCTTTGTCCTTTGGCCTGTGTGGGCCTCCCATCGCAGTGGCCTCTCTCGTCGCAGAGCACTGACTCTGGGCACATGTGCGCCAGAGCTCTGGCTCGGTAGTTGGACACATCAGTCCAGCCGGTCCACAGCATGTGGGATCTTCCCAGGCCAGGGATTGAACCGGCGCCCCTTGCACTGCGAAGTGGTGTCCGTACCCACTGGACCACCAGGGAAGCCCTCTCTTTGCTTTTTCAAAGTTATTTGTGATGCAGTTTCTCTGTGAACACAGAAGGGACCCCATGTTTTAAGTTATTTATTTGAATTGAAGTGCAGTTGATTTACAATGCTGTGTTAGTTTCTATAGTATAGCAAAGTGATTCAATTATACATACATAATATATATATCGTATGTTCTTTTTCATATTATTTTCCATTATGATTTATTACAGGATATTGAATGAAGTTCCCTGTGCTATATAGTAGGTCCTTTTTAATGTATTTTATATAGTAGTTTTCTATCTGTGAATCCCAAACTCCTTTTTAAATTTTTATTTTTAACTTCTGTTGAAGGAAATTTTTGAGATATAGTAGATTTACAGTGTCATATTAATTTTAGGTGTACTGTAAAATGATTCAGTTATACACACACACACACACACACACACATATATATATATATATATATTTATAGTCTTCTTTTATATTCTCTTCTCTTTTACACTACAAGATACTGAGTATAGTTTCCTGTGCTTTAGTATATACTCCCTATATAAGTAGGCCCTTGTTGGTTATCTATTTTATATAGCATGTATCTGTTAATCTCAAACTCCTAATTTATTCCTCCCCCTTTCCCTTTGGAAACTATAAACTTGTTTTCTATGTCTGTGAATCTGTTTTCGTTCCATAAATAAGTTCATCTGAGGGACACCAAATTTATCTCCGGAAAAACCAGTTTTTTAAACTGAAGCTCTAATTGTTGGAGTAGAAAGATATGGATAATTTTTTACAGAGCTGTTCTGATTACACAGCACTTCTCCTGCCTGTGGGGAGAATCCTTCTATTGAGCAGTGTGTAAGAGCATCTGTTATCAAAGCACTTGCTCTCCCTGAACTCAGAGAGCAAAGTATACGCTCCTTGGCATAACGTTTGGTGCCTTTTTGCCTCTGATTTTAGTTCATCCTTCTAGATTTTTCTCCTATTGAATAGCTTTGCAGCACCCGTGTTCATCACCTGCTTACATCTCTCCTTGGTCACAGAGAGACTCTCCTGAATCTAATATATTTTGGTTGAGGAAATCCTTTTTCAGATTAGTTCCCTGACTCAACCCACCCCACCTGCAGTTTCCCAAAGGCATTTTGTTTGTTCTGCAATCATAGTCTTTCCAGTGTTTTCTTGTTTCCTTTGTAGATCTGTGCCTTTCCTGGTTGGCTCAAACTGTAAAGAATTGGCCTGCAATGCAGGAGACCTGGGTTTGATGCCTGGGTTGGGAAGATCCCCTGGAGAAGGAAATGGCAACCCACTTCAGTATTCTGAAATACTACAGAATATTTACTCTAGTAAATACTGGTGGGATACAGTCCATGGGGTCACAAAGAGTTGGATACAAATGAATGACTACCTGTTCTCCCCCTTCAAGACTGTGAGCTCAGAGGGCAGGGACCTGTCCCACTCATCCTTGCTCTCAAGTCCAGGGACCGGCCATGAACTTGGTTGTTCACTAGGTTGAGCAGCATTATCTGTACGAAGGAGCCCAAGAGGGAGCCGACTACACCCAGGGATCCCGCATGCCCCTCCCAGGAAGCTCAAAGAGCAGGCTTGGAATTGGTTCATGCGACAGCCCTGGCAAAGAAGGCATCTCTCTGGATTTTTCTAAGATTCTTTCGAGGGCTTCCTATGACTGGTGCCTTTCCTGTGGCTCAGCTTCCTTCGTGGAGGAAGAACAGCCTTCCACTTGAGAGGCTCCTCTCTGCTTTCCCCACCCAGCCTCCACCCTGTGCTTCAAGAGCCGTTGTTGTTTTGCTGCTAAGTCGTGCTTAACTCTTTGCGGTCCCATGGACTGCTACAGCTCCTCTGCAAGAGGCAGGTGGAAAAGAGCAGCACAATCCCTGATCCCCAGAGAAGAAAGGACTTTCATTCCTGCTTTCTGAGCAAGACATAAAGAGACATGTTTTGGGGTCCGTTGTGCCAATTTGTGTAGGACATTATTGGTAAGAAAACAGACCAAGTTGCTTTTGTCATGGGGGCATGTGATGGCTCCTGTTTGTTCTCTGAGGAATAGTGGTTGCACTCACATCCCCTCCTGAATTCTGTGTAGAGGCTGCCTGGGTCTTGACCCTCCATTTTGCTGCAACCACCCAGAAATAAGAGAACCACATCCAGCCAGGTTTAACCGCTTCCTCTCAGAGGCATGGATGCTCAGTTATTGCCTCTTGGCTACTGAGGAACCAAAGAATCTCATCCAGACCTGATGCCAGGGTAGACATGGCATGGACAGTCCCTGAGGGCCACTGTCTCATTTTTAGCAAGGTTGAATAAAGAGAGCTACCCTGAATTTAAACTCATTTCCTCCCAAGCATATGAGTCATCTGTTGGCTTTGCCATCTCTCTAAACTCAGATGGCTGTCCCACCTCAGAAATGGTGCCGCCATTCATCTGGTTGGCCACGCTGAAAGCCTTGAGGTCTTTCCGCATCATACTCCCAGATCCAATCCACGATCGCCTCCCTGAGATTTGCCTTCTCATCATCTGTGGGGTCCACCTTCTTCTCTCCATCACTGCTGCCATATTGGTCGGACTACTGCAATAGCCTGTACTTTCTGTCTAGTCTCCAAGCACCAAAGAATTGATGCTTTCAAACTGTGGTGCCAGAGAAGACTCTTGAGAGTCTTGGACTGCAAGATCAAACCTAGTCCATCCTAAAGGAAATAGCCCAAAGATTTATTGGAAGGACTGATGCTGAAGCTCCCGTACTTTGGCTCCCTGATGTGAAGAGCCAACTCACTGGAAAAGACCCTGATACTGGGAAAGTTTGAGGAGAAGAAAAGGGAATGGCAGAGGATGAGATGGTTAAATAGTATCACCGACTCAATGGGCATGAATTTGACCTTTTGCGTGGAGGAGACCCTTTGGGCTTTTAGCTTTTTTTAAGTCGTGCTTAACTCTTTGCGGTCCCATGGACTGCTACAGCTCCTCTGCAAGAGGCAGGTGGAAAAGAGCAGCACAATCACTGATCCCCAGAGAAGAAAGGACTTTCATTCCTGCTTTCTGAGCAAGACATAAAGAGACATGTTTTGGGGTCCGTTGTGCCAATTTGTGTAGGACATTATTGGTAAGAAAACAGACCAAGTTGCTTTTGTCATGGGGGCATGTGATGGCTCCTGTTTGTTCTCTGAGGAATAGTGGTTGCACTCACATCCCCTCCTGAATTCTGTGTAGAGGCTGCCTGGGTCTTGACCCTCCATTTTGCTGCAACCACCCAGAAATAAGAGAACCACATCCAGCCAGGTTTAACCGCTTCCTCTCAGAGGCATGGATGCTCAGTTATTGCCTCTTGGCTACTGAGGAACCAAAGAATCTCATCCAGACCTGATGCCAGGGTAGACATGGCATGGACAGTCCCTGAGGGCCACTGTCTCATTTTTAGCAAGGTTGAATAAAGAGAGCTACCCTGAATTTAAACTCATTTCCTCCCAAGCATATGAGTCATCTGTTGGCTTTGCCATCTCTCTAAACTCAGATGGCTGTCCCACCTCAGAAATGGTGCCGCCATTCATCTGGTTGGCCACGCTGAAAGCCTTGAGGTCTTTCCGCATCATACTCCCAGATCCAATCCACGATCGCCTCCCTGAGATTTGCCTTCTCATCATCTGTGGGGTCCACCTTCTTCTCTCCATCACTGCTGCCATATTGGTCGGACTACTGCAATAGCCTGTACTTTCTGTCTAGTCTCCAAGCACCAAAGAATTGATGCTTTCAAACTGTGGTGCCAGAGAAGACTCTTGAGAGTCTTGGACTGCAAGATCAAACCTAGTCCATCCTAAAGGAAATAGCCCAAAGATTTATTGGAAGGACTGATGCTGAAGCTCCCGTACTTTGGCTCCCTGATGTGAAGAGCCAACTCACTGGAAAAGACCCTGATACTGGGAAAGATTGAGGGAGAAGAAAAAGGGAATGGCAGAGGATGAGATGGTTAAATAGTATCACCGACTCAATGGGCATGAATTTGAGCAAACTCCAGGAGATAGTGAAGGACATGGAACCCTGGTGTTCTGCAGTCCATGGAGTCACAAAGAGTTGGACATGACTTAGTAATGGAACAACAAACAACACAGACAGAATGAACTGTTGAGACCATGCCTCACCCCACCCAAAGCCTTTCCGTGTCTTTCAGTTGCTCTTAGAATAAAGAAAGTTCTTGGTTTCTTTTGTCAGCATCTCTTAGTTTTTAAAGTACAGATCTTTCACCTTCTTGGTGGGTGTATTCCTGGTATTTGATGCTTTTTGATGGGATGGTACATAGCATTGTCTCCTTAATTTCTCTTTCTGATCTTTCATTGTCAGTGTGTCAAAATGCAACAGGTTTCTGTGAATTAATTTTGTATCCTGCAACTTTATCAAATTTATTGATGATCTCTAGTTGTTTTCTGGTGGCGCCCTTATGATTTTCTATGTATAGTATCATGTCATCTGCAAGCAGTGGTGGTTTTTACTTATTCTTTCCCAATTTGGATTTTATTTCTTTTTTGTCTCTGATTGCTGTGGCGAGAACTTCCAAAAGCATATTGAATTAAAGTGGCAAGAGTGGGTATTCTTGTCTAGTTTCTGATCTTAGAGGAAATGCTTTCACCTTTTAACCATCAAGTGTGATGTTATTTATGGGTCTGTCATTTATGGACTTTGTTTTGTTGAGGTAGGTCCCCTCTGTGGGCTTCCCAGGTGGCGCAGTGGAAATGCAATGCAGGAGATGCAAGCGACACAGTTTTGATCTCTGGGTTGGAAAGATTCCTTGGAAGAGGAAACAGAAATCCACTCCAGTATTCTTGCCTGGAAAATTCCATGGACAGAGGAGCCTGGTGGGCTACAGTCCATGGGGCACAGACAGACAGACACAACTAAGTGACTGAGCACACGTGCACACATGTCCCCCTAGGTCTACTTCCTAGAGAGCTTTTCTTTAAAAATCATGAATGGATGTTGAATTATATACACACACACAGACATATATGTATAAAAGGGAAAAAAAAATTTGGCAGAGGATGAGATGGTTAAATAGTATCACCGACTCAATGGGCATGAATTTGAGCAAACTCCAGGAGATAGTGAAGGACATGGAACCCTGGTGTTCTGCAGTCCATGGAGTCACAAAGAGTTGGACATGACTTAGTAATGGAACAACAAACAACACAGACAGAATGAACTGTTGAGACCATGCCTCACCCCACCCAAAGCCTTTCCGTGTCTTTCAGTTGCTCTTAGAATAAAGAAAGTTCTTGGTTTCTTTTGTCAGCATCTCTTAGTTTTTAAAGTACAGATCTTTCACCTTCTTGGTGGGTGTATTCCTGGTATTTGATGCTTTTTGATGGGATGGTACATAGCATTGTCTCCTTAATTTCTCTTTCTGATCTTTCATTGTCAGTGTGTCAAAATGCAACAGGTTTCTGTGAATTAATTTTGTATCCTGCAACTTTATCAAATTTATTGATGATCTCTAGTTGTTTTCTGGTGGCGCCCTTATGATTTTCTATGTATAGTATCATGTCATCTGCAAGCAGTGGTGGTTTTTACTTATTCTTTCCCAATTTGGATTTTATTTCTTTTTTGTCTCTGATTGCTGTGGCGAGAACTTCCAAAAGCATATTGAATTAAAGTGGCAAGAGTGGGTATTCTTGTCTAGTTTCTGATCTTAGAGGAAATGCTTTCACCTTTTAACCATCAAGTGTGATGTTATTTATGGGTCTGTCATTTATGGACTTTGTTTTGTTGAGGTAGGTCCCCTCTGTGGGCTTCCCAGGTGGCGCAGTGGAAATGCAATGCAGGAGATGCAAGCGACACAGTTTTGATCTCTGGGTTGGAAAGATTCCTTGGAAGAGGAAACAGAAATCCACTCCAGTATTCTTGCCTGGAAAATTCCATGGACAGAGGAGCCTGGTGGGCTACAGTCCATGGGGCACAGACAGACAGACACAACTAAGTGACTGAGCACACGTGCACACATGTCCCCCTAGGTCTACTTCCTAGAGAGCTTTTCTTTAAAAATCATGAATGGATGTTGAATTATATACACACACATACACATATATGTATAAAAAACACCAGTAAGTTCCTGCTGTGGTCTGAAAGGCCCTGGGGGCACTGGCCCCTGAGCTCCACTGCCTTCCCTCCTCTTTCTGCTCCACCCCTGCTCTCCATGAGTCTTCTGCTTGCTAGTCCCCTGGGTCAAGCCCCAGTGCTCTGTAAACCTCCATTGTGGGGATGAGCTGGATGCTTGGGAGGAGAGAGAACTTAGAGGACCCGTGGGGACAAGGAATCAGATATATCACCATAGCCAACATCGGAAGGACTCTGAGGTGACACACTGGGACACTGCATCTAGATCCCTTCCTTCTTTCTCTTCTTCTCTGCTCTGACCTCATCCCATCCTCTTTCCAAACCTCCATCTTCCCAACCTCCTTCCTCTGATGGCCTGACCCTCTGTCCTCCTAGTGTTGCTTGGCCCCAAAGCTATGAACTCCAACCCATGCGTTGGGCTTACACATGTTATTGCTGTGACTTCAGGCTGCTTTATTTGTTTTTATTTAAGGCTGCTTTAAATTAGAGAGCTTTATTGGTTTCTACTTCCTTATTGTTAGTTGTATATCAAGAGCCCCCCAAGAGAAAAATAATACTTACAAATAATTGTCGGAAGTCGCACACTGCTTTTGAGGGTTGTATATTACAGGGAAAAGGCTGCAAATAGAAGGCATTCCCCAGACTCTTGTGGGTCCTGCTGTATGGAATGCTGCTTGTTTTGATGAAATATTGTTAATAAGGCATGGAGAGAATAGGCTTGGTTAAAAGCTAAAGTGGTCATTTTTTCTTTTTCTTTTTGGAAGGGGGGAGTAGCTTTTGCACCCAACTGGCCAAATAAAAGATTTTGAAAAGAAAAAAGCACATAAACAAAGGCAATGCCAATTGAAACTGACACATGGAATTAAATGTATTTTTGAAGCTTATTGTGTTTTTACTATCACGAGTGTGTTAGTGTCCAGCTTTCCAGCCCAAGAGGAGTTTTTCTCTGGCAGCTGTAACGTGACCATGGCAGAGTCCAAGGGTCTAAGGCAAGTACCATTCGAGCAAAGCAAACAGTCTACCCTCATCTCTTATTTTATGTCTTGGTATAAATACCAGTGCTGGCCAATCCACTTAGTCTTGCAAAACATCCACTTGTGAACAGATGACCCAGATTGCTTCTCTCTCTCTGTCTCTCTCTCTCTCTCTCTCTTTCTCTCTGGTGGGGCCCTGACTGATGGTGTGCCCTGAGCTCACGTGACGAAATGCAGTGCGCGGGTGGGACCAGCCTGACTGAGAGAGAGCTCGTCATGAGCATCATCACCAGGAAGGGAAAACTGGGGCCCACACCCCTTTCCAGCTTCTGAGGGGGTGCAGACTCCCATCTTTGGGGGCAAGCTCTACTCCGGTGTTCACGCAGGAGGCATGTAAGATCCGCTCCTGGTCACAGTTGCCATTTGAAGGATCGTGGCCTCAGGTCACATGCCTGTCATGGCACCTGAGTAGCCCTTCTGTTTATAAAATCTTCTGGAACATTCTCCCCTCAGGCTGGTATTTGAAATGCTGCTGTCTGACCTCTGTGCTGAGGCAGAGCTCCGAAATCTTATGTGAAGAGTTTCAGGTGTGAAGTTTCTGTTTTCCTCAAACTACCTGGACCACAGTGGGTGAGGTTGCCATAATTGGTGGTGTATCTGATGGTTTTTGATATTTTTTTAAATTTTTTTTTGCCACTTCTATTGATCTTTCATTTATTTATCTTTGTTCTTTGGCCCATGTGGGCCTCCATCGCAGTGGCCCCTCTTGTCGCAGAGCACCGGCTCTTAGTACATGCGCTCTAGAGCTCCAGCTCGGTAGTTGGAAACACATCCCCGGGTTCCCCGGAATAGGCTTGGTTAAAAGCTAAAGTGGTCATTTTCTTTTTCTTTTGGAAGGGAGTAGCTTTTGCACCCAACTGGCCAAATAAAAGATTTTGAAAAGAAAAAAGCACATAAACAAAGGCAATGCCAATTGAAACTGACACATGGAATTAAATGTATTTTTGAAGCTTATTGTGTTTTTACTATCACGAGTGTGTTAGTGTCCAGCTTTCCAGCCCAAGAGGAGTTTTTCTCTGGCAGCTGTAACGTGACCATGGCAGAGTCCAAGGGTCTAAGGCAAGTACCATTCGAGCAAAGCAAACAGTCTACCCTCATCTCTTATTTTATGTCTTGGTATAAATACCAGTGCTGGCCAATCCACTTAGTCTTGCAAAACATCCACTTGTGAACAGATGACCCAGATTGCTTCTCTCTCTCTGTCTCTCTCTCTCTCTCTCTCTCTCTTTCTCTCTGGTGGGGCCCTGACTGATGGTGTGCCCTGAGCTCACGTGACGAAATGCAGTGCGCGGGTGGGACCAGCCTGACTGAGAGAGAGCTCGTCATGAGCATCATCACCAGGAAGGGAAAACTGGGGCCCACACCCCTTTCCAGCTTCTGAGGGGGTGCAGACTCCCATCTTTGGGGCAAGCTCTACTCCGGTGTTCACGCAGGAGGCATGTAAGATCCGCTCCTGGTCACAGTTGCCATTTGAAGGATCGTGGCCTCAGGTCACATGCCTGTCATGGCACCTGAGTAGCCCTTCTGTTTATAAAATCTTCTGGAACATTCTCCCCTCAGGCTGGTATTTGAAATGCTGCTGTCTGACCTCTGTGCTGAGGCAGAGCTCCGAAATCTTATGTGAAGAGTTTCAGGTGTGAAGTTTCTGTTTTCCTCAAACTACCTGGACCACAGTGGGTGAGGTTGCCATAATTGGTGGTGTATCTGATGGTTTTTGATATTTTTTTAAATTTTTTTTTGCCACTTCTATTGATCTTTCATTTATTTATCTTTGTTCTTTGGCCCATGTGGGCCTCCATCGCAGTGGCCCCTCTTGTCGCAGAGCACCGGCTCTTAGTACATGCGCTCTAGAGCTCCAGCTCGGTAGTTGGACACATCAGTCCAGCAGCTCCACGGCACGTGGGATCTTCCCAGGCCAGGGATCGAACTGGCGCCCCTTGTACTGCAAGGCGGTGTCCTTACCCACTGGGCCACCAGGGAAGCCCTTTGATGTTTTAAAAATGGAACTCTTTCTGAAAATAGGATCTTACGGGAAGCCAATTTGTCAACAGAAGCAGAGGCACGCTGGCTGGAGGAGGGCTGTGAGCACAGGTGCTCAGGTCCACCCTCTTCCCTGAGATGTTCCTGAAGTAGGCTGGCATGTCGGAGGGTGACTCAAAAGCCGTCATCCTCGGGGCTGGGAGGAAAGCAGAGACCATTTGAATAGAGATTGATTGCTTTCTCTTTGAACGTTGAGACATCACACGGTTAACCCGGAGCCCTGCGGAACGAGCAGGTTATTGCGGCGGGCAGTCCATTTAAACCCGGAGACATCCCCGCTTCCTCACTGATCTGCACTCAGTTCCTAAATCCCTCTTTATTTGATGGTTCTCCTGACTGTGATTATCTTAGCGCCTGCGGGCTGGAGCTGAGGCTGTGGGTTCTCCAGGTGGAGGGCTGAGCTCCTGGCATCCCACGAAGGGCGAGGAGGTGGACATGTGCTCTGGGTTTTAACTGGAAGATGGGACGTGGCAAGAGTCTGTAATAGGACAGTGCTTTTAAAATTCCCTTCCCTTTCCGGTATTAAATAGCTTTCCTTTAATGACCCTCGGCCCAGAGTTTCTTTTAGATCCTTCCTGCTGACCCTGGCAAGCCTCCAACTACTTACTCAGCTCTGAATGGGGCTTTCTCTAGTGCCTGGCGTGGACTTCAGTTTGATTTGCTCTCCTTATGGGGCTGAGTAGCCGACTGTAGGGGCAACGAAGCATCAAGACGGGCATCCTGGGAGGATGGCCGAGCCTGTTCCTGGGTGGTTGGCGAACAGGGTGGGGTGGAAGTGGGATCAGGGGAGGGGGCTCCCTTCCAGAAGGATGTGCACCTGACCAGGTTGGGGAATATGGTTTCTGAGCTGGGGTGCCCTCTTGTTCCTGTTTAGCGGCTAAGTTGTGCCTGACTCTTTGAGACCCCACAGAGGTAGCACGCCAGGCTTCCCTGTCCTTCACCATCTCCTGGAGTTTACTCAGACTCATGTCCATCGAGTCGATGATACCATCCGGCTGTCTCATCCTCTGTCTTCCCCTTCTCCTCCTGCCTTCAATTTCCCAGCATCAACGTCTTTTTCCAGTGAATCAGCTCTTCACATCAGGTGGCCAAAGTACTGGAGCTTCAGCTTTAGCATCGTTCCTTCCAGTGATTATTTTTCAGGGTTGATTTCCTTTAGGATTGACTGGTCTGAACTCCTTGCTGTCCAAGGGCCTCTCAAGCGTCTTCTCCAGTGCAATTCAAGAGCATCAGTTCTTTAGCGCTCAGCCTTCTTTATGGTCCAGCTCTCATATTCATACCTGACTACTAAAGGGGCTAAGAGGGTGAGTTAAAATTGGGGTCAAAGGATAGCGTCCTTGCCTCTGGAGATAAGACTGGAGTCCATGATCTGGGCTGAAACAAGAAGGCTTGGAGCATCCCCGCTGCCCCAGTGTTCGTTCCTGGACCCAGGCTGAGCGAGTCAGCCTGGCCTCACAGCTGGTGAAATGAGGGTGCATAGACCTCTCACACTGCAGTTCTGAGGAGCAGTTATAGTAGACGTAAAACACTAATCCTAAACATTAGAAATTTCATTTTTATTGTGGTGAAAACAACATGAGATCTGCTCTACTAATGAATGTTTTAAGAGTGCAGTGCATCGCGCTGACTATTGATGCAGTGTTGCTTAGTAGATCGCTAAGGCTTAACTGAAATTTTATGCCTGTCAATTAGCAGTTCCCCACCTACCCTTCTCCTAGTCTGTGGCCACCACCCCTGCAGCCTCTTATTCTGTGGATTTGTCTGTTTTAGATACTTCACAGAAGTGGACTCAGGGAGCATTTGTCTTTCTGTGACTGGCTTATTTCACTTAACAAAATGATCTCAAGATTCTTCCAGGTTTGTTCTTTCTTTTTTAGGCCTGAATAATATTCCATTATATGTACAAATCATCTTTTCCTTTATCCACTCATATGTTGATGGATGTTTAGATAGTTTCCTTACATTGGCTCTTGTAAATTATGCTGCAGTGAATATAGGAGCGCTGATACCTCTTCAGGATCCTGATTTCACTTCCTATAGGTCATCCCCAGAAGTGATATTGTCCGATCATTGGTTGTTGCTATTATTCAATCTTTAAGGCATGTCTGACTCCTTGTGACCCTCTGCACCACAGCACGCCCGGCTTCCCTGTCCTTCACTATCTCCCAGAATTTGCTTAACTTCATATCTGTTGAGTTCGTGATGCCATCCAGCCATCTCATCCTCTGTTGCCCCGGTCTCCTGTCTCAGTCTTTCCCACGATCATGTGACTGAAGTATTGGAGCTTCAGCAGCAGTCCTTCCAATGAATAGGTAGTGCTATTTTTACATTTTTGAGAAGCCTGCATACTGTTTTCCATAGAAGACACCTCTCCTTGTCTTATTTGTCTTGTCCTACCACTGACCCTCACCTAACCTAACCCTGGGGTCCCTCTGCTGTTTCTCAGAGTTCTACCCCAGGTATCTCATCCAGGAGCGGCCACCTCTCCCTCCTCCTTTGCCTCCCACCTCCGCCCTCGCTAGTTCATTCACAGGGTGACCGCACTGGGACCACCCAGCATGCTGGCATATTCAGGACTCAGTGCACAATAGGCATCCAGTCAGGTTTTGCTGGATGAAGGTCTTTTACATAAAGCAGCAAGCTGGTCCTGTGCAAGGACTCCAGGGATTAAAGCTCTCGAGCCTGTTTTCATGTTATTAAAATGGGGCAATGCTAGTCCCCACATCACAGGGGCATTGAGAGGATTAAACAGTCAGCTGGCACCACGCACGGTACAGAGTACACACATGGGTGATGGCTATTTTTATTATCTATATTTTAAAAGGAAAGAAAGATGAACAATGTCATGTAGTTAATATAAGATAAAACTCTAAGGAATATTTACAAGTTAAAAGAGAAATCGGTGAGTGTAGAAAGGAAGTTACAGAGCAGTAAAGCTCATAGACAAGTTGCTGGGTCTGAGACCCCCGCCCCCCTCACCTTTCCTTGCAGATGGCATTCAAAACACGGCCTGGCCCATGGACAGAGCTCTGCAGAGCTGGTGCTCCTGTCTTTTCTGAATACAAAGTATGTGACTTTTCTAATGGAAAAGGATGTCATATCCACATGGAATACAAAGCATGCCTAGCTCTATTATGTATAAGCTCATTCTTCTACAAATGGCTCCTTCTCCCTGGTGAGCATCAGTTTTTCTGATAAGTTGGACTCAAATTTTAAGTATGTGAAACGTAGAAGTTTTTGGAGCTTAAAAGCAGCAGTCCTCTCCCATGATATCTCCCAGAATTTGCTTAACTTCATATCTGTTGAGTTCGTGATGCCATCCAGCCATCTCATCCTCTGTTGCCCCGGTCTCCTGTCTCAGTCTTTCCCACGATCATGTGACTGAAGTATTGGAGCTTCAGCAGCAGTCCTTCCAATGAATAGGTAGTGCTATTTTTACATTTTTGAGAAGCCTGCATACTGTTTTCCATAGAAGACACCTCTCCTTGTCTTATTTGTCTTGTCCTACCACTGACCCTCACCTAACCTAACCCTGGGGTCCCTCTGCTGTTTCTCAGAGTTCTACCCCAGGTATCTCATCCAGGAGCGGCCACCTCTCCCTCCTCCTTTGCCTCCCACCTCCGCCCTCGCTAGTTCATTCACAGGGTGACCGCACTGGGACCACCCAGCATGCTGGCATATTCAGGACTCAGTGCACAATAGGCATCCAGTCAGGTTTTGCTGGATGAAGGTCTTTTACATAAAGCAGCAAGCTGGTCCTGTGCAAGGACTCCAGGGATTAAAGCTCTCGAGCCTGTTTTCATGTTATTAAAATGGGGCAATGCTAGTCCCCACATCACAGGGGCATTGAGAGGATTAAACAGTCAGCTGGCACCACGCACGGTACAGAGTACACACATGGGTGATGGCTATTTTTATTATCTATATTTTAAAAGGAAAGAAAGATGAACAATGTCATGTAGTTAATATAAGATAAAACTCTAAGGAATATTTACAAGTTAAAAGAGAAATCGGTGAGTGTAGAAAGGAAGTTACAGAGCAGTAAAGCTCATAGACAAGTTGCTGGGTCTGAGACCCCCGCCCCCCTCACCTTTCCTTGCAGATGGCATTCAAAACACGGCCTGGCCCATGGACAGAGCTCTGCAGAGCTGGTGCTCCTGTCTTTTCTGAATACAAAGTATGTGACTTTTCTAATGGAAAAGGATGTCATATCCACATGGAATACAAAGCATGCCTAGCTCTATTATGTATAAGCTCATTCTTCTACAAATGGCTCCTTCTCCCTGGTGAGCATCAGTTTTTCTGATAAGTTGGACTCAAATTTTAAGTATGTGAAACGTAGAATTGCTTTGAAGACTTTCCCCCTTTCAAGCCATCGTAAAAGAGTCGATGCCTTCAGAGGTGTGCATCTGGCAGGCAGCTGGAGGCTGCACTCGTGCCTGTGCCTGGAGCACCTGTCATTTGCCTCCGCACTGGCTTTTCTTGATAATTGAGATGTGCTGTGCGTGAGGTGGGGATCTGATTTGAGGATGCCTGAGCTGGTCTCCAGCCAGATGTTCTCCCTTCATTAGAACGTGTCCATCAGAAATCTTTGCCAGAGGGTGTCTGCCTTTGTCCTCCTTACGTGGGAAATGCTGGCCTTCTTGTTCCCTCGTTGAAAAGACAGAATTAGCATTTACGAAACTGTCATCCTAGAAGATTTCACCCTTCACAATTAATGGAGGAAGAGGTCGATGATGGAAAACTAATGCTACAGAAATCAACCTTCATCATTCACGAGTCGCTGGTGCCGTAAATGCCACATCTGAAGGCTGTCCCCCTTCCAATCACAATGAGGACGTGACTGTATGATCTCTGGCTCAAGGCTGGAAGCTTGATCTCTGGATTGGCAGTGTTGAAGTGAGTCCAGTGTAGAGGCCAGCTTCTTGGACAAGGGCTATTCAGGGGTTTTCTCAGAGGCCAGGCGTGCTGCAGGGAAGAGGAAATGGTAGACGGGGCTGTTGTGTGTAGTGGAGACACCCATGGAAGCAGATTGATGTCTGGAAGGAACAGGGTGGATATAGCCCAGTCCTTCTGTAGTAAACTGGGATTGCCAGTTGCACTCCGGTGTGTGAGGAAAATAGAGAGTAAGGTGGGTAGGGAAGGCTGGTCTTGGAGAGGTTCAGGGACCAGATGATGGAAGGGAAGTGGTGGCACTTGCTTGGCCAAGGAGACACCCAGCTTAGAAGTGGTGACCTCATGTTCAGAACCGTCCACTCAGTACAGTGAGCCCAAGTTACTTATTATTGAGCAGTTGTCAACTTTAGTGCTGGAGAAGACCCTTGAGAGTCTCCTGGACAGCAGGATAGCTACAAATGGCTCCTTCTCCTGGTGAGCATCAGTTTTTCTGATAAGTTGGACTCAAATTTTAAGTATGTGAAACGTAGAATTGCTTTGAAGACTTTCCCCCTTTCAAGCCATCGTAAAAGAGTCGATGCCTTCAGAGGTGTGCATCTGGCAGGCAGCTGGAGGCTGCACTCGTGCCTGTGCCTGGAGCACCTGTCATTTGCCTCCGCACTGGCTTTTCTTGATAATTGAGATGTGCTGTGCGTGAGGTGGGGATCTGATTTGAGGATGCCTGAGCTGGTCTCCAGCCAGATGTTCTCCCTTCATTAGAACGTGTCCATCAGAAATCTTTGCCAGAGGGTGTCTGCCTTTGTCCTCCTTACGTGGGAAATGCTGGCCTTCTTGTTCCCTCGTTGAAAAGACAGAATTAGCATTTACGAAACTGTCATCCTAGAAGATTTCACCCTTCACAATTAATGGAGGAAGAGGTCGATGATGGAAAACTAATGCTACAGAAATCAACCTTCATCATTCACGAGTCGCTGGTGCCGTAAATGCCACATCTGAAGGCTGTCCCCCTTCCAATCACAATGAGGACGTGACTGTATGATCTCTGGCTCAAGGCTGGAAGCTTGATCTCTGGATTGGCAGTGTTGAAGTGAGTCCAGTGTAGAGGCCAGCTTCTTGGACAAGGGCTATTCAGGGGTTTTCTCAGAGGCCAGGCGTGCTGCAGGAAAGAGGAAATGGTAGACGGGGCTGTTGTGTGTAGTGGAGACACCCATGGAAGCAGATTGATGTCTGGAAGGAACAGGGTGGATATAGCCCAGTCCTTCTGTAGTAAACTGGGATTGCCAGTTGCACTCCGGTGTGTGAGGAAAATAGAGAGTAAGGTGGGTAGGGAAGGCTGGTCTTGGAGAGGTTCAGGGACCAGATGATGGAAGGGAAGTGGTGGCACTTGCTTGGCCAAGGAGACACCCAGCTTAGAAGTGGTGACCTCATGTTCAGAACCGTCCACTCAGTACAGTGAGCCCAAGTTACTTATTATTGAGCAGTTGTCAACTTTAGTGCTGGAGAAGACCCTTGAGAGTCTCCTGGACAGCAAGGAGATCCAACCAGTCCATCCTAAAGGAAATCGACCCTGAATATTCATTGGGAGGGACAGATGCTGTAGCTGAAGCTCCAGTACTTTTGGCCACCCAATGGGAAGAGCTGACTCACTGGAAAAGACCCTGGTGCTGGGGAAGATTGAAGTCAGGAGGAGGGGGTAACAGAGGAGAGACGACGAGATGGTTGGATGGCATCACCGACTCAGTGGACATAAATTTGAGCGAACTCCAGGAGATGATCACAAAATGTCGGACACGACTTAGTGAATAAACAACAACAGCAATGCTGAGAGGCAGATCAGCACCCCTCCCTCGGCTCAGGGTTCCAACAGTCAGCACTCAAGCAGAGAGCTCAGCATGAGTGCTGGAATTCTCTACAAATAAGGAGCCTGACAAAGAGTGACAAACATGGCATTCAGACACCTAACTCTGTCCTTTCCTTCTTTGCTTCCCTCCCTCTCTCCTTTCTTCCATTCACCCATCTAAACTTGCATCCATCTACCCAGCATCTAATAGTGCTGATTTTGAGAAAGGCCCTGAAAATGCATAAATAAGTAAGACACAGACCTGTACATTTTGAATTTATTACAACAAGTGGACATTGGGAGAATCCAAGAGTGTGAATACCCAAGAGTTCTTTAGTGACTTCCACATCCTATTTGACCAGTAAGAAACCCAAGTCACAGAACAGATGGTGAGCCCATCCTGCTGGGTTGGAATCCGTGTCTCCTAACTGGCAGTTGAAGTCTTCATGCACCAGACTGAGGGGTCCATCCCCATGAGAGAGTAAATGTGTGTTTTATAGATTGGGTGAAATTCCATGCATTTTTTCCAAGAAACACCTGTTAGTTTTGATAAGGAGAATTATGCCTTTGATTCACAGAAAACTGGGCAAATATGTTCAGAAATAAACCAGATACATTCACCATAATGTGAAAACACGCTCTGTCAAGCAGCTGGGGCCCTGGTTTTCTCTTTCCTGGTGGGGCCAAGAGAAATGATAGTGTGTCACTTAAACCCATTAGACCTCCCTGTACCTGCCAAAATGCAGGAATGAATGGAATAACTTTTTCTCTTACTAATGCAGAATGATTTTTTTCTTACCTCATCTTCTTTCTTTCTTTTTTTAACTTGGAGCAGCCCAACCTCTGTAGGTTTAGTATG
This sequence comes from Tragulus kanchil, assembly GCA_022376925.1. NCBI lineage: Eukaryota > Metazoa > Chordata > Mammalia > Artiodactyla > Tragulidae > Tragulus > Tragulus kanchil. The sequence goes on along the minus strand of JAIOJX010000005.1, from coordinate 173,513,102 downwards.
GCTTTAGGACTGGAGAAATGAACCACATAGAGGCAAGAGACAAGGGAAGCTTGTATGTTTTTCTGTGGTGCTGATCCCCTAAAGCAGATGCTGTCATATTTCTGTTTCACCAACATGGGGCACGGTGGAGTTTTCCTAATCATCCAGGAGGACTGTTAAAGTGGAACCATTCCTTAGAGATGAAAATAACCAGCTTCTATCCCTTATTTAAAAGATAGTCACCTCTCTCACACCCTGTTACCTGGTTTCACTGAGCTTTGTTTCAGTCTAGCAGGACGGCCTTTGTCATGGCAGGCAAGGCAGAGGCTGGGTGACCCTGTCCTTGTGGACAGCCAAAGACAATTTGAGACATGTTGACAGACCAAGGACAGCTGCACTTCCACTTAGAAATCAGGGTCACATATTCCTGGTGAAGTGGTTCTAATGTCCACACACCCCTATAATTGCCAGAAACAGTCTACCTGGGCAGCTGCAGCACTGGCACCCCCAGAGCTCAGTTATGGACCCCTGTGATTCCGTGCTTCTGCTCAAGGTGGATTTGAGCACTTTTAACAGATCAGCACAATAGTTCAAGGATCAATCATTGTTTCTCCCTACTGTTCCATGTTAATTGTGATATCAAAGAGGCAGTAATCCTTTCTTAAGTTGGAAGAACATATCTGAAACCGGGATAGGATCCTATTATCACAGTAATGAGCCTTTCACAGGCCAGGCGGGGTAGCAGGTGCCTCAGTTCCTGAACTGACCCCAGTGTCCACACCCGCGAGCTTCACTAAAGCTGTTTCAGTCAGCATTCAGCCAGCCAGGTGCCCACCTTCTCGGCCTCCCACCAGGACCACTGTGGCTTCTGAGAGGCAGATGGTCCCTGGAGGATGTGGAGATGTGGCAGCAGCCTGGCCTGAGGGGGGTGGACGGAGAGGAGAAGGTAACAGCCTGCTTTTGGTGATTATTTGTCTTTAGTTCAGAGGAGAGTGGCTGGCTGAGCAGGAAGAGAAAGCGTCAGAGGCCTTCCCACCTTTTGAGAAAGAATCCAGCACCCTGTTAAAGTCTCCAACCTCAAAAGCACTCACTGTAGGAATTAAACATGGTGATAAGATTCTGGCAACAGTGCAAAAAATAAAATGAGAGAAGTTATTCATTTTTAGTTTTGTTTAATATTTATTTGTTTGACTGCACTGGGGCCTTAGTTTTTCCCGGGCACATGTGAACCCAATGGGGCCCGGTGGAGTTTTCCTAATCATCCAGGAGGACTGTTAAAGTGGAACCATTCCTTAGAGATGAAAATAACCAGCTTCTATCCCTTATTTAAAAGATAGTCACCTCTCTCACACCCTGTTACCTGGTTTCACTGAGCTTTGTTTCAGTCTAGCAGGACGGCCTTTGTCATGGCAGGCAAGGCAGAGGCTGGGTGACCCTGTCCTTGTGGACAGCCAAAGACAATTTGAGACATGTTGACAGACCAAGGACAGCTGCACTTCCACTTAGAAATCAAGGTCACATATTCCTGGTGAAGTGGTTTTAATGTCCACACACCCCTTTAATTGCCAGTAACAGTCTACCTGGGCAGCTGCAGCAATGGCACCCCCAGAGCTCAGTTATTGACCCCTGTGATTCCGTGCTTCTGCTCAAGGTGGATTTGAGCACTTTTAACAGATCAGCACAATAGTTCAAGGATCAATCATTGTTTCTCCCTACTGTTCCATGTTAATTGTGATATCAAAGAGGCAGTAATCCTTTCTTAAGTTGGAAGAACATATCTGAAACCGGGATAGGATCCTATTATCACAGTAATGAGCCTTTCACAGGCCAGGCGGGGTAGCAGGTGCCTCAGTTCCTGAACTGACCCCAGTGTCCACACCCGCGAGCTTCACTAAAGCTGTTTCAGTCAGCATTCAGCCAGCCAGGTGCCCACCTTCTCGGCCTCCCACCAGGACCACTGTGGCTTCTGAGAGGCAGATGGTCCCTGGAGGATGTGGAGATGTGGCAGCAGCCTGGCCTGAGGGGGGTGGACGGAGAGGAGAAGGTAACAGCCTGCTTTTGGTGATTATTTGTCTTTAGTTCAGAGGAGAGTGGCTGGCTGAGCAGGAAGAGAAAGCGTCAGAGGCCTTCCCACCTTTTGAGAAAGAATCCAGCACCCTGTTAAAGTCTCCAACCTCAAAAGCACTCACTGTAGGAATTAAACATGGTGATAAGATTCTGGCAACAGTGCAAAAAATAAAATGAGAGAAGTTATTCATTTTTAGTTTTGTTTAATATTTATTTGTTTGACTGCACTGGGCCTTAGTTTCGACACATGGTATCTTTGATCTTTGTTGCAGCACGCGGGATCTTTAGCTGTGGCATGTGACCTCTTAGTTGCAAAGTGTGGGATCTAGTTCCCTAATCAGGGGTCAAGCCTGGGCCCCCTGCATTGGGAGCCTGGAGTCTTAGCCACTGGGCCACCAAGGAGGTTCCTGAAATGATTGAATTTCAATCCTCAAGTTGATTTCTACATTGCCTACTCTTCATTTGTGTCTTTAACAGCTTTACAAAAAGTAGGGCAAATACAGAAAGTAGAGGAATGGCCACATGAGGGTAGTCAGCTCTTTAGAGAGTGGGTGTTGTTTTTACCTGACATTGCCTCCTCCTTCCATCCTCTAGCTTTCTTTCTCAGGAAATGTCGGAACCAGTCAGATGTGCGATGGGTGGCAGAGGTGAGGAAGAACGTTCTCTTGCTCTTCAAGCGTCCTAAGGATGCTTCATCGGTTACCAGCTAAATCATCGTGTTTTATAAAAACATCGCTTGCTCAAGTCCGTTTGGGAAACCCTGGGTTTGCTAAATGAGCTGTTTACTGAGAGGTTCTTAGGACCTTCGTTATGCCAACGAGTGTATTTGTGCAAGTTCTGCCAACCTGCTTGGGCTCTGGACTATCAGCATTTCATAGGACAGGCGTCATGAGGAACACGCATTAGGAAGAGTTGTTCTGGCCCAAGGGCTCTGGAGACATTTAAAAAATGTCTGTTTTAGATGTTTTCCAGTGGGAAAGGACAGATAGGGTATGGATAGCTGTAATCTCCTACTTCCAATAAGGAGGAGTAGGAGTGGGGATTCTGGGTTCCCATTGGGCAGTCTTCTCAGGAGCCCCGAAACTCCCACAATGGAATGGCCACCAGGCCCTAGGCATGGAACATCCTTCACTCATAATTCAACAATAAAAAACTAGCTGATCTCTGAAGGAAAGGGAAGAGTGGATGTTTGTCTGCTGCTGCCTGACCTGGGCATGGAAACCCACTCCAGTATTCTTGCCTGGAGAATCCCATGGACCAAGGAGCCTGGTGGGCTACAGTCAATAGGGTTGCAAAGAGTCAGACACACCTGAAGGGACTGAGCACACACACACACACACTCGTGTCTTGCCCAGGTCCCTTTCTATTTCCTACCAGCGTGCCAAGTTCCTTCTAGGCTTATGTCACTGTGGCCAGCCTTGTGGGGATAAATACAGATGCCTGCTTCCCATCTGGGGAGTTGACGTGGTCCGTGGGCAGATTTCCTGCCAGCCCCTTCCTCTTCCTGCTTTGTACAGTCAGCATGTATCCTCAAGGTGACTTGCTGGTTGCTCTCATCCAGAACTTTGACCCTGGAGTGAGTACCAAGGGTAAAAAAATAATCACAGGTCAGATGGCTCAATGTTCTTACCTTCCTTTTTTAGATTTTTATTTTATTATGAGTTTTTTTTTAAATTGAAGCATAGTTGATAAAACCATTCTCAACTCTCTTGGCCATCTAGTTCCCAGGAGCCCATTTGGTTCCTGCAGGTTCCACATTCTCAGTCCTCTCTAGAGCTCCAAGTTGCACTGGCTTATTATGCAAGATAAAAAAATTGAAATTGAAGATTAGCCAGCTAAATCATCGTGTTTTATAAAACATCGCTTGCTCAAGTCCGTTTGGGAAACCCTGGGTTTGCTAAATGAGCTGTTTACTGAGAGGTTCTTAGGACCTTCGTTATGCCAACGAGTGTATTTGTGCAAGTTCTGCCAACCTGCTTGGGCTCTGGACTATCAGCATTTCATAGGACAGGCGTCATGAGGAACACGCATTAGGAAGAGTTGTTCTGGCCCAAGGGCTCTGGAGACATTTAAAAAATGTCTGTTTTAGATGTTTTCCAGTGGGAAAGGACAGATAGGGTATGGATAGCTGTAATCTCCTACTTCCAATAAGGAGGAGTAGGAGTGGGGATTCTGGGTTCCCATTGGGCAGTCTTCTCAGGAGCCCCGAAACTCCCACAATGGAATGGCCACCAGGCCCTAGGCATGGAACATCCTTCACTCATAATTCAACAATAAAAAACTAGCTGATCTCTGAAGGAAAGGGAAGAGTGGATGTTTGTCTGCTGCTGCCTGACCTGGGCATGGAAACCCACTCCAGTATTCTTGCCTGGAGAATCCCATGGACCAAGGAGCCTGGTGGGCTACAGTCAATAGGGTTGCAAAGAGTCAGACACACCTGAAGGGACTGAGCACACACACACACACACTCGTGTCTTGCCCAGGTCCCTTTCTATTTCCTACCAGCGTGCCAAGTTCCTTCTAGGCTTATGTCACTGTGGCCAGCCTTGTGGGGATAAATACAGATGCCTGCTTCCCATCTGGGGAGTTGACGTGGTCCGTGGGCAGATTTCCTGCCAGCCCCTTCCTCTTCCTGCTTTGTACAGTCAGCATGTATCCTCAAGGTGACTTGCTGGTTGCTCTCATCCAGAACTTTGACCCTGGAGTGAGTACCAAGGGTAAAAAAATAATCACAGGTCAGATGGCTCAATGTTCTTACCTTCCTTTTTTAGATTTTTATTTTATTATGAGTTTTTTTTTAAATTGAAGCATAGTTGATAAAACCATTCTCAACTCTCTTGGCCATCTAGTTCCCAGGAGCCCATTTGGTTCCTGCAGGTTCCACATTCTCAGTCCTCTCTAGAGCTCCCCAAGTTGCACTGGCTTAGGTTAGCCAGAGGCAATCATGTTACAACTCTGAATGGAAAACAGACCAACAAAGGACCAGATCCTCCAGCGACAGAGCTTGCAAATCCTGGGAAGACTTTAGCACCTACTTGCTGCATTGACCAAGGAGGTTCCTCATCTCTTTGCCTTAATGGGTGGCGGACCCCAATTTGCAGCTATGAAGTCATTTATTCAGCAAATATTGATTGGGCAAAGGAGAGCCCGCAGGAGGAGAGTGGAGAGGGTTTGGTGTGAGTGGATGGAGAAGACCTCAGAATAGACAGCACTGGAGAGACGTGAATGAGACAAGTGAGCTATGTAGACATTTCAGGGAGAGTGAAATCCTGTAATCGGGCAAACAGAGGATTGAGAAGAGCAGGGAGGCCAGTCTGGAACTGATGAACAAGGGGTGGGGGATAGCATCACAGATGGGGGGTCCCTGAGCCCATGGTGGAGCCATTAGCTTTTACTCGAGCTGACGTCTGGACCCAGGGATGGCAGGGGAGAGAGCACTCCTACCTGGGTGCTGACACAGTTTTCCACAGTCCACAGCAACACTGAATGGAGGTCTTGTCCCGTAGTCCTTGGAGCAGCTGGTGGGGCAGGAATGGGGCCTGAGGCCTTGGGCTGGGCTGTTTGTTCTAACTTCTGGGGCTCCTCTGGAGGGAAATTGCATAGAGCATTTTGAAGTCAGATTATATTGTTAGTATTTCATGTGAGGCTTTCCAATTTGCTACTTAATTTGTAGCAATGGAAAGTATGTATGGGGCTCCTCTGGAGGAAATTGCCTGCCAGCCCCTTCCTCTTCCTGCTTTGTACAGTCAGCATGTATCCTCAAGGTGACTTGCTGGTTGCTCTCATCCAGAACTTTGACCCTGGAGTGAGTACCAAGGGTAAAAAAATAATCACAGGTCAGATGGCTCAATGTTCTTACCTTCCTTTTTTAGATTTTTATTTTATTATGAGTTTTTTTTTAAATTGAAGCATAGTTGATAAAACCATTCTCAACTCTCTTGGCCATCTAGTTCCCAGGAGCCCATTTGGTTCCTGCAGGTTCCACATTCTCAGTCCTCTCTAGAGCTCCCCAAGTTGCACTGGCTTAGGTTAGCCAGAGGCAATCATGTTACAACTCTGAATGGAAAACAGACCAACAAAGGACCAGATCCTCCAGCGACAGAGCTTGCAAATCCTGGGAAGACTTTAGCACCTACTTGCTGCATTGACCAAGGAGGTTCCTCATCTCTTTGCCTTAATGGGTGGCGGACCCCAATTTGCAGCTATGAAGTCATTTATTCAGCAAATATTGATTGGGCAAAGGAGAGCCCGCAGGAGGAGAGTGGAGAGGGTTTGGTGTGAGTGGATGGAGAAGACCTCAGAATAGACAGCACTGGAGAGACGTGAATGAGACAAGTGAGCTATGTAGACATTTCAGGGAGAGTGAAATCCTGTAATCGGGCAAACAGAGGATTGAGAAGAGCAGGGAGGCCAGTCTGGAACTGATGAACAAGGGGTGGGGGATAGCATCACAGATGGGGGGTCCCTGAGCCCATGGTGGAGCCATTAGCTTTTACTCGAGCTGACGTCTGGACCCAGGGATGGCAGGGGAGAGAGCACTCCTACCTGGGTGCTGACACAGTTTTCCACAGTCCACAGCAACACTGAATGGAGGTCTTGTCCCGTAGTCCTTGGAGCAGCTGGTGGGGCAGGAATGGGGCCTGAGGCCTTGGGCTGGGCTGTTTGTTCTAACTTCTGGGGCTCCTCTGGAGGGAAATTGCATAGAGCATTTTGAAGTCAGATTATATTGTTAGTATTTCATGTGAGGCTTTCCAATTTGCTACTTAATTTGTAGCAATGGAAAGTATGTAGGAAAATATGGGCTTGCACATGTAAATTAAATGGTTTTATGTCAAGTAGATTTCTGAAGGGCTGTTGAGTCACTTTGCATAATAGGAGTGTGTGCACCTCTCTGCTCAGCGTGGTGGGTGCTGTCTGAGCTGGGGACCGTGGCCACGTGTCGGGGCTTTCTGAATGCTTTTCATGGTTTCTGGGGAAACAAGAGACTGCTGAGTGGTGACAAGGGGCTGCTGAAGGAAGGGGGAAAGATTTTAGAGGGCAGGGGTCCTTGGAACTCCCGACACTTGACAGATAGTTCTGTGTGCTAGGTCGGTCATGGGCTCTGTAGGATGTTAGCAGCACCTCTAGTTATGAACACCACCAATGTCTCTGACATTGGCCACTGTCTCCTAAAAGGTAAAAGTTTGTGTATGAAATAGATAACTCTTAAGAACCTGCTGTGTAGCACAGGGAACTCTGCTCAGTGCTCTGTGATGGTCTATATGGGAAAGAATCTTAGAGCGGATGTGTGTAACAGAGCCACTCTGCTGTGCACCTGAGGCCAGCACAGCACTGGGCATCAACTGTGCTCCAATACACCTTTTTAAGAAATAGTGCATCAACTGTGCTCCAATACACCTTTTTAAGAAATAGAAGGCAAAATTGTCCCAGTTGAAAACTACTAGCATATAGAGTGTCCAGACTTAAAAACAACAGTAGTAGAAAGAGAATATCTGGATTTTTTCCCCTTGTTTACAAAGAAGAGACAGCAGCACCGGCTAGTGGGCAGAGAGTAATAAAGGGTATGAAGTTGGGTACAGGTCCCCTTTCTAAGCCTCATGACATTATTGATCAGTTGAACTGGAGAAGGCTGATCTCCATGAAGTTTATTTATTTATTTTATTGAAGTGTGTTGTAGTTTATTGAAGTATAGTTAATCTACACTGTTATACTAATTTATGATGTACAGCAAAGTGATTCATGTATGTGAATATATGTGTGATTCGTGTATATGTATGTATATGTGTATATATACACACACACACACACATATAAATTCTTTTCTCGTATTCTTTTCCATTATGGCTTTTCATATGATATTGAATATAGTCCTTGTGCTATATAGTAGGACCTTGTTGCTTGTCCATTGTCTATATAATAGTTTGTATTTGCTAATCCCAAACTCCCAATCCATCTCTCCTTCACCTTCCTCCCCCTTGTCAACCACAAGTCTATTCTACTCTATTCTAGAGTTTATTTTAATGATTTGCATTTACTCAACAATAACTTTTTGATTGCCACTCTGTCCCAGGGCGAAGGGTGGGATTAAGAGTCAGAATGAACCAAAAATAACCACTGGAGAGCTTCCCTGGTGGTCCAGTGGGTAAAGAATCTGCCTTGCACTGAAAGGGGTGCAGGTTCAATCCATGGCATGGGAAGATCCCACAAGCAGGGGAGCGGCTGGATTGGTATGTCCAATTATGAGCCAGCGCTCTGGAGCGCATGTGCCCAGAGCCGATGCTCTGCTACAGTAGAGGCCACTGCAATGGAAGGCCCACACAGGCCAAAGAACAAAGATGGATGAAAATAAATAAATGAAAGACCAATTAAAAAAAAAAAGTGGCCAAAAATAACCCCTGGAGACAATTCTAGTACTTGATGCACTGGGCCACGATGAGGGCGAAAGTGGATGGTAGGAAGACAGAGGGGAGGAACATGCCACCAGCCCGCAGGAGGGAGAGCCCAGGAATGTATCTGTTCAACGGGGCATCGAGGAATTACATGTGAGTGTAAGCCAGGTAGGGAATGGAGATGGGCCAGAAGTGGTAAAAATGGCAGAAAACAGTATCCCCTAAGGCCAAGAAGCAAGAGAGAGTGCTGTGCCTTTGCGTTCTGAGAACTCCTGAAGTGTGAAATAGTGGTAGAGTATGAAAAGCGGATATTGATACATGAAAGCAAAGTCAGCAGAATTCTCTCTAAAATTCTCTGCCTATACTAAGTTAATCATATGGAAGAATTTTGATTAATGTCAAGAATGAGTGGAATGACTCAGGAAAACAATCCATAAGGTTGTCAGACTGATAAGTAAATTGGGGACTCTTTTTCATGACAGATGCCACTAAAAATAAATATACCATATGTCATCATTATCATAATAAAAAATCAACATTTATTCATTCCTTCCATGCACAAAGCACAGATGGCAACAATAGAAGGGGAGGAACACTTGAAACAAACATGACTTCATTCACTCAGAAGATATTGATGGAGCACCTGCTGTGTGCCCATTGTGAGCCAGCAAGCACTGAAGACACGTAGATTTCACATCGGCCCTGACCTGAAGGAGCAGGGGGTCTAACAAAGGTCAATTAATGACTGGTTTCATCATCTAAAAATGTGTTGTGCAAATTGAAGAGAAACATATTAAGACTTTACTCCATCAATGTGCAAAGGACAAAACAGATGCAACTAGAAAGCATACAGAAAATACTTAGCCTCATCTTAAACATTTAAATTAATTCACAGTATGTCTGTTGAAATTGAACATTGAAATGGTCCGGTAAACTAGGAAAACCTACTGGGAAGAAATAATTCAACAGAAGGAAAGCAACCATATACTTGAAGATGTCTGTTGAAATATTTTCTATTTTAAGAAAAATCAGAAGCAATCTAAAAGCTTAAGAGTAGGGAAAATATCACATAAATTTTGATAATACACTGAATCAAATATTATGTTCATTTAATATAGAAGTTATGAATAAGTTGCAGTAATGCAAGGCATATTGTACTGCTTATGTCAAATTAAAAATCAGTGGCTAATTGAACATGTGAAATAAAGACCAGGCAGAGATGCATTAAGTTTATAATTGTTGAGTTAGTTAGGAATGTAAATCATTCTTCTCTTTCCATTTACTGAAATTTATAAAATATCTGTATGGCTTCTATAAGTTTAAAATCAAACAAATCAAAACAAAGGATCTAAGCCAGGTAGGGAATGGAGATGGGCCAGAAGTGGTAAAATGAAACGTCCCTGATTTGGGAACTCATGAAGTGTGAAATAGTGGTAGAGTATGAAAAGCGGATATTGATACATGAAAGCAAAGTCAGCAGAATTCTCTCTAAAATTCTCTGCCTATACTAAGTTAATCATATGGAAGAATTTTGATTAATGTCAAGAATGAGTGGAATGACTCAGGAAAACAATCCATAAGGTTGTCAGACTGATAAGTAAATTGGGGACTCTTTTTCATGACAGATGCCACTAAAAATAAATATACCATATGTCATCATTATCATAATAAAAAATCAACATTTATTCATTCCTTCCATGCACAAAGCACAGATGGCAACAATAGAAGGGGAGGAACACTTGAAACAAACATGACTTCATTCACTCAGAAGATATTGATGGAGCACCTGCTGTGTGCCCATTGTGAGCCAGCAAGCACTGAAGACACGTAGATTTCACATCGGCCCTGACCTGAAGGAGCAGGGGGTCTAACAAAGGTCAATTAATGACTGGTTTCATCATCTAAAAATGTGTTGTGCAAATTGAAGAGAAACATATTAAGACTTTACTCCATCAATGTGCAAAGGACAAAACAGATGCAACTAGAAAGCATACAGAAAATACTTAGCCTCATCTTAAACATTTAAATTAATTCACAGTATGTCTGTTGAAATTGAACATTGAAATGGTCCGGTAAACTAGGAAAACCTACTGGGAAGAAATAATTCAACAGAAGGAAAGCAACCATATACTTGAAGATGTCTGTTGAAATATTTTCTATTTTAAGAAAAATCAGAAGCAATCTAAAAGCTTAAGAGTAGGGAAAATATCACATAAATTTTGATAATACACTGAATCAAATATTATGTTCATTTAATATAGAAGTTATGAATAAGTTGCAGTAATGCAAGGCATATTGTACTGCTTATGTCAAATTAAAAATCAGTGGCTAATTGAACATGTGAAATAAAGACCAGGCAGAGATGCATTAAGTTTATAATTGTTGAGTTAGTTAGGAATGTAAATCATTCTTCTCTTTCCATTTACTGAAATTTATAAAATATCTGTATGGCTTCTATAAGTTTAAAATCAAACAAATCAAAACAAAGGATTAACAGTAAGCCTCTCTAGCATTTTTCTCCTCTCTGACCAGCCTGGATTTGCTGACTTTTCCTTCTCTTTGCTGCATCCACCCTCCAAGTAAGGTCTTCCATATTTTTTTGATTTCTGTCATGGAAACAGGAGAGAGGACTGGATTGGGGTATAGAAAGATGGTCAGGAAACGATACTTAAGGAATACAAATAAAGTTGTTGAATTATTTTAAAATTCCTTTAGCTTCAATGGACTATATGCTTTTGCTCAAGAAACTGTTATGTAGGTGAATCATAAGAGTGACAAATTTGATAACAAATTTTATTATAGTTTAAATTTTGTTAGCATGTGTATTTTTATTTTTGAATTGGCATAGCTGACTTACAGCATTCTATTAGTTTCAGGTGTATAGCATGTGGTTCAATATTTTTACAGATTATATTCCATTAAAGTTATTATAAGAAAATTGCTATAATTTCCTATGCTATGCAATATATTGTATTGCTTAGTTGTTTTATACATAATAGTTTGTATCTGTTAATCCTACACCCCAGATTTGCTCCTGCCCACTTCCCTCTCCCTTTAACTGTGGGGAAACAAACCAGTGAAGGTTTTCTCAGCTTTGACCAAGCCAGGAGAAAAACTTGGAAATGAAAGAACTAAGAGAAAAACAAGTTGATTCGATTCACATGGGCTCGTTAGCGGGGGTCACCCTGATCAGCACCAGGTGGGAGAGCTGCTGTGGACTGTGGAACACTGGGTCAGCACGTGTTAGAACGCTGCATGCGCACGCAGAACAGATGCCTAAACTTCTTGCCGGTCTAGTGGCCCCCCAGCTGCAGTGTGCCCTTTACATTGAGGAGATAACATAAGCAATTTAGAGTCACGAGGGAAATTATTGATCAGGGCTGTGACCGACTCCCAGCCCATGCTAATATCATTCCCTACAAACACCCGGATGCTTAAGCACTCAGTAAAAGCAGACTGGGGAATGTGTTCGCGGCCTTGACCCAGGAGGTCTTGAGCCCCTGTTCCCATCCTCTCTCTCGGTCTATGGGTGTATTTCTTAATGTCTCACCACACCCACTATTGTCTATGCACCTGACTGACCTACCACGGCATTTAACTAGTTTGTTTTCTGTATCTGACCAGCCTGGATTTGCTGACTTTTCCTTCTCTTTGCTGCATCCACCCTCCAAGTAAGGTCTTCCATATTTTTTTGATTTCTGTCATGGAAACAGGAGAGAGGACTGGATTGGGGTATAGAAAGATGGTCAGGAAACGATACTTAAGGAATACAAATAAAGTTGTTGAATTATTTTAAAATTCCTTTAGCTTCAATGGACTATATGCTTTTGCTCAAGAAACTGTTATGTAGGTGAATCATAAGAGTGACAAATTTGATAACAAATTTTATTATAGTTTAAATTTTGTTAGCATGTGTATTTTTATTTTTGAATTGGCATAGCTGACTTACAGCATTCTATTAGTTTCAGGTGTATAGCATGTGGTTCAATATTTTTACAGATTATATTCCATTAAAGTTATTATAAGAAAATTGCTATAATTTCCTATGCTATGCAATATATTGTATTGCTTAGTTGTTTTATACATAATAGTTTGTATCTGTTAATCCTACACCCCAGATTTGCTCCTGCCCACTTCCCTCTCCCTTTAACTGTGGGGAAACAAACCTGTGCAGGCTTTCTTAGCTTTGACCAAGCCAGGAGAAAAACTTGGAAATGAATGAACTAAGAAAAAAACAAGTTGATTCGATTCACATGGGCTCGTTAGCGGGGGTCACCCTGATCAGCACCAGGTGGGAGAGCTGCTGTGGACTGTGGAACACTGGGTCAGCACGTGTTAGAACGCTGCATGCGCACGCAGAACAGATGCCTAAACTTCTTGCCGGTCTAGTGGCCCCCCAGCTGCAGTGTGCCCTTTACATTGAGGAGATAACATAAGCAATTTAGAGTCACGAGGGAAATTATTGATCAGGGCTGTGACCGACTCCCAGCCCATGCTAATATCATTCCCTACAAACACCCGGATGCTTAAGCACTCAGTAAAAGCAGACTGGGGAATGTGTTCGCGGCCTTGACCCAGGAGGTCTTGAGCCCCTGTTCCCATCCTCTCTCTCGGTCTATGGGTGTATTTCTTAATGTCTCACCACACCCACTATTGTCTATGCACCTGACTGACCTACCACGGCATTTAACTAGTTTGTTTTCTGTATCTGTAAATCTGGTTCTGTTTTGCATATATGTTCATATGTTTCATTTTTTTTATATATTCCACATATTAGTGACATCATACAGTATCGGTCCTTGCCTGACTTATTTCACCAAACATGTTATTCTCTAGGTCTACCACATTACTGCAAATGAAAGAAGTTCATTCTGTTTTGTGACTAACATTCCATTATGTGTTTACACATAATGAAACACACACACACATACACACATATATCACATCTTCTTTACCCATTTGTTTCTGTTGATGAGCACTTTGATTGCTTCCATATTTTATAAACAGTGCTGCTATGAACATTGGAGTGCACTTGTCATTTCAAATTAGTGCTTCCATTTTGGAGGAATGTATCCCCAGGAGGGAAATGGCTGGATCATATGGTAACTCCACATTTAGGTTTTGAGGACCCTCCCTACAGTCTTCCACAGCGGCGGCGCCAACTCACATTCCCACCCACAGTGTTGCCTCTTTTCTGCATCTTTGCCAACGTTTATTATTTGTAGATGTTTTGATGATGGCCATTCTGACAGGTGTGAGTAATATTTCATGTTGATTTGATCTGCATTTCTCTAATAATTAGCAATGTTGAGTATTAGTGGGAAACAATCCAGATGTCCATCAAGAGTGACATGGGTAACTGCATTGTGGCGATAAAAAGGAGCAAGCTCCTGCCCCACATGGCATGATGGGGAGCGTCAGGCCGAACAAGAGGCGCCAAATGCAAAGGTGTGCACACCGTAGGCTCCCCTTATACACACTTCAAACGGCAAGCAGGCCTCTGGTTCTGCTGGAGGTCACAGTGACTGACGTGGGGTGAGGATGAAGGAGGGTGACATAAGGGAGCCTCACACTGCTTAAAAGTCATTGCGGGGACTGTCCAGATGCATTCACTCTGTAAAAGTTATCAAGCTATACACTGTGATTAGTTCTTTTTTCAGTAAAAAGGAATCAAAGCCCTTTGAGTCGTAGAACAGACTGGGCTACTAGATTCTTGTCTTTGAGCAAATATAAGATTTTATTTAAAATAAGGAATGGTACTTTCCTTATAGTCCACTGGTTAAGACATCACACTTCCACTACAGGAGGCACAAGTTCGATCCCTGGTCAGTGAACTGAGATCCCACATGCCCCACAGCATGGCCAAAAAATAGGACTAGAGGAATAAATAAAATATCGGTCCTTGCCTGACTTATTTCACCAAACATGTTATTCTCTAGGTCTACCACATTACTGCAAATGAAAGAAGTTCATTCTGTTTTGTGACTAACATTCCATTATGTGTTTACACATAATGAAACACACACACACATACACACATATATCACATCTTCTTTACCCATTTGTTTCTGTTGATGAGCACTTTGATTGCTTCCATATTTTATAAACAGTGCTGCTATGAACATTGGAGTGCACTTGTCATTTCAAATTAGTGCTTCCATTTTGGAGGAATGTATCCCCAGGAGGGAAATGGCTGGATCATATGGTAACTCCACATTTAGGTTTTGAGGACCCTCCCTACAGTCTTCCACAGCGGCGGCGCCAACTCACATTCCCACCCACAGTGTTGCCTCTTTTCTGCATCTTTGCCAACGTTTATTATTTGTAGATGTTTTGATGATGGCCATTCTGACAGGTGTGAGTAATATTTCATGTTGATTTGATCTGCATTTCTCTAATAATTAGCAATGTTGAGTATTAGTGGGAAACAATCCAGATGTCCATCAAGAGTGACATGGGTAACTGCATTGTGGCGATAAAAAGGAGCAAGCTCCTGCCCCACATGGCATGATGGGGAGCGTCAGGCCGAACAAGAGGCGCCAAATGCAAAGGTGTGCACACCGTAGGCTCCCTTATACACACTTCAAACGGCAAGCAGGCCTCTGGTTCTGCTGGAGGTCACAGTGACTGACGTGGGGTGAGGATGAAGGAGGGTGACATAAGGGAGCCTCACACTGCTTAAAAGTCATTGCGGGGACTGTCCAGATGCATTCACTCTGTAAAAGTTATCAAGCTATACACTGTGATTAGTTCTTTTTTCAGTAAAAAGGAATCAAAGCCCTTTGAGTCGTAGAACAGACTGGGCTACTAGATTCTTGTCTTTGAGCAAATATAAGATTTTATTTAAAATAAGGAATGGTACTTTCCTTATAGTCCACTGGTTAAGACATCACACTTCCACTACAGGAGGCACAAGTTCGATCCCTGGTCAGTGAACTGAGATCCCACATGCCCCACAGCATGGCCAAAAAATAGGACTAGAGGAATAAATAAAATATGGAAGGAGACGTCCAGCCTGTATCCAGGTAAGTGGAAAATTTGGCCAGGCAGGCAGAGGTACTTGTTGAGAATGAGGATGATCAAACACAACGGTGATTCGTAGGGAAGTCCGGGGCCTCTTAGAATCTTCAAAAGGGAAACAACGTCCTAGCACTAAAACAGCTTCCATATCAAAGTCAGGAGCAAAGCTAGATTAGATAATGTAATGCATTGATTCTAAGATGCACACTTTTTCACATTTTAATATCTGAAACCTTAATGTATCGTAAAGTCTATAGCACTTTGCAATTAATGGTACTGTCTGTCTTTCTTAGGTCCAGAAAATAATGGTGCATCAATATAAGATTGTAAGGTTGAAAGGCACCTTCAGTTTGATGAAATATGGTAATAAAACCCCTTGTAGCTTCAAGATTTCCTTCTGAGCCTCATAGTGAGGGATGCTTATTCCCTTAGGAAAGCATTTTCTATCTCTCCTGAGGGTTGTTCCACAAGCAGGTCAGAAGGGGCATCATCCATTATGGGCCACTCAATAAATATTAAGCATCAACGATGGCCCACAGCCAGCTCTGAATAGAAATTGGCATACGTTAACATTTATTGCTCATGGATTTTGTGACTGATGAGTTCCCTCCACCCGCCTCTTGCTCACTGTTCAATCCACGTCTGTAATGGCAAATCCAAAGTAGGACAGAGAGTCTGCGTTAGATGATGCTTTTCTCTGAAAAGATAAAGAGAGGATGAGAGAGCCGATCAGCCTGGCAGAACGAGAGGAGCCCAGGGCGCAGACAAGGACAGAGGTCTTGGTATCAAGGCTCCTCGCCCTGGCAAAACCACAGGAGTCACTCAAGTCAATGAGGCACAGCGCTGGGGAATGCTTTGCTTGCAGAGAATGAATTGAGGTGCTTGTGTATCCGCGCGTGTTGATACCCAGACACTGAATGGTCAGCCGTGAAATATACACCTGCAAGGAAGACTGGCCCTGGACTGGAGGGGTGTCAGAGCCTCGGGTGTGGTGACTCGGCCCAGTGACTGGGAAGAGTCCAAACCAGCTGCATGGGTGCGGGCACGGCGTCTCCGTGTGGGTTTCTAGGTCGGTGGTTTTGGTTTGCAGTGCAGCTAGCTTTTGCCAATCTGTGAGCAGGACATTCTTTTCACGGACACCCTGGGGAAAGGAGTGGGGATCTAGCACTGGTTTTATAACACTCCCTGGCTGGAGATCAGATTGGAAGACATGCCCTAGATTTTCTCATTTGGGGTGGGTATAAGTGTCTAATTGGGGGAAGTTAAAGAGGAGGCCACTCAAAGAAAATTCACCCAGCAGATAGAAATGTGTACAGTTGTATACAGTGTGTGTTTTCCTTTGTCGCTTTTCAGGTTATGAGAATCAGGAGACAGTTTCTCTTGGTAGGAATTAAGTCACTTTGGTTTTCTGACGGCAAATGGCGCCCAGCCAGTTTAGTAGAAACACAGCCCAGGGATTTAAGTCTCCCTTGTCTTTCAAGGTAGATGAAGAAGTCACAGGCGGGGGAGGAGCAGGAAGCAAGACGCCAGGTCACACATCAGTGTTTCAGCCCCGCTTTGCTAGAGCACTGAGATCACTGGGTCAAGGACGGAGGACTTGATGGTATTTTTCTTTCTGCCTGAGATTCAGTTAGGAGGTGACAAGCAAAGGGCAAGGGTCGGAGGTTCTGTTCTTCCAGTGGCCACAAGCTTGACTTTCACCATGAATGGCCATTAATTAAGGAGATGGATTGTACAGACCAGAAGGATGAGGCTAGGATACCCCAGGGCCCTGCCCTGCCCTTCAGGTTTCAGTTTATGGATAAGGAGCCACCACGCTGCTGATCAAGGAAGGATGGAAGTCGCAGGGAGTCCGTGCAACCTGATGGCCTTCCTGCTTTTGGCCACGTCTACAAGCCTTCCTGCCTCTCAACATCCTCTCAAGTCTCAGCTGCTGTCCTGGACATATGCCAGCTGGATGCAAGGCTCTCCGGAGACTCAGTGGGATGGGTTGGCTCGTATTTGAATGATTCCTTGCTGTGCCTCACCTCCCACCCAGGTGAGCCCTGAAAACCTATCCCCTCAGACAGCTCGATGTGGGTCACCTACTGCTTGATGTGGGGGAGGTCACTTCGGACATAGAAGCAGAGGTGGTGGCCAGTACTTCATTATTAAGTCAACAGCCATCAGTTTAAGTGTGAGGCTGGCAGATTTGAGTGCATATTTTCAGAGCTAGTTTATTCCACTCGCAGAACAGACAAAAGGCTCGTGGCTTGAGGGGAGGATACAGTCAGACAAGAATGGCAGAGGATCAAGAGATTCTCAGCTTCTGGCTGATCTCAAGCACCAGCAGTGGGGGGCCTGTGCACCTACTGTCCAGCGGAAATGTGCTCACTTGTGCCCTGAGACATCACTCAGCCTCCGTCCAGCCATTCAAACCCCATGTCGTGGGCACAGTGTGTGTTTTCCTTTGTCGCTTTTCAGGTTAGAAAGGCAGTTTCTCTTGGTAGGAATTAAGTCACTTTGGTTTCTGACGGCAAATGGCGCCCAGCCAGTTTAGTAGAAACACAGCCCAGGGATTTAAGTCTCCCTTGTCTTTCAAGGTAGATGAAGAAGTCACAGGCGGGGGAGGAGCAGGAAGCAAGACGCCAGGTCACACATCAGTGTTTCAGCCCCGCTTTGCTAGAGCACTGAGATCACTGGGTCAAGGACGGAGGACTTGATGGTATTTTTCTTTCTGCCTGAGATTCAGTTAGGAGGTGACAAGCAAAGGGCAAGGGTCGGAGGTTCTGTTCTTCCAGTGGCCACAAGCTTGACTTTCACCATGAATGGCCATTAATTAAGGAGATGGATTGTACAGACCAGAAGGATGAGGCTAGGATACCCCAGGGCCCTGCCCTGCCCTTCAGGTTTCAGTTTATGGATAAGGAGCCACCACGCTGCTGATCAAGGAAGGATGGAAGTCGCAGGGAGTCCGTGCAACCTGATGGCCTTCCTGCTTTTGGCCACGTCTACAAGCCTTCCTGCCTCTCAACATCCTCTCAAGTCTCAGCTGCTGTCCTGGACATATGCCAGCTGGATGCAAGGCTCTCCGGAGACTCAGTGGGATGGGTTGGCTCGTATTTGAATGATTCCTTGCTGTGCCTCACCTCCCACCCAGGTGAGCCCTGAAAACCTATCCCCTCAGACAGCTCGATGTGGGTCACCTACTGCTTGATGTGGGGGAGGTCACTTCGGACATAGAAGCAGAGGTGGTGGCCAGTACTTCATTATTAAGTCAACAGCCATCAGTTTAAGTGTGAGGCTGGCAGATTTGAGTGCATATTTTCAGAGCTAGTTTATTCCACTCGCAGAACAGACAAAAGGCTCGTGGCTTGAGGGGAGGATACAGTCAGACAAGAATGGCAGAGGATCAAGAGATTCTCAGCTTCTGGCTGATCTCAAGCACCAGCAGTGGGGGGCCTGTGCACCTACTGTCCAGCGGAAATGTGCTCACTTGTGCCCTGAGACATCACTCAGCCCTCCGTCCAGCCATTCCAGAGGATAACCCCCTGTCCAATGGTCTGGGTCACTCAGAAGCACCCAATCACTGAGGCCAAGGTCTCAGATACCAGTAAAGACAGCAGTGCCCTCATGGGAGGTTCCCAGCACGTGGCCAAGTTGGTACCACGTGAAAACTGGGGATTCCATGAAGCTGTGACAACATGAACTACATAGGATATACCTCAAGCCTAATCTTGGCATTCTTGGGACTGTTCTCTGCTTCTCTACTGTCATAAGGCCTTTCCCTTCTTTTATGGAAAATACAGAGATCAGAGGAGAGGCTGTACCTCTCCCAGTGGGGAGAGATCATGTCTTGACTCACCTCTGAGTCTTCACAAGATCGAGTAATCATACATACTGATAAAAGATGTTTTCTGAATAACTACAAGAAACCTTAAGTAATTTCGTTAGAGAATAAAATGTAAGGAAATTAAAAGTATGAGTCAGATCACTGTATTTAGATATATTTTATAGCATTGCTTCAAATGCATCTTCTTTTGTAGGTAATTTACTGAAGTCATATTATGAAATATTACTAGTAAGTATAGTAACTTGGACTTTCAGTTCAGTTCAGTCTCTCAGTTGTGTCCAGCTCTTTGTGACCTCATGGACTGTGGCCTGCTAGGCTTCCCTGCCATTCATTATCTCCCAGAGCTTGCCCAAACTCACGTCCATTGACTCAATGATGCCGTACAACCATCTCGTCCTCTGTCAACTCCTTCCCCTTCTGCCTTCTATTTTTCCCAGCATCAGGGTCTTTTCCAGTGAGTCATCTCTTCACATCAGGTGGCCAAAGTATCAGAGCTTCAGCTTCAGCATCAGTCCTTCCAATGAATATTCAGAGTTGATTTCCCTTAGGATTAATTGGTTTGATCTCCTGATTGACTCTCAAGAGTCTTGATGTGGGGAGGTCAGACAGGCTTCACAAAGTTTAAGTGTGAGGCTGGCAGATTTGAGTGCATATTTTCAGAGCTAGTTTATTCCACTCAGAACAGACAACAGGATCGTGGCTTGAGGGGAGGATACAGTCAGACAAGAATGGCAGAGGATCAAGAGATTCTCAGCTTCTGGCTGATCTCAAGCACCAGCAGTGGGGGGCCTGTGCACCTACTGTCCAGCGGAAATGTGCTCACTTGTGCCCTGAGACATCACTCAGCCCTCCGTCCAGCCATTCCAGAGGATAACCCCCTGTCCAATGGTCTGGGTCACTCAGAAGCACCCAATCACTGAGGCCAAGGTCTCAGATACCAGTAAAGACAGCAGTGCCCTCATGGGAGGTTCCCAGCACGTGGCCAAGTTGGTACCACGTGAAAACTGGGGATTCCATGAAGCTGTGACAACATGAACTACATAGGATATACCTCAAGCCTAATCTTGGCATTCTTGGGACTGTTCTCTGCTTCTCTACTGTCATAAGGCCTTTCCCTTCTTTTATGGAAAATACAGAGATCAGAGGAGAGGCTGTACCTCTCCCAGTGGGGAGAGATCATGTCTTGACTCACCTCTGAGTCTTCACAAGATCGAGTAATCATACATACTGATAAAAGATGTTTTCTGAATAACTACAAGAAACCTTAAGTAATTTCGTTAGAGAATAAAATGTAAGGAAATTAAAAGTATGAGTCAGATCACTGTATTTAGATATATTTTATAGCATTGCTTCAAATGCATCTTCTTTTGTAGGTAATTTACTGAAGTCATATTATGAAATATTACTAGTAAGTATAGTAACTTGGACTTTCAGTTCAGTTCAGTCTCTCAGTTGTGTCCAGCTCTTTGTGACCTCATGGACTGTGGCCTGCTAGGCTTCCCTGCCATTCATTATCTCCCAGAGCTTGCCCAAACTCACGTCCATTGACTCAATGATGCCGTACAACCATCTCGTCCTCTGTCAACTCCTTCCCCTTCTGCCTTCTATTTTTCCCAGCATCAGGGTCTTTTCCAGTGAGTCATCTCTTCACATCAGGTGGCCAAAGTATCAGAGCTTCAGCTTCAGCATCAGTCCTTCCAATGAATATTCAGAGTTGATTTCCCTTAGGATTAATTGGTTTGATCTCCTGATTGACTCTCAAGAGTCTTCTCCAACACCACAGTTCAAAGGCATCAATTCTTGAGTGCTCAGCCTTCTTTATGGTCCAACTCTCACATCCATACATGTGTTGAACAAAGTGTAGAGAAGACTTGAAATCATATAAGTGTTCTCTACATTTTGTTCAACAGAAGAGATGCACTTTGCTGGCTTACAATGCTCACATGGGGTAATTTGTGATACATTGCTGTAGAAATTTCTTGCAATGAATCATGCCTCTGTGCAGCCACCCGTTGGGTTAAGTCCTCACAAATGACTAAGCTGGGCCATGTGACCTGATTTGGCCTGTGGGGTATCAGTGGCCACAATGCAAGCAGAAGCTTGAAAAGTCCTATGAGACAGGGTTGATTTCCTCCAGTTTCTGGAAACCTTTGTGCCTGCATGTGATTAAACTCAGGATAACCTCTTGCAGGATGAGAGAGCACATGGAGGGAGCCCCAGGGTTCTAGGTGAGAACCCAGATATGTCAGTGAGGTCCTTCTAGACCACCAAGCCTCAGCCAGCCAGCTGGGACAGAAGCAACATCCAGCCAGTGAACAAAGTCATGAGAAATAATAAATATATATTATTTCAAGACTTTGTGATGTTATAAGTGGCAACCGAGACACAACTGAGCCTCTAAGTTGGTATAGAAAAAAGTATTTCTGCTGCTGTATTTCACAGATGATCTCAGACTTTATCAAAGTATGTAAATGTATGAAACAGAAGCTGATGCCAGTCTTCTTTTGTCCTCTGTTATTGTCCTCTGAAGAGCCATGCCCTTGGGGACAATGCTCCTCCCTGATGACTGCTTGTCCTCAAGGTTAATGAACCTTCACTGATGTTAAAAGGCTGAGCTGAGGATAGAAAACTGTGGAAGAGTCTTAGCCCTAGCCTAGGACCCACAGTCAAAATGAGATAGCTCATTTTCTCATCTAAATTCCCAGTGTTCCACACCTACCGCTGCATGGTGTCATCCGTCCACATGTGTGGAAAGGGCTAGAGTTGTCTGTTCAGCATAAGTATCGAGCAAAAGGTATTTCAGGTGCTACAGACTTCTGCTGCCTCCCTCTACCTCTGAGTCCTGTGCTTATTCTTTTTTTAAAAATTAATTATTTGTGTCTGCACTTGGTCATCATTGCTGCATGGACTTTCTCTAATTGCAACAAGCAGAGGCCACTCTTCATTGCAGTATGCAGGCTTTTCACTTCAGTGGCTTCTCTTGCTGAGGAGCGGGGCTCTAGGTGCATGGGCTTCAGTAGGTGTGGCACAGGACTTAGCTGCCCCGTGACACATGGGATCTTCCCAGATCAGGGATTAAACCCATGTCTCCTGCATTGGCAGGCAGATTCCCAACCACTGGATCACCAGGGAAGCCCATGTGCTTATTCTTGACCTTGTGATATTCTTTGAGGTGATCATTACATTTCATGAATGTTTTTATTCCCTTTATATACAATGACCAGACACTTTGGTTCCCATTCTACCCCAGTGACCTTGAGTAAATTATTCAGTTTCTGTGACCTTCTCTGTAAAGTTGGGCCAGTAAGACCTTACTTCCTTGCATGTGGGCAGGTAGTCACAGGAGCTCAGTGCAATGACCTCTGTGGTCCTACTCCACATTCTCTCTGTTCCTAAGACTTCAGATTGTACCCACACTTGAACCTGCTTCACAACTACCTTGACTTGGCTCCATATCCTGCTGCCAATTTTGGGGCCCACATGTGAGGAGATTAGACATGTGATGGGAACACATAATTAGCCCTTATAAAATGGGGGCCAGCTTCAGTGGAGTCCATGGAGTCCCAACTGCCTCTGGGGGGAAGCAGAGGTGAGACTGCTCTTCATACTTCCTGAACTAGTGCAAGAGGCCAGCAGCTTCTCATGGGGTCTCTCATGTTCCATCCATATGTAAGACGCTGAGCACCTGAGCGCGACAACAGACGAGCAGCTCTGCTAGGATGTGTAGCCCAGCCACCCTGCAGTCTTTACTTTAGGTCACATACTTGTGAATTGGATTTGTCCTGATAGAGAAGTTTCTGGTTTCCTCTTTAAAACAAAACCTGGCAAGAGTTAGTCTCCAGGGGTTAAAAGGAAGGGAAAGTGCTATGGAGAACTTGACTTGCAAGTTGCTTTATGTAATTTTTTCTTATTTGAGTTAATCATTGCAAACTTTTGTGTAAGTGGATTGAAATGTTCATCTGTAGCTTTGGCCTTTGGACATCATGCAACTGGTGGCAAAGTACAGATAAGGCCAGTGCCTACTGACGTCTTCTGTGCAAATGATAAGGAGTGTTTGCCTCCCTTTCAATGTGTGAAGAATATACTGTTTAAGTATTGATGATAATAGAGATGTATAAAGTCCAGTATTTGGTATGCCCTGTCAGATACTAGCTCCAGAATTCAAGGCTGACTCAGCTTTAGTACGTGGTGCACTAGTGCTGCTTCAAGGACAACTTTCTTTTTTGGGCGGGGGGAGTTGGGGAGGGAGTCAGGCAGGTGGGCCACTTCTATTGGTCTTTCATTTATCTATTTTCATCCATCTTTGTTCTTCTTTGGCCCGTATGGGCCTCCCATCGCGGTGGCCTCTGTTGTTGCAGAGCACTGGCTCTGGGTGCACACACTCCAGAGTTCCAGTTCAGTAATTGGACACATCGGTCCAGCCATTTCATGGCATGTGGGATCTTCCCAGGCCAGGGATCGAACCGGTGCCCCTTGCACTGCAAGGCAGTGTCCTTACCCACTGGACCACCAGGGAAGCCCAAAGGACAACTTTCTTCTTCTAAAAACCACCAGTTAACATTTCTACCGTGCTGGAAGCTGAAAAGTGTTAATTGACTGCTAAATTTGAATAGCACATAGGGAACATATTCTTTTTTTTTTTTTTATGGAAATGGATAGCTGTTGGCAATCCTTCCTAGAGGAGTTTCCAGAAAGAGTTGATTTTGCATTTCAGCTATTTCTCCCCCTAGACATTGAGGTTTGGGTAGCTAAACCAAGGGGTAGAAAGAATAGTTTACATGTCATTGAACTGATTGGAAAACATGGCTGTCCATCTCAAGGTCTTGAGGCCTAGTTTTTGGCATTTTCTCCATCAAAATACACCCCCATCCAGATTTTCTCTGGCATCCCCAAGAATTCTGAACTTTTCTAAATGATTGGAAAAATGGGCTCTGGGTGTGTGTGTCATGGGGTTCCTAAGTAGAGGGGTCTGGAGACAAAGCCCTTCTGAAGTTTCTTAGAGGTGGTGATGTGTAGGATCCCTTATCTTTCTTCTTCTTCTGTGCTGTTCATTGGAACTTTCTGCAGTGATGGAAAAGTGTTATATCTGCTCCATCCAGTATGGTAGCCATCAGCCATAGATGGCCACTGAGCACTTGAAATGTGACTGATTTCATTTCACTTTAGTTGATTTAAATTTGAATACCTGTCTAAGGTTAGTGGTTACTGTATTGGACAGGATGGCTTCATGCTCTAGAGCATGTAGAATTTATGCTTTTGTGGAATTTATCTGGATTCTTGGGCTGCTGCTTGGGGCCACATCTCTTCAGCACCCTTGAATTTGGACTAAACTCCATAAATTGTGAGGTGCTGGGGAATCAGCTCTAGAATAATCCCTTATATATGTAGCACTTCAGTGGGAGCCCAGCTAGCTGGTTGAAGCCACCTTCAACAAAAATCCCATCTCCTAGTCTGGAGTGAGTAGAGGACTATCATAAAAATGGCAGGTAGTGACATGTGTCAGTGAGAGTAGAGAAAAATTGGAATCCTTGTATGTTGGTGGTGGAAATACAAAATGGTTCAGTCTTTAGAAAACTGTCTGGCATTTCCTCAAAAGATTAAACATAGAGTGGCTGTATGACCCAGCAGTCTCATCCAGGAGAAATGGAAACATATGTCCACATAAAACTTGTGCACGGATGTTCACAGCAGCATTATTCATAATAGCCAAGAAGTGGAAACAACCCAAATGTCCATCAAGTGATGAACGAATCCATGAGATGTGGTGTATCCGTACAGTGGAATATTATCTTGAACTATGATGAAATTAAGTACACAGACATGCTGCAGCTTGAATGTCTTGAAAATGCTATGCTAAATAAAAGAAGCCATCACAGAGGATCACATGTTGTATTATTTCATTTATTTAAAATTTCCAGAATTGGCAGATTTGTAG
Source organism: Tragulus kanchil (assembly GCA_022376925.1). Lineage (NCBI taxonomy): Eukaryota > Metazoa > Chordata > Mammalia > Artiodactyla > Tragulidae > Tragulus > Tragulus kanchil. Next base: position 173,487,880 of record JAIOJX010000005.1, on the reverse strand, counting down.
ACAGTGATTGTTTAGTTGCTTAGGGCTGGGGAGTTGGAGGGAAAGGGGAAGGACTGCTAATGGGTATGGAGATTCTTTTTTGGGGTGATAAAAAAGTTCTTCCGTTGATCATGGATATGGATGAACAACTCTGTAAATGTACTAAAAAATCATTGATTTGCACACGTTCAGTGGGTGAATTGTACTGCAGATAAATTATATCAAGCAATATTTTTTAAAAATTATAAATGAAATTAAAAGGCAAGTAGAAGAAAAAATAAAAAGCCCAGAACAAATACAGAGACTTCCACCCCTCCCCAAGTCACAAGAATGTGTGGAGTGTGGAATCGTAGGTGTGATTTCCAGGTGGCCCTTCCTTTGAGTTCTCCTCTCTGCTACCTTGTTATGAGTCTGCTTCTCACTTATTAATTGTGGGTGTGTGGAGGTTTGATTATAGCTGTGGATTAAAATAATGACTACAAGCGTCAATTAATCCCCAAAATGTTATGAAGTATTGGATTTAATATGTGGACAAAATGAAAATGGAAATTCATTTTCATTCACTTATCTAACAAATATTTAATAAGTACAGCTATGCGCCTGAGATGCTTCTGAGCCCTGGAGGGTAGCAGTGAACATGACAGAAGTGGCTCTGGTCCTCCCTAGGGCCATTTGTGTCTGAGGGTCATGCATGCCAAGACTTTGGGTCAGACCCATGCAAGTCCATTGGTCAAGGGCCTGGCAAGGGATACATAAAAGGCACATAGCACCTGGGTGATTTTAGGAGGGTTTTGGAAAGGGAGCATTGATGAGATGTGGCTGGGGGTGGGGCAGAGCCCTAGGGCTTGTGTCAGCAGCTCCTTCCAGTCCCACCAGAGGTGGTGGCTCGAGGCTGGGTTACAGGCGGTGGAGCGTGGGAGGCTGGGAGGAGGAAGATCCACCTGCAGGGATGAGTCTCAGTGGCTCATAGAAGGCCCAGGAGGGGAAGCCAGGAAATAGATACTGTCTTCTCGTATAGCCTTCTTGCGTCCTATCCTATCCTTCCCGTGGACTCCTTCGGCAGCCCTGTGGTGGTGATCCATGCAGGTCAGTCTGCCAGGGCCAAGCACAGGTGGAGAAGGCTGGGGTGGATCTGGAGAGGTGGGTGGGGAATGCACAGAACAGGGGGACATACGGGCGAGATCATTAAAAGAAATGGGCAATGCTTGCTTTATGCTGGGGAAGACTGAGGGCAAGAGGAGAAGGGGCGAGAGAGGATGAGACGGTTAGATAGCATCACTGACTCGATGGACATGAGTTTGAGCAAACTCGGGGAGATCGTGAAGGACGGGGAAGCCTGGCGTGCTAGGGTTCATGGGGCCACAAAGAGTCAGACACGACTTAGTGACTGAGCAACGGCAGCAGCACAGCCAGCACACAGCGGTGAAGACGGAGTGACCGCAGTAGAGCCCGGCGCCCCGCGTTTGGGTGCGTGTCAGTGTTGGCGCTTCTGCGCACCATCACTTCTGGACCTCCTGTGCCGGCGTCAGCTGGGTGGGGAAGGCAGATAGCTTCTGGGTAACATTATGGAAATAATTTTGATCCTGCGGAGTTCTGAAAGGATCACGGGGCAGGGGGCATACTTTAAGAATCACAATTTTAAGAGATGCTCCCTTTTAGAAGCTTCCCCTTTAAGCCTTCCAGGTCATCACCTTGACTATTTCGATGGCTGTTGTCCCTGGTTATGTTCTTCATCGTATAATCACATTTAAGGTTTAGCAATGAAATCCAGGAGCTGTATTGCTTCCTTTACATCCAGCAGGTTCATCATCAAAACACAGGGATAGTCTCCAGCATTTGTGCGAATTGTCCAAAAACAAACACCTCCACCAAGACAGCCACACTGAACTTATGGAATCTGATTTAATCAAGAGCTGAGTAATTCTTGGTTCTGCTTCCATCCACAGCACACTCTCCAATCCTAGAAGGATTATTCTGCTACTAATCCATACCTAACAGCAAATCATTAGAGTCCCTGTGGCTGGGAGGCTGGGAGGAGGAAGATCCACCTGCAGGGATGAGTCTCAGTGGCTCATAGAAGGCCCAGGAGGGGAAGCCAGGAAATAGATACTGTCTTCTCGTATAGCCTTCTTGCGTCCTATCCTATCCTTCCCGTGGACTCCTTCGGCAGCCCTGTGGTGGTGATCCATGCAGGTCAGTCTGCCAGGGCCAAGCACAGGTGGAGAAGGCTGGGGTGGATCTGGAGAGGTGGGTGGGGAATGCACAGAACAGGGGGACATACGGGCGAGATCATTAAAAGAAATGGGCAATGCTTGCTTTATGCTGGGGAAGACTGAGGGCAAGAGGAGAAGGGGCGAGAGAGGATGAGACGGTTAGATAGCATCACTGACTCGATGGACATGAGTTTGAGCAAACTCGGGGAGATCGTGAAGGACGGGGAAGCCTGGCGTGCTAGGGTTCATGGGGCCACAAAGAGTCAGACACGACTTAGTGACTGAGCAACGGCAGCAGCACAGCCAGCACACAGCGGTGAAGACGGAGTGACCGCAGTAGAGCCCGGCGCCCCGCGTTTGGGTGCGTGTCAGTGTTGGCGCTTCTGCGCACCATCACTTCTGGACCTCCTGTGCCGGCGTCAGCTGGGTGGGGAAGGCAGATAGCTTCTGGGTAACATTATGGAAATAATTTTGATCCTGCGGAGTTCTGAAAGGATCACGGGGCAGGGGGCATACTTTAAGAATCACAATTTTAAGAGATGCTCCCTTTTAGAAGCTTCCCCTTTAAGCCTTCCAGGTCATCACCTTGACTATTTCGATGGCTGTTGTCCCTGGTTATGTTCTTCATCGTATAATCACATTTAAGGTTTAGCAATGAAATCCAGGAGCTGTATTGCTTCCTTTACATCCAGCAGGTTCATCATCAAAACACAGGGATAGTCTCCAGCATTTGTGCGAATTGTCCAAAAACAAACACCTCCACCAAGACAGCCACACGACTGAACTTATGGAATCTGATTTAATCAAGAGCTGAGTAATTCTTGGTTCTGCTTCCATCCACAGCACACTCTCCAATCCTAGAAGGATTATTCTGCTACTAATCCATACCCTAACAGCAAATCATTAGAGTCCCTTAATGTTTCTTGGAAGTGGACTACAGTAGGTGAAAGGCTAGACCTTTTTGGCTTTTCTGGCAGTCAGTTACCTGATTTTACTTGCCAAAAAAGTTGATATTGGACAGTTCACTCAAGAAGGGCCTTCACAAATAGCCTGGATGACCTGTAGCATCCTTTATGTTATTCAGAGAGAGAAGAGATAGCCACCAGTCAGCGTGCAGCAGCCCAGCAGCCCCCGGTCGGACCGGACCGTCCCATGGCATGAGTCACAGGAAAGGGATTTGGTTCTATGTGTGTATGTACATGTGTGTGTATATATATTCCTTTCAGATTCCTTTCCCTTATAGGTTATTAGAAAATATTAAGTGTAGTTTCTTGTGCTGGACAGTAGTCAAAGGACATTCTTTTAATCATACAGCAGCACAGTCCCTGATGGGTGTTCTCCTCTCCTGAAAGTTGCTTTATATTCTGCAGACAGACCTCTTGGGAATCCCTGGGTCCCCAAGGCATGGTGCCATAGTCCTCCCATACTCTAGCCCCAGGGCTTCTGGTGGTACAGAACCCACCTGCCAGTGCAGGAGACAGAAGAGCCTCTGGTTTGATCCCTGGGTCAGAAAGAGCCCCTAGAGGGCTTCCCTGGTGGTCCAGTGGGTAAAGACTCTGCCTTGAAGTGCAAGGGGCACTGGTTCAGTCCCTGGCCCAGGAAGATCTCGTGTGCTGCAGAACAACTGGACCGGTGTGTCCAATTATGAGCCAGCACTCTGGAGCATGTGCGCCCAGAGTTGGTGCTCTGCAACAAGAGAGGCCACTGCAGTGGGAGGCCCACACTGGCCAAAGAATGAAGATGGATGAAAATAAACATGTGAAAAAACAATAAAAGAGGCCAAAAATTTTTAAAAAAAGATAAGAAAAAGAAAGAACCCCTGGAGGAGGATATGGCAATGCAGTCCCGTATTCTCGCCTGGAGAATCCCATGGGCTGAAGAGCCTGGAGGGCTGTGGTCCATGGGATCACAGAGAGTCGGGCACGACTGCGGGCTTCCTCCCTCCCTCCCTCTAATCTAATGCATTGCTTCTGAATTGCTAGTCTGTCCTTTGAATGATTTCTTCCACTTAATTTCAATATTACTTATTTAGCTCCAACAGTGAGCACCTTCTACCTCAATTCATGCATGGAATTTTAAAATTTAGTTAGAGAAAATAATTTTTAAGATACTGCAATTGAGTTTCCTTATTGTTAGTCGTAGCAATAGTCGTAGTTGTAGTGTGGTTTTCGAGGTTTCCTTTGTTTCCTCTAATAGCTCTGTTTCATGAGGAGTCATCTCTTCGGGTCTCTGGTGGTTCCGCCTCTAAGGGGCTGTCAGGTCCCCTGATCCCAGGCTCTAGTTCTCACTTCCAGGGTCCAGTTCCAGAGTCGGTGATGTCCCTGGGCGGAATGCCCAGCATCCACCTCTAGAGCGGGTGCGGTCAGGGCACCCTCGGGAGACCAGGAGACCGCGGAGCCCGCCTTCCTCCTTGGCCACAGACCCTCCGGGCCCAGGGGCGGGGGGAGCAGCCCAGCTCCCACATCTCTCCTGTGTGTTCTCCCAGGACCACCTGCACAGCCTGTTTCCACCCAGGGCCTGGGGGTGGCTGTTTTGCAGGACAAGTTGGACCTCTTTGGGGTGCTCTACAACCAGCCCCTGGAGAGAATCAAGGCCCCCCTGGTACTGCACTGGGCTGGCCTCGTCCACTCCCCGCTGGCCCAGTGGCTGACCTCTCAGAAGAGGGACCTGGGCTGGGAGAGGAGAGTGTAGGAGTCAGAGAGATCCACCGGAGCCCGCATCTCCTCCGGCTTGGATGTGTGTGCTCCCTGGAGAGTGTTTACTGCCGTGCATATTCATGACTTGTTGGCCCACAGTCTGTCTCTCCTTAGAATAAATATGAAGCTATTTTTCAGAATGAAGTTTCATGGTTTTATTTCTTCCCTGTCTTAGTTATAAGGTTAAAAATAGCCATTCAGTAATCAGCGTGACTGAAGACACCAAGTAACGTGCATTTGACAAGTGAGTTCTTAATACGTGCAATCGATTTTATTCTCACTTTTCCAGTGAGTTTTGCCTTTTTTTTCCTCCTGAGCTTTCTTGGTGTGGCAGTGGCTCAGAAGTGTGTGCAGGAGTGAAATGTCTACATTTTATGCAGGCGCTGTGTGATCAGGTCCCGAGATCCATTAGTGGAAAAATATGCATACCTCTTGTGCCCTATTATGAAAATGTCCCTTATCTTACCTGATTGAACTGTCAGCTCTTATTAAAATGGATCCGGGTAGCTAAAGAAATTCAAGCTTGGTGGATTTTGTGGAGAAGCGTAGATAAATTGTTAACCTCAGTGAAATCTGTGTCTATTATCAGAACTTCAGCCTTTCTGCCCCTAAGGGTGTTGAGCCATGTGGTAAAAACCAATAGCCTTGCCCTGCGGGTTCTGGGGGAAAGAAATTCGAGAGTGAACTCCTAGGTCCTCTGGAGGGAGGAGGTGCCATGTCTGCTTTGCATTCCTGTGTTTTGTATATTATCTTTCCGATCTTGAATAGTAGAGATGAGGTTCTCTCTGAAGACCAAAGACTTTTCGCTTAAGGAATTTTTTCTCTTTTAAAAAAGTGCATATATATGTATGGGTTTCTCTTTTTTTCCTCTTCAAAAAGAAAGATCATTTCTTTTTTCTGAGAAAAGAAATGATGGCTCAAGATAGCTGGACAATTCAGGCAAAAAATATTGGATACATTACCTGAAGGCTTTTTTTCCTTCATGAAAATACGGCACAAGCGAGGGCTCTCAGGTGACCCGGGGACTTGGATTTTCTCCAGTGGCACAGTTTTATTTAGGAGTCGAGGGACAGTCAGACTGGGGCCAGCCAGGCTATCACCAGCATTACTGAGAGAGGCCAGAGGGACTCTTCTGGTTTGCATTTCGGCCTGGAGACTTCGCCTTTGCACTAACCTAGGAGGTAGATACAACTATAGGCCCCTTTTACAGATAGGGAAACTGAGGCACAAAGGGCTGTAGCAGCCCACCTGAGGTCACACAGCTAGCAGGTAGGGGCAGCCAGGAGTCGAACGCAGGGAGCCTGTCTTATCCAAGATATCAGATGACCCAGAGGATGCCGGGCTCTGTACCTCCAGGGCGGAGCTCTCCTTGGTTCCTCAGAAGAGACTGATGCCAAGCAGTGGCCCTCCCCTACCACCTGCCCGCGTTCTGCCGTCTCTGGTGTCTGCCTCTCCCCCTGCCTCCTGACTTTGTCTCTCTCCCATTCGCTGTGGTGCTGTCTCATCCATGTTACCAATTGCTTGTTATTCTGAAATGTGAAGAGTGCCCATGGCAGTAGACTGCAGACATCGTAATGTTCCGTCAAATCCAATGTCCCTTATCTTACCTGATTGAACTGTCAGCTCTTATTAAAATGGATCCGGGTAGCTAAAGAAATTCAAGCTTGGTGGATTTTGTGGAGAAGCGTAGATAAATTGTTAACCTCAGTGAAATCTGTGTCTATTATCAGAACTTCAGCCTTTCTGCCCCTAAGGGTGTTGAGCCATGTGGTAAAAACCAATAGCCTTGCCCTGCGGGTTCTGGGGGAAAGAAATTCGAGAGTGAACTCCTAGGTCCTCTGGAGGGAGGAGGTGCCATGTCTGCTTTGCATTCCTGTGTTTTGTATATTATCTTTCCGATCTTGAATAGTAGAGATGAGGTTCTCTCTGAAGACCAAAGACTTTTCGCTTAAGGAATTTTTTCTCTTTTAAAAAAGTGCATATATATGTATGGGTTTCTCTTTTTTTCCTCTTCAAAAAGAAAGATCATTTCTTTTTTCTGAGAAAAGAAATGATGGCTCAAGATAGCTGGACAATTCAGGCAAAAAATATTGGATACATTACCTGAAGGCTTTTTTTCCTTCATGAAAATACGGCACAAGCGAGGGCTCTCAGGTGACCCGGGACTTGGATTTTCTCCAGTGGCACAGTTTTATTTAGGAGTCGAGGGACAGTCAGACTGGGGCCAGCCAGGCTATCACCAGCATTACTGAGAGAGGCCAGAGGGACTCTTCTGGTTTGCATTTCGGCCTGGAGACTTCGCCTTTGCACTAACCTAGGAGGTAGATACAACTATAGGCCCCTTTTACAGATAGGGAAACTGAGGCACAAAGGGCTGTAGCAGCCCACCTGAGGTCACACAGCTAGCAGGTAGGGGCAGCCAGGAGTCGAACGCAGGGAGCCTGTCTTATCCAAGATATCAGATGACCCAGAGGATGCCGGGCTCTGTACCTCCAGGGCGGAGCTCTCCTTGGTTCCTCAGAAGAGACTGATGCCAAGCAGTGGCCCTCCCCTACCACCTGCCCGCGTTCTGCCGTCTCTGGTGTCTGCCTCTCCCCCTGCCTCCTGACTTTGTCTCTCTCCCATTCGCTGTGGTGCTGTCTCATCCATGTTACCAATTGCTTGTTATTCTGAAATGTGAAGAGTGCCCATGGCAGTAGACTTCAGAAATGGGCTGAACAGACATCGTAATGTTCCGTCAAATCCAAGATCCACTGATTGTAAGACTGACCGTTACTTTATGCACCACTAAAAAAGGCCAAAGAAGAAGCCCCCGAACCTGCTATGACGCACCACGTCCCGTGTCTCCTGATTTCAGACTCTGCGCTGACGCGCCATGCGGAACGTCCTTGCGGGTTCCTGCGAGGGCGGCGTGCTGGTGATTCTGGTCCCAAGAGAACATCTGGGGGGTAGGAGCATTACCTCATGGAACTTTTATCCAGCCTCTGAATTCTAGGGCGTTACTAGAAAATCCCCTTCCTGTATTAACATTTAAAAAGTCATTTAGGTCACATGAGACAATTGGTGCATAAATATACCAAAATGCAAGAAGTCAGAAACACCGGTTATTTGAAGCCAGGCCTCATTTATGGTGGTCTTGGGGGGAAAAACGAAGATAAATAGAACAGCTCTGTCTTCTGTGTCCCTTAATTGAGGAAAGATATTGCAGTTAAGGGCTTCCTTGGGGGCTCAGAGAGTAAAGAATCCCCCTACAGGGCAGGAGACCGGGGTTCAATCCCTGGGTCAGGAAGATCCTCTGGAGGAGGAAATGGCAGCCCGCTCCAGTTTTCTGCCACATGGACACACACATACAGAGAATCTTTTGGTGTGTAGTTGGACCTGCAGAACATCTTATAATGTAACTTCCCTGGTTTGAGAAGGAGGCGAATTTACTCATCTTTTTAATAATGTAAATTCCAAAGGGAAAAAAGCCCACCTGAGGCACAAAGGGCTGTAGCAGCCCACCTGAGGTCACACAGCTAGCAGGTAGGGGCAGCCAGGAGTCGAACGCAGGGAGCCTGTCTTATCCAAGATATCAGATGACCCAGAGGATGCCGGGCTCTGTACCTCCAGGGCGGAGCTCTCCTTGGTTCCTCAGAAGAGACTGATGCCAAGCAGTGGCCCTAACCCTACCACCTGCCCGCGTTCTGCCGTCTCTGGTGTCTGCCTCTCCCCCTGCCTCCTGACTTTGTCTCTCTCCCATTCGCTGTGGTGCTGTCTCATCCATGTTACCAATTGCTTGTTATTCTGAAATGTGAAGAGTGCCCATGGCAGTAGACTTCAGAAATGGGCTGAACAGACATCGTAATGTTCCGTCAAATCCAAGATCCACTGATTGTAAGACTGACCGTTACTTTATGCACCACTAAAAAAGGCCAAAGAAGAAGCCCCCGAACCTGCTATGACGCACCACGTCCCGTGTCTCCTGATTTCAGACTCTGCGCTGACGCGCCATGCGGAACGTCCTTGCGGGTTCCTGCGAGGGCGGCGTGCTGGTGATTCTGGTCCCAAGAGAACATCTGGGGGGTAGGAGCATTACCTCATGGAACTTTTATCCAGCCTCTGAATTCTAGGGCGTTACTAGAAAATCCCCTTCCTGTATTAACATTTAAAAAGTCATTTAGGTCACATGAGACAATTGGTGCATAAATATACCAAAATGCAAGAAGTCAGAAACACCGGTTATTTGAAGCCAGGCCTCATTTATGGTGGTCTTGGGGGGAAAAACGAAGATAAATAGAACAGCTCTGTCTTCTGTGTCCCTTAATTGAGGAAAGATATTGCAGTTAAGGGCTTCCTTGGGGGCTCAGAGAGTAAAGAATCCCCCTACAGGGCAGGAGACCGGGGTTCAATCCCTGGGTCAGGAAGATCCTCTGGAGGAGGAAATGGCAGCCCGCTCCAGTTTTCTCGCCCACATGGACACACACATACAGAGAATCTTTTGGTGTGTAGTTGGACCTGCAGAACATCTTATAATGTAAATTCCCTGGTTTGAGAAGGAGGAGAATTTACTCATCTGTTTTGGTTTGAAATTCAGGGCATGATGAGATGGGAGTGTGGGGTGTTTCTCACTCTCGAGTGCCTCCAGCGTCTAGGGTTGGCTAGGGTGCAGGGTTGGCTTTGACTTGCTTGCGTGTGCTTTGCTGTGGTTGCCAGGTGGACACCCTGAGCTTCTCACCGCATCTGTCTCATTGCCCAGAATCTTCTCGCTGCACACCGCGCAGGGTCTTGCACATGCCAGGCCTCAGTGGGCGTTCTTCTCAGACCAGTGATGAGAAGAGATTTTTCCATAGCATCTCTGGAGAAGATGGGACCTGCCCAGCTCAGAGCCCCTGTGCTCAGCACATCAATGCCATGGGGAGCCAGCCACCTGGGGCCCTCTTGGCCAGAAGGAATCATGACCTGCGCCCAACCCCCATGGAAGCCCGGCTCCCATTAGCTGTCTCTGTGATTGAACCTAAATAGTTTGCTTGCGGTTGGGGAAAACAAGAGGCTTTCTGTCTTAGAGCTTAAGAGGTGTCTCGCCAGTGAAATGGTGGACGGTGAGTGGGGTTCTCTTCCTCCTCCCATGTTCCCATCCGCTGGAAGCTTTGTTCTGATAATGAAAGCAAACATACGGTGCTTTCCTGGTTGGAATAAACTAGCCACGTGTTACCTTAGCCAATTGCATTCTCTATTTCCTCCTTTAAAAGAAGTAGTTAAATGTTTGTTGCTCGAGGAAAGAAAACAGCACCGTAATTAATATGAACAATTGGAAGGGGATTAGTGCCCCAATCCCCTATTATCAGCTTTTATAATCCACTGCTAAGTGTGCACAGCGCTGAATGAAGCCCTTAAGACCCAACAGAACAGAGGAGTCTGTGGGGGGTGGCAGTTCTCCCCAGTGACTCAGAAGGGACTCGAGCCCAGTCCAGACTCGGTCTCCTGGTCTTCCTCATGGATCTGCCTGTCCACCCATTGACGGCTCCATGAGCTCCTCCCTGCCTAGCCCTAGCTTACTCACGAGTACAACTCCAGCGGCACCCAGCACCTTGTCTCTGTAGTGCACAGAGAGTGCTGCTTTCTGGGCAGGGAGATCTTACAGGAAGGAACACTGCGGAAATGTGTAGACCCAATGAACCCAGCAGAATTACCTTGGAGTGTCTAAATTATCAACAAAATAATGACTGGAAGTTTGCCAGCAGCTGTGTGAAAGTTTGTTTAGAAGATAGAGCAAGATTGAATTATAGACAATGACAAGTCAGCAAGTCCTTCATCATTGAATGGGATGGGGGAAGGAGGGAGGGAGAGAGAGGGAGACAGAGAAGAAGTAGGAGGAGGAGGGAAGGAAGGAAATATGAAAACAAGAAAGATAAGGAAAAACAGAAAGGAAAGGGGGGAAAGAGGAAGATACAGATGCACGTGTGTGTACTTAGTGGTTCAGTCGTGTCTCTGCACCGTAGCCCGTCGGGCATCTCTGTCCATGGGATTTTTCTGGCAAGAATACTAGAGTGGGTTGCGATTTCTTCCTCCAGGGCCTCCTCCCAACCCATGTCTCCTCTGTCTCTTGCATTGCACCTGGACCCAATGGAGGCCCTTACCTAGAAAAAAGTTTGCTTGCGGTTGGGGAAAACAAGAGGCTTTCTGTCTTAGAGCTTAAGAGGTGTCTCGCCAGTGAAATGGTGGACGGTGAGTGGGGTTCTCTTCCTCCTCCCATGTTCCCATCCGCTGGAAGCTTTGTTCTGATAATGAAAGCAAACATACGGTGCTTTCCTGGTTGGAATAAACTAGCCACGTGTTACCTTAGCCAATTGCATTCTCTATTTCCTCCTTTAAAAGAAGTAGTTAAATGTTTGTTGCTCGAGGAAAGAAAACAGCACCGTAATTAATATGAACAATTGGAAGGGGATTAGTGCCCCAATCCCCTATTATCAGCTTTTATAATCCACTGCTAAGTGTGCACAGCGCTGAATGAAGCCCTTAAGACCCAACAGAACAGAGGAGTCTGTGGGGGGTGGCAGTTCTCCCCAGTGACTCAGAAGGGACTCGAGCCCAGTCCAGACTCGGTCTCCTGGTCTTCCTCATGGATCTGCCTGTCCACCCATTGACGGCTCCATGAGCTCCTCCCTGCCTAGCCCTAGCTTACTCACGAGTACAACTCCAGCGGCACCCAGCACCTTGTCTCTGTAGTGCACAGAGAGTGCTGCTTTCTGGGCAGGGAGATCTTACAGGAAGGAACACTGCGGAAATGTGTAGACCCAATGAACCCAGCAGAATTACCTTGGAGTGTCTAAATTATCAACAAAATAATGACTGGAAGTTTGCCAGCAGCTGTGTGAAAGTTTGTTTAGAAGATAGAGCAAGATTGAATTATAGACAATGACAAGTCAGCAAGTCCTTCATCATTGAATGGGATGGGGGAAGGAGGGAGGGAGAGAGAGGGAGACAGAGAAGAAGTAGGAGGAGGAGGGAAGGAAGGAAATATGAAAACAAGAAAGATAAGGAAAAACAGAAAGGAAAGGGGGGAAAGAGGAAGATACAGATGCACGTGTGTGTACTTAGTGGTTCAGTCGTGTCTCTGCACCGTAGCCCGTCGGGCATCTCTGTCCATGGGATTTTTCTGGCAAGAATACTAGAGTGGGTTGCGATTTCTTCCTCCAGGGCCTCCTCCCAACCCATGTCTCCTCTGTCTCTTGCATTGCACCTGGATTCTTTACCTGCTGTGCCATCGGGAAGCCTTAAGGAAGGAAGGAAGAAGACAGTATGTCTGTTTTCGTTTTCTGCCTCCCTGCCCCCAGTGCTGGAGATGGGAACACTCCCTTGGAAACTCCTGACTACTTTCGCTCAGTTTTGACAGCCTTCTTAAATCAGCTCAGCAGAAGTGCCACCGCTGAATAAGCCCGTCTAGGGGCTGATGATTGCTTCCCTCCTGAAGACCAGCTCACATGCCAACTGCAAATGAAATGGTGCACCCGAAGAGTCGCTTAATTACAGGTCTGGAGGGGGGAGACACAGAAAATGTGTGAGAACTGAGGCGCCTGCAGGCACGGGGCGTGAAGCCGTACAGGTGTGATGGATGCTGAAATCATAACCTGTTAGATGGCCTAGCAGGAGGACAAGGAGGGCTTTGTTCTAAATATCTGCTTCCAGTGGATTTGGTGTTCAGAGACATTAATTCCCAGGTGGTCAGATTAGAGGATGCTCAAAGAAGGAACGGTGTTGAGAGGATATTTGCCGTTTCCTTCTGTGTTCTAAGCAAAGCGCGTTGGGAGCAATGATTCACCAGGGCTGAGAGCACACTGCACAGGGGACTCAGAGGCCAGCTCTGCTGCACCGGCCGTCTCCACACCAGAGCTGCCGGAGCAGAGGGGCAGTGCCGGCGCTCAGCCTCCTGGGGGGGAACCATCTCTGCCACCGGTGGCTGAGGACGGAGAAGGACCCTGAGCCAGTCCTCGGAGATCTCTGGAGGCCCAGGACCGCTTGCAGAAGAGGAAGCTGTGGGGTACTCTGTCTTCCTCTCATTCTGTGTCTCTCCTGCGTCTTGTTTTGACATGTGCAGCCGTGACTCAGGCGACACACAGGTGCTGATCAGATTTGCGAGGCATTGCCTCTGTGCCAGGTGGCAGGCTCCAGCACACAGGGTAGATGCGGACTTGGCAGCATTCACAGGGATGCGCGTGCATGCTCAGTGACGTCAGTCGTGTCCGCCTCTTGTGACCTGTGGCCTGCAGCCCGCCAGGCTCCTCTGTCCATGGGGTTCTCCAGGGAAGACTGCTGCAGTGGACGGACATTCCCTCCTCCAGGGCATCTTCCCGACCCAGGTCGAGTCCATGTCTCCTGGTTCCTTACCCAGTGAGCCACCTGGAAGCCCTTTTCATAGGGACACGCAGGGTCGTTTCTCCACATCCATCCTGCCCTTCGGTTCTGTTGTCACAGTCACGTGAGGCTCTCCTGCCTCCACGCACCGCCCTCCCCATCGCCGCCCCAGGCCCAGCCGCGGTCACCTCGGGCCTCCCGGTTGGCCTCTCATCTTCTACTTTCTCCTTTCCAGTTTACTGTCTTTGCTGGAACCCGCTGACTCTTAAACGTGTGAATCTGATGAAGTGTGGCAGCTGTACCACTTTTGCTGCCTTTAGAAGACATCCAGACTACTTAGCATGCTTCCCAAGATGCGGGGCGCCTGGGGCCGAGCCTCTGTCTCCCTGCCATCCCTGCTCCGCCCCCGTCCCCAGGCCGTTCCTCAAGCAGCTGAGTCCTCTTCCCTCCAGGCCTAGGAGTGCACAGATCCCCCAGCCTTGAGCACCCCACCCTGGCTCCTCTTTATTGCTGAGTAATCCATTGCATGGACCCACCGCTGAATGAGTAACACAGTGACAGACTTTCTTGGGCAAATCTTTGTCACAATAGATGTTTTTGTTTCTTTCTGGGTAGATGCCTAGGATTGGAAGCACTGGGCCTTGTAGTAAAGCTGTGTTTCACCTTACACGAAGTCCCCAGATGCTTTTTCAGTGTGCTGTGCCTACTGTTAACCGTCCTCCAGCAGTTTGTGAAAGTTTTGGTTTCTCCACATCCTTGTCAAAACTTGACATTGTCAGTATTTTTAGTTTAAGCTATATTATAGGGTGTCTAATGGGGTCTGATTGTGGCTTCATTTTGTATCCCCGTAATGACTAAAGCTGTTAAATATCTTCCGTTTGTCATTGGTTTATCCTTTTTGAAGTATTTATCTAAATCTTTTGCTCATTTCTTATAATTGAGTTGTTTGTCTTCTAAAATGTGGGTGCATGTTCTTTGCTGGATAAGTATAATGCACATATTTTCTTCCAATCAGTAGTTTCTTTTTTCACTTTCTTAATGGTATTTTTCAAAGAGTAGATTTTAATTCTTATAAAGTCTAGTTATCAATTTTTTTCTCTTATGGTCAGTGTTTTTGATGTTTTTTGACTATACACTCTTTGCTATTCCAAGACACAAAGGTTTTCCCTTATGTTTTATTCTGTAAGTTTTATGGTTTTAGCTTTTACCTTCAGGCCAGTGATCCATTTCAAATTAACTTCTGTGTGTGGAGTGAGATAAGGGCTGAGGCGTGTGTTTTTTCTAAGTGGATAGTCTGATAAACTTGAGGATTCCCAGCGCCCAAGATCAGAAGCCACGCCTTCCTGGAAAAGGGATACTTAGTGAGGTCGGGGGGTATCTGGATCTTCATCCGAACCCAACCATGTGCCCCCACTTTTGTCTCTGCCTTCATGGGCGGGTCTTCTGCGTCGAGTTTCAGCTGAACAAAGGCTTCCACCTCTAGCAGTGTTAGGATCCTCTCTACGCCCTGGGGTGCAAGGTGGGGAATCTGGGCCCAGGTTGAATCCTGCCAAACCTGGAGCTGAAGCAGGTGTCCTCCCACCTGCCCTGAGCTTCCCCTGCCTCCTGTGCCTCCCCCAGCCCTCAAGCTGCCTCTGGTTGAGAGCTGCCAGAGATTCTGCAAAAACCCTAATTTGCAGTTCGCCTTTTCAGCATTTTAAACAAGGAAAACGGGCAGCCCGCAGTGCTGAATAGTTTAGATACCCTTTCCTTGCTGCTATCCTTGTAGGAGAGATAAAAGGTAGATTTGTCAGGAGAGGGGTATCTGTCCAGAGGTGATGAAGCCCGTGGTGACTCTCAGCGGAAGAGCCCCGTCCATCAGTCCATGTGAGCAGAGATCAGCTTCCTGGGTATCAGCTAGGAATCCGCCCCCCCACTTTCTGAAATGCTCCCCAATAGTCTAATGATCCGCTAAGACTGCCTGCTTGCCACCGAACTAACAGCCGTGGGTGCCGGTGGGAGGGTGCCGGTGGGAGCGCAGTAAGGCCTGAATTCCGTGGCCCGGGGGCAAGGCCGGGAGCGCCCGAGTCCTTAGTGAATGGTCAGTGCGTGGGTGCCCCCTCAGTGGTGTCAGACCCTTTGTGACCCCACGGACGACACACTGCCAGATTCTTCTGTCCCTAAAACTATCCCGGCAAGCATCCTGGAGTGGTGGTTATTTCCTCCTCCGGGGGATCTTCCCAATCCACGGATCAGCTGGTGTTTCCTGCAGCGCCTCCCATTTCCCCTCAGAGACCATCCAGCCCCCGGGCGTGCCCCAGAGCCTGGCGTCCACCTCCTCCCTGCCCTCTGCTCCCTGGCCTGCTCCGTCTCCTTCTTGCCTCTTGAGCATGCGGAGGGCTTCCTCGCTCAGAGCCCCTGCGCTGGGCGGTCTTGCGCTCTTGCTGTGGGCCTCCCCGGGCGGTCCTGGCGGCCGTCCAGCTGCTCCGCGCCCTGCTGCCCTTCACCACAGGCTCCTCACGCCTCCCCGCAGCTGGACCTGGTTTACCTTCCCACGTGCTTGTTTATTCTCTCCTTCCACCAGTGTGACACCTACAGGCGCTGCTCGCTCCTAGGTGGCTTCCAGAACGGCACCCAGGACAGGGAGGTGTTGATGCCGGCTAAGGGCTGCGAGGGGGACACACAGCTCAGGGGGACATTCGCTCCAGGCCCAACCTTCCTCACCTAAACCGTCTCCGGAGGAGACCACAGCCTGCACTTTCCTCCGTTTCCTTCCAGTCCTTTCCTGGACATTTACATTTGTATCAGTGTGCACTCCTGTTGGACACAGAAGTGATTTGTCTGTTTCCAGCTTCCTTTTTGTGTCGTATGTAAATGAGATCTTCGTGTTCCTGTGGTCCTGCAGCTCAAGTTTAGCTCTAGGAGCGTGCCTGGGGGACTCTCACCGGTCAGCAGAAAGATCTTCCTATTCTTGATTAAATCTGTCTGCTTTTCTACAAGTAGGTGCTGTCCCACTGTCAACGGATGCATGGGTTATCTCTGTACATCCCCTCCCTGGGCGGGTCCTCCTTTTGGGGATCATCTTATCTTTCCACGTGGCCATGGATGCACTTGTCCCCACCTTCCTGGGGCAGAATTAAGGCAGCTGATCTCTTGCCCAGAATGCCAACGACTAACAGCCGTGGGTGCCGGTGGGAGGTGCAGTGGGGCGCAGTAAGGCCGGGGCGCGCGGGGCGAGTCCTTAGTGAATGGTCAGTGCGTGGGTGCCCCCTCAGTGGTGTCAGACCCTTTGTGACCCCACGGACGACACACTGCCAGATTCTTCTGTCCCTAAAACTATCCCGGCAAGCATCCTGGAGTGGTGGTTATTTCCTCCTCCGGGGGATCTTCCCAATCCACGGATCAGCTGGTGTTTCCTGCAGCGCCTCCCATTTCCCCTCAGAGACCATCCAGCCCCCGGGCGTGCCCCAGAGCCTGGCGTCCACCTCCTCCCTGCCCTCTGCTCCCTGGCCTGCTCCGTCTCCTTCTTGCCTCTTGAGCATGCGGAGGGCTTCCTCGCTCAGAGCCCCTGCGCTGGGCGGTCTTGCGCTCTTGCTGTGGGCCTCCCCGGGCGGTCCTGGCGGCCGTCCAGCTGCTCCGCGCCCTGCTGCCCTTCACCACAGGCTCCTCACGCCTCCCCGCAGCTGGACCTGGTTTACCTTCCCACGTGCTTGTTTATTCTCTCCTTCCACCAGTGTGACACCTACAGGCGCTGCTCGCTCCTAGGTGGCTTCCAGAACGGCACCCAGGACAGGGGAGGTGTTGATGCCGGCTAAGGGCTGCGAGGGGGACACACAGCTCAGGGGGACATTCGCTCCAGGCCCAACCTTCCTCACCTAAACCGTCTCCGGAGGAGACCACAGCCTGCACTTTCCTCCGTTTCCTTCCAGTCCTTTCCTGGACATTTACATTTGTATCAGTGTGCACTCCTGTTGGACACAGAAGTGATTTGTCTGTTTCCAGCTTCCTTTTTGTGTCGTATGTAAATGAGATCTTCGTGTTCCTGTGGTCCTGCAGCTCAAGTTTAGCTCTAGGAGCGTGCCTGGGGGACTCTCACCGGTCAGCAGAAAGATCTTCCTATTCTTGATTAAATCTGTCTGCTTTTCTACAAGTAGGTGCTGTCCCACTGTCAACGGATGCATGGGTTATCTCTGTACATCCCCTCCCTGGGCGGGTCCTCCTTTTGGGGATCATCTTATCTTTCCACGTGGCCATGGATGCACTTGTCCCCACCTTCCTGGGGCAGAATTAAGGCAGCTGATCTCTTGCCCAGAATGCCAAGAAGCTATTCCAGGAGCACAGAGGGCCCAGCATCCCTCCACCAACACAATGTTTGAAAACATTTAAGACTATAAGGTAGCAGAGAGCATTACATATGATAGGAAATAAATGATTTTAAAATAATATGCATCCTTAGAAACCGTATGCCTAAAGATCCCGAGCCACCCGCGCCCACGCGTCTCTCCCGTCCTCCATCTGGAGGGTGAGCTCAGTGCTCGGTCTCCTTCTCCCACGTGGCTCCTGCTTGGAAACCCTCCGGAGTGTCCTCTTGGCGACTCATTTCCTGATGTAGATTAAGGACTGGGCTGCCTACTCTATGCCTCACAACTGTACTTCACGAGGGCGTTCTGGCTTTAGCTTCTGTAGCCTGCACAGCCTTTGCCTGATGGAATTCCAAAGATCTGCGAAATGGTTGGGACCTAAACAGTCATTTCCAACGGCTCCAAAATGTGACAAGTAAAATATGAAATTAGTAATTGCTAATTCAATGCCTTCATTAAATTAAAATATCATATTGTGTCAGTTAATCAATCATCTCTCCATTGAACTCAGAGTGCTGCAGGGCATTTCATCTGTTTCAAAGGATGTGACCCACCAACGCCTCAAGAGGCTCTGGACCCTTTCTATGCTTTCAAAGGTTGATTAGTCAATAAAACGTAAAAGCCAGGAATAGGAGGCCTCCTTGACGTCACTGCGGTGGTATCGTTGCGCTGCTGCATCACTGGTGGACATGGGCTGGTGGCGCTGTCACCTATAGCAGTGAAACCACAGAAGGTTTCTTCAGCTGTTATCTGAATTCCCTTTTGTGTCCTGGGGCAGCTCAAGTTTAGCTCTAGGAGCGTGCCTGGGGGACTCTCACCGGTCAGCAGAAAGATCTTCCTATTCTTGATTAAATCTGTCTGCTTTTCTACAAGTAGGTGCTGTCCCACTGTCAACGGATGCATGGGTTATCTCTGTACATCCCCTCCCTGGGCGGGTCCTCCTTTTGGGGATCATCTTATCTTTCCACGTGGCCATGGATGCACTTGTCCCCACCTTCCTGGGGCAGAATTAAGGCAGCTGATCTCTTGCCCAGAATGCCAAGAAGCTATTCCAGGAGCACAGAGGGCCCAGCATCCCTCCACCAACACAATGTTTGAAAACATTTAAGACTATAAGGTAGCAGAGAGCATTACATATGATAGGAAATAAATGATTTTAAAATAATATGCATCCTTAGAAACCGTATGCCTAAAGATCCCGAGCCACCCGCGCCCACGCGTCTCTCCCGTCCTCCATCTGGAGGGTGAGCTCAGTGCTCGGTCTCCTTCTCCCACGTGGCTCCTGCTTGGAAACCCTCCGGAGTGTCCTCTTGGCGACTCATTTCCTGATGTAGATTAAGGACTGGGCTGCCTACTCTATGCCTCACAACTGTACTTCACGAGGGCGTTCTGGCTTTAGCTTCTGTAGCCTGCACAGCCTTTGCCTGATGGAATTCCAAAGATCTGCGAAATGGTTGGGACCTAAACAGTCATTTCCAACGGCTCCAAAATGTGACAAGTAAAATATGAAATTAGTAATTGCTAATTCAATGCCTTCATTAAATTAAAATATCATATTGTGTCAGTTAATCAATCATCTCTCCATTGAACTCAGAGTGCTGCAGGGCATTTCATCTGTTTCAAAGGATGTGACCCACCAACGCCTCAAGAGGCTCTGGACCCTTTCTATGCTTTCAAAGGTTGATTAGTCAATAAAACGTAAAAGCCAGGAATAGGAGGCCTCCTTGACGTCACTGCGGTGGTATCGTTGCGCTGCTGCATCACTGGTGGACATGGGCTGGTGGACGCTGTCACCTATAGCAGTGAAACCACAGAAGGTTTCTTCAGCTGTTACAATGGTGACTAGAATGGGAGAATCAGAGCATGGCCTCTGGACTGGTTCTGTTCCCATGCGACTGGTGGCCTCCTTCATCGATGGAGAAGAGGCCATGGAGGGTCCTTTTATTACCGAGTCCAAGCTCGCTCTGCTCACTGCACGACAGGCCAGTGAATCCCAGAGACAAGGTGTTGAGACAAGGAGAACAACTTAATTCAGAAAGCAGCTGGCAGAGAAGATGGCAGGCTAGCACCTCAAAATAACCATCTTATTGGGGTCTGGCTGCCAGGTTCTTATATTGATCAGAGATGGGGAGCGGTGAGGAAGCCAAGTAAAAATGCCCTTAATCTGGCAAACATCTCCTGGAATGGCCAGCCTCAGGCAGGGGATGTGTTCATTTTGCCCTTCCTGCCCTGCACAGGTGGGCAGGGTGCTGAACAAAGGCACTTTTGTTTAACAGGCAGGCAGAGGGGCGGGATTCTCTGAGGCAAGCCATTCTGTATGATTATAATAACAAAAGCAACCAAAAGCAAGTCAGAGAAACAGTTTCCAACATGGAGTCAGAATTGCTTTCCTCCCACAACACTTTCCCTACACTGGCTCCTGAAAACTTCCTCATCTCTGACATGGGTCCAGAGTCTGTCTTCAGGCTTGGGGGTGAGGGCAGGGGAGCAGAAAGTCACCTGGAGCAGAACCTAAGGTGGCCAGGCAGAGTGTGCTCCTCACCCTTAGCACCTCCTCTTTAAACCTGCCTTCATCTCCTTCCGGGTGGGATGCTTGCCCCTGGCTGTCTTACCCAGGACTTAGAAAGTCTCCGGGCCTCTACCTTGGACTCTTTCTCTTAACTTTCCAGGATGAGGGGACCCAATTAAGAAAATGTTCTCTAGGCAGATTCCAAGCCACCACAGGAAATTTGAAACCTTTAGGACAGAAACAGATGCAAATGGCCATTTCAAAGGTGCTGGGCGGCAATTACTGACCTGGTTTTTATTTTTCTAAACAAATTGAGGCAGAAAAGGACACAACCTGTCAGCCACACAGACCACGAATTTCCTCACAAGAGGGCTTCCTGTTTGCTCAGATCACCTTCTGACGTTCTCGTCTGACCTCTTGAGCGAGCACCTTGGGGGGTCACCTGCATCAGGGTGCCACAGTCAACAGGCTCCTTTTTGCCTAATGAAAGTGAAGGTTCCACAGGTGGCAGCTGCTGAGGGATGCCAAGGCTTTGGTTTCAAGACAGCACATCCTCACGTGTCTTTCTCCTTGAACAGATTTCCTGGAGCTCCTGGATATTGGTCCACAAAGTTGTTTCTACTCTGTAAATATTATAGTAGCAAAACCAACCCTCAGATTATTAAGGCTGCAATATTAGAAAATGTGCCAAAGGCATATTTGACTCTTTGAGACCCAAGGACTATCGCCCACCCAGCTCCTCTGTCCATGGAATTTTCTAGGTAAGAATCCTGGAGTGGTTTGCCATATCCTTGCGTGTATGACGTCTTCTGTATCCATTCACCTGTTGATGAACATTTAGGTTGTTTCCATGCCTTAGCTAAAGTGGATCATGCTGCCTGGAGCATTGGGCTGCGTGTGTCTTTTTGAATAACAGTTTTCTCCGGATATGTGCCCAGGAGTGGGATTGCAGGATCGTGCGGCAGCTCTGTGTTTAGTGTTCCTGAGGCACGTGTTGATCACTGCGACCTGAGGTGCTGGACCTCTTTCCTGGGTCTGATGGGTGGGTCCCAGTGCTGGAAGAGCTGAGAGAGCTGGGTGTGGGAACCTGGGCAGCTGTGGCAGGAATGCGGGGCCAGCCTTAGTGTCTGTCTCCTCACCCTTAGCACCTCCTCTTTAAACCTGCCTTCATCTCCTTCCGGGTGGGATGCTTGCCCCTGGCTGTCTTACCCAGGACTTAGAAAGTCTCCGGGCCTCTACCTTGGACTCTTTCTCTTAACTTTCCAGGATGAGGGGACCCAATTAAGAAAATGTTCTCTAGGCAGATTCCAAGCCACCACAGGAAATTTGAAACCTTTAGGACAGAAACAGATGCAAATGGCCATTTCAAAGGTGCTGGGCGGCAATTACTGACCTGGTTTTTATTTTTCTAAACAAATTGAGGCAGAAAAGGACACAACCTGTCAGCCACACAGACCACGAATTTCCTCACAAGAGGGCTTCCTGTTTGCTCAGATCACCTTCTGACGTTCTCGTCTGACCTCTTGAGCGAGCACCTTGGGGGGTCACCTGCATCAGGGTGCCACAGTCAACAGGCTCCTTTTTGCCTAATGAAAGTGAAGGTTCCACAGGTGGCAGCTGCTGAGGGATGCCAAGGCTTTGGTTTCAAGACAGCACATCCTCACGTGTCTTTCTCCTTGAACAGATTTCCTGGAGCTCCTGGATATTGGTCCACAAAGTTGTTTCTACTCTGTAAATATTATAGTAGCAAAACCAACCCTCAGATTATTAAGGCTGCAATATTAGAAAATGTGCCAAAGGCATATTTGACTCTTTGAGACCCAAGGACTATCGCCCACCCAGCTCCTCTGTCCATGGAATTTTCTAGGTAAGAATCCTGGAGTGGTTTGCCATATCCTTGCGTGTATGACGTCTTCTGTATCCATTCACCTGTTGATGAACATTTAGGTTGTTTCCATGCCTTAGCTAAAGTGGATCATGCTGCCTGGAGCATTGGGCTGCGTGTGTCTTTTTGAATAACAGTTTTCTCCGGATATGTGCCCAGGAGTGGGATTGCAGGATCGTGCGGCAGCTCTGTGTTTAGTGTTCCTGAGGCACGTGTTGATCACTGCGACCTGAGGTGCTGGACCTCTTTCCTGGGTCTGATGGGTGGGTCCCAGTGCTGGAAGAGCTGAGAGAGCTGGGTGTGGGAACCTGGGCAGCTGTGGCAGGAATGCGGGGCCAGCCTTAGTGTCTGTCTTCCAGACCCGGAGAGGACCTGCCCACCACCAAGAGACTGAAGTCTGAGCAGAATGATTCCAGGACATTATTTAAAAGAACAGAACTGATACTGCTCATCCTCATGCATAGGAAACAGGATGAAATTTAAGAATATAAATTCAGCACCTTTAAGCCTGAAATATAAAGCTGGATAAGGGATCTCTTAGACAATCCAGGATCTGCTTTCCATACAACATCTCCAGTAGAGGGAAAGGACTTTTGAGGATG
Organism: Tragulus kanchil; assembly: GCA_022376925.1. Taxonomy (NCBI): domain Eukaryota; kingdom Metazoa; phylum Chordata; class Mammalia; order Artiodactyla; family Tragulidae; genus Tragulus; species Tragulus kanchil. The sequence goes on along the minus strand of JAIOJX010000005.1, from coordinate 173,465,322 downwards.
AGAGATTTTTGAGCTCTTTGTATTAGAACTCATAATGATTTTCCCTCTTCGAATATTTCAGAGATAAAAGAGAATTACCTTGAGACTGAATATACAACCCTTGAGTGTGTGACTTAAAAGCATTATTCCTTGAGCTCGAACACTTGTGTCCGTCCACATGGAGACACACACGTGAGCCCCCAAAGGATTTCCTGCCTTTCCGTGTGGCAGGCAGGCAAGTGATCAGTCATGCTGCCTGTCACAAAATCGCAGCCTTTGAGCAGTAACTCTGAACTAGGGCTGATGGGCCCCCCGGGGCCAGGTGGCAATGAGGCCTTGGTTTTCACAGCTGGGGAACGGGGTCCTCCTGGCACCTCATGCTTGGAGGCCGGCACCGCTATGACATGCCCTGCAGGGCCCAGGACGGACCCCACAGCTGAGGACCTTCCAGTCCCAGGTCTCCAAAGTGTCCACCAAGGTGGAGAGACCTTCCTTAGAAGGACTTTGACCTGAGGGAACAGTCAGTGAGCTGTGGTTTTGGGCACCCTCTTCCTAGAGGTGGTGCATGATACTTCTTTTCAAAGCTTCAAGTGGTCCGCTCTACCTTTCACCATGAGATTTTGGCTCAGTCCTTGGGATCATGGATGCGATCTCTGGGCTCCATCACCTTACTTGCATCTCTGAAAGTGAAAGTGTTTGTCACTCAGTCGTGTCCAACTCTTTGTGACCTCACAGACTGTACACACCAGGCTCCTCTGTCCATGGAATTCCCAGGCAAGAATTCTGGAGTGGGTTGTCATTTCCTTCTCCAGGGCATCTTCCTGACCTGAACCCAAGTTTCCTGCATTGCAGACAGGCTTTTTACCATCTGAGCCACCAGACTACATCATTGTTAGGATGTTTAAAAAACAGGAAAGAAATATAATCATTAGAAGATGAGACAAAGAACCAAACTGGAAGATATACATGTCCTTCTTCATTTCCATAGTTGCGTTGTTAAATACATGCCCCAGCCCTCTCAAATACATTGAGGGGCTTCATCTCACATTTAGCTATGGAAAGTAACATGGAGTCTGGAGATACCAGCACTCTGCCCCTGTTCTGCGGGCTCTTTCCCTGACTACAGCAGAGCAAACACTTTGGGTCTCAGCAGGGTTCTGATGTCATGCCCATGCTCCTTGTGTTTTCCACACTTTCTCTGCAGATTTAGTAACTGTCTTAGGTTTCATCTGAATTGTGGAAAAGGACAAAGGAAATCAAAAGAGATAAACCAGGGAAGGAAGTAAGTAGATGACCCCACACTCAGGGAGCAAGGGGGAAGCATACTAGTCTTTAGAGGTGACCTTGATCCAGGGTGAGCACAGGCCTGACCCTGTGGGAACTGGCTCAGGTTCTTCATTGCAGACCGCAAAGTCCGCTACTGCTACTTCAGGGGATTTATTAAGGGACATCCTTAAGGGGCCCTGGGAGCAGGCTGCAATCAGACGTTGGCACCACACTGGCCACCTTAGAAGCACCTTACCCCAAGACTGGGATGCCACCCCGGTGAGAGGGCCCCCCAAGACCCCTGTGAGTATTCTCTGAACGAGTCTGTAACCCAGTGTCGGACCAGTGGCCTCTGAGTCACATGCTGCAGCCTGGCAGCATGCTATGCTGAGAAATGGAGTTTCCTGGTGGTTTTGAAGAGTCTCTTCTAGGTGTGTAGGGTTCACAGTGTAGAGGATATTCAAGATATGGGGAAGGTTTTCATCGCATTTTACATGAAACAAGTTGTCCACGAGTCCACATCTACCACTGGCCACTGTGTGCTGGAAAGTGCTCAGGCAGGCTGACTGGCAAGGAGCCCCCACCCCCCAGGGCTGCCTCCTGGCCATCCCAACTCAAGGATGTACTCCTAGGGAAAAGAGTCTGCTCAGGTGCACACCTGCCTGGCAACCTCTGGGGCTGGGGTCTTCGAGTTCCTTTGGGTTCTTCAGAACAGAATTCCCACCATGAATACTCTGGAGTCCTGCTGGCAAAGGAGCCGGCCCAGGGAGGCCAAGGATGAGAGAGCAGATCCAGCTGGAGTCCAGGGTGCTGTGGGACATGTCCTTCATTTCCATAGTTGCGTTGTTAAATACATGCCCCAGCCCTCTCAAATACATTGAGGGGCTTCATCTCACATTTAGCTATGGAAAGTAACATGGAGTCTGGAGATACCAGCACTCTGCCCCTGTTCTGCGGGCTCTTTCCCTGACTACAGCAGAGCAAACACTTTGGGTCTCAGCAGGGTTCTGATGTCATGCCCATGCTCCTTGTGTTTTCCACACTTTCTCTGCAGATTTAGTAACTGTCTTAGGTTTCATCTGAATTGTGGAAAAGGACAAAGGAAATCAAAAGAGATAAACCAGGGAAGCGAAGTAAGTAGATGACCCCACACTCAGGGAGCAAGGGGGAAGCATCCTAGTCTTTAGAGGTGACCTTGATCCAGGGTGAGCACAGGCCTGACCCTGTGGGAACTGGCTCAGGTTCTTCATTGCAGACCGCAAAGTCCGCTACTGCTACTTCAGGGGATTTATTAAGGGACATCCTTAAGGGGCCCTGGGAGCAGGCTGCAATCAGACGTTGGCACCACACTGGCCACCTTAGAAGCACCTTACCCCCAAGACTGGGATGCCACCCCGGTGAGAGGGCCCCCCAAGACCCCTGTGAGTATTCTCTGAACGAGTCTGTAACCCAGTGTCGGACCAGTGGCCTCTGAGTCACATGCTGCAGCCTGGCAGCATGCTATGCTGAGAAATGGAGTTTCCTGGTGGTTTTGAAGAGTCTCTTCTAGGTGTGTAGGGTTCACAGTGTAGAGGATATTCAAGATATGGGGAAGGTTTTCATCGCATTTTACATGAAACAAGTTGTCCACGAGTCCACATCTACCACTGGCCACTGTGTGCTGGAAAGTGCTCAGGCAGGCTGACTGGCAAGGAGCCCCCACCCCCCAGGGCTGCCTCCTGGCCATCCCAACTCAAGGATGTACTCCTAGGGAAAAGAGTCTGCTCAGGTGCACACCTGCCTGGCAACCTCTGGGGCTGGGGTCTTCGAGTTCCTTTGGGTTCTTCAGAACAGAATTCCCACCATGAATACTCTGGAGTCCTGCTGGCAAAGGAGCCGGCCCAGGGAGGCCAAGGATGAGAGAGCAGATCCAGCGGAAGGTGCGGCACATGTTCCCAGGGCTCCCGCTCTGTGGGACAGCCGGTCTAAGCGAGTTAGTTCTCGCCAGGCTGTGAGTCCATTCTTTGCTTGGACACCTGCACTTTTGCCTTGTTCGTGTAAATTAATGCCTCCTGTGACAGCTGTAAATGCCAGTCAGGACTGTTGGAAGAACAGGGCGGGGAATGTGGGAGGAAACCAGCACTGTGGTTCTGCAACCTGACGGAGGGAGGAAGGGTGCTGTCCAGAAACACCCAGGTGCACACGTGTGCACTTCCCGGCGCCGTGGACAAGTAGAGAACTCTCTCTTGTCTTCTTCCCCTCCCTTCCTCCCTCCCTCCCTTCCTTCTCCTCTCCCTCCTTTTGCTCCTCCTCCTCCTCCTCCTTCTATTTCTTTGTTGTAAAAGAAACAACAAAGCATTTGGAAAAATAGATTTATTAGAGTAGAGTCACATTTGTGACAACATGGATGAACCTTGAGGGCATTATGCTGAGTAAAATAAGTCAGACAGAGAAAATAAAATATTGTATGACCTTGCTAATATGTGGAGTCTAAAAATCTTAACTCAGAAAAGAATTATCAGGATTGTGTTTAGTAGAAGTGGAGATAGGGAGAAGAAATTGCAGTCAAATACTCTGTCCCTGAGCTATACGCCCAAAGGGGAGGAGACATTGAAGGAAGGTGGTCAAAAGGTACAAGCCTCCAGTTACAAGGTAAATAAGGATTAGGGATGTAATGTAAAAAGACAGTTCACACTGACGTATGATATGTAGGAATTGAAGGAAGCATTTTACATGAAACAAGTTGTCCACGAGTCCACATCTACCACTGGCCACTGTGTGCTGGAAAGTGCTCAGGCAGGCTGACTGGCAAGGAGCCCCACCCCCAGGGCTGCCTCCTGGCCATCCCAACTCAAGGATGTACTCCTAGGGAAAAGAGTCTGCTCAGGTGCACACCTGCCTGGCAACCTCTGGGGCTGGGGTCTTCGAGTTCCTTTGGGTTCTTCAGAACAGAATTCCCACCATGAATACTCTGGAGTCCTGCTGGCAAAGGAGCCGGCCCAGGGAGGCCAAGGATGAGAGAGCAGATCCAGCGGAAGGTGCGGCACATGTTCCCAGGGCTCCCGCTCTGTGGGACAGCCGGTCTAAGCGAGTTAGTTCTCGCCAGGCTGTGAGTCCATTCTTTGCTTGGACACCTGCACTTTTGCCTTGTTCGTGTAAATTAATGCCTCCTGTGACAGCTGTAAATGCCAGTCAGGACTGTTGGAAGAACAGGGCGGGGAATGTGGGAGGAAACCAGCACTGTGGTTCTGCAACCTGACGGAGGGAGGAAGGGTGCTGTCCAGAAACACCCAGGTGCACACGTGTGCACTTCCCGGCGCCGTGGACAAGTAGAGAACTCTCTCTTGTCTTCTTCCCCTCCCTTCCTCCCTCCCTCCCTTCCTTCTCCTCTCCCTCCTTTTGCTCCTCCTCCTCCTCCTCCTTCTATTTCTTTGTTGTAAAAGAAACAACAAAGCATTTGGAAAAATAGATTTATTAGAGTAGAGTCACATTTGTGACAACATGGATGAACCTTGAGGGCATTATGCTGAGTAAAATAAGTCAGACAGAGAAAATAAAATATTGTATGACCTTGCTAATATGTGGAGTCTAAAAATCTTAACTCAGAAAAGAATTATCAGGATTGTGTTTAGTAGAAGTGGAGATAGGGGAGAAGAAATTGCAGTCAAATACTCTGTCCCTGAGCTATACGCCCAAAGGGGAGGAGACATTGAAGGAAGGTGGTCAAAAGGTACAAGCCTCCAGTTACAAGGTAAATAAGGATTAGGGATGTAATGTACAACATTATGAAGACAGTTCACACTGACGTATGATATGTAGGGAATTTGTTAAGAAAGTAAATTCCACAGCGCTTTCATTACAAGGAGAAATGTTCTCCTGTTTTTCTTCTTTCCTTCTTATTGTATCTATATCAGAAAATGGAGGTTAATGGAACCTATTGTGGCAATCATTTCATAACATATCTAAATCAAACCATCATCCTTAAACTCATAGAGTGATGGATGTCAATTATTTCTAAAGGGAAATGAAGCCAGAAATTTTCAAGTTATAGAAATAAAGAAGTCAAAAGCGATAAAGAAAAGACAAGAGACAGATCTCATAGGATCCAAAGAAGAGTTGAAAATCCAGGTCTCAGGAAGAGAGAGTCAGGGCACTGGGGGTCCATAATAAGAATTCAGGTACTCGGCTTTCCCTCACCTGCTTATCTTTAATGCACCTCCATCCCACCCTGTTTTCTTGGTAGCTTTAGATCTGATCCTGGATTCTGGCCACAAATGGATCAGTTCCCACCCATCAGGTGTCTACCGCCAGGAAATCAAGGCAGAGCCAAGATCCACAGGTTCATGTTCACGGGTTAGGATCACTCCCAGGCAGAGTCATGAGCGCAGGAACGAGGGACCTGGGTTTGTGTCCCGTCAGCTCCATACAAGAGGTTTGTGACTGTGAACAACTGTTTCACCATGCAACTTCCCCATCTGTTAAAGTGGAGCTGGTAATAACCCTGCACTCTGGGTTAATACCCGTGGGCTAATACCTGCCAAGACAGTCATGAGTGCATTTCAAATGCGTACCAGGTAGGAACAGGCTCTGATCCATGACTTCATCAACATATATATGAAATATTATGTGATGAAATACAGTACAAAGTCTTTTGCGACAAGATGACAGTAGTTGTCAACAAGAGAGTGCTCCTGGAAAACCATTCTTCTGTTGTTTTTGTCCGAATAACATACATGCTAAACTTTTTCAAAGTTCCAAACAGTCTTTGATTTGAACAGAGTTTGGTGAAATTTGTTTAGGGTAAAACTGCTTCAAGAAGTGTAGATTTGTGAAACTCTTTCATAATGAAATCTCGCTGAAACACCTGTATGCAAGGGGTTGATGGATTTGACCTGGTGGCCCTGCTCCCCGAGAGAGAAGGATACGGAGTGTGCTGCTGCTACCTGGTACTAAATGCCCGCCAATAAAGGCAGGATTGATTTGAACACTTTCAATCGAGGGACACTAAATAAAAGTGCATATATCATAAGCATCCAGTTCTATAAATTTTTATAAAACAAGCACACCTCTGTGTTCAAGACAGAGAGCCTGCCCAGCATTCCTGACGTGCTCTGTGTCTCTTTCTTGGTCACTCCTGGGATCAGTGTACTGACCGGATGGTTGGCCTGTTGTGTGCCTTGTTTTGGTGGAATCTCAAAGTGTGCACTTTTCAGGTCTGGCCCCCCTCACGCCTTGTGTTTGTGAGATTCATCCGTGTGGCTGCATGTTGTTGTGGCTTACTTACGCTTATTGCTGAGTAGAATTTATTTGTGCAGATTACAGTGTTTGATCCCTGCTGTGGATGATGGGCCTTGGAGTCATTTCCAGTTTGGGGCTCTACCCCAGGAAAATCAAGGCAGAGCCAAGATCCACAGGTTCATGTTCACGGGTTAGGATCACTCCCAGGCAGAGTCATGAGCGCAGGAACGAGGGACCTGGGTTTGTGTCCCGTCAGCTCCATACAAGAGGTTTGTGACTGTGAACAACTGTTTCACCATGCAACTTCCCCATCTGTTAAAGTGGAGCTGGTAATAACCCTGCACTCTGGGTTAATACCCGTGGGCTAATACCTGCCAAGACAGTCATGAGTGCATTTCAAATGCGTACCAGGTAGGAACAGGCTCTGATCCATGACTTCATCAACATATATATGAAATATTATGTGATGAAATACAGTACAAAGTCTTTTGCGACAAGATGACAGTAGTTGTCAACAAGAGAGTGCTCCTGGAAAACCATTCTTCTGTTGTTTTTGTCCGAATAACATACATGCTAAACTTTTTCAAAGTTCCAAACAGTCTTTGATTTGAACAGAGTTTGGTGAAATTTGTTTAGGGTAAAACTGCTTCAAGAAGTGTAGATTTGTGAAACTCTTTCATAATGAAATCTCGCTGAAACACCTGTATGCAAGGGGTTGATGGATTTGACCTGGTGGCCCTGCTCCCCGAGAGAGAAGGATACGGAGTGTGCTGCTGCTACCTGGTACTAAATGCCCGCCAATAAAGGCAGGATTGATTTGAACACTTTCAATCGAGGGACACTAAATAAAAGTGCATATATCATAAGCATCCAGTTCTATAAATTTTTATAAAACAAGCACACCTCTGTGTTCAAGACAGAGAGCCTGCCCAGCATTCCTGACGTGCTCTGTGTCTCTTTCTTGGTCACTCCTGGGATCAGTGTACTGACCGGATGGTTGGCCTGTTGTGTGCCTTGTTTTGGTGGAATCTCAAAGTGTGCACTTTTCAGGTCTGGCCCCCCTCACGCCTTGTGTTTGTGAGATTCATCCGTGTGGCTGCATGTTGTTGTGGCTTACTTACGCTTATTGCTGAGTAGAATTTATTTGTGCAGATTACAGTGTTTGATCCCTGCTGTGGATGATGGGCCTTGGAGTCATTTCCAGTTTGGGGCTCTCACGAAAAGAGCTGCCGTGAACAGTCGTGTGTGTGTCTCCAGGTAAACACATGAAGCATACATCAAAATGAACATGTGCACATAGAAATGCTTCATGTGTTTACCTGCAGACATGTACGAAAATGTTCACAGCAGCCCTTTTCATGAGAGCCCAGACTGGAAGACGGAAGCATTTCAGTTTTGCAGGACGATTTTACTAAGATCCACAACCAGCAGCACACGTGAGAATTCCGTGCCGCCACACTCCCGCCAGCACTTGGCGGTTTCCGGTTGTTCTGTTAGGCCTTTTTGCTGGAAGTCTAGTGATTTCTGACAGTGTTTTAAATTAGCCTTTCCCTGGTGATTAGTGAAGTTGAGTGTATTTCCCTTTGATTATTAACCATTAGGGAATTCTCTTTTGTAAAGAGTCTACGTCTTTTGCCCACTGTATATTGGGCTGTTTGTTGTTTTCTTACTAATTTGTAGGAATTCTTAGTACACTCTGGATATGAATTCTTTGTTGGATATATGTATTATCAATACCTCTATCCACTCTGAGGATTGCATGTTCACTCTGTTAATGGTAACTTTTCATGAAGAGTTCTTAATGTAATATTATTAATATTATTAACGTATTATGTATTATAAAGAATGCAATTATTTTGTTATTCCTTTTATTTTTCTTACCTACTTTAAGACCATTAAGATATGGTTGTCTGTTCTCCTCTAAGAGCGTTATTTACGTTACCATTTAGACCATATCCATCTGGGATGGATTCCTGTGTATCATGTGAGATACGGGTCCAGAGATGTTGCCCTCACCGTGGATGTCCATTTTACCCAATCCGTTTTATTGAAAGACCATCCTTCCCCCATGTCACTGCACCACATCCATCAAACACGGGGCAGTGCTCTGTTTCTGGACTCTCCACATTCCGCTCATTAGTCTGCCCGTCCTTGCATTAGCAACCATGTCCTGGGTTGTGTAACTCAAAAGATGTCCCTGCTGTGGAGTAGGGCTGCATGTTGTTGTGGCTTACTTACGCTTATTGCTGAGTAGAATTTATTTGTGCAGATTACAGTGTTTGATCCCTGCTGTGGATGATGGGCCTTGGAGTCATTTCCAGTTTGGGGCTCTCACGAAAAGAGCTGCCGTGAACAGTCGTGTGTGTGTCTCCAGGTAAACACATGAAGCATACATCAAAATGAACATGTGCACATAGAAATGCTTCATGTGTTTACCTGCAGACATGTACGAAAATGTTCACAGCAGCCCTTTTCATGAGAGCCCAGACTGGAAGACGGAAGCATTTCAGTTTTGCAGGACGATTTTACTAAGATCCACAACCAGCAGCACACGTGAGAATTCCGTGCCGCCACACTCCCGCCAGCACTTGGCGGTTTCCGGTTGTTCTGTTAGGCCTTTTTGCTGGAAGTCTAGTGATTTCTGACAGTGTTTTAAATTAGCCTTTCCCTGGTGATTAGTGAAGTTGAGTGTATTTCCCTTTGATTATTAACCATTAGGGAATTCTCTTTTGTAAAGAGTCTACGTCTTTTGCCCACTGTATATTGGGCTGTTTGTTGTTTTCTTACTAATTTGTAGGAATTCTTAGTACACTCTGGATATGAATTCTTTGTTGGATATATGTATTATCAATACCTCTATCCACTCTGAGGATTGCATGTTCACTCTGTTAATGGTAACTTTTCATGAAGAGTTCTTAATGTAATATTATTAATATTATTAACGTATTATGTATTATAAAGAATGCAATTATTTTGTTATTCCTTTTATTTTTCTTACCTACTTTAAGACCATTAAGATATGGTTGTCTGTTCTCCTCTAAGAGCGTTATTTACGTTACCATTTAGACCATATCCATCTGGGATGGATTCCTGTGTATCATGTGAGATACGGGTCCAGAGATGTTGCCCTCACCGTGGATGTCCATTTTACCCAATCCGTTTTATTGAAAGACCATCCTTCCCCCATGTCACTGCACCACATCCATCAAACACGGGGCAGTGCTCTGTTTCTGGACTCTCCACATTCCGCTCATTAGTCTGCCCGTCCTTGCATTAGCAACCACGCTGTCCTGGGTTGTGTAACTCAGGATGAACGCTGATGACTGGAAGTGTAACTCCTCCCACTTTGTCTGTCACCTTGCCTGGGATTTCCATATAAATTTTACAATCAGCTTGTCAGTTTCTGCAAAAAAGTCCTGCTCAAAGCTTGCTGGAATGCTGAAGGGATTGTGCTGGAGAGGTGATCATCTGGGGAGAACCACATCTTTGCAACATACGCTCTTCACTCCATGAGTGTCCTGTGTCTCTCCATCTGTCTGCCTCTACTCCATTTTAGTACGACGAATCTAGCCCAGAGGCCTTGCACAGTTTTTGTTAGATTTATTCCTAGTTTTTTTATGCTATTATAATTTTTTTTAAAAATCACTGTTTTCTATGTGTTTGTTGCTAGTAAATAGAATCAATTAAATTTTGTATCCTGCTCATCCAAATACCTTGCTCATTCAGTTTATTGATTTTAATAGATTTTAGATTCTTTCAGATTTTCTATGGACATAATCCTATTATCTATGTATATATAATTAGAGAGTTCCTTCTTTTTAATGCTTCTGCATTTTCTTTCTTATTTTTTCCTTCTTTTATTGAATTGATTTCTAGTGTTGTGTTGAATAAGCATGGTTGGAGGAGGCACATTTCTCTCATTCCTGGTCTTCAGAGAGAAAGCCTTTAATATTTTACTGTCAAGAATTAAATTTGCTCTGGATTATTTTTTGTGACATTTGTCTTTATTTTTATATCTTTGAAGATGTTTATGTTATTTTTTCTGTTAATGTGGTATATTACATACATTGGTTTATTAACTATTAAACCACCATGATTTCCTACAAGTTTCACTTGATCTGGATATATCATTCTTGTTACATATCAGTGGCTTTAATTTGCTAATATTTTATTTAAAATGTCTGCATATATGTTAAAGAAACTAGCCTCTACATTTCCTGTGTTGTGATATACTTTTAGGTTGTCCTAATTTGTGCTTCTTTGTTAAAAATTGATAAATATATTCTCATATATTTAAGAGCCAGCACTTTTTCCCTGTGAACTACCCATTTATGTCTTCTCTCCATTGTTCTCTTCCGTTGTTTTTCTTTTACTTATTGATTGTAGAGGCTCTTTATGCATTAAGGAAATTCATCTTTTGTCTAAGACATGAGTGGTCAATATCTTTCTGCCAGTTTGTCATTTATCTTTTCATTTTGCTTATGGCATATTTTTTGTCTCTGTGCAGAACATTCTAATTCTTTAGGTTGTCAAGGTTTTCAGTTTTTCATGACTCCTGGGCTTGGGGTCTTTCTTGGTTTGGAAAGTGTTCTGACTCAGTTTATTAAAAAACTCCCCTTTCTTTGCCTCTAAGACCCTATTTCTTGGTATCTAATTGTTAAATTATTTGAGTTTGTTTTGGAACAAGACACGTAAGGCCTTTTTGTTGAATCAAGTGATCTGCAGCGCACTTGGACCTCCGTGCACCCTGGGGGCGGGCCTACAGACCTGTCTCTGCTTTCTTCCTGGTTCTCCCCTCAGGCACCCTCAGTGCAGGATCTGCACAAATCTCTCAAATCGCAACCACTTATTAAGGGTCAGAAATGCAACGTTCAACAATCCTTCCTCCGCTTGGGAGGTACTTTCTAAGTGCTCCTTTTGTAGAAACCCGGATGGGTCCCAGCTGGACCTGTGGCTCCTGGGCGGAGCCGTGGGTTCACCTGGGAAGTGTGGAGGTGAGGCTCTCCCCGAGGCTTCTCAGGAGTGGGAAGGGGGAGCAGGGATCTTTGCAGCAGAAATGGGCCCGTGGACGGGCCATCGGGGCAGGGCAGAGCAGGACTGTGGCAGGTCTGGGTGCGCTCAGGGGTGGGGAATAAATGTAAAGTGAATATAGGTTGCTATGGGGCTGTTTCTGGAGTCGAGGTTACGGAGAACAGAGGCCAGGTCAGGGTGGTGCTCGGAAGGCCGTCTGGGTTAGTCCTGGCCACTGTCATCGCCATCCAGGTCTTCCGCCCGGGGGCCTTGGTTCTCTGCCTGACTCCCCAGCTGTGCGTGCACAGGCCTGGCCACTTGTGCTGTGTCCAGTGCTTGCTGCCCCTTTGTTTTGGTAGCCGGAAGTCTGAAATCTTGGGGTTATTTAGCCTGGTGTCTTAAGCTCCCACCCTCTCCCCAGGGCGAGGTTCCCTTCTAGTCATGATGGGGTGAACGGTCTGTCCGGCGATGCCTGCCGGGGCGAGGATGGACCGAGGATCCAGGTCCGGTTCCAGGTCCTCTGTGCTCCTCCCTGCCCCGAAGGCCAAGGCTGAGCCTCTCCTCCTAAGCCAGTGAGGAAAGGGGTGCTTCACTTGCCAGGTGTGAGTGAAATGCAAGATGCGAGGTGAGAGTGCATTCCTTATTCATGTGCTGCCTCCTCCCTCTGCCCGCCTTCCCGGGTGCAGGGACTCCAGAGGCTGGCCGTTCAGCCCCAGGTGACCGCTCTACCCAGCTGCCCAGAGTTTGCGCAGGAGCGGCCCAGGAGCCCCCGATGCCCAGTTCCCAGGCACCCAACTGTACTGAGTCCGGGTGACCTGGGCCACAGGGCTCCGAACTAGCCCGCTGGAGCGAGCGCAAGCCGCCCGGGTGAGTCTCGCCCACCTCCTGGGCGGCACGGAGCTTGTGCGAACCGCTGGAACCCTGCGCGGCGCTGAATATGAAGGATTCCTGTCTCTGGAAGGTGACGGGTCATGTGACCTCACTTAGGCAAGAAGGCTTCCTGTCCTAGAAGGTCCCTGTGCTCATGGCTGCTGCTTCTCGTTGCCTTTACATTTCTGATTCTGGTTTCTTTAAAAGGAGCCAGACCCAGCATTTATTTTGCTGGCAATCTCTGGCAGGCAGGAACTTCTGCTTTAATGGAAGTGGATGAAGCTTTGGGCCAAGAATGGGTCAAGGTAGTGGGGAGGGATGGAGAAACCCTGGAGACGGCTGGTCTGGAGGATGCTGCACGGGGGTGAACTGGGAAAAGATGTGGCTGAAGATTCTGTTATGATGCAAATAGTTTTACCTATTTTCTCTTAAATGAGGTTGTACTAGTTTGAAAGACAGTGAAGGAAATGGGAGGGCGCCAAAGGGTGCCCCTGCATCCGCTGAATGAAACATACAGGATCCTTAGGGACCTCCCAGAGAACACAGGAGACAGCAGTGTGGACTGGCTTCCTAAAGGAGCCGTGGCGTTCTTGTTTTTCTATTTGGAAGTCTGAAATCTTGGGGTTATTTAGCCTGGTGTCTTAAGCTCCCACCCTCTCCCCAGGGCGAGGTTCCCTTCTAGTCATGATGGGGTGAACGGTCTGTCCGGCGATGCCTGCCGGGGCGAGGATGGACCGAGGATCCAGGTCCGGTTCCAGGTCCTCTGTGCTCCTCCCTGCCCCGAAGGCCAAGGCTGAGCCTCTCCTCCTAAGCCAGTGAGGAAAGGGGTGCTTCACTTGCCAGGTGTGAGTGAAATGCAAGATGCGAGGTGAGAGTGCATTCCTTATTCATGTGCTGCCTCCTCCCTCTGCCCGCCTTCCCGGGTGCAGGGACTCCAGAGGCTGGCCGTTCAGCCCCAGGTGACCGCTCTACCCAGCTGCCCAGAGTTTGCGCAGGAGCGGCCCAGGAGCCCCCGATGCCCAGTTCCCAGGCACCCAACTGTACTGAGTCCGGGTGACCTGGGCCACAGGGCTCCGAACTAGCCCTCTGGAGAGAGAGCAAGCCGCCCTGGTGAGTCTCGCCCACCTCCTGGGCTGCAGTGAGCTTGTGCGAACCCCTGGAACCCTTCGCGGGGCTGAATATGAAGGATTCCTGTCTCTGGAAGGTGACGGGTCATGTGACCTCACTTAGGCAAGAAGGCTTCCTGTCCTAGAAGGTCCCTGTGCTCATGGCTGCTGCTTCTCGTTGCCTTTACATTTCTGATTCTGGTTTCTTTAAAAGGAGCCAGACCCAGCATTTATTTTGCTGGCAATCTCTGGCAGGCAGGAACTTCTGCTTTAATGGAAGTGGATGAAGCTTTGGGCCAAGAATGGGTCAAGGTAGTGGGGAGGGATGGAGAAACCCTGGAGACGGCTGGTCTGGAGGATGCTGCACGGGGGTGAACTGGGAAAAGATGTGGCTGAAGATTCTGTTATGATGCAAATAGTTTTACCTATTTTTCTCTTAAATGAGGTTGTACTAGTTTGAAAGACAGTGAAGGAAATGGGAGGGGCGCCAAAGGGTGCCCCTGCATCCGGCTGAATGAAACATACAGGATCCTTAGGGACCTCCCCAGAGAACACAGGGAGACAGCAGTGTGGACTGGCTTCCTAAAGGAGCCGTGGCGTTCTTGTTTTTCTATTTCTTTTCAGTAAAACAGAGTCAATGAAAATGCAAGACGAAGGATGCATGGGAATGATTTTACAACAGTTCAGAAAACCCTTCCTGGGGTTTCTATTCGATAAATCTCAGGGCATTATCCCAAAGTTTTCAGAAATTCAGTAAGAATCCTGGATAGTCTCTAAATTTTCCTAATTAAGTTTTAAAGTAACTCCTTTTATTGCTTAAAAAATCATTGAGCATTACATTATACTACCATGAAATAAAACTGCACTGACTGGGAAATAATATATTAACTTCTAAAGGTTCATTTAAATGCATCTGATTCCTGCAACTTAAAGAGAGGGCAGGCGTGGTGGGAAGATAAAGGAGCAGAACCAGGCCCCGTACGGAGGTCACTGTGTGCTGGAGAATCCACGTGACTCTCCACTGATTGACATCAGCCTTAATGAAGTCCTGGCCCCAAGGAGTTTCTGGGTCTGCAGCAGAAAGTGTGCTGTGCAGGGGAATTAAAGGAAGAGAGAGGCTGCAGCAAAAGCCAGGATCTGCAATAAAGCAGGAGAGAAGGATCAGGGCAGAGCTCCACGTGGAGCGGAAACACCAGCGCTCACGGCGAGCGTTTGTTTTATTTAAGTTTTAAAGCAATATTTCTTTTAGATGCATGCTGTTGCCTCTGGTTCGCAAGGATTAAAATGAATCATGAATACAGCCACCGTGCAGTGTGCTGGGTCACCAGCTAAAAAGAAGCATCACTGTTCCTTTTTTAAAAAAGAAAAAGAAAAAAAAACCTGAAGGTGAGGCGTATCTGCTCTCTGAGGTTCAGAAATACTTCAGGAGCCTTGGGGCCCCTCCTAAACTTGATTTTCGCGTGTCAAGTTTGGGTTTTACTGCAGACAATCATAAAACCATCCATTGTGATGTTGTTTTGGTTGGCGAAACATTTATAAGGCTCAGAGCCATTAGCCTGGGTTGGCCACAGATGCCACAGGTTTAAGGCTTCAGAGCGATTGCTCTTAAATGAGGTTGTACTAGTTTGAAAGACAGTGAAGGAAATGGGAGGGGCGCCAAAGGGTGCCCCTGCATCCGGCTGAATGAAACATACAGGATCCTTAGGGACCTCCCCAGAGAACACAGGGAGACAGCAGTGTGGACTGGCTTCCTAAAGGAGCCGTGGCGTTCTTGTTTTTCTATTTCTTTTCAGTAAAACAGAGTCAATGAAAATGCAAGACGAAGGATGCATGGGAATGATTTTACAACAGTTCAGAAAACCCTTCCTGGGGTTTCTATTCGATAAATCTCAGGGCATTATCCCAAAGTTTTCAGAAATTCAGTAAGAATCCTGGATAGTCTCTAAATTTTCCTAATTAAGTTTTAAAGTAACTCCTTTTATTGCTTAAAAAATCATTGAGCATTACATTATACTACCATGAAATAAAACTGCACTGACTGGGAAATAATATATTAACTTCTAAAGGTTCATTTAAATGCATCTGATTCCTGCAACTTAAAGAGAGGGCAGGCGTGGTGGGAAGATAAAGGAGCAGAACCAGGCCCCGTACGGAGGTCACTGTGTGCTGGAGAATCCACGTGACTCTCCACTGATTGACATCAGCCTTAATGAAGTCCTGGCCCCAAGGAGTTTCTGGGTCTGCAGCAGAAAGTGTGCTGTGCAGGGGAATTAAAGGAAGAGAGAGGCTGCAGCAAAAGCCAGGATCTGCAATAAAGCAGGAGAGAAGGATCAGGGCAGAGCTCCACGTGGAGCGGAAACACCAGCGCTCACGGCGAGCGTTTGTTTTATTTAAGTTTTAAAGCAATATTTCTTTTAGATGCATGCTGTTGCCTCTGGTTCGCAAGGATTAAAATGAATCATGAATACAGCCACCGTGCAGTGTGCTGGGTCACCAGCTAAAAAGAAGCATCACTGTTCCTTTTTTAAAAAAGAAAAAGAAAAAAAAACCTGAAGGTGAGGCGTATCTGCTCTCTGAGGTTCAGAAATACTTCAGGAGCCTTGGGGCCCCTCCTAAACTTGATTTTCGCGTGTCAAGTTTGGGTTTTACTGCAGACAATCATAAAACCATCCATTGTGATGTTGTTTTGGTTGGCGAAACATTTATAAGGCTCAGAGCCATTAGCCTGGGTTGGCCACAGATGCCACAGGTTTGCTAAGAGATGAGACTTTTCAGAGCTGATAACGTCTTGCTTCTGCCCTTCTCTCAAGTCACACCCTTCTCTCGGCTCACCCTTCCCTCTGCATCTCATTTTTAATTTTCACACCTCTCTTGAAAACTTTGTGCCAGGGTGCACACTTGGCCCCTGCCCCTCTGGGAGCCGCGGGGAGGCCTGTGTCTCCCCCGCCTCTGTCCTGGACACAGAGCCCGGCACGGGTGGGGCGAGGGGGCTTCCAGGCTTTTGGGAACAGAAACGCCCTCCCGCTCTTCACACAAAGCCAGTGCATTGATCAGGAAGGCAGGAGTCTCCCTGAACCCAGACAGGGCTGCTGTTTTTGCATCAAGTGCTAAGGACGGATTCTCTGTTCTGAACCCAGACAGGGCTGCTGTTTTTGCATCAAGTGCTAAGGACGGATTCTCTGTTCTGAGTGAAATGTCCCACTCCCTTCTGCCCAGCCCAGCTCCTCCGCAGCCCTCCCGCCTCAGCAGGGAATCTAGAGGTCATGCTGACTCTCTCCAGTCTCCTCTCCGTGGGTCCGTCACCAGCTTCTGTGCGTCCTAACCTTGACGCGTGTCTCCCACCGGTCTCCCCCTCCACGGCTGCCCCTCTGGGCTCGTCCCTGTGCGTCAGTCCAGGGCTTTTCTGAAAGTGTCCACGCCGCTGGTCGTCTGCACCGCTGCTCCTAGCTCACCAGGCTTGGTGCCTCCTTCTCAGATCCTCCATCTTCCTCGGGCCTTCTTGTTTCTGCCCCACCACAGACTCCTGCTTGGAAGACCATTCCCCCTTTCTGCGCCCTGTGTCCTCCGCACTCGGCCGGCTCTCTCGAGACGCCAGCCAGGCTGCCCTCGCCTTTATTCAAGGCCCCTCCAGTCTCCATCGTGGAACTGAGACTCAAAACTAATTCTTCGTGACCTGGCCTGTTTCTCCTGGCTTATCTCCTGCAGGGCAGGGATTCAGTCCACTTTCTTTACTGTTCTGTCTCCAGCACTTAGCACGATACCTGACGCATGCACGCCACTGTGTGCTAAGCCCCTCAGTCATGTGTGACTCTTGTGACTGTAGCCCGCCGGGCTCCTCTGTCCGTGGCTTTCTCCGGGCAAGACGGCCGGGTGGGTTTGTCCTCCCGACCCATGCATCAGAACTTGCTCTCGCTTCAGAGCTGATAACGTCTTGCTTCTGCCCTTCTCTCAAGTCACACCCTTCTCTCGGCTCACCCTTCCCTCTGCATCTCATTTTTAATTTTCACACCTCTCTTGAAAACTTTGTGCCAGGGTGCACACTTGGCCCCTGCCCCTCTGGGAGCCGCGGGGAGGCCTGTGTCTCCCCCGCCTCTGTCCTGGACACAGAGCCCGGCACGGGTGGGGCGAGGGGGCTTCCAGGCTTTTGGGAACAGAAACGCCCTCCCGCTCTTCACACAAAGCCAGTGCATTGATCAGGAAGGCAGGAGTCTCCCTGAACCCAGACAGGGCTGCTGTTTTTGCATCAAGTGCTAAGGACGGATTCTCTGTTCTGAACCCAGACAGGGCTGCTGTTTTTGCATCAAGTGCTAAGGACGGATTCTCTGTTCTGAGTGAAATGTCCCACTCCCTTCTGCCCAGCCCAGCTCCTCCGCAGCCCTCCCGCCTCAGCAGGGAATCTAGAGGTCATGCTGACTCTCTCCAGTCTCCTCTCCGTGGGTCCGTCACCAGCTTCTGTGCGTCCTAACCTTGACGCGTGTCTCCCACCGGTCTCCCCCTCCACGGCTGCCCCTCTGGGCTCGTCCCCTGTGCGTCAGTCCAGGGGCTTTTCTGAAAGTGTCCACGCCGCTGGTCGTCTGCACCGCTGCTCCTAGCTCACCAGGCTTGGTGCCTCCTTCTCAGATCCTCCATCTTCCTCGGGCCTTCTTGTTTCTGCCCCACCACAGACTCCTGCTTGGAAGACCATTCCCCCTTTCTGCGCCCTGTGTCCTCCGCACTCGGCCGGCTCTCTCGAGACGCCAGCCAGGCTGCCCTCGCCTTTATTCAAGGCCCCTCCAGTCTCCATCGTGGAACTGAGACTCAAAACTAATTCTTCGTGACCTGGCCTGTTTCTCCCTGGCTTATCTCCTGCAGGGCAGGGATTCAGTCCACTTTCTTTACTGTTCTGTCTCCAGCACTTAGCACGATACCTGACGCATGCACGCCACTGTGTGCTAAGCCCCTCAGTCATGTGTGACTCTTGTGACTGTAGCCCGCCGGGCTCCTCTGTCCGTGGCTTTCTCCGGGCAAGACGGCCGGGGTGGGTTTCCGTGTCCTCCCCGACCCATGCATCAGACTGTGTCTCTTGCGTCTCCCGCACTGGCAGGCGCCTGGGAAGCCCCATGTCTGACCCGTGGGGGTCCTCAAATAATATTAGTTGAATTTTTAAAAAAGAGCAGTCTCGATTGTTGCTTGCTATCTTTTAGCACAGATATTTTGTTTGATCCACTCAATAAACCTGTTACGTCGGTATTGGGATCATGAATATTTAAGAGGTAAAGAAACCAAATCAGAATGCAGTGAAAGAATCCACCTGAGGTCACCCTTTTAAGGATCCAGGCCTTGAAGGCAGGTGTTTTAGGTCCGGGTCCTGCCTCTCAGCCCCACACTTGCTCAGTGAGAGTCCACTTACAGGACTGTTGTGGAAAATGAGTAGTAATGACTGCAGAGGAGTGTGAAAATGCACAGAGATGGAATGAGGGATGTGGCCTGTGCTGCCCACTTTACAGTGGAGGGAAAGGTGAGGAGCAGGACCGATTTCAACCAGGTCTGTCCCGGGGCCGCAATACCGCCTCCGGCCCCTCCACTTCTGCGTGCTGCAAGCAGGAATGGCTCCACTTCAGAGCAGCAGAGGCATGCAGGGCCAGGCGTGTGTGGGGCCTGAAGCACGTGGGGCCAGGAGCGCGTGGGGCCAGCCTCTGGAGCCGTCAGAGAAGACTGTGGCCCAGGGCTGCGTCCCAGGCGAGAGGGACCCGGCTCCCTCCTCGATGGAGAGTGCCCGCACAGACCTAGCTTCTCTCTCATCCCTTTGTTTTCTGTTTTCAATTTGTTCAAACAACAAGGAGCTTTGACGTGCCCGAGACCAGCCCAGTCCACGGCAAGGGAGCACCGAGTGGTGAGAAGGTTCCCGTTTTGCTGGCAATGGGCCAGTTTTCCAGATGGTAATTCGGAAGGACACTTTTAAAAGCAGGGCTTGGGGCTCCTGTCGTGACTTTTTTAGGGAGAATGACAGCGAATGGATGGATGTACCCAGTGGAAAGGTACCTATAAGCATATGCATGTTAAGCCTTTGGTCAGAATCGTGTTCCTAAACTTAGAATTGAGTCAAGACAAAGATGGCTTCCTTTCACTATTTCGTTGGACGACTCCAGAAGGGAGGGCCCAGGGAAGGCACTTGGCAGTCACGTGCCACACACACTGGGCCACGGGGATGGGAGATTTTAATACAAAGTCATTCTTCCTGCTGGACTGGACGCGGGGCGGGGCTGGCCACTCCCACTGAGCTGAAGGAGGCTGCCATGGTTTCCATCAGCAGTGGGGGTGGGGGTGTTGCAAAAAGCAGGTCCTTTCTTTCCTGCCGGAGGTAAGTGCTCTGGGTGCAGAGGTCCTGTCAAGCAGAACTGGGTGTGAGGGGTGGCGGCTGGTGGTTTTCTGTGTGATGACCATCCTGCCATCGGGCCCTGCCTGCCCGTCACCTCTCCTGAGTGGGGCATCGTGTGGCTCGGGGTCGGGAGTGCGGGCTCCACCTAAGTCTCATTCCTGGCTCTGCCCCTTTCCGGCTTTGGGGGGCCTGTGCTGCCCACTTTACAGTGGAGGGAAAGGTGAGGAGCAGGACCGATTTAAATGTCCCGGGGCAATACCGCCTCCGGCCCCTCCACTTCTGCGTGCTGCAAGCAGGAATGGCTCCACTTCAGAGCAGCAGAGGCATGCAGGGCCAGGCGTGTGTGGGGCCTGAAGCACGTGGGGCCAGGAGCGCGTGGGGCCAGCCTCTGGAGCCGTCAGAGAAGACTGTGGCCCAGGGCTGCGTCCCAGGCGAGAGGGACCCGGCTCCCTCCTCGATGGAGAGTGCCCGCACAGACCTAGCTTCTCTCTCATCCCTTTGTTTTCTGTTTTCAATTTGTTCAAACAACAAGGAGCTTTGACGTGCCCGAGACCAGCCCAGTCCACGGCAAGGGAGCACCGAGTGGTGAGAAGGTTCCCGTTTTGCTGGCAATGGGCCAGTTTTCCAGATGGTAATTCGGAAGGACACTTTTAAAAGCAGGGCTTGGGGCTCCTGTACGTGACTTTTTTTTAGGGAGAATGACAGCGAATGGATGGATGTACCCAGTGGAAAGGTACCTATAAGCATATGCATGTTAAGCCTTTGGTCAGAATCGTGTTCCTAAACTTAGAATTGAGTCAAGACAAAGATGGCTTCCTTTCACTATTTCGTTGGACGACTCCAGAAGGGAGGGCCCAGGGAAGGCACTTGGCAGTCACGTGCCACACACACTGGGCCACGGGGATGGGAGATTTTAATACAAAGTCATTCTTCCTGCTGGACTGGACGCGGGGCGGGGCTGGCCACTCCCACTGAGCTGAAGGAGGCTGCCATGGTTTCCATCAGCAGTGGGGGTGGGGGTGTTGCAAAAAGCAGGTCCTTTCTTTCCTGCCGGAGGTAAGTGCTCTGGGTGCAGAGGTCCTGTCAAGCAGAACTGGGTGTGAGGGGTGGCGGCTGGTGGTTTTCTGTGTGATGACCATCCTGCCATCGGGCCCTGCCTGCCCGTCACCTCTCCTGAGTGGGGCATCGTGTGGCTCGGGGTCGGGAGTGCGGGCTCCACCTAAGTCTCATTCCTGGCTCTGCCCCTTTCCGGCTTTGGGACCCAAAGCCTGACGAACTTACAGCCTGTGGGATGATGGGAGTAGCCACACTCAGGGGTCCTCTGCATTTTGGCACCAGGGTTCAGCTTTGTGGAAGACAGTTTTTGCCAAGGAAGTGTCATTCACCTCCTACGGGGCGGCCTGGGATTGGGGGCCCCCTGGCCTGGCTCACAGAGGGCTTCATGGACCAACTTCTGTGACATCTTCATCACCCTGAGCCCAGTGCTGGCCTTGCTGGCGCCTGCAGTGGTGGCCTCAGTTTCTCTCTTCTTACCCTGGTCTGTTACTAGCATCTTCTGAGACCTGGGCCAGCAAGGGCTGGTCCCATAAGCCCTGCAGGAGCCGGCCAGTGAGCCAGAGTGTGGTGGACTTCAGGGATACAAGACCTGATGGGACCAGCAGCTCCCAAGCTCTTGCTCACGGATGGTTCTAGGTTTGACTGTTGCTTGTGTTTGGCCTGGAGGGAGAAAGATAGCACCTATGCAAGAGCCTTGTCCCAGCTGCCGCCAGGGTAGGACACAACAGGCTTCACTTGTTATCCACAAGGATGTTTACAAAGACCCAGCAATTCCAAAATCACTCCCTTTGGAAGGTCACTGCCCACACTCTGGGGATGCTTTCCGGACTCCTGAGCACATAGACTGGCAGAGCCCGGTGGTCTGGTCTCCCAGCCCCACAGCCCCTGGAGCAGACACCGTGGTTCCCAACCAGAGTGAGTTTTCCCCACAAGAGACATCTCATCGTGTCTGGAAACAGCATGGAGCTGAAGGGACGCTGCTGGCGTCTGGAGGCTGGGGATCAGGGAGGCTGCCCAAGCAGGCCCCGCACACAGAAGGCTCTGGCCGGAGTATCTCCAGGGCTGTGTCTCAGGTGGTAAAGAATCCGCCTGAACTGCAGGCGATCTGGGTTTGATCGCTGGGTCAGGAAAATTCCCTGGAGAAAGGAATGGCTACCTACGCCCGTGTTCTCTCCTGGAAAATGCCACGGACAGAGGAGCCTGGGGGGCTGGAGTCCGTGGGGTCGCAGAGTCGAACACGACCGAGCAGTCCGGCACAGGCACACGCGCGGGGGGGCCAGCCTGTCCTCACCTCGGCGGCCCTTGCCGCGCGTGCCTCTGGCTCCCGACCCGGAGCGGGGGTCCCTCGAAGGTGGGGATGCCTCTGCTTGGTCCTGGGTGAGCACTGGGGGAAGGAGGGAAGAAGGTGTGCATCCTGAGACGCTGGCCCCAGCAGCCTCCTCGTCTGCTTAAAGGTCCACTGTGGGCCCGTTAGTGAAGGCTTGATGTTCCTTCTGCTCAGAGCCTGTGGGCTGCTCTGCTGTACAGGCCGGCTGGGTGCACCTCACACAGTCACCTCTGCCACGCCGGTAGCGTGGCCTGGGCGCAGGGCCCCGCGCGGGCCTGTGTGTTTTCACAGGGACGATCCCGTCCATTCCTCACACGAGCCCTCTAAGGCAGCAGTCCCCAACTTTTCGGGCACTGGGGAGTAATTTTGTGGAAGACAACATAATTTTTCCACGAGCAGGGTAGAGCAGGGGGCAGACGGTTTCACGATGATTCAAGTGCATTGCATCCGTTGTGCGCTTTCTTTCTAATCTAACACCAACGCCGATCTGACAGGAAGTCCAGGTCGATGGTGCAGAGCATGGGACGCCTCCAAGGAATAGATCGCGACTGTCCCTGTTAAGTGGGGAAACGGGCTCTGGAGGTCAGAGCTCTTCCCTCCCCAGTGGTATCAGCTTGTCCGTCGGGTGTGGAGCCTTGCACGGGGGCTACTTCCAGCCCTGAGGCCACCCTGGTGAGGCCACATCAGACTCACGCTGCACTGGATCCATTTCACTCTTCGTTTGGGGTGAAAGCTGGGGCCTCGGGGCCCAGTCTGTCGCCTGGGGGCAGTCATGGGCGTGTCAGCTGTAACCACCCAGTGTATGTTCATTACGTGCGAGGCGAGGACCCAGGCACCACTGCCCGAGGGTCTGCGGGTTGTGTTGTGCCCACGTGCCAGGTGGGGCCAACCGGCCGACCGGAGAGTTTGCC
This sequence comes from Tragulus kanchil, assembly GCA_022376925.1. NCBI lineage: Eukaryota > Metazoa > Chordata > Mammalia > Artiodactyla > Tragulidae > Tragulus > Tragulus kanchil. Next base: position 173,442,222 of record JAIOJX010000005.1, on the reverse strand, counting down.
TGGATCTCCCTGGGTGCCACAGTGGCAGTGAGCAGAGCCAGGCTTCGCCCCTGTGTCTGGCACTGTTCTGTCTGAAGTGACGTGTGGAAACTGAAGGATTCTACTCGGACGAGTGTCTCCTGGGCCCCAGCCCCGCGCCAGCTCGTCAGTCTTGCTGCCAGAGAGAGGTCTGGAGCCTCAGCTGAAGACGTCCGTCCTGGGCAGAGCCTGGCCTTGGGGCTTCACGTTCCCCTGTTTGGGGAGAGAAGGGGTGGCTGTCAACCTCTCGGCTCCAAGGACAGTGAGGAGCAGGCCTCTGCCTGGCCCCTCGGGGCGTGCTGGCCGGCCTCCGCACTGGGTGAGCCAGGACAGGCACGAAGCTGCTGGGCCTCAGCGCCCCCGGGCTACCTGTCCAGCAGGGACAGAGGGAGGGGGCCCAGCCAGCACCTCAGCTGAGGGGTGGGCGCTCTGGCTTTTTAGCAGCCAGAAATGAGCACTTCATCGCAGGCCTCCGCCTCCTCAGGGCTGCTTCCTGATTGCCGGGGCCTTGCTGGCCGCAGCTTTCCCCCTTCTCATTCAGCTCTCAGTCAGGGGCCCTCTCCCACTTAACTTCCAAATTCACACCTCTCCTCTTTCCCCGCAGCCCTATCAGGAGGTGTTGATGGTGCTTAGCATCCGACAGGGACCAGGGGCCTCTGAGGGCAGGGCTGCTTCTGCAGGCACTGCTCTTGGCCTGCCATCTGCCTGGCCCGTCTCGGCCCTGGTTTCCTTTCAGCTGCAGTTTCAGGAGGTAACACTTGTCCGCAGCATCCGGGCTTCTGGACATCTGGCTGTTGCCTGCAGCATTGGCTTTGAATTTTTGTCACCGAAATTCCAGTCATGCAATCCCATCCTGAGAGCAACTTGCAATGAATTCAGTTCCGGGGGAGGCAGACCTCGTGCACTGCCTTTTCGTTTGGGGTGGCTGGGCCTCGGGGCCCAGTCTGTCGCCTGGGGGCAGTCATGGGCGTGTCAGCTGTAACCACCCAGTGTATGTTCATTACGTGCGAGGCGAGGACCCAGGCACCACTGCCCGAGGGTCTGCGGGTTGTGTTGTGCCCACGTGCCAGGTGGGGCCAACCGGCCGACCGGAGAGTTTGCCTGGATCTCCCTGGGTGCCACAGTGGCAGTGAGCAGAGCCAGGCTTCGCCCCTGTGTCTGGCACTGTTCTGTCTGAAGTGACGTGTGGAAACTGAAGGATTCTACTCGGACGAGTGTCTCCTGGGCCCCAGCCCCGCGCCAGCTCGTCAGTCTTGCTGCCAGAGAGAGGTCTGGAGCCTCAGCTGAAGACGTCCGTCCTGGGCAGAGCCTGGCCTTGGGGCTTCACGTTCCCCTGTTTGGGGAGAGAAGGGGTGGCTGTCAACCTCTCGGCTCCAAGGACAGTGAGGAGCAGGCCTCTGCCTGGCCCCTCGGGGCGTGCTGGCCGGCCTCCGCACTGGGTGAGCCAGGACAGGCACGAAGCTGCTGGGCCTCAGCGCCCCCGGGCTACCTGTCCAGCAGGGACAGAGGGAGGGGGCCCAGCCAGCACCTCAGCTGAGGGGTGGGCGCTCTGGCTTTTTAGCAGCCAGAAATGAGCACTTCATCGCAGGCCTCCGCCTCCTCAGGGCTGCTTCCTGATTGCCGGGGCCTTGCTGGCCGCAGCTTTCCCCCTTCTCATTCAGCTCTCAGTCAGGGGCCCTCTCCCACTTAACTTCCAAATTCACACCTCTCCTCTTTCCCCGCAGCCCTATCAGGAGGTGTTGATGGTGCTTAGCATCCGACAGGGACCAGGGGCCTCTGAGGGCAGGGCTGCTTCTGCAGGCACTGCTCTTGGCCTGCCATCTGCCTGGCCCGTCTCGGCCCTGGTTTCCTTTCAGCTGCAGTTTCAGGAGGTAACACTTGTCCGCAGCATCCGGGCTTCTGGACATCTGGCTGTTGCCTGCAGCATTGGCTTTGAATTTTTGTCACCGAAATTCCAGTCATGCAATCCCATCCTGAGAGCAACTTGCAATGAATTCAGCAGAAACTTGTGTAGTGGGGATGAAACGTGACTGTCTGCAGGTTCACACCCACATTCCCCGTGCTCCCGTAGGATTCCAGCGAGGGCCCGGGGTCCGGGCTGCCATTCCATCACCACGGAGTGGCCAGCTCCTCAGAGAGGCAGGCCTTGCGGATGCTGGGGCGCCCTGTGCTGACTATCATCATTGTGACACCATGAGCAGAAGCAGGCGGGCGGCCATTTGGGTTAGCCAGAGGGCGAGGGCCGGTACTTAGGAACTGGCTGCAGGCTACGAATGATACGCTAAGTGTACTGTTTTCAAAGAGTCTTCCAGAACACCATTCTGATATCCTTCACTACACATATTGACTCAACCTTTTGTCCCCTCTGAACACCTCTGTGAGAGAAGCTAGGGTTAACAACCAGCCCGTTGTGCCAGGGTCTTAAACCAGGTGAGGTCTGGTTTTGAGTTCACACCAAAGGTCTTAAGGGAGGCACTTTCTTCTTGGTCTTCATAAAGCCAGCAGATACTGTCCTAGAATATCATGTTGCCTGTTTGGGGAAGATCTCTGGGCTATATGTGAGGGCTTCTCTGACGGCTCAAATAGTAAAGAGTCTGACTGCAAGGAATATGTATATATATATGGGATTAGTTGGTAAATCAATCATGTCCGACTCATTGCAACCCCATGGACAGTGGACAGTAGCCTGGCAGGCTCCTCTTCTCATTCAGCTCTCAGTCAGGGGCCCTCTCCCACTTAACTTCCAAATTCACACCTCTCCTCTTTCCCCGCAGCCCTATCAGGAGGTGTTGATGGTGCTTAGCATCCGACAGGGACCAGGGGCCTCTGAGGGCAGGGCTGCTTCTGCAGGCACTGCTCTTGGCCTGCCATCTGCCTGGCCCGTCTCGGCCCTGGTTTCCTTTCAGCTGCAGTTTCAGGAGGTAACACTTGTCCGCAGCATCCGGGCTTCTGGACATCTGGCTGTTGCCTGCAGCATTGGCTTTGAATTTTTGTCACCGAAATTCCAGTCATGCAATCCCATCCTGAGAGCAACTTGCAATGAATTCAGCAGAAACTTGTGTAGTGGGGATGAAACGTGACTGTCTGCAGGTTCACACCCACATTCCCCGTGCTCCCGTAGGATTCCAGCGAGGGCCGGGCTCCGGGCTGCCATTCCATCACCACGGAGTGGCCAGCTCCTCAGAGAGGCAGGCCTTGCGGATGCTGGGGCGCCCTGTGCTGACTATCATCATTGTGACACCATGAGCAGAAGCAGGCGGGCGGCCATTTGGGTTAGCCAGAGGGCGAGGGCCGGTACTTAGGAACTGGCTGCAGGCTACGAATGATACGCTAAGTGTACTGTTTTCAAAGAGTCTTCCAGAACACCATTCTGATATCCTTCACTACACATATTGACTCAACCTTTTGTCCCCTCTGAACACCTCTGTGAGAGAAGCTAGGGTTAACAACCAGCCCGTTGTGCCAGGGTCTTAAACCAGGTGAGGTCTGGTTTTGAGTTCACACCAAAGGTCTTAAGGGAGGCACTTTCTTCTTGGTCTTCATAAAGCCAGCAGATACTGTCCTAGAATATCATGTTGCCTGTTTGGGGAAGATCTCTGGGCTATATGTGAGGGCTTCTCTGACGGCTCAAATAGTAAAGAGTCTGACTGCAAGGAATATGTATATATATATGGGATTAGTTGGTAAATCAATCATGTCCGACTCATTGCAACCCCATGGACAGTGGACAGTAGCCTGGCAGGCTCCTCTGTCCATGGTGTTTCCCAGAAACTATATATATAAAACCTTCTTGAGTGACTGCAAAGAAAAATCTTTAAAATTGAAAATTATATGAAATTCATCTGTTAGGGGCCATATAAATAAATCAGAGTGGAATGAGGCTAGGCGCATTGCTTCCTGTGGTCCATGGCTGCTTCTGGCTGCGTAGGCAGATGAGTAGCTGTGATGGAGACCGTATACTCTGTAAAGTCTATGATATTTGCTCTTTGCATAAAAACGTTTGCTGAGCTCTAGAGGGAAAGAGCAGGTGTGTAGCTGGGATCAGCCTCGGTCCACTGAGCTGGTGTCTCTTGCAGTGAAGAAAACTGTATTTTGGATCAGGTCCATGAGGTCACACTGGCTTGAGACCTTCACCCTCCAGTGGGACTAAAGGCCAGAGGCCATCATGAGTCGGGGCGGGACCCACATTCAGGCTTCCTCCCAGAGAGGGGATCACGTGACTCTGTCCATTACGGGGAAGTCGAGGGGCCTCCACCACTGCGCTGAGAGTGCTGGTGGCTTATTATTTGCCATTTATCACTGCGCCGTGAATGTTCAGCACAGTGAAAAATAGTTTGCCCATGAAGTAAAGTGGAAAATTAATTTCAGTTTTCCTCTCATGGCAAGTAAAGGCAGAAATTGCAAATGAAGGCTCTAATCATGGGTAGGTTTTCATCTCAGGCTGTCTTACACACTTAAAAGATGAGAAAAGGGGGGCTTGCTTATCTTGTTTGGAAGGTCATTCTTGCTGGCCCATGAGCGCTGTCCAGTGAGAAGGGAAGACTCTCTTACACACGGCTTGGCTGAAAGAACAAGCTTAAGACTATTGGGGAGCATGAGGATGGTTGTGGGAAACCTGATGCTTGTTGTTTCGAGTAGATACTACAGACTAAACGTGTGCAGCCGTCAGACAGCCTGACCTCGTGGAAGTGGCTGTTGTGACGGGAAAATCCTGAACAGCATGCAGCTCTCTGAGTGTCTGATTTCACACCGTTGTCAATGATAGGAAATCCAGTGTGCGTGCTCTCTGAAACTGTTGACAGTCTAATTGCAGTAGAATTCCCACCAAATACTTTCAGTATGACCAAGAGAAATATTCCTGACTGGCTCACCCAAGGAAACCAACTCCACATGAAGCTGCTGTACAGAATGTCCTAATCTAGCCCGTTGGCATCAAAGGAGAACAAGGAAAGTCTGGTTGGTTAGCTGGTTGCTGAGTTGGTTTTGCAAGCCATTGGGCTGCTGCTCAGGTCGAGCAGAGATGACCTGGCTTCTCTGGCGCCCATCTTCTGACCAGCACCCCCAGCACTGACTCAGCTGCGGCAGATGCACGAGGCTGTACCAGCTTGGGGGCAGAAGGGGGGAGACGAGGAGAGGCGGGCAGTGGTGGGCTGGCCCGGCCGCTGCTCTGAGCAGTGGCTTCTCCTGGCTGCCTTGCTTCAGTCCTGCTCCCAGGGGCAGCTCTGAATGGCACTGAGAGGTGCCCGATGCAAACTCGGGACTTTCCCATGTTGACTGAGAAGTGACCGATGACAGAGAAGGCCATTGACAGATGGGATGTTAACTGAATGTATAGAAGCTCGGCCATGTGGGCCGCATGAGGTAGAGACACGGGCTGCTGTCGACTCTGCCATTGACGGGTGGAGGCTCATCATCCTAGGGCATCAGGAGGTGCTGGAAATATCCTCAGTGCGTACTTAAGAAATTCAAGAAGGTGAATAATTGGAAGTGATTTTCAAAATGTTTAATAACTATAGGGCGAGGCACTGACCTAGGATTGATTGATAAATGTGGCTGGAGACAGCAGTTGAGGAACACCAGAGACAGTTACTGGCCAAATATCAGTGGCAGATATAATCTGTAGAAAATTTTCTAAATAAATTACTACATAAAAGTATTTCTGGCTCAAAGGAATGAATACTGGTTATGTAGAAAATCTGCATAAAATATACTTTTCAGAGGGCCACATTTCTTAACGATTCCAGAGGTGAGATGATTTCAGGAGGGTCTCCAAGGGCCCGTGGCCATCGCTTCCCGCCGGCAGCCGGATACACTTCATCCACCCTTTGTCCCACATTGGCCAGAGGTGGACACTGCGCTGGATCTTGGAAACAGAAAGCGCACAGCTCAGCCCTGGGAGCCTGCGGCTCAGAAGAGAGAAGAAGAGGAGAGGGCCTACCGTGTAGGTGGGCCGTGGTAGGTACAAGGCACAGAGGAGTGGACCTGGAATCCGTGTACAGAATGTTCCCTAATCTAGCTCACCCAAGGAAACCAACTCCACATGAAGCTGCTGTACAGAATGTCCTAATCTAGCCCGTTGGCATCAAAGGAGAACAAGGAAAGTCTGGTTGGTTAGCTGGTTGCTGAGTTGGTTTTGCAAGCCATTGGGCTGCTGCTCAGGTCGAGCAGAGATGACCTGGCTTCTCTGGCGCCCATCTTCTGACCAGCACCCCCAGCACTGACTCAGCTGCGGCAGATGCACGAGGCTGTACCAGCTTGGGGGCAGAAGGGGGGAGACGAGGAGAGGCGGGCAGTGGTGGGCTGGCCCGGCCGCTGCTCTGAGCAGTGGCTTCTCCTGGCTGCCTTGCTTCAGTCCTGCTCCCAGGGGCAGCTCTGAATGGCACTGAGAGGTGCCCGATGCAAACTCGGGACTTTCCCATGTTGACTGAGAAGTGACCGATGACAGAGAAGGCCATTGACAGATGGGATGTTAACTGAATGTATAGAAGCTCGGCCATGTGGGCCGCATGAGGTAGAGACACGGGCTGCTGTCGACTCTGCCATTGACGGGTGGAGGCTCATCATCCTAGGGCATCAGGAGGTGCTGGAAATATCCTCAGTGCGTACTTAAGAAATTCAAGAAGGTGAATAATTGGAAGTGATTTTCAAAATGTTTAATAACTATAGGGCGTAGGCACTGACCTAGGATTGATTGATAAATGTGGCTGGAGACAGCAGTTGAGGAACACCAGAGACAGTTACTGGCCAAATATCAGTGGCAGATATAATCTGTAGAAAATTTTCTAAATAAATTACTACATAAAAGTATTTCTGGCTCAAAGGAATGAATACTGGTTATGTAGAAAATCTGCATAAAATATACTTTTTCAGAGGGCCACATTTCTTAACGATTCCAGAGGTGAGATGATTTCAGTAGGGTCTCCAAGGGCCCGTGGCCATCGCTTCCCGCCGGCAGCCGGATACACTTCATCCACCCTTTGTCCCACATTGGCCAGAGGTGGACACTGCGCTGGATCTTGGAAACAGAAAGCGCACAGCTCAGCCCTGGGGGCGCAGCCTGCGGGGCTCAGAAGAGAGAAGAAGAGGAGAGGGCCTACCGTGTAGGTGGGCCGTGGTAGGTACAAGCACAGGGCATGTCGAGAGGCAGGGAGTGGGGTCCAGCTGGGACGGGGAAGTGGGCTCAGAAAAGACCTCCTGAGGATGCCCAGAGGAGCCTGAGGAACCAGACGCCAGCGCTGGCCACCAGAGGAAGGAGGGGTGAGAGCAGAGAAGGAAGAGGCCACCAGCAAGGGAAGGGGGTGTGTAACTAGACCTGGAGGATCTCAAAGCTTTTCAGAGGAGCATGAGATGAGACTGGCCAGATGGGTGAGGATTGGATTACAAGGAGTCTTATACATCCTTCCTCAGAGTTAGAATTTCATCCTGAAGACAATGAGGAATCACTGAAGCATTTTTAAGATAGAGGGGAGGGTTTGATGAGGCTCGAGTTTCTGTTTAGAAAGGGTTTTCTGGCAATGAGACTAGAGACAGGAGACAAATAATGAAGCTGGTAAAGTAATACAGGCATGAGGGGGTGGCAGCCAGAGCTGGGGTGTTAGCAGTCAAGATTAATAATCTGGGTTTGATCTAGGGAGGGTGAGAGGAGAAGACTGGGCAGATAGAGCGCCACAATCCAGATCAGAAAAGAGGTGGTCTTGATGTGAGACTGTGAGGGTGAATGGGGAAAAGAGAGAGGGTTGGGATATGTTGGAAGGGGTGTCGGGCAACCTCTGGTCTTTGGCTGGGGGCGTGGAGGGTTCTAACCCAACAGTGTCGTCCTGGAGAAGGAACGTGGAAGGAGGAGTGGGGAGAGTCACGGGGAGGATGTCTCCCCCTTTCATACCTTTTCTCCTCCGTGACGCCTGTCTGGCGTAGGAGATTTGAGAAGGGCTAAAAAGAACAAAAGGAAAGAGGAAGAAGAGGCTGCCCATGCATATTCTACCATAGTGAAAAGGAGCTAATTGGAACTATTAATACATGTGTTAACACAAGTGAGTCTGAATTACAAGGAGCAAAGAAGCAAATTCTAGCAGAGTAGAAACAGTACGATTCTATTTATCAAAGTTTGACAGCATGCAGAACAGTATCATATATTGCTAGAGGAATCATCCCTTTTATAAACATAGATCATGGGGAGTATAAACACCAAATTCAAGGCAGTGCTTACCTGAAGGAGGGGGTAGAAATATTACCAGCTGTTTTGGTAAGATTTATTTATTTATTTTTCATAGTTTCTTTGTATTTCTCTTCAATAGTTGCTTGACCCAGCATCTTTCTGTCTGCTCTATACAATGAAAACACAAACTAAATGAGGATAGAAAAAAATAATTAAAGCATTAAATTGTACAAATTACAAATCTGTTCCAAAATATATTTACATTAAATAAAATACACATTTCAGTAAGAGATCTACAGTGAATGACTCTGCATTCTGGGAAGGTTCACGGCACCTAGGCAGGGCCGACATTTGTGGGAGGAGCTAAGAGACTTCGCACCAATCACAGTTTGTAGAGGATTTCTTTTTATTTTATTTTTAAAATTTTTATCTTACTTTTTATTTTAACAGAGTTTTATTGTTTACAGATATGTATGATCCCAGATTAGTCATATGCACAACACCCCCATCCCAGCCCTCCAGGCCGTCGCACAGCCCCCCTGCAGGATCCCCTTTTCTCACAGGGCAATGACTAGAGCTATTTTTTTCACATATGATAGCATAGGTTTTCACGCTACTTTCTTTATGCCTCCCACCCACTGTTCACTTCCCACAATGTCCATATGTCTACTCTCCATGTCTATTTTTCCATCGCTTCACTGGATGTGTTATCATTACCATCCTACTAGATTCCATATATATGTGTTAGTATATTGTACTTGTCCTTCTCTTTTTGACTTACTTCACTTTTTATGATAGGTTCTAGATCCAGCCACCTCATTAGGACTGATTCTTCTGCATTTCTTTTTACGGCTGAGTAATATTCCATTGTATATATGTACCAGAGCTTTTGGATCCATTCATTTGCCAATGGACATCTAGGTTGCTTCCATGTCCTAGCTATTGTATAGAGGGCTGCAATGAACACTGGGGTATAGGTCCCTCTTTCAATTTTGATTTCATCAGGGTGTAAACCTAATAGTGGGATTGCTGGCTCGTATGGTGTTTCTATTTTTAGTTTTTAAAAGAATCTCCGTACTGTCTTCCATAGCGGCTGTATCAATTGACACTCCCACCAGCAATGCAGGAGGGCTCCCTTTTCCCCGCACCCTCTCCAGTGTTTACTCTCTGTAGATTTGTGGATGACGGCCATTCTGACTGGCATGAGGTGATATCTCATTGTAGTTTTGATTTGCATTTCTTTAATAATAAGTGAGGTTGAGCATTGTTTCATGTGCTTTTGGGCTATCAGTATGCCTTCTTTGGAGGATGTCCGTGTAGGCCCTTTCCCATTTTTTGATTGGGTTGTTCATTTTTCTGGTGCTGAGTTGTCTCAGTTGCTTGTAGATTTTGGAGATCAATTCTTTTTTTTTTAAAAGATTTATTTATTTATTTGTTTTTTGGGTGGGGGTCGGGTTGGGGAGGGAGGGGAGTGAGCGGGCCACTTCTATTGGTCTTTCATTTCTCTGTGTTCACCCGTCTTTGTTCTTTGGCCCGTGTGGGCCTCCCACCACGGTGGCATCTGTCGTTGCAGAGCTCCGGCCCTGGGCGCATGCACTCCAGAGCTCCGGCTCGGTGATTGGACACATCGGTCCAGCCGCTCCGCGGCACGTGGGATCTTCCCAGGCCAGGGATCGAACCGGCGGCCCTTGCACTGCAAGGCGGTGTCCTTATCCACTGGACCACCAGGGGAAGCCCGAGATCAATTCTTTGTCTGTTGTTTCACTTGCTATTATTTTCTCCCACTCTGTGAGTTGTCTGTTCACCTTTTTTGTAGTTTTTTTTGCTGTGCAAAAGCTTTTAAGTTTCATTAGGTCTCATATGTTAATTTTTGTTTTTAGTTCTGCTACTCTAGTAGGTGGGTCATGGAAGATCTTGCTTTGATTGGTGTCCTTGAGGGTTTTGCCTATATTCTCCTCTAAGGGTTTTAGGGTTTCTGGTCTTACATTTAAGTCTTTAATCCATTTTGAGTTGATCTTTGTGTATGGTGTCAGGGAATGTTCCAACTTCATTTTTTTTTTGCATGTAGCTGTCCAATTTTCCCAACACCGTTTGTTGAAGAGGCTGTCCTTGTCCCATTTTATAGTTACGCCTCCTTTGTCAAAAATAAGGTACCCATAGGTGCATGGGTTTATCTCTGGGTTCTCAATCTTGTTCCATTGGTCTATAGTTCTGTTTTTGTGCTAGGACCATACTGTCTTGATGACTGTTGCTCTGTAGTATAGTCTGAAGTTAGGGAGTGTAGAGGATTTCTGAGGGCCAACCTGTGGGCAGCGCTGAGCACATCATGAGCATCCCCTGTGCAGGGACTGGGGGCAGCGAGAAGCAACTCTAGCCTGCCACTGAGTTCATTCTCATCAACAGCCTAGACAGTATAGTTTCAAAAAAGTCAACATGGTACAATCAGCAGACAACTCTTTAGAACCCCAGACACATTTTCTGGCTGTATTTACGTGGACTCTCCGGCTACAATGGGCGGTCGTGAAGAGGTTCCTCCTCAGGACAGCACGGTCACAGGACTCGGATGACCCAGTGGGGCTGAGGGGCATTGAGGGCTGGGAGAGGCGCCCTCCTGGACTCGGGTGGAGACCACCTTCTCCCGCACGGTCCATGACCCTGCAGTCCTCTTCTCCTATCATCTGGCGTAGCGCTTAATGTAGTCTTCGACTTTATTCCAGAAGTCCTCCTTATCCCGCAAATGATGCTCCACAGCTTCGATATTCAGTGGATCATCAAAGTTCAACAGATCGGTAAACGAAGAGTTTAATCCCCAAACAACATCCTTCAGTGTCCCTGTGGGGGCCCAGCCGGTGCCATCCATCGAACATTCTCTCAGTAAACTGAGATAGATCTCACCAGTTTCTGTGATGTTGGGGTGCCATGCCGGGTTCTGGTCAAACATTTCACTTTGGGAGGCACCATGTTGTATACATCGGGGACTTCAGTTTCAAGTTGAAATTTTCCACCTAGATAGTAACCCTCATCTGGGGTGACAGTTAGCTGAAAGCAATGAAGCCTGTTTGGGTAGGAACGTGCACTTTACATGTACAAGGTAAATTAGCTTCAAGTTCTGCAACCTCTTCACGAGGCAGCCTGTCCCACACAGACACCTGCCAAGGGAAGTCAGAAGGGGGCTGACGCCTGGGACCCTCGAGACCACTGTCCGGCTGCAGCTTGCCTGCCAGCCTCAGTGTCACTGCCGCCTTTATCCTGGGCACCAGCCGTCAAAATAAGGTACCCATAGGTGCATGGGTTTATCTCTGGGTTCTCAATCTTGTTCCATGAGTTCTGTTTTGTGCTAGGACCATACTGTCTTGATGACTGTTGCTCTGTAGTATAGTCTGAAGTTAGGGAGTGTAGAGGATTTCTGAGGGCCAACCTGTGGGCAGCGCTGAGCACATCATGAGCATCCCCTGTGCAGGGACTGGGGGCAGCGAGAAGCAACTCTAGCCTGCCACTGAGTTCATTCTCATCAACAGCCTAGACAGTATAGTTTCAAAAAAGTCAACATGGTACAATCAGCAGACAACTCTTTAGAACCCCAGACACATTTTCTGGCTGTATTTACGTGGACTCTCCGGCTACAATGGGCGGTCGTGAAGAGGTTCCTCCTCAGGACAGCACGGTCACAGGACTCGGATGACCCAGTGGGGCTGAGGGGCATTGAGGGCTGGGAGAGGCGCCCTCCTGGACTCGGGTGGAGACCACCTTCTCCCGCACGGTCCATGACCCTGCAGTCCTCTTCTCCTATCATCTGGCGTAGCGCTTAATGTAGTCTTCGACTTTATTCCAGAAGTCCTCCTTATCCCGCAAATGATGCTCCACAGCTTCGATATTCAGTGGATCATCAAAGTTCAACAGATCGGTAAACGAAGAGTTTAATCCCCAAACAACATCCTTCAGTGTCCCTGTGGGGGCCCAGCCGGTGCCATCCATCGAACATTCTCTCAGTAAACTGAGATAGATCTCACCAGTTTCTGTGATGTTGGGGTGCCATGCCGGGTTCTGGTCAAACATTTCACTTTGGGAGGCACCATGTTGTATACATCGGGGACTTCAGTTTCAAGTTGAAATTTTCCACCTAGATAGTAACCCTCATCTGGGGTGACAGTTAGCTGAAAGCAATGAAGCCTGTTTGGGTAGGAACGTGCACTTTACATGTACAAGGTAAATTAGCTTCAAGTTCTGCAACCTCTTTAAGAGGCAGCCTGTCCCACACAGACACCTGCCAAGGGAAGTCAGAAGCGGCGGCTGACGCCTGGGACCCTCGAGACCACTGTCCGGCTGCAGCTTGCCTGCCAGCCTCAGTGTCACTGCCGCCTTTATCCTGGGCACCCCGAGACAGGCGAGGGGGGCCCGCCGCCAACACCAACACCATCTCCTCACAGCCGCACCAGCTCCGGGCCAGTAATAATTATTTTTAAGTGGAGAAGGAAATGGCAGCCCACTCCAGTATTCTTGCCTGGAGAATCCCATGGCCAGAGGAGCCTGGCAGGCAGTGGTCCATGGGCTTGAAGAGTCAGACAGCACTGAGGGAAGGACTGTCGCTCATCCCTCATTTTTAGGCTGAGTGATGAGTATGCCTTGGTGCAGTTGGTTATCCATTATACCTTTATATGTCTTAAACATGTTATGACACTTTAATAAGTACTTTATTTGGCTGTGTTGAGTCTTAGTTGTGGTGTGCGGATCTTCATTGCAGAGAGAGAGCTCTCTAGTTGCAGCATGTGGCTCAGGAGTTGTGGCGCATCAGCCTAGTTGCTCTGTACCATGTGGGATCTTAGTTTCCCAACCAAGGACTGAACCCTCATCCTCTGCATTGCAGGGTAAATTCTTAACTGCTGGACTACCAGGGAAGTCCCTCTTATGATTTTTGAAGTCATAAAGTCCCATCACCTGAGACCATAATATTAATGTATTTCATTGGAACGACCCTTCTCTCCTATCCAGAACCTTCACAGAGAGAGCCAGGCCCTACAGCCCCACCCCTTCAAGGACAGGAGTTTTGGCTTGTACACAGGTACCTTGTCTGGGATCACACTTGGGGTACAGAGGTGTGACCCCGAGTTTGGCCGTCTTGGCTTCAGTGAGCTCTCTCATACCCTTCTTTTCAGAAATCACAAAACAGGTTGAAGAGAGTGTGTGAGAGGCCATGATTGATTAAGAATCCAAAATCCGCGATTCAACCTTCTGCAAGTAAACCTGAAGTCCACGTTACCCCTAAAGGGTTATTTGTTCTCAGCTGGAAACCTAGTTGTACAGCGCACAAGACGCTGCGGGGGCGCTGTGCTCAGCTGGCGGGTTCCACGCACTGCCTTATAAATTGAATTTCATTTTCAGAACCAGGATGAAATGAAGAAATAATTTCACATACTGTACATTTATTGAAATTATATCAAAATAAGCAATGAAGGAAAATTTCTCTGGGTAATATAATTTCAAGGATCATTTCATGAGTTTGCAGCTAGGAAAGCATCTAGGCCTGAGGAGCACAGGGGGAGGCTGTCCGTGCTCTGTTTGGAGCAGGAGGGGAGACCATGTCGCTCTAGGTTGCTTTGCGGGGTCCACCTGCTGCCGCCCTGCTTCTCATGTTTCAGTCCCTCTTTAGTCCCTGCTGTGGGTATTTGCAGTTTTCTGTCTCACACGTCAGGTGTCATTTCTTCACCGTGATAGAGGACCCAAAAGTATTACTGTGGGACCCAGCATTCAACTAATGGTCGTTTGGTCCCAGGCATTGACATGGCTTGGCTAAATGCCAGGCGACTAGCTGCTTTTGATCATACCAGAGTGCAGAGATGCGCGTGTGATCCGAGGCAGGCTGAGCCAGGCACGTTCCACCTATCGTGGCTTATCTGAGGAGGACTCCGGTCTCAAATACACAGGCGTTTGCCAAAATTGTATAATTTCATGGAAGTTTGATGGCAGGTTAAAATGTGAAATGGACTCAGGCACAGATAGGGACATCCTTGTGGAGTGGAATCATTTCTCCAAGAGCGCCACGTGAAGAGAGCCGGCCGTTCATGTAGGAGAGGGACTTCCAGATGCCTCCTGCTGTGGCATTTCTGTGTGATGCTGGCTTCACTTCCAGTGACCCGAGTGCGGGTTTGAAGGGTCTTCGCCCATTTTAAGCAGTGCATGATGAGCTGTGTAAGCTTATGTGTCCGTCCCTCCCAGTTCCTTTTCTTTTCAGAGCTGCTGTATTTCACTTTTTCTTTTTTTGCTGCTCCCCACTCCCTCTCCCCTAAAGCCCAATCCACTTACACTGTAAACATCCAAGGTTAACTCAAAGTCAAGTTGTGAATTAGGAAGAAATGAAACGCGACGAGCCAGGCGGGACAGCTTTCTCATCACCTCAATCTGCCTTATTTAATTTCCTGGTTTTAAGGGGGCATCCTGCCCATCATTTACAGATGACAGATCTCAGGGGAAGTTGCTTCTTTTGTGCGGACCGCATCAGATTGTCTTTCCCTATAAGAGGGATATTCCGGGGAGATTTTCCAGTGTTTTAAAAGGTTCTTGAAGAAGGTGAGTGCTGAATTAAAGCCAACCGCCAGTGTTTTTGCAGATCCCAGGCTATCTGCTGCATCAGATCATCAGCCATTTCCAACCCTCTCTGAATGCTGGCTTGATTGTGCTGCACGCTTTGCCGAAGGTATCGTCAGCACGAGTGGTCGTTTCACGTAAAGGTGTCTTTGACTTTCACACGCATTTTCAGAGACAAAAGGGTTTGAAAAGAGTTTAAAACTACCAAGTTAAAGCTTAAAAGGGATTGTGATACTCCTGCAGAGTCTCTGCGGAGAACTAGTAGCGGGGGTGGAGCTGGAAGACACTATTCGATGTCACGTCTTGAGTGCTGACTGTATCTGGCCCTGTCTGTAATGGGGTTTATTATTATCTGTAAGGAGGTGTCACACACATGCAGCAAAGCCTGCAGGTGCGCTGTGTGCAGCCTGGTGCATTTTGACATGTGTATATCCTCCTCAAGCCACCTCCCATGTCAAGGGGGAACACGTCTAGCCAATCAGAAGGTGCCTTCCTGTCTTCTCTCATCCGTCACCACCTGCTTCACCAGGTGACCCCTCTCCCGACTTCTATGGCATAGATGACTTCTGTCCACTAACTCGATGGAATTGAATTCAGGCAACCTGGTTCACGGGTGTCTGGCTTCTTTTGCTGGACATCCTGGTCTGAGATTTCCTCCATGTCCTCGTGTGTTTCTTTATCCAACAGTGTTCTTTTCATAATCACATAGTATTCCATTGCATGAATACACCACTATTGCTTTACCTGTTCTACTGTTGGTGAAAATTTGGATTATTTACTGTAGGGCTCCCTAACCTCTAGGACCTGATGCCTGATGATCTGAGGCAGAGCTACTGTAAACATCCAAGGTTAACTCAAAGTCAAGTTGTGAATTAGGAAGAAATGAAACGCGACGAGCCAGGCGGGACAGCTTTCTCATCACCTCAATCTGCCTTATTTAATTTCCTGGTTTTAAGGGGGCATCCTGCCCATCATTTACAGATGACAGATCTCAGGGGAAGTTGCTTCTTTTGTGCGGACCGCATCAGATTGTCTTTCCCTATAAGAGGGATATTCCGGGGAGATTTTCCAGTGTTTTAAAAGGTTCTTGAAGAAGGTGAGTGCTGAATTAAAGCCAACCGCCAGTGTTTTTGCAGATCCCAGGCTATCTGCTGCATCAGATCATCAGCCATTTCCAACCCTCTCTGAATGCTGGCTTGATTGTGCTGCACGCTTTGCCGAAGGTATCGTCAGCACGAGTGGTCGTTTCACGTAAAGGTGTCTTTGACTTTCACACGCATTTTCAGAGACAAAAGGGTTTGAAAAGAGTTTAAAACTACCAAGTTAAAGCTTAAAAGGGATTGTGATACTCCTGCAGAGTCTCTGCGGAGAACTAGTAGCGGGGGTGGAGCTGGAAGACACTATTCGATGTCACGTCTTGAGTGCTGACTGTATCTGGCCCTGTCTGTAATGGGGTTTATTATTATCTGTAAGGAGGTGTCACACACATGCAGCAAAGCCTGCAGGTGCGCTGTGTGCAGCCTGGTGCATTTTGACATGTGTATATCCTCCTCAAGCCACCTCCCATGTCAAGGGGGAACACGTCTAGCCAATCAGAAGGTGCCTTCCTGTCTTCTCTCATCCGTCACCACCTGCTTCACCAGGTGACCCCTCTCCCGACTTCTATGGCATAGATGACTTCTGTCCACTAACTCGATGGAATTGAATTCAGGCAACCTGGTTCACGGGTGTCTGGCTTCTTTTGCTGGACATCCTGGTCTGAGATTTCCTCCATGTCCTCGTGTGTTTCTTTATCCAACAGTGTTCTTTTCATAATCACATAGTATTCCATTGCATGAATACACCACTATTGCTTTACCTGTTCTACTGTTGGTGAAAATTTGGATTATTTACTGTAGGGCTCCCTAACCTCTAGGACCTGATGCCTGATGATCTGAGGCAGAGCTGATATAATCATAATAAAGCACACAATAAATGTAATGTGGACGAATCATCGTGAAACCATCCCTCACCCCAGGGTCCATGGAAAACTTGTCTTCCACGAAACCAATCCTTGGTGCCATAAAGGCTGGGGACTGCTGATTCGTAGTGAGTGTTGGCTGTTATGAAAAAATCTGCCACAAACAGATTCTGTGTCTCCAGTGGACACGTTCCTCTGTTCTCTTGGATATACACCTAGAAATGGAGCAGTTGTACCGGAGGGCAGGCGTAGGGTCTTTTAAGCTTTGTGGATAAGGCCCAGCAGTTTTCCAGAGTGGATGGACCCACTCACCCACACACTGGCAGCTCTGCATCATCTCTAAAATGTGGTACTGCCCCACATATCAATTTTTGTTTTTCAGCAATGTTTTCTTAATTGAATTTTTCTGATGACTATTGGTGTCGAGCAACTATTTGTATGCTTAATGTATGGTGACTGTCCTCTTTCATGAAGTGCCTTTTCAAGTCACAAATTTTTAAAATCATGTTTTCTGTCTTTTCCTTATTGATTTGTAGGAGTTCAATATATATTGAGGACAAGTATATATGTATTGTGGACATCATTTCTCCACCAGTGGCTTTCTTTCATTCTTCTAATTTTTAAGTTTCTTCTGAGAACATCATGTTTTCTTTCTAAAATCAGAGCTCGTTTGTACCTTTTAAGAGTTGCCTGCAGGTGCGCTGTGTGCAGCCTGGTGCATTTTGACATGTGTATATCCTCCTCAAGCCACCTCCCATGTCAAGGGGGAACACGTCTAGCCAATCAGAAGGTGCCTTCCTGTCTTCTCTCATCCGTCACCACCTGCTTCACCAGGTGACCCCTCTCCCGACTTCTATGGCATAGATGACTTCTGTCCACTAACTCGATGGAATTGAATTCAGGCAACCTGGTTCACGGGTGTCTGGCTTCTTTTGCTGGACATCCTGGTCTGAGATTTCCTCCATGTCCTCGTGTGTTTCTTTATCCAACAGTGTTCTTTTCATAATCACATAGTATTCCATTGCATGAATACACCACTATTGCTTTACCTGTTCTACTGTTGGTGAAAATTTGGATTATTTACTGTAGGGCTCCCTAACCTCTAGGACCTGATGCCTGATGATCTGAGGCAGAGCTGATATAATCATAATAAAGCACACAATAAATGTAATGTGGACGAATCATCGTGAAACCATCCCCTCACCCCAGGGTCCATGGAAAACTTGTCTTCCACGAAACCAATCCTTGGTGCCATAAAGGCTGGGGACTGCTGATTCGTAGTGAGTGTTGGCTGTTATGAAAAAATCTGCCACAAACAGATTCTGTGTCTCCAGTGGACACGTTCCTCTGTTCTCTTGGATATACACCTAGAAATGGAGCAGTTGTACCGGAGGGCAGGCGTAGGGTCTTTTAAGCTTTGTGGATAAGGCCCAGCAGTTTTCCAGAGTGGATGGACCCACTCACCCACACACTGGCAGCTCTGCATCATCTCTAAAATGTGGTACTGCCCCACATATCAATTTTTGTTTTTCAGCAATGTTTTCTTAATTGAATTTTTCTGATGACTATTGGTGTCGAGCAACTATTTGTATGCTTAATGTATGGTGACTGTCCTCTTTCATGAAGTGCCTTTTCAAGTCACAAATTTTTAAAATCATGTTTTCTGTCTTTTCCTTATTGATTTGTAGGAGTTCAATATATATTGAGGACAAGTATATATGTATTGTGGACATCATTTCTCCACCAGTGGCTTTCTTTCATTCTTCTAATGGTGTCTTCTGGTGAATTGTTTCTTCTGAAGTCCAACTTATCTATGTTTTCTTTCTAAAATCAGAGCTCGTTTGTACCTTTTAAAGAAAATTGTGCCTGCTTCAAAGTCATGAAGCTATTCTCCTGCCTTTTTTTCTCAAAACAAACATTATAGCTTGACTTTCTTTTTTAGGACTATGATTTATCTGGAATCGATTTGTGTTTATGGTGTGAGGCAGGAGTCAAAGTTGGTTTATTTCCTTAGACTGGTGTCCATTTGGCCAGAACCACTGATTGGAAATATTCCCCCTGCAGCAGATATTCCCCCTATTGCTGTTTAGATGTAGTGTGTCTTGTAATTCTCACAGTACCCACAAGCAACAGATACTGATTCTATCCTTGTCATGCGGATGGGAAAGCTGAGGCTCCCAGGGATGAAATGAGCAGTCCTGGCCACCTAGCAGGAGTTGAAGCCTCAGGATGCCACCCTCTTCCTCACTAAGCCATGCAGCTCTGGCACTTCCTTTCACACTGGGCAGACGGTCTGACCAGGTGGGAAGGAAAGGCCACATGATCCAGTAGCAGGCTGGTGGGGATCCCATCAGAGCCCAGATATATGTCCTTTAAAGCCAGCATCTCCAGCTGGGCTCAGTCCAATCTCAGGTCAAACCAGGGTTTGATGAGTGTGCAGCATGAAAACCAGCCTCCTCTGGGTTCTGCAGCCTACGAAGGTGCAGCCAGGCTCCAGCCTTGTGGAGAGAA
Source organism: Tragulus kanchil (assembly GCA_022376925.1). NCBI lineage: Eukaryota > Metazoa > Chordata > Mammalia > Artiodactyla > Tragulidae > Tragulus > Tragulus kanchil. Next base: position 173,422,996 of record JAIOJX010000005.1, on the reverse strand, counting down.
CACCTAGACGGGGACCACTTATGCTGTCCTTTCCTGTTTCCCAGGACACCTCTGACTGAGCATCCCCGGTTCCCTGGCAGTCCTCAAATTTTGTGGAAGGAAGTTTTGTATCAGTGTGGAGATACTAGGGTGGAGATCTCTATCCTAGGACTGGATTTAACAATGACAAAGGCAGACCAATTTACTGCTACCACCAATCCTCTGAGGCCCTAGGGGTGACCAGAGAAAACCCCTCATCCGTTCAACAAATATTTATCGAGTGTGTATTACATGGTTCCAGGCACTGGCAAAGTGGTGGCCAACAAAACAGATGGAGACCCTGCTCTCAAGGAGCTTATAATCAGAGAAAAATCTTGACATAAAGATGCTTTCAGCCTGATGAGCCTGAAAGCATTTCCACTTACAGGTCAGCTGAGCCTCATTAGCCTCCCCACTCCTTTCATTTGTGTTGTGTTATTTGTGGCATGCACTGTGCATGATTTGTTAGATTAAATCTAAGAATTTTATTTTTTCAAATGCTTATACATGGTAGTTTAAGTGAGCATTTGGCATCTATGTGTTCATTGTTAATGTATAAAATACAATTGATTTTTGTGTATTTATGTTGTATCCTGCTACCTTATCATGGGCAATCTCACTTAGTTCTAGGAGCTTTCTTATAGATTCCTTGAGATGTTCTATGTAGACAATCATGTCATCGGAAGAAAAAATATATTTTTTTTAATTTCTAGCCTACAAAAGTGAAAATGTTGGTCACTCAGTTGTGTCTGGGAAAGCAGTCCTGGCCACCTAGCAGGAGTTGAAGCCTCAGGATGCCACCCTCTTCCTCACTAAGCCATGCAGCTCTGGCACTTCCTTTCACACTGGGCAGACGGTCTGACCAGGTGGGAAGGAAAGGCCACATGATCCAGTAGCAGGCTGGTGGGGATCCCATCAGAGCCCAGATATATGTCCTTTAAAGCCAGCATCTCCAGCTGGGCTCAGTCCAATCTCAGGTCAAACCAGGGTTTGATGAGTGTGCAGCATGAAAACCAGCCTCCTCTGGGTTCTGCAGCCTACGAAGGTGCAGCCAGGCTCCAGCCTTGTGGAGAGAACACCTAGACGGGGACCACTTATGCTGTCCTTTCCTGTTTCCCAGGACACCTCTGACTGAGCATCCCCGGTTCCCTGGCAGTCCTCAAATTTTGTGGAAGGAAGTTTTGTATCAGTGTGGAGATACTAGGGTGGAGATCTCTATCCTAGGACTGGATTTAACAATGACAAAGGCAGACCAATTTACTGCTACCACCAATCCTCTGAGGCCCTAGGGGTGACCAGAGAAAACCCCTCATCCGTTCAACAAATATTTATCGAGTGTGTATTACATGGTTCCAGGCACTGGCAAAGTGGTGGCCAACAAAACAGATGGAGACCCTGCTCTCAAGGAGCTTATAATCAGAGAAAAATCTTGACATAAAGATGCTTTCAGCCTGATGAGCCTGAAAGCATTTCCACTTACAGGTCAGCTGAGCCTCATTAGCCTCCCCACTCCTTTCATTTGTGTTGTGTTATTTGTGGCATGCACTGTGCATGATTTGTTAGATTAAATCTAAGAATTTTATTTTTTCAAATGCTTATACATGGTAGTTTAAGTGAGCATTTGGCATCTATGTGTTCATTGTTAATGTATAAAATACAATTGATTTTTGTGTATTTATGTTGTATCCTGCTACCTTATCATGGGCAATCTCACTTAGTTCTAGGAGCTTTCTTATAGATTCCTTGAGATGTTCTATGTAGACAATCATGTCATCGGAAGAAAAAATATATTTTTTTTAATTTCTAGCCTACAAAAGTGAAAATGTTGGTCACTCAGTTGTGTCCAATCCTTTGGGACTCCATGCACTGCAGCCCAACAGGCTCTGCTGTCCATGGGATTTCCCAGGCAAGATTACTGGAGTGGGTAGCCTTTCCCTTCTCTGGGGGATCTTCCCAACCCCAGGTTTGAACCTGGGTCTCCCGCGTTGACGCAGATTCTTTACCATCTGAGCCACAAAGAAGCTTCTAGTCTATATGCTATTCATTTCCTTTCCTCGCCTTATTGCACTTTCTAGAATTTCAGGCATTAAGTTGAACAAGAACAGTGAAAGCAGACATATTTGTTTTGTTACTGATCTTAGGGGAAAAAATATTCAGTCTTTCACCACTAAGTATAACGTTAATTTTAGACTTTTTGTGGATTTTTTCATTTACTTTTTAAAATTATTTTTAAATTTTGCTTTATTTTTAATTAGAGGATAATTACTTCACAATATTGTGATGTTTTCTGCTATGCATCAACATGAATTGGCCATAGGTATACATATGTCCCTTCCTTTTTAAACCTCCCTTCCACCTTCCTCCCTGTTCTGCCCTTTAGGCTCTCCCAGAGCACCGGCTTGGAGTTCTCTGCATTATATAGCTAATTCTCACTCGCTATCTGTTTTATGTATGGTAATGTATATGTTTAGATACTGATTTTTCTGAGAGTTTGGATCATGAATGGGTGATGGATTTTATTACATGCTTTTTCTTCATTGATATGATCACGTGATTTTACATTTTAGCCTATTAACATGGTAGACTACATTGATTTTTTAATATTGAATTATACATTTTTCTGAGACAAACCCTATTTGGTCATAATGTATAATATTTTTATATATTGCTTGATTCCATTGACTACTACTAATATTTTGTTAAGGAGTGTTAGATCCATGTTCATGTGGGATATTGGTTTATAGTTTCCTTTGCCTGGCTTTGGCAGCAGGGTAACACTAAGTTTCATAAAATAAACTGGGAAGTGTTTTGTTTTTTTTTCTGAACACAGTTGTGTAGGCTCGGAGTTAATTCTTTAAATGCTCAGTAGAATTCTTTCGCAAAATCATCTGGGCCAGGAACTTTTGGGGAGGAGACTTAGGAATTTTGACTTATGAATTCAGTTTCTTTGTTAGCTAGTTATGAAGATAGTCAAATTATATATCTCCTATATTGAGTTGTAGTAGTTGATATTTTCAAGAAATTGGTCCCATTTCATCTCAGTTGTCAAGTTTACATGTATAGAGTTGTTTGTATGTGTAGTTGAAATGTATAGAATTATCTGTAGTATTCCCCCAGTATTTTTTTGATAGCTGTCAGATCTGCAGTGACATCCCTCTGCTTCATTCCCATGTTGATAATCTCTTTTTTTATTCTTGATAGAAGTTTGTCAACTTTATTTGTCTTATCAAAGCACCAGTGCCTTGTTTCATTGATGCTATTGTTTTCCTGTGTGTGGGATTTAATGTCAAAGCTTTCTGATTAACATTTATATTCGCTTTATTCTGCTTGCTTTGGGATTAAACGATTCCTCTTTTACTAGCTTCATGAGGTAAGAGCTCAGTTTATTGGTCTAAACTTTCCTCTTTTCTGTTGTCTGCCTCCTGCTCTCAGCACTGCTGTAGCTGTGCCCCCCAGATTTCGATATGTTGTATTTTAATTTTCAGCCAGTTCATTTTATTTTTTTATTTCTCCTGATCCTTCTTATCTCATTCTTTATTTAGAAAAGTGTTGCTTAATTTTTAATTGTTTTGGAGATTTTCCTGTTATTGATTTCTAGTTTGATTTTGCTGTAGTTAAAATACATACGATTATTTCAGCTTCCAAAAATGTAATATTTGTTTTATGGCATAGGCTATGGTGTACTCTGGTCTGTGTTCATGGGCACTTGGAAATAATATGCGTTCGGCCGTGGTCTGGTGCAGTTGTCAACAAATGTTGATTGGATCTTGTCAGTTCTTGGTGCTGCTGAGTTCTTCTGTAATGTTATTGATCTTCTGTGTACTTGTTCTATCAACAGTTGAGAGAAGACTGTTAAAATCTCCAAAGACAGTTTCAGATTTGTCTATTAATCCTTTCAGTTCTATCATCTTTTGCTTCACACAATATTGCTTAGCTCTGTTGTTTGAAACGTATGCATTCTTGATTCCTATATTTCTTCATGGTATACTGGCTCTTTCATCATTATCTATTTTCTATCTCTACTGAATCTCTGTGGTTCTGGAGTCTGCTTGATCTACTGTTAATATAACTGCTCGTGCTTTCCTCCAGTTAGTGTTTGCATGATCTGTCTGCTTCCAGCCTTTTACTATTAGCCTGTCTATATTTCTCTATTTGAGATGAGTTTCTTTTAGATAGCGAATAGGTAAGTCATGTTTTCTAATCCACTTCACAAACGTTTACCATTCACTTGTGTATTTAGACCATTTGCATTTAGTATAATTATAGATCTATTAAGGTGTAAGTTTACCATTTTCTTCATTATTTTCTGGCTTGTTTCCCATTTCTCATTGTTTTCCCCCTGGCTTCCTTTGGCAGGAATTCCATCATGATTTAACTATACTGTTTTTCAGTGTACATTTTGTTTAGCTTTTTAAATGGCTAGCATCCCTCTGCTTCATTCCCATGTTGATAATCTCTTTTTTTATTCTTGATAGAAGTTTGTCAACTTTATTTGTCTTATCAAAGCACCAGTGCCTTGTTTCATTGATGCTATTGTTTTCCTGTGTGTGGGATTTAATGTCAAAGCTTTCTGATTAACATTTATATTCGCTTTATTCTGCTTGCTTTGGGATTAAACGATTCCTCTTTTACTAGCTTCATGAGGTAAGAGCTCAGTTTATTGGTCTAAACTTTCCTCTTTTCTGTTGTCTGCCTCCTGCTCTCAGCACTGCTGTAGCTGTGCCCCCCAGATTTCGATATGTTGTATTTTAATTTTCAGCCAGTTCATTTTATTTTTTTATTTCTCCTGATCCTTCTTATCTCATTCTTTATTTAGAAAAGTGTTGCTTAATTTTTAATTGTTTTGGAGATTTTCCTGTTATTGATTTCTAGTTTGATTTTGCTGTAGTTAAAATACATACGATTATTTCAGCTTCCAAAAATGTAATATTTGTTTTATGGCATAGGCTATGGTGTACTCTGGTCTGTGTTCATGGGCACTTGGAAATAATATGCGTTCGGCCGTGGTCTGGTGCAGTTGTCAACAAATGTTGATTGGATCTTGTCAGTTCTTGGTGCTGCTGAGTTCTTCTGTAATGTTATTGATCTTCTGTGTACTTGTTCTATCAACAGTTGAGAGAAGACTGTTAAAATCTCCAAAGACAGTTTCAGATTTGTCTATTAATCCTTTCAGTTCTATCATCTTTTGCTTCACACAATATTGCTTAGCTCTGTTGTTTGAAACGTATGCATTCTTGATTCCTATATTTCTTCATGGTATACTGGCTCTTTCATCATTATCTATTTTCTATCTCTACTGAATCTCTGTGGTTCTGGAGTCTGCTTGATCTACTGTTAATATAACTGCTCGTGCTTTCCTCCAGTTAGTGTTTGCATGATCTGTCTGCTTCCAGCCTTTTACTATTAGCCTGTCTATATTTCTCTATTTGAGATGAGTTTCTTTTAGATAGCGAATAGGTAAGTCATGTTTTCTAATCCACTTCACAAACGTTTACCATTCACTTGTGTATTTAGACCATTTGCATTTAGTATAATTATAGATCTATTAAGGTGTAAGTTTACCATTTTCTTCATTATTTTCTGGCTTGTTTCCCATTTCTCATTGTTTTCCCCCTGGCTTCCTTTGGCAGGAATTCCATCATGATTTAACTATACTGTTTTTCAGTGTACATTTTGTTTAGCTTTTTAAATGGCTAGTCTTAGTGTCAGGTATTAGGTGTGACTCTCTGGGTATCATATTATATATGCATGATATTATATGCACAATATATTATAAATATATAATGTCACATATAACTTATATGTATAATATATGTATATAATGCAAATGCACATAATCTAAATACACATATTAAAAGAGATTCACAGAGTAGACTATAAAACATGACCCCACCATGTGCTGTATACAAGAAATTCAGTTTGAACAGAGCAAGATAAGCAGGTTAAAACTAAAAGGGTGGAAATAGGTATGTCCTACAAAAAGTAAGCAATGGGAGTCAGGAGCAGGAGCAGCTGTTTCACACACACACATGCTGGGTTGGCCAAAGGGTCTTCACGGTTTTGTTAGGATGCTGTGCACAATCCAAACGAACCTTTTGACCAACCCCATGTATAATCACAGTCTCTTACTGTGGTCATTTTGCCAGTTCAAGTTTGGAATTTTTGCCTAGACTGCCTCCTCCACACACATGTAGAACCACATCATTTTTGATTCAACCATCATAATTTACAAAACACAATTTACAAAACCCCTCAAAATAAGGAAGCCTATTCTGTTTACCATCCTTGGCTCACTGTGTTATTTCCTGCTGTTACACTTTCCTTTGTCCTTTTCTTTCTGCTTGGAGAGCTGCCTTTAGCCATCCTCTTAATATAATAAGTCTGTTAGCTACACCTTCTCTTGGCTGTTTCCTCCGTCTGATTTTCCTGGATACTGGCTCTTTCATCATTATCTATTTTCTATCTCTACTGAATCTCTGTGGTTCTGGAGTCTGCTTGATCTACTGTTAATATAACTGCTCGTGCTTTCCTCCAGTTAGTGTTTGCATGATCTGTCTGCTTCCAGCCTTTTACTATTAGCCTGTCTATATTTCTCTATTTGAGATGAGTTTCTTTTAGATAGCGAATAGGTAAGTCATGTTTTCTAATCCACTTCACAAACGTTTACCATTCACTTGTGTATTTAGACCATTTGCATTTAGTATAATTATAGATCTATTAAGGTGTAAGTTTACCATTTTCTTCATTATTTTCTGGCTTGTTTCCCATTTCTCATTGTTTTCCCCCTGGCTTCCTTTGGCAGGAATTCCATCATGATTTAACTATACTGTTTTTCAGTGTACATTTTGTTTAGCTTTTTAAATGGCTAGTCTTAGTGTCAGGTATTAGGTGTGACTCTCTGGGTATCATATTATATATGCATGATATTATATGCACAATATATTATAAATATATAATGTCACATATAACTTATATGTATAATATATGTATATAATGCAAATGCACATAATCTAAATACACATATTAAAAGAGATTCACAGAGTAGACTATAAAACATGACCCCACCATGTGCTGTATACAAGAAATTCAGTTTGAACAGAGCAAGATAAGCAGGTTAAAACTAAAAGGGTGGAAATAGGTATGTCCTACAAAAAGTAAGCAATGGGAGTCAGGAGCAGGAGCAGCTGTTTCACACACACACATGCTGGGTTGGCCAAAGGGTCTTCACGGTTTTGTTAGGATGCTGTGCACAATCCAAACGAACCTTTTGACCAACCCCATGTATAATCACAGTCTCTTACTGTGGTCATTTTGCCAGTTCAAGTTTGGAATTTTTGCCTAGACTGCCTCCTCCACACACATGTAGAACCACATCATTTTTGATTCAACCATCATAATTTACAAAACACAATTTACAAAACCCCTCAAAATAAGGAAGCCTATTCTGTTTACCATCCTTGGCTCACTGTGTTATTTCCTGCTGTTACACTTTCCTTTGTCCTTTTCTTTCTGCTTGGAGAGCTGCCTTTAGCCATCCTCTTAATATAATAAGTCTGTTAGCTACACCTTCTCTTGGCTGTTTCCTCCGTCTGATTTTCCCTTCATTCCTGAATGCTGTTCTCACCAAGTCTAGGATTCTAGGTTGAATGTTCTTTCCTTTTAACACTTGGAAAATATTGTTCAACTTCCTTCTGGACTCCAATGTTTCAGGAATTCCAGTAAATGGATTTGCCAAAGGGAGCAAAGAAGAGAAAGAGAGAGAGGACTACTTAAATACTATGAGAAATGTTTGCCTGCAGGTTTCTCAGCTGTCCTGTAATCGCAGGAAATGGATAGAGTGAAGCCTGAAATAGCTCTAGCATATTGGGAAGAATGAAGTGCACAGTTTTAAAGGATGCTTAATCATTGATCCAAAAAGTCAAAGTTTTAGTGCCATTGACTGGGCCAGGGATGCAGGATGTGATGCTTCCTTAACACAATGGAGTGGGAGGGACCAGGAGGACCAGAGAGGCACTGTGACCGAGAGGGGCTGGGATGTGGGGCAACTGACCTTGGCTTGTACATCTTGTACCCGAATAGTGGTTTATGGGACATTTTTACTGTGTTCAATCACACTGCATGTCCCAGGGCCCCTGGGGACAGGGCCTGGCTCTGGGTGAGACGTCAGAGGAGGACTGGGCGTGGCCAGGTAGCCGGCGACAAAACGGGGTGTTCTGGATACAGCCGTGCCTCTGGGGTGGGGAGGGGTGACCCTGTCTGACCTTGGCTGGGCTATAAGTCACCTGCAGACACGGGACACCAGGCACCATCACATCTGAACCATGGCTCAGCACGTCCCTCCTCTAAAAATGACCGTGGTGTCTAGAAATCATTTTGCCTACTGCAGGGACGGGCAAGTCTCACCTAAAAATCAGCATGAACATTAGTCACCCTGCCAGAGCTGATGAAGAGGGAGGGAAAGGCACTAAAAATCATCAGATGATCAGAGGTCCTCCACCCGTTGGGCAGCGCGTTCGGCGGGATCGATAGGGCAAGGCGGGGACACCACACCACCGGGGAAGAGTGAGTTTCAGAACCTCGCTCCCTGGCTATGCATTATGTGATTATTCACTCACCTCACTTAAGAAAAATCAATTCTTCTGCTGGCGGCTGTGCAGTTTCTCCCCCTAATTCCATCATTCTTCCGTGTATTCATTTGAGATTCTCTCTCAAAGTGCTCCTGACAAAGGGGAGATGGCAGGTGTCACCAATTCTGTAGGCTCTTTAAGTGGAAAGGAGGGCACCACCCTCCTGCGCGCTTTCTCGGTGGCGAAGGCCTCTCGTGGTTTGTTTTTGTCGAGTTGTGTGTGAAGCCCTGTACAGAGTTACAGGTGTTGTTTCAAATGAGGACCCCTCACCCCACGCACCGCCCCAGCGAAAGGAGGTGATGTGGAGGGGAAGGCGGGGCCTGGGGCTGATGGCCGACGGCCGGGGGATGGGAACAGCTCGCCTCAAGGATGGGCCTGGCCAGACCGAGGTCGGAGGTGGCTGTTTTCCGGCGACATCCACGGCCAGTCTGTGACTCCTCCAGATACTCAGTGCCCAACCTGGAGGTCCAGACGTGTGTCACCTGGGGCCTTGGGCTGAGGTTCACCCGCAGAACTATTTGGTTGGTCTCTGAGCGTGTTTTTATTGTTTACGTAGAATTTGTTGACAATAGTAAAAAACTAGGAAATTTAATAATAATACCTAAATTAGCATCTAAATAAAAATTTAGCTAATCAAAAAAAAAAAAAAATTCAGGTGAGGAGTTTCTCTCGAAAAATGAGAAGGTCTGGCGTCCCCAGATCTGGGCTGTGATCAGCTGATCCGAGGCCCTCGGCTCGGCGTCAGCCCCAGCCCCCGCCGCTGCCGCCCGCGTCCCCCCGTGGCCCTGGCGTCCAGCCGGCCGAGGGCCGCCCTCGAGGCGGCGTCAGGAGCCCACTGTGTCCTGCAGGGAAGTCAGACTGGCGCCGGCTTCCGGCGTGCCCTCCACCACTTTTCCTTGAGAAAGGATTTTCTCAAAAGTAAGGCTCTGCTAATGAACATTGATTTTGCTTTCTAACAGTTTATTTTCCGGAGAACAGACACAGAATTCTTAAACATGTGTGCTGATGGTAGAGGCTCAGAGGAAGGAAATCGGTGACCGTGGGAGCAGCACGCTGGCGCTGGGCTCAGGAGGGGCTGGCAGGCAGCCTCCCCTGGCTGCGGGGTCCTCTGGTGGTCAGCCTGCTCCTTCTCTGTCCTCCACCGGACCTGTGGCCACGGCTGCCTGAGCCCTCCTCACATCACATCGTATAAAACTGTCTGTCGATTTTCTGCCTCCCCTTCCAGAATATCGACCCTGTGAAAGGCTAACATATCCCACATTTACTGAAAGCCTTGCCCTGCACCCTATCCAGGCCGACGCTTTCTCTGAATGAACTCCGTGTCCTCTCTGTGACCCTTTGAGGCCGGAGAGTCACATCCCCATTTTTCAGATGAAAGAACCAAAGTGCGGAGACATTCATCCATCAGCGGGCAAAGCCAGGAAGTCTGAATATTTATAGTTTTGTTGGAGGGTGTCTAGGTGGTGTAGCACTTGAGTGATTTAATTTTGTTGCAGCCACTTTATGAAACTACATATTATACATTCGAGTGTAAATTATGTATTTTTTTACACTTTTATTGCTGTACTGAGTTGTTTACACAAGTCATGTATATGTAATTTATGGGTGATTTAAGGAATGTTCAGGGCAGTTAGAGACCAAATGGTCTTTCAGGTTTTTCTTTGAGTTTCCTGACAAAATCAACACCCATTTGCCAGATATCAATTTTTAAAGTTAAAAAAATTTTTTTTTAATAAAAGCAAGCACCCATGAACAGATACACCTGTCTTGGGGCATATGTGGAGTTGAACTGTGTAAGTGAACTTGATGCATCGCAAGGCCTGTGCATCTTCAATAGGTATTGTCAAGTTTACCTCCCGAAACTCTCTCCCAGTTTATATTTGAACCAATAGTGTGAAGAGAACCGACTTTCCAACACTCTGACACTGAGTTTTTATAGGGGTGTTTGTGTGTGTTGTTGAGTTTTAACTGAGATGAAGTTCATAGGACCAAAAATTAAAGGCGTACAGTTCCGTGGCCTTTGGTCCCTTCATGGTGTTTGCTCCCACCACCTCTGTCCAGCCCTCACTATCGTCATCGTCTCAAAGGACACCTGGTACCCGCAAGCAGTCCTGTCCTCTCTCCCTTCCCCCCAGTCCCTAGCAACCACTAATCTGTTGTCATCTTTGTGGCTGCAGCTACTGTGGGCATCGCATATACAGAGAATCATAGACTCTGTGCCTTTCTTTGTCTGGCTTCCTTCTCTTAGCACCATGTCGTCAAGGCTCTTCGATGCTGTAACAGGCACTGGCACTTCCTCCCTCTTCATGTCGAAGCGTCATTCCATCACACAAGCTAAGCACATGACAGATTTGCTTGTCCATTCATCCCGTGGTGGCATTTGAGTTGCTTCCATCTTTTGGCTACTGTGAGTAGGGCTGATATGAATATTGTCTACAAGTATTGGCCTGAGTACCTGTTTTCAATTCTTTGGAGTTTGTGTTAAGATAATATGGTCACATGGCAATTCTGTGCTTACCTTTTGGATGGACTATGGCACTGTTTTCCACAGCTGGTGTTACCATTTTAGACTCCCATCAATACCAGAAGGGAGTGTCCATTACTCCTTATCCTCACCAAATCTTGTCATTTTCTGTTTTTGTTTGTTTAGTTTTAGATTTAATTATACTCCTCCTGGTGGATAGGATGTAGGATGTAGCATCTCATTGTGGTTTTGGTTTGCATTTCTTTAAGGATTGATAACATGGAGTATCTTTTTATGTACATGCTGGCTATTTGTATGGCTGCTTTGGCAACATGTCAGAGTTGTTTAAAGTGGTTTGCTTGTCTTTTTGTTGTTGAGTAGTAAGAGTTCTTTATGTATTCTGGGTTCTAGATCTTCATCAGATGTATGATTTGTGAATGTTTCCCCCCATTCTATAGATTGCTTGTTTGCTAAGTCACTTCAGTCATGTCTGACTCTTTGCAACCCTATGGACTGTAGCCCAATAGGCTCCTCTGTCATGGGATTCTCCAGGCAGGAATACTTGAGTGGGTGGCCATTCCTCCTCCAGAGGATCTTCCCAACCCAGGGATCAAACCCATGTTTCTGATGTCTCCTTCACTGGCAGGCAAGTTCTTTACCACTAGCACCACCTGGAGAGCCCATCTTATTCTGTTTTATCCAGTTGATCTATCCATCTTTCTCTTTCCTGAGACCACACTGTTTTAATTAATATAGCATTTGAATATCCCACTCCCATTGTACATTATTAAAATTGGCTATTCTTATGCATTCTGTCTATTCCACATGCATTTTATGAATACTATTGTCAATTTTTAATTTATTGCCAGTTTTTCTTTAAATATGGAATTTATACACTAATTTGGGTAGGATTGACTTTAAAGTTTGACATTTTCATCCAGAAGCATGCCATGCCACCCCCCCAACCCCCATTCGCTTAGTTTCTGTTTTATTTCCTACCGTGTAGTTTTGAGTTTTTCAATGTAGCTGTTTAATATTTCATGGTAGATGTGTTCCTAGATGTATTATGATTTTCTTGCTGTTGTTAATTTTTTTCTCCTGATGTCTTTTAATTGATTAATTCCCCTCTTTGTGAAAGTCGTTGATTCTCAAAGGTTGCTTTTGATTGTGGTTAATCACTCAGCTCTCCCATCAGCTGTGAAAGTTTTCAGCTGAAATCTTGGATTTACAGGCAGGTTGTCAGTTCATCTGAAATGATGAGTTTTGACTCTTCCATTTTCACTCCATACCTCTTTATTCTTTATCTCCCCCAGTTGGCAGCACCCCTGTGACCTTGGCAATGTGTGGTTTTTTTTGTCCAGTTCTAAAGTTTCATTATTTGGCATTTAATGTCTTGTCGCAATAAGTCCCATGATTTGTATGATATCAAGAAGTCAAGCGGCTTGTTTAAAAGTTGCATGCTGGGAAAAATTTAGCTTGCAAGGTTTTCCAAATAGATTGGTCTTAGAAATTTTACCTGTTGTTTAACAATCACAAAGTAAGCATTATATTTGTTTTGCTTCATTAAAATGTTTTAATCAAATTTTCCCATTTCCTGTATACTATATTTATATAATGAAGTTATCTACATGGCTGCTTGGCTGCAGGTTTCTGTGGATGGGAGGATCATGTAGATGCATGCATTTACCTGATCACACCTTTGAGTTGGCCAAAAAGTTTGCCTGTGTTTTTAAACCTGAATGAACTATTTGGCCAGGTGGATAGAAGAAGGAAGTGGCTTCGCTGATATGAAACCTTTGCTTTGTCCTAAGATGCCACCCCCCAAGGCCTGGCTCGTGGTAAAGAATTCTTCCTCGCCCTGCCGTATGTGCTTATTTTTCCAAGCACAGTGACCTTGTTTGTGGCACTCAATTCCACCTGTCCCTGGTCATTTCAGCCTCTTTCTGTTTAGAGCAGAACCCTAGTGTGGATTTTTGCCTGTGTTCACAGCCGTTTTGCTTTTCTGCCAAATGCTTTAATCCAAAGTCCAATAGAGGTGCTGAGTATTCCAAATGTGAAAAGTACATCCGAAATATCCTGCTCTGCCGGTGGGGTGGTGAGGTCCGCCCAGGCTGCCTTGTTCTGCCTGGGACCGCGGGAGCCACCCCCTGCCTCTCTCCCCGGAGCCCTCGAGACACGAAGATTTAATAAACTTCAAAGCTAATTTTGCTCCAGGCTCAGCTTTCTGCAACAGAAATCTCTTGCCCATCAGCCAAGGACCAATTCCTGGCCTCCACTCAGCTGGCAATATGCCTCCTGTCAACATGTTGAATATTTCATAGTGCCTTGGCTTTGTGGGTTTCCCTGCCCTGGTTAGCAGCTGGCTGGGCTCTTAGCTGCTTTGGGAGGAAATCCTTCACCACCGGGCGATCTGGGAAGCTATGTCTAGAATCAGTGGAGGGGGCGAGCCAGGGGTGTGAGGAGCGTGGGTTTCCACGGTGTTCCAGCTTGAATTTGAATCCCAGCTCCAGTGCTAAAGTTTCATTATTTCACCATGAATTTGTATGATATCAAGAAGTCAAGCGGCTTGTTTAAAAGTTGCATGCTGGGAAAAATTTAGCTTGCAAGGTTTTCCAAATAGATTGGTCTTAGAAATTTTACCTGTTGTTTAACAATCACAAAGTAAGCATTATATTTGTTTTGCTTCATTAAAATGTTTTAATCAAATTTTCCCATTTCCTGTATACTATATTTATATAATGAAGTTATCTACATGGCTGCTTGGCTGCAGGTTTCTGTGGATGGGAGGATCATGTAGATGCATGCATTTACCTGATCACACCTTTGAGTTGGCCAAAAAGTTTGCCTGTGTTTTTAAACCTGAATGAACTATTTGGCCAGGCGGATAGAAGAAGGAAGTGGCTTCGCTGATATGAAACCTTTGCTTTGTCCTAAGATGCCACCCCCCAAGGCCTGGCTCGTGGTAAAGAATTCTTCCTCGCCCTGCCGTATGTGCTTATTTTTCCAAGCACAGTGACCTTGTTTGTGGCACTCAATTCCACCTGTCCCTGGTCATTTCAGCCTCTTTCTGTTTAGAGCAGAACCCTAGTGTGGATTTTTGCCTGTGTTCACAGCCGTTTTGCTTTTCTGCCAAATGCTTTAATCCAAAGTCCAATAGAGGTGCTGAGTATTCCAAATGTGAAAAGTACATCCGAAATATCCTGCTCTGCCGGTGGGGTGGTGAGGTCCGCCCAGGCTGCCTTGTTCTGCCTGGGACCGCGGGAGCCACCCCCTGCCTCTCTCCCCGGAGCCCTCGAGACACGAAGATTTAATAAACTTCAAAGCTAATTTTGCTCCAGGCTCAGCTTTCTGCAACAGAAATCTCTTGCCCATCAGCCAAGGACCAATTCCTGGCCTCCACTCAGCTGGCAATATGCCTCCTGTCAACATGTTGAATATTTCATAGTGCCTTGGCTTTGTGGGTTTCCCTGCCCTGGTTAGCAGCTGGCTGGGCTCTTAGCTGCTTTGGGAGGAAATCCTTCACCACCGGGCGATCTGGGAAGCTATGTCTAGAATCAGTGGAGGGGGCGAGCCAGGGGTGTGAGGAGCGTGGGTTTCCACGGTGTTCCAGCTTGAATTTGAATCCCAGCTCCTTCGCTGAGGAGCTGTGGGTTTTGGGACGAGTAAGTTCACTTCCCTAAGCCACAGCTTTCTTATGTGCTAAATACAGTGTGTGACACGTGGGTTGCTCTGAGAGTCCAACGAGAAAGGAAAATGATGCGCCTGTCACAGGGCACAGAACACGGGAACACGAGTTAGCAGTGTCCTTTTTGCTATTGCTCAGCCGCTCAGTTGTGTCCAACTCCTTGCAGCCCCGTGGTGTAGCCCTCCAGGCTCCTCTGTCCATGGGATTCTCCCAGCAAGAATCCTGGAGTGGGCTGCCATGTCCTTCTCCAGGGATCTTCCAAACCCAGGGATTGAACCCATGTCTCTTACATCTCCTGCATTGCAGGTGGGGTCTTCACCAGGGAGCGCCACCTGAGAAGGGGGAGGGAAAGGACACAATTCAACTCATAACCATGTTCAATCAATATTATCAATTTCAAACGTTTCGATAGTAAATGGACACCTGTAGCCTTGCCACCAGATGAAAGACACGTTCTGAACAGACACAGACACTCCTGAGCATCCAGAGAGCTTTGAGACAGAAAGGAGTTCATTCTTGTTGACCTGAGTCACAGGGAAACCTGGAAAGTGGTGAGAAATCCAAGGATCTTGATCTTAAATCAGAACCACCACTGAGGCTCAGATTCAAGACTGGTGCTCACCCCAGTCAGACGGAAGGCCGGAAGGAGGTGAGAAAGAGGGGCTCCCCTGCGAAGGCCATGCTCAGGCAGCTGCAGGCGGTCGCTGTGTCTATCCAAGATG
Organism: Tragulus kanchil; assembly: GCA_022376925.1. Classification (NCBI taxonomy): domain Eukaryota; kingdom Metazoa; phylum Chordata; class Mammalia; order Artiodactyla; family Tragulidae; genus Tragulus; species Tragulus kanchil. The sequence goes on along the minus strand of JAIOJX010000005.1, from coordinate 173,407,480 downwards.
TTCTGTTTTCACAAGAGCCAGGTAACAGGCTGGGGTTTGGGGAGGGCTGGGTTGCTAGGCAACAGCTTTCTCATTTCCTGGGAAAGCCACAGACCATTGCATTCCCCTTGTGTGAATGTCTCTTCTTGGGAAAGGTTACATTTAGAGAACTGATGACAATTTAGAACTTTTTTGGGTGGGAGTGGTTCCCCCATAGTGCCCTTGGCTTTGGCTTTGTGGGTTTCCCTGCCCTGGTTAGCAGCTGGCTGGGCTCTTAGCTGCTTTGGGAGGAAATCCTTCACCACCGGGCGATCTGGGAAGCTATGTCTAGAATCAGTGGAGGGGGCGAGCCAGGGGTGTGAGGAGCGTGGGTTTCCACGGTGTTCCAGCTTGAATTTGAATCCCAGCTCCTTCGCTGAGGAGCTGTGGGTTTTGGGACGAGTAAGTTCACTTCCCTAAGCCACAGCTTTCTTATGTGCTAAATACAGTGTGTGACACGTGGGTTGCTCTGAGAGTCCAACGAGAAAGGAAAATGATGCGCCTGTCACAGGGCACAGAACACGGGAACACGAGTTAGCAGTGTCCTTTTTGCTATTGCTCAGCCGCTCAGTTGTGTCCAACTCCTTGCAGCCCCGTGGTGTAGCCCTCCAGGCTCCTCTGTCCATGGGATTCTCCCAGCAAGAATCCTGGAGTGGGCTGCCATGTCCTTCTCCAGGGATCTTCCAAACCCAGGGATTGAACCCATGTCTCTTACATCTCCTGCATTGCAGGTGGGGTCTTCACCAGGAGCGCCACCTGAGAAGGGGGAGGGAAAGGACACAATTCAACTCATAACCATGTTCAATCAATATTATCAATTTCAAACGTTTCGATAGTAAATGGACACCTGTAGCCTTGCCACCAGATGAAAGACACGTTCTGAACAGACACAGACACTCCTGAGCATCCAGAGAGCTTTGAGACAGAAAGGAGTTCATTCTTGTTGACCTGAGTCACAGGGAAACCTGGAAAGTGGTGAGAAATCCAAGGATCTTGATCTTAAATCAGAACCACCACTGAGGCTCAGATTCAAGACTGGTGCTCACCCCAGTCAGACGGAAGGCCGGAAGGAGGTGAGAAAGAGGGGCTCCCCTGCGAAGGCCATGCTCAGGCAGCTGCAGGCGGTCGCTGTGTCTATCCAAGATGTTCTGTTTTCACAAGAGCCAGGTAACAGGCTGGGGTTTGGGGAGGGCTGGGTTGCTAGGCAACAGCTTTCTCATTTCCTGGGAAAGCCACAGACCATTGCATTCCCCTTGTGTGAATGTCTCTTCTTGGGAAAGGTTACATTTAGAGAACTGATGACAATTTAGAACTTTTTTGGGTGGGAGTGGTGGGAAAGGGAAGGTATAGATGTAATCAGCTCACAAAATCTAAACATGAATCCCTGCTGTTGGAAATGACATGATGACATTCCCTTTGTTACTTCTTGGCTCTTTTCCGGAATAAATTGTGTGAGCACCAGGGCAGTTGTGACTATTGGTCCTTAGCAGAAGTGGAAGTTAAGGATCTGTGGACTGCACAGTGTAGGTGTGATATCAAGCCGCCTCCTCCTTTACTTTCAAATTTCAGGCACTGGTGATAAAAAAGCAATTACCTGTTATCTTTTGTTGGAAAAGATGATAAGGGCCCAACCCACTCCCACTGCTCTCTATTTTTAAGCCCCTGCGTTTGTTTAATCTCAGGCATTCCTATTCCTGCTTCCGAGGACCCGGCCATAATGGGCTTGCCGAGCCCAGCCCGTGGACGCTTTCTGTTGTTGAGGAGGCTCAGGAGCTGGGCGGTGCAGAGCCCCAAGCCTCCTCACTGCTTCCCGCTGCAAGATCTTCAGGGCTGCCTTTGACCGGCAGATGTTTTATCAGAGCCGGGCAAAACTCTGAAAGAGTTCGAGGGCAGTGTTGTTTGGAAGAACACAACCGTGGCTTTGTGCGTGGTTTGCAGTCGATGGTCTCGGCGTTGAGAGCGCAGGCGGACACGATTTCCCCGAGACCAGTGTGGCTTGGTGGGGAAGCGTTGGTTAGCATCGGGCAGGGCTGGATCTGAATTCCTGCCACACTCAGGAGCACCAGAGCAGTCTTCACTCGTCCGAGACATCTGGGATGGAACCGAGACGCGGGCTGACTGCTCAGAGTGTGTTTGTGGAGGTGTGCTCGCCGCCCCCGCCCCGCAGCCCTCTCCTGAGGTCGAGGCTGTGTCGGGGCCCTGCGCCCGCAGAGGGAGGGGTGCAGCGACAGGGGCGGGCCTGCCTGCTCCCAGCTGAAGGCCCTGTTCCTCTGTCAGGCCCCACCCCAAGCAGACCACTGCAGAGACTGCTTCCAGGACTGGTGACTGGGCCTCGCCGGCTCTCCTGGTCCCCACCCTCCTGTAGAATTCTGCTCTGCGGGTCACCTCTGGGCTCTGGTTGTTCTTGGGACGAGGAGCCCCTGGCCAAGGTTTCCGCACTCACAAAATCTAAACATGAATCCCTGCTGTTGGAAATGACATGATGACATTCCCTTTGTTACTTCTTGGCTCTTTTCCGGAATAAATTGTGTGAGCACCAGGGCAGTTGTGACTATTGGTCCTTAGCAGAAGTGGAAGTTAAGGATCTGTGGACTGCACAGTGTAGGTGTGATATCAAGCCGCCTCCTCCTTTACTTTCAAATTTCAGGCACTGGTGATAAAAAAGCAATTACCTGTTATCTTTTGTTGGAAAAGATGATAAGGGCCCAACCCACTCCCACTGCTCTCTATTTTTAAGCCCCTGCGTTTGTTTAATCTCAGGCATTCCTATTCCTGCTTCCGAGGACCCGGCCATAATGGGCTTGCCGAGCCCAGCCCGTGGACGCTTTCTGTTGTTGAGGAGGCTCAGGAGCTGGGCGGTGCAGAGCCCCAAGCCTCCTCACTGCTTCCCGCTGCAAGATCTTCAGGGCTGCCTTTGACCGGCAGATGTTTTATCAGAGCCGGGCAAAACTCTGAAAGAGTTCGAGGGCAGTGTTGTTTGGAAGAACACAACCGTGGCTTTGTGCGTGGTTTGCAGTCGATGGTCTCGGCGTTGAGAGCGCAGGCGGACACGATTTCCCCGAGACCAGTGTGGCTTGGTGGGGAAGCGTTGGTTAGCATCGGGCAGGGCTGGATCTGAATTCCTGCCACACTCAGGAGCACCAGAGCAGTCTTCACTCGTCCGAGACATCTGGGATGGAACCGAGACGCGGGCTGACTGCTCAGAGTGTGTTTGTGGAGGTGTGCTCGCCGCCCCCGCCCCGCAGCCCTCTCCTGAGGTCGAGGCTGTGTCGGGGCCCTGCGCCCGCAGAGGGAGGGGTGCAGCGACAGGGGCGGGCCTGCCTGCTCCCAGCTGAAGGCCCTGTTCCTCTGTCAGGCCCCACCCCAAGCAGACCACTGCAGAGACTGCTTCCAGGACTGGTGACTGGGCCTCGCCGGCTCTCCTGGTCCCCACCCTCCTGTAGAATTCTGCTCTGCGGGTCACCTCTGGGCTCTGGTTGTTCTTGGGACGAGGAGCCCCTGGCCAAGGTTTCCGCACTCACACCGAATGTGGGCCTGAGCCAGCAGCTGTTAGAAGTTCAAGGACAGCCGTGCTCCATATGAGGGCTTATGGCTCATCACTACTCATCCAGTGTCCCCAGTGAGGATGCTCAGAAGGGAGAGTCCTGATGGACGAAGGCGGAGCAGAAGACTGCCTCTGTCGCCTGTGGAAGAAATGGCCCTGTTTTCTCCACATTTATTTCTAATGGGAAGATTCAGGACAGATTGAAAAAATGAATTTTTAGAAAAAACTCGATCGAATCAGAGCTCCTGTGGCCACGGGTTAGATGGTGAATACATTTTTCAGTGTTTCCTTTCTATCCAGGCTTGATTGACGGAGGGGTGAGCACGACTTGGTGTTTTGCCGTCTTATAGCTGGGGGTATTAAGGTGATGCCAGTGGAGGATCTGGGGAGCTCTTTACAAATATCCTGGGACTGAAATGGAAACAGGTGGCTTTTCATGGGTGGGGGCTCAGATGCCCTCAGCAAGCCCCCTGGGTAGCGTTTCCTCCTCAGGGGGATGGCAGTGGCCTGTTTGTGGCCTGGGGGAGGGAGGGGCTCGAGGAGAAGGTGCTCAAGGGCTGGCTGTGACTTGCACAAGCACTCACCAAGGACACCGCCACATGCAGACCCAGGTGTGGGAGCAGTGCTCTCTCCCCACTGTGCGGGGCAAGGCACACAGAGCTTACTGGAAGTCTCCGATCTACCAGTTGCTCCCCATTTCTGTCCATTACCCAGGTGGGCAGAATGAAAAAAGCAACAGATAAACCTGGAATTCATTCTAGAAATTTCTATTTTCTTATTAGAAAAATGAAAGTCCTGTGGAGCCAGTGGCACTACTATCGTCTCTCCCTCTGGGAGTGAACGCGAGCGGGAGGGAAGCTGTTTCCGCAGATGTCCTCGCAGAGCTGCTGCCGTCCCAGCAGCGATTCTCCTGTGAAACGAGGGCACGGGCCTCCAGACGTGGCCGTCGCCTGCTTGGCAGAACAGCTTCCAGCCAGATCCAAAGGAACGAGAGCTTTGGAAGCAGAAAGGCCCCGTGACAACGTTAAGAGAAGGCACAGCGGAGAATGGCAGATAGGATTCCAGAGACAGTGAGAGGGCTGGGAGAGGATGCTCAGCAATTCTCCAGGGACAAACCAGAGAAACAGTCAGGGCACCAGAGGTGGGCCGCCGAGGGCTGTCCTGGAAGCACAGAATAGGAACCGCCAGGTCGGTCTGCACAGGCCAGTGGCCCCGGTGTCTCAGGGGTGGATGGGGGTTCCGTGGGACAGGACGTGCATCCAGGAAGCGCAGAACAGGTGTTCTCCAGGGAGGCTGCTCTGGTGAGGCAAGAAGGTGGGCATAGGTATGGCCAGAGCTCCATGGAAGAGTGAGGGGAGGGAGAAAGGGCAGGTGCCTCCCTCTCACAATGGAGCATTGTGTCGGGCTGGCCAAAGCGTTTGTTTGGGTTTTCCCATAAGATGGTATACAAAAATGCCAACAAACGTGATGCCGAGAGCTTCCTGTGCAGAAAGCAGTTCCGTCAATTCTTACTTCACAGGTGGGAAGCAGGCTCTGAGAGCTTACCTTAGCTAACATCAAAGCTGGAGTCAGGTCCTCCACTGTCAGAGTTCATTCCTCATTGCTTTATCTCCTACAGCGGAAGACTGGGGGCAGGTAGATACAAAGGTGGAGGAGGTCTTGCTAATGAGCACACGCAGGGTGGAAAAGTGACCTGGAAATGCAGAAAAACAACTGATCTGTTTTTTTCTGGGGGCGGAAGCTTCTAGAGGGAAAGAGTTTGAGTTGAGCCTTCAATTATAAGACAGATTTCCACTGAGTTAAAAGGGACTTACCTCTGTGTTTAGAGGCCCTAGGGAAGATATTACCACCCTGACATCTGTGCTAGAGTGGGGAAGAGATTTGGGCATGCACATAAGCGAGTACTCTCTGTGGAGTGGAGAGACGATCCCGGGGCGCCGCTGTCAGGCGCACTGCTGGTAACAAAAAAGCCTGTGGAGCCAGTGGCACTACTATCGCTCTCCCTCTGGGAGTGAACGCAGGGAGGAAGCTGTTTCCAGATGACCCCAGACTTTTTAAGGGGGAACCGTCGCCTGCTTGGCAGAACAGCTTCCAGCCAGATCCAAAGGAACGAGAGCTTTGGAAGCAGAAAGGCCCCGTGACAACGTTAAGAGAAGGCACAGCGGAGAATGGCAGATAGGATTCCAGAGACAGTGAGAGGGCTGGGAGAGGATGCTCAGCAATTCTCCAGGGACAAACCAGAGAAACAGTCAGGGCACCAGAGGTGGGCCGCCGAGGGCTGTCCTGGAAGCACAGAATAGGAACCGCCAGGTCGGTCTGCACAGGCCAGTGGCCCCGGTGTCTCAGGGGTGGATGGGGGTTCCGTGGGACAGGACGTGCATCCAGGAAGCGCAGAACAGGTGTTCTCCAGGGAGGCTGCTCTGGTGAGGCAAGAAGGTGGGCATAGGTATGGCCAGAGCTCCATGGAAGAGTGAGGGGAGGGAGAAAGGGCAGGTGCCTCCCTCTCACAATGGAGCATTGTGTCGGGCTGGCCAAAGCGTTTGTTTGGGTTTTCCCATAAGATGGTATACAAAAATGCCAACAAACGTGATGCCGAGAGCTTCCTGTGCAGAAAGCAGTTCCGTCAATTCTTACTTCACAGGTGGGAAGCAGGCTCTGAGAGCTTACCTTAGCTAACATCAAAGCTGGAGTCAGGTCCTCCACTGTCAGAGTTCATTCCTCATTGCTTTATCTCCTACAGCGGAAGACTGGGGGCAGGTAGATACAAAGGTGGAGGAGGTCTTGCTAATGAGCACACGCAGGGTGGAAAAGTGACCTGGAAATGCAGAAAAACAACTGATCTGTTTTTTTCTGGGGGCGGAAGCTTCTAGAGGGAAAGAGTTTGAGTTGAGCCTTCAATTATAAGACAGATTTCCACTGAGTTAAAAGGGACTTACCTCTGTGTTTAGAGGCCCTAGGGAAGATATTACCACCCTGACATCTGTGCTAGAGTGGGGAAGAGATTTGGGCATGCACATAAGCGAGTACTCTCTGTGGAGTGGAGAGACGATCCCGGGGCGCCGCTGTCAGGCGCACTGCTGGGTTTCCATGGGCTTAGCGGTCCAGTGGCAAGCTTGCGCTCATTCTGCGTGAGTCCTGACTCCGCCCACTGGGGTTGATCTGGGATGGCCCCACTCTGATCAAGCCCAGTAAAGGCTCTAGGCTGAAGCTCAGAGACCTCAGAGCCCACGAAGGGACAGTCTTCTCTGAGTTCCTGGGGCCGGAAGTGCTGGGAATGAGACACAGGTGCAGGGGGGATGCTGGCCACTGGGGGAGCCTCAGAGTGCAGGCCCCTTGGCCTCTTGGAAGACGTATTGGTGAGGAGGCATCAGCTCACCCCCCGTGCCTCAGGACCACCCAAAAGGATCATCAGAATGGCCCCACCAGAGGCAGCCAGGGGCTGCCTGAGAGCCACGGAAGCTGGGATGAAATGATAACAGTATAATGGCTTTTCGTGGATGTCTTCAGATTTTTTCTTGATTTTGCTGATTCCCCCTTTCACATATACCAACCTTTGATTTTGTTATTTTTTTTTTTTCCTGTTAGGTGTTTTTTTCTGTTTCACTGGTTTCACCTCTTATTTTGATTTGCTTTTTGTCATCCATATTAATTACATACCTTTAGTTTATCTATTTTCACTGCTGAAGAGTTGACTATCTTATAATTTATTTATAAATTTTAAAGTCAAAGAATATTTTGGACTGGATGGGAGGGGAGTTTGGGGAGAATGGACTCGTGCGTACGCACGGTTAAGGCCCTTTGCTGTGCACTTGAAATGCCACCGCATGTTAACTGGCTGTGTTTCTAAAGTGATTTTAAGCAACTGAACAACAGTATCAATACACTACTTTTTCTTTACATCTTTAAAGCAGACACCTTTGCCCTGACTTGCTTACGTGTTTGGCCCCTCTACGTGGGTTTGACATAATCTCCTCACATGCACGAAGAGGCTGCCATCATCTGGACACCTCTGAAGACTCCAAAGTGAGCTGGGCGTCCACCCCTGGGTCATACCAGAGGCCTCACTTCTCAGATACGGGGAACGTTCCTTAAAGGACTTGAGGGTCTAACCTGTTTGATGAGGTCAGAGTTGCCAACCCTTTCCACAGAGGGGCAACCCAAGAGAAGGTCAGTGATTTGTTAGCGGACACGGCTAGTCCCCACGGAGCTGGCCCCAAGTGCAGGTTGGTGCCCTGTGCTTCCATGGCAGGACTGCTGGCCTCGGAACTCAGCCACGTTTCCGGCAACCCCTCAGCCGCACTTGCTGCCCTGGGTGTTGCCCCCGGTCTCCAGAATCTCTCTGGAGGCCGGCAGTGTCACCCTTCACTCAGCTTCGTGCTCATCGCCCCCAGCCCCGCTGGCCCTGCTTCTCAAGCCGCAAGAGCTGCTCTGCTCACTTGTCCTCCCCAGGCATCCTTCTCGTTCACTCCCTCATCCGTTCTTTGGTTTTACTGATCTGCTGGTATGTTTCTAAGCACCTCTCCCAGATTGGGAAGTGTGTATTATCCCTCCTTTTCCTCGGGCACCAGCAAGTGCATGATCTTGGTGTTCACGTCTTGTGTGACAGTCTTGAGCCACTGCTGGCGGCGTCTCCCCTTCCATGAGTCTGTGCAAGCACAGAAGAAAGGCCAGGCCCGGGCACCCTCTGCTGGGGCAGAGAGCTGTGATTACCGAAGCTAATGCCTCGTCTCTCTCAAAAGTTCACGTTCATTAGTGAAACTTCCTTTATCTTGTCATTCTGGTTTCTGATGAGCCTGTACTTATTTTGCAATCAAGGGTAAGAATGCCGAATTAGAATAATAACAGCATCATTACCTTTTGCTAGTCAGATAGGCTGCGTGTAATCTCCATGGAGGAGTAGATTCTCTATTCAGCTTGTTGCGGTGGCTTTGGGGTCTGGACCAGGACCTCACCCACGGTGATGCTGTAGAACTAGTTGATGGACACAAAAGGAAATAAACTTTGTTCGACACTTTCCATATGACAGGTCACGTGCTGTGTCTGGTCTCTCAGCGCTCTTATTGGTCCAGCAAACTGATACGAGATCCCTGTTTGGGAGATGGGAAAGCTGGTCTCTCAGCTCTTTTTTTAATCATCTGGACACCTCTGAAGACTCCAAAGTGAGCTGGGCGTCCACCCTGGGTCATACCAGAGGCCTCACTTCTCAGATACGGGAACGTTCCTTAAAGGACTTGAGGGTCTAACCTGTTTGATGAGGTCAGAGTTGCCAACCCTTTCCACAGAGGGGCAACCCAAGAGAAGGTCAGTGATTTGTTAGCGGACACGGCTAGTCCCCACGGAGCTGGCCCCAAGTGCAGGTTGGTGCCCTGTGCTTCCATGGCAGGACTGCTGGCCTCGGAACTCAGCCACGTTTCCGGCAACCCCTCAGCCGCACTTGCTGCCCTGGGTGTTGCCCCCGGTCTCCAGAATCTCTCTGGAGGCCGGCAGTGTCACCCTTCACTCAGCTTCGTGCTCATCGCCCCCAGCCCCGCTGGCCCTGCTTCTCAAGCCGCAAGAGCTGCTCTGCTCACTTGTCCTCCCCAGGCATCCTTCTCGTTCACTCCCTCATCCGTTCTTTGGTTTTACTGATCTGCTGGTATGTTTCTAAGCACCTCTCCCAGATTGGGAAGTGTGTATTATCCCTCCTTTTCCTCGGGCACCAGCAAGTGCATGATCTTGGTGTTCACGTCTTGTGTGACAGTCTTGAGCCACTGCTGGCGGCGTCTCCCCTTCCATGAGTCTGTGCAAGCACAGAAGAAAGGCCAGGCCCGGGCACCCTCTGCTGGGGCAGAGAGCTGTGATTACCGAAGCTAATGCCTCGTCTCTCTCAAAAGTTCACGTTCATTAGTGAAACTTCCTTTATCTTGTCATTCTGGTTTCTGATGAGCCTGTACTTATTTTGCAATCAAGGGTAAGAATGCCGAATTAGAATAATAACAGCATCATTACCTTTTGCTAGTCAGATAGGCTGCGTGTAATCTCCATGGAGGAGTAGATTCTCTATTCAGCTTGTTGCGGTGGCTTTGGGGTCTGGACCAGGACCTCACCCACGGTGATGCTGTAGAACTAGTTGATGGACACAAAAGGAAATAAACTTTGTTCGACACTTTCCATATGACAGGTCACGTGCTGTGTCTGGTCTCTCAGCGCTCTTATTGGTCCAGCAAACTGATACGAGATCCCTGTTTGGGAGATGGGAAAGCTGTGTCAGAAGTCAGGTGGATCGTCTAAGTCACAGACGTCGTAAATATGCAAGCTGGATTCAAGCCTATGTCTGTGGGATGCCAGGAACATCCTCTTAAGCCTTCACACATTAAGGCTGTTATGACTGAAGGCACGTAGACAGGAGATGCTGCTGTGGGGGTGGGGGTCTGAGAATCGCTGCTGGCTTTTCCTTGGAGGCAAGGGGAACAGGAAGCCTCGTAATCCTCTTTTTCCTAGGGCTACTATAAAAAGACAAATAATGCAGTTTCAATTTTGAGCCGAGTTCCTAAATAGATATTTCTCCAGTGAAGATATACAAATGAGCAGTAAGCACATGAAAAGATGCAAAACATTATTGGTCATTAGGGCAATGGAACTGGAACCCATAATCAGATACTACCACCGAGTCATGGGAGGCTGCAGTGTAAACAATGGATTACACCAAGTATTGGCAACGACGGGGGCCATGGAGCCCTGTTGCTTTGCTAGAGGGGATGTAAAATAGTGCCGCCATTTTGCAAAACAGAGTGACATTTCCTCCAATAGTTAAACTTGGAGTTACCATGTGACCTGCATTTCCACTCTTAGATATAGCACTATGAGGAAGAAAACTTGTATCCATGTAAAATCTTGGTCATAAATACTCATGGTAGCATAGATTATTATAACCTAAAAGTGGAAACCACCCAAATGTTCATCAGTTAATGAACAGATGCTCCATGTGTGTTCCATACAGTATGAATATGGATACAAATGAATATCATTCAGCCATAGAAAGAAACGAGATTCTGATACAACACGGATAAACCTTGGATACACGTAATAGCTCCCATTTTTGCATTCACATAGGCTGCGTGTAATCTCCATGGAGGAGTAGATTCTCTATTCAGCTTGTTGCGGTGGCTTTGGGGTCTGGACCAGGACCTCACCCACGGTGATGCTGTAGAACTAGTTGATGGACACAAAAGGAAATAAACTTTGTTCGACACTTTCCATATGACAGGTCACGTGCTGTGTCTGGTCTCTCAGCGCTCTTATTGGTCCAGCAAACTGATACGAGATCCCTGTTTGGGAGATGGGAAAGCTGTGTCAGAAGTCAGGTGGATCGTCTAAGTCACAGACGTCGTAAATATGCAAGCTGGATTCAAGCCTATGTCTGTGGGATGCCAGGAACATCCTCTTAAGCCTTCACACATTAAGGCTGTTATGACTGAAGGCACGTAGACAGGAGATGCTGCTGTGGGGGTGGGGGTCTGAGAATCGCTGCTGGCTTTTCCTTGGAGGCAAGGGGAACAGGAAGCCTCGTAATCCTCTTTTTCCTAGGGCTACTATAAAAAGACAAATAATGCAGTTTCAATTTTGAGCCGAGTTCCTAAATAGATATTTCTCCAGTGAAGATATACAAATGAGCAGTAAGCACATGAAAAGATGCAAAACATTATTGGTCATTAGGGCAATGGAACTGGAACCCATAATCAGATACTACCACCGAGTCATGGGAGGCTGCAGTGTAAACAATGGATTACACCAAGTATTGGCAACGACGGGGGCCATGGAGCCCTGTTGCTTTGCTAGAGGGATGTAAAATAGTGCCGCCATTTTGCAAAACAGAGTGACATTTCCTCCAATAGTTAAACTTGGAGTTACCATGTGACCTGCATTTCCACTCTTAGATATAGCACTATGAGGAAGAAAACTTGTATCCATGTAAAATCTTGGTCATAAATACTCATGGTAGCATAGATTATTATAACCTAAAAGTGGAAACCACCCAAATGTTCATCAGTTAATGAACAGATGCTCCATGTGTGTTCCATACAGTATGAATATGGATACAAATGAATATCATTCAGCCATAGAAAGAAACGAGATTCTGATACAACACGGATAAACCTTGGATACACGTTACTCTGTGAAATAAGCCAGATACAAAAGCCCACATATTTATGATTTTATTTATATGAAATATCCAGAATAGGCAAAGCCAGACAACATCTGCGTGGTTTCCAAGGACGGGGAGGGATGGATATGGGGCTTCTTTGGGAGATGATGAAAATATTCTCAAATTAGATCCTGATGATGATTGGACAACTCTGTGAATATACAGAAACTGTTCAATTTTAAGTTTTATTGTGTGTGTGTGTGTGTGAAGTCATTTCAGTCATGTCCGACTCTGTAGCGCTATGGACTGTAGCCTGCCGGCTCCTCTGTCTGTGGGATCCTCCAGGCAGGACCACTGGAGTGGCTGCCGTGCCCTCCTCCCGGGGTCTTCCCGACCCGGGGATGGAGCCCGTGCCTCCTCCGTTGGCAGGCAGGTTCCTTACCACTAGGGCCACCTGCACAGCCCGAGTCTCATGGTATGTTTATTATATTTCTTAAAGAATCAACTACCAAGAGAGACGCGCTCAGCTCAGCTAAAGGAGGTGTGGCCAGAAGGTGGTGTGACGGGCAGTCAGTGGTCTGGAGTCTGAGATTTGACTGAGCAAGCCTGGCCCTGCCACTTCCCAGCCAGGAGTTTCTCTGAGAAGCCCCTCCCCTCACCGAGCTTCTAGTTCCTTTTTTTTGTAAAGTGGCAAATGAGGACAAGCCTATATGTATAAAGGCACTCTCCCTCTTATTCTTGCCCAAGTTTGGGATCTGTTACAGTCGGAAGGACTATAAGGGAAATAGAGTGCTAAGATCTTCCCTATTCGACATCAACAACTCAAAACAGAAGTCAGCCGGTGAGACTGGCCACCTTGTTCTAACGTCAGACCTAAGGATGTAAAATAGTGCCGCCATTTTGCAAGACAGAGTGACATTTCCTCCAATAGTTAAACTTGGAGTTACCATGTGACCTGCATTTCCACTCTTAGATATAGCACTATGAGGAAGAAAACTTGTATCCATGTAAAATCTTGGTCATAAATACTCATGGTAGCATAGATTATTATAACCTAAAAGTGGAAACCACCCAAATGTTCATCAGTTAATGAACAGATGCTCCATGTGTGTTCCATACAGTATGAATATGGATACAAATGAATATCATTCAGCCATAGAAAGAAACGAGATTCTGATACAACACGGATAAACCTTGGATACACGTTACTCTGTGAAATAAGCCAGATACAAAAGCCCACATATTTATGATTTTATTTATATGAAATATCCAGAATAGGCAAAGCCAGACAACATCTGCGTGGTTTCCAAGGACGGGGAGGGATGGATATGGGGCTTCTTTGGGAGATGATGAAAATATTCTCAAATTAGATCCTGATGATGATTGGACAACTCTGTGAATATACAGAAACTGTTCAATTTTAAGTTTTATTGTGTGTGTGTGTGTGTGAAGTCATTTCAGTCATGTCCGACTCTGTAGCGCTATGGACTGTAGCCTGCCGGCTCCTCTGTCTGTGGGATCCTCCAGGCAGGACCACTGGAGTGGCTGCCGTGCCCTCCTCCCGGGGTCTTCCCGACCCGGGATGGAGCCGTGCCTCCTCCGTTGGCAGGCAGGTTCCTTACCACTAGGGCCACCTGCACAGCCCGAGTCTCATGGTATGTTTATTATATTTCTTAAAGAATCAACTACCAAGAGAGACGCGCTCAGCTCAGCTAAAGGAGGTGTGGCCAGAAGGTGGTGTGACGGGCAGTCAGTGGTCTGGAGTCTGAGATTTGACTGAGCAAGCCTGGCCCTGCCACTTCCCAGCCAGGAGTTTCTCTGAGAAGCCCCTCCCCTCACCGAGCTTCTAGTTCCTTTTTTTTGTAAAGTGGCAAATGAGGACAAGCCTATATGTATAAAGGGACTCTTCCTCTTATTCTTGCCCAAGTTTGGGATCTGTTACAGTCGGAAGGACTATAAGGGAAATAGAGTGCTAAGATCTTCCCTCAATTCGACATCAACAACTCAAAACAGAAGTCAGCCGGTGAGACTGGCCACCTTGTTCTAACGTCTAGCACGGCTGAAGAGCTGTTGGAGAATTCCACAGGCTGCTTTGACTTTCCAGGTAGGAAGAGAGAAGGACGGCTGCAGGGAGTGAGTGTCCCTGAGCCGGGGGATTTCCTCAAATGCTGGTTTTCAGATCTGGTCTGTGGAGAGCATCTCTCTCCCCAGACTGTTGATGTGCAGTGTGGGGCTAATAGCTCTCATTGTGATGGGAGATTTACGACTTGGAGCTTTCAGACACGGCACTGACCTCCTTTGTCCAGCTGGTGGGAGACCCTGTAATCACCTCTGTGGGTTCCTGCTCCAGGCTCCAGACAGGCTCTGACCAGGGCAGCTGAGAGGATGCCACAGCCCTGCAAACAAAAATCACGTTGTGCTTCACGAAGGAGAGGAAATCCATTCTGATGGCCTATGAAGATATTTCTGTGGCTTGTTTACGAAATGAGCCCTGAGTCGACAGCTTCTCCTGGTGTCTTTGGAGCGTGTGGCTTTGCAGCTGGGCCAGAGGGGGCTCCAGGCTCTTGTTCAGGAGGTTCCAACCACCTCCCATTTTTCTTCTTTGTGGACCAGTTGTCATCTTGACCTGGACTACAGCACACAGCCCACCCCTACTCGTCCTGCGGAGAGCCGCCTAGGTGACGAGCCGGGGGGCTCCCAGGAGCAACAGTCCCCGCTGAGATGGAACCCCTGCACAGGGCAAGGCGGCGGTGACCCCGCTTCAGTGAGCCTGCGCTCCGTGAAGAAGAGAGGGCGCCACGTCGCCATGTTCAGGCTGATGGAGAAGCATGCTGAGGTGGAGATTCCACTCACACACCCCATCCCTCAAACGTCCCAGCACTTCTTGGCCCAGCCACGGGGGACAAAGCCCCTGGCAGAGCCGGACAGTGTCCTGGAGGCTACGCAGGCCCCTGCACACGCCTCGAGCCACAGACCGGAGAATGAGCCCCAAGGTGTGCTGACCAGCTCGTGTCACAGCTGAATAGCCGGGACCTGAGCCCAGTGTTCAGCTGCTTGTCTGGACTCTTCCTGCTGATTCGTGCTGGGTTAGGGTGAACGAAAGGAGGAAACACCGTCCTCGTTCCAACTCTCCCTTTCTCCCTCCCCCTCCCCCTGCACGTAGGTGGGAAGGCCGAAGATGACAACTAAACTCGTCTGTCCATGTGACTAGCTCTTTGCCCTTCCTCCCCCTCAGAAAAGGGCTCTAGTGTTTGCTAAGAATACTGTTGCTGTTGTTCAGTCGCTAAGTCATGTCTAACTCTTTGTGGGTCCATGGACTGCAGCACACCAGGCTTCCCTGGCCTTCACTGTCTCTTGGAGTTTGCTCAAATTCGTGTCCATTGAGTCGATGATGCCATCCCATTCTCTTCTCCTCCTGCCCTCAATCTTTCCCAGCATTAGGGTCTTTTCGAATGAGTTGGCTACTCACATTAGGTAGCCAAAGTATTGGAGCTTCAGCTTCAGTGTCAGTCCTTCCAATGAACATTCAGGGTTGATTTCCTTTACGATTGACTGGTTTGATCTCCTTGTGGTCCAAAGGACTCTCAGGAGTCTGCTCCAACACCACAGTCTGAAAGTGTCAATCCTCTGGCACTCAGCCTTCCTTAGGGGCCACTCTCACATCTGCACATGACTACTGGGAAAGCTATAGCTTTGCCGTGAAATGATGACCAATCTGAAAGAGAAGAAATTACACCTTAAAGGTATAAGCAACCCAAGGGCCCAATGATGGATGAGTGGATGAAAAAGAGCATGATCCATTCATGTGGGACAGTTTCCTTTTACAAGGAAGGAGATCCTGACACATGATATGACAAGGATGAACCTCGAAGTCATCAGACTGAATAAAATAAGGCAGCCACAATAGACAGTGACTACGTAATTCCACTTACATGAAGTCTTTATGATAGTCAGATTTATATAGAGAGAAAGTAGAATGGCCACAGTCTGGGGTCAGGGGAGGGGCAAATGGTTCTGACTTAAAGTGGACAGAGTTCCAGTTTGGAAAGATGAAAAAGTCCTCTGGATGGATGGGGGTGATGATTGCCCAACGTGGTGCAGATGGATGTGCTTGCTGCCACAGAACTGGGCACTTAAAAGCGTGGTAGACTTTATGTTTTTGTATTTAGCTGCTTGTCTGGACTCTTCCTGCTGCTTCGTGCTGGGTTTGGGTGAACGAAAGGCGGAAACCCCGTCCTCGTTCCAACTCTCCCTTTCTCCCTCCCCCTCCCCCTGCACGTAGGTGGGAAGGCCGAAGATGACAACTAAACTCGTCTGTCCATGTGACTAGCTCTTTGCCCTTCCTCCCCCTCAGAAAAGGGCTCTAGTGTTTGCTAAGAATACTGTTGCTGTTGTTCAGTCGCTAAGTCATGTCTAACTCTTTGTGGGTCCATGGACTGCAGCACACCAGGCTTCCCTGGCCTTCACTGTCTCTTGGAGTTTGCTCAAATTCGTGTCCATTGAGTCGATGATGCCATCCCATTCTCTTCTCCTCCTGCCCTCAATCTTTCCCAGCATTAGGGTCTTTTCGAATGAGTTGGCTACTCACATTAGGTAGCCAAAGTATTGGAGCTTCAGCTTCAGTGTCAGTCCTTCCAATGAACATTCAGGGTTGATTTCCTTTACGATTGACTGGTTTGATCTCCTTGTGGTCCAAAGGACTCTCAGGAGTCTGCTCCAACACCACAGTCTGAAAGTGTCAATCCTCTGGCACTCAGCCTTCCTTAGGGGCCACTCTCACATCTGCACATGACTACTGGGAAAGCTATAGCTTTGCCGTGAAATGATGACCAATCTGAAAGAGAAGAAATTACACCTTAAAGGTATAAGCAACCCAAGGGCCCAATGATGGATGAGTGGATGAAAAAGAGCATGATCCATTCATGTGGGACAGTTTCCTTTTACAAGGAAGGAGATCCTGACACATGATATGACAAGGATGAACCTCGAAGTCATCAGACTGAATAAAATAAGGCAGCCACAATAGACAGTGACTACGTAATTCCACTTACATGAAGTCTTTATGATAGTCAGATTTATATAGAGAGAAAGTAGAATGGCCACAGTCTGGGGTCAGGGGAGGGGCAAATGGTTCTGACTTAAAGTGGACAGAGTTCCAGTTTGGAAAGATGAAAAAGTCCTCTGGATGGATGGGGGTGATGATTGCCCAACGTGGTGCAGATGGATGTGCTTGCTGCCACAGAACTGGGCACTTAAAAATGGCTAAGATGGTAGACTTTATGTTTTTTGTATTTTACCACAATTAAGGGGAAGAAAAGTCTATAAGGGGAAATTCACATTGCATTGAAAAATCGCTATGGATCTTATTTCTTTTTGAGACACTGAGGTCTTTAAAGATGGGGACTCTTGTGCTCTGCTCATCTTTGTTTATTAGCCCAGCATCTGAGTTGGGTCCTCAAGGAGTCATCAGATTTCTGGTAACTGTTGGCTGGACTGAGGTGATAGTGTGATCCCGCCATGCCTGGCCCACGAGCAGAGCCTCTGGGTTTGGAAGGCTGGCGTATGAGCACAAGCGCATCTGGTTGTGTGGTGCTGCACCCGGTCCTCCAGGGGAGACCTGGCTGCCATCTCATGAAAGGCCGGCTCTGGACCCAGGCCTGGACACCAAGGGCAGAGGCATGGCACCTCTAATTCCGGGTGTCTGGGAAATTATCCAGAGCGGAGTAGCTACGGAGTGAGTAGACAGGTTTTTACTCAGTGTTGGACAGGTCTGTATTGTACACCATCAGTTTCTGGGAGACGTAAAAAGAGTGTAAAAGAATAGCTAGTGACATCTTCCCTTTTGGCCACTGTGGACAGGCAGAGCGCTGGGCTGGTGAAGACCTTTCTTTTCCTGATTCCCAGCCTTGCCCCTTTCACTGAGGAGCAAATAGGGCTGGCATGAGGGAGCACACATGTTCCCTAGCCGTGATGCACAACCCAGGATGCCCTGTTCACTTTCTCAAGCTTCACAGGAGCAGTTATGAGATCCCACAGATTCTGCCCTATCTTTTACCTTTTCTATGTGTATAACAGTCATTAGTATTTCAGACTCTCAGCTTAAGGCTGATGGATGGGTGATGGTTGGTAGGTTACTTCAAGGAGGCTCAACTTTCTCATCTGTAAAATGGGGATAATAATTGTGTTTTCCTCCAAAGGTCATTCTGAGTGTTAAAGGAAATAACCTTTGTATTTAGTATCTGTCTTGTCGTGATCACACCATAAATTTCAACCATTATGATGTAATTGTGACATTGAGCTGACTCAGACACCTTGGGGTTGTCCAGTGAAGTGTTCGCTGTCCGGATACTTATGAACCAGCTTACCAAAGGTGCTCTCCATTTATCTAATGACCCGTGCTATGAAGGCCCTATCCCAGGAGATAAAAACTGCTCTCTGTACCAGTGTATTTCCTTTGAAAGCCAATGAGTTAAGCAATTTATCACGCCCTCACTTTGGCCTTGGCTGCTGCAAGCTCATCCTTTGTTTGAGATTCCACTGTGCCGGGATCATCTTTAGCCCGGGTTTTCTGGTCTAATGATTTCTCCAGTTCATTACTTGCTTCTTTTATCACAGTTTTGCCCATTTTTATCCATGTTTAATTATAAATCACCAGAAACATGATTGGGTATAAATTATAAAACAGTATTCCTTATAATTTAGTGTCAAAGGTGTTTTGTTAAATTGTAGGAACGGGTCACTCTTCTAATAGCTTGCATGGTAAACAGACGGCTGTGTTGCCCAATATTCTAGGTAAAACACTTTGCAAAAATCGGTAACATGTATTACAGGTAGGGTAACCAAATAACAATGTGATGCTATCTGAATGTATTTTAGTACTAAGGGAATGTTTCTACAGTAAAAATAGTGCCTAGCAAGAGAACCAGCATCATCAAAACAAGGTGAAAAATAAAAAAGTAATGAGAAGTTGAGGGGAAATGTGTCTTTGTCTGAAAGCAGTAAATAAAATCATTCTCTGTCCCCGTCTAACAGTGCTCTGCAGAAAACTTAATGGTGGCACAAGCTTTTTTTCTGACTTGTCAACAAAGCCTCAGATATAAACGTCAAAGTGATGATTGCTGTTCTTGCTCAGGAGAAATAGCGCAGAGTGGGCTCCCCACCCCCTCCTCGGTTGCCATGGAAGCATTCTGGTGACTTCATCACAGGTAGAATGTCTGGAGGTTCTTAAGCCCAGAGCGGAAGGTGGGAGCCTGACTTATTCCAAGGGGGAAGCTACAGATGTGAACTGTGGCCGATTCCTCTTCCCTTTAGCCAAGTACATCCTTGTCATTAAAAGACCTTTGAATCTAATCAAAATGTCTTTGAAACATCAGTGGAATATGATCAAACTGTCTGAGGAAGGTATGTTCTGATTTTCTCCCACAGACGTAACTCTTATCAAAATATTAACTAGTTTTCTCAGTCAGCACTCAGTGAATGTCTTCGGCCGGCAGACACTGTGCTGAGTGTAGGGGGAGGTGGTGAAGAGCTGTCCTCGGAAGACCTCCATCTGCTTGGGGGCAGACTCATCGACAGGCCATCACAGGACAGTGCAGTGAGGACACATGGTGATGCTGGCCTGTCAGGGGTCCCTGAGCTGGGTTCAGTCATGTCTCTTCAAAGGTATGTTCAAGTTCTAACCCCCAGACCTGTGAAAAGAACCTGTTTGGAAATAGGGCCTTTGCAGATGTCGTCAAGAGGAGGTCATACTAGCTTGGGCTAAGACTTCAGTCCAGGGATATTATCTTTATAGTAGTAAAGACAGAGAGACCCCGAGCCACAAGGAGGATGGCCGCGTGAGGACGGAGGCAGACCAGTGACGCTTCCACAAGCCAGGGAATGAGAAGGGTTGCCAGGAGCCACCAGGAGCAGGAAGAGGCCAGGAAGGGTGCTCCCCGGCACCCTTCAGACACAGTGTGGCCCTGTCAAAGCTGGACGCCAGATGTCCTGCCTCCAGAGCTGTGAGGGCATAAATCCCTGCTCTTGTAAGCTGCCCTGTTGTGGCAGCTTGTTACAGTAGCCCTAGGAAAGGAATACAGGCAACTGCACAGGTGGGAGGCATGTGTGGGGGCGACCTAGGAGCCCTGCTGAGAGGAGGCGACCCTGAGCTGTGCAGAGGGCAAGGAGGTAGCTGCAGGGAGAGCTGGGCAGGGGCAGCCAAGGCCAAGGATGTCAAAGCAGCCCCATCCAGGAAGGAGCAGGGGCTCGTTTTAAGAATTTCTATCTTGGACTGTTTTTTAATTTCAAAAAATTTTTTTTTGGAACTCAGGAGATATTTTATTAGCTACATTCATGGAAATAACTTTATTTAATAGATGTTTAAACTTCAAAGTCTTTGGATTATTTATTTTTAAAATTTATTTTATTGACATACAGTTGATTTACAATGTTGTGTTAACTTCTGCTGTACACCAAAATGATTCGGTTTTACATGTACATACATGATTTTCCATGATGATTTATCATAGGATATCGACTAGAGTTCCCCGTCCTATAAAGTAGAGCCTTGTTGTTTATCCACTTTCTGTCTACTAGCTTGCATCTGCTAACCCCAAACTCCCAGTCTATTTCTCTCCCACGCTCTCCCAGCAACCATTATGTTTGTGTGTCTATTTCTGTTTCGTAGGTAAATTCATTTGTTCATAGTTTATATTAAGGAACATCATATGATATTTGTCTTTCTCTGCCTGACTTACTTCACTTAGTCTGACCATCTCTAGGTTCATCCATGTTGCTACAGATGACATTACTACATTCTTTTTAATGGCTGAGTAATATTCCATTGTATATGTGTACCACATCTTTTTGATCCATTCATCTGTCAGTGAACATTTAAGTTGCCTCCATGTCTTGACTATTGCGAATCGTGCTGCCATGAACGTAGGGATGCACGTGTCTTTTTGAATTATCGTTTTGTATGGACATATGCCCATACCCTGTGCCCATATCCTGATCTCTTTGAGCCCCAGCACCCCTGCATGTGGGCTCAAATTATGCATGTTTCCCAGGTTTTCTTTGGGCAGTGTATATATTTCGTTAGAGTTTTCAAAGGGGACCTATACAAGATATCAGATGTCCTGCCTCCAGAGCTGTGAGGGCATAAATCCCTGCTCTTGTAAGCTGCCCTGTTGTGGCAGCTTGTTACAGTAGCCCTAGGAAAGGAATACAGGCAACTGCACAGGTGGGAGGCATGTGTGGGGGCGACCTAGGAGCCCTGCTGAGAGGAGGCGACCCTGAGCTGTGCAGAGGGCAAGGAGGTAGCTGCAGGGAGAGCTGGGCAGGGGCAGCCAAGGCCAAGGATGTCAAAGCAGCCCCATCCAGGAAGGAGCAGGGGCTCGTTTTAAGAATTTCTATCTTGGACTGTTTTTTAATTTCAAAAAATTTTTTTTTGGAACTCAGGAGATATTTTATTAGCTACATTCATGGAAATAACTTTATTTAATAGATGTTTAAACTTCAAAGTCTTTGGATTATTTATTTTTAAAATTTATTTTATTGACATACAGTTGATTTACAATGTTGTGTTAACTTCTGCTGTACACCAAAATGATTCGGTTTTACATGTACATACATGATTTTCCATGATGATTTATCATAGGATATCGACTAGAGTTCCCCGTCCTATAAAGTAGAGCCTTGTTGTTTATCCACTTTCTGTCTACTAGCTTGCATCTGCTAACCCCAAACTCCCAGTCTATTTCTCTCCCACGCTCTCCCAGCAACCATTATGTTTGTGTGTCTATTTCTGTTTCGTAGGTAAATTCATTTGTTCATAGTTTATATTAAGGAACATCATATGATATTTGTCTTTCTCTGCCTGACTTACTTCACTTAGTCTGACCATCTCTAGGTTCATCCATGTTGCTACAGATGACATTACTACATTCTTTTTAATGGCTGAGTAATATTCCATTGTATATGTGTACCACATCTTTTTGATCCATTCATCTGTCAGTGAACATTTAAGTTGCCTCCATGTCTTGACTATTGCGAATCGTGCTGCCATGAACGTAGGGATGCACGTGTCTTTTTGAATTATCGTTTTGTATGGACATATGCCCATACCCTGTGCCCATATCCTGATCTCTTTGAGCCCCAGCACCCCTGCATGTGGGCTCAAATTATGTGCATGTTTCCCAGGTTTTCTTTGGGGGCAGTGTATATATTTCGTTAGAGTTTTCAAAGGAGTGTGTGACCTATACAAGATATCAGACTGGCAACATCAAGGGGATTTTGGAGAATTTGGCAGGAGACGAGACGGGTGAGATCACCCCTTTATTGTAACTGTACTAAGACCAGACAGTTCAGGGAAGATGAAACTGATAGGAAGAGACTTTTTCTTTCTTTCTTTCTTTTTAGAGCATTATATATATATATATTTTTAATTGGGGGATAATTGCTTTACAATACTGTGGTAGTCTTTGATGTACATCAAAGTGAATCAGTCATAATTGTATATATTCCCTTCCTCTTTTTTTAAAAAAAATTTTATGTTACTTTTAACCCTTACAGAGTTTTGTTGTTTACAGATATGTATGTTTCCAGATTAGTCATATGTATATCCCCCCATCCCACCCCTCCAGACCATCACACAGCACCCCTGAAGGATCTGCTTTTCTGACAGAGCAATGACTATAGCTATTTTCTTCATATGAGCCTTTTTAATGAGATAAATCAGGACTTGACTTTTACCTGGATGTTGGAGATGAGCATGGAGGGGGGACCTCAAGTTTCTATTGTGGGTGATGGCAGGATGACGACCTCTTGCTAAGAAAATGGACTGGGGGGAGGAGGAGGAGTGGAAAGGGAAGGAGGAGGAGAGGAAGAGGAGGAAATGGAGGAGAGGAAGAGGCGGAGAGGAGAGGAAGAGGCGGAGAGGAGAGGAAGAGGCGGAGAGGAGAGGAAGAGGCGGAGAGGAGAGGAAGAGGAGGAGATGTCAGGGGCAGCAGCTTCAGAGAAGTTGGTTGACCTCCTCTTGGGATCTACTGACAAGCTTTTTTTTAAATCTATTGGCAAGTTTCTTTATTTAAAAAAATTATTTATTTATTTGACTGTGTCTGGTCTTAGCTGTGGCATGCAGGATCTTCCTTACAGAATGAGAGTTATTTCCCTGTGGCAGGTGGGCTCCAGAGCATGAGGGCTCAGCAGTTGAAGCATGGGAACTCAGTTTCTTTGCAGTATGTAGTACCCTGCTTCTCTGATCTGGGACCAGACCTTCACCCCCTGCACTGGAAGGAGGCTTCTTAACCACTGGGCCACTGGGGGGTCCACAAAGCTGAGCTCGTCGGGACTTTGAGGCCGCTGGTTCTCAGGGCTGGTGCCCATGGCTGAGATCTGGGTCCTGCCTCGGCAGTGGTTTGCGGCTGAGTAGGAGGACCCGGGGCGGAGGGGGTGGGGGGGGGCGGGCAGTGTCAAGGAGAGAACTGAGAAAAGAAAGGAAGACACAATAGCCCAGAGAGAGGAAGACGGGGAGACACCCCAGAAGTCACCCGTGGGAAGATTGGCCAGAGGCAGCGGGTAGTTACCAGGTCAGACCTCATAGAGACAATGCGTTTAGTGCAGATCTGAAAAGAGATTTTCTCTGGGAAACATCTACTGAAAATATTCAGAAGTGGTGATGCTGAATGCAGGTGAAAATTCTGAGTAAACCTCACCTCCTATCAGACTAGAGATGAGAAAAGGCATGTTCAATCTACGAGGTGGGAATGCGAACATCCCGTCTTGGTCCCTGATACATACGATAGAGATATGAAAACAAGCGAGCTCTCCGAACCAACAAAAGCCTGGGGTTCATCATTTACACGTGACGTTGATGGATGGATTCATTAGGCAGTGCATGATGTGGCTTGTCGGCTATTTCTGTACAGACAACTCAAGCAGGGCTGGTGCCCCGTGGGAATTGTATGCAGCTCCTTCCCCGTATCCTGGGCTTTGCCTGGCCTGCTGCTTGTCGGTCTCCCGATTTGCTGGATTCTCTGCTCTGTACACAGTGCCTAAAGCCATTTCTACCTTCCTCTTTACCTCTGCTTGGGCTGTGCCACCTTCTCCCCACGCAGTGTCCCCTTTGTCTAAGTCCACGCCATCCTACACCTTTCCAGGGCCCCTTGGCTGGCAAGGCTCTCTCAATGACTTACTGGGGTGCCAGGCAGCCAAGCTGTGACTTTCTCTTAGTTGTGGAAGGGAACAGCATCTCACCTTTGCCTCTTGACCATGAGGCCCCATCACCCCGGGCACAGCAAAGACTCCCGCTCAGGTGGAGCCCATCCCTGAAGCTCACTTTCCTCCAGGGAGGAAGTAAGGTTCCAGGAGATTCTGGCTCAAGGCCCGCTGGTGTTCTGGCGCACTCAACCTCCAGCAAGGCCTCCGTGGCTTTGGAGGAGCGGCTTGGGCTGCTGGAGATGGAAGCACGTTCCCTCTCTCCAACCATCACGGAGAGAAGCCCTCCCAGACCTCCCTGTGCCGTGACCCCTCCCCCAGCACAGAGGACACGGAGCGTCAGACTCAACCATTCTTTAACCAGCAATGACCAGGTGGCTAACGGGGATGCGTTTTAGTTTGTTTCAAAATAACAGCACATTCCCTTTCTCAACGGCTTCATTCCAATTGAAGACACTGAGAAAAAACCCCACAGCCACCCCGCTGGTGCGATTCTCCAAAAGCCGTGGGATGACTGTGAGTCGGAAGCACTCTGGCTTTGCTCTGGGGCTTCCAGTCACCTTCTGCACCAGGCTCGCTACTCTAAGACCCACAGTGCTCTTGGTTTTGATCAGTATGGAGGAACTAGAAGGCTCAGTCAAGCCCCAGAGCTGAGCCCACCCCCAGCCCCAGAGTTTCTGGATCAGTAGGCCGATAGGTCAGTAGGCAGGACCCGAAGTGTGAATTTCTGACAAGCCACCCATGCTGCTGAGGCTGCCGGTCTGGGCACCACTGAGAGGTCCCACTCTTGGCTGGCACTCTGAGATGAAACCGTGTTGACACTCCAAGAAGCAGAACCTGACGGGACTGAGGGGTCTGAGGGGAGGGTCTCAGGAAGGCCTGAGAGGGAGGCAGCCAGTGGGGTCAAGCAGGGCTGGTGCCCCGTGGGAATTGTATGCAGCTCCTTCCCCGTATCCTGGGCTTTGCCTGGCCTGCTGCTTGTCGGTCTCCCGATTTGCTGGATTCTCTGCTCTGTACACAGTGCCTAAAGCCATTTCTACCTTCCTCTTTACCTCTGCTTGGGCTGTGCCACCTTCTCCCCACGCAGTGTCCCCTTTGTCTAAGTCCACGCCATCCTACACCTTTCCAGGGCCCCTTGGCTGGCAAGGCTCTCTCAATGACTTACTGGGGTGCCAGGCAGCCAAGCTGTGACTTTCTCTTAGTTGTGGAAGGGAACAGCATCTCACCTTTGCCTCTTGACCATGAGGCCCCATCACCCCGGGCACAGCAAAGACTCCCGCTCAGGTGGAGCCCATCCCTGAAGCTCACTTTCCTCCAGGGAGGAAGTAAGGTTCCAGGAGATTCTGGCTCAAGGCCGCTGGTGTTCTGGCGCACTCAACCTCCAGCAAGGCCTCCGTGGCTTTGGAGGAGCGGCTTGGGCTGCTGGAGATGGAAGCACGTTCCCTCTCTCCAACCATCACGGAGAGAAGCCCTCCCAGACCTCCCTGTGCCGTGACCCCTCCCCCAGCACAGAGGACACGGAGCGTCAGACTCAACCATTCTTTAACCAGCAATGACCAGGTGGCTAACGGGGATGCGTTTTAGTTTGTTTCAAAATAACAGCACATTCCCTTTCTCAACGGCTTCATTCCAATTGAAGACACTGAGAAAAAACCCCACAGCCACCCCGCTGGTGCGATTCTCCAAAAGCCGTGGGATGACTGTGAGTCGGAAGCACTCTGGCTTTGCTCTGGGGCTTCCAGTCACCTTCTGCACCAGGCTCGCTACTCTAAGACCCACAGTGCTCTTGGTTTTGATCAGTATGGAGGAACTAGAAGGCTCAGTCAAGCCCCAGAGCTGAGCCCACCCCCAGCCCCAGAGTTTCTGGATCAGTAGGCCGATAGGTCAGTAGGCAGGACCCGAAGTGTGAATTTCTGACAAGCCACCCATGCTGCTGAGGCTGCCGGTCTGGGCACCACTGAGAGGTCCCACTCTTGGCTGGCACTCTGAGATGAAACCGTGTTGACACTCCAAGAAGCAGAACCTGAAGCGGGGACTGAGGGGTCTGAGGGGGAGGGTCTCAGGACAGAGGCCTGAGAGCCAGCGAGGCAGGCCCAGTGGGGGTGGGGGGTGGGGGGTGGTCCCGGCTGCAGGCTGGCCCCCGGGTTTGCTCTGGAACAAGCCGCGGTGCTGCCCTGGCGGCCGTGCCCGGCAGAGTCGCCACTGGCTGTGGGCCGGGGTGAGGAGGGTCTCGCCTTCTGCAGAGAATGGTTGCCAGAGGAGAGCAGGGCTGTGAGCGCCAGGGCAGCCAGGCTGCGGGGCTCCCAAGAACAGGGTCAGCTCCGCCTTCTCGCTCCACCGCAGGCGCAGGGAGGGGACACGCACCACGCAGAGCCTCACCCCGCGCCTGGGCCTGGGCTGCCCGACTTCTGCGACGAGGCCCCTTCTGGTGAGGGCCCTCCAGGGGCTCGGGGGCCACTCGCCCTCTGCCAGATGCCCTTTAGCCAGGACCGTTTCCCCAGGCAGAGTGAGACTGACCTACTGGCCTCGGGACAGGCACCTGCCCCCGCGAGAGCCCGGGGACAGGCCGGCTCGCACCGTGGAGCGAGGGAGCGGGCTGGCTGGGGCCCGCCTGCCCTGGCAGCATCGGTACCTCTTCTAGAAGCCAAGGCCGGTGCCGTGGGTCCTGGGTCTGCTGTTTGGAGACCCCCGTTGCAGCTGCTGGACTATGCCCACACTCCTGTCGGGCTTGTTCTTGGTGACCTGCCTTGAATGTCCACTGGCGTGGCCTTACTCAGAGATGCGGGGGTGGGGCCACCCAGCGAGGGAGGCGCTTTAGCAGTGGACAGTGACGTGCTCAGGTGGGAGAGGACAAGAGGTGTATCACCACGTGCCAGAAACTCTGCTAAGCTCTCAGTAGTTCTCGTCATTTAATTCTTGTAGCCCCCTAGGAGACAGGTCTTATGTTTCCTCTGACATATGGGAAAATAAGACACTGACAATTGAAGGAATTTACACCAAATGACCTAAATAGCCCGATTGGCTAGTGTCAGGGACAGACTTGAATCAGAGCCTTTCTTTCCCCAAAGTGTCTACTTTTAACCAGTCTGGTAACCTCTCTTAAGGCTTCTGGCTCATTCGTTGATCAGGCTCAATTAATGCATGCATGGCTGTAATCACACATCAGTTTTACTCAAAAAGGGACTCATATAACTCTAAGTTACAGCCATTTGTGTGGATTCCCACAAACAGTTTCTAAAAATTTGAATGCCTCAGTCATGGGCTTCGTAAACCTTTGATTCCTTCCAGTTAATGTTACATTGTAAGAATGTTCCCATATAGTCCTCATTTTAAAGACCGTACGTTTCAACCAATATTATCTACCTCAGTCTTCCCAGCTAGGCTTTAATGGGCATAATAGTGACCCCCCTAAATATGTCCACATCCAGATGCTCAAAACCTGCAAATTTATTACCTTATAAGTGGCTCAGTGGTAGAGAATTCACCTGCCAAGGAGACGTGGATCTGATCCCTGGATTGGGAAGATCTCCTGGAGAAGGAAATGGCAACCCACTGTAGTATTCCTGCCTGGAGAGTCCCATGGACAGAAGAGTCTAGTGGGGTACAGCCCATGGGGTCTCAAACAAGTCGGACACAACATAGCAACTAAAAAAAAAAGAGGCAAAAGGCACTCTGCAAATGAGATTAAGAACATTAAGAAGGACAGATTATCCCATATTATCTGGCTGGCTTAGCCTAATCTCAAGGGTCCTTGTAAGAAGGAAGAGAGGACCGCAGAGATGTGATGGTGCAGACACAGGCTGGCGTGCCGAGGGACCTTGAGTGGGCGAGTGGCCGCCTCCAGAAGGTGGAAAGGCAAGGAAGCAGGGTCTCCCCTTAGGCCCTCCCACAGGAGGAGAGGCTTGGTGACGCCTTGATTGTGGCCCAGGGAGACTCGCATTGGACCCTGACCTCCAACTGTAGGATGACACGCTTGTGCTGATTCAGCCACTCAGCTTGTGGCCGCTTGCTACGGCAGCAAGAAGGCACCCCTGCACAGCCTGCCTGTCTGATCGCGGCAGCCTCCGCCTCCCTGCTAGATGACAGCACTGCTCCAGACCTAACGTCTGGTGCACGCTGTTGTGTTTTGAGCAGTGTGCTGTTTAGGTCATGTCACCTTTTTTTCAGCAACTCTGAAGAAAACCACACTCTCTCCACCTCACAGCAAGGGGCCAAGGGGTGCCGGATCACGTGCCCAGAGTCTCACATGTGGCTAGAGAGCCCGGACTTTGTGGCCTGATTCCAATGAGCGCTGATGCCTTGGTGATAGGGACCATAGGGGTCGGGGCTGGGGAAGGGAACAGCTGCCTTGTTCCCACCCATCAATGATTATAACCAGGGTCAATTACCAAGCATGAACCCCACATACCATTTTAAAGACCGCGTTTCAACCAATATTATCTACCTCAGTCTTCCCAGCTAGGCTTTAATGGGCATAATAGTGACCCCCCTAAATATGTCCACATCCAGATGCTCAAAACCTGCAAATTTATTACCTTATAAGTGGCTCAGTGGTAGAGAATTCACCTGCCAAGGAGACGTGGATCTGATCCCTGGATTGGGAAGATCTCCTGGAGAAGGAAATGGCAACCCACTGTAGTATTCCTGCCTGGAGAGTCCCATGGACAGAAGAGTCTAGGGGGGTACAGCCCATGGGGTCTCAAACAAGTCGGACACAACATAGCAACTAAAAAAAAAAGAGGCAAAAGGCACTCTGCAAATGAGATTAAGAACATTAAGAAGGACAGATTATCCCATATTATCTGGCTGGCTTAGCCTAATCTCAAGGGTCCTTGTAAGAAGGAAGAGAGGACCGCAGAGATGTGATGGTGCAGACACAGGCTGGCGTGCCGAGGGACCTTGAGTGGGCGAGTGGCCGCCTCCAGAAGGTGGAAAGGCAAGGAAGCAGGGTCTCCCCTTAGGCCCTCCCACAGGAGGAGAGGCTTGGTGACGCCTTGATTGTGGCCCAGGGAGACTCGCATTGGACCCTGACCTCCAACTGTAGGATGACACGCTTGTGCTGATTCAGCCACTCAGCTTGTGGCCGCTTGCTACGGCAGCAAGAAGGCACCCCTGCACAGCCTGCCTGTCTGATCGCGGCAGCCTCCGCCTCCCTGCTAGATGACAGCACTGCTCCAGACCTAACGTCTGGTGCACGCTGTTGTGTTTTGAGCAGTGTGCTGTTTAGGTCATGTCACCTTTTTTTCAGCAACTCTGAAGAAAACCACACTCTCTCCACCTCACAGCAAGGGGCCAAGGGGTGCCGGATCACGTGCCCAGAGTCTCACATGTGGCTAGAGAGCCCGGACTTTGTGGCCTGATTCCAATGAGCGCTGATGCCTTGGTGATAGGGACCATAGGGGTCGGGGCTGGGGAAGGGAACAGCTGCCTTGTTCCCACCCATCAATGATTATAACCAGGGTCAATTACCAAGCATGAACCCCACATCCCATTCCCAGTAACATAGTGAAAGATGACGGTCTTTAAAATGATGACTATATGGGAAAGTTCTTACAATGTAACATAGTGAAAGTAGTGAAAGATGGCAAGGCTGGGAAGGAGGTGTTATTCTCTGCATTTTATGGATGAAGACTCTCCCCCATAAGGTGGGGGCGTGGGAGTACCTCCCCTATGCCGACGAACTTGGGCCGAGCTGGAACACAGAGCAGGCTGCTCTGGCCGCAGGCCTGTGCTGACTGTGGAGTTCTTAAGCACAGGCCAGAGCCAGGAGATTTCTGTCTTCATCAGCTTTATTGTCAGTTCATCATGATGCATCAGCTCTGCACAGAAGGCCCTGACATCTTTCCAGTCTCATATTTGTGCCTCTCGGGAAGTAATCTGGGTACATCATCTTGCATGAGTGTCTCTGTCACTCAGGACCAGGCGCAGGTGGAGACACAGCCACACGTCTGGTGGAGCTGATGAGGGCTCCGTTGTCACTAAGGACGAGACGGGACACGGATGGGCTTCGGACGGGTCAGTGGTGGCCCTTGAAATTGCTGTGTCCTGATGCCTTTGCAAATCTGCCAAACTTGAGAGTACCGAGCATATCATTTTCCCCATAAAATGCTTTGCATTTTATCTAAGTTCTTTAATAAACCCTTCTCATGAATTGATAAAGATGCTAATTTAGAGAGCTGCTTTCTTAGATCTCTTCTTTCTCATCGTCAGCACCAGCAGTTAGGAAAGCCTTCTTTGTAGCCTTTTGGAAAATCACTCCCTGGAATAGCTGCCCTGTGAAGGAACTCCGTGAGCCAGGGCTGTGATAAGATCATGAGCTGCTTTCTTAGATCTCTCTTCTACTGCCACCTCAAAATTTTGATTTGAACCAAGCCACATCTCCACCTCACAGCAAGGGGCCAAGGGGTGCCGGATCACGTGCCCAGAGTCTCACATGTGGCTAGAGAGCCCGGACTTTGTGGCCTGATTCCAATGAGCGCTGATGCCTTGGTGATAGGGACCATAGGGGTCGGGGCTGGGGAAGGGAACAGCTGCCTTGTTCCCACCCATCAATGATTATAACCAGGGTCAATTACCAAGCATGAACCCCACATCCCATTCCCAGTAACATAGTGAAAGATGACGGTCTTTAAAATGATGACTATATGGGAAAGTTCTTACAATGTAACATAGTGAAAGTAGTGAAAGATGGCAAGGCTGGGAAGGAGGTGTTATTCTCTGCATTTTATGGATGAAGACTCTCCCCCATAAGGTGGGGGCGTGGGAGTACCTCCCCTATGCCGACGAACTTGGGCCGAGCTGGAACACAGAGCAGGCTGCTCTGGCCGCAGGCCTGTGCTGACTGTGGAGTTCTTAAGCACAGGCCAGAGCCAGGAGATTTCTGTCTTCATCAGCTTTATTGTCAGTTCATCATGATGCATCAGCTCTGCACAGAAGGCCCTGACATCTTTCCAGTCTCATATTTGTGCCTCTCGGGAAGTAATCTGGGTACATCATCTTGCATGAGTGTCTCTGTCACTCAGGACCAGGCGCAGGTGGAGACACAGCCACACGTCTGGTGGAGCTGATGAGGGCTCCGTTGTCACTAAGGACGAGACGGGACACGGATGGGCTTCGGACGGGTCAGTGGTGGCCCTTGAAATTGCTGTGTCCTGATGCCTTTGCAAATCTGCCAAACTTGAGAGTACCGAGCATATCATTTTCCCCATAAAATGCTTTGCATTTTTATCTAAGTTCTTTAATAAACCCTTCTCATGAATTGATAAAGATGCTAATTTAGAGAGCTGCTTTCTTAGATCTCTTCTTTCTCATCGTCAGCACCAGCAGTTAGGAAAGCCTTCTTTGTAGCCTTTTGGAAAATCACTCCCTGGAATAGCTGCCCTGTGAAGGAACTCCGTGAGCCAGGGCTGTGGAGACGGGGCCCCTCAGGCTCTGATCACTGCCCCACCTTCTTGTGCTTGAGTCACATTCCTTCATTGGCCACAGGAAGCCCCGGCAGGTGCACTAATACTGCCGGTCTGCACCGCACCATGATCTCCTCTTCTACTCAGCTGTCCACGAGGGGTGCAGGGCAGGTTGGGTGGATAAGGAAATTCTATAGAGTGATTCCACAGACCTGTCCATTGTTTCCAGGCTGGTGGATGATATAGCCAGGACCAAAGCCCAGGTTCTATGTTCTTGGCCACCGCCACGTGCAGTTGGACCTGAAGACAGCCTCGGCCATTGCTGCGGCCAGTGTCTATGTAGCGGGCGGCCCGTGGTGTCTCATTTATCCTCATAGACCCCATCACAACATTATCCTCAGAAATTCCAAAGCAACTTCAGTATCAGTGTCTGAGTTACTCACAGCTCCTTCCAGAATGAGTGTGCTAAGAGGCTGGGTGAAAGTCGACCTTGCAGTTGAGGCTTTCTTCACTCCAGGCCTGTTGAGAAATCCATAGATGCGATTCTCTCTTCCTCTGGGTGTAAGCTCAGGACACGGCCGAATGTGCGAGGGCTGAACTTGTTCACTCACTAACACTGCTGAGTCTGGGAACCTAAGACAGCAGTGTGGAAGAAGGCATCTTACAGCCTGATAAACTGACTAACAATGAACTCAGAGCCTCTATGGAGGGAGTGGAGTGAATGAGGGAAACAGACAAGGTTTTTATCATGGGTCAGAGTAGCCTCAAGTCACTGTTGGTTCACATAATACTTGAGTATACATGCGTGCCAAGCCACTTTAGTTGTGTCCTACTCTTTGCAATCCTACGGACCATAGCCCGCCAGGCTCCTCTGTCCATGGGATTCTCAAGGCGAGCATGCTGGAGTGGGTGGCCGTGCCCTCCTCCAGGGGATCTTCCCGACCCAGGGATTGAACCTGTGTCTCTTATGCCTCCTGCACTGGTGCAGGTGTTCTTTACCACTCGGCCACTGCAAAGTCCATAATACTTGAGTAGGCTAAAGTCATAATACTTTGTAGCCTTTTGGAAAATCACTCCTGGAATAGTTGCCCTGTGAAGGAACTCCGTGAGCCAGGGCTGTGGAGACGGGGCCCCTCAGGCTCTGATCACTGCCCCACCTTCTTGTGCTTGAGTCACATTCCTTCATTGGCCACAGGAAGCCCCGGCAGGTGCACTAATACTGCCGGTCTGCACCGCACCATGATCTCCTCTTCTACTCAGCTGTCCACGAGGGGTGCAGGGCAGGTTGGGTGGATAAGGAAATTCTATAGAGTGATTCCACAGACCTGTCCATTGTTTCCAGGCTGGTGGATGATATAGCCAGGACCAAAGCCCAGGTTCTATGTTCTTGGCCACCGCCACGTGCAGTTGGACCTGAAGACAGCCTCGGCCATTGCTGCGGCCAGTGTCTATGTAGCGGGCGGCCCGTGGTGTCTCATTTATCCTCATAGACCCCATCACAACATTATCCTCAGAAATTCCAAAGCAACTTCAGTATCAGTGTCTGAGTTACTCACAGCTCCTTCCAGAATGAGTGTGCTAAGAGGCTGGGTGAAAGTCGACCTTGCAGTTGAGGCTTTCTTCACTCCAGGCCTGTTGAGAAATCCATAGATGCGATTCTCTCTTCCTCTGGGTGTAAGCTCAGGACACGGCCGAATGTGCGAGGGCTGAACTTGTTCACTCACTAACACTGCTGAGTCTGGGAACCTAAGACAGCAGTGTGGAAGAAGGCATCTTACAGCCTGATAAACTGACTAACAATGAACTCAGAGCCTCTATGGAGGGAGTGGAGTGAATGAGGGAAACAGACAAGGTTTTTATCATGGGTCAGAGTAGCCTCAAGTCACTGTTGGTTCACATAATACTTGAGTATACATGCGTGCCAAGCCACTTTAGTTGTGTCCTACTCTTTGCAATCCTACGGACCATAGCCCGCCAGGCTCCTCTGTCCATGGGATTCTCAAGGCGAGCATGCTGGAGTGGGTGGCCGTGCCCTCCTCCAGGGGATCTTCCCGACCCAGGGATTGAACCTGTGTCTCTTATGCCTCCTGCACTGGTGCAGGTGTTCTTTACCACTCGGGCCACTGCAAAGTCCATAATACTTGAGTAGGTAACATTAAATTTTATAGTAACGTTATATACTCCACATTATCCTTTTATATACTAAAAAGTAGCCATATGATTTCTTTTTGCCTAGGATTACGGGACAACCACTACAGTCCCCACGATCAAATTGCCCTTAAAAATCTCCAATTTGATGTTCCAGAGAAGCGACCGGACTTCACTAAGGTAACATATGTTTCTAACTTCTGGAGTAGTCAGCAGAATGCAGACAACTGTAAAGCATGATCAGTGGCCTGCTTGTGATGTTTGCGTTTTATTTTGTTTAGTCAAAAGCAGAATCAATGCAGCAGAAAATCTAACCATCATGACTAAGACTTTACGTTCAAGTGTGTGTTCAATTATTGTTTCATAACCTTGAGTAATCATTTGTAGATTTGCAGTATCAAAAGAGAGTATGGTGGGCTTCCCTGGTGGTCCAGTGGGTAAGGACACCGCCTTGCAGTGCAAGGGGTGCCGGTTCGATCCCTGGCCTGGGAAGATCCCACGTGCCATGGAGCGGCTGGACTGATGTGTCCAATTACCGAGCCGGAGCTCTGGCGCACATGCGCCCAGAGCCGGTGCTCTGTGACAACAGAGGCCACCGCGATGGGAGGCCCACACGGGTCAAAGAACAAAGATGGACGAAAATGGATAAATGAAAGACCAATAGAAGTGGCCCACCTGCTCCCCTTCCTCCCCACACCCCCCAAAATAAATAAATAAATCTTAAAAAAAAGAGAGAGAGAGAGAGTATGGTGATTGAATCTCAATTTTAACCCCAAATGAATCTGTTGGAGAGAGGAGGATGGCACCATACGGCATTTTGAAGGCGGAGAAGAGGTCATTTGAAATCTATCAAGCTAGCATAAGTTGTATTAACTGCAAAAATGTCAGTGGTCTCACACAGGGAAGAAAATTAGAGGTCATATTTACAAAATGAAATGGTTCTGATTCTAGACAATAAAGAATTCTGTACACAGTGGTCATGTTGACAGTGTATCACATGCCAGGCTCTAAATGATTCATTTCATCCTTACCACAATCCTGGGAGGGGAGGGCCAGTGGCTCTCTCTGTCTATGGATTCTTCTTCTCTGGGTTCCCCCAACTGCAGATTGAAGCTCTTTGGGAAAAAAATTCCAAAGAGCAAAACTTGAACATGGTACATGCCAGCAAATATTTCTATATAACATTTGCATTGTATTGGAGATTATAAAAGACTTTGAGATGATTTAAAGTCTACATGAGGATGTAGGTTGGATATATGCAAATACTCTGCAGTTTTGCTCAAGGGACTTGAGCTCCCTTGGATTCTGGTATCTGGATCCTGAGGGACAACTGTATTGTTCTTACACCTATATTGCAGATTGGAAAATTAAGTCTTCACTAGCTCCAGTAGTTGACTTGCCTCAAATCTTAAGCTGACTAGCTGTCTGGCACCAGAGCTCTTGCTCTGATCTTGCTCGAAAGGGCTGGTGTAGAGAAAGGTCTCATTCCAGTGAACAGAACTTAAAATATGGCTTCCTCTTCCTGAGAGAACTGTCCAAAGCGTTCACGGTTTCGAGGCATCTCTTGTCTTTCACAAGTGAAAATTCTGCCACCAATTTTTGTAATTCTAAGAGGTGGAAGACCCAGCGTTCGATCCCTGCCTAAGTGAGCACATGTGTCCAATTACCGAGCCGGAGCTCTGGCGCACATGCGCCCAGAGCCGGTGCTCTGTGACAACAGAGGCCACCGCGATGGGAGGCCCACACGGGTCAAAGAACAAAGATGGACGAAAATGGATAAATGAAAGACCAATAGAAGTGGCCCACCTGCTCCCCTTCCTCCCCACACCCCCCAAAATAAATAAATAAATCTTAAAAAAAAGAGAGAGAGAGAGAGTATGGTGATTGAATCTCAATTTTAACCCCAAATGAATCTGTTGGAGAGAGGAGGATGGCACCATACGGCATTTTGAAGGCGGAGAAGAGGTCATTTGAAATCTATCAAGCTAGCATAAGTTGTATTAACTGCAAAAATGTCAGTGGTCTCACACAGGGAAGAAAATTAGAGGTCATATTTACAAAATGAAATGGTTCTGATTCTAGACAATAAAGAATTCTGTACACAGTGGTCATGTTGACAGTGTATCACATGCCAGGCTCTAAATGATTCATTTCATCCTTACCACAATCCTGGGAGGGGAGGGCCAGTGGCTCTCTCTGTCTATGGATTCTTCTTCTCTGGGTTCCCCCAACTGCAGATTGAAGCTCTTTGGGAAAAAAATTCCAAAGAGCAAAACTTGAACATGGTACATGCCAGCAAATATTTCTATATAACATTTGCATTGTATTGGAGATTATAAAAGACTTTGAGATGATTTAAAGTCTACATGAGGATGTAGGTTGGATATATGCAAATACTCTGCAGTTTTGCTCAAGGGACTTGAGCTCCCTTGGATTCTGGTATCTGGATCCTGAGGGACAACTGTATTGTTCTTACACCTATATTGCAGATTGGAAAATTAAGTCTTCACTAGCTCCAGTAGTTGACTTGCCTCAAATCTTAAGCTGACTAGCTGTCTGGCACCAGAGCTCTTGCTCTGATCTTGCTCGAAAGGGCTGGTGTAGAGAAAGGTCTCATTCCAGTGAACAGAACTTAAAATATGGCTTCCTCTTCCTGAGAGAACTGTCCAAAGCGTTACGGTTTACGAGGCATCTCTTGTCTTTCACAAGTGAAAATTCTGCCACCAATTTTTGTAATTCTAAGAGACAGAGGAATTATAAGAATCTATTCCTCATAGTATTAATGTAGCCAGTGAAAGGTTAGTTGCTTAGTTGCATCCGGCTCTTTGTGACCCCATGGACTGTTTGTAGCCCTCCAGCCTCCTCTCTGCATGTAATTCTCCAGGCAGCAATACTAGAGTGGGCAGCTGTTCCCTTCTCCAGGGGATCTTCCTGACCCAGGGATCAAGCCCTGGTCTCCTGCATTGCAGACAGATTCTTTACCATCTGAGCCATCAAGGGAAGCCCAGTGTAGCCAGGGTACCTATAAAGATTAATTTTGCCCCCTAAATGCTTATCTTCCGTATTATCCTTTGATTCAACTTTGTGTTTAATAAAGTTCAACATTTCATCAGAGATCCAGGTCTGAAATCTCAAATGATGGACAAAGGACACTATTTCGGGTCCTGAGATTTAGCCATCAGTATTTAAAGCCATTTCTTCTTTTTTTTTTTTTTTACTTTGGGAGGGGTGGGGGGGTATGGAGGGAGGTGGGTGGGGGGGCCACTTCTGTTGGTCTTTCTTTTATCTATGTTCATCCGTCTTTGTTCTTTGGCCTGTGTGGGCCTCCCATCGCGGTGGCGTCTGTCGTTGCAGAGCACCGGCTCTGGGCGCATGCACTCCAGAGCTCCGGCTCGGTAATTGGACACATCCGTCCAACCGCTCCGCGGCACGTGGGATCTTCCCAGGCCAGGGGAAGACAGGTCCCCTGTCTGGGACGTGAAGACATGTAGCTATAATTGATGTGCTCCCAGGGGGC
Source organism: Tragulus kanchil (assembly GCA_022376925.1). Lineage (NCBI taxonomy): Eukaryota > Metazoa > Chordata > Mammalia > Artiodactyla > Tragulidae > Tragulus > Tragulus kanchil. The sequence continues at coordinate 173,370,530 of JAIOJX010000005.1, read as the reverse complement.
AGGAGCAGGAACCCCGGGCTGCAGGGAGGAAAATGGGTTGGAGGAGCCATGGCATCCTGAGAACCATCCCTGGGAGGAGATGTTTGTGAAGAAGCAGAAGATAATGTAAAGGTCAACTCGGAAGAGAATGTAAAGGTCAACTGGTGCTTTCTTTAAACGAAACATGCCCTCTGAATACCTTTGTCACCTGCTTTTCATCCACACAAATACTGGTGAATTTCAACATTTTTCTGGTTGATGTTAAAATTGATCAGTTTGGTCATTAATGATATAGATCTCTGGGGCCATGAGAATGGATCTCAATCACTCACACACACACACACACACATATACACTTGGTCATCTTCTATAACAGGGTTAATGCCCAGAGACCACACCTTCTAAACATTAGCTTTGGAATGATCAGGATCATACGCTTTGATCAAAACAGTGGTGTGACTTTCAAATTTCCCTCCTGACTTCGAGGTTTTAAAGCTTGCCCCTGTATGTTTGTTGTAAGGATGCTGTTAGATGATGGAACACTCCGAATGGGTGCCCTTCCCCTGTAACTGCCATAAGTCTGCACACCTCCCCCAGCGCCTGCACAAGATCGATGGCTTTTCCTTCCAAATTCATCAAAGCCATAGGAATGATACGCAGACACTTCTTCAGCCAAGTGATTACTTAAAAGGAATGAAATATGGAACCAAGGTTTCTTCTTTTTAAAAAAATGTTTAAAATTTCCTGCTAATGGAAATAATGGCAACTTCATACAGACATTTAGGAAAATATAAAAATATGTAAATAAAGAAATATTTGTACGTTTATTGACCTTATTTTTCTCATGCATTTTAAACAGACAACTATAATATATATCAGCATTTATAGCATTCTTTCATTACATAACATTCTGTCACAGGCAACGTCCCATATCATTTAAATTCTTTGTAATCCTTATTTTTAATTTCTACAGAATATGATGCAGTCATGAGTGCCATGATTGACTTACCCAATCCACTTTGAAAAAGCATTTAGATTCTTGCCAGGTTTTCACCGTCATACACTAACTGCATTGAATCCTTGGATTCTAGTGAACGTGTAGAAAGAGAAAAGTAACAGGTTGGAGAGGGAGAAAATCTCCAATTCCTCCATTTTGTATTAAAACCATCTTTCCCTATGGTGACATGCCAGGACAACATTTGAAAACACTCACGTTAGGATGAAATACTGCTGTGTTGGCCGCTGACCTAGTGATGATGATCCACCACTCGGGAGAGAAGCGTGCGGGCAGCGATACAGAGCTAACTGGAGAGTGTGTGTGTGGAGAGCGGGACCGGAGGCACAGCTGGCCAACAGAGTAGTAGGCTGCAGAGCTGCGATGGAAAAGCGAATAACTGTCTCATGGAGAAACACACGGATTTCAAAGCTATAGATTGGATTGGATGCTGATCCTTCGGAGAAATAAAGTGCTCCAGGAATAGAAGCACCATTCCTCCCGTGGCGCAGAGCCTGATCTCCATGCTCACCTGCTGTTTCTCCTACATTCGTTTATGGAATGATGAAATGGAGTCCTTCCTAGTAATATTCCTTAAGGCATAAAGTTAAAAACAGTCAATAAAGTGCATAAGACTATAAAAGCTGTTAACCAGCACTACAAAATCATGTTTGAAACATTTAAAAGAAATCGATACTTAAAGCACCATTTATAAACAAGAGAATGGTGTGTGGGATGATCAGGAAATGAATAATTTTCTACCAAAGCCAGACACAAACCCCAACTATTCATTTGACCTCTGTCTGACCTCAAACGTTCCATTATATACAAAATTAGAAAGCTAATGAAATAAAAATGAATTGAAAAACTTCATACAGACATTTAGGAAAATATAAAAATATGTAAATAAAGAAATATTTGTACGTTTATTGACCTTATTTTTCTCATGCATTTTAAACAGACAACTATAATATATATCAGCATTTATAGCATTCTTTCATTACATAACATTCTGTCACAGGCAACGTCCCATATCATTTAAATTCTTTGTAATCCTTATTTTTAATTTCTACAGAATATGATGCAGTCATGAGTGCCATGATTGACTTACCCAATCCACTTTGAAAAAGCATTTAGATTCTTGCCAGGTTTTCACCGTCATACACTAACTGCATTGAATCCTTGGATTCTAGTGAACGTGTAGAAAGAGAAAAGTAACAGGTTGGAGAGGGAGAAAATCTCCAATTCCTCCATTTTGTATTAAAACCATCTTTCCCTATGGTGACATGCCAGGACAACATTTGAAAACACTCACGTTAGGATGAAATACTGCTGTGTTGGCCGCTGACCTAGTGATGATGATCCACCACTCGGGAGAGAAGCGTGCGGGCAGCGATACAGAGCTAACTGGAGAGTGTGTGTGTGGAGAGCGGGACCGGAGGCACAGCTGGCCAACAGAGTAGTAGGCTGCAGAGCTGCGATGGAAAAGCGAATAACTGTCTCATGGAGAAACACACGGATTTCAAAGCTATAGATTGGATTGGATGCTGATCCTTCGGAGAAATAAAGTGCTCCAGGAATAGAAGCACCATTCCTCCCGTGGCGCAGAGCCTGATCTCCATGCTCACCTGCTGTTTCTCCTACATTCGTTTATGGAATGATGAAATGGAGTCCTTCCTAGTAATATTCCTTAAGGCATAAAGTTAAAAACAGTCAATAAAGTGCATAAGACTATAAAAGCTGTTAACCAGCACTACAAAATCATGTTTGAAACATTTAAAAGAAATCGATACTTAAAGCACCATTTATAAACAAGAGAATGGTGTGTGGGATGATCAGGAAATGAATAATTTTCTACCAAAGCCAGACACAAACCCCAACTATTCATTTGACCTCTGTCTGACCTCAAACGTTCCATTATATACAAAATTATTTTCTTCCTTTCCAATCAACTCTTACATCAGTTAATTTTATATTAGGTAAAAGACATGCTGTTTCAAAGCCATTTGCAGTTAACAAAGGACAGGTGGAAGCAACACCTTGAAATAGCTACAATGGGGATGATATTTGATGTAAAAGGTGAGGTCATGTTTTAAGAAAGTTTGTCCTATTTTACAGCTACTAACTAGGTAGGAATCTCAAGTGGCCCCCCTGCCTCACCTCTTTCTTGGTTTCCCAGACCCAGGAGAAGTGCCAGACACGATGCGATGTGGGGTGGTCTGGTATGGCTTGAATGGTGTCCTCCCCAAATGTACGTGAAGTCCAACTCCCAGAACCTCAGAATGTATACTTAGAAGCAGAGTCGTTAAAGATGAGACTAAGCCTAAAGGAGGCTGTGAGCTAGGATGGGCCATAATCCAACACGCTGGTGTTCGCGGATGGATTTAGGACAAAGACGCACGCAGAGGGAAGGCACTCTGAAGACCCAGGGAGGAGACTCGGAGGTCACCGGCCCTGCTGACCCCTTGGTCTCGCACTTCTAGCCTCCAGCTGCTGTTCCTGCTGCTGGGCCGCTTCAGGGTTGCCCAGCTCTTTGCACCCCATGACTGGAGCCCACCAGCCTCCTCTGTCCACGGGATTTTCCGGGCCAGAATACCGGAGTGGTTTGTCATTCTCTTCTCCAGAGGATCTTCTCAACCCGTGTCTCTTGCATCCCGAGCACTGGCAGGCAGGTTCTTTACCACTAGTGACACCTGGGAAGCCCTCTAGCCTCCAGAACTATGAGAAAATAAGATTTCTGTTGCATCAGCCACGCAGGCTGTGGTACTGTGTTAGAGCAGTCCTAGCAAAGTGATACTGATTTTTAAGAGTTCAGATCTTATCTTTGGTTATTTACTAGATCTCAGTGAGAAAATAGGATTTCATAGATAAAACTCCCCATATAAGAGAGTGATGTAGATTCAAGGGCAAAGAATACAGTGTTTCCTTTTTAATTTCTCTCAGTTTACTGCTCGGGGCTTTTGTCAAAGCTGAGTCTAAACACTTGAAAGAAAACTCAGTAGAATCTAGCCTAGTGATCCGGGCCTGGCAATGTGATGACTGGCTCCGTGTTGCCTCCAGCCTGTCAGTTCCATGAGGCCAGGAAGTTTCCTCCACCCCCACCACAGAGCCTGGCACACAGCAGGTGCTCAGTAAATAGCCGATGACCGAAGCAACGCAGCAAGTCCCCTACACACAAACAGGTTCCATCCCAAGAGGTCATTTCTAAGTCCAGCTTGTTGGCGAGCCCAACAACGTCAGCCTTGGCACCCAGCTAGCACAATTGACTGCCATAAAAGGTTTCTAAAACCTTTCACACAAATACTATGTACATACAACACAAACAGAAAATGAGGAGAACACTTGTAACCTACGGTAAGGAGTGCAACACAACAGCTGTCGCACGGGGGCTGGCACCATGTCTGCCTCCTGTAAGTCCATATGGAGGGGACGTACTGTAAGTGGTTTGATTATGACTATATTATGAATTTCCATTTAAAATAACCACGTTCATTCTACAGTCACATTAACAGAATTTCGATGTACTGTGTAATGGGTTATTTCCATTGATGCAACTCAAACTCAAATGCATTCATTATACATTCTGATCAAAGATGTATAATTTCAATATAAATAGTCCCTCGTGCGTTCATGGGTTTGCTTATATCAGCTAACCACTTATTTCTGTAACTCACAAGGCAAGTTGCACCCTGGAATTACACGACCTGTCTATGTGTCAGGAGGTATTTCCATGCCCATCATTGGTTTTGCTCGCCACAACTTCCATATGAGGTAGCAAAGGCAAATGGAGTTTCCTTAGAAACAGGGCTTCTGTCAGCATTGACTGCCCTACCCCCGCCCAGGAACAGAGTCAGCCTGACATCCTGGGTCATGATGAACTTCAGAAACAAGTTCAGACTCACGTCATTCGTGCGTTGCTTCCCTTGTCGGTTTGCACCTGATGGGATCAAAGTCACGGTAGCATTTGTCAGCTTCAAGGTCATGAAATGGTGATTCATCCTCTAGCCTGTCCTCTGGGTCTCTTGGAGCTCATGCTACGAGCCCATCACCCCAGCCCTGAGGAGGTCTCTCTGGCGTGAGTGACCCCGGGGCCTGGCGGCAGCGCCTGGCTGCTCGGGTGTGCAGTTGGTCGGTGCAGCCAGAGCTGGCGGCTGGTCTACCCTGGCTCCAGGTGTGATGCCGTCACTCACTCCTGGAAGCACACCCCTCGTTTCTGACATGCCTTGTTTGTATCACGGCCAAGGCTGTCATGGGATCACGAGAGTAAAGCATGGGGTGTCCTCTTAGTGCTGGGGACCACAGGATGAGGAAACCTGGCTACCCCAGGAAGACTACAGTGTGTCCCTTGCTCTACCGCTGCGGAGACCAAGGCTGCCCCCAAGCCCCTGGCACTGGTCTGGAAGCCTCAGGCTCTGCGTCCCGGCCCAGCAACCTTTCCATCTTAACTATGCAGAATCCCCTGGAAGGTGGTGACCGATATGACTTCTGGACCTTATCCCTGAGATCCTGACTCACCGAGGTCTCTGAAGGGAGAGGTTCAGAAATCTGCATGAGAGTCAGGTTTCATCCCAGGTGTTTTCTATGCAGGTAACCGCTGGCCTAAACCTGGGGAAATGCGCGCTCTCGCCCCTGACTGCCCCGGGTCCAGCAAGGGTATCTATTTGTCTCTTGGAAGGCCAGTGTCAAAGGGGCTCTGCCTGGGTGTGCTTGCGCACTCTGCAGGCTGCCCAGGAGCAATTACTGTCAGAAGGAAATGTAGCATAGGGGCGAGGATGGTCAAGTCAGATGGCCTGGGGTCTGGCGCGTGGTTTCCGGGGTGCGTTGTGCACGGGTCTAACCAAACCAAGCTGAGGCAGTATCTTCTTCCTGGTCTCCACCTGGTTTAATGCTTTACTGCACATCACGGCACGTTGTTAGCACACAGGGGATCTAGTGTCAGGGCAGAGGACCTGCTGATGAGGAAGCGTGCAGCCCCTGGGTTAGTACACTGACAAGAACTGAGGCTTATGCAGCCGAACACTGAAATGCCGCTCACCTGCCTCCATTTTGGCCTCGACCCCGCCCCATCCCATTCTCTCAGGTGCCGTCCTCACCAGGTGAGTCTGAGCAGATATCAAGCTAGGGCGTTGGATTTCCATTGTTCCGGTTTCTGGATTTGGACCCTGTGATGCCAGGCCTTGGCGAGGGACTGAATTCTGGTCTCAGTTCAGTCGCTCAGTCGTGTCTGACGCTTTGCGACCCCAGGGAAGTCCAGTCCAGACCAGGGGATGGAGGACTGGGCTAGGGAGCTGGGGACAGAGGTCAGGGGTGGGGGGCTCCTTGCAGTCACACGGGCTGTTTCCATGGAGGAGCCTGGGTTCATCTCCCACGTACACCCGTTTCCCCCAAATCCCCACCCTGCTCTGTGCGGCTGTGAACCTGTAACGGGTGCTCCTGCGCCTGGTGGAGGTGGTTATCGAAATCTGACGATTTCCATGGACACAGACACCACCAGAATAGGAACAGAGACCAGCAGAGAAAAACCTGTTCCTCAGCTGGAGGAATTTTTCTGGCATGCATGATCATTTCACAAGCAGACCTGGGTCTCCTGCCCTTCGGCTGCTCAGAGGTGGCGGATGTCAGGTGCGTGATGAAAGGCCTTGGAGGAGAAACGTGAGTGTTAGGACGGCCGGTCTCCAGCATCCTGTGAGCCCCTGAAAGAGTTCCTGCCTGCATGGCAACAGGCCGCTTGAATAATTGCCATCTTTTTCCATTTGCAGGGGGCTCGGGCTTCTCAGAACGCAAAAATGATTTCATCCATAGTCATTTCACAGCTGATTGATGAGAATAAATCAAAAGGAAATGGGGCCGCGCTGCCTGTGCCAGGTGCACATCCCACGAAGCCATCTCTGACTAATCGCAGCAGAGTTCCCACAAACAGGGTCTTCGAGTGTGTTCCCGGCAGACTGGGAATTGAGACGCCCGAGGGGGCGCCAGGACCTGTGGCGGGGCCACCACCCAAGGAGGAGGAGCCGTGCCGTGGCTCCCAGAAGGGCTTCGCGTCCATCACCGTCACGGCCCGGCGTGTGGGCCCCCCTGCCGGCACCCTCGCCTGGGAGGCGGTGGGGGACCGGCGCTGCGTCACGTGCGGGCCCCGGGAGGCTCCACTTGGGAGCCCCTCTGCTCTGGCCGGTGGCGCCGGTCCACGTCGGCACCATGGACCTTTCACCTGCACAGAGCTCTCCAGAAACAGCTCTATGATGGGGCTGAAGGTCCCTGAGGCCCACCCACGGCTGTGTGAGGGACACGAATACTGGGTCACCAACGTGGACCACGGGGAGGACCATCTTTCTCCAGGCACCTGGCAGTCGCAGGCGGGAAAGAGTCCGCTGGTGTTCAGCTCGTGTGTCCATCTCAGAGTGTCGCAGTCGTGTCCCAACTCCATCTACTATCTGGACAGGTCCCTCTCGGTTCCCATGGAGCCCCCTCGGCTTGTCCGGCCTAAGACGCACAGATCCGTCCTGTCCCTGAACCTGAACTGCAGTTCACACAGATTGACACCAGATGGAGTAGACGGCACGGAGAAGGAGGCGTCTGTCAGCGGAGCCCTGAGGCCCCAGCTCCGGGAGGGAGGCCAGGACCTCCTCGGCCCTCGCTGGAACCTGGGTTTGCAAGAAAGTTTCTTGAAGGACAGCCCCTCGCTGGGGCAGGTGCACTCGAGGAGCTTGGGGACCGGCCTGTGTTCTTGGAGAGACTCTCCTCCTCTGGAAAGTACAAGTGCGAGAACTAACCCGATCACCATGAGGAAGCGGAGGGAGGACCAGGCCGCTCGGTGTCACTTTGGTGGCCGTGGTCATGCCAGCCAACTGTCCATTCACATCCCAGGCTGGAGTTACACGGCAGGTGAGTGACACCCCCACCCTCCCTTCCTCCCCGCTTCAGCTAACTGGCCCAGCTGCCAATGGACTGAGTGCTTCTGGGCCCGCTACTCTCAGAAGCAGTCCTCGATGGCCACTTCCTCTGCTCTGCTCAGATGCTGACTGTAGCTCTGTTGATGTCTGGGCGGAGACAGGCTCTTAGTTGATGCTTCGGTAGACTATGGAAGGTCCTCCCATAGATGTGTTTCTGCTGTGGCTCCAGCCCATAGGGAATGAGTAGGAAACTCAACTGCATGTGAAGTTCATTTAGGCCCTTGTCATTCCAGAGCAGAATGAGGAGGACCAAGGGCTGTCCACTCCCACAGCTCTCGAGCCTCTGGTCTCGGCATCTGCCCGTCTGGAAGTATCCAGGCTTCTGCACTGGCTACACTTCAGTCTGGTCTTTGATGTTGTTGGTTTGGCCCCAGACACCTGGACCCCAAGGCTCCATCAGTGTATATGTGGGAGCGGGAGTGTGTGTCTGTGAGTGCGCATAGTAATTAGGGGACATTTTCAAAAAGAGGCAATCTAGGGACTCTATACCACACAGCAGAAGTAGCGGTTTCCTGTCTCCTTAATTGTTTTCTGGGGAAAGTTGGCCAGAATATGTTGCCTTTCTGCCATCGCCAAGGCCAGGCAGAATTCCCAAGGTCAGCTGCCCTGGGCACCTTCACCTTTCTGGGAGGTTGGAGGAGGACAGGGATGAGGTCTTAGCCGGAAGTCAGCTTTCTTCCCTTCCCCGTGTATGCTTCCTCAAGAAACTCTGTTTTATGAATTAGGGACTTATCACTTGGGGAAAATATTTAAAGATAATAGCAGTAAAACTGAAAATGTAGCATATGCATAATAATTTTATGGTACAATTTTTGCCCATTTTAAAGCTATAATAGGAGCTTGGGGACCGGCCTGTGTTCTTGAGAGACTCTCCTCCTCTGGAAAGTACAAGTGCGAGAACTAACCCGATCACCATGAGGAAGCGGAGGGAGGACCAGGCCGCTCGGTGTCACTTTGGTGGCCGTGGTCATGCCAGCCAACTGTCCATTCACATCCCAGGCTGGAGTTACACGGCAGGTGAGTGACACCCCCACCCTCCCTTCCTCCCCGCTTCAGCTAACTGGCCCAGCTGCCAATGGACTGAGTGCTTCTGGGCCCGCTACTCTCAGAAGCAGTCCTCGATGGCCACTTCCTCTGCTCTGCTCAGATGCTGACTGTAGCTCTGTTGATGTCTGGGCGGAGACAGGCTCTTAGTTGATGCTTCGGTAGACTATGGAAGGTCCTCCCATAGATGTGTTTCTGCTGTGGCTCCAGCCCATAGGGAATGAGTAGGAAACTCAACTGCATGTGAAGTTCATTTAGGCCCTTGTCATTCCAGAGCAGAATGAGGAGGACCAAGGGCTGTCCACTCCCACAGCTCTCGAGCCTCTGGTCTCGGCATCTGCCCGTCTGGAAGTATCCAGGCTTCTGCACTGGCTACACTTCAGTCTGGTCTTTGATGTTGTTGGTTTGGCCCCAGACACCTGGACCCCAAGGCTCCATCAGTGTATATGTGGGAGCGGGAGTGTGTGTCTGTGAGTGCGCATAGTAATTAGGGGACATTTTCAAAAAGAGGCAATCTAGGGACTCTATACCACACAGCAGAAGTAGCGGTTTCCTGTCTCCTTAATTGTTTTCTGGGGAAAGTTGGCCAGAATATGTTGCCTTTCTGCCATCGCCAAGGCCAGGCAGAATTCCCAAGGTCAGCTGCCCTGGGCACCTTCACCTTTCTGGGAGGTTGGAGGAGGACAGGGATGAGGTCTTAGCCGGAAGTCAGCTTTCTTCCCTTCCCCGTGTATGCTTCCTCAAGAAACTCTGTTTTATGAATTAGGGACTTATCACTTGGGGAAAATATTTAAAGATAATAGCAGTAAAACTGAAAATGTAGCATATGCATAATAATTTTATGGTACAATTTTTGCCCATTAAAAGCTTTATTAATTAATAAAAATGATTGTAAAACATTTTAAAGCTGTAATGTGTGTAGAAATGTTAAATGATGTAATTAATTTTAACAAGTGTATATATATATTGAATGCTCAGAGATTTTCAAGGCAATTTGACATGGCTTTCAGACTGATTAGCTGTTGAATGCCCTGGTGTCTGGCAGGCTTGTTCAAGAAGGGAAGTCCAGGCCGCCATCAGTGTTGTAAAGATCGGCCTCACGCTGGTTTCTGAAGATGTTTCTCAAGCCAGCCATTTCTTATTCTCTGTGGAAGGTTCCGGAAAGACGTGACCTGCATTGTTGTGTGCTGCCCTGTTGAAGCAGACCCTAGTCTTTGTGTTGTGTCTCGTGGTATGGAATAATAATTTAGATTTGCAGCACTTTCAACAAAAGAGCCTAAAAAATCACTAGAGCCAAGACTCAGACATTTATCTCTGAGGAGCATGAACAGAGAAAATCCCCCCATCTTATTTTTGACTTTGGCACAGAGAAGATTTTTCTTATGACTTTCTGAAATGATGGCTTCTGTAACTGATTTTCTTAGGCAAAAAGTACGAGTTAACTTTTACCTCCCCTGGGCTGACGTCCCTCAGAATAGCTCTAGTCCCCAAGAGACTCGTGTGGGCATTCGAGGAACTCTAAACCACATGACCCTACTCTACCGTTGGAGGAAGGCAGTGCTCATGGAGGCCAGGCCACTTCCTTAGCGTTGCTCACCTATTACTTTCCAGTGCACTGAATGTGGACTAGCCTGTTTTCCTCGTTAGGTAAACTAGAGAAGGGGTTGGATTTGGTGTTCATGAAGGTTTCTTAAGACTGAAAAGATTCTCCTCTCTTTTGAGAAAAGAAATCTATGGCCAGGCAGAATTCCCAAGGTCAGCTGCCCTGGGCACCTTCACCTTTCTGGGAGGTTGGAGGAGGACAGGGATGAGGTCTTAGCCGAAGTCAGCTTTCTTCCCTTCCCGTGTATGCTTCCTCAAGAAACTCTGTTTTATGAATTAGGGACTTATCACTTGGGGAAAATATTTAAAGATAATAGCAGTAAAACTGAAAATGTAGCATATGCATAATAATTTTATGGTACAATTTTTGCCCATTAAAAGCTTTATTAATTAATAAAAATGATTGTAAAACATTTTAAAGCTGTAATGTGTGTAGAAATGTTAAATGATGTAATTAATTTTAACAAGTGTATATATATATTGAATGCTCAGAGATTTTCAAGGCAATTTGACATGGCTTTCAGACTGATTAGCTGTTGAATGCCCTGGTGTCTGGCAGGCTTGTTCAAGAAGGGAAGTCCAGGCCGCCATCAGTGTTGTAAAGATCGGCCTCACGCTGGTTTCTGAAGATGTTTCTCAAGCCAGCCATTTCTTATTCTCTGTGGAAGGTTCCGGAAAGACGTGACCTGCATTGTTGTGTGCTGCCCTGTTGAAGCAGACCCTAGTCTTTGTGTTGTGTCTCGTGGTATGGAATAATAATTTAGATTTGCAGCACTTTCAACAAAAGAGCCTAAAAAATCACTAGAGCCAAGACTCAGACATTTATCTCTGAGGAGCATGAACAGAGAAAATCCCCCCATCTTATTTTTGACTTTGGCACAGAGAAGATTTTTCTTATGACTTTCTGAAATGATGGCTTCTGTAACTGATTTTCTTAGGCAAAAAGTACGAGTTAACTTTTACCTCCCCTGGGCTGACGTCCCTCAGAATAGCTCTAGTCCCCAAGAGACTCGTGTGGGCATTCGAGGAACTCTAAACCACATGACCCTACTCTACCGTTGGAGGAAGGCAGTGCTCATGGAGGCCAGGCCACTTCCTTAGCGTTGCTCACCTATTACTTTCCAGTGCACTGAATGTGGACTAGCCTGTTTTCCTCGTTGGGGAAACTAGAGAAGGGGTTGGATTTGGTGTTCATGAAGGTTTTCTTAAGACTGAAAAAGATTCTCCTCTCTTTTTGAGATGAAATCTATAAGGGAAAGAGGTTCTGTGTGACTCTGGGTCCCTCAGTCACGAAGTTCAAAGCTATAGAAGCTCAGGCTCACTGTTTGGGGCATATACGTTCATGAATACAAATGCACACACACACACACACACACACACACACACACACACACAGACACACACACACACACACACACACACACACACACACACACACACACACACACACACACACACACACACACACACACACACACACACACACCCCCCCCTGTAATGTTGTGCTCTCTCCCTCAAAACCTAATCTGCAATAGGACGTATGTCTCCCCAGTGACAAGAAAGCACTCCATTTTCCCGAAATCTTGCCTGAAATTTATAAGCACAACTCATCATGGGTTTTAACGACCACAGTCTGTTCTAGTGTAATCTCCACGAGGCTGCAAGGGTGAGCTCCCTGACCTTTCGTCTTGACAAAGCTTTTTAGCCTTAAGGCGAGTGCTTTCTGACAGCGGGAATGCTCATTAAAACTGGAAGGAACTGTTTGTATTTTTTCTTCTGAAACTGACGTCCTGTTTGAGGCATTCCTGACAGTCTCCCCTGGCTACCCACGCTATCAGTGGTCTTCATATTTCATAGATGCTGACTCTGGTTCTTTGTATCGGAAGGACTCCTAATACCAAGTGAGCAGTACCCTTGCTAGCCAACTTACATTCAGCTGCAAGGTAGGTGCAGCCTGGAAGATTCCACACAAATGGAGGCAAAGCAATTTTAGCTCTAGTCACTAGGTCATCAGACAGACAGTCCTATAAAATTATATTCTTGAATGAGCCTCCAGGACGCACACCCAGAAAGATGACTAAGATTAGAGAAAATGGGATGCTCTCAGAGGCTCTGTGCAGGGCAGCTAGGCTGTGTCTGCCAGGATAGAACACTTTTCACAGACCCAGGGGTACCTGTCCTCTTTTCAGAGGCTGAGGGCTTGGGAATTCTGTCCCTTTGCTCATTTCCTCAGTCCCTGGAAGTTTGGTACTCACATCTCCACTGTTAGAAGCATCCTGCTGGCACCTGCTAGATGGGCAGCCAACACATTCCTGCATCTGCTGTAAGGAAGATTTTCACCATCACCACCCACCCCCCACCCCACCCCCGCCATTATCACCATCCTATCCATACCCACAGCACACACTGTAGAAATCGCAGAGGCTAAGCCCTGGGCTACATCCATTCTATTCACTACTTTGAATCAGTCAGATCCTTCTATAAAGAGAATATCATTATTCCTATTGTGCAGAAAAGACAAACAAGGTTTGGAGATGGAGTAACTTGACCAAACCTGCCTGGCCAGGAGATACCAGAGCTGGGCACAGTCCTGTGAGTCTGGCCCCCGCTGCACCATCCTCAGAGGGCACAGTTGAGCAGTGAGGATGGTGGCTCCAAAACTAATCTGCAATAGGACGTATGTCTCCCCAGTGACAAGAAAGCACTCCATTTTCCCGAAATCTTGCTTTTTCCTTGGTTTCCCTTTAGTGTAATCTCCACGAGGCTGCAAGGGTGAGCTCCCTGACCTTTCGTCTTGACAAAGCTTTTTAGCCTTAAGGCGAGTGCTTTCTGACAGCGGGAATGCTCATTAAAACTGGAAGGAACTGTTTGTATTTTTTCTTCTGAAACTGACGTCCTGTTTGAGGCATTCCTGACAGTCTCCCCTGGCTACCCACGCTATCAGTGGTCTTCATATTTCATAGATGCTGACTCTGGTTCTTTGTATCGGAAGGACTCCTAATACCAAGTGAGCAGTACCCTTGCTAGCCAACTTACATTCAGCTGCAAGGTAGGTGCAGCCTGGAAGATTCCACACAAATGGAGGCAAAGCAATTTTAGCTCTAGTCACTAGGTCATCAGACAGACAGTCCTATAAAATTATATTCTTGAATGAGCCTCCAGGACGACACCCAGAAAGATGACTAAGATTAGAGAAATGGGATGCTCTCAGAGGCTCTGTGCAGGGCAGCTAGGCTGTGTCTGCCAGGATAGAACACTTTTCACAGACCCAGGGTACCTGTCCTCTTTTCAGAGGCTGAGGGCTTGGGAATTCTGTCCCTTTGCTCATTTCCTCAGTCCCTGGAAGTTTGGTACTCACATCTCCACTGTTAGAAGCATCCTGCTGGCACCTGCTAGATGGGCAGCCAACACATTCCTGCATCTGCTGTAAGGAAGATTTTCACCATCACCACCCACCCCCCACCCCCCCCCCCGCCATTATCACCATCCTATCCATACCCACAGCACACACTGTAGAAATCGCAGAGGCTAAGCCCTGGGCTACATCCATTCTATTCACTACTTTGAATCAGTCAGATCCTTCTATAAAGAGAATATCATTATTCCTATTGTGCAGAAAAGACAAACAAGGTTTGGAGATGGAGTAACTTGACCAAACCTGCCTGGCCAGGAGATACCAGAGCTGGGCACAGTCCTGTGAGTCTGGCCCCCGCTGCACCATCCTCAGAGGGCACAGTTGAGCAGTGAGGATGGTGGCGGCTTTCTCAATGGTGGTCCCATCTCCACTACCACTGTCAGAGGCGATGCTTGAAGACCACTCATGGGCACATAAATGGCAGCAGCTTTGGGTGCCCAGTTACCCTGGACTGGCAAAGAATTGGATATGACTGAGCAACTGTACTGAACTAAACTGCCCTGGGAGAGTGTATTGGGAGAGGAGGTCACACAGTTAACCTGTAACTGAATGTAGCAAGCTGTGCCATTCGGTGCAGTTAAAACCCACTGGCTCGCAAGTCCTTCCCAGCCTGAAATCTGCTCTTCTGGTGTCCTGTGGGATGTGCAGGTTGATCTGGGGGTTCCTCTCCTCACTGTGCGTTGCATGCCTCAACGGGTTTTGACTTCCACAGGTCACTTACTGCCAGTTTCATTTCCCGCTTCATGGCCTATATCTGAAGCTTTCTGCTGTTCCCAAGACACCCAAGTAGAGGGCCCAAACCACCTGATTCTATTTGATTCAATTCAATGCTTGTGGAGAAGACAGTGATGAATGGGCCCTGTCTGCCCACATCCGTCTACCCAGAGGCTGATGTTCTATGTGGACAGTCTGTCTGAGAATTGCTTTGGTGGGGTTGGTTGGAAAAGTCCCCAGTGGAGCTTAGTGTCACTAGTGGCCAAAGCTGGGAATGACTGGAGGGGGAGAAATCCCTGTCAGCTCACAGAAGGACGGCTGTGCTTACTAGTGTTCTGACGCAGTGAACTAACGTGTTAGCAGCAGTGAGGTTTATTTCATGAAGAAACCATTTCCAGCACTCAAAGGAAGCCTACGTGACTGCGCATATACATGCCTGGTCTCCCAGAGAAGGCTGCATCACACTCATCTCCCAAGGCCATGAGGACTTCTTGCTAGCGATGCCAAAAGACATTTGAGGAAGAACTCTTATTTTCCAACTGTGCTTTTTCTTAAATGATCTAGAACTGGGGTTGGTTGGCGAACATTTTTTTTTTCTTTTTGGAAAAGGCCAGGTAGCAATTAAGCTTTGCAGGCCACGTGGTTGCCGTAGCAACTGTTCAACTTAACCTTCATAGAATGAAAGCTGCCACTCACAATGTGTAAATAAATAAGCATGGCTCTGTTCCAGTAAGACTTTATTAATAAAAACTAGCCGTGGGATAGATCTGATTTGCCAGCTATAATCTGCCTGCTCCTCGTTGTGTGTTCTGCAAGACAGCATCTCCCCTGTGGGCCATTGTTCCATGTCGGAGTCTCTGGAAATCTGGCTCTGTGATGGGCACGACTGGCGTTCATGCCCAGTGTTCTTGGAAGGGCACTCGTGGAGGGGTGGCAAGTACAGCGGGACGGAGAGCGTGACTGTGGTGTGGTGAGGATGGAAGCCTCAGAGGGCTTGGAGTGTGGAGAGGCCCCTCAGAGTTACTCTTACTGAGGGCAAGGGAACTGGACCTTTGAAGTCCTGGAAGGGGATGTGAGCTTGGGCGAGCCCACCAGTTGCCATAGTCATGCTGGACTTCCGAGGACTGTCTTCCTGGAGGACCCCAGCATTGGGGGCCTGCCTCCTTCATCCCAGCGGGGAGGGGCTGAGTGTGTCACAGCTCCATTCTGCTGTTGACTCTACTCTCTCCACTCTGTGGCCTCATAATACTCTAGAACAAGTGGAGGATCTTTCAGCGCTGGACCTGGGGCAGTGGGATGGGATGTGGGGTATGGATCTTCGCGCCTCTAAGAAGAGATTCTGCTTTGGTAACCTGGACATTTTGTTTGTTTGTTTTATTTTTTGTGTTTTTGTAGGCACTCCAAAAAGCTAAGCCCCTTGGGTTACTCTGGCAGATACACCCTTCACGGCTGGACTCCCTCGGGGCCCTGGTTTCTCGTTCTGCTCTCTGCCTCCTCCCTGCGGTTCTCTTTGCTGAGGAAAGCCCTCTTTCTCTCTTCAGGGATGCTGATTCTTCTAAAACCTTTCCTGGAATGTTTTTCTGGAGTATGGCTTCCTCTGGGAAAGCTCTCACTCTTCCTGAAGGGTCCCGCTGTTGACATTCCCTCAGCAAGTGTATATTGAGCAGTAGAGCCAGGGCCCATGACTTGGGCCCCGGGGGGCAGAAGTGGTCGGTCCAGGGGCTGTTTTGAAGGTAAATGGTTTCCGACGATGGGATGGGTGGGGAGTGCCCTTGGTGATCGACCGGAAGTGCCCTCAGACTGTCTAACCCTCTGCAGTGTCCTGGGCTCCCTGTCTCTCAGTGCTTCTCAACCAGATGGAGACACCTTGACTGCTTCCAAGTTTTGGCAGTTATGAGGAAGGCTGCTGTAAACATCCTGGTGTAGTTCTTTGTGTGGACATTAAGTTTTCGACTCCTTTGGGAAATACCAGGGAATAAGATTGCTGGGTCATATGGTAAGAGTATGTTTGGTTTTGTGAGAACCTGACAATCTGTCTTCCAGAGTGGCTTCCCCATTCTGCGTTCCCACTAGCAAAAAGAGAGTTCCGGTCACTCTGAACCCTTGCTGGCATTTGGTGGCATCGGTGTTCTAGATTATGCTACTCAACGGTTGTGTGGTGTATCTTCTTTTCTTGTAATTTCCAGTTCCCCTGGTGACATATGATAGGGAACATCTTTACACATGCTTGCTTTCCATCTGTATATCTTCTCTGGTGATAGATCTATAAAAAGCTTTGGTCTATTGTTTTTATTTATTTATTTTCTTACTGTTGAATTTTAAGAGTTCTCCATATATTTTGACTAATACAGGATAAGGCTGTTGTCCATCTGGGGAGAAGGTGAGGAGGGGGTATAGAAGATCCCAGGTACCATGAGGATAGATTATGACTAAAAAGTCCATGGGACATGCAGGTGCAAATTGCAAGGTGGGAGTTGGACCCCTGAATCTGGAACCCAGAATAATATTCTAGGATAGAGTTATGCCTTGGATAACATTCTTCCTGGGGTTGTTGTTTTGTTTCTCAGAAGTGTTTGGGAACACTTGGAAAAAGAGAAGGACAGGAAGCAACAGGGGTCTGGGGGTGCTAAGGTTCAGAGGTCTGGCTGGGACCACTGTTTCAGCTCATTACTAGAATATAGTCACCAAGGCCCATGCTCTTATTTCTGTGGCCTTTGGTGATGGTTTGGTTGCTAAGTTTTGTCCAGATTTTGTGACCTTATGGACTAGCCTGCCAGGTTCCCAGACAAGAATTACTGGAGGGGTGCCCCCGGTTTCCCCCAGACCCGTTTTGAGGTAAATGGTTTCCGCGATGGGATGGGTGGGGAGTGCCCTTGGTGATCGACCGGAAGTGCCCTCAGACTGTCTAACCCTCTGCAGTGTCCTGGGCTCCCTGTCTCTCAGTGCTTCTCAACCAGATGGAGACACCTTGACTGCTTCCAAGTTTTGGCAGTTATGAGGAAGGCTGCTGTAAACATCCTGGTGTAGTTCTTTGTGTGGACATTAAGTTTTCGACTCCTTTGGGAAATACCAGGGAATAAGATTGCTGGGTCATATGGTAAGAGTATGTTTGGTTTTGTGAGAACCTGACAATCTGTCTTCCAGAGTGGCTTCCCCATTCTGCGTTCCCACTAGCAAAAAGAGAGTTCCGGTCACTCTGAACCCTTGCTGGCATTTGGTGGCATCGGTGTTCTAGATTATGCTACTCAACGGTTGTGTGGTGTATCTTCTTTTCTTGTAATTTCCAGTTCCCCTGGTGACATATGATAGGGAACATCTTTACACATGCTTGCTTTCCATCTGTATATCTTCTCTGGTGATAGATCTATAAAAAGCTTTGGTCTATTTTTTTGAGTTATTTATTTTCTTACTGTTGAATTTTAAGAGTTCTCCATATATTTTGACTAATACAGGATAAGGCTGTTGTCCATCTGGGGAGAAGGTGAGGAGGGGGTATAGAAGATCCCAGGTACCATGAGGATAGATTATGACTAAAAAGTCCATGGGACATGCAGGTGCAAATTGCAAGGTGGGAGTTGGACCCCTGAATCTGGAACCCAGAATAATATTCTAGGATAGAGTTATGCCTTGGATAACATTCTTCCTGGGGTTGTTGTTTTGTTTCTCAGAAGTGTTTGGGAACACTTGGAAAAAGAGAAGGACAGGAAGCAACAGGGGTCTGGGGGTGCTAAGGTTCAGAGGTCTGGCTGGGACCACTGTTTCAGCTCATTACTAGAATATAGTCACCAAGGCCCATGCTCTTATTTCTGTGGCCTTTGGTGATGGTTTGGTTGCTAAGTTTTGTCCAGATTTTGTGACCTTATGGACTAGCCTGCCAGGTTCCCAGACAAGAATTACTGGAGGGGGTGCCATTTCCATCTCCAGGGGGGTCTTCCTGACCCACGCATCAGACGTATGTCTCCTGCATTACAGGAAGGTTCTTTACCACTGAGCCACCAGGGATTCCCCTTTAATCTAGTTACTTCTCCCCTAAAAGTCCATGGGAGAGGTGTATCATTTACCTTAATTTTCCAGGAGTGCACAGCTAGTTGGGTGGGGGCAAGGCAGACTCTGGGCTCATGGTCTCCTGATGGTAACGTCCCAGGCCACTGTGGTCACTTTTCTGTTTAGATTTCCTCCTGCTCTTGGTAAGGGTCCCCTTACTTCCTGGATCCCAGGCTCGTGAGTTAGCATCAACATTGATTGCTTCCTCCCTCTCCCTTGCTGCCACATCAGATCATTCTGGAAAGTCTTTTATGCCCACCCCTTCTTCCTCAAGTCCAGAGCCACTCTCCTTACTCAGATCTTCATCATCTTCATGAAATCTCTATGCACAAGTAGATTTATTTTCCTGACTATAAAATTAATACATTATAGGCAACCATGAATAGCAAAAAGCAAAACCGAAAGCTCAATATGCTTAAGTAATCACATTTTTAAATTTTGGTAGATTTTCTCCCATTATCTTTCTGTGCATGTCTATTTTTTGCTCACAAATAGCTGAGATTCTGTTGCATATATAATTTCCCTCGGGTCTCTGCCACTTCATGCTGTATCATAAATTTTTCCTGATATTAACAGGAGTTTACAGAGATAACTTTTATTGAGTATGAGATGGTATATTTTATGAATATATTGCAGTTTAACTATTTCTTCATTGTTAGTCCTTAAAGTAGTTACTCATTTTTCACTTTTTGGAATAATATTAACATAAACACTGGGCTTATAAGGCTTTTCTGCATGCTGGATAATTTTTTTTGAAGAAAAATCTTTGACATGGAGTGTCTAGATCAGGGAATATCAGCCTTTTTAAGGTCCTTGACACACATGCCAATTTAGACTTCAGGAGAAACCTAAGTGAAGGGCATTTCTGTATATGCTGGCCAAGATTAGGTATTAATTTGCAAATCTTCCTAAATTTCCAGATGAAAATACTACTCTGTTGTGATTTGAGCTAGTCATCTCTATGGTTGCTAGCAAAGGGAACGTTTTGCTTCATGGTTCCTGCTGCTCACCTTGACCTTGGCCATAGTTGACTCAGTGTCTCCCTCACCCCCACCCCAGGGTTGCCTTCCTCTCTCGGCCTTGGTAGTACCAGCATTTGGGGCCAGATAATTCTCTGCTGTTGGGGCTATATGTGCACTGCAGGATGTCTCCCAGCATCCCTAGCCTTACCCACGATGGTCAGTAACCAGCATTGGGCCACTGTGGTCACTTTTCTGTTTAGATTTCCTCCTGCTCTTGGTAAGGGTCCCCTTACTTCCTGGATCCCAGGCTCGTGAGTTAGCATCAACATTGATTGCTTCCTCCCTCTCCCTTGCTGCCACATCAGATCATTCTGGAAAGTCTTTTATGCCCACCCCTTCTTCCTCAAGTCCAGAGCCACTCTCCTTACTCAGATCTTCATCATCTTCATGAAATCTCTATGCACAAGTAGATTTATTTTCCTGACTATAAAATTAATACATTATAGGCAACCATGAATAGCAAAAAGCAAAACCGAAAGCTCAATATGCTTAAGTAATCACATTTTTAAATTTTGGTAGATTTTCTCCCATTATCTTTCTGTG
The DNA here is from genome assembly GCA_022376925.1 of Tragulus kanchil. NCBI lineage: Eukaryota > Metazoa > Chordata > Mammalia > Artiodactyla > Tragulidae > Tragulus > Tragulus kanchil. Next base: position 173,350,223 of record JAIOJX010000005.1, on the reverse strand, counting down.
CATGTCTATTTTTTGCTCACAAATAGCTGAGATTCTGTTGCATATATAATTTCCCTCGGGTCTCTGCCACTTCATGCTGTATCATAAATTTTTCCTGATATTAACAGGAGTTTACAGAGATAACTTTTATTGAGTATGAGATGGTATATTTTATGAATATATTGCAGTTTAACTATTTCTTCATTGTTAGTCCTTAAAGTAGTTACTCATTTTTCACTTTTTGGAATAATATTAACATAAACACTGGGCTTATAAGGCTTTTCTGCATGCTGGATAATTTTTTTTGAAGAAAAATCTTTGACATGGAGTGTCTAGATCAGGGAATATCAGCCTTTTTAAGGTCCTTGACACACATGCCAATTTAGACTTCAGGAGAAACCTAAGTGAAGGGCATTTCTGTATATGCTGGCCAAGATTAGGTATTAATTTGCAAATCTTCCTAAATTTCCAGATGAAAAATACTACTCTGTTGTGATTTGAGCTAGTCATCTCTATGGTTGCTAGCAAAAGGGAACGTTTTGCTTCATGGTTCCTGCTGCTCACCTTGACCTTGGCCATAGTTGACTCAGTGTCTCCCCTCACCCCCACCCCAGGGTTGCCTTCCCTCTCTCGGCCTTGGTAGTACCAGCATTTGGGGCCAGATAATTCTCTGCTGTTGGGGCTATATGTGCACTGCAGGATGTCTCCCAGCATCCCTAGCCTTACCCACGAGGTGCCCATAGCCCCCAACTCCCCTCAGCTCTGACAAGCACAGACGTCTCCATACATTATCTGGGTTGGAGGAGAAATAACAGAATCATCCTTAGTTGAGAACCACTGGCCTGCTCTGTGTTCCTGGTTACTGTGGACTACCTGCTTGGCCAACCTCCTCGCTCACCAGACCCGGGGGATCGTCCCAGTTCCGTCTCCCAAGAACTCGACTCCTAAGCATTTTATTGCCTTTTGATGTGATGTATTTGCTGTGTCATAGGGGCCATTTTTCTTCTCCTACATAGTATTGTCCTGGTGGTCAGGATCCAAGTCCGAGTTCATGGCAGTGAGCTCTCCATACCCAGCAGTGAGCCCTGGAGCGCAGCACACTTGCTCAGGGCCTGGGCGCTGGCCAGAGGGCCAGTCTGATGACCCAACAAAGCCTTACTGATGTCAGGATTACTTAAAAGCTTGCTACCTCTTCCCGTGGTCATAGCCAAAACCTCTCTGGCCAGGAAAGGGAGGGGAGCCATGTAAGATTCACTGTCCAGAGGTAGGTTGTGAACAGTAAAGTGAAAACTATAGCATTTCTGATTCATTATAAAATGGAGGGAGACAATTCTCAAAATATTGTTTCTCTCTAAGAACTTAGCAAGACTAATAAAATTTTGTCAAGGAAAAGCTTTATTATCTTTCAGATAGTCAAATTTAATGTCAAAAACAGAAAATGCATGGAAAATACTACAAAAATATTTTTAAGGGCTTTTGCGGGGGAGGGTGGAGGGTATTTCTATCTGTTTATTTTGGTAAAGCTTGATGAGATTTCCCCTACAATCATGAGGTTCAGAGCACTCCCCAGCGTCTGTCTGGTCTCTAAAACAGGTCCCTCGGTCAGCTCCCCTAGGTGTCTCAGTGAGAAAAAGAGGCTTTTTCTTCTTTCTACATAATCCCTCTTAGTTGTATGAATGGGTAGTGCCCTCACGTTGCTTAGGAAATGGTCATTTGCATGGACCACTTACTCAGTTTTGCCTGAGATCTGCTGAAAAAAATAGATTCAAGGCCCATGTATTCATTCTAAGTTGCTCCAGTTGTGTCTAATTCTTTGCAACTGCATGCACTGTAGCCCATCAGGCTCCTCTGTCTATGGAGCCGCCAGGCAAGGATACTGGAGTGGGTTTACATTTCCTTCTCCAGGGGATCTTCCCAACCCAGGGATTGAACCCATATCTCTTGAGTCTCCTGCACTGGCAGGCATGCACTTTACCACTAGTGCCACATGGGAAGCCCTAAGGCCCAGAGCAGACTGATAGGATAATGGTCTGTTCTTTTTAAATATGAATCTGCAGATCAACCCTCTACCCATGAATAAGACACAGTGAGAGTCAGGGTGACCTGGTGGAAGCACTGTGGATTTGGGAATGGGACTGTCAGAGCTTTTCTCAGCTGGTTTCTGGTCTTGCAACCTCAATAAGGTCCTTGGAGTGAGGAGCCCTGGGCACCGTGGTGGACGGGGGTAACTCCACATGCGCCATAGTTGTCAGTCATTAGTATTCAGTGCCATCTGAGCTGTCTGTGGGAAATCAATCTAGACATGGTGTTGGGAAGAGGAAGTGATAATAACATTCTGTGAGGAAAAGCATTCTGGATATAGATCACCCTGGGACAATTAGGGGAATGTGAGAAATGGGTGGTGTGGAATCTCTGCGGCCTGTTCAGCCCATAAATGGCTCTGGTATTCTAGGAAGGGAGAAACTTACCATTTTTGAGCACAGAAGGACGGTACCTAGGTGATCTTGTACAGATGGCCTGTGTAGATAGGGCACCAATCACCCTGAATTCCTGCACCTGCTTCTCTCTAGGTCCAAAAGCGTCCATGAAAATGCTCCTTAGAAAAAGACGTACATTTCATTTCCATTGATGTGTAACGTTTTTTTGCCCCCTCTTGTTAACTGTAAAAATTAACATGTAGATAAGCAAAAAGAGGGAAATAAAAACCAAGCATAAAACCCACTGCACTTGGATCACGCCGCTGTATTTCAGTCCATATTCACAAATACATGACTTGGGTCCTCTCACGTTTGCAACAGACTTTTCGTTTTCTTCCCTTTTCGTGACAGAGGACCATGCAAAGTGTTATTTTAGGGGTTGTTTTTCTCAACAACCGATTGTCAAGTTCCCTTTCATGTCCTGCACTTTCCACTGTGAATCATTTTAATAGCTGCAGAGGCTTCCATTGTAAGGATTTACCTAAGCTATTTTTTGAAAATCTTCTTGTTGAATAGACTGTTTCCATTTTTGCATTTTTATAAGAATATGTTGATAAATGTCCTTGTGGAGAAATTTTTGTGGGCATTTCATGTGATTTCTTTAAGCCAGATTCATAGAATTTCTGGGTCAAAGGAAAGGCACAATTTTAAGGCTGTTTAATATACATTTCCAAATGATGCCCTGTAATAGTTGTATCAAGCTACACTGTCAGTACATCCACAGGCATTGGGCACTGACATTACAAAAACTTTCATGTGGTGTTGATAAGGTGAAAAATAATGTTTATGATATATATTTACTTTGTATTTTTTATAGAGAAGTTAAACTTGCTCCTGTGTTTGTTATACATACATCTATGTTTCTTCTGTAAATTTCCTCTATGTTTTCTTGGTCATTTTTCTTCAGCTTTTGTATTCAGTGCCATCTGAGGGGAACAATTAGGGGAAATTTTTGAGAAACTTGGATATAGATCACCCTGGGACAATTAGGGGAATGTGAGAAATGGGTGGTGTGGAATCTCTGCGGCCTGTTCAGCCCATAAATGGCTCTGGTATTCTAGGAAGGGAGAAACTTACCATTTTTGAGCACAGAAGGACGGTACCTAGGTGATCTTGTACAGATGGCCTGTGTAGATAGGGCACCAATCACCCTGAATTCCTGCACCTGCTTCTCTCTAGGTCCAAAAGCGTCCATGAAAATGCTCCTTAGAAAAAGACGTACATTTCATTTCCATTGATGTGTAACGTTTTTTTGCCCCCTCTTGTTAACTGTAAAAATTAACATGTAGATAAGCAAAAAGAGGGAAATAAAAACCAAGCATAAAACCCACTGCACTTGGATCACGCCGCTGTATTTCAGTCCATATTCACAAATACATGACTTGGGTCCTCTCACGTTTGCAACAGACTTTTCGTTTTCTTCCCTTTTCGTGACAGAGGACCATGCAAAGTGTTATTTTAGGGGTTGTTTTTCTCAACAACCGATTGTCAAGTTCCCTTTCATGTCCTGCACTTTCCACTGTGAATCATTTTAATAGCTGCAGAGGCTTCCATTGTAAGGATTTACCTAAGCTATTTTTTGAAAATCTTCTTGTTGAATAGACTGTTTCCATTTTTGCATTTTTATAAGAATATGTTGATAAATGTCCTTGTGGAGAAATTTTTGTGGGCATTTCATGTGATTTCTTTAAGCCAGATTCATAGAATTTCTGGGTCAAAGGAAAGGCACAATTTTAAGGCTGTTTAATATACATTTCCAAATGATGCCCTGTAATAGTTGTATCAAGCTACACTGTCAGTACATCCACAGGCATTGGGCACTGACATTACAAAAACTTTCATGTGGTGTTGATAAGGTGAAAAATAATGTTTATGATATATATTTACTTTGTATTTTTTATAGAGAAGTTAAACTTGCTCCTGTGTTTGTTATACATACATCTATGTTTCTTCTGTAAATTTCCTCTATGTTTTCTTCGGTCATTTTTCTTCAGCCTTTTTACTTTTGAATGTTTATGCTAAATAGATCCTTTTGTATTTACATTTTAATGTTTATCGTTACCTGTTTCAACTTTGATTTTTGAAATAATTTTAGGTTAACAGGAGAGTTACAAAGATGATTGTACAAAGGATGACTGTGTAGCCTGTATATACAGCTTCTCTTTATAATCACAGTACTTTTATCTAAGCCAGGGTTTCTCAGCCTTGGCACCACTGACATCTTGGGCTCCATGATCTTGGTTGCAGGGGGCCTGTCTCATGCACTGTAGGATGCTTCGAAGCATCCCTGGCCTCTATCCATGAAATGCCCGTTTACAAAATCTCCCTAGTTTACAAACAAAAGTGTCTCCAGACCTTGCTAAACGTTCTCTGGGGAGCAAAATCACTCGCATTTTGAGAATCACTGGTCTGCACTAAGCAATTCTTTCTGCTAGAGTGTGACTAGCTAAACTACAGATTCTATGCAGGTCTCACCGGTTTTTCCACTAATGTCCTTTCTCTGTTCCAGGCCCCGTCCGGGACAGCGTGTTGCATTTAGTCGGCATGTCTGTTTATGGTAATTTTTGACATTCAGATGTTTTTATCTTCGTAATCCTTTTCCTTTTGTTTTCACTAACAGGCTTAGAGTGGCCTTTCTAGCTAGAATTTCCCTCTAGCTCCTTTACTGAAATCAGTAATCCCTCTGCGTATATTTCCTCAGACGGTGTAGGGTTAGGATCTATTTTTCATAAATGGTTTGCCAGTTGTCTGTGGCGATTGAGGGGATAACCCATTATTTCCTTACTGGTTGGAAATGCCAATCATATATAAAATTTGTGTCTATACAAGGGTTTTCCTGATGCACGCAGTTGTTTTCTTCTAGAAATTTTCATGCCACTTAATGACTTACAAAAGCTATCCTGTTACCATCTCTGATTTTGAATGGTGGCAAATCTTTCTGATACTCCTAAGCATAAAATGTTGACATTTGATATACTGCATTATTGCAGAATTTAGGCAGTGAGAGACTCTGGCTACCATTATACTTTTACAATTTTAACTTATTATTTTAAAATGCCCTCTCAATCCAATCCTACACTCCTTTTTTATTTCTAATTAGCTGCATTTTTGTGTAACTTACTCAAGGTGTGCTAATTTAACAAATATCTTCATATAAACCATATCCGTATTCCATCACCTGTTTCAACTTTGATTTTTGAAATAATTTTAGGTTAACAGGAGAGTTACAAAGATGATTGTACAAAGGATGACTGTGTAGCCTGTATATACAGCTTCTCTTTATAATCACAGTACTTTTATCTAAGCCAGGGTTTCTCAGCCTTGGCACCACTGACATCTTGGGCTCCATGATCTTGGTTGCAGGGGGCCTGTCTCATGCACTGTAGGATGCTTCGAAGCATCCCTGGCCTCTATCCATGAAATGCCCGTTTACAAAATCTCCCTAGTTTACAAACAAAAGTGTCTCCAGACCTTGCTAAACGTTCTCTGGGGAGCAAAATCACTCGCATTTTGAGAATCACTGGTCTGCACTAAGCAATTCTTTCTGCTAGAGTGTGACTAGCTAAACTACAGATTCTATGCAGGTCTCACCGGTTTTTCCACTAATGTCCTTTCTCTGTTCCAGGCCCCGTCCGGGACAGCGTGTTGCATTTAGTCGGCATGTCTGTTTATGGTAATTTTTGACATTCAGATGTTTTTATCTTCGTAATCCTTTTCCTTTTGTTTTCACTAACAGGCTTAGAGTGGCCTTTCTAGCTAGAATTTCCCTCTAGCTCCTTTACTGAAATCAGTAATCCCTCTGCGTATATTTCCTCAGACGGTGTAGGGTTAGGATCTATTTTTCATAAATGGTTTGCCAGTTGTCTGTGGCGATTGAGGGGATAACCCATTATTTCCTTACTGGTTGGAAATGCCAATCATATATAAAATTTGTGTCTATACAAGGGTTTTCCTGATGCACGCAGTTGTTTTCTTCTAGAAATTTTCATGCCACTTAATGACTTACAAAAGCTATCCTGTTACCATCTCTGATTTTGAATGGTGGCAAATCTTTCTGATACTCCTAAGCATAAAATGTTGACATTTGATATACTGCATTATTGCAGAATTTAGGCAGTGAGAGACTCTGGCTACCATTATACTTTTTACAATTTTAACTTATTATTTTTAAAATGCCCTCTCAATCCAATCCTACACTCCTTTTTTATTTCTAATTAGCTGCATTTTTGTGTAACTTACTCAAGGTGTGCTAATTTAACAAATATCTTCATATAACCAATGCCACATTGATGCACAGAATATTCCATCACCTCGGAGAAACATTTGACTCCTTTTCAGTCAATTTAGTCCCTCCCCAGACTCAGGAAATCAAGTTTTTTTTCCCCCTTTTGTTATTGTAGAGTTTATATAAATTAAGGCAACTTGAGTTTTCTTCGTACAAGATTTCTTTCACTCAGACTAGTGCCTTTGAAATTCTTGCATGTCACTGTAAATATCTCCAATTTCTCTCCTCAATGTTTTGTAGTTTTTATTATTAAGATCCTTTATGTATTTTGTTGAATGTATCTTTATTTCCTTTTCTGAATGCTACTCTAAATGCATGACGCTGATTTTTTACAATTTTCATTTCCAACTGTTTCAGTTACACATAGAAATATAGATAATTGATATCTGTATGGTGACTTTGAATCCTGAAATCTTTCTAAGAGCACTTAATAATTATAGTACTATTTTATGTAGATTCCTTAGGATTTTCTATACACATGATAATATTGTGTATGAACAAAGTTTTACTTATTCTTTTGTCATCTTAATGCCTTTAGTTCCCTTTATTTTTGCCTAATGAACTGAGTAGGAGACAATAATATGTTGAATAAAAATAGAAGTTATAAAAATGAGCATCTTTGATTTATTTCCTGGTTAACTGTAAGGACTTATATATAGACAGATGATCACTAGATAGATAGACAGACAAAGTAGGTAGATGGATCTCATCTATCTACTATCTAGACTGAAAAAGTTTCCTTCTATTCCTAATTTGTTCTCTTTCTCTCTTCACTCTGATATAATACATGTAATACAGCATTTACCACTTTCATAATTTGCTGGCTCAGCTCTGAGGCATTAAGTAGCCTGTCTTCGTTCTGCAGCCATCACTCCCGTTCATCCACAGGAATGTGGTCATCTTCCAAAATGAAACCTTTTTTAAAATGCCCTCTCAATCCAATCCTACACTCCTTTTTTATTTCTAATTAGCTGCATTTTTGTGTAACTTACTCAAGGTGTGCTAATTTAACAAATATCTTCATATAACCAATGCCACATTGATGCACAGAATATTCCATCACCTCGGAGAAACATTTGACTCCTTTTCAGTCAATTTAGTCCCTCCCCAGACTCAGGAAATCAAGTTTTTTTTCCCCCTTTTGTTATTGTAGAGTTTATATAAATTAAGGCAACTTGAGTTTTCTTCGTACAAGATTTCTTTCACTCAGACTAGTGCCTTTGAAATTCTTGCATGTCACTGTAAATATCTCCAATTTCTCTCCTCAATGTTTTGTAGTTTTTATTATTAAGATCCTTTATGTATTTTGTTGAATGTATCTTTATTTCCTTTTCTGAATGCTACTCTAAATGCATGACGCTGATTTTTTACAATTTTCATTTCCAACTGTTTCAGTTACACATAGAAATATAGATAATTGATATCTGTATGGTGACTTTGAATCCTGAAATCTTTCTAAGAGCACTTAATAATTATAGTACTATTTTATGTAGATTCCTTAGGATTTTCTATACACATGATAATATTGTGTATGAACAAAGTTTTACTTATTCTTTTGTCATCTTAATGCCTTTAGTTCCCTTTATTTTTGCCTAATGAACTGAGTAGGAGACAATAATATGTTGAATAAAAATAGAAGTTATAAAAATGAGCATCTTTGATTTATTTCCTGGTTAACTGTAAGGACTTATATATAGACAGATGATCACTAGATAGATAGACAGACAAAGTAGGTAGATGGATCTCATCTATCTACTATCTAGACTGAAAAAGTTTCCTTCTATTCCTAATTTGTTCTCTTTCTCTCTTCACTCTGATATAATACATGTAATACAGCATTTACCACTTTCATAATTTGCTGGCTCAGCTCTGAGGCATTAAGTAGCCTGTCTTCGTTCTGCAGCCATCACTCCCGTTCATCCACAGGAATGTGGTCATCTTCCAAAAATGAAACTCCAGGTTCATTAAGCACTAATTATGTCTCCCTACTCCCAGTCCAGGGGGACGACTATTTTACTTTGTTTCTATGAACTTGCCTATTCTAGGTACCTTATATCAGTGGAACCTTACAGTGTTTGTCCTTTTGTGAGGGCTTGTTTCACTTAGCATAATGTCCTCAGGGTTCATCCATGTTGTCTTACGTACCAGAATTTTCATCCTTTTTAACGCTGAATAATATTCTAATGTATGGATTGTTGTTGTTCAGTCACTAAGTCTCTGATTCTTTGCGACCCCATGAGCTACAGCACACCAGGCTTCCCTGTCCTTCCCTATCTCTAGGAGTTTGCTCAAACTCACGTCCGTAGGGTTGATGATGCCATCCAACCATCTCATCCTCTCTCGCCCCCTTCTCCTCCTGGCCTCAATCTTTACCAGCATCAGGGGCTCTTCCAGTGAATCAGCTTTTCAAATCAGGTGGCTAAAGTACTGGAGCTTGAGCTTCAGCATCAGTCCTCCCAGTGAATGTTCAGAGTTGGTTTCCTTTAGGATTGACAGGTTTGATCTCCTTGCTGTCCAAGGGACTCTCAAGAGTCTTCTCCAGCACCACAGTTTGAAAGCATCACTTCTTCCTTGTTCAGCCTTCTTTGTGGTCCACCTCTCACATTCATACATGACTACCAGAAAAATGATAGCTTTGACTATATGTTCCTTGGTTGGCAAAATGATGTCTCTGCTTTTTAATACGTTTTCTAGGTTTGTCATATCTTTTCTTCCAAGGAGCAAGTGTCTTTTAATTTCATAGGTGCAGTCACCATCCACATATAAATGTAGACCATTTATACTCATTTTGATTATTGATACAAGTAGATTTATTTCCATCATATTCTTTAGGCTTTCTATCTTTTTGATAGCCTTTATTGAGTTAGTTTTTTACTGTATTTATCATCCAGAGGGATTTTGGAGTCAAGGAAATCTTCCTGTTTACACTTTTTTCCTGTCTATTCACCATGAAGTGATGCATCCAGATGCTGTGATCTTAGTTTTTTGAATGTTGAGTTTTAGGCCAGCTTTTTCACTCATCTCTTTCATCTTCATGACGAGGCTCTTTAGTCCCTCTCTGCTTTCTGCCATTAGAGTCGTGTCATCTGCATATCTGAGGTTGTTGATATTCTCCTGGCAATCATGATTCTAGTTTTTGATTCACCCTGGCATTTCCCATGAGGTACTCTGCATATAAGTTAAATAAGCAGGGTGACAATATAGAGCCTTGATATACTCCTGTCCCAATTTTGAACCAATCTCTTTGTCCTTTTGTGAGGGCTTGTTTCACTTAGCATAATGTCCTCAGGGTTCATCCATGTTGTCTTACGTACCAGAATTTTCATCCTTTTTAACGCTGAATAATATTCTAATGTATGGATTGTTGTTGTTCAGTCACTAAGTCTCTGATTCTTTGCGACCCCATGAGCTACAGCACACCAGGCTTCCCTGTCCTTCCCTATCTCTAGGAGTTTGCTCAAACTCACGTCCGTAGGGTTGATGATGCCATCCAACCATCTCATCCTCTCTCGCCCCCTTCTCCTCCTGGCCTCAATCTTTACCAGCATCAGGGGCTCTTCCAGTGAATCAGCTTTTCAAATCAGGTGGCTAAAGTACTGGAGCTTGAGCTTCAGCATCAGTCCTCCCAGTGAATGTTCAGAGTTGGTTTCCTTTAGGATTGACAGGTTTGATCTCCTTGCTGTCCAAGGGACTCTCAAGAGTCTTCTCCAGCACCACAGTTTGAAAGCATCACTTCTTCCTTGTTCAGCCTTCTTTGTGGTCCACCTCTCACATTCATACATGACTACCAGAAAAATGATAGCTTTGACTATATGTTCCTTGGTTGGCAAAATGATGTCTCTGCTTTTTAATACGTTTTCTAGGTTTGTCATATCTTTTCTTCCAAGGAGCAAGTGTCTTTTAATTTCATAGGTGCAGTCACCATCCACATATAAATGTAGACCATTTATACTCATTTTGATTATTGATACAAGTAGATTTATTTCCATCATATTCTTTAGGCTTTCTATCTTTTTGATAGCCTTTATTGAGTTAGTTTTTTACTGTATTTATCATCCAGAGGGATTTTGGAGTCAAGGAAATCTTCCTGTTTACACTTTTTTCCTGTCTATTCACCATGAAGTGATGCATCCAGATGCTGTGATCTTAGTTTTTTGAATGTTGAGTTTTAGGCCAGCTTTTTCACTCATCTCTTTCATCTTCATGACGAGGCTCTTTAGTCCCTCTCTGCTTTCTGCCATTAGAGTCGTGTCATCTGCATATCTGAGGTTGTTGATATTCTCCTGGCAATCATGATTCTAGTTTTTGATTCACCCTGGCATTTCCCATGAGGTACTCTGCATATAAGTTAAATAAGCAGGGTGACAATATAGAGCCTTGATATACTCCTGTCCCAATTTTGAACCAATCTCTTTTTCCAAGCTCAGTTCTAACTGTTGCCTCTTGATCTGCATACAGGTTTCTCAGGAAGGTGGCCTGGTATTCCCATCTCTTTAAGAATTTTCTCTTCAAGGAATTGCCACATTTTGTTTATCTCATTCGTCTCTTGATGGACACTTGGGTTGCTTCCACCTTTTGGCCATTACGAATAATGCTGCTATGAACATAGGTGTACAGATGTTTGCATTTCTGCTTTTAATTCTTTAGGGTATCTACCCAGAAGTAGAGTCACTGGATAATACATAATTCTGTTGAATTTTCTGAGGAACCACCAGACTGTTTTCTGTAACAACTGCACTCTTTTTCATTTCCACAAGACTGACAGCTTTTCCATATCCTTGCCAATGCTTGTTATTTGCTGTTCTGTTTTTTTTTTTTTTTTTTTTAATAATAATAACCATCCTAATGGTTGGAGAGTGGTATCTCACTGTGGTTTGGATTTGCATTTCCCTAATGCTTCTCTAGTGATGTTGAACAGCTTTTTATGTGCCTCTTGGCCATTTGTTTATCTTCCTTGGAGAAAAGTCATTTCAAATTCTTGCCAGTTTTGAATTCAGAATCTCTTATTGTTTGTTTCTATTCCTAAAGTGATGAAAGTTTTTATCATACATGGATGTTGAAACTGACACAATTTTAATGCACCTATTAGGATAATAACATCATTTTTCTCCTTTATTTTATAAGTATGGGGAATTATACTGATTTTCCTATGTCAGACTACCTATATATTACTAGGTGAAGCTCTACTTAGTCATGATGCATTATTATTTTATAAAATAAATATACTGCTAAATTTTATTTGCTACTCTTTTAGGAATTTTTTTCATTTATGTTCTTATGGAATGTTGGCATGTTGTTTCTTTTTGACGAGGCTCTTTAGTCCTCTCTGCTTTCTGCCATTAGAGTCGTGTCATCTGCATATCTGAGGTTGTTGATATTCTCCTGGCAATCATGATTCTAGTTTTTGATTCACCCTGGCATTTCCCATGAGGTACTCTGCATATAAGTTAAATAAGCAGGGTGACAATATAGAGCCTTGATATACTCCTGTCCCAATTTTGAACCAATCTCTTTTTCCAAGCTCAGTTCTAACTGTTGCCTCTTGATCTGCATACAGGTTTCTCAGGAAGGTGGCCTGGTATTCCCATCTCTTTAAGAATTTTCTCTTCAAGGAATTGCCACATTTTGTTTATCTCATTCGTCTCTTGATGGACACTTGGGTTGCTTCCACCTTTTGGCCATTACGAATAATGCTGCTATGAACATAGGTGTACAGATGTTTGCATTTCTGCTTTTAATTCTTTAGGGTATCTACCCAGAAGTAGAGTCACTGGATAATACATAATTCTGTTGAATTTTCTGAGGAACCACCAGACTGTTTTCTGTAACAACTGCACTCTTTTTCATTTCCACAAGACTGACAGCTTTTCCATATCCTTGCCAATGCTTGTTATTTGCTGTTCTGTTTTTTTTTTTTTTTTTTTTAATAATAATAACCATCCTAATGGTTGGAGAGTGGTATCTCACTGTGGTTTGGATTTGCATTTCCCTAATGCTTCTCTAGTGATGTTGAACAGCTTTTTATGTGCCTCTTGGCCATTTGTTTATCTTCCTTGGAGAAAAGTCATTTCAAATTCTTGCCAGTTTTGAATTCAGAATCTCTTATTGTTTGTTTCTATTCCTAAAGTGATGAAAGTTTTTATCATACATGGATGTTGAAACTGACACAATTTTAATGCACCTATTAGGATAATAACATCATTTTTCTCCTTTATTTTATAAGTATGGGGAATTATACTGATTTTCCTATGTCAGACTACCTATATATTACTAGGTGAAGCTCTACTTAGTCATGATGCATTATTATTTTATAAAATAAATATACTGCTAAATTTTATTTGCTACTCTTTTAGGAATTTTTTTCATTTATGTTCTTATGGAATGTTGGCATGTTGTTTCTTTTTTTTGAAATGATTTTGGTTTTGATATCAAGAAAATACTAACTTTACATAATAGACTGGGCATGTTCTCTATTTCTGAAAGAGATTTTAGAAAATGAACATTATTTCTTGAGTGTTTTGTAGAAATCAACAGTGAGGTCATCTTGGCTTGAAGTATTCCTTGTGGGAATGCTTTAATTATGAATTCAGGTCCTCTAATTGCTGGATGACTAGTCAGGGTTTCTGCGGCTTCTTGAGTTTGGTAATTTGGGCCTTTCAAGGAATTTACCATTTCATCAAAGTTGTTTGAATTATTGCCATAAAGTTGTTCATAATATTTTTTTATGATGCTGGGCTATGGGTCGATGTTCCTACATTTATCTCTGATACTAGGACTTTGTGTCTTCTCTCTTTTCCTGATCACTCTAGCTAGAGGCTTATCCATTTGATTGAGTTTTCAAAGGTCTAGGTTTTGTCCTATTGATTCTGCTCTATTGTTTTGATTTTCTACTATACTGATTCTGCTTTCAGCTTTATTACTGCCATGTTTCCATTTACTCTCTTCTAAACTTCTTGTTCTTCTTTCTAATTTTTAAGTGTAAGTGGGAAGCTTAGGTCAGTGCCCATATCAAGTGTTTTTATGTAATCAGTTCAAGATACAAATTTCCTTCTAATTTTGATATGTTCATTTTAATTCCATTCTGGGTATTTTTTGCATATTCTTCAGTATCTTGCATAGATGTTCAGTTGCTTCAGTTGTATCCAACTCTTTGCGGCCTTATGAACTGGAGCCCCCCAGGCTCCCCTGTCCGTGGGATTCTCCAGAGTAGGTAGCTGTGTGCTCCTCCAGGGGTCTTCCTGACCCAGGGATTGAACCTGCGTCTCCGGCACTGCAGGTGGATTCTTTACCGCTGAGCCACTGGGGAAGCCCGTACTCCAATATCACTTTAATTGTAGCCTCATAATAAGTTTTAAATCCTGTCTTCAATTTTTTTTTGCAAAATTTTATTAGCTACCTTATGTATTTATTTTAACTAGAAAGTCTAGATCATTTATACTCATTTTGATTATTGATACATATGGATTTATTTCTATCCTATTATTTAGGTTTTCTGTTTCTATGTTTTTAGAGCCTTGTGTTGAATTAGCTTTTTTCTCATTCTATTTTTATCTTTGCTAATTGGAAGTTACGCTATTTATTTTTATCATTTATATTTGCACCAGGTAGAAATTGTAGCATGTGAACCTAGCAAAGCCAAAAGGTGATCAGTATTTTTAATCATGTCTCAAACTACTTATTCCTTTAGAGCACTTCAGCCATCTATGATCGCTCAGACAGATCCATTACTGCTATTGGATGTTTTTGTTCTATCTTGTTTTGTTTTTGTGATTCCTCCAAACTGAGCATTACATTTATAAGATCAGTGTTTAGCTTTACCTTATGTTTTCCATTTTTGTACATGTCATTTCTTTATGTGTCTGCAGTTCTTTGCTGTGGAGAGCAGTTTGCATCTTTCTAAAGTACACTGTATATTAGGTGATACATCTTTCTGGTGATACATCAAATGAAGTGACTTTTGACGGTCAAGTCTCCCAGGTGTGTTTGGGAGCTGACAAGGTGAAAATTCTAAAAACACCTTCATTTCACTGTGTTCTTGAAAGAAGACTTTGCAGTGTAAAATTCTGTGCTACAATGATTTCCTCTCGACCCTTTGAAAATGCCATCTCAGTGCCTTAGTGTTTGGCGGTTGCATGGAGAAGGCGGTGGAAGTCCGGTCGTCATAGCTGCATAGCTTTCCTTTGAGCTGTTTTTAAGGCTTTTTCTTTTTGTCCGATGTTACGCTTCACTATGATGTTTCTGGGTGTGGGTTTCTCTTGGGGTTTTGTGCTTCATGAACCGGAGGGTTCCTGTCATAGTTCTGGAGATTTCTCAGTCATTTCTTTCTTTCTTTCTTTTTTGAAGAATGTCTGCCACTACTACATGAGTAAGCACATTTTTGGGTAGGGGGGCGGGTTGGGGAAGGAGGGGAGTGGGCGGGCCACTTCTATTGGTCTCTCATTTATCTATTTTCATCCATCTTTGTTGATAAATTTTATTAGCTACCTTATGTATTTATTTTAACTAGAAAGTCTAGATCATTTATACTCATTTTGATTATTGATACATATGGATTTATTTCTATCCTATTATTTAGGTTTTCTGTTTCTATGTTTTTAGAGCCTTGTGTTGAATTAGCTTTTTTCTCATTCTATTTTTATCTTTGCTAATTGGAAGTTACGCTATTTATTTTTATCATTTATATTTGCACCAGGTAGAAATTGTAGCATGTGAACCTAGCAAAGCCAAAAGGTGATCAGTATTTTTAATCATGTCTCAAACTACTTATTCCTTTAGAGCACTTCAGCCATCTATGATCGCTCAGACAGATCCATTACTGCTATTGGATGTTTTTGTTCTATCTTGTTTTGTTTTTGTGATTCCTCCAAACTGAGCATTACATTTATAAGATCAGTGTTTAGCTTTACCTTATGTTTTCCATTTTTGTACATGTCATTTCTTTATGTGTCTGCAGTTCTTTGCTGTGGAGAGCAGTTTGCATCTTTCTAAAGTACACTGTATATTAGGTGATACATCTTTCTGGTGATACATCAAATGAAGTGACTTTTGACGGTCAAGTCTCCCAGGTGTGTTTGGGAGCTGACAAGGTGAAAATTCTAAAAACACCTTCATTTCACTGTGTTCTTGAAAGAAGACTTTGCAGTGTAAAATTCTGTGCTACAATGATTTCCTCTCGACCCTTTGAAAATGCCATCTCAGTGCCTTAGTGTTTGGCGGTTGCATGGAGAAGGCGGTGGAAGTCCGGTCGTCATAGCTGCATAGCTTTCCTTTGAGCTGTTTTTAAGGCTTTTTCTTTTTGTCCGATGTTACGCTTCACTATGATGTTTCTGGGTGTGGGTTTCTCTTGGGGTTTTGTGCTTCATGAACCGGAGGGTTCCTGTCATAGTTCTGGAGATTTCTCAGTCATTTCTTTCTTTCTTTCTTTTTTGAAGAATGTCTGCCACTACTACATGAGTAAGCACATTTTTGGGTAGGGGGGCGGGTTGGGGAAGGAGGGGAGTGGGCGGGCCACTTCTATTGGTCTCTCATTTATCTATTTTCATCCATCTTTGTTCTTTGGCCCGTGTGGGCCTCCCATCGCAGTGGCCTCTGTTGTCGCAGATCACCGACTGTGGGCACGTGCACTCCAGAGCTCCAGCTCGGTAACTGGACACATTGGTCCAGCCGCCCCACAGCACATGGGATCTTCTCAGGCCAGGGATCGAACTGGTACCCCTTGCACTGCAAGGCGGTGTCTTTACCCACTGGACCACCAGGGAAGCGCTCCCAGTCATTTCTTGATTTCCTCTCTTTCACGTCTGTTTTCTTCTTTCAGTTTTGACCAGATGTGCTTCCTGCTGTCTTACTCTGTCCTCCATCCTCCTGGCCTGTCTTTCACGCTTTCTATTTGGTGGACTCTCTACAACACCTTCAGTAAACATGTTTAGGTTTGTAGTCTGTGTCACTCGTTCCACTTCCAGTTATGCTACGCTCACCGGAGCCTTAAATGCCAATTGCTGTATTCTTTGGTTTTAGGAGCACTTCCTAGTTTCTTTGAAGTCATTCTAAGTTTTGTAGTCTCTTGTCATTCATAATTTTCGTTAGCTCTTTCCTTCCTTCCTACTATGACTCTATGTCCTGTAAGTGGCGTTTCGAGTATCCAGAGTGTCTGTGGGTCTCACACTCTAGTCTAGCTCACCTGCTGACTCTCGCTTATGGGACTTTCCTTGGACATGTTGTGATTTCTGGTTCACATATTAATATATTGTTGTTGTGAGTCTGAGCTCGTGCTCACTGGGACTTGACCTGTGGCGATTCTGAGCCCTAGGCAGAGGACAGTTTCCTCCAGAGACCCCCTTGCTGTCTCATGTGGGCTCACGTGTGGCTGCATGTGCAGCTCCTCGCTGCTCACAGGAGGTACGTGGTGCGTATCTGGCCCTGAGCGTGTGAGTGTGAACGGAGTGTCTATGAGGTGTCTGGTCCCACATTCTTAGGAGCCAGATTCTTGTCTCCTTCACTCTGTTTGTCCTCAAATCCACAACTCTAGATGACCAAAAATCAGCCGTTGTCTTTAGGGCAACTAGATTTGTTTCCTGCTTAAGCTCTGAATCATTACTTTTCTACAAGATGAGCTATACAAATCAAATATGTATTTATATTTGTGTCCAAAGTTTTTAGTTGTTTTGTAGCATAAGGGTTTTTGGCCGTGTATCTATAATGTACCATATTATAGGAAATAAGAGATTCGTGTTCATTTATTTTTTGGTAGTAGAATTTTGCTACATTGGCCACCCATAAAAGTCATTTTAGGATTCTGGAGGAGGCTTTAAAATTAAATCTGTAAATTAAGGGTCATCCTTATAACACTAATTTTCCTGTATTGAATGCCTCTCATTTCCACAAGTAGACTTAAATGATGTATGTAGGTTTTGTTGTTATTGACATTAAGCTTTTCATAACATTGTTACAGATTTTATCAGAGTGATCTGTTTTATGTTATTAATGTTTGTGAACATATGAGATATTCGAATCATGTGGTAATATAAACTTGTAAACTATTAACAAGTTTAGTTAGTTTCCTGATTTGCAATGTGATAAATAATACTTAATGTATGTCCTTTTTGTGTGTAGAGGTTTTCTTATATATAAATATTTTTAGTTTACTTTTTCCAGAGTTATGTTGTTTACAGCTATACATAAACCCACATCAGTCACAGGTAACCCTTGACCCTCCCACCTGAGCCCCCCGTCCCAATTCCTCCCCATCCCACCCCTCCAGGTTGTTGTGTAGCCCCCATAGAAGTTCCCTTAGTCTTACAGCATATCCATGATGGTCATCTCTGTTACATATGGTAGTGTAGGTGTCCATGTCACTTTTTTCATACTTCTCATCACTCCTCCCTTCCCCCAGTGACCATACATCTATTCTCTATGTCTGCTTATCCATTGTTGCTCTGCATGTGTATCTATCAGTACCATATTTCTAGATTCCATATACATGTGTTAGTATACTATATTTGTCCTCTTTTTTGACTTGCTTCACTTTGTAAATTAGGTTCTAGATTCATCCACCTCATTAGGACTGAAAGCCATGTTCATGGAGCTAATGCAAAAACTTCATTCTGAAGGTACAGTCCTATTTTCTTAGGGCTTTCTTAAAGAAAGACGTCCGTTTTGAATTCTCAAAATCTTAGGACTAGAATTTGTTTTCCTAGCTTAAGCTCTGAATCATTACTTTTCTACAAGATGAGCTATACAAATCAAATATGTATTTATATTTGTGTCCAAAGTTTTTAGTTGTTTTGTAGCATAAGGGTTTTTGGCCGTGTATCTATAATGTACCATATTATAGGAAATAAGAGATTCGTGTTCATTTATTTTTTGGTAGTAGAATTTTGCTACATTGGCCACCCATAAAAGTCATTTTAGGATTCTGGAGGAGGCTTTAAAATTAAATCTGTAAATTAAGGGTCATCCTTATAACACTAATTTTCCTGTATTGAATGCCTCTCATTTCCACAAGTAGACTTAAATGATGTATGTAGGTTTTGTTGTTATTGACATTAAGCTTTTCATAACATTGTTACAGATTTTATCAGAGTGATCTGTTTTATGTTATTAATGTTTGTGAACATATGAGATATTCGAATCATGTGGTAATATAAACTTGTAAACTATTAACAAGTTTAGTTAGTTTCCTGATTTGCAATGTGATAAATAATACTTAATGTATGTCCTTTTTGTGTGTAGAGGTTTTCTTATATATAAATATTTTTAGTTTACTTTTTCCAGAGTTATGTTGTTTACAGCTATACATAAACCCACATCAGTCACAGGTAACCCTTGACCCTCCCACCTGAGCCCCCCGTCCCAATTCCTCCCCATCCCACCCCTCCAGGTTGTTGTGTAGCCCCCATAGAAGTTCCCTTAGTCTTACAGCATATCCATGATGGTCATCTCTGTTACATATGGTAGTGTAGGTGTCCATGTCACTTTTTTCATACTTCTCATCACTCCTCCCTTCCCCCAGTGACCATACATCTATTCTCTATGTCTGCTTATCCATTGTTGCTCTGCATGTGTATCTATCAGTACCATATTTCTAGATTCCATATACATGTGTTAGTATACTATATTTGTCCTCTTTTTTGACTTGCTTCACTTTGTAAATTAGGTTCTAGATTCATCCACCTCATTAGGACTGAAAGCCATGTTCATGGAGCTAATGCAAAAACTTCATTCTGAAGGTACAGTCCTATTTTCTTAGGGCTTTCTTAAAGAAAGACGTCCGTTGATCTCAAATCTGAAGCCCAAAGCAGGCGTGTATCTTCAACTTTGACTAGACTAAAATATCACTGATCATGGCAGGCTCAGCTCCGTGGTTGCCAGTGTGCTTTCTGCTCTTCTCCCAAGCATTGATCCAGTCAGCACATGAGCGCCGAGTCCAGGATTAGCAGAGAAAGGATTGGAAATGGATTTTTAACATGCCGTAATTGGATGTGAATCGTTAATTACATTATAAAACTTCAAGCACAAAAACTGGTCTCTGCAGCTGAGTTGAATTAGGCCTCAACCAAAAGAAATTAGACTGCAAGTCAAAAGCCCAGTGAAGCCCAGCGTGCTGAGTCTGCTAGAGCACACTTCACTTGGGTGTCACCTGCCAAGCAGGAAATGCTCTTAGTTTAAGACCATGTGACTTCCAGCTGTCCTGGCCTTGTGCACAACCTGCCGGCCACATGCCTATCAACGTGGTGAGCAGTCTTGCTTTTTAAAAGATTTAATAACAACTTCATCGGGGTATAAACCATTTAACTGTCCTGCATTGTTTTGCTTCAGTCAGCACTATCTTTCAGACAGTAATTGTAAAATGTGTTTAATTTCTGCACGTTGCTTGTTGTTACACACTGTTCAGCAAGCGCCTAATATAGCAGGTGCAAGAAAGTTAAAATTAAGAGTTTCCCCAACCATTTTCACTCCTTAACTCCTTTTCCGACAGAGAAACTTCCCTGTAAAATTTGGATTAACTTTTCCTGCAAAGAAAGGCACACCCCCACCCCCTTCTAATCTCAGACAAAGTCGAGCATCTTGTTCTCCCCAGTGACACATCAGGCTTTGCTGTCTGATCTGCGTGGCCTGGAAAGCTGATGTGCTGCTTTTTTTCCCCCTGAAAATTGCCCTCACATGGCTAGTCTGGTGGTCATGTCCAAAATGGAAAATGTGTAATTTCAAATGCAGGGGAAGCCATAGCAACGACCCCTAGCTATTTAGGAAGTAAATGATTTCAGTCAAAGTGTAATTGAGCTCTTTGCTTCTCTGTCTCCCATCTTCTGTCCACCTGGCTTTTGTCTAATTTTCTATCCATCGGTACTTCTGCTCAGATAGCATGCAGAGAGAGAATGAGAAGGTAAAATTGATCATGTTTGCCACTTTTAGTTTGTAAAAGTTTTGGAGAAGAAAAAGGCATGAACTGATGTCCATAGTGAAATAGTTAAAATGGGAGCCGTGCATTGCTAGTCTCCATCTCCAAGGGGCTGGGCTGGGATGCAGCAACCCAGCATCGCCCTCCCGCCTCATCCCTTTCTGCTATGTGGGTGTTCAGCCCCTGATGATGACAGCCCAGTTAAGACAAACAAGATTCCAACACCCTCCTGAATGGAGTGAATGATTTAGAAAACCAAAGGGTCAGAAGAGTGCAGAAGTGGCTTGCTATTCAGGACTTAAACCTAGCCTCAAGTTTTCCTTTCCTTGAGGCCATTGAAATTGATAGAACCGAGACTCCTCTAAAATAACCTTTTCTGTTGTTATTTCTAAGAGTGAGGACTTACTCTCAGATTTAAGGCATTTATTCTCTGTCCCCAACCCCTCAACTTGCCCAGTCTGTGGGGTAAGTAGCCACGTCTCTTTGTTCAGATCATACCCCCAACTCAGAATAGGATGCCTGACTGGAGGACGTATGTAAGAAATTCTTGTGAATTATGAAGTTAATGTTCACCACTAACAAACTGTCAAGATTTCCCTGATGCTGCTTTTGGGTGAGCATTCTGTATCTCTTCCTTATCTCCTATTATCTGGTAGGCAAGTGCGTCTTCAGGATATTACCAGGCTGTTGGTGAGCTAAAAGCTCATGAAAACGAGCCATCGGTTCAATGACTATGTGTCACTTGACAGCCATTTATTGAGTGTGTCAGGTGTTGCCTGGGCACTGCAGTGGGCAAAGCAAGGCCGCTGCTCTCCTGGACCTTACTGCTGAGTGACTAAGAGTGTGGATGGCATATAGAAGCATCAACATGAGACGTTCCAGGCAGGGCGAGAGCTTGTGCACAGCACTGGAACTGGGCGATTGTGATTGAGTTTACTACCTGTGGGCTTCCTAGAGAGGTTGGGACGGTGTCTCTGAGTGAGTGGCATTTCAGCCAAGATCTTGTTGGTAAGAATCCCCCTTGTGAAGGTGGGAAGGATGAGCATTTTTAGATGAAAAGAACGATGATGAGAAACCCTTGATGTGATCAAGAGCAGAGTTGGTACATTCAAGGGACGAGACTAAACCAGAAGGGCTGGAGTAGGGGTGAGAGAGCAAAGGATAGAGGTCAGGGGAGGGGTCATATGAGCTCAGGGAGGGGGGAAGGTCATGTGGGGGGAGTCTGAGCTTTTTTGGGGGTGCATTGGAAGGCCATGGGAGGGATTTAAGCAGGGGATTGTCATGATTTGACTCATGATTCCTCAAGATCTCAGGTGAAAGTAGGAATGTAGGCAGGTGAATGCGGAGCAGGAGAGCCCCCCTGGTGAGCGGTGTGAGTGGAGGAGAAGCGAGCACGGTTCCAGTAGCTTCTCGGTGGACGGACCTGACTAAACTTGCGGGTGGATTCCCTGTGGAGCAGAGAGAAGGAGGGACTCAAGGAAAGTCTAGATTGGGGCATAAATAAGATACTGAATGGGCTTCCCAGCTGGCTCAATGGTCAGGAATGTGCCCTGCCGTCGTAGGAGACGCTGGTTCGACCCCTGGGTCTGGGAGATCCCCTGGAGTACGAAATGGCAACCTGCTCCAGTTTTCTCGCCTGTAAACTTTTGTGGATGTAGGAGCCTGGTGGGCTACAGTCCAGGGGGTTGCGGAGAATGACTGAGCACATACGCAAAGACACTGGCTGAGCAGCCAGGATGCTTAGCTCAAGTCCTGTTTAATCATTTTCAAGTGTATGGAATGGCGAGTAGACACCTTACATTTACCAAGTCCCCAAAAGAAACCTCCACTGCCAGGCAGGCCGGATGTGTCTGTGAGTTGCAAGCCCTGGACCAGCTTGGGCACAACGCTTTGGCTGTGCTTAAAGTTGCGGGTGAGCTCAGCAATGAGGAGGTGAAACAACGAAATGCTTCTAGATGGACCCTAGAGATGCTAACAAGGCGAGAAGACGAGCAGGCACAGCCCGCTTAGAGCCGCGGCGCTGATGGGAGACAAGCAGGCAGAGGCCCCTTTTCCAGGCTGCTGCTTCGTCCGGTTTTGAGTTTGGCCCCCGGTGCTGTTGGTGGTCTGAATGTTGTTAATATTTTTACCACCACGTTTTCTTTAACCATGTAAGTTAAAAAGGATGTTGCTGTTTTTAACTCTGATTTTTTTTTATATATCCAAGTGGCACCTTTAAAATCCTTACCATATATAATTGCAAGTGAATCATGAAAGTCATTAGGAATATAAAATTCCCTTTCTTTTTTTAGTAATTTTCTTTACAGTAATCTTTTTCTGGACAATAGGTTCTATTTTGAACCATAACATATGGCCATTCTTTAGTCTACTAACTCAAAAAACCTTTTGAGTATCCTGGTCATCAAAGAAAAGAAGAGGGATATATTTTTCAATGGATTAAAAAACAAACGCATTACTTACACTGTGCTCATATAATAAACTGAGCAGGATTTCAGATCAGCCCACACCTAATCCTATATAATAAGTAACCTTATCTGCTATTATAATCAACGAGGATTGGGCTGTGAATCTCTCTGGTTCCTTTTGTTTGTGTTTTTACAATCCCAAATAGAAACAATACATATGTTTTCCGTCACCACATTTCATTTTTAGAAAATCTGGAAAATGAAGTGCCTGCATTTCAGCCACATGACTCCCATTAGCCTTAATGGGAGAAAGGCCTCAGCCTCCTCGAGGAACCATCCCAGGTCTGTGAAAACAAAGGCCAGTGGCCACGGCGAGGACTGTCTGCGGCCCTGTCCCTGGGGGCAGATCGACCCGAGTCCGAGCCCCCTCGGGGTGCGTGGGGATGAACGGTCTCCTGGGAGCTCAGCACCCAGAGATGTCTCCTCTGGCCCACCTGACACCCGCCCGCTCTGGGCAGGGGTGGGGTCTGCTGTGCTTGTGATTGGACCCCTTCCCACTTCACTGTCTCCCCAGCTCTGGAGTCTAGCTGTGTGACCCTAGAGCTCGAGACTGGACCTTGCTAAGAGACGGTTTCTGGGCGGAGTTGGCTTTGTTCGCTGCTCCCAGGGGCCTGGTGCTGGCCAGAGGTTTGGCCTGGATCTCATTGTGGTCTCGCCCCTCCTCCCCGACCCGGTGCAGCTCTCTACATCTCTTTAAATCTGACTGAAGTGATCAGGGCATCTTTGGAGGTGAGAAGGGTCAAAGGGAACATGCAGAAGAGGCAGGGGCGAGTGTCCCCCCTTCAGACTCATTTTTGCATATGAAGTTCCCCCGAGCAGAGCGCCTCTGGTCTCCCTGTGGGGGGCTCCACATCCTTCTCTCTTTTGCGCCCCAGCAGAAAAGCCCCTGCACAACACAAGGAGGGGCCCTGGTGCAGTCAAGGGACAGACCACGGTCACTGGGGCTCGGGGACAGCGCCCCCTCCCCAGAGCTCCCACAGGGCTAGGAGGATGGCTGGGTTTGTCTCTCTCAAAGTCCAGCTCTCATCCCATCGTATAAGATGGTCTTTAAACCTAAACAGCATTGGCCTTCCCTAACCTTTAGCCCATAACTTGGCAAAATGGACAGGAAATAGACTTGGAGCATACGCGTGGGTCATGGGTCAAAGACCAAACAGACTGTCTTCCTGCCTCTCTATGCCTCCCTTGTGTGCATAGTTTTTTCCAAATTTGAAAGGACAGAGTCTATTTGTATGCCTTAAGGATTATATCTTTAGGGCTGTGCCTTAGATATGGGCCACTTTGCTGCTGCTGCTGCTGCTTAGCCACTTCATTCATGTCCGGCTCTGTGTGACCCCGTGAACTAAAGCCTGCCAGGCTCCTCTGTCCGTGGGATTCTCCAGGCGAGAATACCCGAGTGGGTTGCCATGCCCTTCTCCAGGGGATCTTCCCCACCCGGGGATGGAACCTGGGTCTCCTGCATTGCAGACGGACTCTTTACCATCTGAGCCCCCAGGGAAGCCCCGGAGGAGAGCGGGAACTGGGTAGAACCAGAGGGTGTGAAATGTGGCTACCTATCTTCCTAAGAGAAGTTTTGGACAGCCTAGCTGGGGGTGTTTTGAGGTTTTAAAAGCCCAGTGAAAACCAGGCCACTATTTATTTCCTTCCTGCTTGGAAATCAAGAGTAAATCATCAAGAGGGAGGGGACGTGTATACCTATGGTTGATTGGTGTTGACATTTGGCAGATAACAACAAAATTCTGTAGAACAATCATCCTTCAGCTTAAAAAAAGGCAATAAATAGATTCTTTAAAAAAAAGAATAAATCAGAGATTTTGACCCCAAAGAAAGGCAGGAGAGGGTCGGTAAGAGGAAAAAAAGTGCACGTCACACCACTATTCTGTGTGACTCACTCCCAGAGGTGCCATTTTATATAAAAGATCCTCAGCTGTGTTAGCTGAGCATTTAAAAATGTCACAGGAGAGGTCTTTCCTCTTCTAGCCCGGGTGAGAAAGCCCGAAAGACAGACACACACGAGCTTCCCTCTCTCCGGGCCTGTGTGGGAGAGGTCGGCGCAGAAGGACTGTCCTTTGTGAGTTGCTGTCTCCACTTTGCTCCGAAATGACGACTTTTCAGCACAGTGATGCCGAGTTCAGGTGCACAAAGCAGCCCTGCCTCTCTTTAGGCTGCCAGGGAAATGCTTCAAGTAGACACAGATACTCACCATAGCATTTCAGACACAGCTGAGCATCTTTCCATTTCTTCCTTACCTAAGTGGCCTCCTAGGGCAACCCCATAAACTATGTTCTGTTCCTTATGATGAGAAGTAAATGTGTGAAAGTCCTCGTGAAATGGAAGGGATCAGAAAGTGAGTGCTTTGAGGGCGTTGCCACCCGGGTTTTTTTCACTGGGAGACGATGGTCTTTTGGGGAGGGGGTGTGGGTCATGAAAGGACCTGAAGCAGGCGAGCCTTGTCGCCTTGGGAGACGGAGGCAGAGAAAGCCAGTGGGCCTCAGGGCCTCATCCTCTGCGTGTCAACCATGGCCCGGCCGGCCAGGCTCTCTTTGCTGCTTGATTTATTCTTCGTTACTGTTTTCACATGGCTTGTGCTTTTCTGCAGAGGCCTTGGGGGGGGGTGGTAGAACCAGAGGGTGTGAAATGTGGCTACCTATCTTCCTAAGAGAAGTTTTGGACAGCCTAGCTGGGGGTGTTTTGAGGTTTTAAAAGCCCAGTGAAAACCAGGCCACTATTTATTTCCTTCCTGCTTGGAAATCAAGAGTAAATCATCAAGAGGGAGGGGACGTGTATACCTATGGTTGATTGGTGTTGACATTTGGCAGATAACAACAAAATTCTGTAGAACAATCATCCTTCAGCTTAAAAAAAGGCAATAAATAGATTCTTTAAAAAAAAGAATAAATCAGAGATTTTGACCCCAAAGAAAGGCAGGAGAGGGTCGGTAAGAGGAAAAAAAGTGCACGTCACACCACTATTCTGTGTGACTCACTCCCAGAGGTGCCATTTTATATAAAAGATCCTCAGCTGTGTTAGCTGAGCATTTAAAAATGTCACAGGAGAGGTCTTTCCTCTTCTAGCCCGGGTGAGAAAGCCCGAAAGACAGACACACACGAGCTTCCCTCTCTCCGGGCCTGTGTGGGAGAGGTCGGCGCAGAAGGACTGTCCTTTGTGAGTTGCTGTCTCCACTTTGCTCCGAAATGACGACTTTTCAGCACAGTGATGCCGAGTTCAGGTGCACAAAGCAGCCCTGCCTCTCTTTAGGCTGCCAGGGAAATGCTTCAAGTAGACACAGATACTCACCATAGCATTTCAGACACAGCTGAGCATCTTTCCATTTCTTCCTTACCTAAGTGGCCTCCTAGGGCAACCCCATAAACTATGTTCTGTTCCTTATGATGAGAAGTAAATGTGTGAAAGTCCTCGTGAAATGGAAGGGATCAGAAAGTGAGTGCTTTCGAGGGCGTTGCCACCGGTTTATTTCACTGGGAGACGATGGTCTTTTGGGGAGGGGGTGTGGGTCATGAAAGGACCTGAAGCAGGCGAGCCTTGTCGCCTTGGGAGACGGAGGCAGAGAAAGCCAGTGGGCCTCAGGGCCTCATCCTCTGCGTGTCAACCATGGCCCGGCCGGCCAGGCTCTCTTTGCTGCTTGATTTATTCTTCGTTACTGTTTTCACATGGCTTGTGCTTTTCTGCAGAGGCCTTGGGGAGTCTCTCCAATTGTGATTTTCAAAAATAGTTCTTCAAAGGGTGCAGCGTTCTTAGAAAAAGATGCACTCAGGGCCACATGTTTCCAGCTGAGTTTGGGTTGACATGATTGAGGTTTGCAAAAAGCGTCTGAGAAAACCAGAAAAATGCCGTCAGCCAGACACGAAAATGCTTCCAGCAGGTTCCCATAGTGCTGAGGAGGAGAACCCAGAGCCTTTTCCATGGGAATCCCGCAGCCCCGGAATTCACTTCCTGTTCTGACATGGAACCCTCAGAAGTATTTATATCTTTTCCAAATGGGGTTTGCAGATCCTGGGATGGAAACCAGGGTCTGGCTGGGGTTGCAAGGAGGAACCGCCTGACCTGTGATGGCAGGAAGTGGAGGGATTGTGAGTAGGGAAGCCTGTCTCCTTCCTGGCCCCAGCCCCGCAAAGCACCGAAGCAGGGATTCCTTACAGCCAGAGTCCTGAAGCCACGCGTGGAAACTGACCGTGTACAGGAGGCCACGCTGGGAAAGGGAATTCTGAGATCAGAGCCCTCAACAGTGTTATAAAATCCCTAATTTTATAACTCTCTCTTTAGGCCCGGACTTTGATCATTTTAAGCACTTCAAATTGGCTCTTTAATTTTGTTCGTTTCCTTCACAACTCAGCACAGAATCAACCAGTTTCTGGCTCATGTCCAGTGACCGCTGAGTGAAGGTCAAAGATTTGCTGCTTCTAACACCGGATGATTTCCATCTTCATCTTAATTATATTAAATGAGTCCCAAGCAGTTACATATGCCCATTTTCTACTCACTTTTATAAAGAAAGGGGAAATGCAGGATACATTCAACGGATTGCCAGAGAACGAGCCGTCCAGACAGTAGTGACAGCTGTGCTGGGGCTGGAGGCCGTGAGGTGAGGTGCCAACGTCCAGCCTCCAAGCGCAGGAGCCCTCGTGGGCAGGGGCGCCCGTGGGCGGGCCGTGCGGGGTGACAGCAGGCCAGTCCGAG
Organism: Tragulus kanchil; assembly: GCA_022376925.1. Classification (NCBI taxonomy): domain Eukaryota; kingdom Metazoa; phylum Chordata; class Mammalia; order Artiodactyla; family Tragulidae; genus Tragulus; species Tragulus kanchil. The sequence continues at coordinate 173,322,422 of JAIOJX010000005.1, read as the reverse complement.
GGCTCGGGCCTTCATCTGGCCTTCATCCACCCTGATGAACCCCCAGCCGCTGCTGTGGCTGGAGGCCTCCCTGAACTGCCTGGTATCCTTGCAGATACTAGCACGTTTGTGTTCTGCCGCCCTGGCTTTCCGAGCGCCTTTTCTCTATCGCCTTTATAGGCTCTTTAAGTAGAAGGCTGCTGGGCTTTGTCTTCAGTCAGCTCCGCACAGCAGGGGCATCCAGTGCTGGGTTCTTGGGCTTCTCTGGACGAGGGCAGCACCCTTGGCTCAGCGCCAGCATCGGCTTGGCTGCTCGGTGGATCCTTACCTGTTTGGCGGCTCCCCGTCTGGTCTGTCCAGGTGACTGTTGGTGCTGTGGGGGGACTGCTGTTCCCCAGGGGCCCGGGCCTGAGTCCTTAGACCTGTGTCTTTTGCCCTTGGCCTCCTTGTCGGCAGAGGACCTGAGCAAACCTGCTAATGGTCCGGGCAAGGTCTCGGATTATCCTGTGAGCCCACTAGAGAGGATTCCTCGTGCAGGCATTTCTGGGCTGAAAGGTAAGTGCACCTGCGATTCTGTTGGACATCCCCAACGTTCCCTGCCTTTCAAGCCGCGCTGAGACGCCTTTTCTTTTAATAAGTAAGTTAAGTCCATTTGTATTCATGGAGTGACTGATGTTTGGTGCCAGCTTTGCCATAAATTTATAATATTTTGGTTATATTTGCTATATGTCTTCATCTTGAAGATATGTATTCATTGCTTTTGTTTATAATTTTTCCCTAGTTTTTATTAATAAGGTGTGAATCTTTGTTCTGGTGGTTACATTTGTACTTGTACTTTTAAAAATTGTGTAATTTACGGTGTTGTAGTTTCAAGCATAAAGTGATTCAGTTATATATATATATATACTCTTCAGTTATGTGTAGTTACATATATATATTCTTTTAAAAATTCTTTTCCATGATAGGTAATTACAAGATATTGAACATAGTTCCCTGTACTATAAAGTAGGTATTCAGTAATGTGTATCTGTTCATCCCAAGCTCCTAATTTATCTCTCCCTTTGTACCTTTTTGAATGTCCTTAGTCCCTAGTCTGATGGTCTCTGAAGGGATAAGAGAGGCTGGGAAACCAGAAGGCTGGTCTGGGAGTCTTTACAGCTATTCTTCCACATTTTGTGGGTGCATGGCAAGACCATACATGCCTCCAGTCTGAGAGTCTTCCATGGCCAGTGAACCTGAGCAATTGGAGGGCTTGGGAGAGGAACCCCTGGTGGGCCAGCGCAGACAGTCTGTGCCCTTCCTCCCCGCCTCCAGAGTCACGGAAGCAGAGGGCCCGGTGTGGCGTCCTAAGCCTGGGTGACGAGCAAAGCCCCCGGGGCTGGCTCCGGGCGTGTCCTTGGTGCTGCGCCCACCTGGGAAGGGACTCCAGGGCCTCGTCCGATTCCGTAGCTCAGGAGTGAGGGCTGAGGCCCTGTCTACCAAGGTCCCAGGTGTGGTGAGTGCTGGCGCTCATGGGCCACAGTTTCAGTAGCCAGGTTCTGAGTCACTACAACTTTTGTTCTTTGTTTCTTTACTGTAATGTTACCTAACTTAGTTCCCAGTAGAACCACCACCCGGGAGCTCCAGGCTCCGCTTCGTGTCTGAAAGTGAAAGTCGCTCAGTTGTGTCCAACTCTTTGAGACCCCGTGGACGGACCATGGAATTCTTCAGGCTAGAGTCCCGGAGTGGGTAACTGTTCCCTTCTCCAGGGGATCTTCCCCACCCAGGGGCTGAACCGGGGTCTCCCGCACTGCAGGCGGCTTCTCTACCACCTGGGCTGCCAGGGCAGTTGCTGCCACTAATTGGGCTGGTCCACACCCACACCTTGATAGGTGGGGTCCAAAATGATGACTCGTGTTTAGTTTTGAGTAACAACACATCCAAAATGTGGTGGCTTGCACGTGGAAGGGTTTATATTTGTTGGAAAAGAAATCCAGGGATGAGAAGGTCCAGGACAGGTACAGGGGGTCCACCATGCCCTCAGGAGCTCAAGCCTTGGCCTTGCTGCTTCTCTTGCCTGCAGGTGTGATCCTCATTATGATGCTTGTAGAATGGCTGCCACGATTCCAGCCATCATGTCCACATCCGCAGTGAATAGCAGCTGAACATCCCTCTTGAGACTCTCTCAGGAGTCCTTAGTCCCTAGTCTGATGGTCTCTGAAGGGATAAGAGAGGCTGGGAAACCAGAAGGCTGGTCTGGGAGTCTTTACAGCTATTCTTCCACATTTTGTGGGTGCATGGCAAGACCATACATGCCTCCAGTCTGAGAGTCTTCCATGGCCAGTGAACCTGAGCAATTGGAGGGCTTGGGAGAGGAACCCCTGGTGGGCCAGCGCAGACAGTCTGTGCCCTTCCTCCCCGCCTCCAGAGTCACGGAAGCAGAGGGCCCGGTGTGGCGTCCTAAGCCTGGGTGACGAGCAAAGCCCCCCGGGCTGGCCCCGGCGGTGTCTTGGTGCTGCGCCCACCTGGGAAGGGACTCCAGGGCCTCGTCCGATTCCGTAGCTCAGGAGTGAGGGCTGAGGCCCTGTCTACCAAGGTCCCAGGTGTGGTGAGTGCTGGCGCTCATGGGCCACAGTTTCAGTAGCCAGGTTCTGAGTCACTACAACTTTTGTTCTTTGTTTCTTTACTGTAATGTTACCTAACTTAGTTCCCAGTAGAACCACCACCCGGGAGCTCCAGGCTCCGCTTCGTGTCTGAAAGTGAAAGTCGCTCAGTTGTGTCCAACTCTTTGAGACCCCGTGGACGGACCATGGAATTCTTCAGGCTAGAGTCCCGGAGTGGGTAACTGTTCCCTTCTCCAGGGGATCTTCCCCACCCAGGGGCTGAACCGGGGTCTCCCGCACTGCAGGCGGCTTCTCTACCACCTGGGCTGCCAGGGCAGTTGCTGCCACTAATTGGGCTGGTCCACACCCACACCTTGATAGGTGGGGTCCAAAATGATGACTCGTGTTTAGTTTTGAGTAACAACACATCCAAAATGTGGTGGCTTGCACGTGGAAGGGTTTATATTTGTTGGAAAAGAAATCCAGGGATGAGAAGGTCCAGGACAGGTACAGGGGGTCCACCATGCCCTCAGGAGCTCAAGCCTTGGCCTTGCTGCTTCTCTTGCCTGCAGGTGTGATCCTCATTATGATGCTTGTAGAATGGCTGCCACGATTCCAGCCATCATGTCCACATCCGCAGTGAATAGCAGCTGAACATCCCCTCTTGAGACTCTCTCAGGAGTTCTCCCAAAGGACTTCTGCTTATGTCTCGCCGGCCAAGGCAGTAGCCTACCACAGCAAAAGGTGGATTTTTACTGGGCCCATTATCACCTTGAACAAAACAAGGATTCTTTGAGAATGGTTATTGCGTAGACAACCAGCTGAGTCTACCAGAGATGGTGGGGACCTGAGGTCTTTAGTGATGATGATAAAGACGTGGAGAGAGCAGCATTCTATGAAGTGAAAGACCTGTTGGATGTCGTCAGAGGGAGAGGTTTTAACTTCCTGGTTCAGAGGAGAAGCAGCCCTGGGCTATGGGCACGTTTCAGGTGTGGAATGTGTGGAGGAGTGGGGACTGGAGGCGGCGTGTTTGGCTGTGGGAGGGAAGGCGATGTCGGCGGGGATAGGAGGGGAGGCAGTGTAATGGGTTGGGAGGGAGATGGAGTGGAAGTGAGTGGTTGTTGGTTGTAGGAGGGGCTGGAGCGAACTGTCCTTGACACGAGATCAGGAATTGCGTTGTTTTCCTGATCCCACATCAGTACCTGGTACATAGCAGGTGGATAGTTATTGAAGATAAGGAGGTCAAGCAGTTTCTTTGAAAGAGCAGGTAGCAGGGTAAAAGTCTGACCTGGCGCCCCCTCATCCTCACCATGAACACGCACCCCCGCCGCACGCAGGTCTGAGCCGGCATTTTACTCTGTAGGAGGCTTCACCAAGATCCTTCTCAGCTGCTCCCAAATCAAACACCTAGACCATCGGTTTTATTTTTAAATCAGCTTTTACTGTGCAGCATTACCTGCTTGATAATGCTCAGAGCACCCAGGAGAAGTAAGAGGAGGGAGAGAGAAACGCCTGCCAGAATTATCAAGCAAAATGGAAAGGTGGCCATCAGTAGCGACGCATCCTCACAAGCAACAGTGGGTTGATGAGCCCGTGCTCTTATGCACCACTGCTACGGCAGAGGGTGATCTTATCTAGGGATAAGCTACATCCAAAATAGAAATGGGGGTACAGGGGGTCCACCATGCCCTCAGGAGCTCAAGCCTTGGCCTTGCTGCTTCTCTTGCCTGCAGGTGTGATCCTCATTATGATGCTTGTAGAATGGCTGCCACGATTCCAGCCATCATGTCCACATCCGCAGTGAATAGCAGCTGAACATCCCCTCTTGAGACTCTCTCAGGAGTTCTCCCAAAGGACTTCTGCTTATGTCTCGCCGGCCAAGGCAGTAGCCTACCACAGCAAAAGGTGGATTTTTACTGGGCCCATTATCACCTTGAACAAAACAAGGATTCTTTGAGAATGGTTATTGCGTAGACAACCAGCTGAGTCTACCAGAGATGGTGGGGACCTGAGGTCTTTAGTGATGATGATAAAGACGTGGAGAGAGCAGCATTCTATGAAGTGAAAGACCTGTTGGATGTCGTCAGAGGGAGAGGTTTTAACTTCCTGGTTCAGAGGAGAAGCAGCCCTGGGCTATGGGCACGTTTCAGGTGTGGAATGTGTGGAGGAGTGGGGACTGGAGGCGGCGTGTTTGGCTGTGGGAGGGAAGGCGATGTCGGCGGGGATAGGAGGGGAGGCAGTGTAATGGGTTGGGAGGGAGATGGAGTGGAAGTGAGTGGTTGTTGGTTGTAGGAGGGCTGGAGCGAACTGTCCTTGACACGAGATCAGGAATTGCGTTGTTTTCCTGATCCCACATCAGTACCTGGTACATAGCAGGTGGATAGTTATTGAAGATAAGGAGGTCAAGCAGTTTCTTTGAAAGAGCAGGTAGCAGGGTAAAAGTCTGACCTGGCGCCCCCTCATCCTCACCATGAACACGCACCCCCGCCGCACGCAGGTCTGAGCCGGCATTTTACTCTGTAGGAGGCTTCACCAAGATCCTTCTCAGCTGCTCCCAAATCAAACACCTAGACCATCGGTTTTATTTTTAAATCAGCTTTTACTGTGCAGCATTACCTGCTTGATAATGCTCAGAGCACCCAGGAGAAGTAAGAGGAGGGGGAGAGAGAAACGCCTGCCAGAATTATCAAGCAAAATGGAAAGGTGGCCATCAGTAGCGACGCATCCTCACAAGCAACAGTGGGTTGATGAGCCCGTGCTCTTATGCACCACTGCTACGGCAGAGGGTGATCTTATCTAGGGATAAGCTACATCCAAAATAGAAATGGGGGGTGGGGGCAGTCGTGTGTTATTCTGTGAGAAATGTGCTACACCTCCCCAAGAAAAACATTTTGAACATTTTTGTGAGTGATTATCAGTGACTTTTACTTTTTCTTAAATTTTGACCTCTCTTATTGGTTTATTTATTATTTTCATCCATCTTTATTCTTTGGCCTGCGTGGGCCTCCCATTGCAGTGGCTGTTCTCACTGCAGAGCACCAGCTCTGGGTGCATGTGCTGCAGTGCTTTGGCTCCTAGTTGGACACACCAGTCCAGCTGCTCCACGGCATGTGGGATCTTCCCAGGCCAGGGATCAAACTGGTGCCCCTTGCACTGAAAGGTAGACTATGCACTGGACCACCAGGGAAGCCCACTTTTACTTTTTTAATATTTCAAATTCGACAGTAATTATTACTTTTATAATTCAGAATTTTTTTAAAAAAGGAAATAAACCTTTAAAAAATCACCTCAAATAGTCACTTTTCAAAACTTAAGCAACAAGTTTCGAGAAAAGCTTAAAATGTTCTATTCCTGTGTTTTGAGAATCTAAGTCATGCTTTGGGGTAAAGAATTACGAGAAATTGATAATCTGGGATTCCTTCCTTGGTTTCAGATAGAAAGGTGTGGTCTAATCATTGAAACTTGTCTCTTATCATCTGCAAGAAACTCCAGGTGTCCCTTTTATTAGAAAGCCGGCAGATGTGTGTGTGTATGTGTGTGTAGGTTTTATTTTTGACTTCCAAATATTTTTTCTGTATTTTGAAATTTTTGTTCAATAATCTTGACTCAAGGATTACATCATTGGAAAAATAGCTCTGTTTGGTTACCAGTTACAGAATAATCTACCTTCCTCTTTCCAGTAAATGGCCCTTTACTATACACGAGAGCTGTGTGCAAATTCCACACATGCTGTCTTTGTTTAAGTTGAAATATAAGTAATTTATAATGTGTTAATTTCAGGTGTATACACATGTGTGTGTGTGTATATATATATGTATATATACATGTGTATATATATACATACATATATATATATAATTCTTTTTATTATTAATATATATAATTCTTTTCCCTCATCGATTATCACAAAATATTGAGTAGAGGCTTCCTTGGCAGTCCAGTGGGTAGAGAGTCCACCTTGCAGTGCAAGGGTTATCGGTTCGATCCCTGGCCCAGAAGGATACCACGTGCTGTGGAGTGGGTGGGCTGGTGTGTCCTATTGTTAGCCAGCGCTCTGCAGCACATGTGCCCAGAGCTGGTGCTCTGCAGCGAGAGAGGCCACTGCAGTGGGAAGTCCATATAGGTCAAAGAATAAAGATAGGTGAAAATAAATAAATAAAAAAAACAATAAAAGAGACCAAAATTTTAAAAATATATTTTGAATAGAGTTTCCTGTGGTATAATAGGTCCTTTTGGGTTATATATTTTATATATAGTAGTGTATATCAGTTAATCCCAACTCCTAATTTATACTACTCCCCCTTTCCCCTCTGTTAACCATAAATTCATTTTCTATGTCAGTGGGTCTCTTTTTGTTTTGTAAATAAGTTCATTTGTATCTTTCTTTTAGACTCCACATATAAGCAGTATCATATGATATTTGTCCGACTTACTTAGTATGATCATCTCTAGGCCATACATGTTGCTGCAAATGACATTATTTTATTCTTTCTATGGCTGGTTAGTATCCCACTGTATGTGTATGTCTATGTATGAGTGTTAGGGGTCACAATTTCTTTACCCATTTATGTGTCTGTGGATCCTGAGGTTGCTTCTGTGTCTTGGCTATTTTAAATAGTGTTGTTGTGAACATAGGGAGGTCCATGTATCACTTGGAATTATAGCTCTGTCTGGACAGGCGCCTAGGAGGGGGTTGCAGGATCATATGGTAATTCTATTTTTAGCTTTTTAAGGAACTGCCATATTGGTTTCTACCAAGGCCGGAGCCCACATGCTATCTTGAAACCTGATCCCAGAACAGTTGAAGCAAACATAGTGCCTCTTCTCTGCTTGCCTCCAAATTCATGCTTTGTTTAAGTTGAAATATAAGTAATTTATAATGTGTTAATTTCAGGTGTATACACATGTGTGTGTGTGTATATATATATGTATATATACATGTGTATATATATACATACATATATATATATAATTCTTTTTATTATTAATATATATAATTCTTTTCCCTCATCGATTATCACAAAATATTGAGTAGAGGCTTCCTTGGCAGTCCAGTGGGTAGAGAGTCCACCTTGCAGTGCAAGGGTTATCGGTTCGATCCCTGGCCCAGAAGGATACCACGTGCTGTGGAGTGGGTGGGCTGGTGTGTCCTATTGTTAGCCAGCGCTCTGCAGCACATGTGCCCAGAGCTGGTGCTCTGCAGCGAGAGAGGCCACTGCAGTGGGAAGTCCATATAGGTCAAAGAATAAAGATAGGTGAAAATAAATAAATAAAAAAAACAATAAAAGAGACCAAAATTTTAAAAATATATTTTGAATAGAGTTTCCTGTGGTATAATAGGTCCTTTTGGGTTATATATTTTATATATAGTAGTGTATATCAGTTAATCCCAACTCCTAATTTATACTACTCCCCCTTTCCCCTCTGTTAACCATAAATTCATTTTCTATGTCAGTGGGTCTCTTTTTGTTTTGTAAATAAGTTCATTTGTATCTTTCTTTTAGACTCCACATATAAGCAGTATCATATGATATTTGTCCGACTTACTTAGTATGATCATCTCTAGGCCATACATGTTGCTGCAAATGACATTATTTTATTCTTTCTATGGCTGGTTAGTATCCCACTGTATGTGTATGTCTATGTATGAGTGTTAGGGGTCACAATTTCTTTACCCATTTATGTGTCTGTGGATCCTGAGGTTGCTTCTGTGTCTTGGCTATTTTAAATAGTGTTGTTGTGAACATAGGGAGGTCCATGTATCACTTGGAATTATAGCTCTGTCTGGACAGGCGCCTAGGAGGGGGTTGCAGGATCATATGGTAATTCTATTTTTAGCTTTTTAAGGAACTGCCATATTGGTTTCTACCAAGGCCGGAGCCCACATGCTATCTTGAAACCTGATCCCAGAACAGTTGAAGCAAACATAGTGCCTCTTCTCTGCTTGCCTCCAAATTCAGTGCTCTTCCTGTCCCAGGGCTTGTATATGTTTGTCTTCACACCTTATTGACAACAACATTTCTCAGCACCCTCCTGCAATCTGCTCTGAGTTCCAGAAAGCGAAGGTTCCTTTTGGAGGCCTGAAGCCACTGTCATTACTTTTCCCAAGTCGGTTTTATTTCTCGGTCGTCACCCCTCCCCGATTAGTCTCTTTCTTTAGGGAGAGATGTTTATGCTCGCAGCAGAAGAAACCTGTTTACTGTCTAGGGAGGGCTGGCGTGAACAGGAAGTCTTATTTCCTGACAAGGAAAGGACCCGTTCGTGTGTTTCCGCGGGCCCCGTTGCCTTTGGATGCCCCTCCATCCTTGCCGTCTGACCTTCCCCTGACTTCTTCTCTTTCCTCGTCCTGGAGGCGCCGGCTCCAGCTCTGCTCCAGGCCTGTGGATGGGCTCTGGGACCTGCCTCCCCTCCTGATCCTCTCCTCTTCACTCCCTGCCAGGACTGTTTTTCCCATTTGCTCCTGCCCTACTCTTTCCCCTCTTTCTGACTCCCCACCTGGGATGCAGCAGCTCCACGTAGAAATTTAACAGAAATATGCTGAAATAATTACCGACTGATTTTAAACAGAAGTCTCGGCCAGGCAGGAGACAGGGTCCCACATGGACAGCCCTTTCCACATGAAGAAATCAAGTCTTCATCTGCTGTCAGAAGCTAAAGCCTTGGCCAGTCGAAAAGCAGAGAAAATACCCACCAGCCTCGTCCATTGCAAAAGCTTGTTCTTTGCTTGTTCTGTTGGTTGTTTCTCTATGGGTCGTCAACAACTTCTTTTATTTCATCTTCTGTGTACTATAATTGCAGGTAGTTTGAGGATTTTGAACAGGAGGAAAATCAAGCCAACAACACCTGCTAGAGAAATTGTTCTGAGTGCCCGGGGCTACTGCTTCTCCTTCCCTCTTAACACTTTCTCCATCCACAGATTATGTGTATGGAGTCGAGAATGCCCTGCCTCTCCCCTGAGCAGCAGCCTCCGGCGTCCCTCTGCCAAAAGAGGGGACAGCAAAATCCTGCCCGAAGAGAGGAGGGTCCTCAGTTCACCCCTAGGCGCCATCAGGGTGGCCTCCAAATTCAGTGCTCTTCCTGTCCCAGGGCTTGTATATGTTTGTCTTCACACCTTATTGACAACAACATTTCTCAGCACCCTCCTGCAATCTGCTCTGAGTTCCAGAAAGCGAAGGTTCCTTTTGGAGGCCTGAAGCCACTGTCATTACTTTTCCCAAGTCGGTTTTATTTCTCGGTCGTCACCCCTCCCCGATTAGTCTCTTTCTTTAGGGAGAGATGTTTATGCTCGCAGCAGAAGAAACCTGTTTACTGTCTAGGGAGGGCTGGCGTGAACAGGAAGTCTTATTTCCTGACAAGGAAAGGACCCGTTCGTGTGTTTCCGCGGGCCCCGTTGCCTTTGGATGCCCCTCCATCCTTGCCGTCTGACCTTCCCCTGACTTCTTCTCTTTCCTCGTCCTGGAGGCGCCGGCTCCAGCTCTGCTCCAGGCCTGTGGATGGGCTCTGGGACCTGCCTCCCCTCCTGATCCTCTCCTCTTCACTCCCTGCCAGGACTGTTTTTCCCATTTGCTCCTGCCCTACTCTTTCCCCTCTTTCTGACTCCCCACCTGGGATGCAGCAGCTCCACGTAGAAATTTAACAGAAATATGCTGAAATAATTACCGACTGATTTTAAACAGAAGTCTCGGCCAGGCAGGAGACAGGGTCCCACATGGACAGCCCTTTCCACATGAAGAAATCAAGTCTTCATCTGCTGTCAGAAGCTAAAGCCTTGGCCAGTCGAAAAGCAGAGAAAATACCCACCAGCCTCGTCCATTGCAAAAGCTTGTTCTTTGCTTGTTCTGTTGGTTGTTTCTCTATGGGTCGTCAACAACTTCTTTTATTTCATCTTCTGTGTACTATAATTGCAGGTAGTTTGAGGATTTTGAACAGGAGGAAAATCAAGCCAACAACACCTGCTAGAGAAATTGTTCTGAGTGCCCGGGGCTACTGCTTCTCCTTCCCTCTTAACACTTTCTCCATCCACAGATTATGTGTATGGAGTCGAGAATGCCCTGCCTCTCCCCTGAGCAGCAGCCTCCGGCGTCCCTCTGCCAAAAGAGGGGACAGCAAAATCCTGCCCGAAGAGAGGAGGGTCCTCAGTTCACCCCTAGGCGCCATCAGGGTGGCCTTCCATTTGGTGGAGGCGCAGTCCTGTCCAGCTCACTTGGACTTCCACTGGGATGCACAGAGATAGACTTTGCTGGAGGGTGGCTCACGGGTGAGGCAGGAGGTTCAGATAGGTAAACTACGCACAAAATGTGGACACAAGAGCTTTAAGAAGTTGTAATGGGGGGACTTCCCTGGTGGACCAGTGGGTAAAGAATCCACCTTACAGTGCAAGAGGCACCGGTTCAGTCCCTGGCCCGGAAAGATCCCATATGCCCCAGAGAGACAGGACCAGTGTATCCAATTACGAGCCAGCACTCTGGAGTGCATGCGCCCAGAGCCTGTGCTCTGTAACGAGAGGCCACTGCAATGGGAGGGCCATACAGGCCAAAGAAAAAGGTTAGATGAAAAATAAGTAAGTAAAAAATCAATAAATAAAGAGAATAGGCCAAATTAAAAAAAAAAAGTTGTAATGGGTGGAGGGCAGGCTGGGTCACTCAGGGTAGTGGCAAATAGCGTTAGACTTTTAGGAGCTCCCCGCCCACAGTTAAGTTTAGAAATGGGTATTTATTGTGATAACCCAGGAATACCAAAATTAGCTGCAGTTACTGTATTTCTCAGATTGTCTGTTGTAAGATGGTCTAGCGTTTGAGAGGAGACTATATCATATCTCGAAACATGAAAATGTGGCCGAAAATGTGGCCTTGGGTTGATAGAAGGCTGTTTTGCTTGAAAACATCTCTTTGATTGGCTGGCTTTAGTCTGGTTTCAGAGGCAGGAAAGTGTGTGGTGCTGAGACCCAACCCTTAGAGATCTTTCTAGAAAACTGGCTTCAGCTTTGACACCAAAACACCTGTAACAAATTTAAGCTAGTTTGAGGATAAATGATTCAAAAATGTGTTCTCTATGTTGTTTACTTCCCTCAAGCTGTTAAGAGTCGCCGAACAGTGATGTTCTCTGGGTGTGCGTGTGACGTTCATGGCTTTCTCCCTCGTCCCTTGCAGTCCCGCTGACGGAGTCCTGTGCTGCCCCCGGCCCCACCACTCCTGCCCAGCAGCCACCCTCCCCTGACCCTGTTGTGAGCCAAAGGCCACGGTTACTAGGATCCCGTGCCAATAGGGGCTCATCTGAGAACATGGAAGATTATGTACCACTCTAATATTTGGAAAGAAGAAGTAAAACATCTTTTTCTGTCAAGTTGGTTCATTTGGGCACTTTCCAGCCGGTGGACGCCAAGTGCCTTGAGGCTCGGGCAGCTTTCTTCCTTCTGATGTGAGGGTCTGCGCGCACCAGTCCTTGTCTGGCCCACATTCAGGTCTCTTCTTGGCTGCTGTTTATGCTGTGTCAGCGAGGTCCCTGCCGTCCCCCTGGCCTGCACCTGGGGCAGCTCAGGACCCACATTTCAGCACAGAGCAGCGCCCTGCTGGAACTCAGTCCTAAGGTCTGCAGGTGAACACAGAGAGGTCAGAAACAGAGAGTCTGGCGCAGCCCACTCCCCTGACTATGCTCAGCCCCTGGTTTGTAGGACTCACTCCCCACCGAGTTCCCCAGAATCATACCCCACCAATCCTCAGGGAAGCGATGGCCCAGCCAATCTGCTGAGCTCTCTTCTCCTGAAAGCTTTTTCTTGACAATTGCAATGATGGCCTTACCTTAAAACAGATGACTTTGTGTTTGCTATTCAGGCTTTCCATATTGAAAATATATTGTTTGTGGATACCTACCTAGGTGGGGATATTACCAACAAAAGCAGTGAATCAGGCAACACAGCATGTGGGCAGGTGGCTCAGCCTGGGCAAGTATGACCCAGAAGGGGCTCAGGTAGAAACGCTGAAGCCCCAAAAAGTTTCTGCTTAGTCCTGGAGGGTTCTTGGGTGCTCTGGTATCTTTAATTATAAATATAATACATTTCACAACAAAATCATGAGCTCTAGAGGAGCCCAGGTAAGCACTGTGTAGTAGAGTGCCAAGGAGCTCTTCTCTGAGTCAGGGATAGGGGTTTAACACACTGCTGACTAAAGACACACAAATACTGTCTTTTGTTATCCAAACATTTTGACTGGAGACTTATCAATACATTTTTAGAGAATGATGCAATTAGCATCACTTGTGAAGCTGTTAGAGCTTGAAATTTAGGGTTCATTATACAGATTACTCTGGAGAAGGGAATGCAACCCACTCCAGTATTCGTACCTGGTGAATCCCATGGACAGAGGAGCCTGGCGGCTACAGTCCATGGGCTGCAGAGAGTTGGACACGAGTGAGTGACTAACACAACACAGCAATACAACTTTGGTGGTCATTATCATTCACATTTTGTTCCCTTAGATCTTTGTTCCAACCGTGTGTATATTACATGCAAGTTTATTATCATAGAATTTTCAAAAATGGTGCATCACAAAATTGTGAGTGAAGAATTTTTCGGTGAGCTTTATGCAGATTCTCTCTGCTGTCTGAGCGACACACACGTTAGTGTTTCAGACAACTCTAGTTCTTGAGAAGCTAATTCTGCTTTCGATGATGTGAATGTTAGACCTTAACTAAACGACAAAAAAAAAAAAAAAAAGCCCTTACTGATTGATTCAAATACGAAAAGTGAAAACAAAGCTCACAGGTGCTAGAAAAGACTTTACAGGTGTGCCAGGTGCAGCTACTGATGGAAACAACCCATAAGGTGTTAGTGAAATAACAATTAATTTGGGGCTGGCCAAAATAAAGAATTGCCAGGCACGATTTTTATGTTGACCGGGGGATTTTTGCATTAGTTCCTGCCAAACTCTGCCCCCAACCCTAGTTGAAGATAATAGAAGGAATCCATGACCACTGGGCAAGTCTCTTGGTTGGTTTTGGTTTACCTCCAGAGCCCAGACCAGCTCTGGGTAGGTGAGCTTGCTGGATGGTTGAGGAAAATGCATCTGAGAGGAGGGAAGAGAGAGGGTGTTCGTGCTGAAAGGAAGCCTGCAGGGCCCTGGCCTTTTCAGGTCTCAGGCTCAGGAAGCACGTTTTGAGTTTCAGTTCAGGAGACAGAAATGTCTGCCAGAGGCCCCTTGGCAGATGCAGCATCTCCTGTGATGGGCGGAGCCTGTGGAGGCTACAGGTCTTCACCTGGGTGATAGAGTTTGAAATGTGAGCCAATGAATAGAGAACTTTCAAGTCCAGCCTGCACATGGAGTGTATGAGAAAACAAAACAAAATGTGTTACCTGGCAGAGGCCTCAGCTGAGGATCATTTCATGGCTGATGATCATGCTTCTCAGAATCCACAGAAACACCTGATCAATAGGTTGTCAGGAAAGGTTTTGTGTTTTTTTTGTTTTTGACTGCACAGTTTTCTTTTTCCCAGCTCACTAGCTATTTTCTACTTTAAGGAATTTGTTTTATTAACTCTTTCAAGTCACAGTTGAAACATAGGACTTTGAGAATCATTCAAGGGATAATTTACATTAAACCAGATAGAAAGTTAGATAATCAACGGGTAGGTAGTGGATAGACAGATCAGCATGAGTCTCTAAATAATCTATTAATTTAAAGCGTCTAATGTCAGGATGGAACTGGCAGTTTGGGACTACATCACTGATAATTTGATTCTTTAAAAGCAGACAACTCTAGTTCTTGAGAAGCTAATTCTGCTTTCGATGATGTGAATGTTAGACCTTAACTAAACGACAAAAAAAAAAAATAGCCCTTTCTGATTGATTCAAATACGAAAAGTGAAAACAAAGCTCACAGGTGCTAGAAAAGACTTTACAGGTGTGCCAGGTGCAGCTACTGATGGAAACAACCCATAAGGTGTTAGTGAAATAACAATTAATTTGGGGCTGGCCAAAATAAAGAATTGCCAGGCACGATTTTTATGTTGACCGGGGGATTTTTGCATTAGTTCCTGCCAAACTCTGCCCCCAACCCTAGTTGAAGATAATAGAAGGAATCCATGACCACTGGGCAAGTCTCTTGGTTGGTTTTGGTTTACCTCCAGAGCCCAGACCAGCTCTGGGTAGGTGAGCTTGCTGGATGGTTGAGGAAAATGCATCTGAGAGGAGGGAAGAGAGAGGGTGTTCGTGCTGAAAGGAAGCCTGCAGGGCCCTGGCCTTTTCAGGTCTCAGGCTCAGGAAGCACGTTTTGAGTTTCAGTTCAGGAGACAGAAATGTCTGCCAGAGGCCCCTTGGCAGATGCAGCATCTCCTGTGATGGGCGGAGCCTGTGGAGGCTACAGGTCTTCACCTGGGTGATAGAGTTTGAAATGTGAGCCAATGAATAGAGAACTTTCAAGTCCAGCCTGCACATGGAGTGTATGAGAAAAACAAAACAAAATGTGTTACCTGGCAGAGGCCTCAGCTGAGGATCATTTCATGGCTGATGATCATGCTTCTCAGAATCCACAGAAACACCTGATCAATAGGTTGTCAGGAAAGGTTTTGTGTTTTTTTTGTTTTTGACTGCACAGTTTTCTTTTTCCCAGCTCACTAGCTATTTTCTACTTTAAGGAATTTGTTTTATTAACTCTTTCAAGTCACAGTTGAAACATAGGACTTGCGTAGAATCATTCAAGGGATAATTTACATTAAACCAGATAGAAAGTTAGATAATCAACGGGTAGGTAGTGGATAGACAGATCAGCATGAGTCTCTAAATAATCTATTAATTTAAAGCGTCTAATGTCAGGATGGAACTGGCAGTTTGGGACTACATCACTGATAATTTGATTCTTTAAAAGAACTTCTAATAAAAGGAAGCAACAGAGAAAGGAAGAACTACTTTAGGACCCTTTCAGTTAGCATCTGAGCCAGAATGGAAGCCCATGATGTTTTATACTTAAACAGAACTGACAGGTTTTGCAATACACAGTTGTAAAGATTGCTCTGTACAGATTAGCAGAGCCCTGCTTTGCCGTAAGAGTCACTTTGGTTGGTCAGTCGCTCGGTTGTGTCCAACTCTGTGTGACCCCATGGACTGCAGCACACCCGCTGCCCCTCCATCCCCCAGAGTGTGCTCAAACTCATGTCCATTGAGCCGGGGATGCTCTCCAGCCCTCTCGGCCTCTGTCGCCTCCTCTCCTGAGCCCTCAGTCTTTCCCAGCCTCAGAGTCTTTTCCAATGAGTCAGTTTTTGCCTCAGGTGGCCAAAATACTGGAACTTCGGCTTGAGTATCAGTCCTTCCAATGAGTATTCAGGGTTGATTTCCTTTGAGATAGACTGGTTTGATTTCCTTGCAGTCCAAGGGACCCTCAAGTGTCTTCTCCAGCACCACCGTTTGAAAGCATCAGTTCTTTGGCACTCAGCCTTCTTTATGGTCCAGCTCTCACATAACTACTGGAAAAAACGGGGCTTTGACTGTACAGACCTTTGCCAGCAAAGTGATGTCTCTGCTTTTTAATATGCTGCCTAGGTTTGTCATGGCTTTTCTTCCAAGGGGCAAGTGTCTTTCAATTTCATGGCTGCATATCCTTCTCCAAGTGACAAGGTCAGTGGTGACCACCGTTTGTGGGGACACTCATGTGCGAGGCATAGGGACCCAGGGGCAGTTCGTCTTCACTTTGTCTGTAGGAACGTAAACGCTGGGCCCACCCCTCTGTTGGCGCTCCTGCCTCATGGTGCAGCCAGGAAGCCCACCGAGGCCCCCATGTTACGCCTCTCCCTGCTGCCCTCTCCACCCTCCGCCTGGCCTCGCTGGCCGGGGCTCCAGGACTAGGGCGGAGGCTGGAAGGGCTGGCAGGCGTTTCTAGGTCAGCACCTGGCGGTCACGGCTCCTTTCCCTTTTGTGTATGAAACATCTCAGACAGGATGGCCAGAGTCTTCTAGGACTCGACTACTCCACGGTTCCCAGGGCCTCGTCCTGTCCCCGATGCAGCAGGTCTGCATGTACCCCCCGCAGCCTCGCCTGTCTCCCTTAGGTAGCCTCTGCGTTGGGAAGATACGACACCTTTGAAGAGCCACTGCCTAATTTAAAGTGAATAACTCTAAATAATTTATGATGCAGAGACTTCCCTGATAGTCTGGGCTTCCAGTGCAGAGCATGTGGGTTCATCCCTGGTCAGGGACCTAAGAGTCCACAGACCATATGGAATGGTGCAGCCACACACAAAAAAAGTAAATAAATAAAATAACTATAGAGTTTTCTAAAAGAAAAAGAAAGCGAAAAGAGCACAAAATCAGCAAAGAATAAAAGGAAAGACCCTCACCCCCAGTTCCTGGTCCTGTGCTGCCCTCTCCCAGCACCCAGTGTCCTCGGTGCAGACAGACCTGGAGGCAGGAGGCAGAGCTGACACAAGGTCCAGGTGTGGCTCAGTTGATGATGCATTAGAGACCACTCCACGACTGCACAGCATACTCCTCAGTTGTTTCACTACTGCGAAGCACAAAGTGCTGTCTAAGTTATTATTATTATTATTATTATTATTATTATTATTTGGCTACTTCTATTGATTTTTCATTCATTGATCTTTGTTCTTTGGCCTGTGTGGACCTCCCATCGCAGCGGCCTCTCTCGTCGCGGAGCACCGGCTCTGGGTGCACACGCCCCAGAGCTCCGGCGCAGTAGTTGCACACATCGGTCCAGCCGCTCCGCGGCGCGTGGGATCTCCCCAGGCCAGGGATCGAACTGGCGCCCCTTGCACTGCAAGGCGGTGTCTTTACCCACTGGACCACCAGGGAAGGCCAGTCTCAGTTATTTCAGTCTCCTACTGATGAGCGTAAGGTGGTTTCCAGATATTACAGCGTGGCAATGGGCAGCACGTCGCACACACCTTACGTCCGCTGCTGTCTTAGACGTGCACACAGGCACCTGGTAAGTTACCTCCCGCCTCCACACTGGCCACAGGACACACGCGACATCCATGTTTCTGAAGTAATCATAACAAACACTGAATGCTCACTCTGTATCGGGTACTGTGCCAACCACCTCACCTCTATCATGATTTTATTATAGCATTGTCGAGATTTTAACATTTAACAAAAAAAGATGTTATTTCATTAAATGGAATTTACCCCGCAGCCTCGCCTGTCTCCCTTAGGTAGCCTCTGCGTTGGGAAGATACGACACCTTTGAAGAGCCACTGCCTAATTTAAAGTGAATAACTCTAAATAATTTATGATGCAGAGACTTCCCTGATAGTCTGGGCTTCCAGTGCAGAGCATGTGGGTTCATCCCTGGTCAGGGACCTAAGAGTCCACAGACCATATGGAATGGTGCAGCCACACACAAAAAAAGTAAATAAATAAAATAACTATAGAGTTTTCTAAAAGAAAAAGAAAGCGAAAAGAGCACAAAATCAGCAAAGAATAAAAGGAAAGACCCTCACCCCCAGTTCCTGGTCCTGTGCTGCCCTCTCCCAGCACCCAGTGTCCTCGGTGCAGACAGACCTGGAGGCAGGAGGCAGAGCTGACACAAGGTCCAGGTGTGGCTCAGTTGATGATGCATTAGAGACCACTCCACGACTGCACAGCATACTCCTCAGTTGTTTCACTACTGCGAAGCACAAAGTGCTGTCTAAGTTATTATTATTATTATTATTATTATTATTATTATTTGGCTACTTCTATTGATTTTTCATTCATTGATCTTTGTTCTTTGGCCTGTGTGGACCTCCCATCGCAGCGGCCTCTCTCGTCGCGGAGCACCGGCTCTGGGTGCACACGCCCCAGAGCTCCGGCGCAGTAGTTGCACACATCGGTCCAGCCGCTCCGCGGCGCGTGGGATCTCCCCAGGCCAGGGATCGAACTGGCGCCCCTTGCACTGCAAGGCGGTGTCTTTACCCACTGGACCACCAGGGAAGGCCAGTCTCAGTTATTTCAGTCTCCTACTGATGAGCGTAAGGTGGTTTCCAGATATTACAGCGTGGCAATGGGCAGCACGTCGCACACACCTTACGTCCGCTGCTGTCTTAGACGTGCACACAGGCACCTGGTAAGTTACCTCCCGCCTCCACACTGGCCACAGGACACACGCGACATCCATGTTTCTGAAGTAATCATAACAAACACTGAATGCTCACTCTGTATCGGGTACTGTGCCAACCACCTCACCTCTATCATGATTTTATTATAGCATTGTCGAGATTTTAACATTTAACATTTATAAAATAATATATGTATGTTATTTATCATATAAACTATGATGATATAAATTATATAAACATGGTGTTTATTTAGATAGATGAATGTATTAATAAAAACAGGATGATAAAATTAAGCACATAATATTTAGTATTCTTAGTTTGTTATAATATTAACCTTAATTGTATAGATGAAGTCAGATAGCATACAAGTGGTGGAGGTGGGAATTGAACCTGAAATCTGGCCCCAGAGTCAGCGTGCTAAACCGCCTGCTCATTACCTACCATCCAGAAGGCCTTTTGAGCTCCTAAGTGCACCGAGGAGCAGGATTTCTTCAGAGCTCTATGCTTGACAGCAGTGTATGTGAAGGAGCTCCTGAGTGAAGCCCAGAGACGTGGCCAGGACTGGTGACCACGTGCAGAGTCATTACTGGGTGCACGTGGCTCAGTGCCATCAGTGGCTCCCCCACACCCCCACCTTGCCCCAGGCAGCGCTGCAGCCCATCTGCTTGTCTCTGGGAGAGTGCAGTGTGCACCAGTCGGTACTTTGGATGTGGGCTCATCAGATGTTTTGAGCACAACTCTCGTTTTATTTTTAGTAGAACCAAACGTATTTTCTGGAAGCAGCAAGAAGCAGCAAGAAGGAGCACGTGTGGCTGTGTCTGCTCCCCCAGCAGGACGGGAGCCGGTTAGAGATCCCCTTCCTGATGGGTCTAGCTCTCCAAGCAACAGCCCTCAGTCTAGTGACCTCTCTGAACCCACAGAGAGTGAGCAGCAACGCCTCCCCCAACCCGGGACCCCTTCACCTTTTGGGCACATCTCCTTTGCCCTAGGTAAGGCAGGACAGGGGATTATTTTTCAGTCTCCTACTGATGAGCGTAAGGTGGTTTCCAGATATTACAGCGTGGCAATGGGCAGCACGTCGCACACCTTAGTGCTTGAGACGTGCACACAGGCACCTGGTAAGTTACCTCCCGCCTCCACACTGGCCACAGGACACACGCGACATCCATGTTTCTGAAGTAATCATAACAAACACTGAATGCTCACTCTGTATCGGGTACTGTGCCAACCACCTCACCTCTATCATGATTTTATTATAGCATTGTCGAGATTTTAACATTTAACATTTATAAAATAATATATGTATGTTATTTATCATATAAACTATGATGATATAAATTATATAAACATGGTGTTTATTTAGATAGATGAATGTATTAATAAAAACAGGATGATAAAATTAAGCACATAATATTTAGTATTCTTAGTTTGTTATAATATTAACCTTAATTGTATAGATGAAGTCAGATAGCATACAAGTGGTGGAGGTGGGAATTGAACCTGAAATCTGGCCCCAGAGTCAGCGTGCTAAACCGCCTGCTCATTACCTACCATCCAGAAGGCCTTTTGAGCTCCTAAGTGCACCGAGGAGCAGGATTTCTTCAGAGCTCTATGCTTGACAGCAGTGTATGTGAAGGAGCTCCTGAGTGAAGCCCAGAGACGTGGCCAGGACTGGTGACCACGTGCAGAGTCATTACTGGGTGCACGTGGCTCAGTGCCATCAGTGGCTCCCCCACACCCCCACCTTGCCCCAGGCAGCGCTGCAGCCCATCTGCTTGTCTCTGGGAGAGTGCAGTGTGCACCAGTCGGTACTTTGGATGTGGGCTCATCAGATGTTTTGAGCACAACTCTCGTTTTATTTTTAGTAGAACCAAACGTATTTTCTGGAAGCAGCAAGAAGCAGCAAGAAGGAGCACGTGTGGCTGTGTCTGCTCCCCCAGCAGGACGGGAGCCGGTTAGAGATCCCCTTCCTGATGGGTCTAGCTCTCCAAGCAACAGCCCTCAGTCTAGTGACCTCTCTGAACCCACAGAGAGTGAGCAGCAACGCCTCCCCCAACCCGGGACCCCTTCACCGGGGTTCCTTTGCCCCTTCCAAGATTTGTGCACATCTCTGCAGGAAGAACGTGGTGCTCAGATAGAGAGAGAGGCCCTGGAAGGTAAGGAGCGAGGGAGGCAGGGTTGACATGGTTCTTCCTTGATCTCCACAGGGGAAACGGTGCAGGGTCTTCCTGGGCCCTGGTTCACCCAGCTTCCCTTATGAAGCTGCCTTTTCTCCAACTGTATGGACCGCGAGGGAAGCGGGACCAGCAGGTCTAAATGATGGGCACGTCTACCTCCCAGGCAGGGAGAAGGCAGCCCGGCGTGGGTCAGAAATCCTCCACCCTGCTGTGCACAAGGCCAGCGCTGCCTGAGGCTGAGAAGAAAGCCACTCCTAGGTGCCCGGCAGGCTCTCGGGCTTAGCCAAGGAAATTTCCAGATGCTGGTGTGGATGCCCCTAAGGTAGCTGGCCCACCCAGCTGCCCATGGTCCTCTGTAACCTACTGGCTGGGCTAATGGCCGAGGGGGGCACGCCCCACATGTACCAGGCACTTAACAGGGTACAAGTGCACTGACCTCACAGTGCCTTTGAGCGAGGCCCCCACCTCAGCCTCTCGGAACCAGAATTCAAGTGAGGTCATCATTTCTCTAAAGGCCGAGGAGCTGACCTCTATTAATACTGCAGTGACTATTGACATATGAAAACCATTCAGGAATAAAATAGAAAAAAGATGTCTGATACCTGGTTATATCAGAGGAACATTTAGATTGCCAGTCACTCTAAAATTTTCCCCAAAGAGAAATAGATAAGGCTGGAAAGAAAAATATTAGATTCTAGAGCTTTGGATTGGAAAAGTTAAAATATTTATGGTAATTATAAAAACAATTTTTCTGGGGACACGAATGAATCTCTAGCTCATTATTCATTAATATATGAAAGAAGCATGTATTGAATACCCACTGTATACCATCAGGGAAGCATGTATTAAATACCCACTGTGTGCTAGGCGCTGGGCTCTGGGCTTCCTGTCCTCTAGGCGTGCTCAGGGCAGCGCCTGAGTCACTGGGGTCAGAGCACTTGCCTGCCATGACCTGTCAGGAAGCTGGGGACGGCCCCGGTGGGGCTGGACACAGACCTCGTCCTCAAGGAAATGGTTTTGAGAAAGAAAAATCAGACCCCAAGGGCTAAGGGAAAGGCACACAGAAAGCAAAGAGTGGATGGAGAGAACCTGGCTGGTGAGGGACCCAGGGATCACAGTGCGGGGTGGAGGGGAGGCCCGCGGGAACCCCAGGTCACGAGGACCAAGTTGGAAGGTCCTTATAAACCCACAGAGGGATCTGGACTGGAGGCTGGGCCAGGCCCTCGGAGGATACCTGCTTAGATTTTCCTGAAGGAGAGGGTCTCCTGGACAACGTGGAGGGTGGGGAGGGGAGATCCGGGTGGGGGCGGGGAGCCGGTGCTGAGACAGGCCGGACCTGAGTACAGACCCCGTCACGGCGGAGACTGGCCTCGGCCGTGGCGGCCGTGAAGGGGACGGCGGAGCAGCGGCGTGAGCACTGAGGAAGGCAGGCCTGTGGGGCCTGCCCCGGGGCCTCCGGACCTGCGGCGGGGGCTGGTAGGATGCGCTGGCTTCCCTGGGCATGGCGTGCACTAGACTAGAGGCTCCCACGGCCTGGAAACAGTGCGGTGGGAGGTGGAAGTCACTCTGGTTGGAAGTCTGATCACAGCTCAGCTAGTGATCAGTCCTGAAGGAGGAGTAGGGAGCAATGGGGGAAGGCCCAGAAAGCACAGCGAATGCTGAGCAGAACCAGAATGATACGCGAACTTCTAAATAGCATGTTGCTGGCAGAGAATCGGAATTGGTGCCTGGCGGGCAGCTCCCCCGTGAATGAGCCGTGAGACGGCGTGTGTGTAGAGCTTGTAGGTGGCAGGGGTGCTGAGGGACCTCAGGAGGACGGAGGGCAGCTGCTGCAGACCAGACGGGGCCTGGGCGTGGCGCGGGAGGCTGGGCTGGGGCCAGTTAAGAGATTCGTGGGGCCGCGGGTTGGCAGCCTGTGGTCCCACGTGCCTCCTGATGGCCACCCCTCCCCAACCCGACAGAACCAGCTGCTCCCGGGCACCCGGGCTGGGGTGCGAGGAGGCACATGGTGAACAGGCCCTGGTCCAGCCCTGCAGCGGTCCCGGGCGCGTGGGCTTGGAGCAGCCCGTGACGGGCCCGCTGCTGCTGCTGACGTGCGAGCGTGCTCCACGCGGGCGCAGAGAGGCGGCAGGGTGCAGCCTGCCTGGGAGTCCCAGGGGGTGGCTTCCTGAAAAATCCACGCTCAGTGTGGAGATAGGGGTCACTGGGTGGCGAGATCCAAGAGGCTTCAGGGAGACGGGAGGGCAGGTGGGCAAAGAGGGGGAGAGCGCTGTTGGGTTTTGGACCGGAGAGGGCTGGGGAGGCTGTGGCCGGGGGCACGTGCGGCGGGGGACCAGGGAGTTCAAACAGGGGGTTACTTGGGACATTGTGTTTCAGGAGCAGTTGGTCAGTAAGTGATCACTGAGTATGTATGAATCCCCCAAACGTGACCCTGCCCAAGGTCCCATGGCATTGACTCAACCTCTGACCTCTCCACCAAGGGCGTCACAGTGGCCCCAGGGTGCAGTGGAGTCCAGAGCTGAGACAGAGAGCCCCAGTTAGGAGTGTGAAGCCAGTGCTGGCCTCCACAGATTGAGGGGAGGAATAAGTAATTGAGCCTCCTCCTTCTGTCTTACATCATTAGTGTACCAAACTTAAGACAGATTCATTCATGGTCCCCAAACAACCTGCCTGTAATAATTGTATAGGACACACCTAGGGAGAAGTCTGATCACAGCTCAGCTAGTGATCAGTCCTGAAGGAGGAGTAGGGAGCAATGGGGGAAGGCCCAGAAAGCACAGCGAATGCTGAGCAGAACCAGAATGATACGCGAACTTCTAAATAGCATGTTGCTGGCAGAGAATCGGAATTGGTGCCTGGCGGGCAGCTCCCCCGTGAATGAGCCGTGAGACGGCGTGTGTGTAGAGCTTGTAGGTGGCAGGGGTGCTGAGGGACCTCAGGAGGACGGAGGGCAGCTGCTGCAGACCAGACGGGGCCTGGGCGTGGCGCGGGAGGCTGGGCTGGGGCCAGTTAAGAGATTCGTGGGGCCGCGGGTTGGCAGCCTGTGGTCCCACGTGCCTCCTGATGGCCACCCCTCCCCAACCCGACAGAACCAGCTGCTCCCGGGCACCCGGGCTGGGGTGCGAGGAGGCACATGGTGAACAGGCCCTGGTCCAGCCCTGCAGCGGTCCCGGGCGCGTGGGCTTGGAGCAGCCCGTGACGGGCCCGCTGCTGCTGCTGACGTGCGAGCGTGCTCCACGCGGGCGCAGAGAGGCGGCAGGGTGCAGCCTGCCTGGGAGTCCCAGGGGGTGGCTTCCTGAAAAATCCACGCTCAGTGTGGAGATAGGGGTCACTGGGTGGCGAGATCCAAGAGGCTTCAGGGAGACGGGAGGGCAGGTGGGCAAAGAGGGGGAGAGCGCTGTTGGGTTTTGGACCGGAGAGGGCTGGGGAGGCTGTGGCCGGGGGCACGTGCGGCGGGGGACCAGGGAGTTCAAACAGGGGGTTACTTGGGACATTGTGTTTCAGGAGCAGTTGGTCAGTAAGTGATCACTGAGTATGTATGAATCCCCCAAACGTGACCCTGCCCAAGGTCCCATGGCATTGACTCAACCTCTGACCTCTCCACCAAGGGCGTCACAGTGGCCCCAGGGTGCAGTGGAGTCCAGAGCTGAGACAGAGAGCCCCAGTTAGGAGTGTGAAGCCAGTGCTGGCCTCCACAGATTGAGGGGAGGAATAAGTAATTGAGCCTCCTCCTTCTGTCTTACATCATTAGTGTACCAAACTTAAGACAGATTCATTCATGGTCCCCAAACAACCTGCCTGTAATAATTGTATAGGACACACCTAGGGAGAAGCGCAGAACAAAGACCGTTTCTTTGCATTGGGCGCAGAGGCGTGCGGGCTGTGGAATGGCAGCGGCCACGGGGTCACCTGCACGGCGTGATTAGCCAGCCTCAAGGTCTGGCTGCCCACACACGTGCCTCCCCGCGACCAGGGCAGCCAGGGGCCTGTGATGAGGCGCAATCGCGCTGGCTTAATGAGGCCCATTAATAACCCACTGGCATTTCCATTTTCAAAACTGTCTTCTGTGTCTCACGGTGTTGAGGAGCCAGGAGAAAAGCCCTCGGTGCCTTCTAAGTGGAATTCTAAATCTCTCCCAGGAGATTACACGTGCTGTAACTTGGTTGTGAAAATAAAGGAATGCAAGGAGAGCAAGCACGCCGCCACCCCCGAGTCTGAGCTGGCGCCCCCCGAGGATCCAGAGACCCACGTCCTGCTGGAAGACTGTTCTGAGGGCCAGCAAGGGCCTGAAAGCTCCCTGACCTTGCAGGTGAGGCCTGCCGCACACCCCAGCGTGATCCCTGGGGGCGCGGGGGCGCACAACCTCACTTCCGCTTTGGAAGCTGGAGACCTGACCCCGCTTCCTGGTGGCTGTGTGACTCGGGGCAGGTCGCCCAACCTCTCTGGGCTTCTGGTCCACCATGTGAGTAAGGAGATGATGGTATCTGCCCCCTGGGGCTAGCATGGGGAGGGCAAAGCATGGATAGTGACCGTGATTGGAGAAACGACAGCCAGCATTTATCGAGAACTCTCTGGTGCCCAGACAAGGAGGGGTCACCCCAGTGAGACAGGTGTGCCTACGGCCCTGTCTTCAGATAACAACGTTAAGCCTTTGAAAAATGAAGGAAGTGCCAAGGTCATGCGGCCTTGAGTGTGAGAATATGGAAGCTTTCATTTTCCCCAGTTGTAGAAATCATATGAACACATTTTTTAAAATTCAGAAAGTACACAAATGTAAATATTAGAAGGACAAACAGCCTGCAGAGGCCTGGCTTCACCATCTGGGAGATACGTGCTATGTTACAAGCAACCTGCAGGGGCTCAGCGGGCCCCACACCCCTGTCCCTAAGTAGGTCCATCGGGAAAGATGCACGTGCCCCCGCCACACCCTGAGTCCATCCCCAAAGACAGAGGTCTGCTAAAGAGGCCGGGCCCTTTGCATTGGGCGCAGAGGCGTGCGGGCTGTGGAATGGCAGCGGCCACGGGGTCACCTGCACGGCGTGATTAGCCAGCCTCAAGGTCTGGCTGCCCACACACGTGCCTCCCCGCGACCAGGGCAGCCAGGGGCCTGTGATGAGGCGCAATCGCGCTGGCTTAATGAGGCCCATTAATAACCCACTGGCATTTCCATTTTCAAAACTGTCTTCTGTGTCTCACGGTGTTGAGGAGCCAGGAGAAAAGCCCTCGGTGCCTTCTAAGTGGAATTCTAAATCTCTCCCAGGAGATTACACGTGCTGTAACTTGGTTGTGAAAATAAAGGAATGCAAGGAGAGCAAGCACGCCGCCACCCCCGAGTCTGAGCTGGCGCCCCCCGAGGATCCAGAGACCCACGTCCTGCTGGAAGACTGTTCTGAGGGCCAGCAAGGGCCTGAAAGCTCCCTGACCTTGCAGGTGAGGCCTGCCGCACACCCCAGCGTGATCCCTGGGGGCGCGGGGGCGCACAACCTCACTTCCGCTTTGGAAGCTGGAGACCTGACCCCGCTTCCTGGTGGCTGTGTGACTCGGGGCAGGTCGCCCAACCTCTCTGGGCTTCTGGTCCACCATGTGAGTAAGGAGATGATGGTATCTGCCCCCTGGGGCTAGCATGGGGAGGGCAAAGCATGGATAGTGACCGTGATTGGAGAAACGACAGCCAGCATTTATCGAGAACTCTCTGGTGCCCAGACAAGGAGGGGTCACCCCAGTGAGACAGGTGTGCCTACGGCCCTGTCTTCAGATAACAACGTTAAGCCTTTGAAAAATGAAGGAAGTGCCAAGGTCATGCGGCCTTGAGTGTGAGAATATGGAAGCTTTCATTTTCCCCAGTTGTAGAAATCATATGAACACATTTTTTAAAATTCAGAAAGTACACAAATGTAAATATTAGAAGGACAAACAGCCTGCAGAGGCCTGGCTTCACCATCTGGGAGATACGTGCTATGTTACAAGCAACCTGCAGGGGCTCAGCGGGCCCCACACCCCTGTCCCTAAGTAGGTCCATCGGGAAAGATGCACGTGCCCCCGCCACACCCTGAGCTTCCAGCCTTGGGGCAGGCGGCCGAGGCAGCAGCCAGCCACGTGGGGACCCACGGCTGTTCCAGGGGCCGTCTCCCCAGGCCCCTGTGACTTGTGCCCGGGACCTGGGCTGGAGCCTTGGTGGTCAGGCGGCCAAGGGACTCCTTTCCTGGCACAGCAGCCAGGGGCACAGCCACGATACAGAGGGAGCCCACGCTGCCCTCTCCCTGGACGCTGTGAGCTCCCCGAGGGCTGGCAGGGCAATGGGGCAGAGGGCGTTTCAGCAGGAGGGCCTGGGCCGAGCACATGCCCTGGACAGAGCCGGGGCGCTGGCTGTACAGGCGGCCAGGTAGGGGAGACGGGGCCTGAGCCATCCAGGAGTGCATGGCCTCCCATGACCATCCATGTGTGTGGGTCCCTCGTGTCTGTGGAGAAACCCCACGCTCAGGCTGAACACAGAGACCCGACACTGGGAGCAGGAGGACTGGAGCTGATGGGCGGGGCTGGGGCTGGGGCTCCAGGCCGGGGTCAACCTGAACAGCCGTGTGTGAAGAACAGCAAGTGAGGTCAGTGAAGGGCAGGGTGGGCGAGGCAGGGGCTCCCCCCACCGAGGGCGGCCAGGCCGTCTCCCACGTTACGCCGAGCCGAGCCTCAGCGTTGACCTCTGTCTGGTGAGATGAGTGAACGTGCCTTCCAGAATCGCGCGGGGACGCTCCGACGGCAGCTGTACCCCCGCATCGAGCTCAGCGTCGGGCACAGAGCCGGCCGTGTCCGTGGCGGCTGTTCTTCTTCAGGCACCTATGGGGGAGCTCTGCTCGTGCACAGAGGCGGGTGGGGAGGATGCCGAGAGAGATGAGGCTGCAGAGGAAGCACGGCGTTCTGATCTCCTCTGTGGAGTTTGAAGAGCCATTCTGCAAAGGAAAAACTGCTGCCAGCTCTGTCTTCCTGGGAGGGAAGCCGTTTTCGTTAGCGACAGTTCCTGTTTCTTCTGGAGCGATGCATGGGTCATCCTGGGAGGACGACCGGGTTCTGAGCTTCGACGGCAGCCGCACGGCCCCCTCAGGAGCAGATCACTGCCTCCGTCCCTTCCCCATCTGTGTGGAGTGTGGGGTTCAGGGCGTCCAGGTTTCAGGCTGTTGGAGAGGAGTGAACTGACAGGTAGATGTAGGAACCGGTGGAGCCTTTGTGCTCGGCATTTGAGGCGGGTCTCTGGGTCGTGCCGCAGTGGGCCCTCTGGCGGAGACCTCGGTCACCAGCGTGTCTGCTGCCATCTTTCCGGGAGGGGTTGGAGGGAAATTAGGACACGCTCTCACACGACACTTTTGACCAGCCTCTGGTCTCAATCCAAACACGCATGCCTTTCTGTGTCACGTCTCTTAAAGCGTTTGGGGAGTTCCCCGGTGGTCCAGTGCTTAGGACTCTGTGTGACCAATGCCAGGCACATGAGTTTGATCCCTGGTTGGGGACCTAAGAGCCTGTATACCATGCAGTGTGGCCAGAAGATAAAAATAAAAGCATACACACAGACACAAGCAGGCGGACCTGAAAAAGATTGTTTTCTTGGCTCCTCGTAGGAGGCCCTGGAAGTCCGCAAGCCTCAGTTCATTTCTCGCTCGCAAGAACGTCTGAAGAAGCTCGAACACATGGTTCAGCAGAGAAAAGCCCAGCAGAAGGAGAGCCTGGGCCCGAAGCAGGGCCTCCTTCCTGTCCGTGCCAACAAGAAGCAGGTCACCGTTCCTCACCCGCTCAGTGGTAAGTGGCAGCTGGTCAGAAGGGCCGGCGGGGTGCGGGACCCCAGGGCTGGGACCTCGGCCTGAGCCAGTGGTCCCAATGGTGCCCCTGACACACGCAGGATGGGTGTTCGCCCCAGTGGCCCGACCTCAGGGTCGCACAGCCCACCCTGGGAGCCCGCCCACCTCGAGAGGTGACACGCAGGCCCTGGATTCCGCAGGAATAGCTGGGGACACAGATTTCCCATCTCAGCCAGGAGAGAGGCCACGGCGCTGTAGCCAGGGGAGCTGGTTCAGATTCTTGGCACCTTCGCAGATACTTGTGCGAGTTGCCCTTTGCCCTTGACAGATTGCAAAACCCATCTCAGGGTGGGAGACTGACTCCAGTTTGTCTGCATCAGCATTCGTCATCTCCAAACCCCGTCCCGCTGTGGGCTCAGCGTAGGGCTGGCCCGCGTTCCGAGCGCCGGGGGGTTGCCATCCCAGGGAGCCTGGCTGCCCTGGAGAAGGCGTTACCAGGAACCGTCTCTGGCCAGGCCCCACGCTGGGAGCTGGGGAGAGCTCAGCGAGCACGGGGCCTCTGTCCTTGCTTCATGGAGTTTATAAACAGACTATTAAACCAGCAAGAATAACAAGAGACAAGGGCAAAGATGGGGACCTGGGAGGATAGTCTGGTGGCCTGCCAACTCAAATCGTACAATCTGGAGGCCTGGGGAAGCCTCCGGTTTATTTCTTTGGATAGAGGAACACGAGCTTCCTAAGAAAATGTTCTGGCCCCCAGGAGGTGAAATCATAGGTCTGATTCTGAATAAAAGTCCTCTGGGGAAATAACCATATTCAATAAAATGCAGCTTAGCAAACATTACCAGGATCTTACACAGGGGCTGGGGCGCAGCGGGAGTTGGAGGAGGATTCCTGTTGACCACGGGCAGGCTGGTCTCCCTCACGCCCCCGGGGCTTTTCTGGGGGGCAGGGCTGAGTCTCCAGCAAGGGTGAGCTTGGGCACCGCCTTCTCATGGTGAGGGACCTGGCAGTTCACCTGCGCCTGGGCCCCGGTGACCCTTCCCAGGATGCTGATGAAATCAACCAACGTTTGTGCAAAGACTTTGCCCACCTGAAAATGTGTCTCACCAGCGTTTGAAGCTGATTGGCGGATGCTGGCCACTGGGGCGTGTTCCCTGGAGGCTCCTTAGTCTCTGGATCAGCAGAGAGCAGCTTGGGTTCAGGGGCAGCTGTCTCCAGTTGCCAAGAGGGACCAAGCGAGATGGGAAATCTGTGTCCCTAGCTATTCCTGCTGAATCCAGGGCCCGCGTGTCACCTCTCGAGGTAGGCTGGGAGACCCCGGGGCCTCCAGTGTCTGTCTTGTCCTGGGAGGCCTGCCATGGTGCCCGTGGTGTGTGGGCCCTTTGGCCTCAACAGTTCTGAAGATCTCGCTTGATGGAAACGGTTAGATAAACAAATGTTGCCAATAAATAGGAAACCGCGTCATGTGAGAGCTCAGCGTACGTACACGCAAAAAGCAGTGTCTAACACTCCCTTTCAGTCAGTGCCCATCGCGTTGCGTAGGAACAGATGGAGGCTGGGAGCACTGGGGGACCTGCTGGGCATGAGCCCGTCCACCGCCGTGCCCCGGCCAGCCGCCCCTCAGCCGTGCCGTGGGGCAGGTCTGGATCGTCGCCATGCCGAGTGTCAGAGGGAGCCCCGGCCTCTGTGCTCGTTCCCTGGGGCTGCTGTGACCCGGGACCTGGGCTGGGCTGCTCAGGGAGCAGAACTTGATTCTCTCACAGTCTGAGGCCAGGAGTCCAAAACCCAGGTGTCCACAGGAGAAATTTCTTCTGGAAGCTCAGGGAGGATCCAAACTATGCCTCTCTCCCAGCGGCAGCTTCTGGCAGTTTCAGGCATTCCTTAGCGTTGCTTGGCTTATCAATGTATCATTTTAATCTCTGCCTCCATCCGCTTGTGTCTGTGTGTCCGTGCCCAAATTCCCTCCTCTTACGAGGACCCCGGTTATTGGATCAGGGTCCACCCTCACCCAGCACGACCTCATGTTGACTTGGATGCACCTCAAGGGCCTGATTTCCAAGTCATGTCACATGGACAGGGTCTTTCCCTGGCACATATCTGGAGGGGACAACTTGATCCCCCACCTTTCCCGGACCCTCGCAACTTTAATCATAATCTTAAAATCGCTTTATGGTGAGGGACCTGGCAGTTCACCTGCGCCTGGGCCCCGGTGACCCTTCCCAGGATGCTGATGAAATCAACCAACGTTTGTGCAAAGACTTTGCCCACCTGAAAATGTGTCTCACCAGCGTTTGAAGCTGATTGGCGGATGCTGGCCACTGGGGCGTGTTCCCTGGAGGCTCCTTAGTCTCTGGATCAGCAGAGAGCAGCTTGGGTTCAGGGGCAGCTGTCTCCAGTTGCCAAGAGGGACCAAGCGAGATGGGAAATCTGTGTCCCTAGCTATTCCTGCTGAATCCAGGGCCCGCGTGTCACCTCTCGAGGTAGGCTGGGAGACCCCGGGGCCTCCAGTGTCTGTCTTGTCCTGGGAGGCCTGCCATGGTGCCCGTGGTGTGTGGGCCCTTTGGCCTCAACAGTTCTGAAGATCTCGCTTGATGGAAACGGTTAGATAAACAAATGTTGCCAATAAATAGGAAACCGCGTCATGTGAGAGCTCAGCGTACGTACACGCAAAAAGCAGTGTCTAACACTCCCTTTCAGTCAGTGCCCATCGCGTTGCGTAGGAACAGATGGAGGCTGGGAGCACTGGGGGACCTGCTGGGCATGAGCCCGTCCACCGCCGTGCCCCGGCCAGCCGCCCCTCAGCCGTGCCGTGGGGCAGGTCTGGATCGTCGCCATGCCGAGTGTCAGAGGGAGCCCCGGCCTCTGTGCTCGTTCCCTGGGGCTGCTGTGACCCGGGACCTGGGCTGGGCTGCTCAGGGAGCAGAACTTGATTCTCTCACAGTCTGAGGCCAGGAGTCCAAAACCCAGGTGTCCACAGGAGAAATTTCTTCTGGAAGCTCAGGGAGGATCCAAACTATGCCTCTCTCCCAGCGGCAGCTTCTGGCAGTTTCAGGCATTCCTTAGCGTTGCTTGGCTTATCAATGTATCATTTTAATCTCTGCCTCCATCCGCTTGTGTCTGTGTGTCCGTGCCCAAATTCCCTCCTCTTACGAGGACCCCGGTTATTGGATCAGGGTCCACCCTCACCCAGCACGACCTCATGTTGACTTGGATGCACCTCAAGGGCCTGATTTCCAAGTCATGTCACATGGACAGGGTCTTTCCCTGGCACATATCTGGAGGGGACAACTTGATCTACTCGACCCTCCAACTGCGCTATTTTGCCCCCAAAGAGATAGCACCCTTACAAGTTCACATTCCTTTGAATCATAATCTTAAAATCGTCTGTAATAATGCATGGTGATTAGACCCAGCCGATAGTTTCAAATAACGGAGGCACCTTTGTATTCCCCCGATTTCGAGACAGTCCTGCTGGCCAGCATGCTCTGGACGGGCGCTGGGTGGCGCCTGGCTTCCCGGCCGCTCCCGGGGTCCCCCGCAGTATTGACGGCTGATGAGAGGTTCGCCCCCGTGTGTGTTTGCGTTCGGTCGGCTCCGTCAGACGCGTTCTGAAACCAGCGCCCCGGGTCGGCGCTGGACCGGCTTGGGAGCGCTCAAGGCTCATCAGGGGCGTCTGCAGTCTGCATCTCGTCTTCAGCCTGTCTGCCAGCAAGATCATAAAAGCGAGATGCAGACGTTTCCCCTACGCTAAATTAGTTAATAAATCCTATGCGTGAACAAGCTCTGACCACAAGGTCAGGACGTCTGTTTGGAGGAAGATGCTGTCGCTTTCTGAGCTGGCGGAGCTGCCTCGGATCGGGGCCCACCCCGCGCAGACCCGAGAGGTTCAGGTGGGACCTCCAGCGGCCGACGGACGCCCACACGGGCGGGGGCTGCCCGCAGGACGCACGCTGAGGTTAAGGATGGTTATCATGGGGGCCAGCGGGCCTTCTCTGCTTCCTGTTGGCCGTTGACTCCTGAGCTGTCTCTCAGGCACAGGGGAAGTGACACACGTGTGGGTACACGGGGTTTTCATGACCACCTGGGACCACAGAGGGTCCGGGAAGTAGCGTCCTAAAGGTCCTGCGTGCAGCCCCAGTCAGTCCCACCCAGCTCATCACCCGCGGCTTGCGTTCCCAAAGCCAGCAAACACATGGCCTCTTTCTTTCCTTGTCTGGGAGCCCCAGGGGTATCGGGGCCACCTGGCTTTGGCTCCAGCAGGGGGACAAAAAGCATCTTCTCTCAGCAGACCTTCCTTGAGAGCTCGCTGTGTGCCAGGCCTGGTCCCTGGTCCCAGGGACCACCTCACCACGTGGGGAAAGCATGCAAGTAAAGAGGCAGTGGTCTTGGGCTTTGCTAAGTGACATGGAAGGGAGTTGTCATGGCAACACCCAGGCCGGATTTGCTCCCACCCGGGGATATGGTCCTGGTGGCGGAGGCCTGGTCCTGCATGAGGAGGCGGGGAGGCCCTGCCCGGGAATCGTGGTGCAGGGTGGGAGAGAGCCGGTGTGCTGGCGGAGGACGCGGAGGCAGCCTAGGGGGAGCTCGCCGGTGCTCCGCTCGGCTGCGGCTGGACTGTGGAATGGGGGTGGCGAGCAGAGAGGGGGACGGAAGCCCCGCGGAGAAGTCCTTGGGGGCTGCGGGGCGTTGTCCGTGCTGCTTCCGGGTTTCTCATTATCCTGCAGTCAAGTCTCAGGCTGTGTAAGTCCAAGCAAGGCGTGAGGAAGGCAGGCTAGCGCAGGGCGGCGGCACCCGGAAGCGCGACAGGTGCAGAGGTTCTTAGGTGCGGGAACCGCTGGAGCGTGCTGCCTGCCACGGCAGAGAGAGACGAGGAGCCTGGAGCAGGCTGGGGCGGAGGCCAGGGGACAGGCCTGGGCCGACTCTCCAGCCTGAGGGCCTCCGTCCCTTTGCGAGGCGGGGCTTCGTCTGCCGGGTCGCCAGAGTTACCTGGGGCTGCAGGCGGGGCTTCCCCTTGTGTCTGCTCGGCTCCCAGGTGCCCGCGGGGGCTCGCCGCCGTGCTTAAGGGCTGACCGCGGCATGCGTCAGGGGCAGGATGGGCTGAAATCACATGGGAAGCGCCAGGCACCGCACCCAGGGGTGGCTTAGCACCTGCAGGGAGCAGGCAGTACAGCTCCGACACCCTGGCCCCTGACGTGAAGGGCCGGCTCGTGAGCAGAGCCCCGATCCTGGGAAGGGCTGAAGGCGGGAGCAGAGGGTGGCAGAGGAGGAGATGGTTGGATGGCATCACTGACATGAATTTGAGCAAACTCTGGGAGACGGTGGAGGACCGCGGAGCCTGGCGTGCAGTCCGTGGGGTCGCCAAGACTCAGGCACGACCTCGTGATGCAACAGTGCCGCCGCACTAGGGAGGGGGCCTGGCCCGTGTCTCCAGGGACCGGGCAGCGGCTCTGTCCTGCCCGCACTGCCCTCTGGGCCCGCCCTGCCTCCAGCCTTCGGCCTCCCTGGGTTCCAGCCCCACCGGCATCTGGGTGCCTCCTGTCCTGGCTGGCCCACCTCCTTCCTCTTCCCTGCTGGTCTCGTTGGCTGTCTTTCCCTAGCTCAGACATAGGCACTGTGGCGCCCCAAACCGCCCGTTGGACGCCCTGTCTGCACCTTCCTCTCTGCCCTCCACATCCGGCCGAGCCTCCCTAGCCCAGCTTAAGCCCAGCCTCGGGCTTCATCTCTCACCCCCAAGATTCCTGCCCTGGACTCCTGTCACCGTGTGGTCACTTTCCCTTCTCAGCTGAGCCCTTCACTATGAATCACCCAGGGGCACAGCCAGTCAGAAAGCCAGGCGGCACTAAACGGCCCAGGGTGGCCTGCCTCTGTCTCTGTTTATTTCCTCTCTGAAATCAGAGTGGGCCTCATGGCTCTTTCTGACTGTCTCCTTTCTGACTGTAGCCCATCAGGAAGATGGTTTCAGGAAAACTCTTCTTCCAGGAAGCCCTCCCTGACTACTCCCATCCAGTCTGCAGCCCTCCACCATTTCCCCTGGAGCACTCTCATCTCTTGCATCTCTCTAGATTCTCTCCCTCATTCCTTTCCACTTTGGATTATAGTCTTGTCTGTGTGCCAGAAAAGTCTCCCTGGATTCTAAGTGCCCGTGGGTGCACACCATACCCAGTCACCCTGACGGGCTCTGCTGTGCATCGCTGAGAGACCAACTCAGTCTGAACTGTATGATCCGCACTTGCCAAGGTGAGCCAAGCACAGCGGGTTAGATCACGGACCAGCAGAGGAGCGGAATTCCCTGGAAGGCTCTGCAGAGTCCCTGCTCCAGTCGGCCTGATTTCCCTGAGGACTTCTGGCTGGAACAAGTATTAGAATTAACTTGCCTTCCCTGCACGTCGAGCTGGAGAAGTGGCCCGGCGGACACACAGCGGCTGGAGAAGGCCTCCCAGCAGGAAGCACGTGCCGTTGGTCATGCAGCCAGCGCTGGCCGCTGCGGCCCCACCATCTCCCGTCTGATCTGGAGGTTTCTCCATCACTCATCTGAGTAAACATGTGGGTCGTTCTCCGGTATTACCCACAAAGGGATTTCAAAATGCGCTTATCAGATAAAAGTCAATTGTTACTTCATCAGTCTACAAAGAAAACAAGAGGCATGATTTAGCTAAAAGACTGTAGTCCCGATTCAAAGATATTTACATGTTGCTATTACTGTGTCCTTTGCAAACCAAAAAGAAAAATGTTGCGCTGCTTTTTGTTTTTTCTAAAAAACACAGGAAGAAAGGATCAATTAATGTCTATTGATTAGAAGTAAGCCCAGCCTCGGGCTTCATCTCTCACCCCCAAGATTCCTGCCCTGGACTCCTGTCACCGTGTGGTCACTTTCCCTTCTCAGCTGAGCCCTTCACTATGAATCACCCAGGGGCACAGCCAGTCAGAAAGCCAGGCGGCACTAAACGGCCCAGGGTGGCCTGCCTCTGTCTCTGTTTATTTCCTCTCTGAAATCAGAGTGGGCCTCATGGCTCTTTCTGACTGTCTCCTTTCTGACTGTAGCCCATCAGGAAGATGGTTTCAGGAAAACTCTTCTTCCAGGAAGCCCTCCCTGACTACTCCCATCCAGTCTGCAGCCCTCCACCATTTCCCCTGGAGCACTCTCATCTCTTGCATCTCTCTAGATTCTCTCCCTCATTCCTTTCCACTTTGGATTATAGTCTTGTCTGTGTGCCAGAAAAGTCTCCCTGGATTCTAAGTGCCCGTGGGTGCACACCATACCCAGTCACCCTGACGGGCTCTGCTGTGCATCGCTGAGAGACCAACTCAGTCTGAACTGTATGATCCGCACTTGCCAAGGTGAGCCAAGCACAGCGGGTTAGATCACGGACCAGCAGAGGAGCGGAATTCCCTGGAAGGCTCTGCAGAGTCCCTGCTCCAGTCGGCCTGATTTCCCTGAGGACTTCTGGCTGGAACAAGTATTAGAATTAACTTGCCTTCCCTGCACGTCGAGCTGGAGAAGTGGCCCGGCGGACACACAGCGGCTGGAGAAGGCCTCCCAGCAGGAAGCACGTGCCGTTGGTCATGCAGCCAGCGCTGGCCGCTGCGGCCCCACCATCTCCCGTCTGATCTGGAGGTTTCTCCATCACTCATCTGAGTAAACATGTGGGTCGTTCTCCCGGTATTACTCACAAAGGGATTTTAAAATGCGCTTATCAGATAAAAGTCAATTGTTACTTCATCAGTCTACAAAGAAAACAAGAGGCATGATTTAGCTAAAAGACTGTAGTCCCGATTCAAAGATATTTACATGTTGCTATTACTGTGTCCTTTGCAAACCAAAAAGAAAAATGTTGCGCTGCTTTTTGTTTTTTCTAAAAAACACAGGAAGAAAGGATCAATTAATGTCTATTGATTAGAAGTAGAGTTGCAGGACAGCGTTATTTCCAATTAAAGTAATGCAAAGTAAAAACACAGAATTGCAGGGTGATAAGGAAAAACAGCTTTATGGGAACTCTCCCAATTGCCTGGATTTTATTTTCCAAATGATTTCCCTTTTATCCCCCAGT
Source organism: Tragulus kanchil (assembly GCA_022376925.1). Classification (NCBI taxonomy): domain Eukaryota; kingdom Metazoa; phylum Chordata; class Mammalia; order Artiodactyla; family Tragulidae; genus Tragulus; species Tragulus kanchil. Next base: position 173,285,812 of record JAIOJX010000005.1, on the reverse strand, counting down.
GCAGTTCAGTAATAGACCTTTCAGTGACACTAAGGATATAAATCTACTTGGCAACCAGAATGGAAGTTTATCATCATCTATAAATCACCATATTCTGTGGTTCTCTAAATAATGCTGGGAGCCCTGAAGCTGGAGCACGCAGGGACTCAGACCTGCAGCTCGCCATTCGGTCGTGTTCTGGGGGTGCTGTTTTATGGTGAAGTGGGATGTGAGCCAATGGTGCAGTTCCTTTACGTAAGCAGGTTAAAGCTGCCATTCAGCGCACAGACGCACACATTCTTAAGAAAGCAAAGAAAGTATTCTACATTTTCTGTATTTAAAATTCTGTTTTATAGCCACAAATAGTAACTTTGAAAACTGAGAACTGATTGTAACTTCCTAATGTTCTGCCTTTGGTCACTTTTCTCCCCCACAGCCTTAAGCCTACACTATGCAAAATACCTCTCAGAGGGAGACCAGTCCCTTCAGGTTCTTTTGTATGCTGTATTCTCTGGGAGGTTTACAGTGCCTGTGTGTTAAAGGCACTGATAAGTCCTGTAACAATGACGCCTGCTTAAATTTGTCTAAACTTTTATTTTCTCTAAACCTCTTTGACCTTGGAATGTTTTTATCTGATTCTTGAGCATCCACTTTGGAAATATAGATCTAGGAATCTTTGTTTACAGAACTATCTATTGAGTTGGCCAAAAAGTTTGTTCAGGCTTTTCTGAAAGATGTGATGGAAAAACCCAAACAAATATTTTGGCCCAACCATATTTTGCTAAAGAAGCCCCAACTGAAGTTTCGGTCTGCATTTCCCACAAAAATCTGTGGGAAGGAGGTCTTATTTACATGTTGCTATTACTGTGTCCTTTGCAAACCAAAAGAAAAATGTTGCGCTGCTTTTTGTTTTTTCTAAAAAACACAGGAAGAAAGGATCAATTAATGTCTATTGATTAGAGGTAGAGTTGCAGGACCGCGTTATTTCCAATTAAATTAATGCAAAGTAAAACACAGAATTGCAGGGTGATAAGGAAAAACAGCTTTATGGGAACTCTCCCAATTGCCTGGATTTTATTTTCCAAATGATTTCCCTTTTATCCCCCAGTGCAGTTCAGTAATAGACCTTTCAGTGACACTAAGGATATAAATCTACTTGGCAACCAGAATGGAAGTTTATCATCATCTATAAATCACCATATTCTGTGGTTCTCTAAATAATGCTGGGAGCCCTGAAGCTGGAGCACGCAGGGACTCAGACCTGCAGCTCGCCATTCGGTCGTGTTCTGGGGGTGCTGTTTTATGGTGAAGTGGGATGTGAGCCAATGGTGCAGTTCCTTTACGTAAGCAGGTTAAAGCTGCCATTCAGCGCACAGACGCACACATTCTTAAGAAAGCAAAGAAAGTATTCTACATTTTCTGTATTTAAAATTCTGTTTTATAGCCACAAATAGTAACTTTGAAAACTGAGAACTGATTGTAACTTCCTAATGTTCTGCCTTTGGTCACTTTTCTCCCCCACAGCCTTAAGCCTACACTATGCAAAATACCTCTCAGAGGGAGACCAGTCCCTTCAGGTTCTTTTGTATGCTGTATTCTCTGGGAGGTTTACAGTGCCTGTGTGTTAAAGGCACTGATAAGTCCTGTAACAATGACGCCTGCTTAAATTTGTCTAAACTTTTATTTTCTCTAAACCTCTTTGACCTTGGAATGTTTTTATCTGATTCTTGAGCATCCACTTTGGAAATATAGATCTAGGAATCTTTGTTTACAGAACTATCTATTGAGTTGGCCAAAAAGTTTGTTCAGGCTTTTCTGAAAGATGTGATGGAAAAACCCAAACAAATATTTTGGCCAACCCAATACCATATTTTGCTAAAGAAGCCCCAACTGAAGTTTCGGTCTGCATTTCCCACAAAAATCTGTGGGAAGGAGGTCTTATTCTCCTTATCTGATTCCCTTTGGTCTAGCAAGGCCAGAAAGCGATGACTGAGGAGCCTGGGAACCTCTGGGCAGCAGCGGCTGGTGCCAGGTTCACAGTCTGACCAGCTCGCCTCGCTAGCAGCTTGGTCACTGAGGCCCTGGATGTGTCTGTCCGGGGCTCCCCCAGCGTCTGCAGCAGGCCGGCACGCTGTCCCCCAATGCAGAGTCCAGAGAGAGAGAGGAGCCAGTCAAAACCCTTTAGGAAGCACTTCACCAACGTCACAGCGTGAAACGACCAGGGAGGGTGGCCTTGTCCACGCCGAGAGCCTAGACGGTGGCAGAGGAAGCAGGGAGCTGCCGGAGAAGCAACTGCGTAACCAGGCCAGAGGCTTGCCTTCCCCGTAATACAGGCAGCTGAACGGACGATGCCGCGGGCACTCTGGAGCTGGCGACCTCCTTCTCTGTGGCCTGGAAAGGAGAGGGTCTCCACACCCTCAGAACAGGGGTGCCAGATTCATTCAAAACTACAGGATGCCCAGACAGACTCGCACCTCAGGGCATCAAAACTTCTTCTAGCATAAATATGCCCCGAATATTCCACGGGATATGCATATGCTAAAAATGTTTCATTGTTGATCTGAAATGCAGCTTTTTCTGGGCCTCCTGTACTCTATTTGGCAATCCTTTATCAAAGCCTGGAGCCCCCTGGAGGGACTTGGCTTCTTTCCTTCTCATTCCTCTCCCACCGATCCTCCAACCTGAGCAAGCTCGGGATCCCCTGGAGGGGGCTGGTGAGCTCGCAGGCGGCGGGTCCAGCCCCCGCCTTTCTGGTCCAGCTGACCTGGGGCCGGCGGGAATTTCCACGTGGCACACGTTCCCGAGGGATGCCAATGCGAAGGGGAAGCAGTCGCCACCCAGATGCCGGCGTGTGGGTGAGAGCTCCGTCCCGCTCCCAGCCCCAGGGCAGACGGCCAGCCTCTCAGGCGCGCACGCGGACACCTGGGGCTGAGCTACTGACCCGCGGGGCCTCTGTAAAGAGCAGCGACCTGCTTTCCTGATTCGGGATGAGTCATACCACGAATATTTTGGCCAACCCAATACCATATTTTGCTAAAGAAGCCCCAACTGAAGTTTCGGTCTGCATTTCCCACAAAAATCTGTGGGAAGGAGGTCTTATTCTCCTTATCTGATTCCCTTTGGTCTAGCAAGGCCAGAAAGCGATGACTGAGGAGCCTGGGAACCTCTGGGCAGCAGCGGCTGGTGCCAGGTTCACAGTCTGACCAGCTCGCCTCGCTAGCAGCTTGGTCACTGAGGCCCTGGATGTGTCTGTCCGGGGCTCCCCCAGCGTCTGCAGCAGGCCGGCACGCTGTCCCCCAATGCAGAGTCCAGAGAGAGAGAGGAGCCAGTCAAAACCCTTTAGGAAGCACTTCACCAACGTCACAGCGTGAAACGACCAGGGAGGGTGGCCTTGTCCACGCCGAGAGCCTAGACGGTGGCAGAGGAAGCAGGGAGCTGCCGGAGAAGCAACTGCGTAACCAGGCCAGAGGCTTGCCTTCCCCGTAATACAGGCAGCTGAACGGACGATGCCGCGGGCACTCTGGAGCTGGCGACCTCCTTCTCTGTGGCCTGGAAAGGAGAGGGTCTCCACACCCTCAGAACAGGGGTGCCAGATTCATTCAAAACTACAGGATGCCCAGACAGACTCGCACCTCAGGGCATCAAAACTTCTTCTAGCATAAATATGCCCCGAATATTCCACGGGATATGCATATGCTAAAAATGTTTCATTGTTGATCTGAAATGCAGCTTTTTCTGGGCCTCCTGTACTCTATTTGGCAATCCTTTATCAAAGCCTGGAGCCCCCTGGAGGGACTTGGCTTCTTTCCTTCTCATTCCTCTCCCACCGATCCTCCAACCTGAGCAAGCTCGGGATCCCCTGGAGGGGGCTGGTGAGCTCGCAGGCGGCGGGTCCAGCCCCCGCCTTTCTGGTCCAGCTGACCTGGGGCCGGCGGGAATTTCCACGTGGCACACGTTCCCGAGGGATGCCAATGCGAAGGGGAAGCAGTCGCCACCCAGATGCCGGCGTGTGGGTGAGAGCTCCGTCCCGCTCCCAGCCCCAGGGCAGACGGCCAGCCTCTCAGGCGCGCACGCGGACACCTGGGGCTGAGCTACTGACCCGCGGGGCCTCTGTAAAGAGCAGCGACCTGCTTTCCTGATTCGCGGGATGAGTCATACCACGAATCGGGGCTGGGGCGGGGGCTGCGTGGAGAGGGGCGCCGTCGGGCGTTGTTGCTGCCCCCGGCGTCTTGGAGGTCTCAGTGCGTGTTCTTACCGACCAGGCCCACGAGAGCGTCCCAGGACCTTTAGAGCAGACAACTTGCCGCCCCCTCTGACGGAGCAGAGGAGGAGCAGAGGGCCAGTGAGCTTGAGCCAGCAGCCCCAGGGCTCAGAGCTGCGAGCTGAGGCCCAGACAGAAGCAGGCCTGCGGCCTCGGAGCCCAGATGGAACCCCTTTTCACGATGTGGAGGCAAAAGGAAGCATCACAGATACATCATAAAAGCACGATGCTTAGTGGACTAACGCTTGTATTATTTTCCTGAAGCAGAAACAAACGATCATTCCTGAGTGTGTAGCGAGGTCACTAAGAACTGGGGACATTAAACCTGAGAGGCTGGTCAAGCTGCCCAGCTGCTTTCATTTGCCTTTACATTCAGCAGTGTGGTCCTTGTGGGATGCTGTGCGTCCCTTTGCTGCACCCAGAAAGACACGCACATTCTAGGCGACAGATGGGGGCCCTCAGTGAGGTTCAGTGCGTGTCTGGTCTTGGGGGACCTGGGTTGGCTCTTGAGTCTCTGGTGCTGCGGACAGTCAGGTGAGCTCAAGTGGCCTGATCTCGGCCTGTGCTGGGTCCCTGCAGGCGGAGTGGGCCAGGCAGACAGCCACGTGAACAGAACCTGGAACCATGGGGCTGCCCACCATGTGAAGTGTCCTTCACGGTCCCACAGAAAGATAGAACAATTTCAGAAAAAATGAGGATGCTAATCCAGCACAAGGTTTTATCATCACAAGAGCACTTTGGAGGTAACAACCTCTGCAGTGCATACCGTGTGGATTCTGGAGGGCTGATTAGTCCAGGGTAGACCCTCGACTGTCGCCTACATCAGCAAATTAGAGTCCCGATGAGAGGCGCTGAATGGAAATGATATGCAAGGAACTGGATTAAATTCCCAGAGACCGTGATTAATTATTCCAGCCACGAGAAGGGCAGCTGTTCCCTGGCTTTGAAACTGACATAACAAACAGCCTCCCTTGTGACATTAAAGTCCACACCTGCTGGGGCCCCCTTTTTAGGGGAAAAGTCCTCTCGAGATTTCTTCCCTGAGATATACTGCGGTTCCATTCCTTTGGGGAGGGCCTGTCTTGCTTAGATGCTGTACTCTTAAAAATGGCGTCTCCGCTCCAAACGGGCTTGTTGGCTCCCAGCCGGATCCTCTCCAGCAGGCACCTCTCGGCTTTGGTGTTTTTAACCTGGGAGAAGCACATTCTAAAAGACTCTTCAAAGTGCTCAGAGTGACTGCCGAGAATCAGCTTCTGTGAGAGCACTGCGCGAATGCATCCGGTGTGAACTTGATTCTCGTTTAGATGACTTGTTCAGCAGGAAGGGTGAAGCTTTGCCGTCAGAGCTGTAGACGAGGACTCTGTGTAGGAGACTGAGCCCTGGGCTCTTACGCAACCCCTCGGCCCGTGTCGGGCGACCCTCGCCGCCTCTGGTGGCACTGTCGGCCGTCCGAGCCTGGGGGCCACCCGTGCCGGTGGGTGCGTGTGGGCTGGCACACACGTGAGGGGAGGGCTGTGACAGACACCTGCGTGCTGATGGAGACTAATGGGCAGTCCGGACTTGGCTTTTACTCAGCGGCTCCTCAAGAGCAGCCCGGGGAACACCCAAATCCTGGTCGTTGGTTGTTGCTCTCTCGGTACGTCTGGCCTTGACTCATGAACTTAGCAACGGGCTACACAATAATGAGCCAGACACCACCCATTCGGGTCTAAATATAAAAAAGTGAAAGAATTTTCGAGAAAGACAGAAATGGACAACTTACTACCTTAGTAATTTTATTAAGAGGGAAAAGAAGCCTGCCCTATTTGAATGATAATAGGAGGTAAATACAGCCTCCATTCTTTCCTCCCTATTAATGAATTAGAATACAGGAAGCTTCAGGAAAATCCATAAAAGACCCCTAAGCTGGCTGAAAATTGTTCTCACCAGCCACTTTAATTTTGTAAAGGCAGAATTCCCATTAAGAGGGAATGGATAGACGGGCTTTGGCTGTGCTTTTGAGCAGAGTGTGTGCAGGGTGGTCTGCATCCTGTGAATGAGGTCCCCAGGGGACCAGCCGCAGGTGGCCTCGAAGAGCCACCTATCCCTGCAGGCCTTCCTCGTGGTCTCGCTGGGTTTGCAGCCTCCCAGCTGCCCTCCCGCTGCCGGGACACCTCTTTCTTTTTCCAGATTCAGTTCAGCTGTGTCCTGCTGTGGGTCTCCCCAGGTGCACCCCTCTGAGACGGGCCGCTCAGCCAGGAGCCCTGCCCCTCCGCAGACCTTGGTCCTGCGCCACCAGGAGGCCTCCCTCCTCTGGCTCTCCCCAGGGCTGTGAGCCCCTGGTCTACCGGGCGTCGAGTGTACTGAGCACCATTAACAGGAGCAAGCTCAACAGTCAAATGAAGGGTTGCTCCAACCCAAAGCCTGGTTTTCTTGCTGATTTATTTTATTCAAGTAGAGTTAATTTACAATGTTGTGTTATGCTCCACTGTAAAGCAAGGTAATTCAGTTATACACGTATACACATTCTTTTTCATTTCCATTATGGTTTATCATAGGATTTTTTTTTAATGAGCTCTTGCCAGTTTTAATTAAAGAAAAATTGTACATGATTTACTTCTCACCAGTCTATTCTGGCATGCTTCTGATGATACCAGAATCACCTGGATCAATGATAGCCAGTGTGCATACTCTGTGGTATTTGCCACACGCTGTGCCCAGTTCAGTATTATTGCCCCTGTAGTGATGGACGCCAGTGTTGGCCAACATGGCATAGTACTCTATTTCAGATTTCCTCGAGGCTGGGCAGTGGTTGGCGAGGATGACCAGGTTCGCTTTGCCTTGTCCGATCATCTTCAGAGGCTGTTTGCAACCCCGCGTGTACTTTCCACATTTCATAACCAGCTGGGGCCTAGAGTTGATCGACTCCAGTGACTTTTTCGTATTCTTTGCGGCCACCGTCTTCCTGCCTTAGGTGCGGGACGCCCCCAACCAAGAGCAGCCGCCAAGATGGCCGGGGAGCGAGAAAGCATCATAGGATGTCGAGGACGGTTCCCTGTGCTAGAGAGCAGGACCCTCTTGTGTATCCATTCTACATGTAATAGTGGGACTCTGCTGACCCCAGGCTCCGCATCCGTCCCTCCCCCATAAAACCTGGTGTTCTCTCCCACGTTCACAACTCTGTTTGCTCGTGTTCTGTGGGGATAGCTGGGTCCCGGGTCATCCTACTTCCCGGCCAGGCTGAGTGCTGCTCACCCGGCAGCGCTGGTCTGGCCTGTCTCCCTGCTACCACGTTTGAATTTCCTCCACTCTGTTGGTGTGTATTCTCAATAGCTGCTGGAGTCATCCTTTAAGAATTCAAATCAGATCCCCTGCTTAAAACCCCACATGGTTCTCTGTCTCTCTTACTCTGAAGGAAGCCTGAACAGACTTGCAGTTCTCCTTCACAGGCTTGCAAAGCCCAGCAAGGATGGTTCCCACCTCCAGCGGTTACCGAGCGCAAGCTGTATACCCAGCGTATAGTGCAGCCAGACGATGCCTGAAGCACAGGGGTCTGGAGCAGAGAAGGGTTTACTGCAGGGCCGTACAAGGAGCATGGGTGGTTCATGGCCCTAAAGAGCCCACTCTCCCCCAAGGGTCTCAGCAAAGCCTTTCTACAGGCGCGATGAGGGAGGGAGGCGGTGGTGGCTGCGGGCTTCTTGGTGGGGATCCCCTGTTCTTGAACCTGTGCCAATGTTCCTGCAGACCTCCAAGGGGACCAATGATATTCTCTGTTTTGCAAGTTTTCATCTCCTCATGAACAGAAAGCTGTTAGATCCTTAATGGTTAGAGTCTTGCGAACTGGGCTCTCCTGTGTATTCCAGACCATAGGCAACATTCTTAAGTCAAAAGCAATAGAAGACAAAGGTTAAAGTAAAATAAACTAATCTAATATGGACTCAGATTTGTTCTTCCCTGTTGCCTGGCACCCTCTAGAACCATCGGAGAGTCTGGTTTAGATCCCGAACGTGGGTCGTGGTCAGCCTCTCATGCTGGACTGCCACCCAGAGCAGGATTTCCGGGTCTTCCTGCCTTAGGTGCGGACGCCCAACCAAGAGCAGCCGCCAAGATGGCCGGGGAGCGAGAAAGCATCATAGGATGTCGAGGACGGTTCCCTGTGCTAGAGAGCAGGACCCTCTTGTGTATCCATTCTACATGTAATAGTGGGACTCTGCTGACCCCAGGCTCCGCATCCGTCCCTCCCCCATAAAACCTGGTGTTCTCTCCCACGTTCACAACTCTGTTTGCTCGTGTTCTGTGGGGATAGCTGGGTCCCGGGTCATCCTACTTCCCGGCCAGGCTGAGTGCTGCTCACCCGGCAGCGCTGGTCTGGCCTGTCTCCCTGCTACCACGTTTGAATTTCCTCCACTCTGTTGGTGTGTATTCTCAATAGCTGCTGGAGTCATCCTTTAAGAATTCAAATCAGATCCCCTGCTTAAAACCCCACATGGTTCTCTGTCTCTCTTACTCTGAAGGAAGCCTGAACAGACTTGCAGTTCTCCTTCACAGGCTTGCAAAGCCCAGCAAGGATGGTTCCCACCTCCAGCGGTTACCGAGCGCAAGCTGTATACCCAGCGTATAGTGCAGCCAGACGATGCCTGAAGCACAGGGGTCTGGAGCAGAGAAGGGTTTACTGCAGGGCCGTACAAGGAGCATGGGTGGTTCATGGCCCTAAAGAGCCCACTCTCCCCCAAGGGTCTCAGCAAAGCCTTTCTACAGGCGCGATGAGGGAGGGAGGCGGTGGTGGCTGCGGGCTTCTTGGTGGGGATCCCCTGTTCTTGAACCTGTGCCAATGTTCCTGCAGACCTCCAAGGGGACCAATGATATTCTCTGTTTTGCAAGTTTTCATCTCCTCATGAACAGAAAGCTGTTAGATCCTTAATGGTTAGAGTCTTGCGAACTGGGCTCTCCTGTGTATTCCAGACCATAGGCAACATTCTTAAGTCAAAAGCAATAGAAGACAAAGGTTAAAGTAAAATAAACTAATCTAATATGGACTCAGATTTGTTCTTCCCTGTTGCCTGGCACCCTCTAGAACCATCGGAGAGTCTGGTTTAGATCCCAGTGCTCACACGTGGCAGTCGTGGTCAGCCTCTGCAGGTGGTCGAGGGGACTGGGCGGAGGGCCAGAGCTGTCTTTGCTGCCTGCCTTCGCACACCCTCTCTCCTTGTGCTGTGGACCCCATGGCCCCGATCCTTCCTCACGCTTCCCTCTACTGGGCCCAGGACCAGCTCATTTGGATCATAGCTTAAATAACTCCTCCCTGGGGGACCTTCCTGACCACCCTGGTTTCCTTTGACCATGTGGCCATGAGTCATCTTCAGGACAACCCCTAGCTGATACTTTGTAGCTGGTTTGTTCATTATCCAACCCCTCCTTCAATCAGGAAGTCTCCCGGTGGCAGGATCTTACCAAGATTTTTCTCCTGAGCATCCCCCAGAGGCATAGTAGTTGCTCCTTAAATGCAGCAGGAAGGAGGGTGAGAAAGACATTTTGGATTGCTTTGGAAAGTTGGCCAGCACTTGTTGCGTCTTCCAAAAGACGGATTCTGCAGCCATAGGTTGGGGCCTGTGTGGACAGGAGTGGGCTGGTTTGGACGGAAGCCCAGCTCGGCCGCTCACTCACTCACTGTAGACCCAGGGCAGGGAACCCTGTGCCCTTCGAACTCGGATTTTCCCACCCTGAAATACAAAACTTATGAGTGTGCGGCAGGATTGGTGTGAAGATGGACGGAGAGCCCCTGAACAGCAGTTCATTATAGCTGGTGGTGCTGCCTCCGGGCGTCACGCTGCCCCTTTCCCCCTTTCTGCCAGCTTTTTTTCCTTTTTTCTTTTGCTCTAGTAAGGTTGGGCACCATTAGCGACACACTTGCTGTCTTTCAGGTGACTTCCTCCAGGAAGGCAGAGCTCCCCGCCCTCCCCCTCTTCCCTGGCATCCAGGATGCCCCCACTGCTCAGCAGAGGACTCCGGTGCTATTATGAAAACTCAAAGTCAATAGCCGCAGGGAGGTGCGGGGTGGGGCCCGCCCGCCGTGGTGGGCCCTCCTGCCACAGATCTGCCTGTTTTGCACCTAAGTCAGCTGCTGGGCCCAGAATTTGAACTTGAGCTGAGGCACAGTGGGCGGAGAGGAGTTCAGAAAACACAACAGTGGAGGTGCCAGATACTCACATGTGCTCGTGTTTCCTCTTGGAAGGAAGACCAAAGCTTCCCTGTGGTATCAGGTGCTCAGAAGAAATAAACTGAACCCAAACCCAAACAAAACGAATTTCTGAGGGGAGACCACATACAGCTGAACCGAGAGGAGAAGCGTGTTTTACATGCCGCCTGTAGCACGGCTGTTCCCCAGGCACCCCTGCGTCCGTCCACGCCGGCCTCTCCCTCATCTGGAGTCGCTCCTGAGGAATGCGGGTGCAGACTGACCCGGGTCTGCAGGCAGCTCTTTCTCCCCTCCCGAGTGGGAGGCTCCAGGCACATACTTATTTGCTTGCCTGAGACCTTGACTGCCTTAAGGCAACACCCCATTTCTTTGGAATGCTGTTGGGCTCCTCCTGAGGTCCTGGGCGCTGGCGTGGCCCTGTCTTGGGCGAGAGCAGAGGGTGGGCACGGGGAGGAGGCGTCTTGGCAGATCCGCGTTCTCGCGGTGATGTTGACTCTCTGGGTCCGCATGGCCCTGTGCCCTCACAAACACTGGGAACGCTTTCCCTTCACTGGGAAAATTCTTCTGGTTTCTTTCTCCTCTCTCCTGCTTCTCCTTTGGTTCTTGTCTCTGAGGCTGAGTCCTGGTGCCATCTCTTAGGCTTAGAACCAGAAGACAGAAGGTCAGTTACGGTCGTGTTTCCATATTCTGACTCAGAGCAGTGTTACAGTTGCCCAGGTGGGAAAAGACTTCCTGTTCTTGCCTCTGGCCCACTGTCTTGTGTTTGCCTGAAAGATCCTGCTCATTCTCAAGCGTGGGGCATCTTGAGTGGCCCCACTGGAGCATTGAGAGTGGGGGGACAGGCCCCGGTTGGGAGGCTGATGGAAGCCCAGGGGCGTCTTGACTGGGGAGCACAGGGAGCCCGCTCCGGCCCCGTGACCGAAGGCCCCTGTCTACCTCGGCTGCATGAAGGCAGGTGAGCTGGTGACCACCCCGGTGTTCCAGGCAGCATGTGCGGCAGCCGCTCGGATGCATCCCGCAGCACCACGCACCCCAGCGGGGCTCTGTGTGCCAGGCTCTTGGCTGCTCTATAGGCTGAGCTGAGCGGCTGGAGGGAATCTCAGAGTTCTTGCAAAACCGAACACACTTTTTTTTCTTAAACTCAGGCCATTTTAAAATGTACCGTCTATAAACACCCTCATGATGAACCATTTGTACTTTCATTAAAAGACATTGCGGACTCAGTGGTTTTTAGCCATTGGATACTTTCTCAAAGGGCCCTAGACAGAGGCTGCTGTTATGTTGTCATCCATTACACTTTCTGACCTTGTGGTTATTCAGTCACTGAGTTGTGTCCAACTTTTTGTGACCTCATGAAGTGCAGGACTCCAGGCTTCCCTGTCCTTCACTGTCTGCCCGAGTTTGGTCAGACTCATGTCCATGGAGTCAGTGATGCCGTCCAATCATTTCATCCTCTGCTGCCCCGTCTCCTGTTGCCCTCAGTCTTTCCCAGCACCAGGGTCTTTTCCAATGAGTCGACTCTTCCCATCAGATGGCCAGAGTGTTGGAGCTTCAGCGTCAGTCCTTCCAATGAATATTCAGGGTTGATTTCCTTTAGGATTGACTAATTTGGTATCTTTGCCATCCAAGGGGCTTTCAAGAGTCTTCTCCAGCACCAGAGTTTGAAAGCCTCAATTCTTAGATGCTCAGCCTGCTTTATGGTTCAGCTCTAGAAAAGGCTAATCTCTTCACTGGAAGGGACGCGGAGGCTGAGCTTTCCTGATGGAGACGACATTGTCAGGGGCAGCTCCTGCTCTCAGGGTTCGAGTGGGGGCTGGAGAATGTTTCCTTGTCCTCAGAGGCACCAGAAGCCTCACGTGACAGTTGTGTAGATGGGATGACCACCCCCGGGGCCCTGTACGGAGAGCAACGCTGAAACACGTTTCCATGCTACCTTGGCACGACCCCAGCAAGCTACGACTCTTTATTGCTCAGAGAAGCATGCAGGGGAGTCTGGTAGACTGCCCATCAAGTCTGTTCGAGCTGACCTTGGACTTCGCGCTGTGTGTGGCTGCTGTCAGGGCCAGCCTGTCGGTCGTCCACTCTGACTCAACCCTGCATGCCGTGTGTGAGTGTCTACTGAGTTCCACCCTGTTTGTAACAGACTGGCTCAGATAAGAACAGATAGCAGAGAGTGGCCCAAGCCCACCGTGAGGTTTCTCTAGAAAAATGGAACGTCCATACGTTCTGCAATTAATCATCTTTCCTTTTTTCTTTCTTTCAGATAACTTGTTCAAGCCCAAAGAAAGATGCATTTCAGAGAAGGAGATGCACATGCGATCTAAAAGGTACTTGGCTATATCGTGTGAGGGCGGGGAAGGTGAGGGAGGGGAGGACGGGAGGCTTGCTGAGTCCGGGCGCTGTCGGGCAGGGCCACTCTTTCTAGGTCCACATTCAAGCTCTGAGGTCTTCTTGGCCGTGAATCTGAAAAGCCGACCCAAAGAAATGCAGGTGTCTAATTGCACCTCTGAATGCTAATGTCTTTCTTGGAAAAACCTCGGGAAAGCGGTGGGTCTTGAGTTTGAACCGGTCACATGATTGGTCTCCAAGAGGTCCGCAGACTCCTGAGGGGAACGCTCTGCCCATGCCGGTCTCTGCTCTGGGCGGGTGCCGAGGGTCAGCGTGCACCTTCGCGGTCGTTCTGTGAGGAGGAGAGGAGCCGGGTCTCCGAGGGCCCCGACAGTGCAGGACCAGCAGGAAAGCACCCAGACCTGGAGGTGGCCAGTGGGGGCAGCGGAGCTGCAGACGGCCGCGAGCCGGCCTTCCTGGCGCTTCGTCCCCGGCGGTCTGGGCAGCCCGGCTGCCCCAAGCTCTCCGTGGCCTGCTTGGCTGCCTGCCGTTCTGGACGCCCCCTCTTTCTCAGCGACACACAAAGGCTGCTATTCTTCCCTAGCGGGGCCTCCAGATCCAAATGTAATAACCCGGCAGAGTTCGCCAAGTTCATGCGAGTAGCATGTCATTAGTTTATAGTGAAGTATCCAGCACCAGGAGGAAGGATAGTGATTAAACCAAAGTGATAGTACAACTTACAGAAACCCTTGAAACAGGGGGAACATATTTCTCCCCACTCCAGGCACAAAATCTCGACTTTTCCCATGATTACATTGCTCCCATGGTCACTAGCCAGCTTTGATGCCCTGTAGGGAACCTCTCTGTTAAAAAAATGAACGTGGGGAGGAGGGGGACCATCCCATCAATGCCCCGCTTCCCAGCATTCTAACTGGGGTTGCAAAGGGCCGCTGGGTGTGAAGACCTGCCGTTTCAGAGGTGCAAAGCCATGTATACCTCACGCTGAAGGTATTCCTTTTTCAACGTGGTGGAAAATTCAGCAGAATCATCCCCTCCTGGTCCCTAAGCCCAAAGCTGCTCTTGTGGAAGCTTGAAATTAAAATGCTAGATCTCAAAGCAGCTTTGTGGACAGAGCATGGCCCTGTTATTCTACTGAAGGGGGAACAGCCTCTGAGAGGACCGAGGAGCAAGTGATGTGGCTCCCCCATCGGGGCGTCCCCGGCTGGAAGCCAGGGCTCCCCAGATACAGGCAGTGACGCGCCTGCTCCGCGGCATGCCCTGGGTGGGCACAGAGCCCTGGCTCTCGGACATCACTCCTCCGCAGAATTATACTGGAGCTTTCATTTCTTTCATGTACTTTGTTATTAATCATATTACTAAGATGCTTTTTCATTTTAAAAATTCAAGCAAAGAAGAGAGAACTGAGGTCCCTCGTGACCCCCTACCCCCCTCCCACCCCACTCCCCAGCCTAGCCCTGTCTGCAGACACCCCATCCGTGTCAGCTCCCTACACACCCTTCCAGGCCTTTCTCTCTGCCTGCAAACAGACATGTATTTGTACATATACAATTATCTAAGTTTTGACCATGAATGAGATCATGCTGTATGCTATCGTTTTGTAGCTTAGTTCCTTTCCTTTATGTCTGTGAGGCCTTTCTATGTCAGAAGACATAGATGTGGGTGATTTTCCTCATTGATGGAGAGTGATCAGTCATATAAAGGGACCATGATGCACTGAGGATGTTCTGTTAAGAAAATACTGCAGCCAGTCCATGACGGAGGCCTGGGAACTTTTCCCCCTAGCCCTCCACACGATCAGATGGTCAGGACCAGGGAGATGTGTCTCTACGGATGCAGGATTTCCACGGTGGAGCTTTGGGACGTGTCGGCTTTCCTACTGATCCTGACAGCCTTCTCGTGGTCCCTCCAGAGAAGCGCCTGGGTTGGTCGGTCGTGTGTGCACTTGCTGATTAGACTGTGTGGATGCCCTCCGTGTGCCAGGCCCTCTGCTGGGCACAAGCGATTCCTGAGTCACTTGAGGCCATGGGGTCAGTGGCCCGTGTTGCATGAAGTCCAGCAGACCAAGGCTGGACTCCCAGCTCCTCATCTGCTAGCTGAGGGGTGTCCCTGGCCTCCCAGCCTCGCTGGGGTGGGTTCCTACCTCCCACGAAAGCAGAACCCTGTGCAATGTCTACACTGTACGAGGTTCTGAGAGTGACTCCTCAGGAAAATTCATGTCAGATGATGAGCCTAGTAAGGAACCCTCCTCCACTGGTGGTGGGTATGTACATTGGTGTAGCCCCGATGGAGAGCAATATAGAGGATCCTTAAAAAAATGAAAATGGAGTTACCATATGAGCCTGCAAATGCACTGCTGAGCGTGTATCCTGAGAAAGCTGTAATTTAGAAAGACACATGTACCCCAGTGTTCACTGCAGCACTATTCACAATAGCCAAGACATGAGAGACACCCCAGTGCCCATCAGAGGATGAACAGATCGAGAAGATGAGATACAAGGAGGCAATGAATACTACTCTGCCCCCAAAAGAATGAAATCACGCCATTTGCAGCAACACAGATGGACCTAGAGGTAATCATACTGCGGAAGCAGATCAGACAGAGAAAAAAAAGTATTGTATGATACTGCTTATATGTGGAGCCTAAAACAACTGATGATACAAATGAACTTATCTGCAAAGTAGAAATAGATCCCCAGACTTAAAAAGCAAGCTTATGCTTACCAGGGGGAAAAGGTAGGAAAGGGATAAAATTAGGAGTTTGAGATGAACACATAGACACAGATATGTAAAATAGATAACCAATGAGAACCTACTGTATAGCACCAGAAACTATATATTTTGTAATAACCTGTAAGGGAAAAGAATCTGAAAAAGAATATAAATATGTAACTAAATCATCACTGTGCGCCTAAAACTGACACAACATTGTAGATCAGCTGTGCTTCAATAAAGAAATACATCATTTAAAAACATAAATCCATTAAAAAAAAGATGGTTAGCCTAGTGGTATATCCAAGTGGCTTCCCAGGTGGCACAGGTGGAAAAAAACTGCCTGCAGGGCCAGAGGCAGAAGAGACGTGTGTTCAGCCCCTGGGTGGGGAAGACGCCCTGGAAGAGGACACGGCAGCCCACTGCAGGGTTCTTACCTGGAGAATGCCGTGGGCCGAGGAGCCTAGCGGGCTACAGGCTACGCAGTCGCAGAGGCGGACACGACTAAGTGACTTCACACTCTATAGCCAAGACAGTGTCACCTGCTGATGTGGCCATCATCAATTTTTTAGCCTTTATAATTATTTTAATAGGGGAACCTGTTAAAACAAATGTTGTCAGACTTTCAAACATGAGGGAGAATAAAAGAGAGATGTTGAGCAAGTTCCATGCTTAGCTCAGCGCACTGAAAGCTCAGGCTACAGCGTCTCCTCCGTGTCCACGGATCCCAGCTGACGTCTTGTCTGGCGCTGGTACACGAGCAAAGCAATCTCCACAGGGAAGTACGAAGGAAGGCCCAAAGGAAGGCTCCTTGAGGCCCGGCTGATATCGTGGAAGCTCCTAATTTTGCAGCAGGACGAGAATGTAATGCCTACGCCTGAGATGGATTTGGAGTCAGCTTAATTAGGAATGCAGCAGCGAAGAGGCCGCCACCGGCACTCTATGTGTGTACTGTCCCCGTCCGACCCCAGTGCCCTCAGGGGCTTCACTCCTTCCTCTCTAAATCACAGGAAGGCAGACACCGAGTGGCAAAAAGTTATTTGGTAAAAATAAGTGTACACTCAGGGACTTCCCAGTGTCTCAGAGAGCAAAGAATGGCCTGCCAATACAGGAGAGGCGGAGACGAGGTTCAGTCCCCGGGTGGGGAGATCCCTGGAGAAGGCAGTGGCGGCCCACTCCAGCGTGCTTGCCTGGAGAATGCCGTGGGCCGAGGAGCCTAGCGGGCTACAGGCTACGCAGTCGCAGAGGCGGACACGACTAAGTGACTTCACACTCTATAGCCAAGACAGTGTCACCTGCTGATGTGGCCATCATCAATTTTTTAGCCTTTATAATTATTTTAATAGGGGAACCTGTTAAAACAAATGTTGTCAGACTTTCAAACATGAGGGAGAATAAAAGAGAGATGTTGAGCAAGTTCCATGCTTAGCTCAGCGCACTGAAAGCTCAGGCTACAGCGTCTCCTCCGTGTCCACGGATCCCAGCTGACGTCTTGTCTGGCGCTGGTACACGAGCAAAGCAATCTCCACAGGGAAGTACGAAGGAAGGCCCAAAGGAAGGCTCCTTGAGGCCCGGCTGATATCGTGGAAGCTCCTAATTTTGCAGCAGGACGAGAATGTAATGCCTACGCCTGAGATGGATTTGGAGTCAGCTTAATTAGGAATGCAGCAGCGAAGAGGCCGCCACCGGCACTCTATGTGTGTACTGTCCCCGTCCGACCCCAGTGCCCTCAGGGGCTTCACTCCTTCCTCTCTAAATCACAGGAAGGCAGACACCGAGTGGCAAAAAGTTATTTGGTAAAAATAAGTGTACACTCAGGGACTTCCCAGTGTCTCAGAGAGCAAAGAATGGCCTGCCAATACAGGAGAGGCGGGAGACGCAGGTTCAGTCCCCGGGTGGGGGAGATCCCCTGGAGAAGGCAGTGGCGGCCCACTCCAGCGTGCTTGCCTGGAGAATCGCGTGGACGGAGGAGCCTGGCGGGCTACAGTCCCTGGGGTTGGAGAGAATCAGACACGCCTGAGTGACTGTGCACACACCCCCACACGTTTACACGCAGAGCAGCAAAGCAGGAGGCCCGGCGTCTCTCACTGCACAAGCAAATGCTTGATTATCACAGCGGATGGAGGGAATCAAAAGCGACTTCTAAGTAAGAAACCGGCCTTTCCACCTTTGCCGGGGTCGCCCCATCTGGAGACGCTCAGGGGAGGCCCGGGTCTCAGTGTCTCACAGACAGAGGGGGGCCCGCATGTGCCTGGTCTTCCCTTTGACATGAAAGAGCCTGCTGACAAGACAGGAGGCCGCGCCGCGGCGGACACACGCTGTCTCGCTACCATTCAAAATGTTTTCTGAATTTGTTTCAGAATCTATAATAACTTGCCAGAAGTTAGAAAGAAAAAAGAAGAACAACAGAAAAGGGTGATCTTACAGAGTAACAGACTCCGGGCCGAAGTCTTCAAAAAGGTAACGGCCGGGCCGCCCGCAGGCGTGACATGTGTGTGGAGCCCAGATGCTGCGTCTGAACCTGACGGTCTTTGTCTCTGCTTCCCTAGCAATTGCTGGACCAGCTGCTTCAAAGGAATGCAGTTTGACCACGGGCCGCCCTGCCGACCCTCTACCTGGGCCTGGGAGGACTTCAAACGCTGCCTAAGCCATTAAACTTAGCCGTATCTTCCTGACGTGAAACACTTATTTTACTTTGGATATTTTTTTCCCATAACGTAAAGCATAGCTTCCCAAATTGCTGACCCCAGCCAAGCACAAACGACAAGCCTTGAGGAAACGGATCGTTTGGCTGTAGTGGGGTAACCAACCCAACGGAACCCACTGGATACAGTCTTTTCTTTTTTTTTTTTTTCTTCTGAATTTTACTTTTTGCTTCTATTTTTCACTCAGGCAGAAAGGCCTTCTATGCTGTGGGGACTGGTGTTTATTTTTTTCTCCCTTTTCACCAAATTTCTAGGACCTAAATGCATCACTTTTAAGATACTAATCCCGGCTTCTGCCAGTTCTGCAGACTAGATTTCAGGATGTCACCAGTGTGTCTAACAGCTCTCTGGATGTGGGTACCATGTGCTGTTGGAGGTGACTTTGGAGCCAGGTGGGTGCGCTGCCAGGGGCTGGGGACCTGTTTCTTGAGCACCTGGGGTGGTCAGAGCAGCCCCGCACCCCAACCCGCTCCGTGCACCTGCCTTCACTTAGCAAGAGCCTATTTCCACGGAAGCCACGAGGGCAGAATTAGCTGGAAAAAGTCACAAGTCACTTCTGTGTTTTTGGCAAACGCCCCAGCTCCCCCGGAAGAGCTACATTGCTGCAAACAGCCTGGTGGCCCCAGCTCTGCCATGTGTCCCTTCAGACCATTACAGGGCCCGTTGCTGACCAGTGTGTGCTTGGGGAGTGAAGAACAATGGTTTTACCCCAAAACTGGAAATAAACACAATTATTACAAAAAGTGCTGCTCTGTCCCATGTTCTGTGTTGTGAACTAAGCAGCCAGTGCAGGTGGTGCTCAGAGAGAAATGTCCCCAAGGTCCAGTGGGGCCCTCTGACCGGCTCTTGCTCCCCTGCTGCCGCCAGCTGACCAGAGGACCCCCAGGGCAGGGCGCTTGGGCTGCCTGAGGCCCCTTCTCCTCCGCCGCCGTGTCCCCCCGAGCCCCGCACTGGCGAGGCAGGCGTTGTGCCAGTGCAGAGGAAAACATGTCAAGGGCCTGGATCCATTTGAACAGAGAAGGCAAGAAAGGGTCCTTCGGTGGTGAAGGTGACAGACCCACAACCGCTGTGGCTAGTTGTTTCAGTGACCTCAGTTTGCTCACCTGTCAAATGGAGATAATTACAGCGCCTTCTCCTTAGGTTCATTGTGGGAATGGAAGATAAGCCAGGGAGAGCTGAGTGTTTAGAAGGATGTCTGGCCCAAAGCAAGCAGCTGGAGTGTTCCCTGCCATCTGTACAGAGACGTGGAAGTCGAGCATCCTGAGAAAGCCCAAAGCCCAAGGCCAGTGGCTGTTCACCTCCTAGCCCCTCAGCTGGGCACTGGGAAGGTGCCCCCACAAGGCTTGCATTTGTGGGCATTGCCAGAGCAAAGATCAGTCTTACAAACTAGACGCTTTGCAAACGGATTTTCTCAAGCTCTTCTTGTTCTTAGAAACAATTTTGACAGCATGGTTAGGTTTGCTCTTAAGGTTAATTGGACTTTTGTGAATTATTAGGCCTCTTCCAGGGTGCAACATGGAATTTCTGTTTACATTTTTAATGCTTTTTAACAAAAACAGTTCTCATCAAGTCTGTGATATTAGTTTAGGTCAATGTTAGGTAACTGTCCTGCCACACCTTCTACTTGTTTTTCTTTAATATCTTCAGAGAGTTTCTGAAACCTTTCCTAACCAATCATTTAAATTCAGGGCCAAACTGCTTCTAGACTGTTCTGCGACACCTTCTAAAAAGTGGATTTGTGTCAGCTAACATCTAAATATCTCCAGAACGCCTGGGGGGAGTCAGCTTTCAAAATGGCCCAGAAAAGGCTTCCTGCCTTTGCAATCTGATGTCAAGGCTTAACATCTAAAAAGTAAGTCAAAGCCCCCTTGAGACTAAATGCCACTGAACTATGCATTTCTGGGGACAGTTCTTAACGAAGGTGCCTGAGGTAAGTAGTGGGTAGGAATTTACAATGTCTGTCAGTGGGTCTTTCCCCTTCCCAGCTCCGGACAAGGCTGCAAATGAGTTTTGGTTTCTGCTTAAGTGATTATTTTTTCCTCTATGATTGTGGTTGTTGTTTGTTTTTTAATGCTGATAAGTGGATTTCAAGTATCCAACATGGCTTTTATGTTGCAGTGTGGTTGTAACAGAGATATAATACTGTTATTAATAATAATTAACATAGAAGTAAGAGGCTTGATTCACACTCAGGAACAGAGAAGGCAAGAAAGGGTCCTTCGGTGGTGAAGGTGACAGACCCACAACCGCTGTGGCTAGTTGTTTCAGTGACCTCAGTTTGCTCACCTGTCAAATGGAGATAATTACAGCGCCTTCTCCTTAGGTTCATTGTGGGAATGGAAGATAAGCCAGGGAGAGCTGAGTGTTTAGAAGGATGTCTGGCCCAAAGCAAGCAGCTGGAGTGTTCCCTGCCATCTGTACAGAGACGTGGAAGTCGAGCATCCTGAGAAAGCCCAAAGCCCAAGGCCAGTGGCTGTTCACCTCCTAGCCCCTCAGCTGGGCACTGGGAAGGTGCCCCCACAAGGCTTGCATTTGTGGGCATTGCCAGAGCAAAGATCAGTCTTACAAACTAGACGCTTTGCAAACGGATTTTCTCAAGCTCTTCTTGTTCTTAGAAACAATTTTGACAGCATGGTTAGGTTTGCTCTTAAGGTTAATTGGACTTTTGTGAATTATTAGGCCTCTTCCAGGGTGCAACATGGAATTTCTGTTTACATTTTTAATGCTTTTTAACAAAAACAGTTCTCATCAAGTCTGTGATATTAGTTTAGGTCAATGTTAGGTAACTGTCCTGCCACACCTTCTACTTGTTTTTCTTTAATATCTTCAGAGAGTTTCTGAAACCTTTCCTAACCAATCATTTAAATTCAGGGCCAAACTGCTTCTAGACTGTTCTGCGACACCTTCTAAAAAGTGGATTTGTGTCAGCTAACATCTAAATATCTCCAGAACGCCTGGGGGGAGTCAGCTTTCAAAATGGCCCAGAAAAGGCTTCCTGCCTTTGCAATCTGATGTCAAGGCTTAACATCTAAAAAGTAAGTCAAAGCCCCCTTGAGACTAAATGCCACTGAACTATGCATTTCTGGGGACAGTTCTTAACGAAGGTGCCTGAGGTAAGTAGTGGGTAGGAATTTACAATGTCTGTCAGTGGGTCTTTCCCCTTCCCAGCTCCGGACAAGGCTGCAAATGAGTTTTGGTTTCTGCTTAAGTGATTATTTTTTCCTCTATGATTGTGGTTGTTGTTTGTTTTTTAATGCTGATAAGTGGATTTCAAGTATCCAACATGGCTTTTATGTTGCAGTGTGGTTGTAACAGAGATATAATACTGTTATTAATAATAATTAACATAGAAGTAAGAGGCTTGATTCACACTAGCCAGTCCTATGGCTCCGTCAGGAATGGATCACCATGTGCTAGAGTCTCTTATTAACATCAGGCTCAGGGAGAGACTAGAGTTTGAAACTGTAAGTTGAATATATCATCGTGACTTCAGTAATCACATCCCGACCGGGAGCTGATGTCTGTGCGTCTGAGCGGGCTGGGTTCTAGCAGACAGCAGTCCTTCTGTGACAAAGCAGGTTGCCAGAGCTGAAGTTCTGAGGCCGATCTTCCCGAGCCCGGGCCAGACGGCTTCGAACCCGTCTGAGACGACAGGCCAGACGGTCGGAGGACCCGGCAGCCTTGCTGTGGTCGCTGTGTCTTCACGTCGGAGGAGACGCTCCTGTTCGGGGATCCGTCCTCTCCGCCAGCTGGTAATGGAATAATGGAAAAACAGTTGCCTGAGTGTTTTCAGCCAGCGTCTGTTGCCAGCCTGGCTTCCTGGAAGCCAAGCGCTCCCCGGGTGAGTCAGCAAATGCCTGCTCGGATGCAACGAGCCTCACCGAAAGAGCCGTTTGTGACACAGCCGATGGTTGAAGAGCCGCTGAGAACCCCTTGCCTGCGGAGGTCCTCCCCCGTCTGCACTCGCTGGCGTAAAAGCCTCAGGCCGTGGACCTGGCCTCCCGCTGCACCCAGGGGCGGCCGTCCGAGCGTGAGGCCGATCCGATGCCCATAAGAGAAGGGACAAGCCCTCCCCGCCTCCCCCGGAGGGTCTCAGACAGCCAAGACAGGCGGGTTCTCAGTTACGGAAGTCAGAGTGTGATGGGAAACAAATGATTCACTGTGGCTTTGAGCGAGAGTGTTGGCATGTGCATGAAAAGCAAAGGAAATGATCTGTGAAGTGATTAAAATGAGCCTCTCAGCAGCTGGTTCTCCGCCACAGAGCGCACCGTGTCTATCTGGACTGCCATCGAGGCTCGATA
Organism: Tragulus kanchil; assembly: GCA_022376925.1. NCBI lineage: Eukaryota > Metazoa > Chordata > Mammalia > Artiodactyla > Tragulidae > Tragulus > Tragulus kanchil. The sequence continues at coordinate 173,263,333 of JAIOJX010000005.1, read as the reverse complement.
ATGACCCGCGAGTGTCTAGCTAAGCCGAAACCCGTGGGATCGGCTGTCCCAGAGCCGAACCAGCCACCCCACAGACGGAAACACTTTGGAAGGCTCTCCAGCCTCCTGTCCCGTGTGGACGCGCCATCCCCCACTTCTCTGGGGCGCAGGCTGTCAGAAACATCCCTGAGACCCTGTCTCCCGCAGCCAGTCCTATGGCTCCTCAGGAATGGATCACCATGTGCTAGAGTCTCTTATTAACATCAGGCTCAGGAGAGACTAGAGTTTGAAACTGTAAGTTGAATATATCATCGTGACTTCAGTAATCACATCCCGACCGGGAGCTGATGTCTGTGCGTCTGAGCGGGCTGGGTTCTAGCAGACAGCAGTCCTTCTGTGACAAAGCAGGTTGCCAGAGCTGAAGTTCTGAGGCCGATCTTCCCGAGCCCGGGCCAGACGGCTTCGAACCCGTCTGAGACGACAGGCCAGACGGTCGGAGGACCCGGCAGCCTTGCTGTGGTCGCTGTGTCTTCACGTCGGAGGAGACGCTCCTGTTCGGGGATCCGTCCTCTCCGCCAGCTGGTAATGGAATAATGGAAAAACAGTTGCCTGAGTGTTTTCAGCCAGCGTCTGTTGCCAGCCTGGCTTCCTGGAAGCCAAGCGCTCCCCGGGTGAGTCAGCAAATGCCTGCTCGGATGCAACGAGCCTCACCGAAAGAGCCGTTTGTGACACAGCCGATGGTTGAAGAGCCGCTGAGAACCCCTTGCCTGCGGAGGTCCTCCCCCGTCTGCACTCGCTGGCGTAAAAGCCTCAGGCCGTGGACCTGGCCTCCCGCTGCACCCAGGGGCGGCCGTCCGAGCGTGAGGCCGATCCGATGCCCATAAGAGAAGGGACAAGCCCTCCCCGCCTCCCCCGGAGGGTCTCAGACAGCCAAGACAGGCGGGTTCTCAGTTACGGAAGTCAGAGTGTGATGGGAAACAAATGATTCACTGTGGCTTTGAGCGAGAGTGTTGGCATGTGCATGAAAAGCAAAGGAAATGATCTGTGAAGTGATTAAAATGAGCCTCTCAGCAGCTGGTTCTCCGCCACAGAGCGCACCGTGTCTATCTGGACTGCCATCGAGGCTCGATAATGACCCGCGAGTGTCTAGCTAAGCCGAAACCCGTGGGATCGGCTGTCCCAGAGCCGAACCAGCCACCCCACAGACGGAAACACTTTGGAAGGCTCTCCAGCCTCCTGTCCCGTGTGGACGCGCCATCCCCCACTTCTCTGGGGCGCAGGCTGTCAGAAACATCCCTGAGACCCTGTCTCCCCGCCAGCAGGCTACTGGGGAGGCGGGCGCCTCCACGCAAATGCTTTCTCCACGTGGAGCCCAGCGACAGGGTTGGCACCTCGCCCCCGGGATGGAGGGTTTCTTTCAAGTCCCGTTGGCTGCTTTCAGCTGGGTTCTGATCCTGGGACCCCAAGAGGCTGTCGGAGGTGGTTGTCTGGGGTGTGTCGCGGGGGCGGCGTTGACATTCTTCCCCTTGTTCTTGCTTCTCGAGGCAGGAGAGGCACGTCCACCTCGGGGACGCTGGGGGCTGCCAGGCTGCGGCTGGAAACGTGACTTCCAGCAGGTGTGCCCCTCTCAGGTCCTCACGCGTCAGGACCTTGACGCCGGGGCCGGGGCTGGGGAGCCTTGACTTGCCTCTGGGGTATTCAGAAAGGCTGGGCGCTTCGTATCAAAGCTTAAAAGGGAGGAGAAAGAAGTCTGTGGTCTAAATGGCAGCTGACGGGAAAGAAAAAAGATGCATTTCTTTCAATCTTTCTGATGAAATAGCACCAAGCAGGAAAGACAGAGGGACAGGGTCCTGTGGGTGACTTTCTGAGCACCTCCCCATGTTCAAACAGTTTTCCTTTGCTGACGTACCTGAAATGAAGCAACAGCTGTAACTGACATCAGCGGAAAGATATTACAGCCGTTACCCGTGTTAACTGCACATGACGTGTAATATCGTTTCATCAAAGCCAACAGGGCTGCCTGCCCCTCTTGCCCACTGATGTCAGGAAGAAGGAAATGATCAGTCTTTCTCCTGCTGCTGACTTATAAAACACTGTGGCTTTGAGCGAGAGTGTTGGCATGTGCATGAAAAGCAAAGGAAATGATCTGTGAAGTGATTAAAATGAGCCTCTCAGCAGCTGGTTCTCCGCCACAGAGCGCACCGTGTCTATCTGGACTGCCATCGAGGCTCGATAATGACCCGCGAGTGTCTAGCTAAGCCGAAACCCGTGGGATCGGCTGTCCCAGAGCCGAACCAGCCACCCCACAGACGGAAACACTTTGGAAGGCTCTCCAGCCTCCTGTCCCGTGTGGACGCGCCATCCCCCACTTCTCTGGGGCGCAGGCTGTCAGAAACATCCCTGAGACCCTGTCTCCCCGCCAGCAGGCTACTGGGGAGGCGGGCGCCTCCACGCAAATGCTTTCTCCACGTGGAGCCCAGCGACAGGGTTGGCACCTCGCCCCCGGGATGGAGGGTTTCTTTCAAGTCCCGTTGGCTGCTTTCAGCTGGGTTCTGATCCTGGGACCCCAAGAGGCTGTCGGAGGTGGTTGTCTGGGGTGTGTCGCGGGGGCGGCGTTGACATTCTTCCCCTTGTTCTTGCTTCTCGAGGCAGGAGAGGCACGTCCACCTCGGGGACGCTGGGGGCTGCCAGGCTGCGGCTGGAAACGTGACTTCCAGCAGGTGTGCCCCTCTCAGGTCCTCACGCGTCAGGACCTTGACGCCGGGGCCGGGGCTGGGGAGCCTTGACTTGCCTCTGGGGTATTCAGAAAGGCTGGGCGCTTCGTATCAAAGCTTAAAAGGGAGGAGAAAGAAGTCTGTGGTCTAAATGGCAGCTGACGGGAAAGAAAAAAGATGCATTTCTTTCAATCTTTCTGATGAAATAGCACCAAGCAGGAAAGACAGAGGGACAGGGTCCTGTGGGTGACTTTCTGAGCACCTCCCCATGTTCAAACAGTTTTCCTTTGCTGACGTACCTGAAATGAAGCAACAGCTGTAACTGACATCAGCGGAAAGATATTACAGCCGTTACCCGTGTTAACTGCACATGACGTGTAATATCGTTTCATCAAAGCCAACAGGGCTGCCTGCCCCTCTTGCCCACTGATGTCAGGAAGAAGGAAATGATCAGTCTTTCTCCTGCTGCTGACTTATAAAGAAATACACTCACCCCATGTGTCATGTCCACTCTGGTGCCTCTTGACCGTTGCTATTACGAGGATACCAAAGGAATTAGCGGCGATCCTCCTCTCAGCCGTTCTGGGTTGCCAAATATGTGCTTGCCGTTAGAAGATCTTGGGCGCATGTACAGAATTTTTGTGTTTGTTTTTGTTTAAAAATGTACCTGCAGGCTGGTTGGGCCAGATTTAATTATTGTATACTGACATCATTCCAAGTCTTGCTTTCAGTTGGAACATTTATTAAATCAAAATGACAAAATAATCCAGGATATTTATCTGGGTTTTGGTAGCCCGTGACATTTCATTAACAAGGCTAAGCCTATGTGTCTACAATGGATAACAAAGATTTTTGCGTGGATTAAACTGGGGTGTGTTGTTGTTCAGTTGCTAAGTGTCTGACCTTTGGCAGCCCCGTGGACGGCAGCGCGCCGGGCTTCCCTGTCCTTCACCGTCTCCTGGAGCCTGCTCAAACTCATGTCCATTGACTCAGTGATGCCATCCAACCATCTCATCCTCTGTTGTCCCCTTCTGCTCCTGCCTTCAATTTTTCCCAACATCAGGGTCTTTTCCAATGAGTTGGCTCTTCATAGCGGGTGTGCAAAGTACTGGCGCTTCAGCTTCAGTCCTTCCAATGAATATGCGGGGTTGATTGACATTAGGACTGACTGGCTTGATTTCCTTCAGCATGGCTGTATTTGGAGACAGGGCATCTACAAATATAATTCAGGCTGGCTGTAGTCATGAGGGTGGGGCCTGAGCCGGCAGCACTAGTGTCCTTACAAGAGACAGCAGAGGCCTGGCCCTCTGGGTCTCTGAGTGCACACGGGTGGTGGCAGCCAATAGTCACCAAGGAGAAGAGACCCCAGTGTGAAACATACCTTGCCAGCACCTGGACCTTGAACTTTCTGGCCTCCAGGAATGTGACAGATTCCTGTCAGATAAGCCCCAGCTTGCGGTATTTCACGCGGTAGCTCCAGTAGCCTGAGACGGGGCTCCTGCTGTCCTCGGTGGGGGAGCTGTTTTTGCCTGCTCCACAGGTATCCGCCGCCTGCACCCACGTTAGCAGTCCTTCAAGCTCGAGCTGCTTGTCCTCCTCGCTGACTGGGCTCCACTTTTTCTCAGGCAATGTGTACATCCCTGCGGTCTGGTGCTGTTACCCCAAAACTGGGTTTGCCTCTCTGTGGATGTGAAGCCAACAGACACCACCAAGCCCGAGATCAGACTGGGAGAAGGAAGCAAGGATGTAACCAGTAACAAGTACACCAGAGATACTTCCCAAAGCAGTGTCTCCCCTGCAGCAAAACTGGGAAGTTTTTAACCTAAGGGTGCATGGTTATTCGTGAAGGGGCTTGAGTAGGGGAAAATTAAGTCCATCAGTAGACAGAGTTCCAGCTTTAGTTGACTGAAATACAGAGGATCAGCATCCTCATTCCCTCCTCCACTTAGTGGGGACCTTAGTTCAGGCAGAACTCAGATATTATGCACATCCCTTGAGGAGGACCTAGGACTCTGTTTTACCTGACTGCACCTTCCAGGCGCCCGGGCTTCCCTGTCCTTCACCATCTCCTGGAGCCTGCTCAAACTCATGTCCATTGACTCAGTGATGCCATCCAACCATCTCATCCTCTGTTGTCCCCTTCTGCTCCTGCCTTCAATTTTTCCCAACATCAGGGTCTTTTCCAATGAGTTGGCTCTTCATAGCGGGTGTGCAAAGTACTGGCGCTTCAGCTTCAGTCCTTCCAATGAATATGCGGGGTTGATTGACATTAGGACTGACTGGCTTGATTTCCTTCAGCATGGCTGTATTTGGAGACAGGGCATCTACAAATATAATTCAGGCTGGCTGTAGTCATGAGGGTGGGGCCTGAGCCGGCAGCACTAGTGTCCTTACAAGAGACAGCAGAGGCCTGGCCCTCTGGGTCTCTGAGTGCACACGGGTGGTGGCAGCCAATAGTCACCAAGGAGAAGAGACCCCAGTGTGAAACATACCTTGCCAGCACCTGGACCTTGAACTTTCTGGCCTCCAGGAATGTGACAGATTCCTGTCAGATAAGCCCCAGCTTGCGGTATTTCACGCGGTAGCTCCAGTAGCCTGAGACGGGGCTCCTGCTGTCCTCGGTGGGGGAGCTGTTTTTGCCTGCTCCACAGGTATCCGCCGCCTGCACCCACGTTAGCAGTCCTTCAAGCTCGAGCTGCTTGTCCTCCTCGCTGACTGGGCTCCACTTTTTCTCAGGCAATGTGTACATCCCTGCGGTCTGGTGCTGTTACCCCAAAACTGGGTTTGCCTCTCTGTGGATGTGAAGCCAACAGACACCACCAAGCCCGAGATCAGACTGGGAGAAGGAAGCAAGGATGTAACCAGTAACAAGTACACCAGAGATACTTCCCAAAGCAGTGTCTCCCCTGCAGCAAAACTGGGAAGTTTTTAACCTAAGGGTGCATGGTTATTCGTGAAGGGGCTTGAGTAGGGGAAAATTAAGTCCATCAGTAGACAGAGTTCCAGCTTTAGTTGACTGAAATACAGAGGATCAGCATCCTCATTCCCTCCTCCACTTAGTGGGGACCTTAGTTCAGGCAGAACTCAGATATTATGCACATCCCTTGAGGAGGACCTAGGACTCTGTTTTACCACTGCACTCTTAAGTTTACCTTTTCTCTGTTTATGCATTCCTCTGTATCCTTAAGATCATTTACTGTTGAGACCTGTTCAAGGGCAAGCACTGTGGCCAAGCTCAGATCACAAAAATGCCTTGGGCCAAAATGGCTTCTCTTATGCCGGAGCCATTCTTGATTCTCTTGCCCCTGGGACCCCCTAACATGAGCAGGTGCTCATGTGAGGACTTCCCTAGACTCCCACCCCTGTGCTCTGCAGCCCTTGCCTACAAGGGCACTCTACTCCCACCGGGACAGCTCCCTGCAAGTTTGCCACCTAGTAGGAGACCTGGGTTCAATTCCTGGGTTGGGAAGATCCCCTGGAGAAGGAAATGGCAACCCACTCCAGTAGTCTTGCCTGGTAAATTCCATGGACCGAGGAGCCAGGCGGGCTGCAGTCCACAGGGTCACAACGAGTCAGACCGAGTGACTGAGCACGCACGCCTCATTAGCTTCCCCATCAAACCAAGAGTCGAACAGGAAGCTCCCAACACCTTCCTGTGTGCCCGTGGAAAAGTCTGGGGACACTGCAAATATAAAGCCGTTCCTCTGTCAGTCCTGGAGGAAGTGGATGGGAATCCTGGATTCCCTTTGCCTCTGGCACAGTGATCAATAATCTCCAAGATTAAGCCCCTTAGGTGGAGCCCTTGACATGCTAATGAATCTCAAGAGATTTTGACAATCACCTCTTGTCAGAGCTTGGCTTTCAAGACCATTGTCTCCTGAAAGACACAGTGGAGGGACTGTTAGGGCTCACACCTGCTCCAGGGTGTGTCTTTGTTTTCTGAGAGTCTCCATTCCTTTTTTTCTGGAGCAGAAGTCTCTGGACTAAAGATCAGGTGTTGCCTGCACGTTCAGAAGCCTGTCCCTGTCCCACTCATTGTTTTCATGATTGTTCTTTCTCTCTCCTCAAGCCCTAGGGGGTGGTAGGTGGGTAGGCTCCAGCCTGGCCTGGCCTCCCTTTAGTAGGAGATGGTGTGGTGGTGACTGTGTGTTGGGGGTGGGATGTAGGGATAGTTTTTAACTGAGGTAAGAATGGACTGTTATAATGTTAAATTTACTCTGAAAATCCCTAGGTGCTATCTGGGAGGCAGATTAACTTCTCTTGCTGTAGGTCTGCAACCCATCAGGGTTTTCTCCAGGTCTGAGACTGATTTAATTTTGAGCATCATCTAAAGAAACCCTCATGTTTAGAGACCATGATGCACAGAAGAAGTTTCTTTTGAAAATACTGGAATCCCCCTCAGCCTAGTGAGGTAGGACCCAGAGATTCCTGTATTGCGTCTGGTCCTCAGCAGGGCATAGACCTGGGGCAACACCCTTACTGGTTCAATTGGTCTCTCCTTTCTCGCCTGGTTAGAGAGCATCGCCTGCTCAGTGGACAGGACTCTGAGCAACCTCCAGAGAGAAGGAAGGACAGAGAAGCCTGGCGTGCTGCAGACCCCGGGGTCACACTGAGTAGGACACAACTTAGCCACTGAATGCCTACAGCCCTCCCCTGAGCTGGCCTCTGAATTGAGAGAAGCAGGCGAGGGTGGTGGGACCCCCAGATCGTCTCCATTTTACGTAAGGAAAGGAGGGAGGGAGGGAGGGTGGTGGAAGCGGCCCAGGCGACGTCATGTTGGCAGGCTGGGCTGAGCCGTGAACCATGCCTGCCTCCCTCCAGAACCTCCCAGCTCGTGAACTGGCACCATGTCGCAGGTGTGTACCTATGTCTAAGGACCCAAGATGCAGACTGACTTTTGCGTTTCATTAATACTTTAAGTAATTTTTACTGATGCCAAAGAGACTGAGAGGAAAAGGTTTTCCTTGACCATTTTGGCTCCCTGCCTGGGCCTGAAAATTAAATGGACAGAGATTAACAGGAGAAAGCAGATACATTTATTTCAGTTTTCGGTGCCTTTGCAGCCTTCATCAGGAAATGAACACTTGAAGAAATGGTGAACCTTGAGTGTGTTCAATGTTAGCTCTGCTCAAGACTCAACGTTGAGGGAAACAGAGCAGAGCAGAGGGTCTGAGCTCAGGTAACTTAGGGAGACCTGCTCATTCAGCATAAGGATGCTCCTTCCCCTGGTCCCAGCGGGGTGAGGGGGTGCCTCTCACATGAGGATCTTATGTTAGGACTGTTTCGGGAAGAAAGTGCCTACACCTGCCATTTCTCAAATTTCTTCTGCTTAAAATAGTCATTGTGCCATAGTTGGGGGCAGCATGTTCTGAACTCCATCAGACTTAAATTATGGAATAGGATGCCTCTCAGCCTCAGGGAAATAAACATTAGAAAACATTTGCCTTAGAAATGTACATCCTCAGCAGGGACATGTTGGGTGTGGCAGAATAAGGAAGAATTCGACAGGTTTCTCACGATGTGGGGAAAATGGAATAATGTGGCGTCTCAACCAGACTGAGAGCACCCAACGGCAGGGCTGCATCTCGCTCCTCCTCCTGAGCACCTGCTGGAGAGCTGGGCCCCCAGGGCTGTTAGGACATTCTCATTTCAAAGTCATCAGCCATCCAGACTTAGCTGGGTTTTTTCCCACCACATCTGGATCCCAGCAGCTGTTCTCACTTCTCCTCCTCCGCGTCCCGCTCCATGTGGGGAGGTGACTGCTGCGCGAAGTCCCCCTTCAGAGGCAAAGGTAACAGGACAGATGCTTTTCACGTTCTGCACAGAAAGTGCCAAGTTCAAATCCCATCCTGAGAAGCAAGGAAGACGTCCTGTGTATACATGTGATTAAGTGGCATTCACACGCCCCAGCCTGATTTCTTCAGAGCTGACACTTTGGCACAGATGATGCTCAGGGCCAGGAGCGGCCGGCACACTCGGTGAGAAAGGCAGAAGGTTCCAGGACAGTGTTGACCAGAAGTGGAAACAGACTTCTGGCTTCTGAAATATCCAGCTTATACCAGTGGGGGAATTTAATTTTCGATGAAAAGTAACAGCAAGGTTTCGTCAAATATAGGTCACCACTGCACTGTGATACCGAAAAAAAGTGAGATTCCAAGTTTATAACTTTCTGTGCTTTCTATAGAAATATGTGCTTCCCTAAACCCATATATTATTAATAACCCATAAAATATTAACTTCACCTAACAATGCATTATTAACAACATAATCTCTTCAACACACACATTGGTTTTCTCCAGACACTTTCCTTGGAAAACCCAAGCTCCGTTTCTTGCCGTTGGTGGAAGAGACAATTCTATGGATGTTGATTTGTAACAGCCAAGAGAATTCACCAGCTGTAGTCAGGGAGTCAAGACAGAATCAGTAAATCTGTCAAAAAAGTGAGATTTCAAACCAGAGCGTGCTCCCCAAAGTTGAGAAAGCAACCAGGCACTGGGGGAGTAGTTTGCCTTTAAAAATGCACTACGTGGGTTGTTTTTTTTTTTTTTTTTTTTTTTAAGATTTATTTATTTATTTATTTTGGTGGGGGAAGGGTGGGGAGGGAGGGGAGCAGGCGGGCCACTTCTGTTGGTCTTTCATTTCTCTATTTTCATCCATCTTTGTTCTTCCGCCTGTGTGGGTCTCCCATCGCGGTGTCGTCTGTCATTGTATGAGCGCCGGCTCTGGGCGCATGCGCTCCAGAGCTCCGCCTCGATAGTTGGACACATCAGTCCAGCTGCTCCGCGGCACATGGGATCTTCCCAGGCCAGGGATCGAACTGGCGCCCCTTGCACTGCAAGGCGGTGTCCTTACCCACTGGACCACCAGGGAAGCCCACTACGTGGGTTTTGGTTTTGTTTGCCGCAGGCACTTTCTGACGTAGAATCTACGGTCCTGGCACCAGCGCGGGGCCCTGTGGTCTCTGACGCACGTGCCCCAAGACATTGTGAGCGCTGTGTGGTAGGAGTTGCTTCTCGGCCCTGAGCTGGGGGCGCATTTTCCACTTAAAACCATGAACTGCCTTTGCTGCCTGCCGACAGCCCCATGTGTTGCGACTCTGGGTGAATTTTCAGAAATGGGTACTGGTAGAAGGCGCACATCATAACCCAAATCCCTGAAGGCAAAGAAACTGTTGGCGTCCATCTTCATTTGCTCCTGCTGTGGGTCTCTCAGGGTCTGGGAAAGGCTTAGCCCCACAGCCTCTGAGCAGGCTATCCTGGGATGGGCAGTGCCCACATATGGTTTGAATTCAATTAGCCAGGTCCTCAGAGAGGCGCTAGGGTACCGTGGACGCCATGGCTTCTTGAGTTCTCATTTGCAGCCTCACAAATAATGTTCAAAAATCAGTGGACCATGAACAGTGTTCATTACCCTTCACTCAGTCAACAGCCATCACTCACTGATGGAGCGCCTCCTTGGGGCTCTGGGCTGGGTACTGTGGCAGTGGGGGACTCAGAGGGAAAGAAAGGCGAAAAACCAAAGTGGCTGGAAGGAAACACACAGATATGTAATGCAGAAGCACATGGCTGGCCAAACCTCTCAGATGAAAGCCAAAAAAGCATTTCTAGAGATGTTGAGCTATCATTTAAAAAGAGAGAGACTTTCATTGTACAAAATAAGAAATGGTTGAATGTCAAAAGATACTGTAAGCAAAATAAGAAAGCTGAATGGCAAGATGAGACAAGTATTTGAGCTACATGACAACGGGTAGTAGCCTTTACAAAGACTTCATACAGATCAATGAGGGAAAAATGCTCCAATAGAAATACATTGAAAGGATACAGTCCCTTTATGGAAGAACGGGGGACAGCCAACAAACACTCAGAGGCTAAACATCACAAGTAATTTAAGAAATGCCATTAAAACTGTTACCTGAAAACTGGGTTTGCCTCTAACTGGGTGTTGAGTAAAAAGATGAAGAACAGGAGAAGGGAGGGAGTCTTACAGGAAGTAAAGAGGACACTGGGGATCTTTCCCAAAGCAGTGTCTTCCCAAACAGCAAAACTGGGGAAGTTAAAGAGACCATGAATGTTCACGAAAGGGGGTGTGTGTTAGTTGTTCAGTCATGCCTGACTCTGACTCTATAGACCGGAGCCCGCCAGGCTCCTCTGTCCGTGGGATTTTCCAGGCAAGAGTACTGGAGTAGATCATCATTTCCTCCTCTAGGGAGTCTTCCAGACCCAGGGATCAAACCCGGGCCTCCAGCATTGGGTACAGATTCTCCACGACCGTCTGAGCCCCCAGGGAAGCTGTGAACAGAGGAGAATTCAGCCAAGAGTTGGGGCAAAGAGTGAGAGTGCAGTCTTTATTTGGACACGACTTAGCACCTGAACCACCACCTTTCTAGGATCCCCTATGGTTTGAATTCAATTAGCCAGGTCCTCAGAGAGGCGCTAGGGTACCGTGGACGCCATGGCTTCTTGAGTTCTCATTTGCAGCCTCACAAATAATGTTCAAAAATCAGTGGACCATGAACAGTGTTCATTACCCTTCACTCAGTCAACAGCCATCACTCACTGATGGAGCGCCTCCTTGGGGCTCTGGGCTGGGTACTGTGGCAGTGGGGGACTCAGAGGGAAAGAAAGGCGAAAAACCAAAGTGGCTGGAAGGAAACACACAGATATGTAATGCAGAAGCACATGGCTGGCCAAACCTCTCAGATGAAAGCCAAAAAAGCATTTCTAGAGATGTTGAGCTATCATTTAAAAAGAGAGAGACTTTCATTGTACAAAATAAGAAATGGTTGAATGTCAAAAGATACTGTAAGCAAAATAAGAAAGCTGAATGGCAAGATGAGACAAGTATTTGAGCTACATGACAACGGGTAGTAGCCTTTACAAAGACTTCATACAGATCAATGAGGGAAAAATGCTCCAATAGAAATACATTGAAAGGATACAGTCCCTTTATGGAAGAACGGGGGACAGCCAACAAACACTCAGAGGCTAAACATCACAAGTAATTTAAGAAATGCCATTAAAACTGTTACCTGAAAACTGGGTTTGCCTCTAACTGGGTGTTGAGTAAAAAGATGAAGAACAGGAGAAGGGAGGGAGTCTTACAGGAAGTAAAGAGGACACTGGGGATCTTTCCCAAAGCAGTGTCTTCCCAAACAGCAAAACTGGGGAAGTTAAAGAGACCATGAATGTTCACGAAAGGGGGTGTGTGTTAGTTGTTCAGTCATGCCTGACTCTGACTCTATAGACCGGAGCCCGCCAGGCTCCTCTGTCCGTGGGATTTTCCAGGCAAGAGTACTGGAGTAGATCATCATTTCCTCCTCTAGGGAGTCTTCCAGACCCAGGGATCAAACCCGGGCCTCCAGCATTGGGTACAGATTCTCCACGACCGTCTGAGCCCCCAGGGAAGCTGTGAACAGAGGAGAATTCAGCCAAGAGTTGGGGCAAAGAGTGAGAGTGCAGTCTTTATTTGGACACGACTTAGCACCTGAACCACCACCAAGTTTTAGCTGAGTGAAGTCAGGAGGGTCAATGTCAACATTTCATCCTCCACCTGGGGGCTTGTGGTTGTTCAGTTGCTAAGTTGTGTCCAACTCTTTGCAGCCCCACAGAGTGCAATAGGCCAGGCTTGCTTGTCTTTCACTATCTCCCAAAGTTTTCTCTAACGTGTGTCCATTGAGTTGGTGATGCCATCCAACTATCTCATCCTCTGTCATCATCATCTCCTCTTGCCCTCAATCTTTCCCAGCATCAGGGTCTTTTCCAATGAGTCGACTGTTTGCATCAGATGGTCAAAGTATTGGAGCTTCAACTTGGGCGTCGGTCCTTCCAATGAATATTCAGGGTTGATTTCCTTTAGGATTGACTGATTTGATCTCCTAGCTTTCCAAGGGACTCTCAAGAGTCTTCTTCAGCACCACAATTTGAAAGCATCAATTCTTTGTCTCTCTGACTTCTTCCAGGTCCAACTCTCACATTCATACATGATTACTGGTTATAGCATTGACTCTACAGAAATTTCTCAGCAAAGTGATGTCTCTGCTTCTTACTATGCTTTCTAGGTTTATCAGTTTTTTATTGCAAGGAGCAAGCGTCTTGTGACTCTGTGGCTGCCGTCACCATCTGCAGTGATCTTAGGTGGGGTCTTTGCTCCTGCTGAGCCAGAGACAAGTATCAGATGTCATGTAAGTCCCTTGAGGACTTTTATGGCTGAACTACTATCGCTTAACTCAGGACTTTGTTCCTGCGTTCCCTGACTTTCCTCAAGGTCACTGACTACTGAGCCCTGTTCAAGGACGATCACTGTGGCCAGGCTTAGATCACAAAATGGCTTGGGCCAAAAGTGACTTCTCGTGTCAAGAAAGTCATGTGTATTCACGCTCAGTCATGGCCAGCTGTACGACCCCATGGATTGTAGCCTGCCAGGTGCCTCTGTCCATGGAATTTTTCAGGCAAGAATACTGGAGTGGGTTGCCATTTCCTCCTCCAGGGGATCTTCCCGACCCAGGGATTGAATCTGGGTCTCTTGTCTCTCCTGCATTATTAGGCAGATTCTTCATCACTGTGCCACCTGGGAAGCCTGTCAAGAAAGCCATGCCTGTTTTTTAATCCAGAAACCCCCCTTACCCTGTCTGCTTACAAAATGACAAAATACCTAAACCTATCGACATTTTTTTCTTCTTTTTCGAGATTGAATGAAAACTTTAGCGACTGCCCCGGGTATCAATATGACTTCAAGGTGTGGGCCACTACCTCCCTGATCTGACACCTGTCCCCTGCCCATCCCCTGCCCGCAGGTGGACAGCTCCACTGCAGGGCCCAGAGCGCAGGTCATAGCCCCTCACAAGCAGAAGTGGAGGGAGTCAGGACTCGGAGCTTTGCAAGGAGGCTGCCAGGCTCCAGGGGGCAGAAGGGTGGGAGAGGTGTCTGCAGGAAGGTTGAGCTCAGATGGCGGCTCCAGGCCCCCCGGGTCTGCTGCGCCAGGCTGAATTTCCTGCAGCTGGAGCCCTTGAGGACCCCCATGACCCCCCACTCAGGAGACCCCACTTCCCACACGGGCTGCTTTACGTGGATTCTCCTTCTGGCAATTGACAAACAATTCTGCCTTTCGAGGGGCAGACTGAATTGGCAGAAACCCATCCGGAGTACTTGGTGACTTGTGTCAGCAGCTCTTCCTAGTAAGGGAACTTACCAAAGACGTGACTATAGATCTCTGTCCAGGGACACTTTAATGAAACATTTTTAATAGTGAAAAACTGGAAACAAGTTGAATGTTCCACAAGAATCCTTAGATTCATAAGATGATCTATAAAGGTCATAGGCAATAAATAAATAAATAAATCTATAAAGGCTATAATAAATCGATGGCAGGTGGGATGTTATAAAGCCTGCTGCTAGAAAAGCCAAATCATATGAACCCCACATTGGCAAAAAATGATGTTCTTATGGAAAGAAAATAACCCTGGAAGTATATTATCCAAAGTCTATTAATGTTTTATTTGAAAACAGTATGGTATTTATGGGTAAACTGCAAGAACTGTGAAGAGAAATCGCACCTACCTTCACCCAGGCTCACCAACTGCTCCCTTTCTGCCATGTTGCTTTATTCTCTCTGTGTCTCTATACATACACACGCACAAACATGACTCTTTATAAAATAACATAATGACTTTATTTTATATAAAATTATATATGTGTATAAGTACATTGCATCATATATATATAATATGTATTTTTATATGATACACTAAGTTATATTTAAGATGTCAACAATTTATATCTTACATGAATGACATATGTGATTATATATGTAATATTACACATTATTTAAAATGGTATATATTCTTGTTTCTGAACTATTTAATTGAAAGTTACAGAAATCATGCCCTTCTCCTCCTAAATAGTGACCTTCATGTGTTGTTTTTATTTTCTCCTTTTTTGTTCTATATTTTCCAAATTTTCTACTATTATAATTAGATAAAAATGACCTATTTTTGTGTCCTAAGACATAACTCACATCTGTTTACCTCTCACATTTTAAAAGTAATTTAAAGACTATTGGGTAGACAATAAGCTGATATAATTCTTTTGAAATCAGCTTAGAAATACAGATCTAAGCTTTAAAATATACATTTCCTTTCAGCTAATAATCCTACTTCTGGGATTCTATTCTAAGAAGCTCTTTTAAATTTTAAAAGGGCATTATGTAAAAAACTGAATTACCATATTCTTTTTAAGAGAAAAAAATGTGAATGAGTCAAATGTTCAAGAGAGAAATGAAAACTAGTCTATCCATTTGAAGAAATCTTATACATGTGTTAAAATCATGTGTGTGAAGACTTCCTACCACTGGGAACTACTGATCAATGGCCATGTGTGATTGCCCACTGTTGGGGTGGTGTGTGTCTAGAGGGGATCCTCCTGACAAGGCTCTGGTGGGGCCCTCAAGAAAGAAGCCCCCCAGAATGCAGGGCCCGCTTGGTCTGCAGGCCAGGATCACCCATCCTGTCAGGAAGGGAGAGGCCAGAGAGAGCCCTGAGCCCCTGGGGCCCCTCCACCAGGGACCAGGGAGCGTGGAGGAAAGCCCTGCCGGGAGCCCAGCAGGAGGACCTGCCTTCTCCCCATTCCCCGGGCTCCTCCACAACACGCTGCCTTCTCTCCCACTGACTCCACCAGCAGCCCCAGGCTATTCTCCACACAGCATCCTGGAAGGCCCTGTGCCTCCTGGAAGGCCCTGTGCCGCCTGGAAGTAAGCCTAAGAGCCAGCCTTGGAGGTCAAAGTGCATGTGGACTCATGAGCCATTATCCTGGCGAGTCGTGCTGGTGGGGGGCAAGCTGGCCATGACCAGAGCCATCTGCTTCCTGATGGGAGAGGCCTGCCTCCAAACAGGTCGGTATTCAGAAACGGTGGTCACGGACTGCGGAAAAGGTTTCTGTTAAAATTGTGCCCGGGGTCATGGCTTCCTTTTCATTTCACTCCAGGCTACGTAGCCCTCCTCAGGTTCTTCTGCTCTTCTTTTCAAG
Organism: Tragulus kanchil; assembly: GCA_022376925.1. NCBI lineage: Eukaryota > Metazoa > Chordata > Mammalia > Artiodactyla > Tragulidae > Tragulus > Tragulus kanchil. The sequence continues at coordinate 173,247,621 of JAIOJX010000005.1, read as the reverse complement.
GCTGCTTTACGAACCTGAATGCCCGTGGGAGGGGCCGCTGTCTCCCAAAGTCCTGAGCACCGCCCTCTGGTTTGCTCGGTGGACGTTCGGCTGTGTGTGAACATGCCTTGATGTAGCCGTGACTTTGAGATCGTGACACTGTGCTTTGCCGTCCTTCAGCTGGGGTCCAGGATAAACACGGAATGCAGGCTGTCACTCCTGAGCACGCCACAGACAGCCTGCCACCCCCATCAGAACAGAAAGACGCGCTGACGCAACGCTGCTGGATGCCAGGACAGAACGTGAAGGGACTGGTCATCCTCTAATATGATTCGTCTAGTATTACAAGAAACAAGCGTTTTGAAAATGAGCACAACTGTACCTGTGACTTGAAAGGAAAAATCATGTTGAACTTCCACCACTGGGAACTACTGATCAATGGCCATGTGTGATTGCCCACTGTTGGGGTGGTGTGTGTCTAGAGGGGATCCTCCTGACAAGGCTCTGGTGGGGCCCTCAAGAAAGAAGCCCCCCAGAATGCAGGGCCCGCTTGGTCTGCAGGCCAGGATCACCCATCCTGTCAGGAAGGGAGAGGCCAGAGAGAGCCCTGAGCCCCTGGGGCCCCTCCACCAGGGACCAGGGAGCGTGGAGGAAAGCCCTGCCGGGAGCCCAGCAGGAGGACCTGCCTTCTCCCCATTCCCCGGGCTCCTCCACAACACGCTGCCTTCTCTCCCACTGACTCCACCAGCAGCCCCAGGCTATTCTCCACACAGCATCCTGGAAGGCCCTGTGCCTCCTGGAAGGCCCTGTGCCGCCTGGAAGTAAGCCTAAGAGCCAGCCTTGGAGGTCAAAGTGCATGTGGACTCATGAGCCATTATCCTGGCGAGTCGTGCTGGTGGGGGGCAAGCTGGCCATGACCAGAGCCATCTGCTTCCTGATGGGAGAGGCCTGCCTCCAAACAGGTCGGTATTCAGAAACGGTGGTCACGGACTGCGGAAAAGGTTTCTGTTAAAATTGTGCCCGGGGTCATGGCTTCCTTTTCATTTCACTCCAGGCTACGTAGCCCTCCTCAGGTTCTTCTGCTCTTCTTTTCAAGGCTGCTTTACGAACCTGAATGCCCGTGGGAGGGGCCGCTGTCTCCCAAAGTCCTGAGCACCGCCCTCTGGTTTGCTCGGTGGACGTTCGGCTGTGTGTGAACATGCCTTGATGTAGCCGTGACTTTGAGATCGTGACACTGTGCTTTGCCGTCCTTCAGCTGGGGTCCAGGATAAACACGGAATGCAGGCTGTCACTCCTGAGCACGCCACAGACAGCCTGCCACCCCCATCAGAACAGAAAGACGCGCTGACGCAACGCTGCTGGATGCCAGGACAGAACGTGAAGGGACTGGTCATCCTCTAATATGATTCGTCTAGTATTACAAGAAACAAGCGTTTTGAAAATGAGCACAACTGTACCTGTGACTTGAAAGGAAAAATCATTAAGCACAGTGGTATTCTCCAAACACACAATCGCTGCACACGAATGTCCTTAAGGAATGCCTCTAAGTGCAGAACAGAAAGAGTTAGAAACTGCAGGAGTCTCAGGGATTTGCAAGCAAACCCTATACATCTATATGTCAGGATGCTCAGTTTCATTCACCAAGCGGTGAGCCAGCTGAAAGGCAAAAAGAAAAAAAAAAGGTGCAATTCCCAGGAATAAACTTCCAAGTGCAAGTTTAAACTTTAAAATCAGTTGCGTTTATACCAAATGGGATCTGCAAGGAAGTGACATTTTAAAGGTTCAAGTCATTCAGGAGTAACAAAGACAGCCATTCTTTCGGCCAGAGCAGCTGCTCTCTGATGTTTGAAAGGGCAGCAGACGGCGTGCCCAGGTGGAATTAAGGCTGAATCAGGAGGTAGGAGAGCAGAGAGAAGAGACGTGGAAGAAGCATTCGACACTCCCGGACTCTGCAAACACTGTGACGTGGGGACATGACCCAGAGAGAGCGAGGCCCATGGGCAGCTGTCTGCTCTGTCCCCTGGGAAGGTGCGAGACTGGGAAGGGAGGCAAGAGATATTTACCGTGACTCATCCACTCTGGAGACCAGAGTAGGAACTCGTTCATTATTCCAGGATAGAAAGTCTTCAAACTGGGGTGAGCAGAGACCCGGTTGTTCCCATCCTCTGCGCCGGCAGGAGCAAAGAAAAGTGGCCTCTAGGACTGAGACTCTTGGCAAGCATGAGCAAACCTGGCCTGGAAGGGAGCCCTGGCAGAGAGTCCCAGCCTGTCTTCCAGTGGCTCAAAGGAGGAAAATGAACTCCCCACCCCACCGTCTGCTGCGGTTTAAGCAACTGCAAAGGTTTAGCAGGAGAACCAGTAGTCTGCCGTCCTTCAGCTGGGGTCCAGGATAAACACGGAATGCAGGCTGTCACTCCTGAGCACGCCACAGACAGCCTGCCACCCCCATCAGAACAGAAAGACGCGCTGACGCAACGCTGCTGGATGCCAGGACAGAACGTGAAGGGACTGGTCATCCTCTAATATGATTCGTCTAGTATTACAAGAAACAAGCGTTTTGAAAATGAGCACAACTGTACCTGTGACTTGAAAGGAAAAATCATTAAGCACAGTGGTATTCTCCAAACACACAATCGCTGCACACGAATGTCCTTAAGGAATGCCTCTAAGTGCAGAACAGAAAGAGTTAGAAACTGCAGGAGTCTCAGGGATTTGCAAGCAAACCCTATACATCTATATGTCAGGATGCTCAGTTTCATTCACCAAGCGGTGAGCCAGCTGAAAGGCAAAAAGAAAAAAAAAAGGTGCAATTCCCAGGAATAAACTTCCAAGTGCAAGTTTAAACTTTAAAATCAGTTGCGTTTATACCAAATGGGATCTGCAAGGAAGTGACATTTTAAAGGTTCAAGTCATTCAGGAGTAACAAAGACAGCCATTCTTTCGGCCAGAGCAGCTGCTCTCTGATGTTTGAAAGGGCAGCAGACGGCGTGCCCAGGTGGAATTAAGGCTGAATCAGGAGGTAGGAGAGCAGAGAGAAGAGACGTGGAAGAAGCATTCGACACTCCCGGACTCTGCAAACACTGTGACGTGGGGACATGACCCAGAGAGAGCGAGGCCCATGGGCAGCTGTCTGCTCTGTCCCCTGGGAAGGTGCGAGACTGGGAAGGGAGGCAAGAGATATTTACCGTGACTCATCCACTCTGGAGACCAGAGTAGGAACTCGTTCATTATTCCAGGATAGAAAGTCTTCAAACTGGGGTGAGCAGAGACCCGGTTGTTCCCATCCTCTGCGCCGGCAGGAGCAAAGAAAAGTGGCCTCTAGGACTGAGACTCTTGGCAAGCATGAGCAAACCTGGCCTGGAAGGGAGCCCTGGCAGAGAGTCCCAGCCTGTCTTCCAGTGGCTCAAAGGAGGAAAATGAACTCCCCACCCCACCGTCTGCTGCCGGTTTAAGCAACTGCAGAGAAGTCGTTTCTATAAGGCACTGCAGGTCAGAAAACGCTCTGTGGCCCAGGGCTCCAGAGTTTGTCAGGTGGGCACATCGTACCTGGTGAAGGCTGTCTTTCTGCCGAGACACATGTGTGAGTTGCCAGTAGTTAAATATGCAGCAAATCTCACTTCCGCAGCTAGGCGTGGTTACGAGATTCAGATGATCTCCATTTTTCAAAAAAAGCCTTCATGGTCATGACTGTAGGGATGTCACTGTCGGCATGTGGTTTTCCAGTGTCAGGGTGGCATTCTAGGAAAATCTGGCTGGGTCAGTCCTTTTCTAGAAGAAGTCGATGGCCTCCTTTTCAGAGGGAAGTCACGTCAGCTTTCAAAAGCCATATTCTGAAGAAAATGGACCCAGAAGATGGCCTCTAGGAGGTGCTTTCCCTGTGCTGCCGTGCAGCCCGGTCCATGTAGCTGAAAGGCTAAAAGCATCTCTGAACTAACATGTGATTATCTAGGCGTAATAGGAGTCAAGGTGGTGTACTTGTGTCTAGTTTAAACATTTTTATGATGAACATTGTATTCATTTTCTATTGATGCTGTAACTAATACCCACAATCTTAAAACAACACAGATGTTTACCTTTACAGTTCCGTAGGGCAGAAGGCTGATGTGGGTCTCCCCAGGGGAAAGTCAAGGTTTCACAGGACTGTATTCCTTTCTAGGAGGCTCTTGGGACCAGTCCAGTTTTGAGCTTGTTCTGGAGATTGTTCTTGCGTTTAGGGTCCCTTGGGGTCCCTGTTTCCTTGCTCCCTGGAAGGTGCGAGACTGGGAAGGGAGGCAAGAGATATTTACCGTGACTCATCCACTCTGGAGACCAGAGTAGGAACTCGTTCATTATTCCAGGATAGAAAGTCTTCAAACTGGGGTGAGCAGAGACCCGGTTGTTCCCATCCTCTGCGCCGGCAGGAGCAAAGAAAAGTGGCCTCTAGGACTGAGACTCTTGGCAAGCATGAGCAAACCTGGCCTGGAAGGGAGCCCTGGCAGAGAGTCCCAGCCTGTCTTCCAGTGGCTCAAAGGAGGAAAATGAACTCCCCACCCCACCGTCTGCTGCCGGTTTAAGCAACTGCAGAGAAGTCGTTTCTATAAGGCACTGCAGGTCAGAAAACGCTCTGTGGCCCAGGGCTCCAGAGTTTGTCAGGTGGGCACATCGTACCTGGTGAAGGCTGTCTTTCTGCCGAGACACATGTGTGAGTTGCCAGTAGTTAAATATGCAGCAAATCTCACTTCCGCAGCTAGGCGTGGTTACGAGATTCAGATGATCTCCATTTTTCAAAAAAAGCCTTCATGGTCATGACTGTAGGGATGTCACTGTCGGCATGTGGTTTTCCAGTGTCAGGGTGGCATTCTAGGAAAATCTGGCTGGGTCAGTCCTTTTCTAGAAGAAGTCGATGGCCTCCTTTTCAGAGGGAAGTCACGTCAGCTTTCAAAAAGCCATATTCTGAAGAAAATGGACCCAGAAGATGGCCTCTAGGAGGTGCTTTCCCTGTGCTGCCGTGCAGCCCGGTCCATGTAGCTGAAAGGCTAAAAGCATCTCTGAACTAACATGTGATTATCTAGGCGTAATAGGAGTCAAGGTGGTGTACTTGTGTCTAGTTTAAACATTTTTATGATGAACATTGTATTCATTTTCTATTGATGCTGTAACTAATACCCACAATCTTAAAACAACACAGATGTTTACCTTTACAGTTCCGTAGGGCAGAAGGCTGATGTGGGTCTCCCCAGGGGAAAGTCAAGGTTTCACAGGACTGTATTCCTTTCTAGGAGGCTCTTGGGACCAGTCCAGTTTTGAGCTTGTTCTGGAGATTGTTCTTGCGTTTAGGGTCCCTTGGGGTCCCTGTTTCCTTGCTAGTAATCAGTTTGTTGTAGGGTCCCTTGGGATCCCTCTTTCCTTGCTGGTAATCAGTTGGGGGTCATTCTCAGTTTCTAGAAGCCACTCAAGCACCTGGGCTCCCCATTTCTTGTCTTCACATCCACTTCCAGTTTCTCCCGCCTGTTTTTGCCTCACATCTGCCAGACTGTCTCCACTGCCGTCCTTGGGCTCACCAGAAAACCCAAGACAACCTCCTTATTTTAAAGTCTGTTGATTAGCAAACTTAATTCCATTTGCAAGTTTGATTCTTTCCTGCCTTGTAACTTAACCTATTTGCAGGCAATGAAGATCATGGGACCAAGTCCTGCCTACGCAAACATTTATTTCTAATTAACAAAAAAACATCATTGATAATGAAGCCAGGTTCAATGAGTTGAAGGAGTGGCCACCGTCTCTTAGAGTCTGTAAAACTGATAATCATCAAGTTGGGCTACAAAGGGCTTATCGCTTCTGTGACTATCTCATTTCACTCAGAAACCTATGGCTTCCAGAACTCCCAACCAAAATTCCAGATCTCGTGGCCAAGCTTTCTTCTGTGCTTTCCTTCAAGAACAGACATCTATTTTCCTGATCTCTGAGATGAGCGTGGCTGGCCCACGGAGAAGCCGCGGTGACTCTGTGCGGAGGTGCTGACTCAGCTCAGGCACAGCTCAAGCTCCAGTGGCCTGCCAACTACCAGAAGTTCCAACTTGACCATACTAGGCTATCCTGAACTCCCCACCGATCAACTGACGAGCACCCTACTGACCCACGGAATCATGAATCATGTACTTCTTGCTTCAGGCAACTACATTTTGGAGGAGTCTATTACAGAGCAAAGGCTGACTAAATATAATTGAAGAAAAACTTGAAACTGCAAAAATATTTAATGAAGACACAAGAGTCACCTACAATTCCACCAATAAGAAATAACCAACATGGATATTTAGTATATTTCCTATCAACTTTTTTCTTTCTAATTTCTATACAATTTTTAAAGGTTATTTTCCATTTAAAGTTATTATAAAATATTGGCTCTATTGCCCTTGTATACATGTGGGAATAGTCTTGATACATCTATCAAGCTTTATATTCAGTTAGTCACATAGCTAGAGAGTGAGAGGAGAAAGCGATAAATAGAAACATGATAGAAACACAGGGTTTATATTTGTTATGTCATTTAAACTTGCTTTTCCCCCATTCACTACTAATTAGCTTTTTTTTCATGTCATAAGTGTTTCTTGAAAGAGAGGCATTCGTGGACCTGCAGACAGCTTTCAAACAACCACAGTTTCCCTCGTGGTCAGTCATGCATGCAAGCGTCCGGATCGGTTCTTGAACCTGTGTGTCCAAATAGCAGACATATTCAGGCTAATGAACTTAATGTGGGACAGACAGACCTTATTGGCAACTGATGTTGTCAAAAGCTACCTGAGTAATTGACTGAGGCTTGAGCTTGAATGGGGCAAATTTGTCCTTGGAGGCAGGAGATAGTTCTTATGACCTTTGCTTTCCTGTGACATGTAAGCTGCCCCTGGCCTGAATGGACAGGAAGAACTGCTGGGTCAAAGCTGTTCTTGAATGTTTACTCCGTATCCCCCTCACTCCCTCGCTGCTGGGCCTCCGACCTCCTGCAAGGAGCTCAAGCTGAGGGAGGAGACGGCCCTTCTGGTCACAGATCTCACAGGAAGGCCTGGTTCTCTAAGAGGATGGGCTTGTTTTTGTTATGGATTTGTTCACATCCAAGACCAAGGAGTAGAGACGCCTTGTATGGGACCTACTCGGGCCACAGCTGGAGGCACTTTGAGAAAACATGATTTGAGAGCCACAGACAACTCCTAGGCTGCCCAATCCCTGTTTGGCGGTAGTGTGTGTGCGTGAGTCAGTCACCGCAGTCATGGCTGACTCTGAGCCCCGTGGACCTGAACCTGCAAGGTTCCTCTGTCTGTGGGATTCTCCAGGCAAGAATCCTGGAGTGGGTTGCCATGCCTTCCTCCAGGGGATCTTCCTGGCCCAGGGATCAAACTCCAGTCTCCTGCATTGCAGCAGATTCTTTACTGCTGAGACACCCAGGAAGCCCTTTGAGGGGGAGCTCCCAATGATATTGATGGGTTTCAGGGTGAAGTGGTCACCTCTTTTGCTGGGCTTTCTCCTGCTCATCCTTTCCTCCTGCAACACAAAACCCAGGGATCGGTCTGGCAGAAATCAACTATCTCAGCAGGCTGGCAGAGTGAGGGCCACGCACACAGGATTTTCTTTCCTTGGGAGAGCCGGGAAGGTAAATATGAGGACACTCCACAACGGTAGGTTGTTTTCAACTTGAACTAGAAGTGCCGGAGTCTTTAAAACTCCCAGGAGACATCTGGAAGCAGGGCAGCCTGATTGATGTCACACGTCACCTCACTGGTCACCTGGTCCTTCTGGTGACTCCTTTTGATTTACGGCTTCAGGGAGATGGGACCGGAGGCAGTGCTAGGGTTGGGGACGTGCAGTGGAGGCTGAAGGCATTTGCTCAACAGCACACATTTGACAGTCCTAGGGCCCCCTGAAAGGGTAGAACTGAGTCCTGTGCCCTTGTGTGGTCATAAGAGCTAGCACAGGAAATGCAGTGAAGACCCAGATGCAGTCACAGCAGCAGAGAATGCAGCCTCTGGCTCCCTGCAGGGCAGTGTGGCTTAAAGAAGCCCTGGTGCGACTGGCATTCCATGCTTCTCCATCTTCTCGTTCCGCTCTTCGCAACACCGAGTCCTTGAAGTGTTTTCCCTCTGCAGTTCTCTCTACAAATAGATATACTGAGGAGATGCTCACGGCCAGAGCAGCCGATGTCAGCCCGCTGGGGTAATCATTCTGCTGAAGTTCAGGGGATGCCAAATATTTGCCTGAAAGATGGACTTTGAGCTTAATTTCCAGAGGTTACAATTATCTACATAGGGCCCCAGGTGATTTGAATGTAGCAGTGAATTCTGAAGTCCCTGTTACACCAACAGCAGCCTTTATGTGGATGCCCCATTACACGAGGCCTCTACCGCGTTTCGGTGATCACGCATCTCTTGGTGGGTGTGTGTGGACCGCGAGGTCACGGCTGGTGATTCCTGCCCTCAGAGATGAACCAGGACACGCTCGGTATCTGCCTCCATCCAGAGATGATTGCTGGTCTTGCTAAGTATTGATCAGGTGAGAGTGTATAGATGCTGTTTTCTGTGATCATGGCAATGTGGTGGCCAGAGGGGAAGAGGTGGACTTCTCAAACCAGATCCTCACTAAGTTCTCTGCCAACCAGGTAGCTTCCTCCTGGAACCTGCGTTCTGTTTGTTTGGGACTCCTGGCCTGAGCAAATGTGGCCTTGGAGATGGAAAATGTCTCCCAATTCCTGCAAGCTCTGAGATGTTAATGCTGAAGGATCCCCAGGCTTGAAGGAATTATGAACAATATGCTGAAAAACTTTCATTTTAAGTGCAAACGTTACAGTTCTAGGAAGTGTGCATGTGGGATAGAGAGTGCTTTATTGATGTCACACGTCACCTCACTGGTCACCGGGGGATTTACGGCTTCAGGAGATGGAGGGCTGTAGGGGACGTGCAGTGGAGGCTGAAGGCATTTGCTCAACAGCACACATTTGACAGTCCTAGGGCCCCCTGAAAGGGTAGAACTGAGTCCTGTGCCCTTGTGTGGTCATAAGAGCTAGCACAGGAAATGCAGTGAAGACCCAGATGCAGTCACAGCAGCAGAGAATGCAGCCTCTGGCTCCCTGCAGGGCAGTGTGGCTTAAAGAAGCCCTGGTGCGACTGGCATTCCATGCTTCTCCATCTTCTCGTTCCGCTCTTCGCAACACCGAGTCCTTGAAGTGTTTTCCCTCTGCAGTTCTCTCTACAAATAGATATACTGAGGAGATGCTCACGGCCAGAGCAGCCGATGTCAGCCCGCTGGGGTAATCATTCTGCTGAAGTTCAGGGGATGCCAAATATTTGCCTGAAAGATGGACTTTGAGCTTAATTTCCAGAGGTTACAATTATCTACATAGGGCCCCAGGTGATTTGAATGTAGCAGTGAATTCTGAAGTCCCTGTTACACCAACAGCAGCCTTTATGTGGATGCCCCATTACACGAGGCCTCTACCGCGTTTGGTGATCACGCATCTCTTGGTGGGTGTGTGTGGACCGCGAGGTCACGGCTGGTGATTCCTGCCCTCAGAGATGAACCAGGACACGCTCGGTATCTGCCTCCATCCAGAGATGATTGCTGGTCTTGCTAAGTATTGATCAGGTGAGAGTGTATAGATGCTGTTTTCTGTGATCATGGCAATGTGGTGGCCAGAGGGGAAGAGGTGGACTTCTCAAACCAGATCCTCACTAAGTTCTCTGCCAACCAGGTAGCTTCCTCCTGGAACCTGCGTTCTGTTTGTTTGGGACTCCTGGCCTGAGCAAATGTGGCCTTGGAGATGGAAAATGTCTCCCAATTCCTGCAAGCTCTGAGATGTTAATGCTGAAGGATCCCCAGGCTTGAAGGAATTATGAACAATATGCTGAAAAACTTTCATTTTTAAGTGCAAACGTTACAGTTCTAGGAAGTGTGCATGTGGGATAGAGAGTGCTTTGGGGCTGAGCTTACTCACAGCACAGAGGCCCTGGACACCCCTTCCTGGCCCTTGCTTCCTGCAGTTCCAAACTGTGTTCATAACACTTAAACTGGTAACATCTGAAAGTGTCTAATATGGTGTCTGCACATAAACAGCTACAAAAGAAGAACAACTGATTTTCAGGTTTTTTTTTTTTTTTGTCCTTTTATTTGCTTAGATGTTCTCTTAAGGAAATAAACTTCCAAATTTTGGAATTATTTAATTTAATTTTTTTTGCTTTTTTTGCCTCTCAGTCATTTATTTTTCAACCATGTTTATTCTTTGACATGTGCGGGCCTCCCATCGCAGCGGCCTCTCTCATTGCAGAGCACCAGCTCTGGGCACATGTGCTCCAGAGCACTGACTCATAATTGGACACCCTGGTCCAGCCACTCCGTGGCACGTGGGATCTTCCCAGCCAGGGATCAAACTGGTGCCGCTTGCACTGCAAGGTGGACTCTTTACCCACTGGACCTCCAGGGAAGCCCTGGAATTATTTTAGATTTATGGAAAAATTGCAAAGATAGTGCAGAGAGGTTTCCCTTACCCATCAGCAGGTTCCCCTCTTGTCAATGTCTAAAATAATGTGGTACATTTGTCAAAGTCAGGAAACCAACTTTGGTCCATTATTGTTAACTCTAGGCTTCGTTCAAATTACATTAATTTTCCCACTAAGGTCCTTTCTCTGTTCCAGGACCAGACCCAGGATAACACATTGCATTTAATATCTTTCCGTTTTTAATTGACCTAAAAATCAAAGTTAAAGAGCATTCCCATTTCCTAGGTGGTAAGGGACAGAAACACCAGGGTTCGCTGGCAGTGGACGACTATAGGATGCGAGTCCAAATCCTGGTGGAGTCTGCCTTTCTAAGAGGCATCTGGCCTGGATGAAGAAGGTGCAGACTCTAGAATTAGGCAGCCCTGGGTGTGGGGGCTCATTTGGATTTGCTCCTGAGGAGCTGGGAAGTCTGAACTAGTTTATATTACTGAGTCTTAGTTTTTCATCTATAAAGTGGGAAGTTAAAACATCCCTCACAGGGTAATATGAGTTTATAAATAATATATGTGAGGGATTTAGACTGTATGAAATGCCCAATAAATGATAATTGCCATTCTCACAGCATCGTTGTTGAGTAGACCCATAACTACCTCGTGGGAACTGGATGTCTGGTCATCTGCTCTCCAGAATGTAATCTCCTACAAAAAATATAGGTAATTTTTATCCCACCAATTTACCATGGGGTTACAACTTAGATATGCAGCCTCCGATTAAGTGGCCCTGAGCAGGGGTGATTCTCCCAGCCTGCCGGACGAGCAGGTCAGTTCCTGGCGTCTGTGAGGTGTAGCTCTCCGTCAGCAGGCACTGAGGTTCCTCTTACCAGAAAATAAGCACCTCATGCAGTAACATATATTTTTTTACTTCTGAAAGAACTGCTGACCACTATTCTCGTGCTTTCTGACGAGTACTAGTGGTGAGAAAAAGAAGGATGCTATTTTATGGAAAATTCCCGCAGCCTTGATTTCTGGGGTGTGTGGACATGTGTGTCCGTGTGTGTATCCCTCCCCCTCTTCTTCGCTTGCAGGGATATGAGAGACTTCTATATCACTTTCCAAAATAGAACCCCAAAGTAGGTCAGTGAAAGAGCTGTAAAACAGGTCAATTGTCATAAATCTAAGCAGAAGAAGGGAGTGGGGTTCAGCTCCAGAGAGACTGCATGCTTGGGCCTCTGGTGCCTGCTCAGATGAAGCCCAGAGGACCATTTCTTCAGGGAGGGAGGGATCAGATACTCTGTGGTACCCTCGCTGACCACAGGCATGTTCCTTGGGCCACCTCGAGACAGGGGATCCTGGGTGCTGGCCCTGAGGACCAAGATGGCAGATTTAAGCCCCTGGTCGGCAGGAAGCCCACCACAGGTTTAGAACAACACGCTGCCTGAGGACGAATAAGCACGGGGCTCTTTTCCCATCTCTGGATAGGCAGGGAAGTGGTTGACTGTGAATAGCAAAACCACACTTCTGGGTAATGCTTCTGGTATTCTGATGCGATGCAGTTGGACACAGACTCCAAGCCCACTAATGCTTCTGGCTATTCATGGAAGGTGGGAAGTTAAAACATCCCTCACAGGGTAATATGAGTTTATAAATAATATATGTGAGGGATTTAGACTGTATGAAATGCCCAATAAATGATAATTGCCATTCTCACAGCATCGTTGTTGAGTAGACCCATAACTACCTCGTGGGAACTGGATGTCTGGTCATCTGCTCTCCAGAATGTAATCTCCTACAAAAAATATAGGTAATTTTTATCCCACCAATTTACCATGGGGTTACAACTTAGATATGCAGCCTCCGATTAAGTGGCCCTGAGCAGGGGTGATTCTCCCAGCCTGCCGGACGAGCAGGTCAGTTCCTGGCGTCTGTGAGGTGTAGCTCTCCGTCAGCAGGCACTGAGGTTCCTCTTACCAGAAAATAAGCACCTCATGCAGTAACATATATTTTTTTACTTCTGAAAGAACTGCTGACCACTATTCTCGTGCTTTCTGACGAGTACTAGTGGTGAGAAAAAGAAGGATGCTATTTTATGGAAAATTCCCGCAGCCTTGATTTCTGGGGTGTGTGGACATGTGTGTCCGTGTGTGTATCCCTCCCCCTCTTCTTCGCTTGCAGGGATATGAGAGACTTCTATATCACTTTCCAAAATAGAACCCCAAAGTAGGTCAGTGAAAGAGCTGTAAAACAGGTCAATTGTCATAAATCTAAGCAGAAGAAGGGAGTGGGGTTCAGCTCCAGAGAGACTGCATGCTTGGGCCTCTGGTGCCTGCTCAGATGAAGCCCAGAGGACCATTTCTTCAGGGAGGGAGGGATCAGATACTCTGTGGTACCCTCGCTGACCACAGGCATGTTCCTTGGGCCACCTCGAGACAGGGGATCCTGGGTGCTGGCCCTGAGGACCAAGATGGCAGATTTAAGCCCCTGGTCGGCAGGAAGCCCACCACAGGTTTAGAACAACACGCTGCCTGAGGACGAATAAGCACGGGGCTCTTTTCCCATCTCTGGATAGGCAGGGAAGTGGTTGACTGTGAATAGCAAAACCACACTTCTGGGTAATGCTTCTGGTATTCTGATGCGATGCAGTTGGACACAGACTCCAAGCCCACATCACCCACCTGGAGTGATGCTGACGTTCCCCCTGGGCTGCTGGAAAGAGGCCCAAAAGGATTAGGCTGCAGGAATGGCTTTTACCTTACTCTAACGGTCTCCTCTTTAATGATGCTTTGCTTCCTCACTGTGGTGGCTCATTTTTCCATATGGCATGCGAGACTGTCTACATCCTGCCCCGAGAGCGAGCGCATTTTCCTGATGGTGCGGGGTTTTGCTTTCCCAAGACCGGGTTTTGTGAGATTTCCTGGCACTCTCCCAGGCGCAAGGGGCTCTCTAATATATGAGATTATGATTCTTAAAAAAACATCAGATTTGATTTTGTGACCAAGACTCTTCCATGTGACTTTCTGAGTTATTGCTAACACACATTTCTGGTTTTAAATTATTCTGACTCACGCTCTTATTTGTTTTTTCCATTGTTGGCAATATCTCCGAGGAACCACAATCCTTATCCATTGTCTGATTACCAGAACAAAACTCCGTTTGAGGCTGTTTGGAGTTTTAACAGACTTTTATTTTGTTTCTATTAAATTGAAAATAGTACCAGAAGTAACAGATTTAGTTAAAAATCAAAGATTTTAGAAAATAAAACATGTCCTGGTACAAGATTGCTGGCTCTCTGGAAATCGGCTCTAACTTGATTTGCAATGGTAATGGGCCTTAACTGGAATAATTATAGAGGTTCTTGGGAGAGCAGTTTGGGAACGAAATGAAATATTGCCTACTTATCTTCTTGGACCTCTGCAATAAATACGCTTGCAGGGAATCACTGCTCTTGAGCCTGTGGTGGGAAGCTGTAAACAGAAGAGAAGTCGTAAAGACCCAGATGGGAACGGGATCACACACTGGTCACTTACCCACTCAGCCGAACCTTGCCGTCCCTTCTCTTGGCCAGGCTTGGGGGTGGACTTGGGCGTGTGTGTGTGTGTGTGCTTGGTCGCTAAACCACGTCTGACTCTTTGTGACCTCCTGGATTGTAGCCCACCAGGCTCCTCTGTCCATGGAATTTTCCAGGCAAGATTACTGGAGTGAGCTGCCATTTCCTTTTCTAGGGAGATCTTCCTGACCCAGGCTTGAACCTGCAGCGACTGCATTTCCTTTGTTGGCAGGCACATTCTTTATTACTGTGCCACCTGGGAAGCCTGGGCTCGGGCATATCGGGTATAATCATGAGAGCGAAGGAGGAGGCCAGTCTCCAAGGGGTTCCCTGTCTAGGAAGGTGGGCAAGTTCAGACAGCAGTCATGCCAGCAGCGGACCCCAGAGCTGTGCCGTAAGAATGAGGAAGGCCCCCCTTGCCGGGGTCACAGAGAAGCCCTGGAGGCTCCGTACAGACTCTGCCTAAATGCAGGAGACCTGGGTTCCATCCCTGGGCCAGAAAGATACCCTGGAGAAGGAAATGGCAACCCACTCCAGCATTCTTGCCTGGATAATCACACGAACAGAGGAGCCTGGCAGGCTGCAGTCCCTGGGGTTGCAAAGAGCTGGACGCGACTGAGCAATTAACTGATATACAGAGAAGACAACTCAAAATGGCACCTCTCTGGACCCTAAACAGTGAATTGACTGGTAGAAAGCGGGGAGGACACTCGGACATGGAGAGAAGCAGATGGAAAACCACGCTGGGTCAACACGTTGCAGATGCTGAGCGGTCCCACGTGGCCAAAGGTGTCAGGGGTGGGAGAAAGAAGAGGCTGGGAACACCGGCTGTGGTCAAGCCCCCAGCAGTCTTGAAGGTCCCACGAAGGAGACACTATACATTACTGAAGGCAGTGAGGGTCCAGTGAGGCTTGTCAGGTGTTCATTTTATTTTATTTTTTATTTTATATTGGAGTATAGTTGATTAACAGTGTTTATTAGTTTCAGATGTACAGCAAAGTGATTCAGGTATGCATGTACACATAGCTATTCTTTTTCAAATTCTTTTCCCATGTAGGTTATAACAGAACACTATGCAGAGTTCTCTGTGCTATAAGTAGGTCCTTGTTGGTTATCTGTTTTAAACAGAGTAGTGTGCACGTGTCAATCCCAGATTCCTCGTTTATCCCTCCCCCACCCATTTCCTCATTGGTAACCATAACTCTGTTTTCTATGTCTATGAGTCTACTTCTGTTTTGTAAATGAGTTCACTTGTAACGTTTTCTTTAAGATTCTGCATGTACTTGATATTTTCATTTGAAAACAAAATAACAAGAGACCAGATCCAGGAGCCCATGACTCTCACTGAGGGAAGGTACCGTAGCCTAGCCTCGGGACCCCGGGGGCAGTGGGTCAAGGGGTCAGACCTAGGGGCATTTCTGAGGTTGAACTGACAGGCCTTGATAACTAGTTAGAAGGGCAGGGTTGAGGGAGAGAGAAAGAGCAGGTCAGATGTGACTGAGGCTGGGGCCAGAACCAGAGACAGAGGAACCCTGGGGTTCGAAGGAGCCAGAGCCCAATTTCAGATTTCTCAAGTTTCCCATTTGTGGACAAATCACTTATCAGAGCCTCTGTTTCTTCCTTCAAAATAAAAGCAATTTTCAGGCTTTGCAGGGGGCTGATGAGACCCTAGAGGCCTGAGCAGACCAGATGCAGGGCAGCCTCTGCCTTTTGCAATGATTCTGGGTCTTCTCTGCATCGCAGGACGAGGGGTTGGGAGAATGGAGGGTGCTGTCTCTGCCCCTAACTTCTAGCACAGGACACGGGAGGACTGTTTTGCTTACTTACCTTTATTTTTCAGTGCAACCTAGGACAGAGAAGGTGGGTCCGACGGTAAAGAATCTGCCTGCCTCGCAGGAGCCCTGGACTTGATTCCTGGGTCAGGAAGATCCCCTAGCGAAGGGAATGGCTACCCACTCCAGACTTCTTGCCTGAAAAATTCCATGGACAGAGAAGCCTGGGGGGGTCACAGTCCATGGGGTTGCAAGAGATGGACAGGAATGAGGGATTAACACACTAGAACAAAGCAGCTGAAAAGCTGTTCCTGAGTATTACTAAAGAAAACTGGAGGAAAGGCATTTTGCCCTTACTGTTTACACCTGGGAGGCAGTGACGCACTTGCCCGCTGGTGGGCGTTGGCAGGCTCATGGTGACGGGGGCGCTGCTGAGTCTGTTTTAAACAGAGTAGTGTGCACGTGTCAATCCCAGATTCCCGTTATCCCTCCCCACCCATTTCCTCATTGGTAACCATAACTCTGTTTTCTATGTCTATGAGTCTACTTCTGTTTTGTAAATGAGTTCACTTGTAACGTTTTCTTTAAGATTCTGCATGTACTTGATATTTTCATTTGAAAACAAAATAACAAGAGACCAGATCCAGGAGCCCATGACTCTCACTGAGGGAAGGTACCGTAGCCTAGCCTCGGGACCCCGGGGGCAGTGGGTCAAGGGGTCAGACCTAGGGGCATTTCTGAGGTTGAACTGACAGGCCTTGATAACTAGTTAGAAGGGCAGGGTTGAGGGAGAGAAAGAGCAGGTCAGATGTGACTGAGGCTGGGGCCAGAACCAGAGACAGAGGAACCCTGGGGTTCGAAGGAGCCAGAGCCCAATTTCAGATTTCTCAAGTTTCCCATTTGTGGACAAATCACTTATCAGAGCCTCTGTTTCTTCCTTCAAAATAAAAGCAATTTTCAGGCTTTGCAGGGGGCTGATGAGACCCTAGAGGCCTGAGCAGACCAGATGCAGGGCAGCCTCTGCCTTTTGCAATGATTCTGGGTCTTCTCTGCATCGCAGGACGAGGGGTTGGGAGAATGGAGGGTGCTGTCTCTGCCCCTAACTTCTAGCACAGGACACGGGAGGACTGTTTTGCTTACTTACCTTTATTTTTCAGTGCAACCTAGGACAGAGAAGGTGGGTCCGACGGTAAAGAATCTGCCTGCCTCGCAGGAGCCCTGGACTTGATTCCTGGGTCAGGAAGATCCCCTAGCGAAGGGAATGGCTACCCACTCCAGACTTCTTGCCTGAAAAATTCCATGGACAGAGAAGCCTGGGGGGGTCACAGTCCATGGGGTTGCAAGAGATGGACAGGAATGAGGGATTAACACACTAGAACAAAGCAGCTGAAAAGCTGTTCCTGAGTATTACTAAAGAAAACTGGAGGAAAGGCATTTTGCCCTTACTGTTTACACCTGGGAGGCAGTGACGCACTTGCCCGCTGGTGGGCGTTGGCAGGCTCATGGTGACGGGGGCGCTGCTGAGTCAGGATGCTGTGGGGATGGAAGATGTCAAATGCCTGGTAACTGCTCGCAAATGAAAATGACATCAGCTGCTAGACTGGAGCCTACTGCAGGAGGAAGAACAATAGACTCTGGGCTCTGGAAACTGGAGCTGGCTGTTCTGCCTGAGTTCATCCAAGTGGCGAAGGGAGAAGGAGCCCCACCTGAAACTGTGCATCCAAGACTGGGGAGTGTCTGTTGCTTTACAACCATTGTGCTAGTTTCAGTGTTTAGGATGTCCCGTTACAATGTCATGTTAATTTCAATGTTTACAATGTCATGTTAGTTTCAATGTTGTAAAGTAACTGTCCTCCACTAAAAATCAATTAAATAAGAAGCATGGAAATCTGAGGTCCAGGAAGTGGACTGAAATAGCGGCAGTGTGGACGGATGGACAGATGAAGGAGTAGAGGGCCAAACACACCAACATCAGAGGAGCTAGCCTCCCCAGAGCCCCCAGAATTGCACCTTCACCCCCAAACGAAAAACCAGTCCAGGCCTTGGAAGAGAAGCTAGAAGTCTCAACTACAGAGAGACCCTCCCCCATCTCCAGCCTCCATCCTCTGCTTCCCTGAGCCCAGGCAGACCCGGCCCGGAGCTCTGTGGCCACATTTGGCCTCCACAGTTTAAGAGGAATCAAGAAACTGGAGACGATCCAAAAGAGAGCAAAAAGATATGATTAAAGAGAGGAAGAATAGGACCCAAGAGGCAAGTTAAAGAAATCGGGGTGGATTTGCCTAAAACAGTTAAGACAAAATGGGAATGGCATTCACATACATGAAGAGGAGCCGCTGTCCAGTCATTTCCAATTTCGAGAGCACAGAATGAGAGGCAAATGGCCTAATTTGCCACAGGAGAGATGAGGCAAAGAAGGGTTTCATACACGTATGTGTGTCTTGGAACGGGCTCCCATGGGATCATGGCACAATAGGGCTGCAGGGGAGAAAACTTGCTGGGGTGTGAGGTGTGGAGGCCTTGGCTTGTCTCCAGAGTATCCCCCCGCCCCCACCAGCATCCCAGCTCTCCTGGCTTCTGGGAGTCCAGGCATCTCTCCACATATGTGAGTGGCCAGCCTCCACGGTGGGAGTATCTTTGCCTTTCTCTTGTGGGTCTCTTCATCCGTGACCTTTAATCACATCTTCTCACGGATGTGTTCACAGTACAGTCAGCAGCCAATGCCCGCAAGTTCTTCGGCACCTGGTTAAAAAATGTCTTCTAGCTTCTGACAGTGGCAGTTTTAGATCAGATCACTGCGTGACTGGCCGACCATTAGTGAAAGCACTCAGAGAACCTTGTGGAACTCCATGCTGCTGGGAGCTTTGCTCTGGTTATCGCCGCTGTTGTCAGGCTTAGGCGTATTACCCATCACTGCGACTCCAGACACTGTTCAACCTTCATTCGCAGAAGCAAGAGTGTCGAGATGCTAGAACCAAGCTTATGTGCCCGTCTCCCTCTTCTGACCCTAAAACACACAAGATCTAGTTACCTACCAACGGGATGACAGGGGAATTTAGTAGAAACCAGGACCCTTGTGAAAGTGAAGGCGGAGTACCAGAGCAAAGCTGGGACCTACGGCCGTCCTGTCTGGAGCTCTTCTCAAAGCTCACAAACAAGGGAAGTACCCTTGGTATAGAAATTATCAGGAGTCCCTGGAAGCTATAAAAATATAGAAATGGAATGCTTGCTTTATTAAATATGTATTAGTCATCGGTTAGTCTCTCAGTCATGTCTGACTCTTTATGACCCCATAGACTGTAGCCTGCCAGGCTCCTTTGCCCATGGCATTTTCTAGGCAAGAATACCGGAATGGGTAGCCATTCCCTTCTCCAGGGGATCTTCCCAACCCAGGGATCAAACACAAGTCTCCTGCATAGGCAGGCAGATATTTCACTGTCTGAGCCACCAGCAAAGTCCAACTGCGTAACTAGTCATCACCCCGATGAGTGGCTCAGGACAACAGAAATTCATCTCATGCAGTTTCCGTGGGTCAAGAATTCAGGAGCAGTTCAGCTGGAAGGGTCTGCATCGGGGCCTCGCTGGAAGGGACAGTCGGATGCTACCCTGGGCCACCATCATCTGAAAACTAGATTGGGCTGCAAGAGCCACTTCCAAGATGGTGCACCACGTGGCCAGTGGCTAGAGACCTCAGTTCCTGGCTTCATTTCTTCCCTGCGGGACTGTCTGAGCATCCTCATCACACGGCGGCTGGTCTCCCCCCTGCGCGAGTGACCCAGGTCCCCAATGACTTTCTAGATTGGTCTGAATATATGGTCATTTTGGCCCTGTTATATTTATTAGAGTGAGTCTGCAATCCCAGTGCGTATGAAAAGGGGAGGAGATTAACCTTTATTATCTTTCTTGAATGAAGGCGGATCTGCAGGTATTTGGTCATTCTGGCGAGCTCTGCTGGTCCTTGCGATCCCTGTTTTCCCTTCTCTGATTACTGCTGCTTCATTCAGCCAGCCTGTCCTCTGGATGGGAGTGGCTGGACCTGAGCAGCGGGTGGTAGTGGGGTGTCTGAGCAGCTGGTGGTCTGGCCCTGCGGCACTGTTCCTCCGGGTGCTGTCAATCACGTGGGGGCTTCACAATGGGCTCTCTTGAGGGTGGAACGATGCTTCTGCACCGCAGGAGGCCCGGAAGGGAAGCTGGAAGGTCAACTGTCAGGGTGACACAGACGCATGCCGTCGGGGGAAGGGAGCCAGCCTGAAGGAACTTCCATGTTCCTTCCGGTGTGAGCGTCTCTGAGTCCCCGAGTGCCCCAAGAGCACTCTTTCTGGTGTTTGGACAGACTACTTAGGTACAGATTCTGTCTGGATGGGCTGTGCAAGTACTGAGTCTGTGCAATAGGGGAAGTTCAGAGCCTGGAGGGGTTCATCCACCCAGAGGAGGCTCCTTGGGGGCAAGTTTCTGGAGGTGAAGGCATGGACTCTTGAAGTGAGATCTAAGAAAACAGAAGTGGATTGCATGTTATGATAGGCTGAGAAGATCATGGGTTTCTCTCTCCCCAAGAGACGGAATAAAAACGATTTCCAAGAATCTTAATCAGGGGGCGATTGTATTTGTTTACCTTTGCCAGCGAGCCTTGGGAAATGTGTTTGGAGAGATGAAAGCTGCTTTGTGAGCCTGCATCTGAAGCTCCATCAATAGGTTGAGGGGCACAGAGGCTGACCCCTCCCTTACAGCAAAAGTCAGGAGTGGCCGCCTGTAAAATCCTGGGTTAGGAGCATTTGCCTCCAGTTTGCATCTGCTCAGACTCACAGCTGAATGAGCTAAATGAGAGCCTGGATAAGACGTAAGTGCCCTGTTCCTTGTGAATGCCCGGGCTGTGGAGCAAAAACAGCACACAGGAAACGGTATTGCAAAGGTCAGTTCTTCAGGAAAGGAAAGGACAACAAGACATCTATCTGAAATTTTAATGAGCAGACTCTGGCCTCTGACCCCATACCATTACCTAACAATCCAGTATTGAAGCCACGTCGGCTTCCATTTCCTGTGACTGAGGAGGAGGCGGCAGGCTTGTCATCCACAGGCTGACCATCTGCCAGACCTAAGTTTCGCCCTTTGCCGAGCTGGCTGCTGCGGAGGCTCATGAAGTCTTTGTGGGTAGAGCGGCAGCCTGGGCTTCTTGTTTCACAGAGGTGATGAACTGGAAGGCTGAGAAACCAGGGCTGGCGGGTAGCACCGTCCTTATTGTCTCCTCTACCGACTCCAGCTGGCTGCTCCATTCAGCCACAGACCCACCAAGGACAGTGTTGGGGGCACATCAGCCCTTTGGACAAAGCTTTGCAACTTTCAGGTTTTAAAAAAATGCACTTCTATAGTCAAAAGCTGACTATTAAAGGAGAAAAAGAAATGGATTGTTCATAGAGAAAGTGTTTAAAGACCAGTACAGAGTGCATATTACATTCACTATGAGTAAACAGTTTAACCAGTCAGAAAGATTCAGGAGGCCAGCAGCTGGGCTCTTCCTAAAGTGAGCCTATCCTGTTGACCTCCAAGGACACAATGTAACACTCCTTGGGGCAAGTTTCTGGAGGTGAAGGCATGGACTCTTGAAGTGAGATCTAAGAAAACAGAAGTGGATTGCATGTTATGATAGGCTGAGAAGATCATGGGTTTCTCTCTCCCCAAGAGACGGAATAAAAACGATTTCCAAGAATCTTAATCAGGGGGCGATTGTATTTGTTTACCTTTGCCAGCGAGCCTTGGGAAATGTGTTTGGAGAGATGAAAGCTGCTTTGTGAGCCTGCATCTGAAGCTCCATCAATAGGTTGAGGGGCACAGAGGCTGACCCCTCCCTTACAGCAAAAGTCAGGAGTGGCCGCCTGTAAAATCCTGGGTTAGGAGCATTTGCCTCCAGTTTGCATCTGCTCAGACTCACAGCTGAATGAGCTAAATGAGAGCCTGGATAAGACGTAAGTGCCCTGTTCCTTGTGAATGCCCGGGCTGTGGAGCAAAAACAGCACACAGGAAACGGTATTGCAAAGGTCAGTTCTTCAGGAAAGGAAAGGACAACAAGACATCTATCTGAA
The DNA here is from genome assembly GCA_022376925.1 of Tragulus kanchil. NCBI lineage: Eukaryota > Metazoa > Chordata > Mammalia > Artiodactyla > Tragulidae > Tragulus > Tragulus kanchil. The sequence continues at coordinate 173,225,793 of JAIOJX010000005.1, read as the reverse complement.
ATTTTAATGAGCAGACTCTGGCCTCTGACCCCATACCATTACCTAACAATCCAGTATTGAAGCCACGTCGGCTTCCATTTCCTGTGACTGAGGAGGAGGCGGCAGGCTTGTCATCCACAGGCTGACCATCTGCCAGACCTAAGTTTCGCCCTTTGCCGAGCTGGCTGCTGCGGAGGCTCATGAAGTCTTTGTGGGTAGAGCGGCAGCCTGGGCTTCTTGTTTCACAGAGGTGATGAACTGGAAGGCTGAGAAACCAGGGCTGGCGGGTAGCACCGTCCTTATTGTCTCCTCTACCGACTCCAGCTGGCTGCTCCATTCAGCCACAGACCCACCAAGGACAGTGTTGGGGGCACATCAGCCCTTTGGACAAAGCTTTGCAACTTTCAGGTTTTAAAAAAATGCACTTCTATAGTCAAAAGCTGACTATTAAAGGAGAAAAAGAAATGGATTGTTCATAGAGAAAGTGTTTAAAGACCAGTACAGAGTGCATATTACATTCACTATGAGTAAACAGTTTAACCAGTCAGAAAGATTCAGGAGGCCAGCAGCTGGGCTCTTCCTAAAGTGAGCCTATCCTGTTGACCTCCAAGGACACAATGTAACACTCCCTTGGACAGTGTTTCTGAAAGTTCTAGGGAGCACAGGCAATCAGAACCACCTGGCTACCTGCTAAACCTGTCTTTCCCAGACCTCCCTAATCAGGATTGCCTGTGCACATGGCACGGGATTTGCCTTCTTAACAAATAGCAGGAATCTCGTGGCTTGGGGAGGTGTTACATTAGCTCCTTGAATGCTCCCTACCACCTGGAAGGTTTGTATTTTACTTTCACTTAGCAGATGCTAAATCCAAAGCCTGGAAATCAGAATTAAAGGCCCAGGCTGTGTCTGAAAATAGACCTGCTGTGGGCTTTGACCTACTTCTTAGCCCTGTGACCACAGGAAAACTACTGAACCTGTAGACACTGCACTTCCCTCATCTGTATCGTCAGGGCCTTAAAATGAAGCAATGCCAGGGACACATTTTAGTACAGGCCTTTGATTATATGAGGTATGTAATACATGATGCAGGGTTAACAGACAGCTGAATGACTCTTAAAGAGGCCAAGTAAGCCGCTCACACTCTTCAATAGGCCTGATGGATGCGTTCATCTGACTAGACAGAAAGCTCTTGGAAAGCAAGAGGCATGTCTCATCGGTTTGGTTTCCCAAGTTCTCAACACAGCGCTGCGAGCTGCCGACGGAGAGAATGAACGTACAAAGGACAGACAGAGGGGTGAGTAGTTGGGCTGGACTGAAACGGGCTTGGACCCAGGCCTGGCTTCCAGATGGAGTGCTGAGATATTTTGGCACTATGGAGAGGGTCCTGGGGCCAGTGCTCTGGCTTGGTTTTTTTTTTTTTTTCAAAGGCATGAACGTTGTTCAGAGGAGATGACCTGGTTCTTGGGAACACGGCAGAAACCTGGGGTTGGGAGGCAGAGAGGGGAAAAGCCACTGTCCTGTAGAAAGAGATGGTGAGGAACAGAGTTTTCTCAAATGCTGGCTAAATGCCTCTTGGAATGAGGCCGGTCAGACACGGGAGGGGGCGGGGCGGGCCTCTCCCTCCAGGCTGCACAGTGGAATCACCTGAGGGCTCAGAGCCTAGGCGGGCTCCAGTCTTCCCTCATGGCTGAGACGGTAACAAAAAATCTGCCCCAAATGCAGGAAACCTAGGTTTACTCCCTGGCTTGAGAAGGTTCTCTGAAGAAGGGCATGGCAACCCACTCCAGTATTCTTGCCTGGAGAATCCTCATGGACAGAGGAGCCTGGTGGGCTAGAGTCCATGGGGTCACAAAGACTCAGACACCTCTGGGCGACTAACACTTGAGGCCGCGGCCATGGCTGCAGTTCTGATCAGCACGGGCCTAGGGTGCTATCAACCCCTCAGCCCTCAGGGTTCTCGCGCGTGGTGGTGGCTTGGGATCTGGGTTGGTTCCTCAAGGTGGCCGGCGTTCATCCTTGGTGCCCCACCCCCAGCTCCTTCAGTCTGTGCATCCTCTCCTTGCGGCCCCGAGCTCGAGGAGAGGGCAAGTCCTGCTTTGATAAGAACCCATACTGGTGTTTCTTTGAGGCCGTCGAGGCAGGAAAGGAGGAGACCGCCAAGAACTCGGGCTGGAAGCAAGAAACAAGGCCCTGCATTTATTTCCCTGGTGTTTCCCAAACACCCAGCGCTCAACGAATGATCGTCAGGGCCTTAAAATGAAGCAATGCCAGGGACACATTTTAGTACAGGCCTTTGATTATATGAGGTATGTAATACATGATGCAGGGTTAACAGACAGCTGAATGACTCTTAAAGAGGCCAAGTAAGCCTCACACTCTTCAATAGGCCTGATGGATGCGTTCATCTGACTAGACAGAAAGCTCTTGGAAAGCAAGAGGCATGTCTCATCGGTTTGGTTTCCCAAGTTCTCAACACAGCGCTGCGAGCTGCCGACGGAGAGAATGAACGTACAAAGGACAGACAGAGGGGTGAGTAGTTGGGCTGGACTGAAACGGGCTTGGACCCAGGCCTGGCTTCCAGATGGAGTGCTGAGATATTTTGGCACTATGGAGAGGGTCCTGGGGCCAGTGCTCTGGCTTGGTTTTTTTTTTTTTTTCAAAGGCATGAACGTTGTTCAGAGGAGATGACCTGGTTCTTGGGAACACGGCAGAAACCTGGGGTTGGGAGGCAGAGAGGGGAAAAGCCACTGTCCTGTAGAAAGAGATGGTGAGGAACAGAGTTTTCTCAAATGCTGGCTAAATGCCTCTTGGAATGAGGCCGGTCAGACACGGAGGGGCGGGGCGGGCCTCTCCCTCCAGGCTGCACAGTGGAATCACCTGAGGGCTCAGAGCCTAGGCGGGCTCCAGTCTTCCCTCATGGCTGAGACGGTAACAAAAAATCTGCCCCAAATGCAGGAAACCTAGGTTTACTCCCTGGCTTGAGAAGGTTCTCTGAAGAAGGGCATGGCAACCCACTCCAGTATTCTTGCCTGGAGAATCCTCATGGACAGAGGAGCCTGGTGGGCTAGAGTCCATGGGGTCACAAAGACTCAGACACCTCTGGGCGACTAACACTTGAGGCCGCGGCCATGGCTGCAGTTCTGATCAGCACGGGCCTAGGGTGCTATCAACCCCTCAGCCCTCAGGGTTCTCGCGCGTGGTGGTGGCTTGGGATCTGGGTTGGTTCCTCAAGGTGGCCGGCGTTCATCCTTGGTGCCCCACCCCCAGCTCCTTCAGTCTGTGCATCCTCTCCTTGCGGCCCCGAGCTCGAGGAGAGGGCAAGTCCTGCTTTGATAAGAACCCATACTGGTGTTTCTTTGAGGCCGTCGAGGCAGGAAAGGAGGAGACCGCCAAGAACTCGGGCTGGAAGCAAGAAACAAGGCCCTGCATTTATTTCCCTGGTGTTTCCCAAACACCCAGCGCTCCAGAGACCTGGAAAGTCTTCTTTCAAGGGCGCCGGAAGGCACCCAGGAATCTGTATTTTTGACGGACAAACCCCGTTTCTTCCATCAGGAAAGTCTGGGAAATACTGCTGTGCACCTTTTTTTTTTGGTGGTGGTGGGAGGAGGTCCGTGCCCTGGCAGAGAAACGTGAACCAGCCTTTCATCGTAAAACCTAAAGCAATGCGTCAAGAGCAGCGTGCCCAGACGTGGCCGTGTCTGCCAGTCCAAACTCGGCCTCAGGACTGAGATGTCCCTTTGGGAGCTCAGGGGACCGGCCCGGGGACGCCCACCCGGGCGGCGGCGCAGAGCTTTACAGACCGGCTACCCGCGTTCCGCGGGTTCCCGGCGAGCCGGGAGCGAGCCGCCCAGTCATCCTTTCCAGCCTCGGACTGGAAAGCTGGACCGTGCAGCCGCGTGTGCTCTTGGCAGCCGGGCGCCCGGGGCCCCGCGGCCACATCATCCCGGGGCGGGGATGTGCGCGCTCCGGCGCCCGCGCCGCCACCGAGCCACGTCTGTGCCGCCGCCGGGGCGCGCGGCCCAGGTGGCGCGTGGCCCCGCGCCGCCCCGGGGGTGGGCGAGCGCCGGCTCGGGGCGGGACCCCGCGGGGGACCCCAGCGGTCTCTAGGACCCGCGGGACGCCGCCGGCGGGCGGGGGCGCGGGGGAGACGATCGTTTGCTCCGCGGTCAGGCAAGCGGGGGCTGCCGGCCGCGGATCCGTTTCGCAGGCCCGCCTCCTCTCGCTAACGCTCTTCCTCGTCCCCGGGCCAGCTCGGACGGTTCGCTCGTTTATTACAACGGTCAGGGCCGGCTCGTGCCAGGACAGCGCGCGCGCGCGCGCACACACACGCACACGCACACACACGCCGGGGAAAACTTTTTAAAACCATGAACGCCTAGACCGGCTCTTCCGCGGCCGGGCGCTGCGCGAGGGGCCCGGAGCTGCCTCCCTGCGGCAGGCAGGCCCCCGGGGCGCGCCGCCCGCCCCCGCCCGGCGCCCGCCGGGGATGGTGCAGCGCCCGCCGCCCGGCCCGAGAGCTGCCGCCGCACCGGAGCCCGGCGACCATGGCAGCGCGCCCGCCGCCCGCGCGCCCCGCGCCCGCCGCCCGCGCCCTGCTGCTCGCCCTGCTGCTCGCCCTGGCCGGGGCTCTGCCGGCGCCGCGCGCCGCCCGAGGTAAGCGGCCGAGCCCAGCGGGTCCCCTCCTGCCCGCCGGCCGGGGACTCGCGCCCGCGGGGCTCCGCGCGCCACTCTGGGGGGCGCCGAGGGGCGGGGTGGCCCGGCGTGGCGGCGCGCGGGGACGCCGCTCGGACCCCCGGGACACGGGCGCCGGACTCGGAGGGGACCCTCCCTCCCGGCCAGGTGCCAGTTCCAGGGCGGAGGCGGGCGCCCTTGCCGGGGCCCGGAAGCCCCCAGCGCGGAGCCGCCTGGCACGGCCTCGGGCCCGCTCCCGCGCGTCCTCCCCTCCCGAGGCTCGTTTGCCGGGGCGTCGCTTGGTCTTGACAGTTACACGTGTCGCCCGGGGGCAGGATGCGCGGCGGGTCCCCTCTCCCTGTCCCCGAGCGAGTCCGCCGCCGCTCTCAGGGTCAGCCATCCCTGAGGCCCCCCGTGCGCCTCCCTCCCCTCGGATACGCCGGGCGGGGAGCGCGCAGGAACCGCGCAGGTGAGCCACCCGGAGCCCGCAGGTGCGCCTGCTGCGTTCTAGGGCGCTCTCCGTTTAAAAAAATAGCCTCTCCTGCCCACCACTTTAATTTTCCTTCTCTCTTTTGGTAATTCCGGATAGTTCCCTAGTTGTGAGCAGCGGCCAAAACTTGAGCTGAATCTTTGCCTCCCGCCACTCCGTCAGGTTGTCTGCTAAATAGTCACTTAAATCAACTTTGTATAAAGCGACAACTTAATTCCGAGTTAAGCTAAATTGTGACCGTTATAGCTGTTTTATAAGATGTGGGATTTCCTCAGTTGTATACCCTTAAAACGGGGCACCTGTGGATCCTTTTGCACGGTGAGAACTCAAACAGCAGGTGCCTTTTTAAAAATTCGCAAGTTTGTGCGGGTCGTCGTCACCGCCACCGCCACCTTTCAGCCGCTAGAGGCGCTCTCGGCCTGTCGATGAAAGGCTTGCCTTGCCCTCCAGCTCTGAATGTCTATGGTTCTCTGTAACAGGCATTTATTTTTCAACAAGTGGCCTCAATCGAGAAGCGTTACCGCCTATGGTGCATTTAATTTTGCGATTGCCACTGCTACCCTCGACTGCCCCCACCCCCCGCCGCATCTACTGTAATGTGGCGAAAACCCAGCTCTCATTAAAATCCATACGCCAATGAAGACCAATTTGGGAATTAATGATTAAATAGAAGGGTTGCTCAAAGCAAGGAAGGAGCAAGGAGAAAGCCACGAAAAAATACTGCTGACTGCTAAGTTAAATAACTCTATGATCTGCAAGTGAAAATAATAGTCATCAAAAATGTTTTGAAAGACTTTTATACAAGGAGCTCAGAGTGTGCCTGAGGTGGTCTGAAAGTGGGCAGTAAATGCTTTCTCTAAGAGGAAAATATTTACTAAATCAAGCCAACAATGGGAAATTATTTTCATGGAGGAAGGACTTTTATTATTTTATGGCTGAAGCTGTGGTAGAGACAGTTTTCTTCGGATGCTATGACTCAGAACAGAAACCGCTCTCGGGCGCACCCCGTGCGCCTCCTCCCTCGGATACGCCGGGCGGGGAGAGCGCAGGACCCGCGCAGGTGAGCCACCCGGAGCCCGAAGGTGCGCCTGCTGCGTTCTAGGGCGCTCTCCGTTTAAAAAATAGCCTCCTGCCCACCACTTTAATTTTCCTTCTCTCTTTTGGTAATTCCGGATAGTTCCCTAGTTGTGAGCAGCGGCCAAAACTTGAGCTGAATCTTTGCCTCCCGCCACTCCGTCAGGTTGTCTGCTAAATAGTCACTTAAATCAACTTTGTATAAAGCGACAACTTAATTCCGAGTTAAGCTAAATTGTGACCGTTATAGCTGTTTTATAAGATGTGGGATTTCCTCAGTTGTATACCCTTAAAACGGGGCACCTGTGGATCCTTTTGCACGGTGAGAACTCAAACAGCAGGTGCCTTTTTAAAAATTCGCAAGTTTGTGCGGGTCGTCGTCACCGCCACCGCCACCTTTCAGCCGCTAGAGGCGCTCTCGGCCTGTCGATGAAAGGCTTGCCTTGCCCTCCAGCTCTGAATGTCTATGGTTCTCTGTAACAGGCATTTATTTTTCAACAAGTGGCCTCAATCGAGAAGCGTTACCGCCTATGGTGCATTTAATTTTGCGATTGCCACTGCTACCCTCGACTGCCCCCACCCCCCGCCGCATCTACTGTAATGTGGCGAAAACCCAGCTCTCATTAAAATCCATACGCCAATGAAGACCAATTTGGGAATTAATGATTAAATAGAAGGGTTGCTCAAAGCAAGGAAGGAGCAAGGAGAAAGCCACGAAAAAATACTGCTGACTGCTAAGTTAAATAACTCTATGATCTGCAAGTGAAAATAATAGTCATCAAAAATGTTTTGAAAGACTTTTATACAAGGAGCTCAGAGTGTGCCTGAGGTGGTCTGAAAGTGGGCAGTAAATGCTTTCTCTAAGAGGAAAATATTTACTAAATCAAGCCAACAATGGGAAATTATTTTCATGGAGGAAGGACTTTTATTATTTTATGGCTGAAGCTGTGGTAGAGACAGTTTTTTCTTCGGATGGCTATGACTCAGAACAGAAAACCAGTTAAGCTGAAACATTCAGAAAAGTTACATGCTGGTGTGTCCCAGAATTCACGGTCTGTGTATCCTTGGGTTCTCAGTATCAAGTCTTAAACCAGGTGGTTCACCAAACCAGAGCATGGAGGTCGTTTAAAATGAGGCATCTCTTTGTGTTGGCAAGAGGGAGGGGGGAATTACCACTCGTTGAAGACAGAGCATATTTGGGGGGTTATCTCTGTGTGTGTTACCGTGAATCCCAGAACTGTTTGCTGCTTGGTACCCTTCAGTGGCACCTCAGTCCTTGTTATTGTTGTGTAGTTGCTCAGTTGTGTCCGACTCTCTCGTGACCCCATGGACTGTAGCCCCCAAGGCTCCTCTGTCCATGGAATTTCCCAGGCAAGAATATTGCAGTGGGTTGCCATTTCCTTCTCCAAGGGATCTTCCCCACCCGGGGATCGAACCCAAGCCTCCTGCACGTCTCCTACACTGCAGGCAGATTCTTTATAGCTGAGCCATGGGCAAGCCTTAGCAGATCCAAAACAGATCCCTAGGTCCCAAATCCACTCTCCGTATCCTGCCCCTTTCTTCCAAACTCACTAATAGTGCCCCTTGCCTTTTCCAGATGCTATGCAAGCCCTTAGAAGGCCATCCTGTGTCTCCCTCTTTCCCTCCATAAGCTACCAACTTCCAAAGTGTGTGTTTCCATTTACCCATGTGCCCCATTGCAGGTAGCATTAAAATCCATACGCCAATGAAGACCAATTTGGGAATTAATGATTAAATAGAAGGGTTGCTCAAAGCAAGGAAGGAGCAAGGAGAAAGCCACGAAAAAATACTGCTGACTGCTAAGTTAAATAACTCTATGATCTGCAAGTGAAAATAATAGTCATCAAAAATGTTTTGAAAGACTTTTATACAAGGAGCTCAGAGTGTGCCTGAGGTGGTCTGAAAGTGGGCAGTAAATGCTTTCTCTAAGAGGAAAATATTTACTAAATCAAGCCAACAATGGGAAATTATTTTCATGGAGGAAGGACTTTTATTATTTTATGGCTGAAGCTGTGGTAGAGACAGTTTTTTCTTCGGATGGCTATGACTCAGAACAGAAAACCAGTTAAGCTGAAACATTCAGAAAAGTTACATGCTGGTGTGTCCCAGAATTCACGGTCTGTGTATCCTTGGGTTCTCAGTATCAAGTCTTAAACCAGGTGGTTCACCAAACCAGAGCATGGAGGTCGTTTAAAATGAGGCATCTCTTTGTGTTGGCAAGAGGGAGGGGGGAATTACCACTCGTTGAAGACAGAGCATATTTGGGGGGTTATCTCTGTGTGTGTTACCGTGAATCCCAGAACTGTTTGCTGCTTGGTACCCTTCAGTGGCACCTCAGTCCTTGTTATTGTTGTGTAGTTGCTCAGTTGTGTCCGACTCTCTCGTGACCCCATGGACTGTAGCCCCCAAGGCTCCTCTGTCCATGGAATTTCCCAGGCAAGAATATTGCAGTGGGTTGCCATTTCCTTCTCCAAGGGATCTTCCCCACCCGGGGATCGAACCCAAGCCTCCTGCACGTCTCCTACACTGCAGGCAGATTCTTTATAGCTGAGCCATGGGCAAGCCTTAGCAGATCCAAAACAGATCCCTAGGTCCCAAATCCACTCTCCGTATCCTGCCCCTTTCTTCCAAACTCACTAATAGTGCCCCTTGCCTTTTCCAGATGCTATGCAAGCCCTTAGAAGGCCATCCTGTGTCTCCCTCTTTCCCTCCATAAGCTACCAACTTCCAAAGTGTGTGTTTCCATTTACCCATGTGCCCCCATTGCAGGTAGCCTTCCCCAGCCTTGGCGGCTCTTCCTCCCTTCTTCTGGTCTCTCTGCAGGGCCTTGCATCCCTAGGGTCGTCGCCTCCCGACCCATCTGCTGGCTTCCCCTCTTGTCCCTGCCCAGTGGACTCTTCCCAGGGCCATGGCCAAAGTCATCTGTTTCAGTCATGAGTTGGATCATGCTGGTTTCCTGTTTAAAACTCTCCAGTGACTTTCTCTGGTTCTTAAGAAAATCCAAACCTCTGGATAACCTATTGCCTCTTTTCCTCTGTTATCTGCGTTCTCACCATTCTCCCCCTTGCTCTCTCTACTCCAGCCACATGAGCGTCTCTTCTTTCCAACTTTCCGATATAATATTGCCACCAGTAAAAAACAGTGTTCGATGTTTGCACCACGAAGCAAGTCCTGTTTATAGTCACACCATGTTCTATGATTCCCTTTCACCTCTCTTTTGGTAGGGACTTGAGCCTTGATTTCTGCTTGTCTGTCACACTTACAAAAGTTGGCTTTTGCTTTTTTGCTTAGTGTCTCAAGGTCTTATGATGGCTGCTGTACATTTTGGCATTGTATCTGCATTCTAGTCAGTGATAAAGCAGAAGAGGCAAAAAGAAGTTACCAAATCTATTTTGTTGGGAAAATAAGAATCTTTCCAGAAGCCTTTGTGGCAGATTTTTTCTTGGCTAGACTGTGACACTTGTTTGTTGCACGATAGATAGAAAAATGTATATATTTTAGTTGTACACACTGGAGATATATATATATATAAAGAGAGAGAGAAAGACAGAGAGAGAGAGAGAGACAGAGACAGAGAGAAACAGAGAGACAGAGACAGAGGGAGAGAGACACAGAGAGAGAGAGGGAGAGAGACATAGCCTGGGAAAATCCCATGGACAGAGGATCCTGTTGGACTTCTGTCCATGGGGTCGCAAAAGAAACAGACAGCAGAGGGTGGGACGTGTAAAGGAAGTAGCACGAAGGCCTGTACTATCATAAGTGAAGAAAATAGCTCTAGTCATTGCTCTGTGAGAAAAGGGGATCCTTCAGGGGTGCTGTGTGATGGTTGGGAGGGGTGGGAAGGGGGGATATACATATGACTAATCTGGGAACATGCATATCTGTAAACAACAAAACTCTGTAAAAGTTAAAAGCAAAATAAAGGTTTAAAAAAAAAAAAGAGAGACAGGACTTAGCAACTCAACAATGACACATACACACACATATAAAGACGGATAGATAGATGTTGCTTCCCAGGTGACACAGTGTTAAAGAATTCGCCTGCTGAGTCAAGGGCCGCAGGAATCTCCGGTTCAGTCCTCAGGCTGGGAAGATCCCCGGAGGAGGAAATGGCCACCCACCCCAGTATTTGTGCCTGGGAAATCCTATGGACAGAGGAGCCTGGTAAGCTACAGTCCATGAGGATCACAGAGAGTCAGACCAAGTGATGACTGATCACAGGCACACATATATATTAAAAGTGGTAATATATTTATATCACCTTTGATTGTTTATATTTAGGAATAAAATTTCAAGATGGAAATCTTATCACCTTAATATTTTATCAGGCATTTCTTCATTGTCTATGTGCCTATTACCACTTGGCAATTTGATAGCCTGGTGACTGTCAATCATTTGTATGTAGCCTATTTTCATTCTCAAGGCTTTTGTTATCTTAATTCCCAGTATATTTATATTTCATGATAATATACTTTAGCTCAGTTCTTATCAGTAGTTATGCTGGTACTTTCTGTTTGTAAATTCATGCTACAAAGTTCCAACATACTTTCTTTTATTATTTCTTCAGTGATTTCTTCCTCTCTGTTTTTATCGTGCTTTTGTTCTGAAACTGTTGTTAGATGAATGTCCCAGCTTCCTGGAAACGCGCTCTACTGTCTCCTCTGTTTTTCATCTCTTTTACTTTGTTCGACTTTCTGGGAGAGTTTTAATTTCACTTTCCAACCCTGCTACTCCAGTTTTTTTATTTCTACCACTATATACTTGACTTCCATGGAATGTTTCTTGTTCTGTGACTGTTCCATTAAAAAGAAATAAGATTCTGTTCTTTTTTCTTTCATAATGGGTGCAAAATTTCTATGAATTCTTGGCGTATATTAAATTTTATAGTTTAAACATTGTTTCGCTGACTTTATTCTCATGGTTAGCTCTCAGCACTTCCTCCCTCTTCTGTGGTAGTCTCTGACTTGCTTCAAATGCCTGTATTTTGGCAGTCTGCCAAAATGTATTTTTCTTTAGACGATCTTTCTTCCCAGACGGTCCTGACCGTCAGCGTGTCCAGTGCCTCCCATCCTCTTGTTTTTCTGGGACTCTTCTCTATCATCTCACCTTCTAGACGGCTTCCCTCTTCCCCAGGCAGCAGGGTTCTGCCCTGGGGAGGTGACCGCGTGTCTGTCTCCCTCCTTCTAAAGTCTAGTTGCTTTCGCTTATGTGTTGCTGTTTTCTCTCCAGTTCTCTTTTTTAAATTTATTTTTATGATTGTTGTTTGTTTTGTAGGGTTCCAGGAGGGAGTGCAGATAAGCACCTCGGAGTCTGCTGTGGACATTTTAAAAGTCAACCCAGGCTCGTCTCACCACACTCTGCGTACAGACACATTTCCCACCCCCTTCACTTGTCATTTGGCACTTTCTTTTCCTTTTAGAAGCAAAAATTACATTCATTTTTAAATGTTTCAAAACTTTCTTTTAAAAATCTATAAATACTCAAAGTCAACATATACCTAATTAGATAGATGTTGCAGCTGTGGAATCTGTAAGGCGAATTTTTCAGGAATGCAGCTACATCATCTGAAGAAGCTAAGCACATTTCTTCCTGGTGTAGATGGTGCGGTAATGAACTCATTACAGTTGCAAAATTTTTGTTGTTGTTGTTTTGATATCAGACGACGTTCCAGAGGTCTCTTTAAACTGAATTGTTCCTGCAGTGTCTGTGATTTATAAAGACAGGTGCGAGAAACATTTTCAGATGTTCCTTCTGTACCAAGTGGCTAGCTCCTTGGCGGCGTGCCCACTGAAAGCCGTATGGAATGGCTCTGCAGGACGTTTGGTTCTTTAATTATCAGCTCTCTGGGTCTGAGAAAGTGGAGTTGATATAATCTGTACGGAATGGTTGGGGGAATAGTTTCTGTGTATTTGTAGTAGCTGTTTCTTTGTGTGTGTTTGTTTAGTAGGTTGTAAAACCTAAAGTTTTAATCCGCCTGCCAGTGCAGTAGCCCCAGGAAGTGTGGGTTTGATCCTTGGCTTAGGAAGATCCCCTGGAGGAGGATATGGGAACCTGCTCCAGTAATCTTGCCCGGGAAATCCCATGGACGGAGGAGCCTGGAGGGCTACAGTCCTTGGGGTCGTGAAGAGTCAGACACGACTGAGGATGCGTGCCAGGACGCCGAGAGTTTTAACACCAGTGCACAGTTACATAAGGCAGGGGTGGAGGGCTGCGGTGCCAGGTGATGTTGCAGGGTCTTTGCGTCCATGCCCTCATTCAGTCCCTTGGGAAGAATCTTGCAGGTGGTCCTGTGACTGCCCCCACTGTCCAGAGGAGGAAGCCACAGCTTTGATAACCATGTCTGCTAAGGGCTGTCCCTGCACTATCTCACGGTGGGAGACCAGGTCTTAGCCTATTGGTTATAAACATTCTATCATCTATATACTCTATCTTGAAAATAATTTAATGTCTCTAGCAACAAGATCGTAATATCAGTTGCTTTGAAACAGAATGATAATGCACTTCAGATAAACTTTGTCAATTGAAATGTGTACCTTGATGATCATGCTTTCTCAAAGGCTGCCATTTCAATCCTTATATTCATTCTTCATCCTGCTTCTTTGGGCTGTATTTAATGTCCAGTAAACCTTGCCTCAAATTGATCAATGAGATGGACAAGCCAAATAATTTAGCATCATATTGACATTTCTTAGACTTTAGGTTTTATGTCTTCCCAAGGTGACACTAGACTGGATGAGTTATAAGCTGGAATCAAGATAGCCAGCGAGGATCAGCATTGTCAGATATGCAGATGCTATCTGTCTAATGGCAGAAAGCAAAGAGGAACTAAGAAGCTTCTTGATGAGGTAAAAGAGGAGAATGAAAAAATATGGCTTAAAACTCAACATTCAGAAAAAAAAAAGCCTAAAATTGTGCTTTGATGTAAGTCCAACTAAATTAGGAAAAATTTTAGCCATTATTTCTGAGTACCAAAGAGTTGATGATTTTGAATTGTGGTGCTGAAGAAGACTCTTGAGAGTCCCTTGGAGGCTCAAACAAGTCAATCCTAAAGGAAATCAACCTTGACTGTCCATTGGAAGGACTGAAGCTCAAGCTGAAGCTGCAGTACTTTGGTCACCTGGCGCAAAGGACCAACTCATTGGAAAAGACCCTGGTGCTGGGAAAAAATTGAAGGTAGGAGGAGAAGGGTGACAGAGGCTGAGATGGTTGGATGGCATCACTGACTCAATGGACATGAGTTTGAGGAAGTTCAAGGAGATGTTGAAGGACAAAGAAGCCTGGTATGCTGCAGTCCATGGTGTGGCAAAGAGTCTGGCATGACTGAGCGACTGAACAAAACAGCAACAATATCATGGCATCTGGTGCCATCACTTCATGGCAAATACAAGATGAAAGGGTAGAAGCAGTGACAGATTTCTTCTTCTTGAACTCTTAAAATTACTGCGGATAGTGACGGCAATCATGAAATCAGAAGACACGGGCTTCTTGGAAGGAAAGCTATGGCAAGCCTAGAAAGTATGCGAAAAAGCAGAGACATCACTTTTCTGACAAACGTCCGTATAGTCAAGGCCACTGTCTTCCCAGTCGTCACGTATGAGTGTGAGAGGTGGGCCATAAGGAAGGCAGAGCGCTGAAGAATTCTTGCTTTCAGACTTTGGTGCTGGAGAAGGCTCTTGAGACTCCCTTGGACTGCAAGGAGATCAAACCAATCAATCCTAAAGGAAATCAACGCTGAATACTCACCGGAAGGACTAATGCTGAACCTGAAATTCTGATACTTTGGCCACATGAAATGAACAGCTGACTCTCTGGAAAAGACCCTGATGCTGGGAAAGATTGAAGGCAGAAGAAGAGGACAACAGACGATGAGATGGTTGGATGGTGTCACTGATTCAGTGGAGATGAACTTGGGCAAACTCTGGGAGGTGGTGGGGGACAGGGAGGCCTGGCGTGCTACAGTCCATGGGGCTGCAGAAGGAGTCCATGTTACTGGGCGAGTAAACAACAGCAAAAGTGACACTAAGAACTCATTTTCTAGGCACCTGCTTAAAAATTGGGCAACCTCATTGGACAAACTCGGGACCTCCGTCTATCAATTTCAGAATCGTGGCTGTCTTTTTCAGAAAGAGGATGAAGAGCTGGATGGCTGGAGGGAATGGGGGATGGTTACAAATAATCTCTAATGTTTTACATCTTTAAATCTGAAAACTTCTGAAGCATAATAAAACTACCTGGCAAGAATATGGGTGTCTCACTTATTCTACATCCTTTTTCAGCTCTTAAGATAGTTCACATTTTATGAAAGAATGGATCATCATGGATTCTTTTAAACCTCTTCTGCCTTCTGAATGCAGTTTTCTTCTCATCAAAGTTGTGTTGCGTTGAAGGTCTATGAATAGCAAACTCTCTGTATTTGTTTTCTTGGGGAATGCCTACTTTTTCTTTTCTTAAATGTTAGCTTAGCTCTATATAGAATTCCAGGTTGAGGGTTACTATCCTTTGGCAGGTCTTACCTGGGTGTGCTGGCCTCTGCTGTCACTGCTGAGAAGTCTTTAGTTTTAAGATTGTGTTTTTGCACTAAACCTGCTTTTATCTCTGGTTGCTTTTAAGGGTATCTTTTGTTTGTGGTTTCATACTTTTATTATCATGCTTTAAAATATAGACTTTTTTGTTTGAAGTCTTTTTTCCTTTTTCCCCATCATGCCTCTTTTATTTTTATGTTTATTTTCATCCATCTTTTATTCCTTAGCCTGTGTGGGCCTCCCATCGCAATGGCCTTTTTGTCGTTGCAGACCACTGGCTCTGGGCACACATGCTCCAGAGTGTTGGCTTGTAATTGGACACACCGGTCCAGCCACTCTGCGGCATGTGGGATCTTCCCAAACCAGGGATCGAACTGGTGCCCCTTGTACCACAAGGTGGACTCTTTACTCACTGGACCATCAGGGAAGCCGTAGACTCACATATTTATCTGGCTGTGCTTTTTGAATCTTTAAAAAAAAATGTATTTTACTTTGAAGTATAGTCAATTAACAGTGTTCTAATAGTTTTAGGTGGACAGCAAAGGGACACTGCCGTACATATACACATATCCATTCTCTCCTAGACTCCCCACCCATCCAGGCTGCCACATAGCATTGAGCAGAATTCCCCGTGCTATACAGTAAGGCTTTGTTGTTACCATTTTAAATATGGCATTGTATACATGTCCATACCAAGCACCGTAACTATCCCTTCCACCCATCCTCCCCCTGTGACAGCCGTATGTTCATTCTCTAAGTCTGTGAGTCTGTTTGTGTGTTGTAAATGATTTTGTTTATATCATTTCTTTTTAGATGCCACTTATAAGGTATGTCATATGACAGTTCTTATTCTCCGTTTGACAACTTCACTCAGTATGGCAATCTCTAGATCTATCCATGTTGCTGAAAATGGCATTATTTCATTCTTTTAAATGGTTGAGTAGTAGTCCACTGTAGTGTTTCTTGAATCTAATCAACTATAGGAAGTTCTTAGTCATTATCTCTTCAGCTACTGTCTTGTCTTTATTTTCTCTTGTATCTCCTTTGGAACTTTTTTTTTTTATGTATTTATGTAATTGGATCTTACCATTCAGTTGTGCTGTTTTTAACGTCTCTGTCTCTTACTCCCTCTGCTTTACATGCTGGGTGATGTCTCCAAATCTCAATTCCACCTCATAATTCTCTCTTGAGCTGCGTCTGGAGTGCTGTGGAAACCGTCTGTAGACCGTCTGTAGACTGACTTTATAAGTTCCAGAGCCTTTGATTTTTCATTGATAAGAGGCTTAATTTTGTTCTTTAAACTTGATGAATCTTTAAAAGTAATATGCATTCACCATCTCCCAATAAGATGTCTGTGTTTTCTTCTATGTCTTTACAACTTTGGGATGCATATGTTTTTATCCCTTTTGGATTATTCTCTGTCTCTAGTTTCTAGGGCTGAACCTGAATTACCATAAGTTATTTCTTCTAATGCCTTGCTATCTTGAACTCATTTTCAGCCTTTTCCCTTCCACCACTCTCCTCTTCAGGAGAGCCCTGTGCACCTGGAGTTGTGAAAAGTCCTGTAGAGCAGAGTTCTGCTTGTAATAGGTGTTTCAAGGGTTTTTCTCATCTGAACCCAATTTTTATGTTCATTTCTCATCTTGGAAATGTTCTACTCCTTGGTTATTGTGATTTTGGGTTCCACACCCAGTGTGGTGAAGGGCGGGCATTTTGACTTCTCTCAGAACCCTGCCTCTCACCAGCAGTTTGGGTAAGCATAACCATTTTGCAGTTTCCCTGGGGCATCTGGGGGAGTTTCTCTAGCCCCTTGAACTTGGGAAGAGCAGTCTTGCAGAATCCTGACTTTCTACAAGGCTCTCCGTTCCGGTTTCCTGCCTCATGTGTTCCAGATCATACCTCCTGTCATTCAAATTACACCTCCTAGGCTGAAGGCCTGTATCTGCTGGGTCTCCTCCATTTCCATGGCATTTGCAGTGTTTGACTGCTATGGCTCTGAATTCCTTCTTTATTTATGAATCCTGATAATTTCCTGTCCTTTCTTTCTAGTTTAGTTATATATGTACTATAAAAATGTCACATTTATTTACCATCTTTATGTGTTTGCAGTGGGAAGGTTTTCTATTTGCTTCAGCGCAGTTCACCACTGCGCTTTCAGAACTAGACATCCCCACATGGATTCTGTGAGTCTCTAAGTCATTATATTTGCCTTCCTGTCACCCTGGCTGTGTGCCAGAGGCTAAGGATATGACGGTGAGAAAAACAGACACGGATTCTCACCTCCTGTCAGGCGGAGTGAGCAGACCCCAAGGAGGCACAGGAGCTGAATCGAGCCCACCGGGTCCCCTGACCCTCCACTTCCAGTGCTGCTCCAGGCACTTGGGCAGAAGCGCGAGTCAGCTGCTCTCCTGCTGGTGCGTGAGTCTTCGCCTTGGCAGCTGCCGGCGTGAGATGTGCTGGTGAGGGGGCCAAGCCGGGCTCTGGGGGTGAGGCTGTCAGCTGTTCCCATCTCCCCCTGACTGAGGCAAAATGAGAGCAGCTGGGAAACGAGGCCGGCACACTCCCAGAAGCTGCTCCTCCGCCAGCAGAGGTGTCAACAGAATTCCATTCAGATGAGGCTTCCAGGAGCGTATGTTGAATTTGGTCCATGCTTTAAAATTCGAACACAGAGAGCACGTCATATGATGGGGTGAGCTGATGATTGAAACCTCCTCTCTCTCTTCCTCTGTACCTTATGGAATGAATAGTATGATCTCTAGAGATGGATGACTCTGCTGATTTGTCTAGAAAAGGCAGATGCCTGATCTGTCACGAAAATCTAAAAGTGGCCGATTTTGTCCACACCGTTCGTTCAGTGTTGCTTCCGATTTCTCAGTGAAAGTCTTTGTCAGATGCCATGGGTGGCCCTCCTGAAAGGTCCCCTCGGGGCTGACACATGTTCAGTCCCTTTTCTTCTTGTCTCTCCTCACCCTTAAAGTGCTTTTCAACCCTTTTGTCACACAGCTGAGGGCCAAGTTATTGGTTTCAAAGGCCAGCAAGAAAGTGATTCCAAAATGGGTGGCACAGGGATAGTTTAGCTTCTGAATTCCTTCTTTATTTATGAATCCTGATAATTTCCTGTCCTTTCTTTCTAGTTTAGTTATATATGTACTATAAAAATGTCACATTTATTTACCATCTTTATGTGTTTGCAGTGGGAAGGTTTTCTATTTGCTTCAGCGCAGTTCACCACTGCGCTTTCAGAACTAGACATCCCCACATGGATTCTGTGAGTCTCTAAGTCATTATATTTGCCTTCCTGTCACCCTGGCTGTGTGCCAGAGGCTAAGGATATGACGGTGAGAAAAACAGACACGGATTCTCACCTCCTGTCAGGCGGAGTGAGCAGACCCCAAGGAGGCACAGGAGCTGAATCGAGCCCACCGGGTCCCCTGACCCTCCACTTCCAGTGCTGCTCCAGGCACTTGGGCAGAAGCGCGAGTCAGCTGCTCTCCTGCTGGTGCGTGAGTCTTCGCCTTGGCAGCTGCCGGCGTGAGATGTGCTGGTGAGGGGGCCAAGCCGGGCTCTGGGGGTGAGGCTGTCAGCTGTTCCCATCTCCCCCTGACTGAGGCAAAATGAGAGCAGCTGGGAAACGAGGCCGGCACACTCCCAGAAGCTGCTCCTCCGCCAGCAGAGGTGTCAACAGAATTCCATTCAGATGAGGCTTCCAGGAGCGTATGTTGAATTTGGTCCATGCTTTAAAATTCGAACACAGAGAGCACGTCATATGATGGGGTGAGCTGATGATTGAAACCTCCTCTCTCTCTTCCTCTGTACCTTATGGAATGAATAGTATGATCTCTAGAGATGGATGACTCTGCTGATTTGTCTAGAAAAGGCAGATGCCTGATCTGTCACGAAAATCTAAAAGTGGCCGATTTTGTCCACACCGTTCGTTCAGTGTTGCTTCCGATTTCTCAGTGAAAGTCTTTGTCAGATGCCATGGGTGGCCCTCCTGAAAGGTCCCCTCGGGGCTGACACATGTTCAGTCCCTTTTCTTCTTGTCTCTCCTCACCCTTAAAGTGCTTTTCAACCCTTTTGTCACACAGCTGAGGGCCAAGTTATTGGTTTCAAAGGCCAGCAAGAAAGTGATTCCAAAATGGGTGGCACAGGGACTGGCTTGGATGTAGTTTGAAAAGCCAAGTCAAGGGCTTCCCTGGCAGTCCAGTGGGTAAGACTGCACACTGCCACTGCGAGGGGCAGGGGTTTGATCCCTCATGGGGAACTAAGATCCTATGTACCACAAGTTGGGACCAAAAGATTAAAAAAAAATAAGCCAAGACAACTGTCTAGAGCACAAAGATCCCTAAGAGAAGCTTCTGCTTTTCTCATGGGCAACAGTGACAGCAAATAGTGACATGTCTTTGACTTTTTTCCCCTGACGTCACTCCCATGTGGATTTAGTGTGCTGTTGTGCTGTAATAATGGGATTGAGAGCTGGCTGGGATCTTGGCCAGAATTCTAGACCAAGGAGGCCTGGCTCTGAGTACTGGCTTGGCCTCGTTACAGCTGTGTGACCTTGAGGAACCTGCTAAGTCTTTCTGAATTTTGGGTTCTTTATTTGTCAAACCAGAATAAGGAGATAGCCTGCCTTGCTGGGTTGCAGAGACCATTGAATGAAGGGAATGGCGAGGAAAGCGTTTTGTAATTTAAAGTCTGCCCTTCAGATTGTAGGGATTGCCTCGTAGCTCAGCCGGTAAAGAATCCGTCTGCAATGCAGGTGACCCAGTTCCTGCTCTGGACTGGGAAGATCCCCTGCAGAAGGGCAAGGCTATCCATTCCAGTATTCTTGCCTGGAAAATTCCATGGCTCATCCATGGGGTTACAAAGAGTCAGACAAGACTGAGCAACTTGACTTTCACCTTCAGATGGGGGACGCAAGGTCACCTCATTTCTTCAGTGGTGAGGATTTTCCCCCCCTTTCCTCCCACTTGAATCTCATGTGTCATTGTTTGGCTTTAATGATCTCAGGTTAGGGCTTCTCTCTGATATCAGGGACCCTCTGAGATTGCCTTAATAGTGCCAACTCTTACGAATATCATTTAGTCATAGCCAACAAAGTGTGTAGTAGGCTCCTACTTCTCCACTGTGTGGGGCATATTGTGGGCACAGCATCAGGACTGGAGAAGGGGGCCCAGGCCAGGGGCATCTTCCAGGTCCCCACCTTCTTGTGAAAGGGTTTTGGGAGGACAAGTATGAGTAGAATTACAAGGAAAATAAAGTTGAACATATGCAATTGGGTGTCGGGTGAGTGTTAATAAATTGCTGGAGGAATAGTAAGGGCCCTTTCACTTTTATGGAGGGGTGTAGAGATGAGCTCTTAACTCCTGTGTAAATTACCACTTAGATTGCATGATCACAACAGTGCAGCAGGTGAGAAGCTCTGCATCCTTGTGGTTCCAGTCAGTGCAAATTTAGAATATTCCAGAATCTGACAGAAATGTTCTTCTAAGACTAGATAGTGTCATTTCCCCTAATTTATAGAAAATATAATTTCAGTGGAAGGATATTTTTCCCCCACTGCTCAGATTGTTTATCTCCTGAATCTTTCTTACAACTGTTGGTTCTGGCTACCATCTCCCCCGAATTGCAGAGAAGCAAATCAATTTTGCAACAGTGTCCGCACAGTCTGAGTTCAGCACATTATCGGACAACAGCTGAGGGGTCCTGGTTGCAGTTTCATCTTTGAGTCTGTGTAACAGTCATACTTCCTGATGGTAATTGCTCATATTTTGAGGACAGAGTTAAGGAATTCTGTAAAGGTGGCCTTGCTTTTGTGGTTTCTGAATGCTGGCGTGGTTCAAGAGCTTTACCTGCATTCCCAATCCGTCTTCACCACTCACCTGGGAGGTAGATGAATAATCTCTCTTTTCCAGAGAAAAAAGCTGAGCTCAAGAAGTTAAATGTGGGATTTCCTTGGTGATCCACTGGTTAAGAATCTGCCCACCGGGGTTTCCCCTGGTGGTCCAGTGGATAAGGACACCGCCTTGCAGTGCAAGGGGCGCCGGTTTGATCCCTGGCCTGGGAAGATCCTACGTGCCATGGAGCTGCTGGACTGATGTGTCCAATTACCGAGCTGGAGCTCTGGCGCACATGCGCCCAGAGCCGGTGCTCTGAGACAACAGAGGCCACCGCGATGGGAGGCCCACAGGAGCCAAAGAACAAAGATGAATGAAAATAGAGAAATAAAAGACCAATAGAAGTAGCCCACCTGCTCCCCTTCCTCCCCACCCCAACCCCCAAAAGAAATAAATAAAATAAATAAAAAATAAAAAAAGAAATTAAACTTGCACAAAGACATGCCACTAGCCGGTTGCCCCTGGAGTTTTGTACCTAGATGACTGTACAAACAGGACTGTAGGAATGCACCAGATGCCAACACCAGTCATAGTGCTGACTCAGCAACTCATCGAGCGCCAGCAGTCACTGGGCTAAACTTTTTTCATCAGTTCTCTCTTTAAAGTCTGACTCCAGCCCTGGGAGGTATGCGTCATCTTTATTTCCATCTTACAGAAGGAGGGACGAGGCAGGGAAAACTCGTGGCTTGCTTTAGCCCCTGCTTCTGATGAGAGGTTGAGCCACGAACACGCTAGATGACTGATGACAGAGTGCATGTGAAGTTACTGGAGAGAGCCAGCATTTCCCAGAGCCCTTCCTGATTCACGGCCCTTCGCAGCAGTCCCATCTTGTATTGAGTTGGGGCATCAGGGTTTGAGGAGAGAACAGATCGGGGAGTTCAGCACATTATCGGACAACAGCTGAGGGGTCCTGGTTGCAGTTTCATCTTTGAGTCTGTGTAACAGTCATACTTCCTGATGGTAATTGCTCATATTTTGAGGACAGAGTTAAGGAATTCTGTAAAGGTGGCCTTGCTTTTGTGGTTTCTGAATGCTGGCGTGGTTCAAGAGCTTTACCTGCATTCCCAATCCGTCTTCACCACTCACCTGGGAGGTAGATGAATAATCTCTCTTTTCCAGAGAAAAAAGCTGAGCTCAAGAAGTTAAATGTGGGATTTCCTTGGTGATCCACTGGTTAAGAATCTGCCCACCGGGGTTTCCCCTGGTGGTCCAGTGGATAAGGACACCGCCTTGCAGTGCAAGGGGCGCCGGTTTGATCCCTGGCCTGGGAAGATCCTACGTGCCATGGAGCTGCTGGACTGATGTGTCCAATTACCGAGCTGGAGCTCTGGCGCACATGCGCCCAGAGCCGGTGCTCTGAGACAACAGAGGCCACCGCGATGGGAGGCCCACAGGAGCCAAAGAACAAAGATGAATGAAAATAGAGAAATAAAAGACCAATAGAAGTAGCCCACCTGCTCCCCTTCCTCCCCACCCCAACCCCCAAAAGAAATAAATAAAATAAATAAAAAATAAAAAAAGAAATTAAACTTGCACAAAGACATGCCACTAGCCGGTTGCCCCTGGAGTTTTGTACCTAGATGACTGTACAAACAGGACTGTAGGAATGCACCAGATGCCAACACCAGTCATAGTGCTGACTCAGCAACTCATCGAGCGCCAGCAGTCACTGGGCTAAACTTTTTTCATCAGTTCTCTCTTTAAAGTCTGACTCCAGCCCTGGGAGGTATGCGTCATCTTTATTTCCATCTTACAGAAGGAGGGACGAGGCAGGGAAAACTCGTGGCTTGCTTTAGCCCCTGCTTCTGATGAGAGGTTGAGCCACGAACACGCTAGATGACTGATGACAGAGTGCATGTGAAGTTACTGGAGAGAGCCAGCATTTCCCAGAGCCCTTCCTGATTCACGGCCCTTCGCAGCAGTCCCATCTTGTATTGAGTTGGGGCATCAGGGTTTGAGGAGAGAACAGATCATCTTTCTAGGAAGGCATTGCATAGAGCAATGTGTGAGACTTTGTAAACCCTGGGGGTGGGTCCTGACCTTCAGGAACTCATAGGAAAGACAGAACTAGTGACCCATTTTTCAGGTTCCAATATCTTTGACCCTTTGTCTCATCACTAAAGGAGGGTGTGAACTTAGCTAAAGTATGTTTTCTCTGCAGGGCAAGCTTGCTGTTTGTTGATTAAACATGCCGTTCTGTATTCTTTCTCACAAATAAAACATGAGACTCACCCTCATCACTTTTTTCTGGGATGGCTGTAGAAAATCCAAAAATTCTAAATGCACATTCGTGAGTGTGTTCATTATGAACTCCTGTGTAACAAAGTACGCCTCTTAGTGGTTTCAAATAGCAGGCGTCAAGCATGTCACAGTTGTGTGGGTCAGGAATGTGGGCACAGCTTAGCAGAACCTTTGCTTTGGCTTCTCTCAAGTCTGCCCCCCAGGGTCAGCCAGGTCCGGGCTTATCTGAAGGTCGCATCTGCTTCCCAAGCTCGCCTGGCTATTGGCAGAGTTCAGTTCCCAGGGAGTTGACCAGGGTCTCGGCTTTTAGCTGACCGTTGGCCTTTCTCAAGTCTGTAACAATTTGCCCTTCCAACACTGCAGCTTCATCAAAGCAAGTGGAGAAGGCAATAGAGTATGTCAGCCAGAAAGGAAAAACGTCTGGTTTTGTAACCTAATCATGGAAGTTATTGCCATATTCCACTGGGGAGAATCCAGCCACCCAGCCAGCCTCTCTCTCAGGGAGGAGATTATACACAGGCGTTAGTCCCAGATGGTCACTGGGAAGCATGGCAATGGCTGTCCACCACCGTGAGGCCCACTTTTAAAGTCTGACTCCAGCCCTGGGAGGTATGCGTCATCTTTATTTCCATCTTACAGAAGGAGGGACGAGGCAGGGAAAACTCGTGGCTTGCTTTAGCCCCTGCTTCTGATGAGAGGTTGAGCCACGAACACGCTAGATGACTGATGACAGAGTGCATGTGAAGTTACTGGAGAGAGCCAGCATTTCCCAGAGCCCTTCCTGATTCACGGCCCTTCGCAGCAGTCCCATCTTGTATTGAGTTGGGGCATCAGGGTTTGAGGAGAGAACAGATCATCTTTCTAGGAAGGCATTGCATAGAGCAATGTGTGAGACTTTGTAAACCCTGGGGGTGGGTCCTGACCTTCAGGAACTCATAGGAAAGACAGAACTAGTGACCCATTTTTCAGGTTCCAATATCTTTGACCCTTTGTCTCATCACTAAAGGAGGGTGTGAACTTAGCTAAAGTATGTTTTCTCTGCAGGGCAAGCTTGCTGTTTGTTGATTAAACATGCCGTTCTGTATTCTTTCTCACAAATAAAACATGAGACTCACCCTCATCACTTTTTTCTGGGATGGCTGTAGAAAATCCAAAAATTCTAAATGCACATTCGTGAGTGTGTTCATTATGAACTCCTGTGTAACAAAGTACGCCTCTTAGTGGTTTCAAATAGCAGGCGTCAAGCATGTCACAGTTGTGTGGGTCAGGAATGTGGGCACAGCTTAGCAGAACCTTTGCTTTGGCTTCTCTCAAGTCTGCCCCCCAGGGTCAGCCAGGTCCGGGCTTATCTGAAGGTCGCATCTGCTTCCCAAGCTCGCCTGGCTATTGGCAGAGTTCAGTTCCCAGGGAGTTGACCAGGGTCTCGGCTTTTAGCTGACCGTTGGCCTTTCTCAAGTCTGTAACAATTTGCCCTTCCAACACTGCAGCTTCATCAAAGCAAGTGGAGAAGGCAATAGAGTATGTCAGCCAGAAAGGAAAAACGTCTGGTTTTGTAACCTAATCATGGAAGTTATTGCCATATTCCACTGGGGAGAATCCAGCCACCCAGCCAGCCTCTCTCTCAGGGAGGAGATTATACACAGGCGTTAGTCCCAGATGGTCACTGGGAAGCATGGCAATGGCTGTCCACCACCGTGAGGCATGTGGATAGTGAGTGTTGTTAATATCAGGCGTGGCTCTGGCAGTGGAAGCTTTGGTTTGCAGAGCTGTGGGCTTACTGTGTACAAGGGCTGGAATCAGCAGCAGCATCACCTTGTTGAGGTGGGTGCGTGGTTCTGCCTTTTTGTTCATCAGTGTTTCCACTCTTGTGTGTGCTTCAGTGCTGCAGTGGTTCTCTGCATCTGCCTGACAGTTTTTACCCTCCCTTGTTGTTTACTCACTAAGTTGTGTTTGACTCTTGTGACCCCATGGACCGCAGCACACCAGGCTCTCCTGACCTTCAGCATCTCCCAGAGCTTGCTCAAACTCATGTCCATGGAGTCAGTGATGCCATCCAACCACCTCATCTTCAGTTGCACCCTTCTTCTCTTGCCCTCCATCTTTCCCAGCTTCAGTCTTTTCCAGTGAATTGACTCTTTGCATCAGGTGGCCAAAGTGTTAGAGTGCCGGCATCAGCATCAGTCCTTCTAATGAATATTCAAGGTTGATTTCCTTTAGGATTGACTGGTTTGATCTCCTTGCTGTCCAAGGGACTCTCAAGAGTCTACCCCAGCACCACAATTTAGAAGCATCCGTTCTTTGGAGCTCAGCCTTCCTTATGCTTCAACTCTCACATCCATACATGACTACTGGAAAAACCATAGCTTTGACTAGACAGACCTTTGTCAGAAAAGTAAAGTCTCTGCTTTCTAGTGCGCTTCCTAGATTTGTCATAGCTTTCCTTCCAAAGAGCAAGTGTCTTTTTTTTTTTTAATTTTGGTCTCCTTTTTATTGGTTATTTATTTATTTTCATCCATCTTTATTCTTTGGCCTGTGTGGGCCTCCCACCACAGGGCCTCCCTCGCTGCAGAGCGCCAGCTCTAGGTGCATGCACAGCAGAGCACTTGCTCATAATTGGACACATCGGTCCAGCCACTCTGTGGCATGTGGGATCTTCCAGGGCCAGGGATCAAACTGGTGCCCTCTGCACTGCAAGGAGGACTCCTCACCCACTGGACCACCAGGGAAGCCCCAGGAACAAGGGTCTTAATTTCATGGCTACAGTCACTGTCTGCAGGGATACTGGAGCCCAAGAAAATAAAACCTGTCCTTGCTTCCACTTTCCCCACTTCTGTTGGCCATGAGGGGATGGGACTGGATGCCATGATCTTAGTGTTTTGAATGTTAAGCTCTGCCTCCTACTTAGCTTAGACATCACTTCTCCAGAGCGCCAGGTTCTTGGTCCTCGCCGCTCCACTCCAGTGGAGGAGAAGCCCCCTTGGTAAGTGTACTCAAGCACTATTTCTCTGTCAGAGGTCCGTTTGTTTTCCTGATTAGAAGTTAAGCTCCATGGTGACATCTTCCTCTCCGCTGTCCCCAGCACTCAGCACCCCCGAGCTGGCTAGTAAATACCGGCACCATGAGAGAAGAGCCTCCCTTCACGTGCTGCTGGTGCTTTTCGCAGGTGCAGTTCCCTAAAGCTCACTTCTTTACTGAAATGTGTTCACCTTTGTACAGCCTTTTGTGTAATGAACGAGCACATTTGACAAGTCTCTTTTAAATAAGAAGAGCAGGGGTCCTAATATTTGGTACAGAAAAGGTGGTGAGTATCTCTGAGTGATCCAAAAGAAACAGCTCCAGGGTGTACTGTGAAACTCTTCTTTGAACGTTATTTGTATTGGCTAGACATCAGGAGCCGCTCATTTAATTAGAGCAGAGGAGGTCTCCACCGGTTTTAGCTTATTCCTGTGGAATCGTTGGAATATCACTGAGATGCTCCAGGTGGAAGGATGGATAGCTGTGTGCTGACTTGGGTTTGAATTTTCCCTCACATTATCTGCTGACCTAGGAGAGTAACTTAACTGTATATTCCCTTTTTTCCTTTTTAATCCTTCTCCCCTCCATTGTAAACTCTTAAAATGGTTTTGACCCAAATGAGTCAAAATTCAATTGGAGGATTAAACGACTCTTTCTAAAACAGACTCAACTTCAGCATTTACAAAAGCAACAAAAAGTAAGCCACAAAACCTCCCATCAGGCTAAACTGCAAATCATAGATTTGTTTTATATTGTTTCCTTACATTGGTCTTGGTTATCCTTTTATTTATGTTCATGTTGGATGATTTCAGTGGTTTGGGAAAAACATTTTTTATACACAAACGTCTGAGAACATCAGAGTTTATTGTTGATAAACTCACAGTAATTTTCTTAAGTACATTTCTTAAGGTTGTGCCCTATTTATTTTTACAATGCAGTTTTCTCTCGGTGGTTTACCATCAGTCCTTTGCATACATAGCATAAAAACTAAGCCCGACTCATGAACTATTGAAGTAGGTTATCAAAGGAAAAGTGGAGTTTATGTTGCTGGGAAGTTTTTATGAATAAGAACCAGGTGGCCTATTTAGGCGTAGTCTTGGGAATATGGACTATTTAGGTCTACAGATAAGCCAACCCACTTTTCCTTTGTGTGTGTCTGTGTATTTGTTTGGAGATAGAGAAAAATAAGACACATGAGAGCATACTGGGTTTAATTTCCTAATATTTTATTAAAGATTTATGTCTGTGTTAATAAGAGATACTTGTTTGTAATATTTTTCTTATTATGTTCTTATCTGGTTTTGATATCAGGGTTATCCTGGCCTCATAAAAAGAGTTAGGCAGATTTTCTTTCCTCCTTGTTTTGTGAAAGAGTTACTATCAAAATGTTATTATTTTTCTCTTAAATGTCTGATAGAATTCATCAGTGTAGCTGTGTGGGACCAGAAGGTGATGCAGGTGTGCATGTGTGTGTGTGTGTTGAGAATTAATCATGACTTCAGTTTCTTGAATAGATAGATATTTGTATAGACATTTCTCATTTTGTACCAGCTTTTATAATTTATGCCTTTCAAAGAACATGTCCATGTCATCTGAGTTAACAAATTTATTGGGATAACATTTTCCCTAGTTTTTTAGTTTTTTTGGTAAACCGTTTTAATGCCCATGTTAGAGGGCTTCCACGGTGGTAAAGAATCTGCCTGCCCATGCAGGAGACCTAGGAGACGTGAGTTCTTCCTTCCTGCAGGAGGAAATGCAGTCCACTCCAGTATTCTTGCCTGGAAAATGCCATGGACTGAGGAGCCTGGTGGAGTCAGCTATGACTGAGCACACATGCACACATCTATAATGATATCTTCTCTTTAATTCCTAAAACGGATGAATCATGATTTCTCTCACTTTTTCTTTCATCTTGCTAGGAATTCAACAATGTCATCCATGTTTTTCAACAAGCCATTTTTGGTTTCAGAGACTTTCTCTGTTTTATAGTTGAGTTATTTCTGTGTATGAGTGCTTCTTGTCTTCTGCTTTGCTCTTCTGTGGCTTAGATTATTGACATAAAGCCTTTCTCCTTTTCTTATATATAAACATTTGAAAATATAAGCAGCCTTGTAAGCACATCTTCAGGGTTTATTTATTTGCAGTTTTCTCTCGGTGGTTTACCATCAGTCCTTTGCATACATAGCATAAACTAAGCCCGACTCATGAACTATTGAAGTAGGTTATCAAAGGAAAAGTGGAGTTTATGTTGCTGGGAAGTTTTTATGAATAAGAACCAGGTGGCCTATTTAGGCGTAGTCTTGGGAATATGGACTATTTAGGTCTACAGATAAGCCAACCCACTTTTCCTTTGTGTGTGTCTGTGTATTTGTTTGGAGATAGAGAAAAATAAGACACATGAGAGCATACTGGGTTTAATTTCCTAATATTTTATTAAAGATTTATGTCTGTGTTAATAAGAGATACTTGTTTGTAATATTTTTCTTATTATGTTCTTATCTGGTTTTGATATCAGGGTTATCCTGGCCTCATAAAAAGAGTTAGGCAGATTTTCTTTCCTCCTTGTTTTGTGAAAGAGTTACTATCAAAATGTTATTATTTTTCTCTTAAATGTCTGATAGAATTCATCAGTGTAGCTGTGTGGGACCAGAAGGTGATGCAGGTGTGCATGTGTGTGTGTGTGTTGAGAATTAATCATGACTTCAGTTTCTTGAATAGATAGATATTTGTATAGACATTTCTCATTTTGTACCAGCTTTTATAATTTATGCCTTTCAAAGAACATGTCCATGTCATCTGAGTTAACAAATTTATTGGGATAACATTTTCCCTAGTTTTTTTTTTTTTTTTTTTGGTAAACCGTTTTAATGCCCATGTTAGAGGGCTTCCACGGTGGTAAAGAATCTGCCTGCCCATGCAGGAGACCTAGGAGACGTGAGTTCTTCCTTCCTGCAGGAGGAAATGCAGTCCACTCCAGTATTCTTGCCTGGAAAATGCCATGGACAGAGGAGCCTGGTGGAGTCAGCTATGACTGAGCACACATGCACACATCTATAATGATATCTTCTCTTTAATTCCTAAAACGGATGAATCATGATTTCTCTCACTTTTTCTTTCATCTTGCTAGGAATTCAACAATGTCATCCATGTTTTTCAACAAGCCATTTTTGGTTTCAGAGACTTTCTCTGTTTTATAGTTGAGTTATTTCTGTGTATGAGTGCTTCTTGTCTTCTGCTTTGCTCTTCTGTGGCTTAGATTATTGACATAAAGCCTTTCTCCTTTTCTTATATATAAACATTTGAAAATATAAGCAGCCTTGTAAGCACATCTTCAGGTGCTTAACTTCAGATCTTCAGCTGCATACCATGTTTTATAGTTTGTGTTTTCATGGCCATTCTGCTCCATATATTTATAAGTTTCTTTTGTAATTTAATTACATGACCCATAACTTATTTAGAGATGCACTACTTAATGGTCACATATTTGAGAATTTTAAAAGATATCTTTCTATTTTTAATTTTTAATTTCACTTTCTTGTAATCAGGGAATATAGTCCTTATGCTTTTGGTCTTTACACTTGAGATTTGTATTATGGTCTGTAGTCCATATTGGTGAATATTCCATGAGCAGTTGAAATGAACCTGCATTCTGTAGCTGTTATTTGGGGTGGTATTCTATAAATAGAAAAATGGGTGGCTGGTATTGTCACATCTTCTGTAAGCTTACTGATTTTTTTGTTTGCTGTTTGTGTCAGTTACAGGGAAAGTAGTAACTAGAGTGAGCAGTTGATTTAATTCTTTCAGTTCTGCCAGTTCGCTTCATGTATTTTGCGACTCTTGCAAAGTTTATGCACACTTTGGACTGTTACATCTGTTTGCTGAATTGACCCTGTTTATAAGTATGAATGTCCTCTTAATTTCAGGTGCTAAGTCTCACCTTGCGGTCTGGTTCTATAGCCACTCCACTTGCATAGTCTTTGTGCGTGCATATGTATGCATAGTTTCCTATTTTTATTTATTTTTTTACTTTCAACCTTTCTTTGTATTGATGCTTGATGTGCATTTCCTACAGATAGTAAATAGTTGGCCTTGCGTTTTAATCCATTCGGAGGGTCTCTTCCTTTAAAGTGGAACAGTTAATTCAATTTCATTTAATCTAATTATTCCTTTGGGGAGTCGAGTTCATTGTCTTGCTCTTCTTTTATATTTTCCAGTATGTTTTTATTTTTCTTTCCCTGTTTTCTTTTTGATGGAGTCATTTTAGTATTCCATTATTTTTAGCTGTATCTCTTAATTTGATTATGGCCATTTTTTAGTGGCTGCTGCAGGGATTAGAATGCGTGCTGTGCATGTTCAGTCCTCTCCTGCTTGTTGCAGGCCTGTGGACTGTAGCCGCCAGGCTCCTTTATCCATGGGCTGTCCCATGGTGACTCAGATGGTAAAGAATCCACCTGCAATATGGGAGACCTGGGTTCTATCCCTAGGTTGGGAAGATCCCCTGGAGGAAGCCATGGCAACCCACTCCAGTATTCCTGCCTGGAGAATTTCCACGGACAGAGGAGCCTGGCGGGCTGCAGTCCATGGGGTTGCAAAGAGTCAGACACGACAGAAGGACTAATACAGTTTTACATATTATGGAACTGCTCTGCTGTGAGCCAAAACTTTTGATAAACAGCATTATCATCCATTTCTTACTAAGCATTCTTAGGTGGTTTTCTACTCAGTTATTTTTCTTTTCTTGTCACTGTAAATTGAATCCAGTTTTCAATTTCATTTTAGTAATGGCATTCTCTTGCATTGATCTATATATATAAATTCTGAGGCTAGTATGTTTTTATTAAAATGTCTTACTGGTTTTAGTAGATGTTCCTTTGATTTTCTCAGGTTTCTTAACCAATCGTATTACTTATAAATGATTTCTCTTTTCTAACATTTATTTCTCTAAATTCTTATTGCTTATTGCAGTCTCAGAAAACAATAAAGAAGAGTTTTAAGAACTTGTACAAATAGCAGGAATCCCTCTTATGTTTTGGTCTTTAATGTGAAGGCCCCTTCTGTGAAAGCATTGGTTATGATACTCGCTGTAGATTTAAGATACAAGCTCGTTATTTTGAGGAAAACTCTATTTCTGGTTTTCAAGTAGGAATTTAAAAAATCAGCATTGAATATTGAATTTATTAACCTTCCTGTAGACACCTAATGAACCACCACATCTCCTTCCCATCCCCTCTTTTTTAATGCTTTGATCTACTGATACACTCATTGGCTTATTGCTGTAGTTACTCGTTGATGGGTTTTCCGATATGCTTACATTTGGTGCAGTGTATCCAGCTCTGTCAAGGTGCATCATATTTCTGACATGCTGCCCCATTTAGTTTCCTAATGTTCTAATTAAGATTCTTCACATCTTTATGAAGTAAGGAAAGTGGTTTTATATATCAGTTGTGTATTGATGCTTACTGCTTAATAAACTGCTTCAAAGAATAAAAGATGTCTTTGGCTCATGAATCCGCAAGCCCGGAGTTGACATGGAGCAGTTCTGGTCTCCTCAGGCTTGCTGGTGTGTTTTTGGGTCCTCGGTCCGCAGGGTGATTGGGCTTCTTCACTCCGCACGTCTGCCCCTTCCTTCCAGCGGGCAAGTCCAGGGTCTTCGTGGGAAGATGGAGGAACAAGATAGAATAAGCCCTCACGGAAAGGCTCTTTTTCGGGTGTCTACTGGAACGCACTTGCCAACATTTCATTGTGTGTCAAGTAGTCAAACCCAGAATCAACCAGTAGATAAATGGGCAAAGTCATAGCCCAGCCCCAAAGCACCAAGGCTTCTGGGGTGCTGATAGAGGATTAGTGGATTACAAGGGCCATTCTAGGAACCAGCCTGATCCTAAACTCTCCTCCATCCTGTCTGTTTGTACACATGTGTGTTTCTTGGGATAGTAAAAATAGTATTAGAACGATCTCTTTGGGGGCTTTAAACATTGGGTCCAGCATTTTTGTGGGTATACACATCTTTTAAAATAAAGCTTCTTTAACATTTTACGTGGCCATTAGTTTTGCCAGTTCTTATTGAGCTAATTCTTTTTTTTTTTTTAAAGATTTATTTATTTACTTATTTTGGTGAGGGTGGGGTGGGGAGGGAGGGGAGCAGGCGGGTCACTTCTATTGGTCTTTCATTTGTCCATTTTCATCCATCTTTGTTCTTTGGCCAGTGTGGACCTCCCATCGCAGTGGCCCCTGTTGTCGCAGAGCGCCGGGTCTGGGCGCATGCGCTCTAGAGCTCCGGCTCGGTGATTGGACACATCGGTCCAGCCGCTCCGCGGCACGTGGGATCTTCCCAGGCCAGGGATCGAACCGGCGCCCCTTGCACTGCAAAGTGGTGTGCTTACCCACTGGACCACCAGGGAAGCCCGAGCTAGTTCTTTAATTTAGTCTTTTCTAGAAATTCTTTATGCATGTTTTCAAGTTTATTAGTATAGTGTGCAACACTTGATTGTAATTAAAAAATTTATATCTATAATTATCCTGAAGGGGATGGCAACCCACTCCAGTATTCTTGCCTGGAGAATTCCACAGACAGAGGAGCCTGGAGGGCTATAGTCCATGGGGTGGCAAAGAGTTGGACACGACTGAGCATGCACACCTATAATTATACCACTTACATTGCATCTTTCTCCTTGTTTGACTGAAAGTTTTGGGTGATATTCAGTCTACCAGAAGAATTAAGTCTTGGGTGTATTAATCAAGTCTGTTGCTTTTATTTATGGCTTTCAATAATTTGTTTTTATTTTTTAACTGCTTCCTCTTAACTGTCCTTGTTTTGGTTTCGTTTTTTTTTTTTTTTTTCATAGTTTAATGCTTAGTTCATTTACATTCATATCTCTTGGTTATAAAAGCATTTAAAACTGCCTTTTCCTGGTAGCAAATTTTTGGTTCCCCTCCCATGTATTTTGATATGTAGCATTCTTTAGACAGACTTCCCTGGTAGCTCAGGTGGTAAAGAACCTGCCTGCAATGCAGGAGACCAGGGTTCAATCCCTGGGTTGGGAAGATCCCCTGGAGAAGGACACAGCAGCCACTCTAGTATCCTTGCCTGGGCGATCCCATGGACAGAGCTATATAAAAATAACCCAGGGATGGAATTCTGTGTATGTAGCAGTGCCTGCAGCAGCTCTCATTCCCACCAACGGTACAGGAGAGCCTGTTCCTCCACATCCTCGTCATCATTTACTGTCTGTCGATTTTTTGAAGATGTCCGTTCTGACTGACTGGAAGCCTGCAGTTGGCTCTTTGTGCCAAAACAGCCAGCTGATCACAGAAGGCAGTTTCTCCTTCTTTCTAGGGCCTCCGGAAAGTTCCTTATGAAATCTTCCCAAAGGTACATGAGCAGGGCCAGGATAGACCTGGCATGCATTAGCCTTGTCTGCTTATAGACAGCAGGCACATTGGAAGAGCACATCATTCATCTCTTATTTGCTTTTTTTTATTTTGACTGTAGCCCCTCGTGTAGCTCTGCTCTTTCATAAACAGGTTGAGAGTCTCTGCAAATCAAATGGAAACAATGACAAGCTCCCATAACCACGGTGGCCGCTGTGTTTTCTTGCTGGGTGTCTGCTCTACGCGTGTGGCTTCTCCGTCCTGCACGTTGTCCTGCGGGACCCACCTGCTGCTGCTCCCTTTCGTCCCCAGAAGCCTCCTGCCCACGGTCTCGTCCTCGCCCCCCCACCACTGGCTCCCTTGTCTGGGCTGGGGGTGGGCATTCTCCACAGGGGCTCTCCTGTCTTGGTCTGAAACCACTGTCTTCCCTGCTTACACTGTGAAGTCTTTCAGAGCTGGGCTAGTGACCTGTGACCTTTCGTTTTCTTTTTTCAATAATTTGTTTTATTTTTAACTGCTTCCTCTTAACTGTCCTTGTTTTGGTTTCGTTTTTTTTTTCATAGTTTAATGCTTAGTTCATTTACATTCATATCTCTTGGTTATAAAAGCATTTAAAACTGCCTTTTC
Source organism: Tragulus kanchil (assembly GCA_022376925.1). Classification (NCBI taxonomy): domain Eukaryota; kingdom Metazoa; phylum Chordata; class Mammalia; order Artiodactyla; family Tragulidae; genus Tragulus; species Tragulus kanchil. The sequence continues at coordinate 173,191,885 of JAIOJX010000005.1, read as the reverse complement.
CTGGTAGCAAATTTTTGGTTCCCCTCCCATGTATTTTGATATGTAGCATTCTTTAGACAGACTTCCCTGGTAGCTCAGGTGGTAAAGAACCTGCCTGCAATGCAGGAGACCAGGGTTCAATCCCTGGGTTGGGAAGATCCCCTGGAGAAGGACACAGCAGCCACTCTAGTATCCTTGCCTGGGCGATCCCATGGACAGAGCTATATAAAAATAACCCAGGGATGGAATTCTGTGTATGTAGCAGTGCCTGCAGCAGCTCTCATTCCCACCAACGGTACAGGAGAGCCTGTTCCTCCACATCCTCGTCATCATTTACTGTCTGTCGATTTTTTGAAGATGTCCGTTCTGACTGACTGGAAGCCTGCAGTTGGCTCTTTGTGCCAAAACAGCCAGCTGATCACAGAAGGCAGTTTCTCCTTCTTTCTAGGGCCTCCGGAAAGTTCCTTATGAAATCTTCCCAAAGGTACATGAGCAGGGCCAGGATAGACCTGGCATGCATTAGCCTTGTCTGCTTATAGACAGCAGGCACATTGGAAGAGCACATCATTCATCTCTTATTTGCTTTTTTTTATTTTGACTGTAGCCCCTCGTGTAGCTCTGCTCTTTCATAAACAGGTTGAGAGTCTCTGCAAATCAAATGGAAACAATGACAAGCTCCCATAACCACGGTGGCCGCTGTGTTTTCTTGCTGGGTGTCTGCTCTACGCGTGTGGCTTCTCCGTCCTGCACGTTGTCCTGCGGGACCCACCTGCTGCTGCTCCCTTTCGTCCCCAGAAGCCTCCTGCCCACGGTCTCGTCCTCGCCCCCCCACCACTGGCTCCCTTGTCTGGGCTGGGGGTGGGCATTCTCCACAGGGGCTCTCCTGTCTTGGTCTGAAACCACTGTCTTCCCTGCTTACACTGTGAAGTCTTTCAGAGCTGGGCTAGTGACCTGTGACCTTGACCTCAAGACAGAGCAGATGCTGGATAAAGGCTGGCAACATTAAACAGTAATCTCATGACACTGTGAGCTCCTGGGCACCAGAGTGCATGTCTCAGACCGCGCCGCTTCTCAGGTGTTGCGTCCATTGATGATGAGTGTAGAGTGCGTTCCCTTTGAGTCCACGGGCTATATCTCGTATGTAGGAGATGCTCAGACGTCCCACAGATGAAGGGGTGGATGTTCTGGAGCAGTTCCTGCCTGCTTTGGTTATGGTGGGAGACTCCAAATAGGGACGCGTGGCCAGCAGGAGCAGCCTCCTGCTTCTATTTTAGGGAAGTGATCAGGGGTATTGGTTTGAAGACCAGTGTCCCTGAGACCATTAGTCCACCAGACGCCGGCATTGCAGTCAGCCCACCTGGTACCTCACCTTGAGTCAGGATCTCTTCTCTGCCTTTGAGGGGTAAGGGAAGCTTGCTTGTCAAACCTCTTAAGTAATTCAACACAGAGCTGTGGTCTCAGAGTCCATCCACTGCCAAGTTTCCCAATTTGGCGTTAAGTGCTCCATGAATACCTGTCTATCTCTCTGTACCTATTCGTCTATGTGTCTATTTATGTACTTAAAATTTTTATTTTATTGAAGGATAGTTGATTTATAATGTTGTGTTAATTTCTGCTGTACAGCAAAGTGATTCAGTTATATATGTAATATATATTCTTTTTTATATTGTTTATTATTTATTGTAGGATATTGAGTGTAGCTCCCTGTACTATATGGTTGACTTCCCAGGTGGCTCAGCTGGTAAGGAATCTGCCTGCAATGCAGGAGATGCAAAAGAGGCAGGTTCAGTCCTGGGTTGGGAAGATCCCCTGGAGGAGGGCATGGCAACCTACTCCAGTATTCTTCTCTGGAGAATCCCGTGGACAGAGGAGCCTGGTGGGCTACAGTTCATAGGGTTGCAAAGAGTCAGATATTACTGAAACAGAGAAGTATGCATGCATGTGCTGTGCAGTAGGACCTTATTTGTTATCCATTCTCAGTATAATCGTTTGCATCTGCTAATCCCAAACTTCCAGTCCATCTCTCTCACTGCGCCCCACCCCTTTGGCAACCACAAGTCCAGGACTGTTTTATTCGTATATATCACCTGTGCTGTTGTTTACTGACATTTTTTTCTTAATTTATCCTGAGATTGTCTGGCATGCAGCCGGCTGGTGGGTCTGACCCTTTGAGGGGCCCTGAAGCGTGTTGCATCCTGAGGTGGGAGCTCTGAGTTCCTTCATTGGCAGTCCTCGGGCGGCTGGGTAGAGAGGAGAAGGCCTGGTCACAGTGAGGACAAGTCCAGAGCTCTCCTGTGACCCCCAAGAGCTGTCAGTGGTCCAGTGCTGGATGTGAGTCCCAGGGCAGGGGGAGGCTAAAGGCTTGGATCAGGTGATGTGCAGACAACAACTGAAGCCAGCTGGAGCCCGGCTGGGCAGGCTGCACGTGGAGGGAGGCTTCGTCTTATCCTTGGGGTCACTGGTGGTTTCTTCCTGGTCCCTGGACCTGGACCGTCAACTCGGGAGTGTTTTCATGGGTGTCAGTTGGCATCGTCTGAAACTCAGCTGTCTCTGGTGCATTCATTCAACACATTTTTTTTTTTAAAATTTTGGCCTCTTTTATTGGTTATTTATTTATTTATTTTCATCCATCTTTCTTCTTTGGCCTGCATAGGCCTCCCACTGCAGTGGCCTCTCTTCGTTGCCGAGCACTGGCTCTGGGCGCATGTGCTCCAGAGTGCTGGCTCATAATTGAACGCACTGGTCCCGCTGTTCCGCAGCACGTGGGGTCTTCCCGGGCCAGGGATTGAACCGGGGCCCCTTGCACTGCAAGATGGACTCTTTACCCACTGGACTACCAGGGAAGCCCCCGTTCAACACATTTGTTTAGCACATGGTAAGGACCAAAGTGCTGTGCAGTGACTGTGGTCATAGGGGAGAGCAAGATGCTGCCCCTGTCTCAGGGAGCCAGCTCCCAGGCCACCAGGTGGTGACCACCTGCTTTCACACAGGCTCATGCTGGGAAGATGAGACACAGCCCTCAGAGGGCCTGGGCAGGAGGGAGTTGCCCCTTGCAGGGCGATTTGAGCGGCTCTCCAGGTGGACGGGGTTCTTCATGCAACATGATGTCCACTGAGGCAGAGAATCCACCTGCCAGTCGAACGGGAGACCCCTCATACCTGGACCGGCCCAGCAGAGGGCAGAGCTGGCTTGAGCACCCGTCACACCAGACCACATCTGGGGGTCTCCAGGTGGCCTCAACCACAAGTCCAGCAAAGTCCGGGGACAGAAGAGAAATGTGGGAGGACCTTGGTTGCTTGGTGTCAGCAGAGGGGAGCCCGGTTCCTAGAACCTCTTTGCTGCAGCTCAGCATCTCTTGAAAGCCTGGCGATCACCAAGTCCCAGTTCCTCTAGCTTAGCCACTGGGCAGGAGGTGGTGGTGTGGTGTTGCACAGTGTGAAGGCTAAAGTGAGTCCCAGGGCAGGGGGAGGCTAAAGGCTTGGATCAGGTGATGTGCAGACAACAACTGAAGCCAGCTGGAGCCCGGCTGGGCAGGCTGCACGTGGAGGGAGGCTTCGTCTTATCCTTGGGGTCACTGGTGGTTTCTTCCTGGTCCCTGGACCTGGACCGTCAACTCGGGAGTGTTTTCATGGGTGTCAGTTGGCATCGTCTGAAACTCAGCTGTCTCTGGTGCATTCATTCAACACATTTTTTTTTTTAAAATTTTGGCCTCTTTTATTGGTTATTTATTTATTTATTTTCATCCATCTTTCTTCTTTGGCCTGCATAGGCCTCCCACTGCAGTGGCCTCTCTTCGTTGCCGAGCACTGGCTCTGGGCGCATGTGCTCCAGAGTGCTGGCTCATAATTGAACGCACTGGTCCCGCTGTTCCGCAGCACGTGGGGTCTTCCCGGGCCAGGGATTGAACCGGGGCCCCTTGCACTGCAAGATGGACTCTTTACCCACTGGACTACCAGGGAAGCCCCCGTTCAACACATTTGTTTAGCACATGGTAAGGACCAAAGTGCTGTGCAGTGACTGTGGTCATGGGGGAGGGCAAGATGCTGCCCCTGTCTCAGGGAGCCAGCTCCCAGGCCACCAGGTGGTGACCACCTGCTTTCACACAGGCTCATGCTGGGAAGATGAGACACAGCCCTCAGAGGGCCTGGGCAGGAGGGAGTTGCCCCTTGCAGGGCGATTTGAGCGGCTCTCCAGGTGGACGGGGTTCTTCATGCAACATGATGTCCACTGAGGCAGAGAATCCACCTGCCAGTCGAACGGGAGACCCCTCATACCTGGACCGGCCCAGCAGAGGGCAGAGCTGGCTTGAGCACCCGTCACACCAGACCACATCTGGGGGTCTCCAGGTGGCCTCAACCACAAGTCCAGCAAAGTCCGGGGACAGAAGAGAAATGTGGGAGGACCTTGGTTGCTTGGTGTCAGCAGAGGGGAGCCCGGTTCCTAGAACCTCTTTGCTGCAGCTCAGCATCTCTTGAAAGCCTGGCGATCACCAAGTCCCAGTTCCTCTAGCTTAGCCAGCTGACTTGGACTCACTGGGCAGGAGGTGGTGGTGTGGTGTTGCCATCAGATAGGAGGCCACGACGAACACAAAAGCCTGGAGGGTTAAAGAGGAGAGGGCTTTGGGGATCGCCCACACCCCAGACCACAGTGACTCTGGGTCTCAGGTGACCACGTTAAGGTGCACCAGGGTGCCCGCTGCCAAAGGTGTGAGCTCTGAGGAGGCACTGGGCTTCCCCCACGGCTCCCTCCCTCCCGCCCCTTCCCCTTGCCCAACCCTGGGCGAGATGGGACCCAGACGGCCCACTGCAGGAGTTCAGAGCTGAGTGAGACAAGACAGAGGGGAAGCTCGCTGTGACTCTAAAGTGTGCTGTCTGGCACACCGCACGTGTCTGTGGAGCACGTTTCAGGAAGTGAGCAGAGTCAGTGCTGGGCCGGGGCGTCCTTGGAGGCTGGTGAGAGAGAAGATCGGAGGGAGGCCTGCGGGCAGCCATCCTCCTCCCAGGCCTGAGTGCCTCCTTCCTCTCGCTCTCCCTTTGTCAAAGTCAAGGCTGCAGGGTTTGGCCTGCTGACTCTGTGTGTGTGTGTGTGTGTGTGTGTGAGTGTGTGTGTGAGTGAGTGAGTGAGTGAGTGAGTGAGAGTGATTTGGGGAGGAGAGAGTTTCTCTCCATATGGCTCTGATTTACACTGATACTGTCAAGTTACAAAATATGAATTGCCTTATTTCCACAGAAAATCGATGTGACAATTTCTCTGCTCCCCGCCCAGCCCTTCTCATGAAAAGTAATCTTTGGGACACACTGGAAAAGTTCATGGAATTACAATGCGTGCCAGCCGGTGGACTGTGCTTTCTCTGAGTTGTTTCAATGTTTCCATTTTCTGCTTGGGAGACATCCTGAACCCTTCCCCAAGACCACATCTGGGGTCTCCAGGTGGCCTCAACCACAAGTCCAGCAAAGTCCGGGGACAGAAGAGAAATGTGGGAGGACCTTGGTTGCTTGGTGTCAGCAGAGGGGAGCCCGGTTCCTAGAACCTCTTTGCTGCAGCTCAGCATCTCTTGAAAGCCTGGCGATCACCAAGTCCCAGTTCCTCTAGCTTAGCCAGCTGACTTGGACTCACTGGGCAGGAGGTGGTGGTGTGGTGTTGCCATCAGATAGGAGGCCACGACGAACACAAAAGCCTGGAGGGTTAAAGAGGAGAGGGCTTTGGGGATCGCCCACACCCCAGACCACAGTGACTCTGGGTCTCAGGTGACCACGTTAAGGTGCACCAGGGTGCCCGCTGCCAAAGGTGTGAGCTCTGAGGAGGCACTGGGCTTCCCCCACGGCTCCCTCCCTCCCGCCCCTTCCCCTTGCCCAACCCTGGGCGAGATGGGACCCAGACGGCCCACTGCAGGAGTTCAGAGCTGAGTGAGACAAGACAGAGGGGAAGCTCGCTGTGACTCTAAAGTGTGCTGTCTGGCACACCGCACGTGTCTGTGGAGCACGTTTCAGGAAGTGAGCAGAGTCAGTGCTGGGCCGGGGCGTCCTTGGAGGCTGGTGAGAGAGAAGATCGGAGGGAGGCCTGCGGGCAGCCATCCTCCTCCCAGGCCTGAGTGCCTCCTTCCTCTCGCTCTCCCTTTGTCAAAGTCAAGGCTGCAGGGTTTGGCCTGCTGACTCTGTGTGTGTGTGTGTGTGTGTGTGTGTGAGTGTGTGTGTGAGTGAGTGAGTGAGTGAGTGAGTGAGAGTGATTTGGGGAGGAGAGAGTTTCTCTCCATATGGCTCTGATTTACACTGATACTGTCAAGTTACAAAATATGAATTGCCTTATTTCCACAGAAAATCGATGTGACAATTTCTCTGCTCCCCGCCCAGCCCTTCTCATGAAAAGTAATCTTTGGGACACACTGGAAAAGTTCATGGAATTACAATGCGTGCCAGCCGGTGGACTGTGCTTTCTCTGAGTTGTTTCAATGTTTCCATTTTCTGCTTGGGAACAGGGAGGTATTGAAATATTTACAAGAATCTCCTAGGCCAGCCAGTGGTAAATGTGTCTGCTCTCTAAGAGCTTGGAGCTGTGGCTCCAGTTGGGGTTGGGGAGCGAGGGAATGAAAACGATAGAAAAGGGAAGTTTACGAATCTGTGGCTTTTCGACACTGAAAACAAAATAGCTCTTTTTCAATAAGTCTGGGGTTTCATCTAGAAATGGGTATTATGGGTAAAATCACTTAGAAGAACAGGCTAGTAGACCTGAACGTGTCTGTGCACAAAAGAGGCATGATGCTAGTTTTTTCTGGTTTTGGATGGGAGAACCAAACATGTGTGTCATTAGACTTCATGGTCAGTTAGTTTGCCTAGGTGAAGAGGAGCCAGAATTTATTAAAGTGCAAGTTGCCGCCCTTGATCATGTCACTCTGAAGTTGGAGCTTTCGAGAATGGTGTCCTCTTTGTTGAAGGCACACCTTGTTTAATATTATGCGAATATTTGGCTTCCAGTGGGTCTGTTTGGACTGAGAGTTTTCTAGCAGTTGCATATTCAAACAGGCATCTCTGGGCAGAGGCCCCCTTCCTAAGCTTAGCTTTCTTTTAACATATTTAAAGAGCAAATAATTTTGATATTGTGGTCTGTGGCAGACATCATTTGTGCTTTAGCCAGGATATTATTTGAGAACTGCAAAGCTCTCTAGGTATTACATCCGTATATAAACCATGTGTTAGAAAGATATAAATTCAGTTTTGAAATATTTGTTAGACTACTTTTGGCCTTCAATCCGTGCCAAACATGTGCTTTGGTGATGGATGGAGTCATGTGGACCATTGAATGAAACTCTTTATTGTGTATAGACTTTGTCTTCTGGCGGTTGGATTAGACAAGCCGGGAGATTAGGAGGATCCAGTTACTTAGAGGTGTGTTCTCCATTGAGCTTAAACATCACTTTTCCTCCTTTAAAATGTGTCACTGGGCTGTTTGGTCTCAAATTCTGTGCCATAGAAAATATTGTCACCCTGAATGGATGGAGAATAATTACGTTTCAGACACTCGCATGTTAACTTCAAAATTTGAAACCAGAACGTTATTAACAATCGGCGGAAATTTTCTGGTTTTGGGCCAGTGGCCTGTTTGAGGACGCCTGAGTCGAGCACTTCCAGATGACAGAGGGGACTCCATAGTCAATCTGAATCTCCGATAAACATTGAGTAGTTTCCCAATAGAAGTAGGTCATCCATATTGCACGAGACATACTTCTACTAAATAGTAATCATTTGCTGTGTATCTGAAATTCAGGTGGGACTAGAAGTCAGATTTGTGCTTTCGCCATCTGGCAGCTCTATATAGACTCCAATTTATTAGTCACTGTCATAAATAGGGACTCCCAAAGGAATTTCCTCAGTGATGAAGGCTTTGCGGGATGAAGATGGAGGAGACTCAGTCCAGCCCTGCCATATAATAAAAATGAATGTTCTGTTTGAATGAAGTCTGAAAGCATACCAGTAATATGTGGCATCTATTGTGCTTCTGATTGGTCCTGGGCCAGTACCTTTCTTCTTCCCATATGCATCGCTCTTTGTACTTCCTTTCCTTGCTCTTTCTTTCCGTGTCGTGTAGGCGTACTTTGCAATCGCTCTTACTCCAGTGTTTTTGAGAAGTTTTCTAGCAGTTGCATATTCAAACAGGCATCTCTGGGCAGAGGCCTTCCTAAGCTTAGCTTTTTAACATATTTAAAGAGCAAATAATTTTGATATTGTGGTCTGTGGCAGACATCATTTGTGCTTTAGCCAGGATATTATTTGAGAACTGCAAAGCTCTCTAGGTATTACATCCGTATATAAACCATGTGTTAGAAAGATATAAATTCAGTTTTGAAATATTTGTTAGACTACTTTTGGCCTTCAATCCGTGCCAAACATGTGCTTTGGTGATGGATGGAGTCATGTGGACCATTGAATGAAACTCTTTATTGTGTATAGACTTTGTCTTCTGGCGGTTGGATTAGACAAGCCGGGAGATTAGGAGGATCCAGTTACTTAGAGGTGTGTTCTCCATTGAGCTTAAACATCACTTTTCCTCCTTTAAAATGTGTCACTGGGCTGTTTGGTCTCAAATTCTGTGCCATAGAAAATATTGTCACCCTGAATGGATGGAGAATAATTACGTTTCAGACACTCGCATGTTAACTTCAAAATTTGAAACCAGAACGTTATTAACAATCGGCGGAAATTTTCTGGTTTTGGGCCAGTGGCCTGTTTGAGGACGCCTGAGTCGAGCACTTCCAGATGACAGAGGGGACTCCATAGTCAATCTGAATCTCCGATAAACATTGAGTAGTTTCCCAATAGAAGTAGGTCATCCATATTGCACGAGACATACTTCTACTAAATAGTAATCATTTGCTGTGTATCTGAAATTCAGGTGGGACTAGAAGTCAGATTTGTGCTTTCGCCATCTGGCAGCTCTATATAGACTCCAATTTATTAGTCACTGTCATAAATAGGGACTCCCAAAGGAATTTCCTCAGTGATGAAGGCTTTGCGGGATGAAGATGGAGGAGACTCAGTCCAGCCCTGCCATATAATAAAAATGAATGTTCTGTTTGAATGAAGTCTGAAAGCATACCAGTAATATGTGGCATCTATTGTGCTTCTGATTGGTCCTGGGCCAGTACCTTTCTTCTTCCCATATGCATCGTCTCTTTGTACTTCCTTTCCTTGCTCTTTCTTTCCGTGTCGTGTAGGCGTACCTGGGGTGTAAGTCCAGGAAGCCTTTTTCTCTTCCACTGCACCTCCTCTTACCCTTTCCCCCATGTGTGAGTGCCCACATCCTACATGTTCACAGCCTGCGGGTATGATTGGCACCCCTTTCATGGAGACTTCCTGGACCAGTTTGGCTGTATCCTGGTTGCTCTTAAAGACACTTATCCTTGTCTTCACTAGATTTTATGATCCTTGAGGGCAGAGTCAAGTTTAATTTCAGGAACACTCACATGAAAGCTTCCAGGAAATGGGCATTGGAAAAGCTTTCTTTCCTTTCTTCCATTCTTCTGTAATGGCAGCTTCTGACAGTGCTGCCGTGTACCAGGTCTTTCTACCAGCCATCTCTTGTATTTTCTCAGCTCTTCTGAGGTGAAGTATTAAGGACTCTATCGTGTGCATTAGAAAGGCCCATGTTTGGAGAGAAGCAGAGCTTCAATTGTCCTTGATTCACGTGGAATCCTGTTATCCGACACTACCTGCCAATATACCACTCTGAGTGAGCTGTAGAGGACAAGTCTCCACTGGGTGTGTGACGCTCAGCCTCTACTCTTAGGGGAGGAGTCTTAGGGGAGGAGTCTGGTTGAATCAGCAGTTGTTTCTTTGTTTGCTTTAGGAATAGACCTGTTTAATATACTTAACTCACAATTTCACATACATAAATTAGAAAAAATTAGACCCATTAAAAGTGACCAATCCAGTAGAATGGATAAGCACAACTCCTACAGTAGAGCCCAGGAAACTATTCAATATCCTGTAGTAAACCATAATGGAAAGGAATTTTTACAAGGCAATAGATATAAGCAAATAATCCTCCTACTAAGAAAATAATTGTGATAGACATACTTTCGCCATCTGGCAGCTCTATATAGAATTTATTAGTCACTGTCATAAATAGGGACTCCCAAAGGAATTTCCTCAGTGATGAAGGCTTTGCGGGATGAAGATGGAGGAGACTCAGTCCAGCCCTGCCATATAATAAAAATGAATGTTCTGTTTGAATGAAGTCTGAAAGCATACCAGTAATATGTGGCATCTATTGTGCTTCTGATTGGTCCTGGGCCAGTACCTTTCTTCTTCCCATATGCATCGTCTCTTTGTACTTCCTTTCCTTGCTCTTTCTTTCCGTGTCGTGTAGGCGTACCTGGGGTGTAAGTCCAGGAAGCCTTTTTCTCTTCCACTGCACCTCCTCTTACCCTTTCCCCCATGTGTGAGTGCCCACATCCTACATGTTCACAGCCTGCGGGTATGATTGGCACCCCTTTCATGGAGACTTCCTGGACCAGTTTGGCTGTATCCTGGTTGCTCTTAAAGACACTTATCCTTGTCTTCACTAGATTTTATGATCCTTGAGGGCAGAGTCAAGTTTAATTTCAGGAACACTCACATGAAAGCTTCCAGGAAATGGGCATTGGAAAAGCTTTCTTTCCTTTCTTCCATTCTTCTGTAATGGCAGCTTCTGACAGTGCTGCCGTGTACCAGGTCTTTCTACCAGCCATCTCTTGTATTTTCTCAGCTCTTCTGAGGTGAAGTATTAAGGACTCTATCGTGTGCATTAGAAAGGCCCATGTTTGGAGAGAAGCAGAGCTTCAATTGTCCTTGATTCACGTGGAATCCTGTTATCCGACACTACCTGCCAATATACCACTCTGAGTGAGCTGTAGAGGACAAGTCTCCACTGGGTGTGTGACGCTCAGCCTCTACTCTTAGGGGAGGAGTCTTAGGGGAGGAGTCTGGTTGAATCAGCAGTTGTTTCTTTGTTTGCTTTAGGAATAGACCTGTTTAATATACTTAACTCACAATTTCACATACATAAATTAGAAAAAATTAGACCCATTAAAAGTGACCAATCCAGTAGAATGGATAAGCACAACTCCTACAGTAGAGCCCAGGAAACTATTCAATATCCTGTAGTAAACCATAATGGAAAGGAATTTTTTACAAGGGGCAATAGATATAAGCAAATAATCCTCCTACTAAGAAAATAATTGTGATAGACATATGAAAAAGTTCAACCTCAGTGACAAATCAATGCACATTGAAAATGACAAAGAAGTATATTTTTTCCTTTACCAGTGATCATATATTTTTACAGGGCTTTTTCTTTATAATGTTTGTCTCCTGAGTCATTGTCCTGCCAGGACCTGATCATTGCTGCATGGATGGGAGGCAGCCCCACTGCAGACCCAGCAAAGGCAGGAGGGAGCTCTGCCTGCTCTCCACTGCCCACTGCCTCCATCGGTCCCGGGAGGCCACGGAAAGCCACGTCTCCTCTTGTTGACTCAGCTGGGCCACACTGTGTGACCAGAAACAGGGAAAGACAGGACAGCTCCTGGCGTTGCCAGGAGCCCTCTCACTGCAGTGGCTCTCAGGTGACAGATCAATGCTAATTTCACAGAGAACAGCACGTCTGTTTAGAATGAGGAATGTATTATTACTGTGGATTTTAAACAAGGGCAATGACACTCAGACTACCAATGCACCTGCTCTCGTAAGATACTTGCTGGCCAGCAGGCAAGGATGCGTGAGTTCTCTTGTCTGTGAGAATAAAGCTGACTGTTGTTGAGAAAACATTGCTGAAAAGTTCCTAAACTGAACAGTTTTCTTTACTTCCTTGGCTTTGTCTGTGTGAGGCGAAGCACGGACTTAAAGACAAGTGAACACATTGTTAAATTTCAAAAACTGCAAACAAAAATATTTCAATCAAAATTGTTAAATGCCATTCTAGTTCATTCTGGAAGCTAGTCAGAATTTGTCAGATCATACAGAACTGAAACTTGCCTGAATGCAGGACTCCAATCCTATATCATAGTCTTTGGGTTGTCCTGCTGGACCATTTAAATTAGGGCCACCCTGTTCAATGGGCAAAGTCAACAACTAGAAAATGAAAAGTCATAAAAATCACTTCATCATCTGCCTTCAGATAGCCACATGTTCCCCTTGGTCGTTAGGATGTGGGCAGGTGTTCTGTAGCTCAGCAACCCCATCCTCGCTCTCCTTCCAGTCCAGGGCTCCCCATCTTCCCTGTCCCCCTGCCGTCCCGCTCAAGTCCCAGCGTCCATACGATTAAGTTCCCAGCAGGTGCAGACATGGAGCAGGGCCAGCGCCTGAACGGGGAGCAGGAGGTAGAGGGTGTGGATGCAGTCTTGCATTTTGGAATTCTGACTGTATTTTCTCATGAACACACCCAGGGTATAGGTCTATAATATCTTCCTTGAGTCAGAACTTAGAGCATGTTTCTCATAAAGAAAATGAAGTGTTTCTAAATGACGGCATGAGAGTCAAGCACATTCTAATTTCACAAGTCTCAGTGAACTAGCCTTCGAGAGCTCAGCCAGTCTGTGGAAAATGCACTCAGCCTGTGCTCGTATCTTCGGTGTGTGGCCTCCTTCACTGGAATTCGGTGCTCCCTTGGTTAGCATGGCAGGTGCACACTCTTGAATAGAAAGAGAAATATTAGGCTTCCATCATGACAGTTTCTGTTTTGGTCCCTCAGTTCTCTGGTCTGATCTTAATTTGATTTTTCAAGTAAGGCTTCCTGCTGGGGAGATAATGAGCACAATGCCTTAGATGAGGATTCTGGTTGACTTGCCAGTTCTTTTGCATTAAAAATAAGTAAATTGGAATTCTGTCTTACAAATAAGGCTCACGTGGGTCTGGTTCTGTGCATAAACCTGCGAGGAGCCAGATGATACTCAGTGAGCTAAAGATCAGTCACCCATCCGACCCTTTGCGAGGAGAACCACACCCCGGGACCCCACCCTGATGTCATTGTGATCCCAAGGTCACAAGAACTTGTTATTTGTTTGGTAATAATTCATTAAGCAAATATTCATCTGTATATGAAGATGGAGCATTGAATCTGACAAATCAGGCCCATGCTAGTTGCCATTGTAGATTCGGGCATGGGGTGGTGGAGACCAAAAGATAAAGAAAGCAAGTTTAGATGCTTGTAAGTGTCGTGAGAGGAGCAGAATAGGATCATATGGAGAGAAAGAGGACGCGAGGGTCTGAATGAGGGCAGGCCTTCTGCGGTGGTAACGTTTGAGCTGAGACATAGGCGATCAGATCAGAAGGCCAGGAGAGGCTTGAGAGCAAAGTGTTCTCAGAAGAGGGAGTAGCAAATGCAGAGGACAGTGAGATAGGGCATTGCTGGAGGTATGAAGGGTCAGAAGGGCAGTCAGAGCTGGAAAGATGGAGCTCTCAGGGTGTGGGATTCCAGAACTTGTAGGACTCATGAAGGGATATGAATTTTGTTCCAAGTGTTTCCTGGTTGCAGTGATGTTTGTTTATCACATGATGTGGCCCGAGCATAAATCCTAGAACTTGGCTGTCTGGGTGGGCTATCTGGGTGGCTTCCTAGGTTTTTGGACCATGGGCAAGTTTCTCTGTGCCTCAGCTTCATCTGCTAAATGAGAATACATATCCAAGGGTCAGCGTGAGGTTTAAATAGGTGGAGCCTAGGTTATAATGGGGTTTGGCACACAGCACTTGCTAAATAATTTTTATCGGAGTGGGGTGCACACTCTTGAATAGAAAGAGAAATATTAGGCTTCCATCATGACAGTTTCTGTTTTGGTCCCTCAGTTCTCTGGTCTGATCTTAATTTGATTTTTCAAGTAAGGCTTCCTGCTGGGGAGATAATGAGCACAATGCCTTAGATGAGGATTCTGGTTGACTTGCCAGTTCTTTTGCATTAAAAATAAGTAAATTGGAATTCTGTCTTACAAATAAGGCTCACGTGGGTCTGGTTCTGTGCATAAACCTGCGAGGAGCCAGATGATACTCAGTGAGCTAAAGATCAGTCACCCATCCGACCCTTTGCGAGGAGAACCACACCCCGGGACCCCACCCTGATGTCATTGTGATCCCAAGGTCACAAGAACTTGTTATTTGTTTGGTAATAATTCATTAAGCAAATATTCATCTGTATATGAAGATGGAGCATTGAATCTGACAAATCAGGCCCATGCTAGTTGCCATTGTAGATTCGGGCATGGGGTGGTGGAGACCAAAAGATAAAGAAAGCAAGTTTAGATGCTTGTAAGTGTCGTGAGAGGAGCAGAATAGGATCATATGGAGAGAAAGAGGACGCGAGGGTCTGAATGAGGGCAGGCCTTCTGCGGTGGTAACGTTTGAGCTGAGACATAGGCGATCAGATCAGAAGGCCAGGAGAGGCTTGAGAGCAAAGTGTTCTCAGAAGAGGGAGTAGCAAATGCAGAGGACAGTGAGATAGGGCATTGCTGGAGGTATGAAGGGTCAGAAGGGCAGTCAGAGCTGGAAAGATGGAGCTCTCAGGGTGTGGGATTCCAGAACTTGTAGGACTCATGAAGGGATATGAATTTTGTTCCAAGTGTTTCCTGGTTGCAGTGATGTTTGTTTATCACATGATGTGGCCCGAGCATAAATCCTAGAACTTGGCTGTCTGGGTGGGCTATCTGGGTGGCTTCCTAGGTTTTTGGACCATGGGCAAGTTTCTCTGTGCCTCAGCTTCATCTGCTAAATGAGAATACATATCCAAGGGTCAGCGTGAGGTTTAAATAGGTGGAGCCTAGGTTATAATGGGGTTTGGCACACAGCACTTGCTAAATAATTGGGCCTTCCCTGGTGTCTCAGTGGTAGAGAGCCCACTTGCCATTGCAGGAGATGTGGGTTCGGTCCCTGGATTGGGAAGACCTCCTGGAGAAGGAAATGGCAACCCACTCCAGTATTCTCGCCTGGAGAACTCCACGGTCAGAGGAGCCTGGTGGGCTACAGTCCATGGCGTCACAAAGAGCGGGGCACGACTGAGCAACTGACATTGTCACCTTCAAGGATGTCGCCCAGCCATGTGATGTAGCCAGTCACGAATGGTGGTGTCTCTGGCAGGACAGGTATGATATACGGTGTTCTGTTTTCTGACTGGGGGATGGAACAAAACTTCTCTTTTTCACACATGAGTTTGAGTGACAGTGGTGACCAAACCCTGACATGGCTGTCCGATAGACATTGTCCTACAGACTGAACTTGGGTGAGCCGGCCAGATGGAAGAGTCTTGACTTGGGCAACATCCATGTAAAAATTGATGAATTCTCTCAGGGACAGTAAGCGTAGGGAGGGAAGATGTCCAAGAGCTGAGACTCGAGGGGCATTCAAGTCCCCCAAGGAGGAAGGGCCGCAAGAGAAAGGGACATGAGTGGAGAAGGCAAGACCTGACTGGGGAAATAGAAGAAAACCAGAGCCTGCATGTGCTCCCGAGGTAGAGGTGTGTTTTGGCGGAAGGTGGTCCATGAGGATAGTGGTATAGCAGGATGTTAGTGCCATTAGAAGGTACCAGGTCTTCCCTGTGGAAAAGGGGGTGAGTCCTATGAGGATCAGTTTTAGGTAAATAGATGGCTGTCTGGGAATGGGTTTAGGTTTATTCCAGAACTTGTAGGACTCATGAAGGGATATGAATTTTGTTCCAAGTGTTTCCTGGTTGCAGTGATGTTTGTTTATCACATGATGTGGCCCGAGCATAAATCCTAGAACTTGGCTGTCTGGGTGGGCTATCTGGGTGGCTTCCTAGGTTTTTGGACCATGGGCAAGTTTCTCTGTGCCTCAGCTTCATCTGCTAAATGAGAATACATATCCAAGGGTCAGCGTGAGGTTTAAATAGGTGGAGCCTAGGTTATAATGGGGTTTGGCACACAGCACTTGCTAAATAATTGGGCCTTCCCTGGTGTCTCAGTGGTAGAGAGCCCACTTGCCATTGCAGGAGATGTGGGTTCGGTCCCTGGATTGGGAAGACCTCCTGGAGAAGGAAATGGCAACCCACTCCAGTATTCTCGCCTGGAGAACTCCACGGTCAGAGGAGCCTGGTGGGCTACAGTCCATGGCGTCACAAAGAGCGGGGCACGACTGAGCAACTGACATTGTCACCTTCAAGGATGTCGCCCAGCCATGTGATGTAGCCAGTCACGAATGGTGGTGTCTCTGGCAGGACAGGTATGATATACGGTGTTCTGTTTTCTGACTGGGGGATGGAACAAAACTTCTCTTTTTCACACATGAGTTTGAGTGACAGTGGTGACCAAACCCTGACATGGCTGTCCGATAGACATTGTCCTACAGACTGAACTTGGGTGAGCCGGCCAGATGGAAGAGTCTTGACTTGGGCAACATCCATGTAAAAATTGATGAATTCTCTCAGGGACAGTAAGCGTAGGGAGGGAAGATGTCCAAGAGCTGAGACTCGAGGGGCATTCAAGTCCCCCAAGGAGGAAGGGCCGCAAGAGAAAGGGACATGAGTGGAGAAGGCAAGACCTGACTGGGGAAATAGAAGAAAACCAGAGCCTGCATGTGCTCCCGAGGTAGAGGTGTGTTTTGGCGGAAGGTGGTCCATGAGGATAGTGGTATAGCAGGATGTTAGTGCCATTAGAAGGTACCAGGTCTTCCCTGTGGATACTAAATGGCTGCTCTGTGGTTGTTGTCTAACCCCGTCTAATACTTTTAGAGTGGAGAATGGAATAAACAAGGTTCTATTCTAGTCCTTTTGCTCTTCTAAAACTTGTTCCTGGGGGAAGATTTTAATAATCAGTTCTGTTTTCCTCTTACATCATTTCTTGAAAATTCTTGAAAATTCTCACCCTATCCTCCACCACCCAAAATATTATTGATGAATTCCTGCAGCATGTCCTTGTCCCTGGGATCAAGGACAAAGTGAATGAACGCATTTGAAATCTGAACAGCTTGGGTTTGGCTGTTAATTCTGCCATTCGTTATTGGGGAACATTAGAAAGTACCCATATAAATTCTTATTTCAGTTTTGCCGTTTATAAAATAGGCCTTGCACTAGCTTACATTGACCAGCAAAGAAGTCTAAAACAGAAGCTAATGTGGTAAATGGTTTGCAGATAGGAGACACTTTAGGCATGAAAAGTTATTTTTATGTTTAGTAGAGACAACTTGTGCTTGGGGTATGAATCCATTTGAAACATTTATGGGAAGCAATAACTAGCTTTCTTTGAATTTTGAAATGACATATAAAACATCTTTTCAAAATTGTAATTGTTTCATAGTACTTGATTGCTTCTTTTCTAAATGGGCTGTGTCCTCTAGCATGCCCAAGGCTGTGTATCTCTGATGTCAGGAGAACGGGTAAAAAAGTAAAACATCATAAATCAGTTGGTTTGTCAGCATGAGTTCAAACAACTGATTCTTCAAATTGTCTATCTAACATAAAAGTAATATGTCTGATTATAGAAAAATCAGAGACACGTACAAACAGGAAGAAGAAGCACATTGAACTCGTAGCACTAACACACAGAGAAAAGACCTCATGGGAGCATTTTGGTGGCATTCTGTCCAAAGCTTGATTAAAACAAGCGATTAAAAAAAGCAAAGCTAAAGGACATCCACCTACACTTTATATCCTGATGTCAGTTGGCCCTCTCCCAGCCCTCTACGGTGGGCACTGATGCATAGCCTTCCTGGACACGTGGAGGGTGTGGGTCTCTGGAGGGCAGGGGACCAGCCCACGAGCATCTGTGTAGCCTCTGGGGGGCACACGCTTCTTCTCACTCAAGACCCCGTCTAATACTTTTAGAGTGGAGAATGGAATAAACAAGGTTCTATTCTAGTCCTTTTGCTCTTCTAAAACTTGTTCCTGGGGGAAGATTTTAATAATCAGTTCTGTTTTCCTCTTACATCATTTCTTGAAAATTCTTGAAAATTCTCACCCTATCCTCCACCACCCAAAATATTATTGATGAATTCCTGCAGCATGTCCTTGTCCCTGGGATCAAGGACAAAGTGAATGAACGCATTTGAAATCTGAACAGCTTGGGTTTGGCTGTTAATTCTGCCATTCGTTATTGGGGAACATTAGAAAGTACCCATATAAATTCTTATTTCAGTTTTGCCGTTTATAAAATAGGCCTTGCACTAGCTTACATTGACCAGCAAAGAAGTCTAAAACAGAAGCTAATGTGGTAAATGGTTTGCAGATAGGAGACACTTTAGGCATGAAAAGTTATTTTTATGTTTAGTAGAGACAACTTGTGCTTGGGGTATGAATCCATTTGAAACATTTATGGGAAGCAATAACTAGCTTTCTTTGAATTTTGAAATGACATATAAAACATCTTTTCAAAATTGTAATTGTTTCATAGTACTTGATTGCTTCTTTTCTAAATGGGCTGTGTCCTCTAGCATGCCCAAGGCTGTGTATCTCTGATGTCAGGAGAACGGGTAAAAAAGTAAAACATCATAAATCAGTTGGTTTGTCAGCATGAGTTCAAACAACTGATTCTTCAAATTGTCTATCTAACATAAAAGTAATATGTCTGATTATAGAAAAATCAGAGACACGTACAAACAGGAAGAAGAAGCACATTGAACTCGTAGCACTAACACACAGAGAAAAGACCTGCGGGAGCATTTTGGTGTATTTCTTTCCAAAGATTGATTAAAACAAGCGATTAAAAAAAGCAAAGCTAAAGGACATCCACCTACACTTTATATCCTGATGTCAGTTGGCCCTCTCCCAGCCCTCTACGGTGGGCACTGATGCATAGCCTTCCTGGACACGTGGAGGGTGTGGGTCTCTGGAGGGCAGGGGACCAGCCCACGAGCATCTGTGTAGCCTCTGGGGGGCACACGCTTCTTCTCACTCAGAAGACGCGGCTGCTTCTGTCGCAGCAGTCTCTGTCTTGGTGGCCTGGCCTTCTGGCCGGACAGCTTCCACTTAGGCTCTGGGCGAATCTGGTTCTGCATCAGCATCCTTTCTGCATGTATTTCTGTGACTGTCACTTGTTCCCTTCCTAAACCAGCTATTCACTTCTGTATTACTTCTGAGTCTCGTAGCCAATAACCAAAAAAAAAAGGTTCAGTTTTTATAGCACCTCGTGTCTGTGTTCCGAAGAGTTCTCAGGGTGTATCTAGAGAACCACGGCCTCAGGGTCAACCATTTTTGCCTGCTCAGCCTTTTCATCTTGTCAGTTAATGACTTTATGATGTTCACGTGACTGCAGTTACTGCCCCTTTCTTTCATCTGAACAAACAGCCATGTTAGAAGAAAGATGAAGGTAGAGACTTCAGTTTTCTGGAATCTGGAGCCACTGGGAGTAACAGCCATTGTCTTTGAGCCCTTTGACACTGAATCGCTCTAGAAAGACATCTTCTTGCAAGAGGCAGACGGAATCTTCAAATGATTATTTGTAGGCTTTATTTGAAAGGACATTTTATATTTACAGGAAGATGGGCAAGAGAGTATAGAGAGTCCCTCTATGGGTTTCCCCGGTGGCTTAGTGGTCAAGAAACCACTTGCAGTGCAGGTGCTTCAGGAGACATGGGTTTGATCCCTGGGTCGGGAAGATTCCCTGGAGGAGTAAATGCAACCCACTCCAGTGTTCCTGCCTGGAGAATTCCATGGACAGAGGAGCCTGACAGGCTGTACACGGTCCATAGGGTCACAAAGAGTCCCTTACAACTGGAGTGACCTAGCATGCACACAACCCTGTGAGAATTAGGAGCAGGGAGAATGTGGTCCCCATGTTGTAGAGGGCAGGACCTCATAGGCAGCCTTTGGTCAAGGGCGATATATCAAAGAGAATTCAAGACCAGGGCCAGGTCTTATGGCTCCAAGATGTTCATTGTTCAGTATATCAAAGCTCACAGTCAGTCTCTGCCTTTCAGAAGCTGAAGCCCTTGGGCGGGCAGCAAGGCAGTCTGGATATTCCTTAGTAAGCCAGGCGAGAGAGGCTTGGCCGGACGGAGCAGGAAGAACTCGAGACTTCCATGGGCAGCCAGGCTCTGGGTGACTCACATGGGCAGGATCTGAAGTCATGGGGGTTGTCTTTATTGCTGGCGTTTCCAAGACCTTAAAAGCCATTGCTGCAAAGATTCTTGGCTAAGGAACTAGGTCTATAACTTCTCTCTTCACCACTCATAATCAGATCTGAAGATGACAAACTCAGGCAAGCAAAGTCGGCACAGGCATTCCTCATGGGAAAACAGAGGTGATTGTCACAGAAGATAACTGTTTTAGCAACCGAAATATCTGATAGGCTTTTTTTCCACTGTGAGATGGGAGCAAACTGGGCATTTTATGCTAAGGGCAAGCTGTGTATCTGGTTAGTCAACAGAAAGAAACCTGGAAGTTCTTCCCCAAGATAAGCTATTCACATTCTTAGTCAACTGCGTTTTGTTGATGCCCAAATATTTGCAAAAACAAACTGTACGCAAACTGTATGTTTTCTAAGGTCATATTTTTTCCCGCTGAGTTTCTAGGGCTTGAATGTGCAGCCTTGCTTTTATGGTTTGTCAACAAGATCACTCCATAAAATACATTCTGATATCTCACAGCTGTGTATAATTTATTCTGTCTATCCATGCAGCACAAATAAAAATTTTATTTGCATCATCTAAAAGAAATACTAGTGTATAAATACTTAAGCAAAACTCATAAGAAGTTTTGCTACTTGACTACAGCTATCGCTGGGGGCTGAGGGGGATGTTGTGCAGCCAATTAAAACTTGAGAGATGGCTGCATTATCCGTGTGTATAGATCATAAGTACTGGGCTCAGCAAACAGTGCTGTGATTCCATTTCTGTAAAAGGTTGCACAACATTCTACAAGTGCTGGCTCAGTCTGCCTCTCAATTCTCCTTGGAATATTTAGAAATAAAGCTTCTTCGAGGAAAAACAATCAGTCCCAAAGGGCGATATATCAAAGAGAATTCAAGACCAGGGCCAGGTCTTATGGCTCCAAGATGTTCATTGTTCAGTATATCAAAGCTCACAGTCAGTCTCTGCCTTTCAGAAGCTGAAGCCCTTGGGCGGGCAGCAAGGCAGTCTGGATATTCCTTAGTAAGCCAGGCGAGAGAGGCTTGGCCGGACGGAGCAGGAAGAACTCGAGACTTCCATGGGCAGCCAGGCTCTGGGTGACTCACATGGGCAGGATCTGAAGTCATGGGGGTTGTCTTTATTGCTGGCGTTTCCAAGACCTTAAAAGCCATTGCTGCAAAGATTCTTGGCTAAGGAACTAGGTCTATAACTTCTCTCTTCACCACTCATAATCAGATCTGAAGATGACAAACTCAGGCAAGCAAAGTCGGCACAGGCATTCCTCATGGGAAAACAGAGGTGATTGTCACAGAAGATAACTGTTTTAGCAACCGAAATATCTGATAGGCTTTTTTTCCACTGTGAGATGGGAGCAAACTGGGCATTTTATGCTAAGGGCAAGCTGTGTATCTGGTTAGTCAACAGAAAGAAACCTGGAAGTTCTTCCCCAAGATAAGCTATTCACATTCTTAGTCAACTGCGTTTTGTTGATGCCCAAATATTTGCAAAAACAAACTGTACGCAAACTGTATGTTTTCTAAGGTCATATTTTTTCCCGCTGAGTTTCTAGGGCTTGAATGTGCAGCCTTGCTTTTATGGTTTGTCAACAAGATCACTCCATAAAATACATTCTGATATCTCACAGCTGTGTATAATTTATTCTGTCTATCCATGCAGCACAAATAAAAATTTTATTTGCATCATCTAAAAGAAATACTAGTGTATAAATACTTAAGCAAAACTCATAAGAAGTTTTGCTACTCTGACTACAGCTATCGCTGGGGGGGCTGAGGGGGGGATGTTGTGCAGCCAATTAAAAACTTGAGAGATGGCTGCATTATCCGTGTGTATAGATCATAAGTACTGGGCTCAGCAAACAGTGCTGTGATTCCATTTCTGTAAAAGGTTGCACAACATTCTACAAGTGCTGGCTCAGTCTGCCTCTCAATTCTCCTTGGAATATTTAGAAATAAAGCTTCTTCGAGGGAAAAACAATCAGTCCCAAAGGAGCTCTTTTGGATTAAGATGTTGGAATATGTAGGTGAAAAGGAAAGTGTTTGGTGGTTGGAGCATTTTGCCTTCAGGAGAGTAAGTAAGTGTCTCTGCTTCTGTGTGTCTTGGAGGAAAGGTCCAGGGACGAGAAGTTCTTTGTATTCAGTTCATCCAGCTTCAGTGTGATTATTGAAGAGGAAGCCCCAGGAAGGCCTCCGCGGCTCCCCGCAGAGCCAAGGACGCGGGCCTGCGGCCTCTCCCGAGGGGGCCCCACAGGCGGAGGCAAGCTAAGGAGACCGGGTGTCACAGAACCGTCCCGGAAGACAGCCGTCCCAACCCTTTTTGGCACCAGGGACCGGTTTTATGGAGAACAGTTTTTCCAGGGAGCAGGGTAGGGAGGGATGGCTTCAGGATGATTGAAGACCATGACATTTATTGCACACTTTGCTGCATGCTCCGCTGCTCAGTCGTGTCCAACCCTTTTGACTCCGTGGACAGTAAGTAGCCCACCAGGCTCCTCTGTCCATGGGAGTCTCCAGGCGAGAATACTGGAGCAGGTGGTCCTTTCCTTCTCCAGGGATCTTCCTGACCCCAGGATTGAACCTGCATCTCCTGTGTCTCCTGCATTGGCAGGCGGGTTCTGAGCCATCGGGGAAGTCCTGTTGTATACTTTATTTCTAATCTAGTGTTGCTGATCTGATAGGAGGTGCCAGTCTGTGACCTGGAGGTTGGGGCCCCTGTTCTAAAGGTTTCTTTGAGCCTTATCTGAATTTACTGTCTATCCATGCAGCACAAATAAAAATTTTATGTGCATCATCTAAAAGAAATACTAGTGTATAAATACTTAAGCAAAACTCATAAGAAGTTTTGCTACTCTGACTACAGCTATCGCTGGGGGGGCTGAGGGGGGGATGTTGTGCAGCCAATTAAAAACTTGAGAGATGGCTGCATTATCCGTGTGTATAGATCATAAGTACTGGGCTCAGCAAACAGTGCTGTGATTCCATTTCTGTAAAAGGTTGCACAACATTCTACAAGTGCTGGCTCAGTCTGCCTCTCAATTCTCCTTGGAATATTTAGAAATAAAGCTTCTTCGAGGGAAAAACAATCAGTCCCAAAGGAGCTCTTTTGGATTAAGATGTTGGAATATGTAGGTGAAAAGGAAAGTGTTTGGTGGTTGGAGCATTTTGCCTTCAGGAGAGTAAGTAAGTGTCTCTGCTTCTGTGTGTCTTGGAGGAAAGGTCCAGGGGACGCAGAAGTTCTTTGTATTCAGTTCATCCAGCTTCAGTGTGATTATTGAAGAGGAAGCCCCAGGAAGGCCTCCGCGGCTCCCCGCAGAGCCAAGGACGCGGGCCTGCGGCCTCTCCCGAGGGGGCCCCACAGGCGGAGGCAAGCTAAGGAGACCGGGTGTCACAGAACCGTCCCGGAAGACAGCCGTCCCAACCCTTTTTGGCACCAGGGACCGGTTTTATGGAGAACAGTTTTTCCAGGGAGCAGGGTAGGGAGGGATGGCTTCAGGATGATTGAAGACCATGACATTTATTGCACACTTTGCTGCATGCTCCGCTGCTCAGTCGTGTCCAACCCTTTTTGACTCCGTGGACAGTAAGTAGCCCACCAGGCTCCTCTGTCCATGGGAGTCTCCAGGCGAGAATACTGGAGCAGGTGGTCCTTTCCTTCTCCAGGGGATCTTCCTGACCCCAGGATTGAACCTGCATCTCCTGTGTCTCCTGCATTGGCAGGCGGGTTCTGAGCCATCGGGGAAGTCCTGTTGTATACTTTATTTCTAATCTAGTGTTGCTGATCTGATAGGAGGTGCCAGTCTGTGACCTGGAGGTTGGGGGCCCCTGTTCTAAAGATATGCATCTTCTAAACAAATCCTATTAAATGCAAAGACTTTTTCTTGTAAGTCTCTGAGGCCTGGGTGATAACCTTACAGACCTGTAAGCATCATGTCATGGCTGGCGTACCCATGGAAAGCATCTCATCTTCCCTACTGTGACTGGGTGATGGCTGATGGACACCTGTTTTAGGTTTAACAAGCCCTGGGGCAATTGGCTTTGTGATTAAGTACTCAATTTAACAATTCACTTATGTTGGAAACTTAACTGACAGAACTTCCAAGAGTAGCTTATAATCAAATCTGTTTGTTTATGCAGAGGAAATTTAAAAATGCTTGCAATCACGCTCTTAAGGGATTAACCAGATTTTCCAGAAGATTGTAATGTCAGCCTAGGGTAACTCCATGGCACGTGGCATGGTTTTCATTGGTTGAGGGGGAAGTTCAGACACATCTGCCATGTTCACTGTGTAATTGCGAGTATTTCAAAACCTTCTACAAAACCCACTACAAACAAGACACCAGCACTCTTTCAAGATAAGTTCAGTTACTTGCACTCTTAGCATGGCTCTGTGGAAGCTGTGTAACTGGATCCCACTCAGTTTGTTTCAGGAAGTTCTACCCCGGGAGTCCCACCGAGGGTCCTGAGCATGAGGCCAGGGGCTGGGCAGAGCTTAGAGAAGGATCGTGATGAAAGCGGGTGGTGATCTTCAGGTTTCCTGTGTATTATCTGTCTCAGGCCTCCCTGCCCTCTCCCTCGTTTTATGGAAAAGCAAGTACTTGCTGGCCCACTGCTGATGTTTTCTTCCCACAGCTCTGGGTGGAACTGGATGGTTCTCAGACTGTGCTTCCCAACCATCAGAAGTAGCCTTACCCACCGCTCTACGACACCTTGTTGTTGTTGTTTTTTTTCCTCTCTCTCATTAAACTTTATTTTGAAATCATGTTAGATTTATAGAAGAATTAACAAGGGGTGTCTCCCTAGCCCTCCTGTTTCAGGGTCATGGCTGCCCTGGGAAACAGTCTTCTCTCCCCCAGTAGGAGAGTGTGAGCCCTGATGGCGGCTTGACCTGCGTCTCTCTCATACACGCTCAGGATGGAGAGAACCGATTGTCCTGGGGCGGGGGAGCCATACTGAAGAGGGGAGGGTCCCAGCAGTGTAGGCAGAGGGGACTGACTCAGGTGGCATGAAGGCTGCAGCAGAAATGGTGGGCTTTTTGAATGGAAGACACCAAGTCTAGAGGGCCCATCACAAGGCAGGTGGTGAATAGACAGTCGGGGAAGGAGTGAGTGAATGAATCAACTAATAAGTGGACCAGCAGCTGGATCAGGACCCTCAGCTACTATGTGGTCGGGATGGTACTGATGTAGGGGATGTCTTATTCCAAAGCCCTGCCTAGAGTGAGTCTGTACTACCTTGGAGTACATTGAAAGGCATGAAATCAAATCACTGGATGAAGCTTGTTTATTCAAGTTCTCACTGGTATTATGGGTTGCCCCCTCTTCAAGCAGGAAAGACTTCTGATGAATATCAGATAGCCAGTCCTGCCTCCATCCAGTCCTTCACCAATGTCCACAGATGTCACCACCTGGACCATTGCCTTCTGCCTGCACAGCTGGAAACTCACCTCCTGGACATGGGTTCATCCCTGAAAACTCAGCTTATCCCAGCCCTGAGACCACTGGCCCGTGTCTCCTTGCTCCCTCGGGCCGTGGGCCTCTCTCTCCCCCTCCCTGCCCTGTGTGGCTGAGGGCCCCAGGCTCACCCTCTCTGCTGCTGGCCATGGTCCCAAGTTTCAGCTCATCCCTGGTCCCTTGGCACTTAACAACTGGGAGTCTTAAATGCTTTGTGACCAGCTTGAGAATGTTCCAGGGAGGCTGTGTCAGGCAGTTAATACTCAAGTACAATAGTGATCCTTTTGTAACCTGAATATAACTGCAGACTTCCACACTGAGAATGATAAAATGGTGTGGATTGAAAAGTATTTGGAGAACTGTAAAATGTCTAGGATTAAAATTTCAATACCATTTGTGCCCAATAAATGCAAACTCTTTAGTAACTTGAAACTGTGCTATTATGACTCAGGTCTGAAAATTATGAGTCCTGGTTAAAGAAATGGGAATAACATGTGAGGGAGTCAGCTCCCATCCTTTACCTGGGCAGACTGTGGGTGCACTGAATAGCAGAAGCATGGCCTCACAGGGGAGCTGGCCTGGAGAAATTACCGTATTTGTTAAGAAAGTGATACACTCTGCAGAAGAGAAAAATGTTATACTTTCCATTAGGATTGTTTATGGAAATGGGGCTACATTCAACCGGGTTTTTCAGTAAAAAATTAATAGCTGATTGAATGGCTTGATTTTTTTTTACATGAACCAGTCTAGACTCCAGTCGGGGAAGGAGTGAGTGAATGAATCAACTAATAAGTGGACCAGCAGCTGGATCAGGACCCTCAGCTACTATGTGGTCGGGATGGTACTGATGTAGGGGATGTCTTATTCCAAAGCCCTGCCTAGAGTGAGTCTGTACTACCTTGGAGTACATTGAAAGGCATGAAATCAAATCACTGGATGAAGCTTGTTTATTCAAGTTCTCACTGGTATTATGGGTTGCCCCCTCTTCAAGCAGGAAAGACTTCTGATGAATATCAGATAGCCAGTCCTGCCTCCATCCAGTCCTTCACCAATGTCCACAGATGTCACCACCTGGACCATTGCCTTCTGCCTGCACAGCTGGAAACTCACCTCCTGGACATGGGTTCATCCCTGAAAACTCAGCTTATCCCAGCCCTGAGACCACTGGCCCGTGTCTCCTTGCTCCCTCGGGCCGTGGGCCTCTCTCTCCCCCTCCCTGCCCTGTGTGGCTGAGGGCCCCAGGCTCACCCTCTCTGCTGCTGGCCATGGTCCCAAGTTTCAGCTCATCCCTGGTCCCTTGGCACTTAACAACTGGGAGTCTTAAATGCTTTGTGACCAGCTTGAGAATGTTCCAGGGAGGCTGTGTCAGGCAGTTAATACTCAAGTACAATAGTGATCCTTTTGTAACCTGAATATAACTGCAGACTTCCACACTGAGAATGATAAAATGGTGTGGATTGAAAAGTATTTGGAGAACTGTAAAATGTCTAGGATTAAAATTTCAATACCATTTGTGCCCAATAAATGCAAACTCTTTAGTAACTTGAAACTGTGCTATTATGACTCAGGTCTGAAAATTATGAGTCCTGGTTAAAGAAATGGGAATAACATGTGAGGGAGTCAGCTCCCATCCTTTACCTGGGCAGACTGTGGGTGCACTGAATAGCAGAAGCATGGCCTCACAGGGGAGCTGGCCTGGAGAAATTACCGTATTTGTTAAGAAAGTGATACACTCTGCAGAAGAGAAAAATGTTATACTTTCCATTAGGATTGTTTATGGAAATGGGGCTACATTCAACCGGTGTCAGTATATTAACTGGTTCAACAGGACTCCAGGAAACAAGATCATATAATAGCTGATTGAATGGCTTGATTTTTTTTTCACATGAACCAGTCTAGTCAGTCTGAACTGACAAATTAATTATGTCTATAGAATCATTCCCTGAAGCCCATAAAATTAGCCCCCGTAAGTACAGACAGCAGAGTTGGCTATGTGTTTAACTGATTCACTGGGATTTAAGTAAATGGATTTAGTCTTAATACAGCTAAAGCTTTGAGACTTTTAATAGAGCAGTTCTTAAGCAAAGCATTAATTCATCATTTAAAAAGTCATGGCTCCTGGGTCCGTTGCTTGTCGAAGGACAGAACTATATACTTTGATGTGGATGATCACCCAGCACATGCCACAGGGCTAGAAGGAAAAAAAAAATTAGCTCTTGTTTTCTTTATGTTACAAAATTTTTTAGTTCGATTGACAACAAATGAATCAGTTTTAACACTTAAGTATGATTTAATAGGTGATGGGTGTTTGCCTGGCCTTATTCAACTTCCAAGTGTTTCCATTGAGTCGCTGTCATACTTCTGAGGCCAGGCTCTACCAGACCAGAGTAAGTGTGGGGCTTTTCTTTGTGTTGCAGGGATGAACTTGGGAAGCCCATTTGTGCCTTCCATGCAACAGGCCAGGACAAGGGGTGGCAGAGGAGCTTCTGAAGTGGTCAGTGTCTCTCTTCTGAATGGAGACCCGTGGAACCCAGTGAAGAATGCGGACTCAGAGGTTAGATTTTTTTTGCTTTTTTCTTCTCAACTTTTCAGGGACTGAAGTTTAAAACTCACATTAAATGCATTCATATCCTTTCAATCAAGGTTTGTCTTTAACTACTTTAATCCCAACTTTATCCTTCCTTAGAAAGTGAAATCTTCATTATTAGGAAGATAAAATACACACTGATTTTGATGTAACAGTTCTGATGAGTGTCTCAGCTCTTATTTGCATCTGTGGCAAGTTATTTTTTTCAAACACGCACCAGGGGTAACATGTCCAAAGGTACAGCTTCCAGCTCATTTTCCTGAGTGCTGGATAGTTTTCCGTATTCACATCTATTCATCAACATTTTGGTTTGATTGATCAATTATTGGTAGAGACATTTTAATTCAACTTTTTTTAAGTTTATAAGGAGTTTGAATGTACTTGCTATGTTTACTTCATCACATGTTTGATTTGAGTCTTCTATGATGTAAAAGAATACTATAAAATAATCAAAATATTAGTGATTAAATTTAATATTTTGATGAGTTTTGTCTGACAAATCTACATGACTTTCTTAAATTTCAGAACTTGTTGGAATAGTTGTAAAGTGATAAAATCTATAGAAATCTGAGCTCTTGAAGAGATCATACAGATGGCTTCATCCTTGTGTTATATGAAACTATTTTTAGATTATTTTTTTATAATAGAAAACAGATTTTAAAAAAAGAACGAGTTGAGGCTATGAAAATCCTCTGTAGTGCTCTGGAAGGGCTTCAGTGGGCCACCTTTATGTCCGTAATGATCATATGATTTATCATGCCCAACTTCTATGGCCCCAGGGCCCGGTTTCATGCAGACGATTTTCCATGGACCAGGGGTGGGGTAGGGATGGTCTCAGGATGATTCAAGCACATTACATCTACTGTGCCCTTTATTTCTGTTATTATCACATCAGCTCCACTTCAGATCATCAGGCATTGGATGTTGAGGGCTGGGAAACCTGACTCGCATCCTTATATCATTTTCCAAAGCAACTTTCAGCTGGAAGTGAACATTCAGAAAGGTTGGGCTAAAGGATCCAAATTCCAGATCTAAACGTTTTCATATTTCTGTTTAATGGGGACTGTTGCAGATTGAATATACAAAGTGCCAGTCAGTCATAGTGATATTGATGCTGTTTCCTGAAAGATAAACCTAGAATATAAAAGAACATCTCATCATGCTACTGATTTGCAAAATTAGCAACGATCTGATAGGTTCAGAAAAAGAGAAGGATACTATTTTGTAAAAATATTTAAAACATCAACATGCACTAATTAATACTATCAGCATATGGAACAATCTAAAGTTCCTTGTGTGGTAGAGCCTTGCGGGGGTGTTCCCTGGCAGTACGCTCGTTGGATTTATCAGCTGAAAGGACAGAATGCCTCGGCAAACTTGGACTTAGACAAACAATGGATGTTTTTTGGCATAAATCAGTCTGTCCCATGCAATATTTAGGATATTGTTGTTTATCAAAATCCAGATTTAACTGGTGTCCTGAGTTTTATCTGGCAACCTTCCTTGGAGGGTATCAGAGCAATGAGCTGATGAGGGTTCTCAGCATGCCTCTGGAATGGACCAGTGCAGGTTGGCTCTAGCTTCTTTTAACATATTTTTTTGCTTTACTTTAAGATGATTTTCAAAATACAGTTTTTGGGGCTATAGAAATCTGAGCTCTTGAAGAGATCATACAGATGGCTTCATCCTTGTGTTATATGAAACTATTTTTAGATTATTTTTTTATAATAGAAAACAGATTTTAAAAAAAGAACGAGTTGAGGCTATGAAAATCCTCTGTAGTGCTCTGGAAGGGCTTCAGTGGGCCACCTTTATGTCCGTAATGATCATATGATTTATCATGCCCAACTTCTATGGCCCCAGGGCCCGGTTTCATGCAGACGATTTTCCATGGACCAGGGGTGGGGTAGGGATGGTCTCAGGATGATTCAAGCACATTACATCTACTGTGCCCTTTATTTCTGTTATTATCACATCAGCTCCACTTCAGATCATCAGGCATTGGATGTTGAGGGCTGGGAAACCTGACTCGCATCCTTATATCATTTTCCAAAGCAACTTTCAGCTGGAAGTGAACATTCAGAAAGGTTGGGCTAAAGGATCCAAATTCCAGATCTAAACGTTTTCATATTTCTGTTTAATGGGGACTGTTGCAGATTGAATATACAAAGTGCCAGTCAGTCATAGTGATATTGATGCTGTTTCCTGAAAGATAAACCTAGAATATAAAAGAACATCTCATCATGCTACTGATTTGCAAAATTAGCAACGATCTGATAGGTTCAGAAAAAGAGAAGGATACTATTTTGTAAAAATATTTAAAACATCAACATGCACTAATTAATACTATCAGCATATGGAACAATCTAAAGTTCCTTGTGTGGTAGAGCCTTGCGGGGGTGTTCCCTGGCAGTACGCTCGTTGGATTTATCAGCTGAAAGGACAGAATGCCTCGGCAAACTTGGACTTAGACAAACAATGGATGTTTTTTGGCATAAATCAGTCTGTCCCATGCAATATTTAGGATATTGTTGTTTATCAAAATCCAGATTTAACTGGTGTCCTGAGTTTTATCTGGCAACCTTCCTTGGAGGGTATCAGAGCAATGAGCTGATGAGGGTTCTCAGCATGCCTCTGGAATGGACCAGTGCAGGTTGGCTCTAGCTTCTTTTAACATATTTTTTTTTGCTACTTCTATTGCTCTTTCATTTATTTATTTTTGTTCTTTGGCCTGTGTGGGCCTCCCATTACAGTGGCCTCTCTCGGTGCAGAGCTCTGGCTCTGGGTGCATGTGCTCCAGAGCTCCGGCTCGGTAGTTGGACACATCAGTGTAGAAAACTAGGAGAAACCATTGTTGGATTGCTGTCCCAGCTCCTCCAGGATGAGAATCGTGTGGGTAGTAAATACATTTTGTTGTTCAATCACTAAGTCATGTCTGACTCTTTTGTGACCCTGTAGATTTAAGCCCCCTAGGCTCCTCTACCCATGGGATTTCTCAGGCTAGATACTGGAGCGGGCAGTTCCTTGTGCAAGGGAAGTAGGCACATGCCTACTGACTAAAGTAACTCCAGGTTACTGACATTATTTGGGGATTCTCAGGTGGCACGAGTGGTAAAGAACCCACCTGCAGATGCTGGAGGTGTACGCGATGCTGGTTCAGTTTGCTGAGTAGGTAGATCCCCTGGAGGAGGGCGTGGCAGCCCACTCCAGTGTGCTTGCCCGGAGAACCCCATGGACAGGGAGCCTGGGGGGCTGCAGACCACAGGGTCACACAGAGTTGGGCTTGGTTGAGCTGGCTTAGCACACGGACATTATTTAAGGGAATAGGGGCCTAGATGATTCTGGGAACAGCATCTTGCTGTGATGCCATCCACGATGGTCACTTCAGTGCTTGGAATTACGGTTCACTTCAGTGAGTCAGCGTTACGGCTCTGTAATTACCACGTGCGCCCCTATTTGGTGGTTAACTCTCAAGCCCCTGCATGAAAAGGGGTCTGTGTAAATGTTAACACACATAGATTCGTGTATTTGTTGTGGGAATAGGGAGTCTGCCAAACGGCGTGTGTGCGCGTCTTTCCTTGTGATCAGACTAGCTGTCAACATTATCATTTTAAACTGCATCCATAGACTATCTTCAGGTGGGCAGGACAGACTCATCTCGTGTATGTATCTTGTACAGCTCTGTCTGCTGTGCCTTATAGGCTTTTAACTTTGCATTCTTGCTTTCCTGCTTCCCTGTCTTAACCCTCGCTCCCTTGTTTCTTTCTGTTTAGCCAGTCTTTGACAAGGTGGCTTAACTGCTTTGAGGAAAGATCCAGGCATCTTCCTTTGTATGACATGCCTCCAAGCAATTCTAAGGCAACACAAGGGACTTCCTGGTGGCTCAGTGGCTAGGCCTCTGCATTCCCAGTGCAGGAGGCCCAAGTTCAATCCCCGGTTAGGGAATTAGACCCCATGAGCCATAATTAAGAGTGTGCCTGCTACAGCTGAGAGTTCATGCATCGCAGCTAAAGGTTCTTCCTGAGACCCAGTGCACGTAAGTGAACAAAAAAAAGACAAACTAAAAAATAATGCACACACAGGTTTAGAATCAGAGTTCTAGTGGAAAGTCCTGCTGTGTCGAGCACTGAAGGGCTGGAGAACTTGATTCAGCTGATTTCAAGTTATTTCAACTCGATGCAGACAAAAGTACTCAGATTCTCTCTCTCTCTCTTTCCCTCTCTCTCTTTCTCGTCCGTGATGGATATACATCTGAATGGGATAGCGTGTCCTTTCCAAATCAAGAGTCAAGCCCTCACTGCCACTGATTGCATAGGAGACAGGCTAGAGGAATGGGAAGGAGCGTGACTTGGTGCACTGGAGAGCTTCCAGAATTTTGTTTGTTTGCCTGCTGCTATCTTGGCCTCTGCATGAGTATAAGCTTATCTGCTTTTCCTCCCTCTTGGGGTCATTGTACGAATGAAATGAAACAATGACTCTGAAAATACTCTGGAAACTAAAACCTACCACCCTGTGTAAGGTGATATTGAGAGAGTAAAATGTCTTTAGGGACCCATCTCCAATTTCATGTCTTGAACAAAAGGAGCTCTGGATCCAGGAGGCCGTCTCATGCCGGGGTTGCTCCTGCGATGACCTCACTGGAGCTCAGCCTTTGAATGCTCCAGGAAATTTCCAATTTCCAACTTTCTCGCATGAGAATGAAATGATGGAAATAGTACGTGAAATGGAAAATAAAAAGGCAAGAGGATTAGAACGTGAAACCAAAGCTTCTCATAGCATATTGAGGGTCTGAAATATCGAATAGCAGCTAATTAAAACGGCAGAGGTAATGTCTGCTGCGTAGATTTCTGTTTGCTTTGTTTCACGGCTGAGAAAACCAAGCCCTGTTTTTTTTCTCAAATAACCATCCCCCTTCACCCCGCGGCAGTCAAGGCTCTTCTCGGAGGGGTGGCCGCGTCCCCCTCCTGCCTCCTCCCGCAGGCCTTCTGAAGCCCTCAGTAGCAGCTCCCACTCCCAGCACTTCATCCCGAGGGCTCTTGCCAAGGTCACAGGTGGTCTTGCCTCCGGTGCATGCCTCTTGCTCTTCATCTGGCTGATCTCGACACTGGTTCACTCTTCCTTCGAATCGCTCACTTCCTTTGGCTCCTGCAGTTCTGTTCACTCTTGTTTGCGCTCATGTGTTTTTAATTCTTGCTTCTGATTCCTCTTCTTGGCTTTGTCTCTTAACTGTGGGCTCCCACTGAGCTGCTTCCTCGGTGCAGTTCTAACTAAAGGCTCCCGCTGGCCATCGTATTCCCTCCCGTGGCCTCACTGTCCACCTGCAGCAGGAGAGCAGGGGCCCCCGTGAGTGACAGCAGCAGCCACCGCCACAGGTGGGCTCCTGCTTCGTGTGACCTGGGTCTCATCCCCTCCCCCATCGTCCTCAGTATCCATGAACTGAACATCCAGCCACTCCCTCGCCCAGCCCGGCTCTGATGCTTGCGATTGGGTCACTGGCTTCTGATGGATTTTAGGCACCTCCAACCAGAAGTTCCCAGTTACCTCAGTGCAGAGAGTCCTGCCATGGACACAGCCCCTCACCCAGGTTCTCCACTTTAGAAGTCCCTGGAAGATAAGATTGCCATTCCCCACCCCTCGAATCATGAGACTGCAGACATGTCATCCTTCAGAAGCTTCTCCTGACCTCTCACTCAGCTTCCCTCACTGGTACCCAGGATCGTGTGCAGACTGGGCCACCCTGGCTCTGGAGGCTCGACTCCCACCTCTCAGCCATCCTGCCCACCAGCAGCTGCCTGTTGCTTAAATATGCACCATCCTGCTAAATTTCCAATTTCCAACTTTCTATGAGAATGAAATGATGGAAATAGTACGTGAAATGGAAAATAAAAAGGCAAGAGGATTAGAACGTGAAACCAAAGCTTCTCATAGCATATTGAGGGTCTGAAATATCGAATAGCAGCTAATTAAAACGGCAGAGGTAATGTCTGCTGCGTAGATTTCTGTTTGCTTTGTTTCACGGCTGAGAAAACCAAGCCCTGTTTTTTTTCTCAAATAACCATCCCCCTTCACCCCGCGGCAGTCACGGCTCTTCTCGGAGGGGTGGCCGCGTCCCCCTCCTGCCTCCTCCCGCAGGCCTTCTGAAGCCCTCAGTAGCAGCTCCCACTCCCAGCACTTCATCCCGAGGGCTCTTGCCAAGGTCACAGGTGGTCTTGCCTCCGGTGCATGCCTCTTGCTCTTCATCTGGCTGATCTCGACACTGGTTCACTCTTCCTTCGAATCGCTCACTTCCTTTGGCTCCTGCAGTTCTGTTCACTCTTGTTTGCGCTCATGTGTTTTTAATTCTTGCTTCTGATTCCTCTTCTTGGCTTTGTCTCTTAACTGTGGGCTCCCACTGAGCTGCTTCCTCGGTGCAGTTCTAACTAAAGGCTCCCGCTGGCCATCGTATTCCCTCCCGTGGCCTCACTGTCCACCTGCAGCAGGAGAGCAGGGGCCCCCGTGAGTGACAGCAGCAGCCACCGCCACAGGTGGGCTCCTGCTTCGTGTGACCTGGGTCTCATCCCCTCCCCCATCGTCCTCAGTATCCATGAACTGAACATCCAGCCACTCCCTCGCCCAGCCCGGCTCTGATGCTTGCGATTGGGTCACTGGCTTCTGATGGATTTTAGGCACCTCCAACCAGAAGTTCCCAGTTACCTCAGTGCAGAGAGTCCTGCCATGGACACAGCCCCTCACCCAGGTTCTCCACTTTAGAAGTCCCTGGAAGATAAGATTGCCATTCCCCACCCCTCGAATCATGAGACTGCAGACATGTCATCCTTCAGAAGCTTCTCCTGACCTCTCACTCAGCTTCCCTCACTGGTACCCAGGATCGTGTGCAGACTGGGCCACCCTGGCTCTGGAGGCTCGACTCCCACCTCTCAGCCATCCTGCCCACCAGCAGCTGCCTGTTGCTTAAATATGCCACGCTCTTTACCACCATGCTCGGCCTTTGCTGGGTCCCCGCCAGCTGGTCCTGCTCATTCCTGAAACGTCTGCTTCACTCTCGCCTTCTCTGTGCAGCCCCTTCTGCAGAACCTTTGACCAGTGTGCCCTCCCCAGGTCTGTGTCCTCCCCTCCGGGATGTGTAGACACACCATGCACATGCTTTGCTCGTGCACACTGAGCCCGTGGACGTGGTGGAGACAGATACTGCGGACACATAGCTTAAACCACACGTCCATCCTCTGATCCTGTTGAGGAGTCTCTGACCAGGGGAGGCGGCCTACGGGGTGCATGCTGTCCTCAATTCCTCCACCTGAAACAGGGCAAGTCTCTTAACCCTGAGACGGAGTCTGGGTATTCAGTTGGGTGTCTTTGTAGAGCAGGGATCCCCAAACAAGCCAGCTCAACCATGCTCACCCCAGCAGTGTTCAGGAGAGAAGAAACGGCCCCATTGAACTTGCATAAAAACATGAACGCTGGAGGTATTTGGAAGATTAATGATGACTCTGTCTTGGGACCACTTTGCCTTCTGTGCTGGCTTTTAATTAACTCTTTGTGACTTGGGACTCAGCTCCCGGCATGGATCACCCCCTGTGTCATCACTAGCTTATGGTCGTGCTTCTCCTCAAAGCCTGTGTCCTCCCCCGGGGTGCTGGTCTCAGCTTCCTTCCTTCCTTTTCCCTTAGTGCAGCGCTTGGCATCCAGTGAGGATATGGAATGTTTGTTGAGGGGCTCTGAGCCTTCCTCCTGTGCCTGGGAGCCAAGTCACTCACTGGTGTGGAGGTGCCTCCTGTTGCGGG
The DNA here is from genome assembly GCA_022376925.1 of Tragulus kanchil. Lineage (NCBI taxonomy): Eukaryota > Metazoa > Chordata > Mammalia > Artiodactyla > Tragulidae > Tragulus > Tragulus kanchil. The sequence goes on along the minus strand of JAIOJX010000005.1, from coordinate 173,156,041 downwards.
AGGCAGAGCGGACAGAGTCAACGTTTGCATTTTATTCAAACACGGGCGGTGCCTGAGGAGTCTTTCCACGTCCGTAGAGGGTTTGCAAACCACTCTTGGACAACCTGGGCTTTTCAGACTTCCCTGACCTCCTTTTAGCAAGTTCAGGTGCTTTTGAGTCATCTGGAGGTGCTTTTATAGCTTGGAAGAATGTGACATTTTTCACTTTTGCGGCTGCTAATGCCTATCTGGAATCATTCCCCACGTGTGCCTCTCTGTTCCAGGGTTTACGTGACCAGCCTTGTAGAGAGTACGTTTCTTCTTCTCAAAGGGAACATTCTAGTCATTCTAGCCAGGAGTTGCTGTAGACCCTCCTGTAGTGCCCAAGCTTGGCTGATATTAAGTTAGCCTGTTGACTTATGGAACATTGAGCCTACTTTAGCTCATGAGCCAGCCCATAGGGCCTCCTCTTAGGAGTATCATTTTTATTAAAATACCTACTGTGGGGCCTCTCTAGTGGCTCAGTGGTAAAGAATCTGCCCACTAAGGCAGGGGACATGGGTTTGATCCCAGGGTTTGGGAAGACCCCACACGCCATGGGACAGCAAAACCTGTCCACCACAAATGCTGAGCCCGTGCGCCTGGAGCCCACACTCTGCAAGAAGAGAAACCACTTCACTGAGAAGCCTGTGCACCCCAACTATAGAGTAACCCCCACTCGTTGCAACTAGAGAAGACCCGTGCACAGCAATGATAACCCATAAATAAATAAATCTTAAAAAAAGAGAAACATATAATGGCTCCAAAGTTGGACCACTGTTTCCAGACTGCACGGTCTCCTAGGATGGTTTACTTTCCACCTTATCTTCTGTACCCTCATCTCATCTCTCTGTCTTTTTTTTTTTTTTTTTTGCCCCTGGCTGTACTATATACCATTTGGGATCTTAGTTCCCTGATCAGGAATTGAACTCGTGCCCCCCACATTAGGCACTCAGAGTCCTAACCACTGGACCTTCAGGAAAGGGCCACCTCCCCCTCTTGCCTCCCGCTGGCCTCCCCCGCCCCGCCTCTTGCCTGGCAGTCCCCAGAAGCTGTGCCTGGCCCTCAGGAGGCTGCTCTTCCAGCCCCACATAACCTGCCCAGCCGAGACGGTGCCCATCCTCTGGGAGAGGGAGGATGGGCGAGGGGTTAGCCCAGTAAGAAGGGGCACCCTCTCGTCTTCGGGAACTCAGCTGTTTTCAGAGTTGACGGCCTGCAGAGTGGAAAGAACAAACGCTTGGGAACTTACAGAAGTGGCTTCAGACTCCTGCACAGCTGTGGCCTTGCTGTGTGATGCTGGCCCAGCGACGAGCCCTCGCTGAGTCTGTTTCTTCATTTGTAAAGGAGATGATGGCGGTTACCCTGCTGCCTGACAGCGCCCTCGCTGTGCTCAGTGAACGCCAGCCACCCTCCTTCCCTTCATTCATGCTGGCCTTTCCACGTGCACTAGGGCAGGGCTCCCTGGCCTCACCCCATCGCCACTGGGACTGGGCGGTTCTCGGCTGTGTGGGTAGGGGCGGGGGACGCTGCTGCGTGTCGTAGGATCTTTAGCAGCATTGCTTTACCCACGAGACGTCAGCAACTCCCTCCTCCCCAGCCACGTCCGCTCCAAATGCCCTGGGCTGGGGCGTGTGCCTCAGGGTAGCCCTGCGCTCGGGGAAAGCTGAGAGAGGTCAAGAAACAGTTCCTAAGAACCCTCGCTTTGGATGGAGCCAGACCAAACATGGGCAGACTTTTATTTTGGTAGTTGTAATAGAGCATATTTATTTTATATTATTAGTTTTTTAATCGGGATATAGTTGCCTTACAGTGTTGTGTTAGTTTCTGCCTAATAGCTGAGTGAACCAACTATATGTATACTTACGTCCCTCCCTCTCGGATCCCTGTTTCAGTGGAGACCTGTCAGCTGTGTGGATCCCACACACTCTGTTACAGCTGCTCAGCTTTACCTCTATAGCTTAAAACAGTAAGTGGATCGTAAGCGAATCCTTGTTTGTGGTTGTGTTGCAGTAAAACTTATTTGTGGAGGCAAGGAGTACTGGAATGGGTTGCCGTTTCCTTCTCCAGGGCATTTTCCCGACCCGGGGGTTGCGCCCCCATCTCCTGTACTGCGGTGGACCCTATCAGCTGAGCTGCCAGGGAAGCCCATAATTTGAATTTAATGTTGTTCGTATGTCATGACATATCCTTCTATTGTTACTCTTTTTTTTTTTTTTTAATCTTTTTGGAGGAGGGGGGGGGGGGGGGGGGGGATGGGCGGGCCACTTCTATTGGTCTTTCATTTCTCTATTTCCATCCGTCTTTGTTCTTTGGCTCCTGTGGGCCTCCCATCGCGATGGCCTCTGTCCTTGCAGAGCGCCGGCTCTGGACACATGCGCGCCAGAGCCCCAGCTCGGTAATTGGACACATGGGTCCAGCCGCTCCCTGGCACGTGCAATCTTCCCAGGCCAGGGATCGAACCAGCACCCCTTACCCTGCAAGGCGGTGTCTTTACCCACTGGACCACCAGGGGAAGCCCATGTTACTACATGTTTAACCATTAGTAGATGTGAAACCCTTCTTCGCTCCCAGGCGGTGGGCTAGACCCGGTCCTCAGACTGTCGTTCGCTTCCCTCCGGGCCAGATGTCCTCCAGCTATGATCACATCAGGTGCCCCCAGCGGCCCAGAGAGGACGCTGTGTGCATTTCGTAGGCAAAGATGCCGCGGCTCAGAGGCAGCGCAGGAAGTGACAGGGCTGACAGCTAGACTCTGACGTCTGGTCTTCCCATGGCGCTCGACTGCCTCCCAGAATATCTTTAGGTTTCTTTCCCGTGTGCATTGTCAGGACGGATTCATAAATCTAGACTCCAGAGGCAACGTCTCGGCTCAGGGACTGGCGTGGGGAGCTCTGGCCAGCGCTTCCCCCGGCTGTCAGTCCTGCCCTGCAGTGAGCTCTGGCTTCCTTCATCCGCGTGTGAGGCTCCGTCCCCACTCCCCGCCAGGGCTTTCCTGCTTACCCTCTTCCTTGCTCAGCTAGCAAAGAGGAGGAAGAAAGCCGGCATATTGTGCTGGGTTCTGTTCTGGATTCTCGCTGCTCAGAATCCTTGTTTGTGGTTGTGTTGCAGTAAAACTTATTTGTGGAGGCAAGGAGTACTGGAATGGGTTGCGTTTCCTTCTCCAGGGCATTTTCCCGACCGGGTTGCGCCCCATCTCCTGTACTGCGGTGGACCCTATCAGCTGAGCTGCCAGGGAAGCCCATAATTTGAATTTAATGTTGTTCGTATGTCATGACATATCCTTCTATTGTTACTCTTTTTTTTTTTTTTTAATCTTTTTGGAGGATGGGGTGGGGAGGGAGGGGGATGGGCGGGCCACTTCTATTGGTCTTTCATTTCTCTATTTCCATCCGTCTTTGTTCTTTGGCTCCTGTGGGCCTCCCATCGCGATGGCCTCTGTCCTTGCAGAGCGCCGGCTCTGGACACATGCGCGCCAGAGCCCCAGCTCGGTAATTGGACACATGGGTCCAGCCGCTCCCTGGCACGTGCAATCTTCCCAGGCCAGGGATCGAACCAGCACCCCTTACCCTGCAAGGCGGTGTCTTTACCCACTGGACCACCAGGGGAAGCCCATGTTACTACATGTTTAACCATTAGTAGATGTGAAACCCTTCTTCGCTCCCAGGCGGTGGGCTAGACCCGGTCCTCAGACTGTCGTTCGCTTCCCTCCGGGCCAGATGTCCTCCAGCTATGATCACATCAGGTGCCCCCAGCGGCCCAGAGAGGACGCTGTGTGCATTTCGTAGGCAAAGATGCCGCGGCTCAGAGGCAGCGCAGGAAGTGACAGGGCTGACAGCTAGACTCTGACGTCTGGTCTTCCCATGGCGCTCGACTGCCTCCCAGAATATCTTTAGGTTTCTTTCCCGTGTGCATTGTCAGGACGGATTCATAAATCTAGACTCCAGAGGCAACGTCTCGGCTCAGGGACTGGCGTGGGGAGCTCTGGCCAGCGCTTCCCCCGGCTGTCAGTCCTGCCCTGCAGTGAGCTCTGGCTTCCTTCATCCGCGTGTGAGGCTCCGTCCCCACTCCCCGCCAGGGCTTTCCTGCTTACCCCTCTTCCTTGCTCAGCTAGCAAAGAGGAGGAAGAAAGCCGGCATATTGTGCTGGGTTCTGCTGTGTCCCTCCTTCTGGATTCTCGCTGCTCAGTCAAGGAGGGCTCTGGGCTGTGTCTCCACCACTCTCTCCACGAATTCATTCATTTTTCATGACCTCTTAGCAAGGTCTTGCTATCGTTTTCCAAAAAAATTGTCTATTAAATCAGGTCTTCCTACAGTTTCTGCAACTTTTTTGTCTTTCTCAGACTTGTAGTGTCATCAGAAACAGGGTCTTCCTAAAAAGTTTTATTTAAAAATAAAGTTGGATAATGCCAGGAAATAGAGTGGTTTGCTTAAACAGATAGGTTGTGGAATACATATATTTATAATCCTTGGGTAAGACTCTCCATGTTCGATTGATGTGTTGGGCATATTTGATACTAGGAACAAAGGAGCAGGATGAGTTCTGTTTTCAGTTTTTTATCCACTCATCAAAGGATAAGTGGGTCCTGCCGTGTCCCAGGTTCAAGGTCAAGTTCTCATGACACAGGCATGGATGAGACCCTCTCCTACCCCGAGGAGCTCTGAGTGTAGTGAACTAAGATTGTAATAAATTTAACTAAGTATTTAATAAGAAATAGGTAATTTTTAAAGTAAGCCATTTTAGAATAGCTATATTTTTTTCAAGAAGTTGCTTGATGCTCATATTTTTAATTGAAGCAGAGTTGATTTACAATGTTATATTAGTTTCAAGTGTACATTAAAGTGATTCAGTTAAACATATATGTATATGTATGTATTCTTTCTTCAGAAAAAAAAATACATTGACTTTAGATTTACTGAGAAATTGCAAAGATAGTGTGGAACGGTCCCATACCCCCCATGCCAAGTTTGGATAGTGGTAACATTTGCATGTAGATGGTATTGGTAACAACTGACAGTATATGGCTTTTTATATTTTAACCTGAAGTCTTTTAATAAGAGGGAGAGATCCCTGGAGAAGGGCTTTCCTCCCCAGCGCCCGCTGTCAGTCCTGCCCTGCAGTGAGCTCTGGCTTCCTTCATCCGCGTGTGAGGCTCCGTCCCCACTCCCGCCAGGGCTTTCCTGCATACCCCTCTTCCTTGCTCAGCTAGCAAAGAGGAGGAAGAAAGCCGGCATATTGTGCTGGGTTCTGCTGTGTCCCTCCTTCTGGATTCTCGCTGCTCAGTCAAGGAGGGCTCTGGGCTGTGTCTCCACCACTCTCTCCACGAATTCATTCATTTTTCATGACCTCTTAGCAAGGTCTTGCTATCGTTTTCCAAAAAAATTGTCTATTAAATCAGGTCTTCCTACAGTTTCTGCAACTTTTTTGTCTTTCTCAGACTTGTAGTGTCATCAGAAACAGGGTCTTCCTAAAAAGTTTTATTTAAAAATAAAGTTGGATAATGCCAGGAAATAGAGTGGTTTGCTTAAACAGATAGGTTGTGGAATACATATATTTATAATCCTTGGGTAAGACTCTCCATGTTCGATTGATGTGTTGGGCATATTTGATACTAGGAACAAAGGAGCAGGATGAGTTCTGTTTTCAGTTTTTTATCCACTCATCAAAGGATAAGTGGGTCCTGCCGTGTCCCAGGTTCAAGGTCAAGTTCTCATGACACAGGCATGGATGAGACCCTCTCCTACCCCGAGGAGCTCTGAGTGTAGTGAACTAAGATTGTAATAAATTTAACTAAGTATTTAATAAGAAATAGGTAATTTTTAAAGTAAGCCATTTTAGAATAGCTATATTTTTTTCAAGAAGTTGCTTGATGCTCATATTTTTAATTGAAGCAGAGTTGATTTACAATGTTATATTAGTTTCAAGTGTACATTAAAGTGATTCAGTTAAACATATATGTATATGTATGTATTCTTTCTTCAGAAAAAAAAATACATTGACTTTAGATTTACTGAGAAATTGCAAAGATAGTGTGGAACGGTCCCATACCCCCCATGCCAAGTTTGGATAGTGGTAACATTTGCATGTAGATGGTATTGGTAACAACTGACAGTATATGGCTTTTTATATTTTAACCTGAAGTCTTTTAATAAGAGAGGGAGAGATCCCCTGGAGAAGGAAATGGCAACTCACTCCTGTATTCTTGCCTTGAAAATCCCACAGCCAGAGATGTCTGGTGGGCTGCAGTCCATGGGGGCGCAGAGAGTCAGACATGAGCAAGCGACTGACACACCCGCAGTGTGTTCATGCTCCACCCCCACTGCTCACCCGCGGCCAGCAAGCAGAAAGTGTGTGCTTCTGAGGGGGGTACACCAGTGTTGTACAGTCATAGTTTCATCATTGCACGCCTAAGGAGAAAACATAAATTAACTCATATTTCTCCGTAAAGAAGGAAATTAAACACTAAGCAATAAGATTTTGCTAGAGAGTTTTAAGCTTTGGAGTGGAATAGACCATTCTAATATCTGAAGATTTTAAAGTTAAAGTTTGTTTTTCCCAGGGTATGTGCCTAGTCATGGGATTGCTGGGTCATATGGTTGTTTTAATTTTAGTTTTTTAAACTAAAATTTAAACTAGACCACTCTCCACAGTTGCTGAATCAATTTACATTGGCACCAGCAATGTAGGAGGGTTCCCTTTTCTCCAGCAGTTACTGATGCTGGCCGCTTTTGATGATGGCCATTCTGACCAGTATGAGGGGACACCTCACTGTAGCTTTGATTTGCATTCCTCTAAAACTGAGCAGTTCTCAGTGTCTTTGCATGTGCCTCTTGGCCATTCATATGTCGTCTTTGTTGTACAGCAGAAAGCAGCACAGCATTGTAAAGCAATTATACTCAGATAGAAGAAAGAATAAAAGTTTATTTCTCCCTCCCTCAAGACTACTGATACTAGATTGTTAAAAATAAGTGTTTTATATGAGAACAATTTTAGATTTACCAAAAAACTGTAAAGATAGTACAAGACTCCCGTATACTCACAGCTAGTTTCCCTATTATTAACATCCTACATTATTGTAGAACGTTTGTGACGACCAACACTAGTACATAATTATTCAGATTCCCTACTTTTGACCTATGTCCTTGTTCTGGAGTCCATCCAGCTATCACATTGCATTTAGCTGTTATGTGTCCTCAGACTCTACTTGGCTGTGGCAATTTCCCAGGCTTTCTCTATTTGATGATACTGGCATTTTGAGGGTATGAGTCAAGGATTTTGCAGACTGTCCATTTCCTGGGACTTGTCTTCTGTTTTCTCACAATTGAGCTGGGCGTATCTGTTTTGAGGAGAATCCACAGAGGTAAGTATGGCTCCTGTTACACCCCACGGAGGCACCTGCCGTCAATGGGGCTTGTCACTGTTGCTGGCAGCCTCGATCCGCTGACTGAGGTCAGGCTTGTCAGCTGTCTCCACGAGGAAGCTCCTCTTTCATCCTGCCTTTCTAGATTGAATTCTGTGGAAAGAGGTCCATGTGCATATCCCACACTTAAGGAAGTATGTGTTTCATCTCCTTGAAGGTTGAAGTAGGTGCCTACGTTATTTTAACTTTTTCTGCATGTGAGATTTATCTACTTTGCCTATTCATTTACATATTCAATCACTTATTTATAACCTTGGGATCAGGGATACTTATTATATACTTGGTGATAGAACCTAGCACTTTTTTATGTTCTTCAAACTGTTCCTACTTTGGCCAGTGAGGATTTCCTCAATAGGCCTCCGGGTCTGGTTTTAAAATCAGCCGTATCTCCAAGGAACTCTGGTCCTTTGGAAAATGGCGTTAGAAACCAAGGTCTGGGTGCTGGATGTGCTCATTGCTACTGTAGTGTTATTGCTTCTTGGTTTTCCTAGCTGTTTATTTGTATATTATATGTTAGACATATTTTATATATTATAATATGCTTTTACTAGATTAAAAGAACATCTCAAATGCTGTATCTCTTTATAATATATTTAATTTTTAAAATTGTTAAAAATAAGTGTTTTATATGAGAACAATTTTAGATTTACCAAAAAACTGTAAAGATAGTACAAGACTCCCGTATACTCACAGCTAGTTTCCCTATTATTAACATCCTACATTATTGTAGAACGTTTGTGACGACCAACACTAGTACATAATTATTCAGATTCCCTACTTTTGACCTATGTCCTTGTTCTGGAGTCCATCCAGCTATCACATTGCATTTAGCTGTTATGTGTCCTCAGACTCTACTTGGCTGTGGCAATTTCCCAGGCTTTCTCTATTTGATGATACTGGCATTTTGAGGGTATGAGTCAAGGATTTTGCAGACTGTCCATTTCCTGGGACTTGTCTTCTGTTTTCTCACAATTGAGCTGGGCGTATCTGTTTTGAGGAGAATCCACAGAGGTAAGTATGGCTCCTGTTACACCCCACGGAGGCACCTGCCGTCAATGGGGCTTGTCACTGTTGCTGGCAGCCTCGATCCGCTGACTGAGGTCAGGCTTGTCAGCTGTCTCCACGAGGAAGCTCCTCTTTCATCCTGCCTTTCTAGATTGAATTCTGTGGAAAGAGGTCCATGTGCATATCCCACACTTAAGGAAGTATGTGTTTCATCTCCTTGAAGGTTGAAGTAGGTGCCTACGTTATTTTAACTTTTTCTGCATGTGAGATTTATCTACTTTGCCTATTCATTTACATATTCAATCACTTATTTATAACCTTGGGATCAGGGATACTTATTATATACTTGGTGATAGAACCTAGCACTTTTTTATGTTCTTCAAACTGTTCCTACTTTGGCCAGTGAGGATTTCCTCAATAGGCCTCCGGGTCTGGTTTTAAAATCAGCCGTATCTCCAAGGAACTCTGGTCCTTTGGAAAATGGCGTTAGAAACCAAGGTCTGGGTGCTGGATGTGCTCATTGCTACTGTAGTGTTATTGCTTCTTGGTTTTCCTAGCTGTTTATTTGTATATTATATGTTAGACATATTTTATATATTATAATATGCTTTTACTAGATTAAAAAAACATCTCAAATGCTGTATCACTTTATAATATATTTAATTTTTAAAATTGTATAATAGGAAATAAAGCAGGAATTTGGCTTTTTTAAAAATATACAAGGCTTCTCTGGAGGCTCAGGTGCTAAGGAATCTGCCTGCAATGCGAGAGACCTGGGTTCGATTCCTGGGTAAGGAAGAACTCCTGGAGAAGGGAATGGCTACCCAACCCAGCATACTTTCCTGGAGAATTCTATGTTCAGAGAAGCCTGGCAACCTACAGTACATGGGGTCACAAAGAGGCTGCCTTTCTTATAATTACTTGAAATTAGTTTGACCTTTTCCTTAAAAGTACCAACCAAAAGATTCTATTCAGGTGGCATAACCATTTTTCTTAAGCAGCAACCCACTCCAGTATTTTTTCCCAGAGAATTTGGTGGACAGAGAAGCCTGGCAGGCTGCAGTTCATGGGGCTGGAAAGCGTCAGACATGACCGAGCTACCAACATTTCATGTCACTTCACCTAGTTTTCTGTGCCATTGTTACTCAGCAAATGTGTTAAGGGTCTTCCTTATCTTGAGCCTACTAATTTTCTGAGCATATCATTCAAAGACATGATCATAAACCCAAAACAGAGTTGATAAGAGCCCAGAATTAATGAGACGAGAACCAGGGTTATGGGTTGTGTCTCTCTTAGGATTCCTGGTTCATGTGGGAGCCATTAGCCTGGCTCAGTTCCATTGCCTTCCCTGCATGTCTTACCCCAGCAGGCCCCTCATAGAGGAAACTGCTAGAGATATGCGGACTGATTCAGAAACCACTGTGGGTACACTACTGCCATCACTGATGGGTTAGCAGAGCTATTGAGTTGGCTGCAGACTTTATTGGAGTTTTCCGTTATGTCATATAGAGAATCCTGAATGAACTTTCTGGCCAACCCAATGTATTTGTTATAGATAGGTGATATACTTTATATACTTTTCCCAAACTTTGATCACCCATAATCCACAGGTAAGATTTTAGCCTAATTACAGAAGCAGCCACACTGAATGGTTTATATATGCTTGCTATATATACTGATTATTTTTCCTCAGACATAGAAAAAGAATATAAATGATTAAAGTGAAGTTTGTCATTGCAGAGATGCATTATGCATTTGAAAAAACTGTACCTTAAAGTTGCAACAAATTCTCTCTCTCTCTCTCTTTTTTTTTTTTGGCATCCAGTAAGTGTTTTAGGAATGCCATGTACCACTATGCAAATTAAGTCCTGCATTCTTGGGAGGCAGAGGCCATTTGGTCTTTAGCTTGAAGGCCCTGCTTAGAAACCAAGCATCACTCAATGAAGTTCTAAGAGTTTTGAGGGGAAAATATTGCCAATAAGATGACCCTACTTTTCTGCTGAGTTCTTTCTGCATGTTCATCTAATCAATAAATAGTTACTGAGAACTCATTATGTCCCAGGCCCCATGCTAGGTTTTAGGACTAGCATGGACTAGGACTAGGACTACCTAGGACTAGCGAGGTATTTTGTACCTTTTAACACATGCATGAAAGCTGGCAATTTCATCTCAGAACTACTTTGAAGCTTGCGCTCACAGAACACTAGGAAATGTCAACCCCTCCTGCAGGACAAACATCAGGAAGAGTTAAGAGCCCACCAGGGGTAGAGGATTTTATCAGCGCTCCTTTGAAATCTAGCCTCTTCTTTTACAGTTCAAAACAAGACCACTGGGGCATATCATTTCTGGCCAAGCCTACTCAGCTAGTAGGAATGTATTTGCATTGCCAAAAGTTTTTGCTGATTTTAATGTCTTCAGGAGACTGCATGGGAATGCCTGAGATCCCTAGGAGCGCTGTCTGGCTGACATTGGCCTCCCAGGACGTGTCTCTGCTCATCAAGAGTGCTGACTGCAGTCGGTCGCTGTCTTCCCGTTTTCATGTCTGGATTGTCTTGGAAGAGTTAAGAATTCCAGTTCTGTAGACCCCCTTGCCTCACAACCTAAGGAAGAGGAGAAGGGAGATTTTAAGGTTCATCTCCAGAATAGTCTCTGTGGAATCCCAGAGCAGAGTTTTTCCAGCCTGCTGTTTCATTGGCAGGTAGTGAGCCTCGTCTGGTTCAGTCTGGACGCGTTTCTGGGAAGGCAGCTGCCACGGGGCACGCCTGTCATGGCTATCACACAGTCTGGTCTTCCTCTCGGCTCTAAGGTCTAAATTGAGGCTCTGAGCTTCCTACCACAGACTTCAGCTGCCCAGATAGGGTTCGAAGGAGCTGTCGGGGGTAAGGATTGAAACAGTGTTCTGAAATCAAGCCCAAAACATCGAGTGCATTTTTGTTGGTTCTAACAGACAGGCTCATGGAGACATTCTTTTGGCATCAGCAGGCATTACGAGAAAGGAGCTGGCAAGCGAAGCTGGCAGGTGGGGAAATGAATTGGAGAAGCTTTAAAGATCATTTCCCATAAAACCAGTGCCTAGAAGCCATGGAAATGTACATCTTTGGTTGAGTAAATAGCCTCAAAGACAACACATATATGTTCTTCGGTGAAACCTTACCAGCTCCAATGGCCCAGTTCTCCAGATTCCAAGAACTTGAGCACACGCAGAATTGGCCTCTTCTACTCATTAACCTCGGAGGCACTCCTTTCAAGAAAGTCCTACAGCCATGACGGCCAATTAATTTAACTGTTTTATTTGAAGCAGCTGGAGGTGCAGCAGCTAGCCTTAAAATTTCCTTGCTTAGATGTCTGGATCAGACGGAAAGAAACATGAATTAAGGGACAAGTCTCAGCTTTTGTACCAACCAGAGCAGACTGTGGAAACCTTCCTGGCTCCTGTTGTCTTGGATTGGACAAAAAGTTAGTTGGGCTTTTCCGCCTGCTGTTACAGGAAGAGCCAAATGAACTTTTTGGCCAACCCAGTAGAAGGGCTCAGAGTAGGGGATTGGCACCATACTCTGCATCTCCTGGACTCTGAGTGACCAGTTGCATGGGAATGCCTGAGATCCCTAGGAGCGCTGTCTGGCTGACATTGGCCTCCCAGGACGTGTCTCTGCTCATCAAGAGTGCTGACTGCAGTCGGTCGCTGTCTTCCCGTTTTCATGTCTGGATTGTCTTGGAAGAGTTAAGAATTCCAGTTCTGTAGACCCCCTTGCCTCACAACCTAAGGAAGAGGAGAAGGGAGATTTTAAGGTTCATCTCCAGAATAGTCTCTGTGGAATCCCAGAGCAGAGTTTTTCCAGCCTGCTGTTTCATTGGCAGGTAGTGAGCCTCGTCTGGTTCAGTCTGGACGCGTTTCTGGGAAGGCAGCTGCCACGGGGCACGCCTGTCATGGCTATCACACAGTCTGGTCTTCCTCTCGGCTCTAAGGTCTAAATTGAGGCTCTGAGCTTCCTACCACAGACTTCAGCTGCCCAGATAGGGTTCGAAGGAGCTGTCGGGGGTAAGGATTGAAACAGTGTTCTGAAATCAAGCCCAAAACATCGAGTGCATTTTTGTTGGTTCTAACAGACAGGCTCATGGAGACATTCTTTTGGCATCAGCAGGCATTACGAGAAAGGAGCTGGCAAGCGAAGCTGGCAGGTGGGGAAATGAATTGGAGAAGCTTTAAAGATCATTTCCCATAAAACCAGTGCCTAGAAGCCATGGAAATGTACATCTTTGGTTGAGTAAATAGCCTCAAAGACAACACATATATGTTCTTCGGTGAAACCTTACCAGCTCCAATGGCCCAGTTCTCCAGATTCCAAGAACTTGAGCACACGCAGAATTGGCCTCTTCTACTCATTAACCTCGGAGGCACTCCTTTCAAGAAAGTCCTACAGCCATGACGGCCAATTAATTTAACTGTTTTATTTGAAGCAGCTGGAGGTGCAGCAGCTAGCCTTAAAATTTCCTTGCTTAGATGTCTGGATCAGACGGAAAGAAACATGAATTAAGGGACAAGTCTCAGCTTTTGTACCAACCAGAGCAGACTGTGGAAACCTTCCTGGCTCCTGTTGTCTTGGATTGGCCAAAAAGTTAGTTCGGGCTTTTCCGCCTGCTGTTACAGGAAGAGCCAAATGAACTTTTTGGCCAACCCAGTAGAAGGGCTCAGAGTAGGGGATTGGCACCATACTCTGCATCTCCTGGACTCTGAGTGACCAGTTGCAGTTTTCTCTGGATTATTTTCCCAAAAGACTCTTAACCATTTAGTAGGTAAGAGACTTCCCAGGAAGATTCTTAGTAAAGAAAGATAGAAGGGATGTCATAGAAGAGTCGCAGTTCGATCCCTGGGTCAGGAAGAGCCTCCCTGGAAAAGGAAATAGCAGTCACTCCAGTATTCGTGCCTGGGAAATTCCATGGACAAATTTCTGGTGGGCTACAGTCCACAGGGTCACAAAGAGTCGGACACCACTGAACACGTACACACACAGGTAAGATATGTCACAACTGAGGTTTGGGCAAGGAGTTTTCAGATCAAGTGGGACTGTGAACATTCCACTAGACAGTTAGAATGTCACTTGGAAGACAGTGGAAAGCAAAGGCAGGTTTGTGAGGCGTCAGGGGGTATTTGGGGCTGCAGTTTCAGAAGAGGTCTGACATGGAGCATCTGTGTTCTGAGAGACGACGAATTGATGTTTCTAATTGTGGTTTTAAAGAAGGCTCTTGAGAGTCCCTTGGACGGCAAGAAGATCCAACCAGTCCATCCTAAAGGAAATCAACCCTGAACAGTCACTGGAAGGACTGATGCTGATGCTATTTAGGCTTAAGAAATGTCACAAAAAATAAGAAATCATTTTTGTAAATAGGCAATCAACCCTTTCCCTTAGGCACTTACATCTTCAAATTATTGAAAATGTTACAATAAGCAGTGGGCTTTTTTACCCTGCTTTTTAAATTTTTGGCCTCTTTTTTATTTATTTTGTATTTATTTATTTGGCATCCATCTCTATTCTTCGGCCTGTGTGGGCCTCCCATTGCAGTGGCCTCCTTCATTGCACAGCTCCGGCTGCGGGCGCATGTGCCTCAGAGTGCTGGCTCTCAGTTGGACACACTGATCCAACCGCTCTGCAGCGCACGGGATCTTCCTGAGAAGGAGTTTGAACCGGTGCCCTTTGCACTGCAAGGTGGACTCTTTACTGACTGGACCACCAGGGGAGCCCAGCAATGGGCTTTTAAGCAAATCTGTCCCCCTAGAAATAAACAGGTCGTATCTCTTGATTGATTCAGGTGTGTTCCCATGTATAAGTGGATGGTGCTCCCGAAGTTTGCCCAAAGTAAGAAGCAGAGCTTGATAAGGGGTGGCCTCATGGAGATGCTGCTCTGCACAGCAGCTGGACGTTCGCCTGAGCCCTGCGCTCACCCCTGTCCACTCTTCCTGCAGAAAAGCTCCCTTCAGAGTCCCCACCTCCCCACAGCCTGCCCCACACGGTTATCAGCTGGTTTCAGCTTTGTTTCATCTGGGCCATCTGGTCTCCTCTCTAGCAATCACATGGGCTCCTTTTCCCACATTCTCGGGACTTCTGTTTCCACCCCTTATATCCATCTCTGACTCCCCCTCCCCCAGCAGCTCCTCAAGAGGCCCCCAGGGCTGTAACACACATGCAGACTTCTCTATTTGAAGTCATTCAGGACAGTGGGTGATCTTACCTTCCCTGCCGGGCTTCTCCTCTTGTTATTTTTTTGGGGTGGGAGGGAGGCGGGGTGGGTTAGGGAGGGGGTGGGAGGGCCACTTCTATTGGTCTTTCATTTATCTATTTTCATCCATCTTTGTTCTTTGGCCCGTGTGGGCCTCCCATCTCAGTGGCCTCTGTTGTCACAGAGCACTGGCTCTGGGCGCATGCGCTCCAGAGCTCCGGCTCGGTAATTGGACACATCGGTCCAGCCACTCCGCGGCACATGGGATCTTCCCAGGCCAGGAATCGAACCGGCGCCCCTTGCACTGCAAGTCGGTGTCCTTACACACTGGACCACCAGGGAAGCCCCTTCTCTTGTTCTTGATTTGATGTCTCCTCTGGGCTTCTGTCCAGAAAAACCGAAGAAGTCTCCTCTGAACTGATCTTGGCCTTTGACTCCTTCCACCCATCTCATCATGTGGTGGGTGAGCCTCTTCTCTGCCTTCAAAACACCTTCTCAGCACAGCCTTCTGGGTTCTCACCTAAGCAGGTGTTCACGCTGTTGGTTTCTATACTTGCTTTCTGTGTTTCACATTGTACCTGGCCATTTGTTTCCTTGTATCCTGGTTTAATGTCTTCTTCCTCAACTGGAGTTTCTGCTCCAACAAGATGGAGATGTATCTATTTTGACCCCACTAGTCACCACCTGAGTGGTCCCCAGCAGAGTTCACTCTACTCAAGCTTTTGGGATAAATACCCGTGGTACTGGAGTGGCCGGGTGGGTAGGTGATGGAGAGGTGATGGGTGGGTGGAACCATCGCCTGAGCCCTGCGCTCACCCCTGTCCACTCTTCCTGCAGAAAAGCTCCCTTCAGAGTCCCCACCTCCCCACAGCCTGCCCCACACGGTTATCAGCTGGTTTCAGCTTTGTTTCATCTGGGCCATCTGGTCTCCTCTCTAGCAATCACATGGGCTCCTTTTCCCACATTCTCGGGACTTCTGTTTCCACCCCTTATATCCATCTCTGACTCCCCCTCCCCCAGCAGCTCCTCAAGAGGCCCCCAGGGCTGTAACACACATGCAGACTTCTCTATTTGAAGTCATTCAGGACAGTGGGTGATCTTACCTTCCCTGCCGGGCTTCTCCTCTTGTTATTTTTTTGGGGGTGGGAGGGAGGCGGGGTGGGTTAGGGAGGGGGTGGGAGGGCCACTTCTATTGGTCTTTCATTTATCTATTTTCATCCATCTTTGTTCTTTGGCCCGTGTGGGCCTCCCATCTCAGTGGCCTCTGTTGTCACAGAGCACTGGCTCTGGGCGCATGCGCTCCAGAGCTCCGGCTCGGTAATTGGACACATCGGTCCAGCCACTCCGCGGCACATGGGATCTTCCCAGGCCAGGAATCGAACCGGCGCCCCTTGCACTGCAAGTCGGTGTCCTTACACACTGGACCACCAGGGAAGCCCCTTCTCTTGTTCTTGATTTGATGTCTCCTCTGGGCTTCTGTCCAGAAAAACCGAAGAAGTCTCCTCTGAACTGATCTTGGCCTTTGACTCCTTCCACCCATCTCATCATGTGGTGGGTGAGCCTCTTCTCTGCCTTCAAAACACCTTCTCAGCACAGCCTTCTGGGTTCTCACCTAAGCAGGTGTTCACGCTGTTGGTTTCTATACTTGCTTTCTGTGTTTCACATTGTACCTGGCCATTTGTTTCCTTGTATCCTGGTTTAATGTCTTCTTCCTCAACTGGAGTTTCTGCTCCAACAAGATGGAGATGTATCTATTTTGACCCCACTAGTCACCACCTGAGTGGTCCCCAGCAGAGTTCACTCTACTCAAGCTTTTGGGATAAATACCCGTGGTACTGGAGTGGCCGGGTGGGTAGGTGATGGAGAGGTGATGGGTGGGTGGAACCATCGCCAGAGAGCAGATGGTGTTCATGAGGCCTTTGTGTTCTCTTTCTCTTTATATGTGGGCTCTTTGGGCTTCTGGCCATTTACTTACAAGATCTCAAGGTGTCCTTGGATATCCAGGGTGGGAGATTTTGTCCTCAATGAGCATATTCTGAATTTTATGAACTGACTTTGTGACAGCCAGCTTCTCTGACACCCTCTCTCTGTTGGCCAGGGTTGGTCTCTGTCCCCAGGAGAATAAGGCAGATGTGACAGGTTGGGACCTTACACTTTCATCTTGGATTTCTCCTTTGGGGGAAGCAAGTTGCCAAGCCACAAAGATACTTGAGCATCCCTCTAGAGAGCCCCACGTGGATGGCCAGTCCTCCAGTCAACAGGTAGCACCAGCCTGCCATCTTGCCGTGGATCCTCCAATCCCAAATGAGCCCTCAGGGGACACTGGCCCCCAGTGACATCTGGCCACACCCTAGAAGGATCCCAAGAGAGAACCTTTCAGCTAAGCTATTCCAAGTTTTTGCCCCATGGTGACTATAAGCACGTTCAGTACTGTCTTCATCTGAACCAAATTAGTTGCCCCCTGCATAAGAAGGAGGCAGGTAAGAAGATATCAGTTGAAATTAAAAGACTAAAAAAATTAAAGCATAGAAGAAACTATGCAGGCTGAGGACTTGCCTGCAGATGTTGTTGGCCTGCTGGTGCTTCCCCACCAAGTATGTGTGCACGCGTGCACATGGCCGGCAGCGAGAGGCCCGCAGTCATAGTCTGTCAGAAACTCAGTTGTGCTGATCCTGACGGGGCTGGTGGGACTGCTATCTTCTGGGAGAATAAAATCACTTGTTACTAAAGCAGGGAAATGTCTAAGATAATAAACACACTGAGTGTTCGAGGAAGCCAGCCATGGTCTCAGTCTCATGTTTGGCATGTTTCTTAGGTTTCATTACAAAGAATTCAGAGTTAGAACCTAAGCAGAGGTTTCCGCCTGTTTCTGTTTTCCTGCTCTTCCAGGCCCGCCCCGCGCCTCCTGAGCCTCCTGACCACCCAGGCTCCCTGACTCCATGGCCTAACCCGTGGTACTGGAGTGGCCGGGTGGGTAGGTGATGGAGAGGTGATGGGTGGGTGGAACCATCGCCAGAGAGCAGATGGTGTTCATGAGGCCTTTGTGTTCTCTTTCTCTTTATATGTGGGCTCTTTGGGCTTCTGGCCATTTACTTACAAGATCTCAAGGTGTCCTTGGATATCCAGGGTGGGAGATTTTGTCCTCAATGAGCATATTCTGAATTTTATGAACTGACTTTGTGACAGCCAGCTTCTCTGACACCCTCTCTCTGTTGGCCAGGGTTGGTCTCTGTCCCCAGGAGAATAAGGCAGATGTGACAGGTTGGGACCTTACACTTTCATCTTGGATTTCTCCTTTGGGGGAAGCAAGTTGCCAAGCCACAAAGATACTTGAGCATCCCTCTAGAGAGCCCCACGTGGATGGCCAGTCCTCCAGTCAACAGGTAGCACCAGCCTGCCATCTTGCCGTGGATCCTCCAATCCCAAATGAGCCCTCAGGGGACACTGGCCCCCAGTGACATCTGGCCACACCCTAGAAGGATCCCAAGAGAGAACCTTTCAGCTAAGCTATTCCAAGTTTTTGCCCCATGGTGACTATAAGCACGTTCAGTACTGTCTTCATCTGAACCAAATTAGTTGCCCCCTGCATAAGAAGGAGGCAGGTAAGAAGATATCAGTTGAAATTAAAAGACTAAAAAAATTAAAGCATAGAAGAAACTATGCAGGCTGAGGACTTGCCTGCAGATGTTGTTGGCCTGCTGGTGCTTCCCCACCAAGTATGTGTGCACGCGTGCACATGGCCGGCAGCGAGAGGCCCGCAGTCATAGTCTGTCAGAAACTCAGTTGTGCTGATCCTGACGGGGCTGGTGGGACTGCTATCTTCTGGGAGAATAAAATCACTTGTTACTAAAGCAGGGAAATGTCTAAGATAATAAACACACTGAGTGTTCGAGGAAGCCAGCCATGGTCTCAGTCTCATGTTTGGCATGTTTCTTAGGTTTCATTACAAAGAATTCAGAGTTAGAACCTAAGCAGAGGTTTCCGCCTGTTTCTGTTTTCCTGCTCTTCCAAGGCCCCGCCCCGGGCCTGCCGCCTCCCTGAAGCCTTCCCTGACCACCCAGGCTCCCTGACTCCATGGCCTCCGGATCCCTCCCCTGTGTGGGCAGGACCACCCAGCTGCACACAGTGCTCTGTCTTTTGTATTTGTGTTGAGGAGATGTACCACCTAAAGTAAGCCACGTGCATGCAGAGCACAGCTGGGTTCGGATCCACCGGGAGCTGTGATCCAGCGGGTATGAGAGGGGAGGCTCAGCTGTGGGATTGGAGCGGCCGCCTCCTTTCCCCAGCTGGTGCTCTTGCTGTGGGGATGTCTCATCTCTCATATGGTCGTAACTGTACTGCCAGGGTATTGCCTGGAGCGTTGTACTGTTTGTCCAAATGACTGTTTTTGGAGAATGGGTTCAGGAGTGATTTCCTCCTCCTCCCCGCCCTCCCAGGTCTCTCCTCCCTCATTCCACCCCCGTTACCCTTCTGCATTCAGTCATCAAAGGTGGGTGGAGGTAGGCTTTCCAGAGAAAATACAGGGTGCCCAGTGAGATTTGAGTTTCAGACAATTATTAATAACAAAAAGCTTTTGTAGAAAAGTGTGTCTCATATTTGAATCTGAATTCCAGATTCAACTAGGTGTCATTTATATTTTTCCCCGCTGAATCTCTTAACCCTAATTGACTGTCTACCTTCTGCTAGGAGGATGAATGAAATATAATCCTTCCCTTTTGGAGTTTTCAGCCCAATAGAAGAGGTAAACCCTTAAGTTCCACTAAGTTTTTTTTTTTTAAAAAAAAAAAAAAAAAAAACAAGAAAATTGATTTATTTGCAGCACAACCCAGATCACTTCAGCACAGCACAGAAGTAGGAAGAGCATCGTCTAGTCCAGAGCAGAGTCCCATGCCTCACAGCACAGCAAGCCTGTCTCCCCTAGAGACCCCGCCCAGAGCCCAGGCGAGCACGCAGGCAAGCCCAGGGCAGCTGAGAGGAAGCTCCGCTCACAGTCTGTGCTGGGACCACCCCTGGTGTCCGGAGGACCAGTAGGCCCCAGACGCATTATCCGGAGAAGGCTTCCTGGAGGGTCTGTCTCGCTTTGAATCTCACTGTAGGCTGGTACCCCCGAGGGCAGGAACCCCGTCCTTCTTTCTAGGATCCTTACTCACCTTCCGTCGTGGGTGCAGCCTCTAAATTTATCCTTCAGTTCCTGGTGCCCCGTTTCCTATTTTGGCCCCTTCTTGCTGAACGGACATTGTTCAGGTCCATGTAATTTTATTGAACATGTTCTATTCTGCATGTTAGTCTCACACCAGAGTAATTTTTTCAAAAAAATTTTTAGAGTATAATTGGTTTGCGTGGGTCAGTTTGCGGTGTCCAGCAAAGTGGATCAGTGTTACATACACATATAGTCACTCTCTCTTGATTCTTTATCCCATGTAAGCCATTAGAGAGCGTGGAGTAGAGTTTCGTTTAATTTTTAAATTTGTTTTATTTTTTGGCTCTGCTTCGTGTTTGTTGCTGCCCAGGCTTTCTCTACTTGCAGTGATTGGAGGCTACTCTTTAGTGGCAGTGCATGGGCTTCTCATCGCGGTGGCTTTGTCAGATCCCATGTATAAGTGATATCGTATGATATTTGTCTTTCCCTGTCAGACTTACTTCACTCTGTATGACAGTCTCTAGGTCCATTCATGTCTCTACAAATGAATGATTTCCTTCTTTTTAATGGCTGACTCATATTCCATATGTATCATATCTTCATTCCTCTGTGGATGGACATTGGTTGCTTCCATGCCGTGGTTATTGTAAATAGTGCAACAGTGGACATGGGGGTGCATGGATGTTTTTGAATTATGGTTTTCTTCAGATATGTGCCCACGAGTGGGTCTTCTTTTTTTATCACATCCTGGTGAAAATGAGATGGGCATTCTAAGCAGTGGTTTGTGTCAGAGATGACGTCGTGGCACTGATGGTTTTGGCACCAGCTTCTCCGTGCCTGCCTTCCTCCCGCCTCAGCCCCGGGATCGCAGAGGCTCCTGGTTGCTTGTAAGCTCTTCTTTTTCACTGTGGCTTCACTGCGTCACAGTTGCAGCCTGATTCTACTCTACCACTTGCCTGGAATATCATTTGGCAAGGTCAGCAACAACCTTGGTGAGTTTCTTGCCCTTCTCAGCCTCTGGGGTCTTCAGCTTTTTGGTATTGTGTAGTTGGTGATTTGTTTATGTTGCTTCCAGTGACAATCCTAGATTGCATGGTCGCAGGTATTTTCTTAGCTTCCTCCTACCTCCCTGAACAATTCACTAGTAGGAACAATTCTTCCCCCGTTCCTGCTCTCTTCTGCCAGGTTTTTAAAACTATGTGTCACCAAAAGTTCTGTCTTCTATTTCCTTTTCATTGAATCCTTTCTCTGGACCCCTTCAGCATACTCCACGACTTCCACCCTCACGCCTGTTATCATGACAGATTCCTTGTCTCCAGCCCTTTTCTTTTCCAAGGTTCAGAGTTTTTTTTTTTTGGTCAGTTTGCGGTGTCCAGCAAAGTGGATCAGTGTTACATACATATAGTCACTCTCTTGATTCTTAAAGAGCCATTAGAGAGCGTGGAGTAGAGTTTCGTTTAATTTTTAAATTTGTTTTATTTTTTGGCTCTGCTTCGTGTTTGTTGCTGCCCAGGCTTTCTCTACTTGCAGTGATTGGAGGCTACTCTTTAGTGGCAGTGCATGGGCTTCTCATCGCGGTGGCTTTGTCAGATCCCATGTATAAGTGATATCGTATGATATTTGTCTTTCCCTGTCAGACTTACTTCACTCTGTATGACAGTCTCTAGGTCCATTCATGTCTCTACAAATGAATGATTTCCTTCTTTTTAATGGCTGACTCATATTCCATATGTATCATATCTTCATTCCTCTGTGGATGGACATTGGTTGCTTCCATGCCGTGGTTATTGTAAATAGTGCAACAGTGGACATGGGGGTGCATGGATGTTTTTGAATTATGGTTTTCTTCAGATATGTGCCCACGAGTGGGTCTTCTTTTTTTATCACATCCTGGTGAAAATGAGATGGGCATTCTAAGCAGTGGTTTGTGTCAGAGATGACGTCGTGGCACTGATGGTTTTGGCACCAGCTTCTCCGTGCCTGCCTTCCTCCCGCCTCAGCCCCGGGGATCGCAGAGGCTCCTGGTTGCTTGTAAGCTCTTCTTTTTCACTGTGGCTTCACTGCGTCACAGTTGCAGCCTGATTCTACTCTACCACTTGCCTGGAATATCATTTGGCAAGGTCAGCAACAACCTTGGTGAGTTTCTTGCCCTTCTCAGCCTCTGGGGTCTTCAGCTTTTTGGTATTGTGTAGTTGGTGATTTGTTTATGTTGCTTCCAGTGACAATCCTAGATTGCATGGTCGCAGGTATTTTCTTAGCTTCCTCCTACCTCCCTGAACAATTCACTAGTAGGAACAATTCTTCCCCCGTTCCTGCTCTCTTCTGCCAGGTTTTTAAAACTATGTGTCACCAAAAGTTCTGTCTTCTATTTCCTTTTCATTGAATCCTTTCTCTGGACCCCTTCAGCATACTCCACGACTTCCACCCTCACGCCTGTTATCATGACAGATTCCTTGTCTCCAGCCCTTTTCTTTTCCAAGGTTCAAGTCCATAATTCCACCTTAGATCTTCTCAACCTTTCTCTGTAGCTGCTGTTCCCCAAAAGTGAGTCTGTCTGCTTTCCCTTGAAAGCTGAATTGCTTACTGACACCCACATGTGGGTTGCGATGCAGCCAGCTCCTGAGCATCGCTCCCTCTCAGGGTAGCGCAGTCCAGAGCACGTTAGTTGTATCTCCACCCTCTAGACGAGCTCACCATTCTAGTCTTTGTTTTGGAATGGGCTCTGGAGTCTGGAATGGTGATCCATTGTTGAAAATCGCTTGAATAAACTAGCTCTTGATTATGAGTGACAGAGAAGGAACTAAAGCCTGCCTGTATTAAGTAGGGAATTTTTTTTCTATTTGCAAAACTGAAAATTTCTGGGGTATTTTCTGGCTTCAGACATGACAGGCTCCAGTGACTCAACCAAGGTCCTCAAAGCTGGTCTTCATTCTCTCCTCTCTTAGCTCAGCTCCTGTCAACTCACTCTGTTCTCAGAGAACCTTGGTCTTCATTGTGTCAAGATGGCTGCCAACATCTGTAGTCTTGTATCTCCTCTTTAACCCTAGATGCAGACATTCTGTTCCTCTGCAGTGTAAACAAGAACCCTTAAACTGAGTCTCTGAGAACCTTGTGTGGGACATGTTTCAGCATTTGAAATGACCAGAGGTATCAGTGGTCAGAGGTATATAATGAGTAACTGACCAAGCTTGGGCCCTATGTCCACCTTAGCCACTGAAAGAAGGAGAATGTCAACCATGATCGCAAGGACTGAGCAGGAGAGCGGTGATTTCCCCAAAGAACCCTGAGTTCTGGGACATTGGGAGGGGAAAATAGAAGGCAAGAAGGCAAAATGGCAGATGTTGACTCAACTGGGTAAATGCATCTCTTCTTTTATCCCAGATGAAGCTTCGTGACAGCTGACACACACATCATTCTTAGACGGGTATATGATAAGATCTGACCTTCAGCTATAGATACAATATTAAAAGGACTTCAGCATTTCACAGCTGTTATTTGCAGTTGCTAACTAAGGGAGGATAATGCTTCTTATCTGAGATGAGATGTTCAGATGTCCTTCACTACAAAGCACACTGGGCATCAGCCAATGTTCAGTGAATATTTTTAAACTTCTAGGATATAGTTTGAGGGCATTGCCTGAAATAGCAAAGCAAGTTTTGAAAAAAGTAGAAAAAACACATCACTTTCTCAGAACTTGAATAAACAGTGGTGGTGCAGAAGTTCACTTTTATATTATCTATTAAAAATGCTAAGTGAAATTGGTAGTGAAAGTAAGATTTTTACATAAATGCTTAAGGTAGAGTAGTAAAGAGAAAGTTTGTATTGTTGAAAGTTTCCTTGGTTTCAGGAGTATGAGTTTCCATGTGGGTTCTGTTGTAGTTTAGGGAACTGGGATGCTAGGTGGGAAAGGCAGAAGAAAATCTTCTGCACTGTCATGGTCAGGAGACAGATCCAGCTAGAGAGGCTGCTTGCAACAATCACATGACTGGTCTCCCCCTCATGTCAGATTTCACATTTGCATGGATAAGGAGCTGAGTCTCTTTTGCAGTCTTTTGCGGATGAGAGGACAGGTATCCTTCAGACTCTCAGAAGTCTAGGAGGGTCACCCTAAAGGCATGGGAACTAAGCAAAGGTGGACTGCGTCAAGGCAGCCCGGCTTTAACCCAGCTCAGTTCCTGACACGTGAGGGGCCTGTTGCAATGCTTCAATATGTCCACAAGGAGAAGACTGCCGTCTGATGGCAAGCATCATCCAGAGCCTTTCTAGTGGTCAGAGGTATATAATGAGTAACTGACCAAGCTTGGGCCCTATGTCCACCTTAGCCACTGAAAGAAGGAGAATGTCAACCATGATCGCAAGGACTGAGCAGGAGAGCGGTGATTTCAAAGAACCCTGAGTTCTGGGACATTGGGAGGGGAAAATAGAAGGCAAGAAGGCAAAATGGCAGATGTTGACTCAACTGGGTAAATGCATCTCTTCTTTTATCCCAGATGAAGCTTCGTGACAGCTGACACACACATCATTCTTAGACGGGTATATGATAAGATCTGACCTTCAGCTATAGATACAATATTAAAAGGACTTCAGCATTTCACAGCTGTTATTTGCAGTTGCTAACTAAGGGAGGATAATGCTTCTTATCTGAGATGAGATGTTCAGATGTCCTTCACTACAAAGCACACTGGGCATCAGCCAATGTTCAGTGAATATTTTTAAACTTCTAGGATATAGTTTGAGGGCATTGCCTGAAATAGCAAAGCAAGTTTTGAAAAAAGTAGAAAAAACACATCACTTTCTCAGAACTTGAATAAACAGTGGTGGTGCAGAAGTTCACTTTTATATTATCTATTAAAAATGCTAAGTGAAATTGGTAGTGAAAGTAAGATTTTTACATAAATGCTTAAGGTAGAGTAGTAAAGAGAAAGTTTGTATTGTTGAAAGTTTCCTTGGTTTCAGGAGTATGAGTTTCCATGTGGGTTCTGTTGTAGTTTAGGGAACTGGGATGCTAGGTGGGAAAGGCAGAAGAAAATCTTCTGCACTGTCATGGTCAGGAGACAGATCCAGCTAGAGAGGCTGCTTGCAACAATCACATGACTGGTCTCCCCCTCATGTCAGATTTCACATTTGCATGGATAAGGAGCTGAGTCTCTTTTGCAGTCTTTTGCGGATGAGAGGACAGGTATCCTTCAGACTCTCAGAAGTCTAGGAGGGTCACCCTAAAGGCATGGGAACTAAGCAAAGGTGGACTGCGTCAAGGCAGCCCGGCTTTAACCCAGCTCAGTTCCTGACACGTGAGGGGCCTGTTGCAATGCTTCAATATGTCCACAAGGAGAAGACTGCCGTCTCCCTGATGGCAAGCATCATCCAGAGCCTCTATAGTACTTTCAGACACAATGTCTGCTACAAAATAGAAAGTAACTAGACATGCCTGGGGAAAAAAGGGTAGGAATGTAGGAGAGATGGCTTCAATTCCTGATCTGGAAAGATCCCACGTTCCATAGAGTGACTAAGCTCGTGTGCCACAGCTACTGAGCCTGTGCTCTAGAGCCTGGAGACCGCAGCAACTACTAAACCCAATGAGCCTTAGAGTCTGTGCGCCCCAATGAGAGAAGCTGCCTGCATGAGAAACCCGTGCACCCCAACTAGAGAGTAGCCCCACTCTTAATTTCAGGGCTGCCGTCACCATATGCAGTGACTTTGGAGCCCCCCAAAATAAAGTCTGTCACTATTTCCGTAGTTTCCCCATCTATTTGCCAGGAAGTGATAGGACCAGATGCCCTGATCTTAGTTTTCTGCATGTTGAGATTTAAACCAGCTTGTTCACTCTCCTTTTCCACTTTCACCAAGAAGCTCTTCAGTTCCTCTTTGCTTTCTGCATAAGGGTGATGTCATCTGCAAATGTTATTGATATTTCTCCCAGCAATCTTAATTCCGGCTTGTGCTTCATCCAGCCTGGCATTTTCCATGATGTACTCGGCATATAATTTAAATAAGCAGGGTGACAATATACAGCCTTGATGTACTCCTTTCCCAGTTTGGAACCAGTCCGCTCTGCCATATCTGGTTCTAACTGTTGCTTCTTGACCTGCATACAGGAGGCAGGCAAAGTGTGGTTAAATAAAAGTTCCAAATGGAGGAAGATATGTAGAATTTCAACAGTGGCTTCAAATCTACAATATAAACCAGATTGAACACTTTATAACTGAAAAATACACCATCCCGGAGTTACGTATTTATTGGAAAGTTTAACAGCAGAATGTAAATAGAAGTTAGAAATAGTGAACTTGAAGGCAGAACAATAGAAGAAAATGAAACACATAGAGAAAACCAATTGGAACAAATATAACAGAGCCTATGAAGCAGTCAAAGCCCAGCTTATGTGTAACTGAATTCTGCAGGGCAGAGGAGAGACAAATTGTGGCAGAAGCGTTTTCTAAAAAGATAATGACTGAAAATTTAAGTTATGAGAAGCCAGCTTATACTTTGAAGAGGCTCAGTCAATCCCATTTAGAGTAAATACAGAAAAAAACCCATTATATAAAATCAAAGTCCAAGAGAAACCCTTTAAAACATCCAGAAGATATAAGACCTTTAAGAGAGTAAAATTAAAATGTACAATTAACTTTTTAACAGAAATATGCTGACTAAAAGAAACTGGAAAGACATTTTGAAAGAGCAGTAAATAAGAAAAACTGAGCCATGTCTCCTGCGTGGCAGGCAGATTCTTTATTATCTGAGCCACCAGGGTATAGGATAAGGCCTTCTTAATTGCCCCGAATGAATATCTGGAAGGAAAAGTAATATGTGTGAGTCTTCTTAGGAAGCAATTTAATAACCAGTCTTGGTAAAAGACCTGGAACTCTGAATAAGGTTTTTTATATTTTTTTTGGAGTCTTCCAGAGCTTGTTCACTCTCCTTTCCACTTTCACCAAGAAGCTCTTCAGTTCCTCTTTGCTTTCTGCATAAGGGTGATGTCATCTGCAAATGTTATTGATATTTCTCCCAGCAATCTTAATTCCGGCTTGTGCTTCATCCAGCCTGGCATTTTCCATGATGTACTCGGCATATAATTTAAATAAGCAGGGTGACAATATACAGCCTTGATGTACTCCTTTCCCAGTTTGGAACCAGTCCGCTCTGCCATATCTGGTTCTAACTGTTGCTTCTTGACCTGCATACAGGAGGCAGGCAAAGTGTGGTTAAATAAAAGTTCCAAATGGAGGAAGATATGTAGAATTTCAACAGTGGCTTCAAATCTACAATATAAACCAGATTGAACACTTTATAACTGAAAAATACACCATCCCGGAGTTACGTATTTATTGGAAAGTTTAACAGCAGAATGTAAATAGAAGTTAGAAATAGTGAACTTGAAGGCAGAACAATAGAAGAAAATGAAACACATAGAGAAAACCAATTGGAACAAATATAACAGAGCCTATGAAGCAGTCAAAGCCCAGCTTATGTGTAACTGAATTCTGCAGGGCAGAGGAGAGACAAATTGTGGCAGAAGCGTTTTCTAAAAAGATAATGACTGAAAATTTAAGTTATGAGAAGCCAGCTTATACTTTGAAGAGGCTCAGTCAATCCCATTTAGAGTAAATACAGAAAAAAACCCATTATATAAAATCAAAGTCCAAGAGAAACCCTTTAAAACATCCAGAAGATATAAGACCTTTAAGAGAGTAAAATTAAAATGTACAATTAACTTTTAACAGAAATATGCTGACTAAAAGAAACTGGAAAGACATTTTGAAAGAGCAGTAAATAAGAAAAACTGAGCCATGTCTCCTGCGTGGCAGGCAGATTCTTTATTATCTGAGCCACCAGGGTATAGGATAAGGCCTTCTTAATTGCCCCGAATGAATATCTGGAAGGAAAAGTAATATGTGTGAGTCTTCTTAGGAAGCAATTTAATAACCAGTCTTGGTAAAAGACCTGGAACTCTGAATAGGGTGTTAGGTTATTCTTTCTAATCAGATTTCTTTCTAAGTTATTTGGCTAGTTCCACTCATCATGAAAGCCCAATTTAATACAAAGGGAGAATGACAGTTTTCCTTAGAAGGATCATACAGATAGCGTTTGTACTTTTCCAGCACAACGACAGCCATAGTGAAAGCAGCTGGTGTTGCCTTAGTGACATACATAGGTTAGTATGAGCAACTGGAAATACCAGAAGAATGAAAAGTGCATTGTGATGAACATGGATTTTTTTTAAAAAAAAGATTCTTTTTTTTTTTTTTAATTTTGGTGGGGGTGGGGGTTTGGTTTGGTGGGGAAGGAGGGGGGCTGGCGGGCCACTTCTATTGGTCTTTCATTAATTCGTTTTCATCCATCTTTGTTCTTTGGCCTGTGCAGGCCTCCCATCATGGTGGTCTCTGTTGTCACGGAGCACCGGCTCTGGGCGCATGCGCTCCAGAGCTCCAGCTCAGTAGTTGGACACATGGGTCCAGCCACTCCGCGGCACGTGGGATCTTCCCAGGCCAGGGATCGAACCAGCGCCCCTTGCACTGCAAGGCGGTATCCTTACCCACTCGACCACCGGGGAAGCCCTGAACATGGATTTTTACAACCGAAACTCAGAAAGGGATAGCTATGTTTCCTGAGACAGCAATAGATCACACTGTACTTAAGGGAAACATTGATTTCATACATGTAAAAGTGTTTAACCCATCACATAGGAAAGTCACCTAAGCAGCCTTCTCTCCCCACTCCCTTCTATTCGCCCAGACACTCAGATTTCCACTTGGTGCCTTTCTCGGGTTGTGTGCTTCTTTGATCCAGAAGATATAAGACCTTTAAGAGAGTAAAATTAAAATGTACAATTAACTTTTAACAGAAATATGCTGACTAAAAGAAACTGGAAAGACATTTTGAAAGAGCAGTAAATAAGAAAAACTGAGCCATGTCTCCTGCGTGGCAGGCAGATTCTTTATTATCTGAGCCACCAGGGTATAGGATAAGGCCTTCTTAATTGCCCCGAATGAATATCTGGAAGGAAAAGTAATATGTGTGAGTCTTCTTAGGAAGCAATTTAATAACCAGTCTTGGTAAAAGACCTGGAACTCTGAATAGGGTGTTAGGTTATTCTTTCTAATCAGATTTCTTTCTAAGTTATTTGGCTAGTTCCACTCATCATGAAAGCCCAATTTAATACAAAGGGAGAATGACAGTTTTCCTTAGAAGGATCATACAGATAGCGTTTGTACTTTTCCAGCACAACGACAGCCATAGTGAAAGCAGCTGGTGTTGCCTTAGTGACATACATAGGTTAGTATGAGCAACTGGAAATACCAGAAGAATGAAAAGTGCATTGTGATGAACATGGATTTTTTTAAAAAAGATTCTTTTTTTTTTAATTTTGGTGGGGTGGGGTTTGGTTTGGTGGGGAGGGGGGGGCGAGCGGGCCACTTCTATTGGTCTTTCATTAATTCGTTTTCATCCATCTTTGTTCTTTGGCCTGTGCAGGCCTCCCATCATGGTGGTCTCTGTTGTCACGGAGCACCGGCTCTGGGCGCATGCGCTCCAGAGCTCCAGCTCAGTAGTTGGACACATGGGTCCAGCCACTCCGCGGCACGTGGGATCTTCCCAGGCCAGGGATCGAACCAGCGCCCCTTGCACTGCAAGGCGGTATCCTTACCCACTCGACCACCGGGGAAGCCCTGAACATGGATTTTTACAACCGAAACTCAGAAAGGGATAGCTATGTTTCCTGAGACAGCAATAGATCACACTGTACTTAAGGGAAACATTGATTTCATACATGTAAAAGTGTTTAACCCATCACATAGGAAAGTCACCTAAGCAGCCTTCTCTCCCCACTCCCTTCTATTCGCCCAGACACTCAGATTTCCACTTGGTGCCTTTCTCGGGTTGTGTGCTTCTTTGATCCTAAGAGGAAGCCTGCCCCAAAGCTTCGTCTTTGCTCCTCTTTTGAATGGGTCACTTATTTTCTGTTGTCACAGAGATTGTACTCAACGAGTGGAAATTGAAACTAACGTGGACTTTACTGTTTTAAGACTAAAAAATACCCTCGGTTCGGGCATTTACCATTCTGGCAAAAGATGATGCATTCTTTGGTAATGATACGGATAATCTATTTGAAAAACCTTTCACTTTCTAAAAGGTATGTTTCAGTGGTGATTTATAATGTAGTATAACAGAGGATCCTTTCTAATGGAGGTTTTTGTTTGTTTGTTTGTTTTTTGGTTTTTTAACAAACTACTGAGTATAAATTGGCGTTAGACAAGAAACAACTGTGCTTTTCTTTTAAATTTATAGAGATTATCTCCAGCTCTTTAGACCCCGTCCACCCTCTTGTACCTTGGATCTCTACTCCTTATTCTATGTCCTTATGCAGGGGGTGAATGCTTCCCAAGTATCTTGTGTTCTTTCTTATCGTAATGATTTCTGGCTTTGCTAAAACTCATTTATCATGTTCAGAGTATCATTAAAGACCAATTACTTTCTAAAAAGTGCTGAGTTTCCATTTTCAGTGTAAAACTCCATGCGATGGCAGGCAAAAGGAAGACAGATCCAGAAGCGCATCTGTGGTCACAATAATAAGTTAGTGAAGATTGAGTCTGATCTGCCCCTCCTCCACCTCCACCCACCCATGCAGGAGGAGTCTGAGGGCTGGGGGCTGAACTTGAACAGGTTGGCACAGAGACAAACATGGGGAAGCAGAATGAAATGAACAGTTTGGAATGAAAAAAGCATAGGAGGTGGGGATAGGATCTGAGGAACAATGAGAGAATTAAGCCAAGTGATTATTTGATTTAAGCGTCGGAATTGGATGACCCTGAGAATCCCTCCAGAGAACGCCCTACAGATTGCTGCTTCTCCAGAGAATGTTGAAATTTTAGATACAGCCAGGATGTTTTTGTGCACTCTTTGGATCTGAAATTTTTCTTAAGTGGCTCAAGCTGTGCCATGGTTATGATACATTCTGCCCTTATATGTTCCATAAATTTGAAAAAGATTAAGTGATTAGTCCCCAGTCACAGAGCATAAACTCGGATTAAGAGGGCAGAGTGTTAGCAGTGCCTTAAAATTAGCAAAGACTGTTTGCAAAGGGTGGTGTTGTCCCCTTGGATGAGAGGAGAGCAGACTAATGTGTTTTTATCTTCTGGTGAATTTCTCAGTGGATGTGTAATGACCCCTGCCTTCCCATCGCCCAGGACTAAATGTAAATTTTGATGACTGTCTTCAAATCTTCCTGCGAAGTGATCACAGTCTGTAAGCCCTGATCTCAAATAAATACATGGCCCTCCCCCAACCCACTTCTCCAGGTCTCCTGATCACTGCGCCCGCCCCCGCGTTCTCTCCCTCTGTCTCTGAGGTTTTACACATTTGACTCAGAAACGTGAAAGGTCTCCTGTACTCCCACCAGCATGCCCTGGTCTTCCTGTAGCAATAACTGAAGACCTTTCTCTTCCAGAAAACCTCCCCAGATTTTACTATTACACAATCATCTAGTTTCCAGTGTTCCATCATTTCTGGGCCTGAGTAAAACTGCATTCACATGACGCAGATTGAATGTGGTTATATTCTGGCCTGTTTTCTTCCATTCAAAGGTGGTCTTAAAGACACATAATCCATCTGTTTGCACGTATAAATAAAATAATGAGAAAGAGTGCTTTGTAACATGGGGAATTGTTACTATTTACCAAGTTATAGACCATCTGCTTAAATACTGCTATTCATGAATTAACATTTACCAAGCGTCGACGGGAACTTGAACAGGTTGGCACAGAGACAAACATGGGGAAGCAGAATGAAATGAACAGTTTGGAATGAAAAAAGCATAGGAGGTGGGGATAGGATCTGAGGAACAATGAGAGAATTAAGCCAAGTGATTATTTGATTTAAGCGTCGGAATTGGATGACCCTGAGAATCCCTCCAGAGAACGCCCTACAGATTGCTGCTTCTCCAGAGAATGTTGAAATTTTAGATACAGCCAGGATGTTTTTGTGCACTCTTTGGATCTGAAATTTTTCTTAAGTGGCTCAAGCTGTGCCATGGTTATGATACATTCTGCCCTTATATGTTCCATAAATTTGAAAAAGATTAAGTGATTAGTCCCCAGTCACAGAGCATAAACTCGGATTAAGAGGGCAGAGTGTTAGCAGTGCCTTAAAATTAGCAAAGACTGTTTGCAAAGGGTGGTGTTGTCCCCTTGGATGAGAGGAGAGCAGACTAATGTGTTTTTATCTTCTGGTGAATTTCTCAGTGGATGTGTAATGACCCCTGCCTTCCCATCGCCCAGGACTAAATGTAAATTTTGATGACTGTCTTCAAATCTTCCTGCGAAGTGATCACAGTCTGTAAGCCCTGATCTCAAATAAATACATGGCCCTCCCCCAACCCACTTCTCCAGGTCTCCTGATCACTGCGCCCGCCCCCGCGTTCTCTCCCTCTGTCTCTGAGGTTTTACACATTTGACTCAGAAACGTGAAAGGTCTCCTGTACTCCCACCAGCATGCCCTGGTCTTCCTGTAGCAATAACTGAAGACCTTTCTCTTCCAGAAAACCTCCCCAGATTTTACTATTACACAATCATCTAGTTTCCAGTGTTCCATCATTTCTGGGCCTGAGTAAAACTGCATTCACATGACGCAGATTGAATGTGGTTATATTCTGGCCTGTTTTCTTCCATTCAAAGGTGGTCTTAAAGACACATAATCCATCTGTTTGCACGTATAAATAAAATAATGAGAAAGAGTGCTTTGTAACATGGGGAATTGTTACTATTTACCAAGTTATAGACCATCTGCTTAAATACTGCTATTCATGAATTTAAACCAGAGCTTCTCAGCTGTGGCAGCACTAACATTCTGGACTCGATAATTCTTTGCTGGAGGACTCTGGGAAGACTGGGTTATCCTGTGCATAATAGGATGTTTAGCAGCATCCCAGTCTCTGCCCACTTTGCCAATAGCATCCCTCACCCAGTTATGATGATCCCAGACATCTCCAGACATTGCCACGTGTACTCTGGGGTACACCAGGCACAGTTACACCAAGTTGGTAAGTACCAGTTTTAGTCTCCTTACTAAAATGGTTGCTTGTTGGAAGTATTGTCTTTATTCAGGAGACAAAACTCAGAAGACCTACCAGCAGAAACCTTTGGGCCCCCTCGGCAGTCGGTCTTCTTCATCATAGTATAGTTGTGAAATCGCATAGCAATACATTTAATCTGTGGACATGTAAGAAAAATTAAGCATCAACCCATGTAGACTTTTCTATCTGGGTTTTAAGAGTGATTTTTATTTTTTGTTCAGAATTTTGTCAGTCAGGCCAGTTTTCATGTTTCCTGTTAATAGAAAATGTAGGTCCCATGCTAATAAGGTGCCCAGCAAATAAAATCAGGGTCTTATGTTAATGGGAGAAATGTTGAAGCAGTATGTGTCTTGATTGTGAACTATATAAAGACATGGGATTGATTATTGCTCAGGATTATTTCCCCCTCCAAGTTGTGAAAGGTATGTGCAAATACATATATATTCTATGCTGCTGAGGCCTGGAGAATAGGAAAGAAGGTTAAAGGGAAGGGCTTGGAGATGGTGAAGGGAGTGGCTGTGTTAGAGGGATGTGGGAGAAAAAAGTCGAGTGTTAGTGGCAACAAAACGTTGTAGAGAAAGAGAATAAGGTGGATACGTTCCAGCTGAGCATTTACATCTATGCATTTTTGCTCAGGAATGAGAGTTTCTTAGTGAAAGATCCGTGACAAGAAAGCAGACCCAGAATTGGGCTCTGCCCCATGTGAGCCTGCTAACCCGGTGTGCTCACTGGCGCAGTCATGTCCACATCTTTGTGACGCCATGGACTGCAGCCCACCAGGTTTCTCTGTCCATGGACTTTGCCAGGCAAGAATACTGGAGTGCGTTGCTATTTCTTTCTCCTGAGGATCTTCCCGACCTGGGGGTCAAATCCACATCTCCTGCATCTCTTGGATTGGCAGGCAGATTCTTTACCACTGAGCCACCTGGGAAGCCCCAACTTTTCAATATAAGCTGTACTAAATATCTTTGTTTATATCTGTGCATACTTTTCTGGTTATTTCCTTTAAATGAATTCTTAAGAGTAGTATGGCATTTTAAGGGGGATACCTCACCCAGTTATGATGATCCCAGACATCTCCAGACATTGCCACGTGTACTCTGGGGTACACCAGGCACAGTTACACCAAGTTGGTAAGTACCAGTTTTAGTCTCCTTACTAAAATGGTTGCTTGTTGGAAGTATTGTCTTTATTCAGGAGACAAAACTCAGAAGACCTACCAGCAGAAACCTTTGGGCCCCCTCGGCAGTCGGTCTTCTTCATCATAGTATAGTTGTGAAATCGCATAGCAATACATTTAATCTGTGGACATGTAAGAAAAATTAAGCATCAACCCATGTAGACTTTTCTATCTGGGTTTTAAGAGTGATTTTTATTTTTTGTTCAGAATTTTGTCAGTCAGGCCAGTTTTCATGTTTCCTGTTAATAGAAAATGTAGGTCCCATGCTAATAAGGTGCCCAGCAAATAAAATCAGGGTCTTATGTTAATGGGAGAAATGTTGAAGCAGTATGTGTCTTGATTGTGAACTATATAAAGACATGGGATTGATTATTGCTCAGGATTATTTCCCCTCAAGTTGTGAAAGGTATGTGCAAATACATATATATTCTATGCTGCTGAGGCCTGGAGAATAGGAAAGAAGGTTAAAGGGAAGGGCTTGGAGATGGTGAAGGGAGTGGCTGTGTTAGAGGGATGTGGGAGAAAAAAGTCGAGTGTTAGTGGCAACAAAACGTTGTAGAGAAAGAGAATAAGGTGGATACGTTCCAGCTGAGCATTTACATCTATGCATTTTTGCTCAGGAATGAGAGTTTCTTAGTGAAAGATCCGTGACAAGAAAGCAGACCCAGAATTGGGCTCTGCCCCATGTGAGCCTGCTAACCCGGTGTGCTCACTGGCGCAGTCATGTCCACATCTTTGTGACGCCATGGACTGCAGCCCACCAGGTTTCTCTGTCCATGGACTTTGCCAGGCAAGAATACTGGAGTGCGTTGCTATTTCTTTCTCCTGAGGATCTTCCCGACCTGGGGGTCAAATCCACATCTCCTGCATCTCTTGGATTGGCAGGCAGATTCTTTACCACTGAGCCACCTGGGAAGCCCCAACTTTTCAATATAAGCTGTACTAAATATCTTTGTTTATATCTGTGCATACTTTTCTGGTTATTTCCTTTAAATGAATTCTTAAGAGTAGAATTGTTGAATTGAAGATATGTGCATTTTTAAGGGGATATTATAACTATTTCCAGATTGCTCCATGGAAGGCTGTACCAATTTACACTTACACCAGCTGTGCATGAGAGTGCTCATTTCTTGGCGTCTCACCAACACCATAAGAGTGTACTTTAATAAGCCTGACATGGCACTGAGTAGCTACTAGGTTGGCCAAAAGAGTCATGCCTTTGAAAGTGCTCAAGTTGTAACTATGGATCAAAATTCATAAGATAAATCAGTAAGCAAAATAACAAGACATGCAGGTCAATTTAAAAAGCAGCTAAGCAGCTCTAGGAAGGGAGAATCTGGGATAATAGCAGTTCATAGGATAAAAAGCTAGGATCAAACTGGATGACAGGCGGATGCAGCCCTTGACCCAGCTCACAGATGCAGGATGCACCTCTGGGAGAGTATGAAGTGGCAGTGAAACGTAGCTTAGACGACTCGTATCTGAAATGCTACAGCTGCAGCTGCATTTTAAGAGCATTCTCTGAGCAAAAGGAAGTCAAAATTTATAGAACACCCAAGACAGCGTTTCTTTTCTGTATTCAGTGGTTTGGGCTAACTATATCAAGTTCTTCATCGTCAAGACTGTTCTCTGTCTTCACATTGGAACAATTTAATGAATTGGGGGGTTTCCTTGGCCCTCTTATACAGCGCTATCATTTTGACTATCAGCTATCTGTTGGTAGCACACAAGCAAAAAATCACTATGTTTGAAAATCCTGACAAGAAAGCAGACCCAGAATTGGCTCCCCAGTGCCTGCTAACCCGGTGTGCTCACTGGCGCAGTCATGTCCACATCTTTGTGACGCCATGGACTGCAGCCCACCAGGTTTCTCTGTCCATGGACTTTGCCAGGCAAGAATACTGGAGTGCGTTGCTATTTCTTTCTCCTGAGGATCTTCCCGACCTGGGGGTCAAATCCACATCTCCTGCATCTCTTGGATTGGCAGGCAGATTCTTTACCACTGAGCCACCTGGGAAGCCCCAACTTTTCAATATAAGCTGTACTAAATATCTTTGTTTATATCTGTGCATACTTTTCTGGTTATTTCCTTTAAATGAATTCTTAAGAGTAGAATTGTTGAATTGAAGATATGTGCATTTTTAAGGGGATATTATAACTATTTCCAGATTGCTCCATGGAAGGCTGTACCAATTTACACTTACACCAGCTGTGCATGAGAGTGCTCATTTCTTGGCGTCTCACCAACACCATAAGAGTGTACTTTAATAAGCCTGACATGGCACTGAGTAGCTACTAGGTTGGCCAAAAGAGTCATGCCTTTGAAAGTGCTCAAGTTGTAACTATGGATCAAAATTCATAAGATAAATCAGTAAGCAAAATAACAAGACATGCAGGTCAATTTAAAAAGCAGCTAAGCAGCTCTAGGAAGGGAGAATCTGGGATAATAGCAGTTCATAGGATAAAAAGCTAGGATCAAACTGGATGACAGGCGGATGCAGCCCTTGACCCAGCTCACAGATGCAGGATGCACCTCTGGGAGAGTATGAAGTGGCAGTGAAACGTAGCTTAGACGACTCGTATCTGAAATGCTACAGCTGCAGCTGCATTTTAAGAGCATTCTCTGAGCAAAAGGAAGTCAAAATTTATAGAACACCCAAGACAGCGTTTCTTTTCTGTATTCAGTGGTTTGGGCTAACTATATCAAGTTCTTCATCGTCAAGACTGTTCTCTGTCTTCACATTGGAACAATTTAATGAATTGGGGGGTTTCCTTGGCCCTCTTATACAGCGCTATCATTTTGACTATCAGCTATCTGTTGGTAGCACACAAGCAAAAAATCACTATCACTTTTATTTTTTAAACTTTTTTCTTCTATATTGGAGTATAGTTAGCAATGCTGTGTTAGTTGTAGTGTGCAGCAAAGGGATTCTGTTATACATATGCATGCATCTATTCTTTTTCCAGTTCTCTTCCCATTTAGATTTTGCATAGTACTGAGCAGAGTCCCCTGTGCTATACAGTTGGTCTGTGTCAGTTATCCATTTTAAACATAGGAGTATGCACATATCATGTTTAACTTAAAAGTTAGAA
Organism: Tragulus kanchil; assembly: GCA_022376925.1. Taxonomy (NCBI): domain Eukaryota; kingdom Metazoa; phylum Chordata; class Mammalia; order Artiodactyla; family Tragulidae; genus Tragulus; species Tragulus kanchil. The sequence goes on along the minus strand of JAIOJX010000005.1, from coordinate 173,118,912 downwards.
TATATTTTATGTGCCTTTGGCTTTTATGACAGTGTCTACATTTTATAGATTTCATATCAAATGCGGTCACTTGACGTCTTTCCAAGGGGGTTCCCGTATTGGCTGTTTATGTGTGTATGTTCAGAGAAGTGCATTCATACTCAGCTTTCCTTTCCTCCTGCTTCCTCTGTCATCCTACTTTTTTGCAGCAACCAACAATGGATCATAACGTGTAAATCCAGCAATGGGTTGTGAAGGCTACTCACCATGCTTCTACAGGCTGTGATCTAAACCACATAATGTCGTTTGGAAATACGGGTATTTTTGTACAGTACATACTTGCAGTACACAGGCACTTCATACAACACAGTAAAGAATAAATGATAAAATGATAGCGTTTTTAAAAAATGACGCGGCCCTGGAGCAGACCCCTCAGCAGTGGGTCACTGATAACCAGGTCCAGTGGAAGGAACGGGGGTGAGTAGCTCCAAGATGTGCTCACGGAGGGGACAGTGACTGTGCATGGCTTTGAAAATACAGTCGTTCTCAACAGGATACTGTTACAGACAGGCAGTCACCTACCAAACATTTTGATGTGGAATGTGCTCTGGCGCATACGCCCAGGCGGCCCACGCAGACAGGGGTGGGGGTAAGCCTGCTGTCCTCTCCAGCCATCGCCCTTCGTGAAATCTACCTGCTGGCGGGTTGCCTCGTCGCAGCAGACATGGAGTCAAGATGCACAGCTTACCCGCTGGGTCTGTGTCTTCCCTGTGGCTCAGTGCTATCATTTTGACTATCAGCTATCTGTTGGTAGCACACAAGCAAAAAATCACTATCACTTTTATTTTTTAAACTTTTTTCTTCTATATTGGAGTATAGTTAGCAATGCTGTGTTAGTTGTAGTGTGCAGCAAAGGGATTCTGTTATACATATGCATGCATCTATTCTTTTTCCAGTTCTCTTCCCATTTAGATTTTGCATAGTACTGAGCAGAGTCCCCTGTGCTATACAGTTGGTCTGTGTCAGTTATCCATTTTAAACATAGGAGTATGCACATATCATGTTTAACTTAAAAGTTAGAATATATTTTATGTGCCTTTGGCTTTTATGACAGTGTCTACATTTTATAGATTTCATATCAAATGCGGTCACTTGACGTCTTTCCAAGGGGGTTCCCGTATTGGCTGTTTATGTGTGTATGTTCAGAGAAGTGCATTCATACTCAGCTTTCCTTTCCTCCTGCTTCCTCTGTCATCCTACTTTTTTGCAGCAACCAACAATGGATCATAACGTGTAAATCCAGCAATGGGTTGTGAAGGCTACTCACCATGCTTCTACAGGCTGTGATCTAAACCACATAATGTCGTTTGGAAATACGGGTATTTTTGTACAGTACATACTTGCAGTACACAGGCACTTCATACAACACAGTAAAGAATAAATGATAAAATGATAGCGTTTTTAAAAAATGACGCGGCCCTGGAGCAGACCCCTCAGCAGTGGGTCACTGATAACCAGGTCCAGTGGAAGGAACGGGGGTGAGTAGCTCCAAGATGTGCTCACGGAGGGGACAGTGACTGTGCATGGCTTTGAAAATACAGTCGTTCTCAACAGGATACTGTTACAGACAGGCAGTCACCTACCAAACATTTTGATGTGGAATGTGCTCTGGCGCATACGCCCAGGCGGCCCACGCAGACAGGGGTGGGGGTAAGCCTGCTGTCCTCTCCAGCCATCGCCCTTCGTGAAATCTACCTGCTGGCGGGTTGCCTCGTTCGCAGCAGACATGGAGTCAAGATGCACAGCTTACCCGCTGGGTCTGTGTCTTCCCCTGTGGCTCAGTGCTTCATCCTTGTGGTTTATTTTAAACTTTTCTTGTCAGATGAAGAGAGATTAGCTTGACGTCTGTCTAGTCCACAACCCGTAGTTTTGTTTTGTTTTTCTTTACAAATAGCATCCTTCTAAGGTGGGCCAAAAACACGTACAGGTGGGACCAGGGCAGGAATAGGTGTATATTTGGGGGGTGAGGGACAGAGTGCTCTAGACTTACTGAAAACGGTTTTATAAATATTTCTTTTCCTATTCAGACAACCAAAATTGACAGTTTGGATAAGGCTCTGATGAGGAATTCATTGTTCCAGAAATTCCAATAGAAGAATAGAAATAAATACGTATGGGCATTTTTTTTGCTATCAGATGTTATGGTTTACAGCAAAATGAAAAGTGGATGGTGAGAATCAGAATATTTTGCTGGATTGGGAGGCAGAAATATATTCGTAGGTAATGGAGCAGAGATGTGATCAATACGAGCAGAAGTGTGTTATCCTTACTGCCAATCACATGAAGTGCCTCCTGTGTGCAGCCTTGTCCAAGTGTTGATGTAAACCATGTCATTTACGCCTCCCAGCTGATAGTACAAGGATTTACAAGTGGAGCAACAGGCTCGGAGGGGCCAGCAATGACTCAGTCACAGAGGTAGTAATTCACAGAGCTTGAATCTGACCCTGAGTCTGCTGTGATCCTGTTTATTTTTAGAAAGGGGAAGGTGCCTGTAATGAAGAAGACAAGTTCTAGCTTAGAGTAAAGGTAGAGATGGACCTAATTGATCACTGCCTTTTATCTTCCATGAAGCCCAGCTTTGAAAAAAATTTCTTTATGGAAGTGTAATTGATTTAAAATGTTATGTTAGTTTTAGGTCGACAGGGAGGTGGTTCAGTTATACATTTGTTGTTGTGCAGTTCTCAGTCATATTCAACTCTTTGCGACCTCCATGGGCCACAGCACGCCAGGCTTTCCCGTCCTTCACTATCTCCTGGAGTTTTCTCAATTCATGTCCATTGAATTGGTGATACCATCTAACCATCTCATCCTCTGTCATCCCCTTCTCCTCCTGGCATCAGTCTTTCCCAGCACCAGGGTCTTTTCCAATGAGTCAGTTTTTCAAATCAGGTGGCCAAGGTATTGGAGCTTCAACTTCAGCATCAGTCTTTCCAATGAATATTCAGGAGTGATTTCCTTTAGGAGTGACTGATTTGATCTCCTTGCTGTCCAAGGGACTCTCAAGAGTCTTCTCCAGCACCACAGTTCGAAAGCTTGAATTCTTTGGCATTCAGAGTTGTGGATGTATCTAGAGTCTGTCATATGACAGTGAAGTCAGTTAGAAAGAGAAAAATACTGTATATTAATGCATGATTGTGGGGTATAGAAAAATGGTACAGATGAACCTAGTTCCAGGGCAGGAAGAGAGACACAGTTGTGAAGAATGGCCTTGGAGGAAGGGGAGATGGAGGGTGTGGCAAATTGGGAGAATATGTTTGACATAAATACACCACCATGTGTAAAACAGATAGTTAGTGGGAACCTGTGGCTTAGTACAGGGAGCTCAGCTCCGTGCTCTGAAGACCTAGAGGGCTGAGATTGGGGGGTCGGGGAGGGAGCTCCAGGGGAAGGGATAGTAACTAACACAACACTGTAAAGCAATTGTACTCTAATAAAAAAAAGATTTAGGGGCTTCCCTGGTGGTCCAGTGGATAAAGAATCTGTCTTGCAGTGCAAGGGGCACCGATTCAGTCCCTGGCATGGAAAGATCCCAGGTGCCATGATGGAGCGGCTGGACTGGTGTGTCCAGCTGGGAGCCAGCACTCTGGAGCGCAGGTGTCCACAGCTGGTGCTCTGCAGTGGGACAGGCCACTGCAGTGGGAGGCCCCCACGGGCCAAAGAATAGAGATGGATGAAAATAAATGAGAGACCAATAAAAGAGGCCAAAATTAAAAAAAATAATAATAAAAAGCTTTAAAAATTGAGTCTAGTTCCCTGTGTAAGCTCAGCTTTTCTGTTTATAAAGAATTGTCAGGGAAACCTTGAATTTAAACTTGATGGCCATGCAAAAGTTTTTATAGTTATTTAAAAGTCATAGTTATTTATGTTTATTTTATAATTATTTATAGCTATAGTGCACCTTTAGGTAAGATCCTATTTTCAATGTAAGAAAAACCATACACAGATGTTTTGTTTATATAAAATGTCTTCTAGTTAGTGACTGATCTGAAATCATTTCTGAACTATTCCCCTTGAAATTGTTACTAACAAAAGATTTTTTTCAGTAGGACTTCAAGTATCTTTGTATGATATTCTATCATCTCTAGAAAATAATAGAATTTTGTCTTTCTTTTTGGGTAAATCATAGATTTTTTTTCCTGTTTACCTTTTTGTTTCCTTAGAGTCTGTCATATGACAGTGAAGTCAGTTAGAAAGAGAAAAATACTGTATATTAATGCATGATTGTGGGGTATAGAAAAATGGTACAGATGAACCTAGTTCCAGGGCAGGAAGAGAGACACAGTTGTGAAGAATGGCCTTGGAGGAAGGGGAGATGGAGGGTGTGGCAAATTGGGAGAATATGTTTGACATAAATACACCACCATGTGTAAAACAGATAGTTAGTGGGAACCTGTGGCTTAGTACGGGGAGCTCAGCTCCGTGCTCTGAAGACCTAGAGGGCTGAGATTGGGGGGTCGGGGAGGGAGCTCCAGGGGAAGGGATAGTAACTAACACAACACTGTAAAGCAATTGTACTCTAATAAAAAAAAGATTTAGGGGCTTCCCTGGTGGTCCAGTGGATAAAGAATCTGTCTTGCAGTGAAAGGGGGCACCGATTCAGTCCCTGGCATGGAAAGATCCCAGGTGCCATGATGGAGCGGCTGGACTGGTGTGTCCAGCTGGGAGCCAGCACTCTGGAGCGCAGGTGTCCACAGCTGGTGCTCTGCAGTGGGACAGGCCACTGCAGTGGGAGGCCCCCACGGGCCAAAGAATAGAGATGGATGAAAATAAATGAGAGACCAATAAAAGAGGCCAAAATTAAAAAAAATAATAATAAAAAGCTTTAAAAATTGAGTCTAGTTCCCTGTGTAAGCTCAGCTTTTCTGTTTATAAAGAATTGTCAGGGAAACCTTGAATTTAAACTTGATGGCCATGCAAAAGTTTTTATAGTTATTTAAAAGTCATAGTTATTTATGTTTATTTTATAATTATTTATAGCTATAGTGCACCTTTAGGTAAGATCCTATTTTCAATGTAAGAAAAACCATACACAGATGTTTTGTTTATATAAAATGTCTTCTAGTTAGTGACTGATCTGAAATCATTTCTGAACTATTCCCCTTGAAATTGTTACTAACAAAAGATTTTTTTCAGTAGGACTTCAAGTATCTTTGTATGATATTCTATCATCTCTAGAAAATAATAGAATTTTGTCTTTCTTTGGTTAAAACTCTTATAAGTTAGCCATAAACTGTCCATACCCCTGAGCTGTGTTTGTTCCCTGTCTTGACTCCTTTTTCTCTGTTTTCCCTTTTTTCAAAAGTTAACATTACTTAGTTGTACAATTCAGGTAATTGATTATTGGTCCACTTTTGCATAGATGTTGTACGGTCATTTATAGGAATGGAAAGTGAAACCGTTAGTTGCTCAATTGTGTCCAACTCTTTGCAACCCCATGGACTGTAGTCCACCAGGCTCCTCTAACCATGGAATTCTCCAGGCAAGAATACTGGCGTGGGGAGCCATGCCTTTCTCCAGGGGATCTTCCTGACCCAGGGATCAGACCTGGGTCCCCTGCTTGGTGGTGGATTCTCTACCGTCTGAGCCACCAGGAGACAGACATAGGAACCGAGCTGCTCTTTTTCCCTCCCAGCAGGATGAAGAGGGAGCCCTGAGCCCTCCTGGCTGTGCTTTCACACAGCAGGGCCCTGGAGAGCCCAGCGAAGGACATAGAGGCACACTGGTGACGGTGAACGTCACTCCTTATGACTACCCGAAGGCAACCAGTGTTGTCCTGGTAGAAACCCTACAGTGTCCATGGTAGCCTTTTCAATGCTGTCACATGTACACGCTGTGATTTAGTTTAAGATGGCTCATCCAGGAATGCTCAAAATAGGCAAAAGATTTGCTGATCACACATTTGTGGTAACACCAGCGTTGTTCTGAGCCAGGAGGAGATTTTCGATGTTGGTCTAAAAATCGTGTATATTAAGGGTAGATTTAAATATGTAACTTTGTCACTACAACATCAGTGACAAAGGAAGGAAAAAATTTATCGACTGTTGGTCAAAATTGGCACATTTATAGCTATAGTGCACCTTTAGGTAAGATCCTATTTTCAATGTAAGAAAAACCATACACAGATGTTTTGTTTATATAAAATGTCTTCTAGTTAGTGACTGATCTGAAATCATTTCTGAACTATTCCCCTTGAAATTGTTACTAACAAAAGATTTTTTTCAGTAGGACTTCAAGTATCTTTGTATGATATTCTATCATCTCTAGAAAATAATAGAATTTTGTCTTTCTTTGGTTAAAACTCTTATAAGTTAGCCATAAACTGTCCATACCCCTGAGCTGTGTTTGTTCCCTGTCTTGACTCCTTTTTCTCTGTTTTCCCTTTTTTCAAAAGTTAACATTACTTAGTTGTACAATTCAGGTAATTGATTATTGGTCCACTTTTGCATAGATGTTGTACGGTCATTTATAGGAATGGAAAGTGAAACCGTTAGTTGCTCAATTGTGTCCAACTCTTTGCAACCCCATGGACTGTAGTCCACCAGGCTCCTCTAACCATGGAATTCTCCAGGCAAGAATACTGGCGTGGGGAGCCATGCCTTTCTCCAGGGGATCTTCCTGACCCAGGGATCAGACCTGGGTCCCCTGCTTGGTGGTGGATTCTCTACCGTCTGAGCCACCAGGAGACAGACATAGGAACCGAGCTGCTCTTTTTCCCTCCCAGCAGGATGAAGAGGGAGCCCTGAGCCCTCCTGGCTGTGCTTTCACACAGCAGGGCCCTGGAGAGCCCAGCGAAGGACATAGAGGCACACTGGTGACGGTGAACGTCACTCCTTATGACTACCCGAAGGCAACCAGTGTTGTCCTGGTAGAAACCCTACAGTGTCCATGGTAGCCTTTTCAATGCTGTCACATGTACACGCTGTGATTTAGTTTAAGATGGCTCATCCAGGAATGCTCAAAATAGGCAAAAGATTTGCTGATCACACATTTGTGGTAACACCAGCGTTGTTCTGAGCCAGGAGGAGATTTTCGATGTTGGTCTAAAAATCGTGTATATTAAGGGTAGATTTAAATATGTAACTTTGTCACTACAACATCAGTGACGAATAGCTGTTATATTCATTTGTTCAGATTTATAATAAGGTATTTTCATGACTCTGACCTTTGTGGTAAAGGTCAAAATTGGCACAAAGGGTGGACTGCCTGGGCATTGCCAAGGACCTGGTGTGTAACTATGATGAAAGGATGAATGAACATTATTTTTGAATGTATTGATCAAGTTAATCAAACCAATAAGCATTGGTTCTTGTGCTTTGGATATATAAGAAAATTGCACCTGAGGCATCCTGATGGATATTAAAGTTGGCCGAGGCTTCCAGGAGTGTGTAGTGTGGTGATCACTTCGCCATGAACAGAAATTGATCCAGGCAGAATGTGAGGGGTAATGTAAAGTGCAGGGAGAGGAGAGGAGAGTTCTACCTGAGCCGTCAGGGAGGGCCTTGAAGGTTAGGAGCATCTCATGGGCCTTTGTGGGATGAAAAGGACTCCTGGAGGCCAGAGGAGGCAAGAGAAGGAAAAGTGATCTCAGCCCATTCCATCTGCGCTTATTTCTAATCATCCCACCTGTGTCATCATCCTACTTGGCTTTAGAGGTTGCGAATTCCTGTGCTACATGGAGCCGGGCTGGTGTTGCAGACAAGCAGAGCTGGCCAGGCCTGACACAAGGGGTCGTGCTCGCAGCTGGGCCCTCTCCACAGGTACCGCAGGGCGGGCGAGACTGGAGGAACGGGCTGCTTCTCTTCAGCTTTGGCCAGTTGTTGCCCTGTAAAGTGCAAGGTCAGGGTTGCCATTTTTCTGATACTGTTTCTTCTTCAAGAAGCAACACATCCAGATTCATCAGAGAATTCTCTTGACTCTTAGAGATGAGCCATTAAATCCAGCTGATAAACTGAGTGGCATGCACTTTGGCGCCAGACCAACATGCATGGTAGGCTGAGTGACTGGTGGACTGTCCCTCTGTGAGCTTGAGCCTAGCACAGTGGTTTTGAGAATATGGTACCTGGACTATACTTGAGTGCGTATTAGAAATGCAAATCAATGCTCAGGCCCTGTCCAGGCCTACTGAATAGAAGACCGTAGTGGACCCTTCAGCCTGCATTTCTACGAGCCTTCTAGGTGAGAGAGATGCTTGTGTAAGTTTGAGAATATATTTCACATGTTTCAGTGGCTTGGGAAATAAATCAAAAGATGATTGATATTTCACAGTATATAAAATTACAGGCAATTCAAATGTCTCTGTCCATAAATAAAGTTTTATTGACACATAGCCACGCCCATTCATTTCTGTGTTGTCTGTGGCTGGTTTCGGCCTGCGAGAGCAGAGTTGAGTAGTCTTGGCAAAGACCGAATCGCCCACAAAGCTTAAAATATTTATTCTCCAGCTCTTTACAGAGAATGTTTGTCAACTCTGCCCTCCAACGTTAAGTGGGGTGGGAGGGAGGGGGCAGATTGAGCAGGGTGAGGTACTAAGGAACCTCTGCTTCAGACCGCAGTAAAGGAGAGAAGTAGAATATGAGCCCTGCGTTCATAGAGCTGCTCAGGGAGCCATGTTGAGGACTGGCTGATACAAGAGTGGCTACAGGAGCTGGGATGAGGGCCCTGCAGCAGAAACAGAGAGAATTCCAGAGATGTCCCAAGGCAGCCTCCACAGGACTCGACCACTGATTCAACACAGGATGGGGCGAAAGACAGGAGTCAGAAGGTACCAATGTGGAACGAACAGATGATGCTGATAATGTGAGGGAAAAGAAGGGGGTCCAGGATGAGGAGCATGCTTCAGGAAGTTGTGGGGGTGATGTGGAACGTGGGGAGTGAGTCCTAGACCCAGTGGCATTTGAGTTGCAGGTACGATCTCTATTGGATGTGACCTGTGGGGCATTAACATCATAAGAGCGAGGTTGGAGCTAGAGATCTGAACTTGAGGGTCCTCTATACAGAAGACAGAGGCCTCCCAGGTGACTCAGTGGTAAAGAATGTGACCCGCCTGCCACGCAGGAGATTCCTACCTGCCATGCAGGAGATGCCGGTCCCATGCCCGAGTCAGGAAGATCCCTGGAGAAGGAAATGGCAACCTATTCCAGTATTCTTGCCTGGAAAGCTCCAAGGACAGAGGAGCCTGGCAGGCTAAAAGTCAGACAGGACTGAACACACATGCACACCTAGGGGACAAAGTTGTCCAAAAGTGTCCCTGGATTTACGATTGGTTGACTTTCCTAGTATTTTAACAAAAAAATTAAAAAGATGAACTCAAGTTTCCATTCAGCAAAGTACACTGACTGTCCTAGAAACAAGCTAGTATAAAGATGGGAAACTGTATCTCCCAGACGTGCAAAGCCCTTTGCCCCCAGTGGAGTGAGTGGCCACTTGAGCCCTCCACGGGTCTCCTGTGTCCTCCGTCACAGGGCTGTGTCCGTCCACGCCCGCAGCGCCATCCTCTCGGGCTTGCTCTCCTGCCTCTGCCCCGGCGTCCTCCCCCAGCCCCTGCCCGCTAGCCTCCATCCATCTGCTCTTTCTCCCTCCTGATGCTGAGGCCCAAACCCCCCAAGAAATAGCGAGACGGGCAGGCAATGGGAAAAGCTGGTGACAATCATGCTGCAATTTTCATCTGAAATTGTGAAATACGAATTCCCCTAGCGCTCTATAAGGCTTTTAGCATGAGTTTTCATGGAGCAGTTAGGGTGTGTTTTATAAAAAGTTAGCAATTAGCTGCAAGGCTGTTTGCAGTAGAGGAACTTGTTTACACTGGGCTTCAGTTGGGACAGAATGACTTGGCAGTGCCTCCGTGATCGATAACAGGGGGACTTTTTAAAGAGTTTATTATATTCCACTAATGTTTATTTGAAAGAGATTACAGTGATGTTGTATAAATGGCCCTGAGTCAACACTGAATGGGATATTCTCTCTAGAAGACAGCTTGCGTACAAACAAACTAGCAACTTAAGCTATGAACTTCTGCTGACTGACAGTTTCGAAATGGGGTTGTAGAAAAAAAATGGCACTTGAATGTTTCCAGACGTCAAATTAGTTAGGTAAATGCACTTTGAATTGGAAACCAGACTTTCTAGTTAATAAACACAGTGCATATTATTTTATGGCTGTGTCTTGTAAGACTAGGCAGGTCATTCCAAAAAGCAATGCTCTGTCCTGTTTTTCTATTATCATAATATCCCTGATTTTGGTAAGCAAATCTTAGAAAGAGTTATCTTTAAAATATTTCACATCAAGATGAAGAGCATTCCTGTATTCTGTGTTGTGTCCACGTGGGTCTTTCAGAAACTTCCATCCTCCTCTGTAACACTGGTCATATAGGAAGAAGGTTCTTTCCATATGAAACAAGTGTTACCAAACTCAATTTAGGTTGCCTGATGCTCAAAAGCCAATATTCTTTCAAACTTACTTCACTCTGTATGAAAAACAGGTATCATATGTTAACACATTTATGTGAAGTCTAGAAAGGTGGTATAGATAATCTTATTTGCAAAGGAGAAATAGAGACACAGACAGAGAACAAACATGGGCACCAAGTGGGGGAAGGGGAAGGCACGCTGCTAGGTGTGAGGTAGGTGACTAATGAGAACCCGGGTGCAGCACAGGAAGCTCTCCTCAGTGCTCTGGGGTGACCTAAATGGGAAGGAAATCCAAAGAAGAGGGGATATATGTATCCCCTCTTAATCTCTCAGTTGTGTCTGACTCTTTGCAATCCCATGGACTGTAGCATGCCCTGCCCTTCTGTCCATGGAATTCTGCAGGCAAGAACACTGGAGTGGGTAGCCATCCCTTCTTCAAGCGATCTTCTAGACCCAGGGGTAGAACCCAGATCTCCTGCACTGCAGGCGGATTCTTTACCACTGAGCCACCCCGGAGTTTGGCTATATGTGTACATAGAGCTGATTCACTTTGTTGTACAGTAGAAGCTAACACAAAATTGTAAAGCAACTATACTCCATTAAAAACTGATTTCAAAAAGAAGCCGATACTCGAGAGACAAGCATTGGTTGGAAAAGGAAGAAGGGGGACTCATGTTCCAGAGCCAACTTAGAAGGTTCTGCTTGGCCCTGGAAGGTTTTCAACAGTAAAAGAAGAAGCTGGTAGGAGATAATCGATTAGGAACAGGATCAGAGTCTTTGTTACTTTTCGCTGCCTACAGACTCGCTGACCCCTGTGTTCCTTCTTAGATGCTGTCTTGTTCACATAGCTAGATCATGAGGTTACTGAAGGGGACGCTCTGAGGAGAGCTTGATGCTGTTTAGTCACCAAGTCGTGTCTGACTCTTTGTGACCCGTGGACGGCAGCACGCCAGGCTCCCCTGTCCTTCATTATCTCCTGGAGCGTGCTCAGACTTGTGTCCATTGAGTCAGTGATGCCATCCAACATCTCATGTAGTCATCCGTTAACTACTAATTCTGCATTTGTATTTCTCTAATCTAAGAAAAGCATCAGTGTGGGATTTCCCTGGTGGTTCAAAACCAAACTTCAATTTAGGTTGCCTGATGCTCAAAAGCCAATATTCTTTCAAACTTACTTCACTCTGTATGAAAAACAGGTATCATATGTTAACACATTTATGTGAAGTCTAGAAAGGTGGTATAGATAATCTTATTTGCAAAGGAGAAATAGAGACACAGACAGAGAACAAACATGGGCACCAAGTGGGGGAAGGGGAAGGCACGCTGCTAGGTGTGAGGTAGGTGACTAATGAGAACCCGGGTGCAGCACAGGAAGCTCTCCTCAGTGCTCTGGGGTGACCTAAATGGGAAGGAAACCCAAAGAAGAGGGATATATGTATCCCCTCTTAATCTCTCAGTTGTGTCTGACTCTTTGCAATCCCATGGACTGTAGCATGCCCTGCCCTTCTGTCCATGGAATTCTGCAGGCAAGAACACTGGAGTGGGTAGCCATCCCTTCTTCAAGCGATCTTCTAGACCCAGGGGTAGAACCCAGATCTCCTGCACTGCAGGCGGATTCTTTACCACTGAGCCACCCCGGAGTTTGGCTATATGTGTACATAGAGCTGATTCACTTTGTTGTACAGTAGAAGCTAACACAAAATTGTAAAGCAACTATACTCCATTAAAAACTGATTTCAAAAAGAAGCCGATACTCGAGAGACAAGCATTGGTTGGAAAAGGAAGAAGGGGGACTCATGTTCCAGAGCCAACTTAGAAGGTTCTGCTTGGCCCTGGAAGGTTTTCAACAGTAAAAGAAGAAGCTGGTAGGAGATAATCGATTAGGAACAGGATCAGAGTCTTTGTTACTTTTCGCTGCCTACAGACTCGCTGACCCCTGTGTTCCTTCTTAGATGCTGTCTTGTTCACATAGCTAGATCATGAGGTTACTGAAGGGGACGCTCTGAGGAGAGCTTGATGCTGTTTAGTCACCAAGTCGTGTCTGACTCTTTGTGACCCGTGGACGGCAGCACGCCAGGCTCCCCTGTCCTTCATTATCTCCTGGAGCGTGCTCAGACTTGTGTCCATTGAGTCAGTGATGCCATCCAACATCTCATGTAGTCATCCGTTAACTACTAATTCTGCATTTGTATTTCTCTAATCTAAGAAAAGCATCAGTGTGGGATTTCCCTGGTGGTTCATTGGCTAAGACCCCACACTCCCGAATGCAAGGGGCCTGGGTTCCAGTCCTCATCAGGGAACTAGATCCCACATGCTGCAACTAAGAATTCAAACGCCACAACTAAAGATTCCACATGGTACTACTAAGACAGCTAAGACCCGGTGCAGCGAGATAAAGAATTAATTAATTAAAAAAAAAAGAATCAGTGTGTTAGATATAAAACTGTGTGATCCCGAGATTTGAAAGGTGCTCTTGGGTCAGAGGTTAGTAAAGCCTGGGTCATCTGATATCAAGAGTAAGTAAAAGTGTAGCTGGTAACGAGGCGTGCCACAGTCCACGGGGTCGCAGAGAGTCAGAGACTGAGCAACTGGGCTGAACAGACAGCGGTAGGACAGAAGGCCTCCTGCAAAGAGCTGCTAGCATGGGGGAAACGAGACGGTACTTTCAGCCGCCTCTCCAGGCACTAGCCCTGCATCGGCCTTGTAAACAGAGCCCAGTTAATGAAGGCGTGATATTTCTCTTTGAAAACTTGTCAGCATCTTCATAATAACAGTGTCAGGCTCTCAGTCATGTCTGACTCTTGGCACCACTATAGACTGAAGCTCACCAGCCCCTCTGTCCATGAGATTCTCCAGGAAAGAGTGCTGGAGTGTAGCCGTTTCCTTTTCCGGGAGATCTTCCCAACCGAGGGATCGAACCCGGGTTTCCTGCATGGCAGGCAGATCCTTTATCATTCGAGCCACCAGGAAAGCCCTGATACATAGGCCTCCAGTTAATGCATGTATAATATTTCTCTTTGAAAACTTGTTAGCATCTTAAAAAATTTAATGTATTATACCCATTTAGATCAAAATGCAGAAAGCATAAAATGGTGGCAGTTCGGGTAAACAGCAATAAATAATCAGTGAACTGGGCTTTTGTCACTGTCATGCTTTTTCATTTGTGATTGGATTTCTGTAATAAACATGCATTTCCATTTTGTCATGCAGGATGCTTTGCAAACAGGCATTTTGCCATTTGCATCTCACAGCAATTTTCTGATGCTTTCAGTTTTCTGTTGTTGCTCTAACAAACTGCCACAACTTAATTGGCTTGAAACAGTACCCATTTTGATCTCCCAGTTCTGAAAGTCACGAGGCAGGCAGCCAGGTTGACTTTTCTGCTGTGCATCTCACTAGGTTAACATCAAGGTGTTCGCAGAGTTGCCCTTCTTGTTGGTGACGTGGGGAAGGGTGCATCCCCCCGCGTTTGAGATGAGACAGAAGGCAGCTCTTGAAGGTCGTCCAGCCGAGGACCCTGTGTTCTTGCTGACTGAAGACCCAGGGCCGTTCCCAGCTTCTTGAGGCCACCGCTCCCGTGGCGTGTGACTCTCTTGGTCCATCTTCAGAGTGAGCAAGTGATCAAGTTGCTGGTAACGAGGCGTGCCACAGTCCACGGGGTCGCAGAGAGTCAGAGACTGAGCAACTGGGCTGAACAGACAGCGGTAGGACAGAAGGCCTCCTGCAAAGAGCTGCTAGCATGGGGGAAACGAGACGGTACTTTCAGCCGCCTCTCCAGGCACTAGCCCTGCATCGGCCTTGTAAACAGAGCCCAGTTAATGAAGGCGTGATATTTCTCTTTGAAAACTTGTCAGCATCTTCATAATAACAGTGTCAGGCTCTCAGTCATGTCTGACTCTTGGCACCACTATAGACTGAAGCTCACCAGCCCCTCTGTCCATGAGATTCTCCAGGAAAGAGTGCTGGAGTGTAGCCGTTTCCTTTTCCGGGAGATCTTCCCAACCGAGGGATCGAACCCGGGTTTCCTGCATGGCAGGCAGATCCTTTATCATTCGAGCCACCAGGAAAGCCCTGATACATAGGCCTCCAGTTAATGCATGTATAATATTTCTCTTTGAAAACTTGTTAGCATCTTAAAAAATTTAATGTATTATACCCATTTAGATCAAAATGCAGAAAGCATAAAATGGTGGCAGTTCGGGTAAACAGCAATAAATAATCAGTGAACTGGGCTTTTGTCACTGTCATGCTTTTTCATTTGTGATTGGATTTCTGTAATAAACATGCATTTCCATTTTGTCATGCAGGATGCTTTGCAAACAGGCATTTTGCCATTTGCATCTCACAGCAATTTTCTGATGCTTTCAGTTTTCTGTTGTTGCTCTAACAAACTGCCACAACTTAATTGGCTTGAAACAATACCCATTTTTGATCTCCCAGTTCTGAAAGTCACGAGGCAGGCAGCCAGGTTGACTTTTCTGCTGTGCATCTCACTAGGTTAACATCAAGGTGTTCGCAGAGTTGCCCTTCTTGTTGGTGACGTGGGGAAGGGTGCATCCCCCCGCGTTTGAGATGAGACAGAAGGCAGCTCTTGAAGGTCGTCCAGCCGAGGACCCTGTGTTCTTGCTGACTGAAGACCCAGGGCCGTTCCCAGCTTCTTGAGGCCACCGCTCCCGTGGCGTGTGACTCTCTTGGTCCATCTTCAGAGTGAGCAAGTGATCAAGTTCCCCTGCAGCATCTCTGACCCCAGTGGTGAACATTTCTCTGCTTTTAAGGACCCTCGTGAGTCCTCTGGGCCCATGTGAATAAACCAGGATGACATCTTCACACATATGCGAGGTCCCTTTTTAGGGTCACATATTCACCAATTCTTGGGATGAGGACGTCTTTGGGGGCCCATTCTTCTGCCAGCCACACTGATGGACGGTGTGGTTGTCCCGGACAGGATGCTAGAGAGGCCCACTAGCTGTCCCTCCGCCCAGGTGGCAGCACCAAGCCTGTCTGTGGTCACAGCTCTGGCCTGAGCCGCTCCCAGGTTAGCCTCCTAAATGGAAAAACTCGAAGGGTCACCATAAACATCCTACCCCTCGGCATCGCTCAGGGGCTCAGTGCCTTTATTCCCACTGTTGGTGTGAAGATGCTGCGGTGAACCCCACGCCAGCCAAGGCCTTATTCTCACAACAGCATTCCTCACCTCAAGCCATCTTGTCAAGGGAGCGGCCTCACTGGCACCGGAGGTTCTGGAGAGGCTGGTGCCTTGTGCGCAGGATGACCAGCCCGTGGCGCTAGGGCTGCAGGTGGTTCTTTAAACAGTCAGGCGCATGACTGATGGGAAGGGCCGTCTCAGCCCTTGGCCTCCTGCCCTGGGTGTCCGGATGAAGTTCCTGAGCAACCAGCAAACAGCCGGGTGGAGCTTGACTTGGTCAGTCGTTCCTGACAATCTGAAGGAGAGGGAATGGGAGGGAGGGCAAAGAAGGTCTGAGGACCAGCCCCCAACCTGCTGGCCTCTGATGTCAGGGGCCCACTTCAGCAACACAATCTTCTCACCGCACGGGTTAGCTCCCAGGCCACTGTGTTACCGCGTGGCGGTCCAGGGTCCAGCCCTGAGCCCCCGGGCAGCTAAGAATCACGCACTGGCAGAATGCCCTGTCCTCAGGCCCCTCCCCCCCGACGCCCCTCCCCTTCCCCGGATGGCGCTGATTGCCAGCTCGGCAGCCCCACACCATCGCCCTGGATTTGACGCTGCTCTGCGTGGATCTCACCCCCTTCATCCTGCTGCTGTGCGCTCTCACCCTCTGCCCTGGTCTGAATTCTGTGTCAATGAAGTCCGAAGAGACTGCGCAGGAGGAGCAGGTGTCCACTGAAGGCAGCTGAGGGGCCAGGAGCCGGGCCGCCCCAGTGGAAGTGGTCCAGCCCGCAGCAGGCCATTTCCCCTCTGCAAAGGAACAGAACCCAAGTCACCCCCGATGGCCTGGTTCCCCCTCGCTAGGAGGGGTTCTCCGTGCAGCCGCTTGCATCGGTGGGACATCAGCCTCTGGGGGAGGGGGCGGCGGACAGCCCGTGGGGCTCAGAGGGACGGACTGGCCTTGTGCCTGGGTCAGCGGTGACCAGGGAGGAGAGCCCAGACCGCCCTTCCTTCCTCCTGTGGTGACCCTGGTGGCTTCTCTGCCCCCTCCCCCGAGTCAGCATCCGTCTCCTGCCACCGCCACGCCTGTCTCGTCATCCCACAGATGGTGCTGGGTGGCCCTCGTCTGGATGTTGGGACAAGGATGTGGAACAAGAGAAAAGTCCCCCATTCTCGCGGAGTTTCTATTTTACTAAGGAACCTAAGAGAGTCAAGGAGTAAAACAGATCCCAGATGAGGAGATGGCTGGAGAGAGAAGAGGGGAGTTCGGGGCACAGAGCCTACTGGAAAGGGGGACTTCCCTGGCGGGGGTGAGTTCAGGCTGAGACCTGTCAGCAAGGGCCCCAGAGCCCAGGAGGGAAGGGCTCTCAGCCCTTGGCCTCCTGCCCTGGGTGTCCGGATGAAGTTCCTGAGAAAGAACAGCCGGGTGGAGCTTGACTTGGTCAGTCGTTCCTGACAATCTGAAGGAGAGGGAATGGGAGGGAGGGCAAAGAAGGTCTGAGGACCAGCCCCCAACCTGCTGGCCTCTGATGTCAGGGGCCCACTTCAGCAACACAATCTTCTCACCGCACGGGTTAGCTCCCAGGCCACTGTGTTACCGCGTGGCGGTCCAGGGTCCAGCCCTGAGCCCCCGGGCAGCTAAGAATCACGCACTGGCAGAATGCCCTGTCCTCAGGCCCCTCCCCCCCGACGCCCCTCCCCTTCCCCGGATGGCGCTGATTGCCAGCTCGGCAGCCCCACACCATCGCCCTGGATTTGACGCTGCTCTGCGTGGATCTCACCCCCTTCATCCTGCTGCTGTGCGCTCTCACCCTCTGCCCTGGTCTGAATTCTGTGTCAATGAAGTCCGAAGAGACTGCGCAGGAGGAGCAGGTGTCCACTGAAGGCAGCTGAGGGGCCAGGAGCCGGGCCGCCCCAGTGGAAGTGGTCCAGCCCGCAGCAGGCCATTTCCCCTCTGCAAAGGAACAGAACCCAAGTCACCCCCGATGGCCTGGTTCCCCCTCGCTAGGAGGGGTTCTCCGTGCAGCCGCTTGCATCGGTGGGACATCAGCCTCTGGGGGAGGGGGCGGCGGACAGCCCGTGGGGCTCAGAGGGACGGACTGGCCTTGTGCCTGGGTCAGCGGTGACCAGGGAGGAGAGCCCAGACCGCCCTTCCTTCCTCCTGTGGTGACCCTGGTGGCTTCTCTGCCCCCTCCCCCGAGTCAGCATCCGTCTCCTGCCACCGCCACGCCTGTCTCGTCATCCCACAGATGGTGCTGGGTGGCCCTCGTCTGGATGTTGGGACAAGGATGTGGAACAAGAGAAAAGTCCCCCATTCTCGCGGAGTTTCTATTTTACTAAGGAACCTAAGAGAGTCAAGGAGTAAAACAGATCCCAGATGAGGAGATGGCTGGAGAGAGAAGAGGGGAGTTCGGGGCACAGAGCCTACTGGAAAGGGGGACTTCCCTGGCGGGGGTGAGTTCAGGCTGAGACCTGTCAGCAAGGGCCCCCAGAGCCCAGGAGGGCCTTTCAGCAAAGGCTCGGTAGATGTCCAGGCACGGAAGCCAGTCAGAGCTGGCCGTTTCAGCCAGGGGCTGGGAGCTCGGGGCTGGGAGGAGCCAGGCTGCTGGTAAAGATCATAGTTACTCTACAGGGGTTTAAGAAGGAGCATTGTTACAATGAGCTTCCCTGGTGACTCAGACCAGAAAGAATCTACCTACAGTGCAGGAAGATCTGGGTCAGGAAGATCCCCTGGAGGAGGGAGGGCATGGCAACCCACTCCAGCGTTCCTGCCTGAAGGACCCCATGGACAGAGGAGTCTGGCAGGCTTCCGTTCACGGGGATCGCAAGGGTATGACTGAACGAGGAACTGGGACTTTTCATTGTTAGTAAACTGGGGCGTTCTAGGGGAGCTGGTGTGAATGTTTTCACTGGATTGAGGAGGGGTGGCGGCATAGGAATTGAAACCGAGATGGGTTAAGTTTGAGAAACCTGCGTCATCGCGCTCTCCAGACTGCGTTCCGATGCGTCCCGCCGTGAGTCACGCGGGAGGCCACAACCCAGCAGTGAGCTCCGGGAGGGACACGCGACTGTCTTCCACCCAGAATCTGCCCTTGTCCTCTGATGGACACACAGCATGAGGAACTGGAGTCTGTAGCATACAGGTGCCCTGAGGCAGAATGGCACTATTTGGATGAATTAATGAGGCTTTAAGATGCCCTGGCTATAGCTAGAGTAATCTAAAATGAAAATTTAAAGTGTTTGCTGCAAATTTAATCAGTAATGATCCTATCAGTAGTAGTAACAGCATAGAGAACTTGAAATAAGAACATCATACATGTCAAAGGGGCTGAGGTTGTGTCTTTTTGTTTTGGTGGGAAGGGAGACGTGGGCTGAAAACCTGTGAACCCATCTTGCAGAGAAATACACTAAGAAGAAATGGTGCGAAAAATAACCTAACATTTTAACACACGTACAACTTCAGGCGACATCCCTATCTTTCAAAAGCACTTCTTACCTGAGGATAATGTATGCCATTCTGCACATTTTAGTAAGTGGTTTGCTAATGTAGATTTCCAATCAGAGAAAAGTCTCAATGGCTCATGAATAAACATTATCGTCATTTACGTAATAACTAAAAGGCTCCAAGCCAGAGACACCCGTTACCGTGCTGCAGTGCCCTCATTCCGTACTGTGTTATTCTCCAGCTAATTCAATTTTATCCTTTCTCAGTTCCGTGGTGCTCATATCTTCTGACTATGGAACCAGCGCACTAATATTAAAGTGGTAATCAAGATTGCCTCTAAATATTCATAGCAATAAATGACTCCGTTGTGCCCTGTGAGGGCCGGGGCAGCAGCCTGAAGCATTTATTTAGTGCCGGGGAGGGATGTGGTTATTTCAGCGCCCCTTGAATGCAGTATTTTAATATTTTTGTTCTGCTTGAAAAATTAAATTCCTCTGAGCTTCTGGTATCAGTGGTTCAGATGAATGACTTTGGCTCAGAACTGATCATTGTCTTTGCAAGGATAACCTAGACGCGGTGATGGGCGTGCCTTTGACTATGGCCCCCACCTTGCGTTTTTTAAATTCCATTCCTTTGAAGGGTCAGTGCCACCTTATTTCCACTTCTTGGTCAGGCTCAGATGTTTCTAAGTCACTGAAAATTGACTCTTGTTTAAAGACATTTAGAAGCATCAAGGAGATGATGTGGTGTTTCACTCCATCCATCAGAGGGGACGAAAACCGTCGTCAGCATGCCTGCATCCATGGACATCTACTTGCATTGCCTTGGGGTATTTTGTACCCAGCATAGGTGACATCTTTTCTTTTTTATTTTTTTTTAGACCTTTATTTTGCTTTTAACTTTTACAGAGTTTTGTTGTTTACAGATATGTATGTTCCCAGATTAGTCATATGTATGTCCCCCCCTTCCCACCCCTCCCAACCATCACACAGCACCCCTGAAAGATCCCCTTTTCTCACAGAGCAATGACTAGAGCTATTTTCTTCACTTATGATAGTACAGGCCTTCATGCTACTTCCTTTACGCCTCCCACCTTCCGTTCCTTCCCCACAATGTCCATATGTCCACTGTCCATGTCTGTCTTTCCGTCGCTTCACTGTGTGTGCCATCATCATCATCCTATGCAAAAAAAGCCTTCGACAAAGTACAACACCCATTTATGATAAAAACTCTTCCAAAAATGGGCATAGAAGGAACCTATCTCAACATAGTGAAAGCTATATATGAGAAGCCCACAGCGAACATTATCCCCAATGGTGAAAAACTGAAAGCATTTCCTCTAAGATCAGGAACAAGACAAGGGTGTCCACTTTCACCACTATTATTCAACATAGTCCTGGAAGTTCTAGCAACAGCAATAAGAGAAGAGAAAGAAATAAAAGGAATCTAGATTGGAAAGGAAGAAGTCAAACTCCCTCTATTCGCAGATGACATGATATTATACATAGAAAATTCCAAAGACACCATTACAAAACTACTAGAGCTAATCAGCGACTTCAGCAAAGTCGCAGGATACAAAATCAATATACAGAAATCACTGGCATTCCTATACACAAACAATGAAAAATCAGAAAACGAAATCAAAGAGGCAATCCCCTTCACCATCGCAACCAAAAGAATCAAATATCTAGGAATAAACCTACCCAAAGAAGCAAAAGAACTGTACACAGAAAATTACAAGACACTCATGAGAGACATTAAAGAAGATTTAAACAGATGGAGAGATATTCCATGTTCCTGGGTCAGAAGAACCAATATTGTGAAAATGACCATACTACCAAATGTCATCTATAGATTCAATGTGATCCCTATCAAACTACCAATGACATTCTTCACAGAACTAGACCAAAGAATAACACAGTTCATATGGCAGCACAGAAGACCCCGAATAGCCAAAGCAATCCTGAGGAAGAAGAATGGAGCTGGAGGAATCAGCCTCCCTAACTTCAGACTCTACTACAAAGCAACAGTCATCAAGACAGTATGGTACTGGCACAAAAACAAAAGTATCGACCAATGGAACAAGATAGAGAACCCAGAGATAGACCCACGCACCTATGAGTACCTTATTTTGACAAAGGAGGCGAAACTATAAAATGGGTGATTTTCTTCACTTATGATAGTACAGCCCACTGTCCACTGTCCTACAATGTCCATATGTCCACTGTCCATGTCTGTCTTTCCCCCTTCACTGTGTGTGCCATCATCATCATCCTATGCAAAAAAAGCCTTCGACAAAGTACAACACCCATTTATGATAAAAACTCTTCCAAAAATGGGCATAGAAGGAACCTATCTCAACATAGTGAAAGCTATATATGAGAAGCCCACAGCGAACATTATCCCCAATGGTGAAAAACTGAAAGCATTTCCTCTAAGATCAGGAACAAGACAAGGGTGTCCACTTTCACCACTATTATTCAACATAGTCCTGGAAGTTCTAGCAACAGCAATAAGAGAAGAGAAAGAAATAAAAGGAATCTAGATTGGAAAGGAAGAAGTCAAACTCCCTCTATTCGCAGATGACATGATATTATACATAGAAAATTCCAAAGACACCATTACAAAACTACTAGAGCTAATCAGCGACTTCAGCAAAGTCGCAGGATACAAAATCAATATACAGAAATCACTGGCATTCCTATACACAAACAATGAAAAATCAGAAAACGAAATCAAAGAGGCAATCCCCTTCACCATCGCAACCAAAAGAATCAAATATCTAGGAATAAACCTACCCAAAGAAGCAAAAGAACTGTACACAGAAAATTACAAGACACTCATGAGAGACATTAAAGAAGATTTAAACAGATGGAGAGATATTCCATGTTCCTGGGTCAGAAGAACCAATATTGTGAAAATGACCATACTACCAAATGTCATCTATAGATTCAATGTGATCCCTATCAAACTACCAATGACATTCTTCACAGAACTAGACCAAAGAATAACACAGTTCATATGGCAGCACAGAAGACCCCGAATAGCCAAAGCAATCCTGAGGAAGAAGAATGGAGCTGGAGGAATCAGCCTCCCTAACTTCAGACTCTACTACAAAGCAACAGTCATCAAGACAGTATGGTACTGGCACAAAAACAAAAGTATCGACCAATGGAACAAGATAGAGAACCCAGAGATAGACCCACGCACCTATGAGTACCTTATTTTTGACAAAGGAGGCGAAACTATAAAATGGGACAAAGACAGCCTCTTCAACAAGTGGTGCTGGGAAAGTTGAACAGCTACATGCAAAAAAATGAAGTTGGAACATTCCCTGACACCATACACAAAGATCAACTCAAAATGGATGAAAGACCTAAATGTAAGGCCAGAAACCATCAAACTCTTAGAGGAGAATATAGGCAAAACCCTCAAGGACATCAATCAAAGCAAGATCTTCTCTGACCCACCTACTAGAATAGCAGAACTAAAAACAAAAATGAACATGTGGGACCTAATGAAACTTAAAAGCTTTTGTACAGCAAAAGACATCACAAAAAAGCTGAACAGACAGCCCACAGAATGGGAGAAAATCATAGCAAATGAAACAACAGACAAAGAATTAATCTCCAAAATCTACAAGCAACTCAGACAACTCAGTACCAGAAAAATGAACAACCTAATCAAAAAATGGGAAAAGGACCTAAACAGACACCTCTCCAAAGAGGACATACAGATGGCCCAAAAGCACATGAAACAATGCTCAACGTCACTTATAATTGGAGAAATGCAAATCAAAACTACAATGAGATATCACCTCACACCAGTCAGAATGGCCATCATCCACAAATCAACAGACACTAAATGCTGGAGAGGGTGCGGAGAAAAGGGAACCCTCTTGCATTGCTGGTGGGAATGTAAACTGATACAACCTCTATGGAAGACAGTATGGAGATTTCTTAAAAAACTAAAAATAGAAGCACCATACAACCCAGCAATCCCAATCTTAGGCTTATACCCTGATGAAATTAAATCTGAAAGAAGCACCTGTACCCCAATGTTCATTGCAGCTCTCTATACAATGGCTAGAACATGGAAGCAACCTAGATGCCCATCAATGAACGAATGGATACAGAAGCTCTGGTACGTATATACAATGGAATACTACACAGCTGTCAAAAGAAATGCAGAAGAATCAGCCCTAATGAGGTGGCTGGCTCTAGAACCTATCATAAAAAGTGAAGTCAGTCACAAAGAGAAGGACAAGTACAATATACTAACACATATATATGGAATCTAGTAGGATGGTGACGATGGCACATGCAGTGAAGCGACGGAAAGACAGACATGGACAGTGGACATATGGACATTGTGGGGAAGGAACAGTGGGTGAGAGGCATAAAGGAAATAGATTGAAGGCCTGTACTATCATATGTGAAGAAAATAGCTGTAGTCATTGCTCTGTGAGAAAAGCAGATTCTTCATGGGTGGGGGGGGTATACATGTGACTAATCTGAGAACATACATATCTGTAAACAACAAAACTCTGTAAAAGTTAAAAGTGAAATAAAGGTTAAAAAAAAAAAAAAGAAATGCATTTGCACTTGATTTTATTCCCTGAAGGTATCAATATTAAAAACAGCCTCATTGTTGGGCAACTATTGGATGGTGCCAGTCTTAGGTCTTTATTACTGACTCAGAGGTGCTCAGTGAAGAGGGATATTTCTGTGGACCCTGTGAAGCTGGAAATATTCCATGTCTGGACTGTCCAGCAAGGGTAACCCCTCGCTCCATGTTGCTTTAGAACCTTGATTTGTGACCGGTGCAACTCATGAACTGATTTTTAATTTCAATATCATTTTAATTAATTTAAGTAGCTGTATGTGGCTAATGGTTACCATATTACTGATGAGAAACTACAAAAAGACGTTCCAGTTGCTGTCCTAAAAATAAAGTGGATAGTGTCTCACCTTTGTGCTTCTCCCCCAGCTCTATAGCACTAGTTAATGGAAGTTGTAACATTTTCCCAAAACTCCTGTGACCTTCCATTGTGGGTTTTATTTCAATTTTGTTTCATCTTAACTCATTATTTTAATGTTGACTATTGAAACTTCTTAATATCTGTTTATCTCTTAAAATATAGTAGCATGTAGTTATTTGTAGAAGAACTAAGATTCTATCTTCTAAAAAAATAAATACTTTAAACTCTGGAGTGATAATTTTGTTGTTCAGTTGCTAAGTTGTGTCCGGACTCCACGACCCCATGGACTGCAGCATGCCAGGCTCCTCTGTCCTCCACTGTCTCCCATAGTTTGCTCAAGTTCATGTCCATTGAGTTGGTGACTCCATCCAACCATCTCATCCTCTGTCATCCCCTTCTCCTTCTGTCTTCAGTAATAATGCATGCATGCTAAGTTGCTTCGGTTGTATCCAACTCTTTCCAACCCTGTGGATCATAGCCTGCCAGGTTCCTCTGTCCATAGAATTCCCTAGGCACGAATACTGCAGGGTAGCTCAGTAGGACATTTTCATGGATTGGATGAAGTTGTTGAAGGAGACAGGCTTCAATTTTCTTTTCTTTTTTTTTTTTAAAGATGTATTTATTTATTTATTTTTGGGGTGGGGTGAGGCGGGGCTGGGGTGGGGTTGGAGGGGGCGGGTGGGGCACTTCTATTGGTCTTTCATTTATTCATTTTCATCCATCTTTTGTTCTTTGGCCCGTGTGGGCCTCCCATCGCGGTGGCCTCTGTCATCGCAGAGCGCTGGCTCTGGGCACATGCGCTCCAGAGCTCCGGCTCAGTGATTGGACACATCGGTCCAGCCGCTATGTGGCACGTGGGATCTTCCCAGGCCAGGGATCGAACCGGCGCCCCTTGCACTGCAAGGCGGTGTCCTTACCCACTGGACCACCAGGGGAAGCCCGAGACTTCAATTTTCTGATATGAACAGTTGGGGAAACGAAAATGCTTTTACTGGGAACAGGGAAACCAAGGAAGGAGTCAATTATGGGAGACAGAGAATGAGTCAAGAAGAACCTCAAGGGCACGTGACCCAAGAAGAGGCAAGCAGAGTCCAGGAACATGGCTGTGCCATAGCCCTCAGAAGGAGTTTTCCAGACTCTTTCCCTGCTTGTTTTGATCTCCTCTTCTCAGGGTCTCAGATGGTCCCAGGAAGATGTATATTTTTCTCTCCTTTGACTATGCCTACAGAGCGTATTCAGATATTGGCATGTCCAAGTGAAATGATTTTCAACTGACTTCTCCTATGTATTTTTCAGAGTCACCCGCAAGTGCTGAATTTCCGAATACAACTGGCAGGCAAAGAACTGATTGTGAACCTGCAAAGAAATGAGTAAGTCGAATTAATTCCTGCAACAGGAGAAAGTTTCGACCTGGGGCCTGGAAAGTGCTGTGTAATTGATGTTGGCATTTAGAGACGCAGAACTGAATGTGTGGATTCATAATCCAGATTCGGATGTGAGGCTGGAATTAACCTTCAAAAAATGATCCAATGGAAAAACAAAGAATTTTATCACTCTGAAAAAGAACTTTCTAGGTCAGCAGGTTTTTCTCATAGTCCTGGTGTTTCA
This sequence comes from Tragulus kanchil, assembly GCA_022376925.1. NCBI lineage: Eukaryota > Metazoa > Chordata > Mammalia > Artiodactyla > Tragulidae > Tragulus > Tragulus kanchil. The sequence continues at coordinate 173,093,308 of JAIOJX010000005.1, read as the reverse complement.
TTTTTTTCAGAGCCTGATTTTTCAAGGATAGAATTTAAACATCCTCTGTTCTGTTCCAATAACAGTGTTCTGTAATTAGTTGACTTTTGGCAATTCCTGGGTTATATAAGGAGAAACAACTTCAAATGGGTTGAAGCTCTTTTTTCCTTGGGAAATACCAAGAGTTTATTTTATCTTTCAGAGCTTGTCTCCAGCGGTATGAAGTATTTATTTTATCTTTTTATTTAAAAATTTGGCCCTTTTTTGCAAAATTACATAAATTTCCAGAAAATGGTATTATATTTTTTTTCTGTAGCACATGGATGTTATTACATATTTTGTGTGCTTTCCCAGGAGAAAACTGTGGCTGCTTCAGGGCACAAGTTAAAGCAACTCATATTTTGTCCTTTACATTCTGTGGCTCTCCCCATGGACTCCTCAGATCTAAAGGACCCCTCACTGTCCTATTTGATTAGTACCAGAGAAGAATCAAGCTCTCGTAATAAGCAATCTGTATTTAAAGACATAAATCAAATTCCCAAGTCATGTTTGATTCAAAATAGGAGTTTCTCGCTTCCAGAGTGACTGGTTTCTGTTTCTCACCCATCAGTGAAATGCTGATTTTTTGCTAAAATGATAGGGTAAATAAGCAGCTTCATTGGCATGAGTTCTGCCAGAGATACTGAGCCACAGAAATCTGACTCAGCATCTCTTTGTAAATGAGTGAAATCACAGACACTGATGCTTTGCTTTGAGGATCCTCAGCAAATCAGATGAAGAGATCATGAGTGCCCAGTTCTCACATTCAGTATCTGACACCATGGCCAACGTCAATTACAAAAGCAATAGGTACATTTTAAAGTGCAGACAAATCTATATTACAAATACATGTACTTTAAATAAATATATGTAAAATAGCAGGGCTTGCTTTTTGGGGTGTCCAGTCTGCCTCTTGGCATTTCTTGCGTGTTTCACCCATAGATGGATTTAAAGGTTTTGTGAGCATAGACAATGTGCTCTTAGCTTTTCTTGTGACGTGGTGATCTTATGAAAGAAGTTCAGGCACACATCTTGAACAATCAGAGAGCTGAATGGAAGTCCGAATATTGCATTTGGCATGTCTCTCTTTACAAAGTAAACTTGTCATGTTACATAAGAACATCAGAGGCCATCTTCGTTTTCGTGCACTGCAGTTTGGATGTGGTGTTGAAACTGTTTCAGTGGAGAGAACTAGGTGCTCCTTGATAGAGTAAAAGAGAAGCAGGCTTTGGTGGCAGTGCCTTTCCTTGATGGGGTTTTAGGGTTGGCAGCTGAATTTGGGAAGCCTCTTTGTTGCCACTGTTCTTATTGTTAGCCTGATGGAGGCGTGTGGTAAGCGGAAGCGTGAGAGGGATCCTGGACCCTTACATGACACTAGGGCTGCAGGTAGAGGAGCGGAAATTGACTCAGTAAAAACCAGAAGTTAGTTTCCACTCTGAAAGGAATATGTATCCAATGTGAAGAAATTGAAAACTAGAGGGATAAAAAATCAAGAACTCCCCCCGACCCCAAAGTACCTCTACTACCAAACACAACGCTGGTTAGTATTTTAGTAAATGTTTGCATAGACTTGTGTTTCTTATAAATGAGACTGCGCTTCTTTTTTCTTCCTAGTTGATATTGTCATGTGTGTGTAGTCTGATATTCTTCTTCATTTAGCTTTAATGGATGTCCTTTCCCTTGGAGAAATGCGTTTCTCACAGCCCATCTGGCTCTCTGAGTCTGTAAAGTGGCTTGATAGCCTTCCTCATGGTTCCCTTTGAAAATGATTTACTTCCATTAAAGTGGGTACTACAGTGCATACAACTGCTAGACAGTGGCTAATTTGTATAAAGGATCGTTTTAAAGTGTGCCTTAATTTGTTCGCTTCCAATTCTGTGCCCATCATGAAATAATCTCAAAACTAGAAAAGCTGTAAGTGTAAAATTGTCTCTTCTTGATTTATATCTTTTCCCAACTTAATTGTCAAAGTAAGTTTAGAAGAGTATATGGAAACTGTTTCTGTGTCTCTCTGGCATTGTGTAGGGCTTCCCATGTGGCCCTGGTGGTAAAGAACATGCCTGCCAGTGCAGGAGACATAAAAGATGTAGGTTGGATCCCTGGGTCGGGAAGATTCCTTGGAGGAGGGCATGGCAACCCACTCCACTTGCTGGGAGAATCCCATGGACAGAGGAACCTAGTCACACAGAGTTGGACGTGACTGAAGCAACTTAGCACACATGACATTCTCTTGATTTTTTGGGGGGGGAAGGGGGCAGGGTGACAGGTTGGGGAGGGAGGGGGGTGGTCGGGCCACTTCTATTGGTCTTTCATTTATCTGTTTTTTCATCCATCTTTGTTCTGTGGCCCATGTGGGCCTCCCATCGCTGTGGCCTCTGTTGTTGCAGAGCGCCGGCTCTGGGCTCATGCACTCCAGAGCTCCGACTCGGTAATTGGACACATCAGTCCAACTGCTCTGCGGCATGTGGGATCTTCCCAGGCCAGGGATCGAACCGGCGCCCTTTGCACTGCAAGGCGGTGTCCTTACCCACTGGACCACCAGGGTAGCCCTCTAGCTTGATTGTAATTACTTACATTAAGAGTGGAGATTTCATTTTGTTAAAAATAACATTTTCAAACTAGAGCATGGGAATGTGACTATTTCATTAGCAACGTATTTCCCCCAAATACTTCAGCATCACAATTTTTTGAAAAAGGTGGCATGTCTGTCCTAGAAGAACTAATGATGAATACCAAATAATTCTCCAGTATTATAGGCAGAATGAAATGTTTATATGCTACTGGCTGTTTGTCAGGGACAGAAGATAATCAACCATCCAGTATAAAATGGGTTTTTAATTTGCATGGCCTTTGACCCAGTAGGACCAACTGGAGAATTTATCCAAATGAAGCTTAAGAATCTAGAGCTAAATGTAAAGGAAGCAAGATAAATGTAAAACAGAAAGCCTGATGAATCAGAAGATAACCTGGTTGGTACCTTGCTTCAGAGCCCAGAGTGAGGAATCAGCTCTTGGTTTAAGGATGTTCATTACAGACTGTTTTACCTAAAAGTATGTCAATAGGAGATTGATTAAAAAGTCATGACTCAAGTATGATATAGAGCCCTTCAGATGCAGAATGCATCTGAAGATGATGATGGAGATTTTTCTTATTGTAAAAAGCACTGATAATATAATCCTTGTGAACAGCCTGTTAGATAATACTTTACATGCCTTTCAGTTTGTATCTTAAAAACGTGTGTGTCCATGACTGCTAGAAAGATATGGAAGACCATTTCCTTACTTAATATTTTAGAGGAAATTATTACCATTAAAATTAGGAGAACTTTTTGAAAGGAAAATGCTGCACTGGGTAGACTGAATTCTCTTGATTTTTGGGGGAAGGGGCAGGGTGACAGGTTGGGAGGGAGGGGTGGTCGGGCCACTTCTATTGGCCTTTCATTTATCTGTTTTTCATCCATCTTTGTTCTGTGGCCCATGTGGGCCTCCCATCGCTGTGGCCTCTGTTGTTGCAGAGCGCCGGCTCTGGGCTCATGCACTCCAGAGCTCCGACTCGGTAATTGGACACATCAGTCCAACTGCTCTGCGGCATGTGGGATCTTCCCAGGCCAGGGATCGAACCGGCGCCCTTTGCACTGCAAGGCGGTGTCCTTACCCACTGGACCACCAGGGTAGCCCTCTAGCTTGATTGTAATTACTTACATTAAGAGTGGAGATTTCATTTTGTTAAAAATAACATTTTCAAACTAGAGCATGGGAATGTGACTATTTCATTAGCAACGTATTTCCCCCAAATACTTCAGCATCACAATTTTTTGAAAAAGGTGGCATGTCTGTCCTAGAAGAACTAATGATGAATACCAAATAATTCTCCAGTATTATAGGCAGAATGAAATGTTTATATGCTACTGGCTGTTTGTCAGGGACAGAAGATAATCAACCATCCAGTATAAAATGGGTTTTTAATTTGCATGGCCTTTGACCCAGTAGGACCAACTGGAGAATTTATCCAAATGAAGCTTAAGAATCTAGAGCTAAATGTAAAGGAAGCAAGATAAATGTAAAACAGAAAGCCTGATGAATCAGAAGATAACCTGGTTGGTACCTTGCTTCAGAGCCCAGAGTGAGGAATCAGCTCTTGGTTTAAGGATGTTCATTACAGACTGTTTTACCTAAAAGTATGTCAATAGGAGATTGATTAAAAAGTCATGACTCAAGTATGATATAGAGCCCTTCAGATGCAGAATGCATCTGAAGATGATGATGGAGATTTTTCTTATTGTAAAAAGCACTGATAATATAATCCTTGTGAACAGCCTGTTAGATAATACTTTACATGCCTTTCAGTTTGTATCTTAAAAACGTGTGTGTCCATGACTGCTAGAAAGATATGGAAGACCATTTCCTTACTTAATATTTTAGAGGAAATTATTACCATTAAAATTAGGAGAACTTTTTAATTGAAAGGAAAATGCTGCTGTAAAAACTTGAGAACTGTTGTAATGAAGAATGTTAAAGTGTTTACTATTCAGAAGAAAGGAAGTAGTGGATTTTATAGAAAGGCCTCCGGCAACTTTCGAAGGGCTAAAAATCTCTACCCATGGACTAGATCCAGAAATCTATTCTCATTAAAAACCTGCTTAACAATCAGAGCCAAACCAAGGGTGTCCTCAGCGCCTCGTCTGAAACAGACGCGCGAAGGGAGTCGCCGAAGGATCCCGCTCCGGGACTCAGAGGAGGCAGCTCCTCCGGGAGCAGGGCTGCGTTTGTGTTCCTTGGTTGTTGAGGGGAATCTATTTTATTTGCCTTCTGGCATCTCTAATTTGTGCAAAGATCGGATGCTGTTCACTTAAAATCTGTGTTTGTAGACCCGTAATTGAATGTTTAAAGAAACGCAAAGCTTCCCCGGAGAGGCATTTTTCACACTGATGCTGTCAGCCTGTGGAGCCGCGGGGACCGGCTGCGTGCGTTCCCTGCCTCTGCTGGATCCCCGCGGACACCCAGGCCATTCCTCAAACAGGTGCTCTGTGCATCTGCATCTTTGATCAAAATGCTTTATTGGACAGGCTGGCCAGCTTAGACGTCCGCTTTTCCAGTTTAGGGTAATTAAAACTGATGCCGTTAGATCCCACTCCCTGCATATCTCAAACCCACCGAGCTTTCTGTTTTCAAGCCTCGTCCATCACTGATTGAAGGCAGTTGCCGGGGGGACGTCCACAACCACCTGATATATTCGTGGGGTGTCTCTGATTTAGAAGAACGTTGGCATTGACTTGTCTTATGTCTGGAATAGTTCCGGACATCTCTTCAGGGGCAATTCTAATTAATATTCACTCTGAAACAGTTGCAGAAAGGAGAGTTTTAAGTTTGTCAAACATGGGCATAAATATTTGAGAAGGCATTTATTGGACAGTGTCTCAGAAGATCATGATCTAAGTCGAGTAGAGAAAGGCAGTCCGTGCAGCGGGATGGCTGAGTGTGTTACCAGTCAGATAAATAGCTACCAGAGGCTATTAATCTGTTGTAACCAAATCGTGTTGGACAACTGGACCGAGATGGCCGTCAGTGGCCATAGGGCTGTGTTTGCAGCCTCGTCTTGGCCCACACTTCTGTCATCCCATCGCTAGGAAGACATGATAGGTGTGCTGGTCCCATTTCTTGGCAATGCAGAGCTGGTGGCAGATCACTGTGCTCTGCGAGGCGACATCTAGATTATGGAGATTTCAGCAGTTTGGGTTCAATGGGCCAAAGCTAACAAGATGAGACTTAATGGGGATAAATGTTAAGTCCTGTTTGTGGGTTAACAAAAAAATGAACATGGTAAGTTTAGAAGGAAACGGGCTAGTTGTTCTTGTGAATGAGACCTGCAGATTCAGCGTGAGCCCCGAGGCGAAAGGTGGCGGCCCCTGGGCGCGGGAGCAGAGGGGCCACCCTCTTTCTGGGTGGAGCCCTGGCCAGGGCACGGGCAGCACCCTGATTCCTGCACTATTTCAAGCACGTTTGAGTGCTGCCTGCCACTGACCGCATCTCCCATCTTAGACTTCCATTACCTCTGCCATCAGCCAGGGACATCCTCAAGGTCGGCAGGGCCTTCCCGTCCTCCTCCATCCCCTCCGTGTCGCCTGGCCTGTGGTGGGCACTCCCTGAGCGCCTGTCAGAGGGTGAAGGGCAGGTTGTGGACCGCCCGGACTAGGCCAGGCGTGACTCAGCGGGAAGGTGAAGGTGTGTCCTGAGTGGCCCGGGAAGCCTCCTGCTCGAGGAGGAAGTGCCGGAGGGGACGCTGAACTGGGGAGTCGGGAAGCCAGGTCCGGAGGCCCAGTTTTGCTTCCGTGAGCCATGCAGCCGTGAACCTAATATACCCTCTCCGTTTCCTGCCCTGCGGGGTCGAGTGAAGGTCTGTGTGCAGTCCGTGTTGGGAGGCTGGAACGCGGGTTCTCTCTGGTGGTCGGGTGTGCCTGCTTCAGTGGCAGATGCCTGTGGACCCAGTGAGGCTGGGTCGTTATTAGCTACACCCACCTTCGGCTTCACCAGGGCCCCGTCCTGTTTCAAGGGTCCTGAATTAACGGAGATCGGGTCATGCTCGTCTTCACCTGTAAGTCTTGAGGCCGACCGGCCAGTGCCGTTCTGACAAGAGCCGGAACGGATTTGTGGGCCGCTCCTCAGGGTTCCTGTTGCTGTCCTGGGCTTAATTTCACAGCCGCCACGGCATCAGGAGTTCAATTTTTTACGTCTTCCTTTGCGTGCAGGGTGCTATTGCTTTCCATTTCTACTCGGGCAGAAGAAGCCTTAGCTGCCAACAGGACCTCCAGGCTTCACTTGCCTGGTGGTTCTGTCACTGACGAAGCTACTGAGGTCACAGCTGTCTTCCAGAGTCTTGCCTGTCTCTCCTCCGCTTTTTATCTCCCAGCGTCCCTTCCACCATTTAGAAATCTTCATCAGAGTCTTTATTCATTCACATCATTCCTAATGCTAATCAGTAAGAAATCAATGAAATCTTTTCTTTTTTTACTTAATCATTTATTCATAAACATTTGTTTTTATTTTTCTAATTTACTTTATTGACGTATAGTTGATTTACAGGGTTGTGGTAACTTCTGCTGTGTAGCATAGTGATTCAGTTGTACACGCATATACACTCTTTTTCATATTCTTTTCCGTGGTGGTTTATTACAAAATATTGAATATAGTTCTCTGTGCTCTATGAAGGACCTTGTTGTTTATCCATTCTCGGTATAATAGTTTGCATCTGATAATCTCAAACTTCCAATCTACCCCTCCCCAAATCCTGCACTTGGCAACCACCAGTTTGATCTATTTGTCTGTGAATCTGTTTCATAGATACGTTCATTTGTGCCTTATTTTAGATTCCACGTATAAGTGATACCATATGGTATTTACCTCTCTCTTTCTGACTCACTTCACTTAGTATGATAAGGTCCATCCATGTTGCTATAAACGGCACTATTTCATTCTTTCACAACTGAGTAATATTCCATTGTGTATATGTATCACATCTCTTTCATCCATTCACCCATCAGTGGACATTTAGGTTGTTTCCAAGTCTTGGCTATGGTGAATAGTGCTGCTATGAACACAGGGGTGCGTGCATCCTTTGAATTAGAGTGTTGTCTGGGCATGTGCCCAGGAGAGGAGCTCAGGATCATATGGCAGCTCTGTTTTAGCACAGACATTTATTTCCTACCAGAGACTCTTGTTGCCACTGGCAGTAGAGTGGTCAGCAAGGTTAATTCCTTGTCCCGTTGGAGGTCAGTCAAGGAGCCCAGTGCTAAACAGATCATCACACAGCAGTACTGAATGACAGTGTTGGTGAGAGCTGACATGTCAGGCAGGAGGCCAGTCTGACCTGGGGAAGGAAGCCATGCAGTGAAGCAGCGTTTAAACTGTGCATGAAGAGAGCAGAGCCAGGTGCAGGAGAGCAGCGCGTAGAGGGTACTGGAGGCAAGGATGAGCGTACCGAGCATTCCTGAGGGCGGGGAAAGGAATATTGAAGTGTTTCAGAGTTGAAAATCAGTGTGTCAGTGAGCAAGAGGGAGACAGGGAGAGGGAAGTGGAGACAGTCCGTGTGGGATGCCGGGCTCCATCGTGAGAGCTTGTATTTTCTCCTGAGGACCATGGTGCCTCAGGGAAGCGTGGCCTGTAAGCAGGGCAGTGACTTTCATAGAAGAGAGTAGATAAAAATGTTCTTGAGGGAGAATGGACAGAAATTAGTGGGCCATTGAATGTGTGGTCCATGGAAAGGAAGCTGTTGAGGATAATTATTAGTCATGAAATGCTAGAAAGACAGTGATGATCTTTGATCAGAATAGAGAACCCTAAGAAGGGATCAGGAACTTTCCCTCGGAGCAGGGTCGGGGACATAACTAGATGGATTGTGGTGGGTGTGCTCCTCTGAGTCTTGGAGGGAGTGGCCGTTCAGGCCTCACAGAGCCCAGTCTGGAGGGGACTGTGGAGGGTTCTCGTGTGGAACTGGACCTGGCATTTCTTTGGGATCCATGAACGTTTATAGCAGTGGCTGGGGGCCGTGCGCTGGAGGACACGAGCCTGTAGTGGGTGGAACATCACGAGACATTGGCCGTGGCCCTGGGTGCATCTCCGTACCTGTTGTCGCCCAGGGCGATGCCAGTGCTTCGTGTAATGTCCATATGGGAGCCAAGAGGGGCAGGTCTGTGGCCTCCAGGCTTACTCTCAAGCCCAGTTCTATGTCCTTTTTATTATCTGTCTCCATGCAGCAGATGTGACCCTCCACCTGGAGCCCACACAGACTCTTGCCCTCCTTCAAGTCTGGGGCATTTTGGAGGACCAGCAGCATCCGGACTACCCTGGGAGCTCATTCCAAAGGGATGCCTGGCCCTGTTTCTCTCTGTTGGACCAGAATTGCCCCATGATCAGGCCTGGGGATCTGTATTTTTAACATATTTTGCAAGGAGATACAGTCATACTTGAAGAGCCATTGGCCACATGAAGCTATTGAAATTAATCTTAAAAGATTAGAGCTTTACTTCCTGGGTCGCAGGAGCTACAGTTCAGGCACTCCCTCGTCACACAGGACTGTAGGAACATTTCCATCACAGCAGGAGGATCTGCTGGGCATTGCTGGGAGTGGGAGGAGCCCTGGCTGGCCAGCTGCTTCTGGTGGGGTTCTGTCCTGGCTGATGCATGGCCCAGGGGAAGGTTCTCTTCTGCAGGGAGTCCGCACCTCTTCAGCAGATTGATAAACTTCATTCCTCATTTTAGGGAGTTGGGCAATTCCGGAGGAATCCCGTCTACACTTTGATGAAGGGGAGAAAGAATGGGAGAAAATTCTCTAAGCATGACCGTAGACGTGTGGAATTGGTGCCAGCTACACTCCCGTGTGGCGCTGCCCAGGTGCCACTCGTGGTAGAGAACTTTCCTGCCAACTCAGGAGACCTAAGAGACACAGGCTCAATCCCTGGGTCAGGAAGATCACCTGGAAGAGGGCATGGCAACCGGCTCCAGTATTCCTGCCTGGAGAATCCTGTGGGTGGAGGAGCCTGGCAGGCTACGTTCCACAGGGTCACAAAGAGTTGGACAAAACTGAGGCAGCTGAGCACGCACGCGCACGTATGTTAGCGGTCTCCTGACCAGACCAGACTCCTTCGGATTTCAGATAAAATCTTTCCGCGTTAACATTTGAATCTTACTAAGTGGGTTACATTTTGTTCCCTGAATAAGAACTAAATTCCTTTGCGCTTCCTCCTCATGTCAGTCTTTGAAGTTACACGGACACTGGAAAAGGTCAGAACGGCATTTTTAGAGATTTTTTTCTCCAGCCTGAGTTACCTTTAAAGCGTCTAAAGCAATTAAGATCAACCTTTTCAAAATGGTGCCCCACCGGGTCCCCGTTGGAGGGCGGGGGAGCCTTGGGCATTTTGGAGGACCAGCAGCATCCGGACTACCCTGGGAGCTCATTCCAAAGGGATGCCTGGCCCTGTTTCTCTCTGTTGGACCAGAATTGCCCCATGATCAGGCCTGGGGATCTGTATTTTTAACATATTTTGCAAGGAGATACAGTCATACTTGAAGAGCCATTGGCCACATGAAGCTATTGAAATTAATCTTAAAAGATTAGAGCTTTACTTCCTGGGTCGCAGGAGCTACAGTTCAGGCACTCCCTCGTCACACAGGACTGTAGGAACATTTCCATCACAGCAGGAGGATCTGCTGGGCATTGCTGGGAGTGGGAGGAGCCCTGGCTGGCCAGCTGCTTCTGGTGGGGTTCTGTCCTGGCTGATGCATGGCCCAGGGGAAGGTTCTCTTCTGCAGGGAGTCCGCACCTCTTCAGCAGATTGATAAACTTCATTCCTCATTTTAGGGAGTTGGGCAATTCCGGAGGAATCCCGTCTACACTTTGATGAAGGGGAGAAAGAATGGGAGAAAATTCTCTAAGCATGACCGTAGACGTGTGGAATTGGTGCCAGCTACACTCCCGTGTGGCGCTGCCCAGGTGCCACTCGTGGTAGAGAACTTTCCTGCCAACTCAGGAGACCTAAGAGACACAGGCTCAATCCCTGGGTCAGGAAGATCACCTGGAAGAGGGCATGGCAACCGGCTCCAGTATTCCTGCCTGGAGAATCCTGTGGGTGGAGGAGCCTGGCAGGCTACGTTCCACAGGGTCACAAAGAGTTGGACAAAACTGAGGCAGCTGAGCACGCACGCGCACGTATGTTAGCGGTCTCCTGACCAGACCAGACTCCTTCGGATTTCAGATAAAATCTTTCCGCGTTAACATTTGAATCTTACTAAGTGGGTTACATTTTGTTCCCTGAATAAGAACTAAATTCCTTTGCGCTTCCTCCTCATGTCAGTCTTTGAAGTTACACGGACACTGGAAAAGGTCAGAACGGCATTTTTAGAGATTTTTTTCTCCAGCCTGAGTTACCTTTAAAGCGTCTAAAGCAATTAAGATCAACCTTTTCAAAATGGTGCCCCATCGGGTCCCAGTTTGAGAGCGTGGCAGCCTTGGGCACCGTCTGTGATGTTAGAAGGACTTGGAAAGGCAGTCGATGTGGAAGTGGGTCGCCATGTGCAATTACATGACGTGCAGGCTCCCGCTTCTTGTGCTGTGTGTTTAGGATGAAAGCCCCGCTGGGCTCCTCTCCAGAGCTGCATCCCAGGCGGATCGTAATGGATGTGCTGGCCGTTTCCAGGTGGTCTCTGGTGGCCGAGGGGAGCGCTGATGCTGGCTTCATGGGTGTCCTTTCACGGTCTCCGTCCCGCTTGTGGCCAGGGGTGGTTCTGCGCAGGTGCTGGTGTGTTTACGGCAAGCCTCTTGCCTTGTGTGGTTGTCATGGTCTCCACAGAGAGGCCACGGTGCTTCTCTTTGTGTGACATCAGGACTCTTCATTGACCACATGCACAATAAATCACACGGACTCTCCAGAGAACTTGAAACATTTTTTGGCAGTTAGATGATTTGAATAAGGATATATATACACAGTTCCCACGTTACGTTTGGCTACTATATCTGTCTTTTTTTTTTTAATATATAGGTTCCTGGTTCCTTTTTTTTTAAACTTCTTGCCACAGGCTTTTTCTTAGCTATTTATTATTTCCATCCATCTTTATTCTTTGGCCTGTGTGGGCCTCCCATTGCAGTGACCCCTCTCGTTGCAGAGCACCGGCCCTGGGCGCATGCGCTGCAGAGCGCTGGCTCGTAACTGGACACACCGGTCCAGCCGCTCTGCGGCACGTGGGATCTTCTGGGACCAGGGATGGAACCAGTGCCTCTTGTGCTGCAAGGCGGACTCCTTACCTGCTGGACCACCAGGGAGGTCCCCTGGTTCTATTTTTTTAATTGAAGGTTTGTGACCCCAGGTCTGCCCAGCAGAGCCCTCTACATTCTTGATTTGGCTGGTTTCATCCCCGCATTGTCTTCAGGCCCGGCCCTCTGCTGCCTGTGTTTTCTGTCAACTAGAAGTTAGAGCTACAGCCCTGAGAGGATTCAGGTTCTGGATTTTCAGCAAGACTGCATCGCGGGGGTGCTGCGTCCCTTTCTTGCATCACGTCAGGAGTTCTGTGTGCTCTGCTTGTCTCTTTTTTTGCGACGTTGGATGGATAGCTGGGTTCAGGCATCATTCTGACGCTTCCATTATAAAGCTCCACACCAAGTTTTATCTGCCAGAGTCAATGACCATTAACAATAAATGCCTCATTTCCTCTTTAACTCGAGCAGAGGGGAGGTATTCTAATTCTATTGTTCCTTTCTTTGTTAACTGGATCTTTCTAGAGAAGAACTTCCTTCATCAACTACTGGTTTGTCCAGATGTCCAAGGTTAAAGAGGCTTCCCAGGTGGCACTAGTGGTAAAGAACCTGCCGGCCAGTGCAGGAGACATAAAAGATGCGGGTCTGATCCCTGGGTTGGGAAGATCCCCTGGAGGCGGGCACGGCAACCCACTTAAGTGCTCTTGCCTGGAGAATCCCATGGACAGAGGAGCCTGGCGGGCTGCAGTCCGTGGGTCACAAAGAGTCAGACTCAACTGAAGCCACTTAGCACACAAGCACCGAGGTCCAAGGCGGCTGCACTGGTTGGGGAACTGCTGACCATTGCTCTGCTTTGCCTATTGGTAGGCCCTGGGTTCCCCAAATTTCACAACTCACTCTTGGGGCTTCACTCCTCGGCCCCTTGTTAAGCACCCATATTTGTGACAGACTCCATGGGGGTGCAGAAGCGTCCCAGAGCCTGTTCCTGACCACCTCTGGAGTGCAGGACAGTAGCCTGATGCTGAGAATACTCTTTTGAGACCCCAACTTTGTTCTCCTTTTACGATCAAGATCCCCCCAGCATCCTGTATGGAAGCAGGTGCCAGGGGTTAGAGTAGGAAACCACTGGTGCCAGCGTGGCTGCAGAGGTCTGCCCTGGAGTCCAGACATCACCTGACCCTTCATGGGATGTTTCCATGCCAACCACAGTGCTGGAGTGGTTAAAGCAACGGTTTCATTGACAAGCAGATTTAGTTCCGCTAAAGGAAAATGGCAGCAAATTCCTCAAAGATCCGTGGCCTGAAAAGATGCCGAGGCTAGCCACACGAGTGCAGGTGCACCCGAGAAAAACAGAAAGAGGGCCTTTATCTAAAGTTGTTATGAAATAGTCGCTCTCTCTTCCCACTGTGCTGGTGGATTTCACTGTGGGATATAGTGGATTTAACATAAGTGGAGAACAAGAGTTTCTTTATTTTTTTATGCTTTTCTTCCTTATGAAAAACATGTGGCAGATAGAAGATGATATAAAGCCAGCCTCCACAGCAGGGAGATTGTTGGGGAGATGATTTATTTAAGTGGAGAGCTGTTTCCACAGGCTGTCGAAGGCCACCTCTTCAGTCTCCTCTGGCCTGCAGGATTTTGTTGGTCAGTTTCTTGGTTTTGTTTGGAAAATCTGACAGGCTCCAGGGAGGCTCCCTCTGAGCCCTGGGGGCAGCACCCACGCTGCACGTCTCAGGGCCCCAGAGGTTCCCTCGGGAGCTCCGGGGTGGGACTTTTATGTGTAGTTTTCACCAAGTGAAGCACTAGAAATGTCTTTAATAAAGCCCTGATGCTGTTGTACCGCCACCATTGGCAAAATACGTGTTAGGAGGCTGATTAAACCAAAAAGAGACATAGTGACATTAAAAGCACCACAGTACTGGTCCTGCAGTTTAATAAACATATTTAAATTGTGAATCAAATAAATTATTGTAGCAAATAGAGTGATGCTTATGATGCTTATATTACTTGCTTCTTATATTCTAAAGACACTTCTTCCTCTGAAAACCTGTATTTTTTATACTAGGTCATGATTACTTATGTAGACATTACACAAGTCTCTTTTTGTTTAGAAAACCATTTGAAACTGATTTCTTTTTCCAAAGCAATGTTTTCAAATTCGAACCTACATATAATCATTAATATAGGTGGCAATATATTATTAATTAGTTTACTATCATATTCCAGACAAGAATCAAGGTCACTAAAGAGAGATAAACTAATTGACATTCTCCAGATGAAGAGAAAATGCCCTCCCCGAAAAGACAGATGCTTCTGAATTTTACTCTGTTCTCAGAGCAGTGATTCTAGATCATATTGATGGAAATTATGAAGACAACCATCTGGGGAGAATGATGCACGTCTGTTATTGCTTCACTTTTCACTTTTTCGAGTACTGACTTCTCGTTTCCTTCTGAGGAGAAGGAGACATGAAACCTGTTATTCGTGGCAAAAATACTGAAGTGTAGCTGCCATGCCCTCCTCCAGGGGATCTTCCTGACCCAGGCATCAAACCCGCGTCTCCTGAGTCTCCTGCACTGGCAGACTGATTTTTTTTTTTTTAATCACTGAGTCAGCAGGGAAACCCCTAATCTGAAGCTCTTGGTGCCTTATTATCTTGGGAACGACATTGAATGGTTTTACAAAGGGCACATTTTCCGTTCTAACGTGGCCTTCATTATTTCCCAAAGTCGTGTATGTACTTGCTTCACTCAGAGGAATTCTTGAGCTGATCATCCTGGGAGAAACTGTACTTACCATACTCCATGAGGAGTCACATAGACCTTGTTGTATTTGAGCATTGAGACCAGTTGAGCAATTCCTGTGAGAGCCACAGTCTCATTTAGTGGTATTTCAGTGCGCCAGGAAGCCTTTGCTCAGAACTCCTTCCACATAGTGCTGAGCTCTGTTCCCTGGAGGCCTAAGAATTCCAGTGTGCATCTCTGCACCCAGAGCGGCCTGTCTGTGGGGAGATTTAAACCTGAGATGGCGTATCCCGGGGAGATGTGTATACTCAGGGGACTCTCAGGGGACTCTCAGGGCCCACGCGATGAGGCAAGACCCAGGGCAGGAGAATGGCGGGAAGTACCCCGGCGAGGAAGCCGTCCTGTGGCCTGGCGTGTCGACTGCGTTTGATGGAAGTCAGATGGTCTTCCTCACCTACTGGTACACGAATGTAGCCTTAATCTCCCTAAAGACTTTGAAAACCATCTTAAAAGTAAATATGGTGATAGAAGAAAGGCACTGAGATGCCTCCAGGACCCAAGTCAAGTTCTGTTTATTAAACTCCATGACAGGCACACGAGGGCTCATTTTAGCAGTTTACCACTGAGCTCATGTACCCGTTTGTGTCGTGTGTGGATACGCCTTGTGTATGTGCGTGTGCTCAGTCGCTTCAGTCGTGTCTGACTCTTTGCAGCCCCGTGGACTGTAGCCCATCAGGCTCCTCTGTCCGTGGGATTCTCCAGGCAAGAATGCTTCAGTGGCCTGCCATGCCCTCCTCCAGGGCATCTTCCTGACCCAGAGACCAAACCCAAGTCTCCTGGCCCTTCTGCATTGCAGGCAGATTCTTTACCGCTAGTGCCACGGAAAGCCTGTTGTATGTACATCTACATGAGTATATAACTAAATGTTATGACATACAGTACAGCTGTGTATTTTCTGGTGTGATGTGTGGATGGCCTGTTTTTGTCATGGTGCCTTTGTTGTGTCACGACAAGGCAGGTATCACGACCGTGGCCCCGCCGAGGCGAGCCCCATCTGTCTTGAGACGAATGATCTCCGGTTTGGAGGGCCAGCTACTCTCTCTGGTACTGAGGCTGGAATACCCCATTGTCTGTCAGTTTTTCATGGCGCCTCTTTTATAGTCTGACAAGCTGTAGGACAATTAACTGGCCTTAAGGAAAGAGTAGACTTGTGAGTATAAACCTCTATATGTTCAGAATGGGAGATCCGCTTGCCTTGAAACATTTTCTTTTTGCTTCCAGTTTTTATTTTTACCCTTTTCCCCAGTAGTCCAATTTTTCTAAATGAGAACCAGCTGAAAGTCAGCGATTAGTTCCTCCAATCTTCTGTCCTCACATGAGGTTTTCTTGGTTCCCATATAGAATTTTTCAGTGTCTTGGACTGTCCCAGCAGCCCTCCCTTTGGCCCCTGCTGTAAACACTGAGCATTTTTGATTGATGAGAATCCCAGGCAGGAACAGAGATCAACCTTTCAAATGCACTTTGCATCCAGGTTTGCTTGTGAGCACAGATAATTCAGCAGGCGGCCTGAGAGCTGGCTCCTGGCCGTCGTTTCTACTTTCCCAGGACAGACCTGGACAGCAGAGTGCAGACCACTTGTAGCTAAACTGCGTGTATGGCAGGGGAGCTGACGCCTTTGGAGAGGGGGATAGCCCAGGTGTTGCCTGGTCCCCGGGGCAGCCGCTAACCTCGAAGGCTGAACCGTGACCTCAAAGAGTTCATCTTGACTTTGCACACCCAGAGATTATTCTTGACAGAACTTGTGAGGTCTGAGTCACAATGATCAAGCTCATGTGTGACAGTCATCTGAATTGGCACTTATTCTCAGAAGCCCTTGGGAGTCATGTCTATGATCAGGACCAGAAGAAGGGGCAAGGATAAGCCATCCAGACAGCCATGGTGGTGGGAGGTGGGGATGTGGGGGTCAGGTAGCTAAGCCACAGCCCTGGAGGGCAGGCGGGACTCGAAGGTTCCACACCGTGTACTCTTTGTGGAATGGTGATCAAGCGCTTAACTTTTCTAAACCTCAGTTTCCTCATCTATAAAATGGGAACAATGCCTTCTAGAGTTGGGCTGGATTAAGTTGTGTGAGTCTCAAACAGCATTTTGCTGAGTTTCCAGTCTATAATATGCTCAATAAATTAGCTTTAAAAATTTTTTTTGAAATCAAATGATTTTAAAGGTACAGACTTTTAAAAAGTTACTTTCACTTACAGTTGTTACAAAATATTGGCTGTATTCACTGTGTTGTCCAGCAGCCTTGATCCTGCCTCACGGCCAGTAGTTGATACCTCCCGCTCTCCTGCCCCTCGAGGACGCGCTCCGTTGTTAACCACTAGCTCTCTATGTCTGAAAGTCAGTTTCTTTTTCATTACATTCACTAGGTTGTTATATTTTTTTAATTCCACATATAAATGTGGAATCATATATCGTTTCTCTATTATTTCACTGAGCATAATGCCCTCCAAGTCCATCCATGTTGTTGTAAATGTCAACGTTCCATTGTTTTCTATGACTGAGTAATATTCCATTGTACGTATGTAACACGTCTTCTTTTTCCATTCATCTGTTGATATCCACGTAGGTTGTTTCCATGTCTTGGAAATTGTAAATAGTGTGGTTGTGAACACGGGGGTGAAGGTATCTTTTCAAATTATTGACGCAGGTCAGAGGAAGGCCCGGTCAACCATTCCTGCCCCATAGGTGCTCCTGTTCTGGGGAACAAAACCCTGGCAGCTCCACATTGAGTGCCTTCTCTTCATGGTGGTGGTGGAGAAGCCCGCCTCGTTCCTGTCATTGGGCGTCCACTCTGAGTGTCTTCAGAGCTGCCCTTTCCACTCACAGGCCCCTCTTCTGGCCAGAGTGGTCGTGCATCAGACTCCTGAGTTCATCAGACTCCTTAAGTTCAAAGCTACGAGGTCTCTTGGCTCACCTTCTAGCTTTAGACCTGGGAGGCTGCTCATTGTTTAGGGGGCCTTCTGTGGATTCTAAAACTCCTTCTCCTTTTCCTCCAGTTTTATTTAGATATAGTTGACACATAGAACTGTATAATTTTCGGATGTACACCATAATGATTTGACTTTTGTGGTTGTTCAGTCACTAGGTAGTCACATCTGACTCTGTGTGACTCCATGAACGACAGCACACCAGGCTTCCCTGTCCTTCAGGGGACAGGCTTCCCTGTCTTTCAGAGTTTGCTCGAAATCCCCGTCCATTGAACTGGTGATGCCATCCGACCATCTCATCCTCTGCTGCCCCCTTCTCCTTTGCCCTCCGTCTTTCCCAGCATCAGGGTCTTTGCCAATGAGTCGGCTCTTCACATCAGGCAGCCATAATATTGGAGCTTCAGCTTCAGCATCAGTCCTTTCAATGAATATTCAGAGTTAATTTCATTTAGGATTGACTGATTTGATCTCCTTGCTGTCAAGGGACTCTCAAAAGTCTTTTCCAACACCACAGTTCGACGCTCCCTGGTGGTCTAGTGGTTAGGATTCAGCGCTCTCATCAACACCACAGTTTGAAAGCATCAGTTCTTCAGCTCTTAGCCTTCTTTATGGTCCAGCTCACTTCTTTATATGACCACCCTATACCGTAGCTTTGACTATATGGAACTTTGTCAACAAAGTTATGTCTCTGGTTTTTAATATGCTGTCTGGGTTTGTCATAACTTTCCTTCCAAGAAGCAAGTGTCTTTTAATTTTAATTTTGATTGGACTTACACGTATCATAAAATGATTATCATCGTGAGTCATGAACATCCTAATTTAGGCACAACATTTAAAAAAACAGGTCAGAGGAAGGCCCGGTCAACCATTCCTGCCCCATAGGTGCTCCTGTTCTGGGGAACAAAACCCTGGCAGCTCCACATTGAGTGCCTTCTCGTCATGGTGGTGGTGGAGAAGCCCGCCTGCTTCCTGTCATTGGGCGTCCACTCTGAGTGTCTTCAGAGCTGCCCTTTCCACTCACAGGCCCCTCTTCTGGACAGAGTGGTCGTGCCTCAGACTCCTGAGTTCATCAGACTCCTTAAGTTCAAAGCTACGAGGTCTCTTGGCTCACCTTCTAGCTTTAGACCTGGGAGGCTGCTCATTGTTTAGGGGGCCTTCTGTGGATTCTAAAACTCCTTCTCCTTTTCCTCCAGTTTTATTTAGATATAGTTGACACATAGAACTGTATAATTTTCGGATGTACACCATAATGATTTGACTTTTGTGGTTGTTCAGTCACTAGGTAGTCACATCTGACTCTGTGTGACTCCATGAACGACAGCACACCAGGCTTCCCTGTCCTTCAGGGGACAGGCTTCCCTGTCTTTCAGAGTTTGCTCGAATTCACGTCCATTGAACTGGTGATGCCATCCGACCATCTCATCCTCTGCTGCCCCCTTCTCCTTTGCCCTCCGTCTTTCCCAGCATCAGGGTCTTTGCCAATGAGTCGGCTCTTCACATCAGGCAGCCATAATATTGGAGCTTCAGCTTCAGCATCAGTCCTTTCAATGAATATTCAGAGTTAATTTCATTTAGGATTGACTGATTTGATCTCCTTGCTGTCAAGGGACTCTCAAAAGTCTTTTCCAACACCACAGTTCGACGCTCCCTGGTGGTCTAGTGGTTAGGATTCAGCGCTCTCATCAACACCACAGTTTGAAAGCATCAGTTCTTCAGCTCTTAGCCTTCTTTATGGTCCAGCTCACTTCTTTATATGACCACCCTATACCGTAGCTTTGACTATATGGAACTTTGTCAACAAAGTTATGTCTCTGGTTTTTAATATGCTGTCTGGGTTTGTCATAACTTTCCTTCCAAGAAGCAAGTGTCTTTTAATTTTAATTTTGATTGGACTTACACGTATCATAAAATGATTATCATCGTGAGTCATGAACATCCATCATCTCATTTAGGCACAACATTAAAGAAACAGAAAAAAATTTTCTTCAGGATGAGAACTCTTTTAAGTTTTACTCTCTCAACAACTTTCATTTACAAAGTACGGCAGTGTTTATTATCTTCATCAAGTGGTAGCTTACATCCCTCGTACCTGTTTCCTTTATGATTGGAGATTTGTCCCTCTTGACCACCTTCAGCGAGCCCCAACCCCACCCAAACTCTGTCTCTAGTAACCAACAGCTCTGATTTCTTTTTCTTTCAGTCTGTTTGTTTTTGAAGTTCAATTGCCAGAATTCCTCCTTCTGTTTTCATTGATTTACTAGTTTAACCTGAAGAGTCAATGTTTCCTTCCTTTCTTTCCAAGTTCTTAAAGGAAGCCTTCATTGTCGCCTGCCTGCTGCTTCCTACAACTGCTAATGGACCAACTCTTTCCTTCTGTTTAGCTTAAAAAAGATTTTTTCAAGTATTAAGTGTTTGGCCCACCAAACTATCCTATGAGGGTTTTGAAACTTTTTCTGGAGGAAGTAAGCCAGTTGGATCAGTTGTACTTGTGTGATTCTCCGAGACTGGAGACAGATGCTGCCTCCCGGCCCGTGTATCGACGGTGCAGGGTCCCCCAAGGCCAGTGTGGTGGTGCGTGTGTGCTCCGTCGTGTGGACCGTAGCCCACCAGGCTCCTCTGTCCATGGACTTGAGCTCTGAAGTGGGGTGCCATTTCCTTCTCCAGAGAGTATGGTGGGGAACCAGAGAAATTGGAATCTCAAACTCACCTCTGAGTGTCAAGTATTAACATTGCATTTTCCCACATAAAATATTCACTTTCTCAGACCAGATTGCGGGCTCGAGAACTTTTCTGTGAACAAACAAAAACAAGAGATTTACTGTTTTTGTTATGAAGGAAAACATGGAATAACTTTTTAGTAACTGTTTGGGTAACTTTTTAGTAAACAAACTTTGCAAAACTCTTGACAAGAGGATTTTCGAAGCCCCAGGGGCGACAGCTCATTTTATGAGCTCATGATTCAGCTTTCCTGTGTCTGAAATGTCCTCTTAGACCTTTTTTTTTTTAAGTATTTTTCTTCTGTGTCAAATTTGCTTGGATATTCAAGAAGTTTATTTATTTTACTAGACAAATTGGAAGCACGCGGCCAGGAGTCTGATCATCTTGATGAAACCTGGGCTGTGCTGTGTGAGTTTGGGAATTGACCTCTCTCAGCCTCAGTTTGATGTCTATAAAATGGGGATCACCAAGTTTATCCTTTTGTTTAAAGAACTAAAGCAACGGTCCGTGCAAGGACTTAGCTTAGATCCTGAGGCCTCATTAGTATCCCTCAGTGTCAGCTGGTGCTGCAGCTATTAATTCAACCAGGTTTTTTTATCTCTCCTTATATGACAAGGATTGTGCAAACACTGGGGTGCAGTGGGGAATGGAGCAGAAACAGTCTGTGCCCTGAAAGCTTGCAGGGTTGTGAGGCAGTGAGATGCTGAAATAGGCAAGTCTACAAATAATGAATTGCTTCTGAGAATGTACACGAGAGGAGGAGCAGTGTCTTGATCTTGACAAGCCAGGCAAGGCCCACCGTCCACTGTGGGAGAAGCCAAGTGAGTTTCAAGCTGAGCAAAAGGAGGGTCATGGGCTGGGGTGAGGTGGAGCTTGTGGCTGGAGGCGCTGGCTGAAGGCCAGATGGTGGAGACTTGGAAAGTGACCTGGCAGCCAGCCAAGGGCTGAAGAAGACCAGATCTCCGCCAGGGCCCTTGGCAGGACTTTGTCCTGTGCGCTGTGAGGGAAGCCATTGAAGGGCGTGAGCAGGGTAGTGACAGAATGCAGTCTATCCTTTTAAAATGGTCTCCTGACTGCTATGCTGAGAAGGACGTGTAGGATGTTGTGTGGGGGCATCAGAGCCCAAGGGAGACGTGACACAGATGTTGGTAGGGTTCGTCCAGCCCAGAGACCTTGGGGCTTAGATGAAGTGGAGGAGTTTAAGAAGTAACTAGGGAAGCATGACTGACTCCTAGGCTATTTAGATGCAGGGAAAGATGCTAGGTCTAGGAAACAGTTGGATGAGTCAGAAAGACCCTGAGGATGACAGAAATTTCAAATAAAAGTGTTTCATGAGATGTGAGGATGGGAAAAGCAGTATTAATAGCTAGTGTATGCGATATACTTTAAATATATAATTGAACTAACAAATTAAATATTTGTAAGTAGACAGTTGACTGTTTCCATGATGTATGGATATTTGTTGTTCATTCGCTCAGTCTTGTCTGACTCTTTGCGCCCCCGTGGACTGCAGCACGCCAGGTTTCCCTGTCCTTCACTATCTCCCAGAATTTGCTCAAACTCATGTCCTTCAGGTCCGTGATGCCACCCAGCCATCTCGTCCTCTGTCGACCCCTTCTCCTTCTGCTTTCTGTTTTCCCAGCACCAGGGGCTTTTTCAATGGGTCGGCTCTTCCCATCAGGAGGCCAAAGTACTGGAGCTTTAGCTTCAGCTTCAGCATCAACCCTCCCAGTGAGTTCAGGGTTGACTTCCTTTAGGATTGACTGGTGTGATCCTCTTCATGTCCAAGGGACACTCAAGAATTTCCTCCAGCACCACAATTCGAAAGCATCAATTCTTTTTTTTTCTTTTTCTAAGATTTATTTATTTATTTGTTTATTTGGGGAGGGGCGTGAGGAGGGAGGGGAGCAGGCAGGCTACTTCTATTGGTCTTTCATTTGTTTATTTTCATCCATCTTTGTTCTTTGGCCCATGTGGGCCTCCCATCGCGGTGACCTCTGTTGTCACAGAGCACCGGCTCTGGGCACATGCGCTCCAGAGCTCTGGCTCGGTAATTGGACACATCAGTCCAGCCACTCTGCGGCACATGGGATCTTCCCAGGCCAGGGATTGAACTGGCGCCCCTTGCACTGCAAGGCGGTGTCCTTACCCACTGGACCACCAGGGAAGCCCCGAAAGCATTAATTCTTTAGTGCTCAGGTTTTTTTTTTTAATGATTCAACTCTTACATGACTACTGGAGAAACCATAGCTTTGAACATATAGAGCTTTGTCAGCAAAGTGATGTCTCTGATATTAATATCTCATATATAAATACACATATTAGCTCTATGATGGTCAAAGACCCTTTTTATGTCTTTTTATCGTGAAAATTGAGAAATCATCTTCTCTCATAAACAGTATGGATGAGTCAGAAAGACCCTGAGGATGACAGAAATTTCAAATAAAAGTGTTTCATGAGATGTGAGGATGGGAAAAGCAGTATTAATAGCTAGTGTATGATATACTTTAAATATATAATTGAACTAACAAATTAAATATTTGTAAGTAGACAGTTGACTGTTTCCATGATGTATGGATATTTGTTGTTCATTCGCTCAGTCTTGTCTGACTCTTTGCGCCCCCGTGGACTGCAGCACGCCAGGTTTCCCTGTCCTTCACTATCTCCCAGAATTTGCTCAAACTCATGTCCTTCAGGTCCGTGATGCCACCCAGCCATCTCGTCCTCTGTCGACCCCTTCTCCTTCTGCTTTCTGTTTTCCCAGCACCAGGGGCTTTTTCAATGGGTCGGCTCTTCCCATCAGGAGGCCAAAGTACTGGAGCTTTAGCTTCAGCTTCAGCATCAACCCTCCCAGTGAGTTCAGGGTTGACTTCCTTTAGGATTGACTGGTGTGATCCTCTTCATGTCCAAGGGACACTCAAGAATTTCCTCCAGCACCACAATTCGAAAGCATCAATTCTTTTTTTTTCTTTTTCTAAGATTTATTTATTTATTTGTTTATTTGGGGAGGGGCGTGAGGAGGGAGGGGAGCAGGCAGGCTACTTCTATTGGTCTTTCATTTGTTTATTTTCATCCATCTTTGTTCTTTGGCCCATGTGGGCCTCCCATCGCGGTGACCTCTGTTGTCACAGAGCACCGGCTCTGGGCACATGCGCTCCAGAGCTCTGGCTCGGTAATTGGACACATCAGTCCAGCCACTCTGCGGCACATGGGATCTTCCCAGGCCAGGGATTGAACTGGCGCCCCTTGCACTGCAAGGCGGTGTCCTTACCCACTGGACCACCAGGGAAGCCCCGAAAGCATTAATTCTTTAGTGCTCAGGTTTTTTTTTTTAATGATTCAACTCTTACATGACTACTGGAGAAACCATAGCTTTGAACATATAGAGCTTTGTCAGCAAAGTGATGTCTCTGATATTAATATCTCATATATAAATACACATATTAGCTCTATGATGGTCAAAGACCCTTTTTATGTCTTTTTATCGTGAAAATTGAGAAATCATCTTCTCTCTGGAGATGCCCTTAACATTTTAGCAAATACGGCAGGTGTTGGGCTTCCTAGCTGTCCCCTGGCTCTGCATGCCTCAGGGCACCTCCCTTTGTCCAGAAATCCGTGACCTCTGGTTAAAATGTTGTCTGTTTATAAATGCCAGTCGTCATTTGCACAGTTGAGTCTTTCCTGAATCCGTGGAAGGCCTGATTTTTTTTTAAAGTTATAACCTATGCATTTGTATATTTTTATCTTTATCTTTATTCTTGCCTCTATAAAATGAGGACAGGTATATTTCCCTGCCATCTCCACGGTTGATAGATGAAAGTTATTTTATGAAGCAGCTGTAGTATTTTATATGTGATATAATTCTTATGTGATTGCCGTGACAGGTCATATTTCCCCATTTTTCTTTTATTATTATGCATAGAGTTTTATTTAAAGAGTCAATAAAATGTTTTTTAATACAGCATAGAAGTACGTTATCACTTCTGTGAAGCCGAGAAAGTTGGGGAAAATGGTAGATTCTTACGTGCACAGAGAAGCTCTTTTTGCTGAGTTTTATTTGGATCAGGAGTTACTTTCTTAATATCAGAGCAGCGTGTGTTTTTCCCGAGAAGTGAAGAAACTCTCTCAGTACAATTGGAGCCCTTGACCCCAGAGTTGCACGCGATGCGAGTGTCCCAGGGTTGCTTACGGAAGCATTTTTTGTGAGAGGACAGGGCTGAACGTAGCTGATCACCTGGCCTCGCGGCGTTGCCGTCTCACATCGTTCCTCGCTGGCCGGGCCGTGGAGTGCAGCCGGCGTGCGTCAGTGTGTCAGTGTGATGCACCAGGGGCGGATGGTTGCTGGCCAGCGAGAGGCCGTCCCACCTGGCAGCACACACACACAGAGGCAGGCACGTTCAGGGCGAGGAGCCGGGGGCTGCGGGCTCTGCTCAGAGGCCGGTCGGGGAGCAGTGGGGCGGAGGCTGTAGACGGACAGCTGCCGTGAGTGGAGAGTTGAAAGCCACAGAGGCCCTTCATTCGCGTCGTTGTGACTGTTGTGTCCCTTTCAGAGCTGCAGGGTCAGTGCGTGTTAGGAATACATGTGCTGAGATGGCACTTAAAGAACCAGCCTCTGCAATCTCGATGACAGCGTGGAAGACATTTCTGGATCCCCTATGTCCGCATCCCCTGTGGCTCCTACTTCACCTCATTGCCATCTCTTTCAGGCCCTTCCGAGACTCAGGGCAACTTTTGTTGCATTTGATACAATCTCTGTGTCTCTAACTGGGCTATTGCCTGGATAAACCAAGTATACTAGACTTGTAGAGAATACTAGACTTGTAGACCTTCCAGCATGGAGAAAGATGGAAGTGAGACCGTCTGCTGGAAAGCAGGCTGCAGGCGGACAGGACCGCTCTGGTTCCGGCAGAGTCCCCAGCACCCAGGCCCGAGCCTCACATGCAGTGGGTGCTGGACACGTGAGGGCCCAGTGCATGCAAGCAGCCTCCAGGGTCATCGTGTCCATTTTACGGTTGGATATGCCAAGAACGGGAGGTGTAAGCACTTGCCCACATGGGTGTGGCTTCGACAGGTGGGCTTGGTCACTCAGCGGTCCCTGGACGCAGCTCTTATAGAGATCCGCAGAAGGGGGATGCGCAGCCTGTGCCCACGAAGGGCTCTCCCCGCACAAGGGAAGCCGTGTCTGGGTGTTCCTTATACAAACTGGGGGCGCCACTTTTTTTCTGCTGGTAACCTTTGCGGTTTGTCTCCTTAAACTTGAGTAGCGTGGCCGTCAGCACCTCCAGAATGTTTAAAGAGATGGTGAGGGCTGAGTGGCCAGAGCCAGAGGGAGCCTGGGGCTGAACGCAGCCAGGAACCTGACTCAGGACGCCGTCTGGGGTTCTCTCGGACCTGAAGTTATTTCCTGGGATAAAAGGGAGCCCTCTCTGCTTCTCAAAGTCCTTTGGAGCCTGAGGACCATTTCGGTTATCCAGCCCTAACTGAGTCACGGAGGGCGGGGAAGGAAGCCCTGCAGGGCAGGCTTCATTCCTGAGAGGTCGTCAGTGGGAGGCTGCCCCGAGCTGGGGCTCCAGGTTAGGAACCCCAGGGAGTGAAGTGCTGCTGGAGAAGCCAGCCTGCGAGCTCAAAAAGGAGCTCCCCACGGCTGTCCAGGGTGACCCTCACTTGTATGGTTGCAGAGCAGTGCTCGGAGGGCAGCGCCCCCCAAAACCCACCGTGCCCAGAAGGCACATGCTGACTCCACAGACGGGCGATGTCAGGGAGGGGCGTTATCTCTGACTACAGTTTTCTCCCAGAGGGCCCTCGTGAGGTCTCCTGGCCTGATACGATTGCTGCTCGTATAAGAAAATGCCCGCCTGGGAAGGGTGGCCCCAGAGAGGGCAGCAGGCCTGGCAGCTCAGGGGAGACCTGGGAATGTGACAGCCCAGCTGCCAGGGGCCCCGGCCCCCTAGGCTTGGCAGCCCTGTGCACCCCCCATTGGCATCCCAGGGCAGGGCGGGGTCTGGGCTCTCAGAGAGTCTGAGATCCACACTGAGTAACAGGGACTGTGCGGGGTGGACCCCTTGAGCAAGGTGGGGGTGTGGAGGAGGCAGAAGAAAGCTAACCTCTGGGAACGGGCTGGGCCCCGGATTGAGAAGGAGCTTGTCCCCACTCTCAGGATGAGGACAGTGGGTCAGGTGACTGTCTGGGCTGCAGGTCGCCCTGGAGCTGAAGGATTACGGGACCCGCTCATGTGGTCGGAGCACAAATCCATGCTGAGCGTTTTCATCCTTGGTATTGTATTCGCTCCTGACACCGCCCCTGTGAGTTGCGGGCTGCCACGGTCCCTGCTTTACGGATGTGAAAAGTGAGGCCAGCACCTGATCAGGGTGAGAGCCAGGCAAGCAACCTGCAGGGTGTGGGCTGGCCCTGTACTCTCTTGGCTCAGTGTCCCCTGGGTCTCCAAGGGAAGGGACGGGCCTAGGGGGAGCCTTGGCGAAGCAGCCAGGTGGCGCCCACCTGAGAGAGAGAGAGAGAGAGAGAGAGAGATTGACAGTGAGACAGTGAGAGAGAGACTGACCGGCTAGGGGAGGGCCTGTGACTTCCCCGCCTGCACTCTGACCCTCAGTGTCTGGCTGTGCCTTGTCACCACTCAACTCAAAGGGCAGGATGAGGGCTGGTAGACCTACCTGCCGGGGAGAAGGTAGGACACATCTTCCTACCTTCAGGGGAAGGCTGAGGACACATCTCACTGTGTGTGAGGCTCCTCTCACCAACCCTGCACAAGCTCAGGCCACACGAGAGCCACGGCGTGCGCACGGCTTACCCGAGCCCTCCTCCGAGAGCATGCTGGGCCCCTGGCGCTCCTCCACAGCCATGAGTTGGGTGGTGCAGGAAGACCCCTCTTCCGTCCTTTCCCTAAGATGTCCAAGCGCTGTCAGAGGACCCAGACTTTCCTCTTGGGGATGGGAGTTCCCCAACCTCCTCCAGCCTCCACTATCAACAGGGAGCAGATGCCTGCGGGTCTCCCTCTGGGCTCATTTGTGGACAGAGCCATTAGCTGGTTTGCTCCACACGAAAAGCCTGCTGTGAGTCATGATTCCTCCATGGGCTGAGCTGCCTCGCAGAGCAGCTTCCTCCTGGAGAAGGAGGAAACGATAAGCCAGCATAAATCACGCCGAGAGGAATGAGTCGTCTTCGGGAGTCATTAGGGCAGATGACACATTGGCAAGTAGATGAAAACCCTTTGATGAAGACCAGTTGTAAAAGCACAAGCTAATGCCCAAGAAATGCATCGTGATGACTCAAGAGGGTAATGTATGCATTTCCCCCCTTCCCTCTCTCTCTTTCATTTAAAAAAATAATTGCAGTAAATGTCAAGAATGGTGAAGCAACATTTCCTGTGTGGGACCCTTGGGGGAGAGGTTCAGGGAAGGGCGGGTTGGAAAGGATCCTTTTAATCAGCGAGTGCTGGTGCAGTTTAGTGCAGTCTGGTCGTTCCGTAATGGCAGCAGGGCCATGAAGCACAGCTCTGCACAGGCCCGTCTGGCCATGAGAACGGAGCCATAACAGTGTCTGCCCGGAGACTTCATGCACATATCAGAGCCTGACTGAACTTAACCATTCAGAAGGGTCCCAGGGAAGGAAAGCCAGAGTCGCACATGCTAGCTGTGACCCGTCCCTGGTCCTAGGAGCATCGGGCGTCAGCTCTGTAAACAGGCCAGCAGCTCTGCATCCTCGCTCTGACCCTTCTTAACCACACGAGCCAGGTCAGCTCCCTGACCTCCACAGACCTGCTTCCTCATCTAAAGAGAGGGTCATCGTCACAGCTTCCACTCCGTTGGCAGGTTTCTTTCATGGCAGGGAAGAGGGACAGACCGTTGACTTCAGCAGAAAGGGAGTCTGCGGGAACCGCATGGAGTAGCTGGCAGCACTCGAGGAAAGGACAGAGAACCCGATCTCAGACAGGACAAAGCCCAGGGCCCTCGGAACTTGCTGGGAGGACCCGTGGGCAGGCTTGTCAGGATGTGGTCAGTCTGGCTCATATTCCAGAAAGTGTATCTCATAGGCCCATTAAGTCACTTACCCACCTCTTGGCCAGAGGAAAAGATGTCTCTTTAGCTGACCAGTGGGGTAGGTGGAGCTTCTATTACCAGAAAAAGGATGCCGGTAGGTTATGGGGATTAATTTACGTGGTGCACACAAAGTTCTTGGCACCATGCCTGCCACATTGTAAAGAGCTGGAACGTCAGCAGTTGTGTATGCGCAATAGTAAGTTGGAATGATTGATAGCAGATCAGAAACAGAAGCTGGACTTCCCAGGTGGCTCAGTGGTAAAGAATCTGCTTGCAGTGTAGATGCAGGGTCTGTCCCTGGGTTGGGAAGGTCCCCTGGAGGAGGAAGTGGCAACCCACTGCAGCATGCGTGCCTGGAGAATCCCATGGCCAGAGGCGCCTGGCGGGCGACAGTCCATGGGGTCGCAGAGTCAGCTGAGCCACTAACGACTAACGCTTTCACACAGTTTCATGCAAGTGGAGACGCAGACACGGAGAACAGACTTGAACGACTAAATGTTTTCACTTTTTGACTTTTTTGATTATAAAGAAAAATAGTCTTTTCCAAAGCCAACTGGGGAGAAAGGCTTGAAATATTTTTACCTGTAAAAGGCACAGCCTAGGAGAAAACAGGCTGTTTGGTCTCACTCATATCACTTCACTGCTCTGTGCCTCTGTTTCCTCAAACTGTAAACTGTGTGTGTGTGTGTGTTAGTTGCTTAGTTGTATCTGACTCTTTGTGAAGCCAGTGGCCTGCAGCCTGCCAGGCTCCTCTGTCCATGGGATTCTGCAAGCAAGAACACTGGAGTGGATAACCATTTCCTTCTCCGGGGGATCTTCCCAACCCTTGGATTGAACCTGGGTCTTCCGCATTGCTGGGAGATTCTTTACCATCGGACCCACAGGGAAGTCTCGCAGACTGTAAGCCAGGAGTAGTAATTGGGCCCAGTGAGTGGTTCTGGCAATGAAAGAGGTGCACCTGAGAACCTCTTAGACTAGTGCCTCCCTCATGATACACTCTCAGTAATTGTCAAAAATACTGAAATGATGTTACATGTTGACGAGCCTGTGAGAGGGCAGAGATGTCTTGTGACTGGCCACTGAAGGTGGAGTGGACCAGCAAGTGGAAAAGACAAAGCATAAGCAGAGACATCAAGGGACGGAC
Organism: Tragulus kanchil; assembly: GCA_022376925.1. Lineage (NCBI taxonomy): Eukaryota > Metazoa > Chordata > Mammalia > Artiodactyla > Tragulidae > Tragulus > Tragulus kanchil. The sequence continues at coordinate 173,063,904 of JAIOJX010000005.1, read as the reverse complement.
GTGTGATTACAGCTCCACACACGAAAGCGAGCTGCCTCGGGGCGAACCGGGCTGGTGGGCAGTGTCTGTGTGCCCCGCGTCAGAGCTGGAGGCGGAGCGACGGACGGAACCGATCACTGATGGGGGCTCCTGTGTGCTGTCACGTGGGGAACTTTTTCAGTTCTGTTCATTTCTGAGTTCCAGTGCCTCGATGAAAAACCTGTCCAATAGAGCAGCCTCATTTTAAAAAGAATATGTGGAAAACAGTGATTCAAAAAAGCAAAGAAAAAAAAGCCCAGTGTTCATAGCACTGTTATTTGTAATTGCTGAAACATGGAAACAGCCCTTGTTCTTTAACAGAGGAGTGGAACGGAAGATGTGGGGGTGTGTGTGGGGTGTGTGTGTGTGTACACATGCACACCTAATGGAATACTACTCAACCATAAAGAAAAGACAGAACTTGGCCAGCTGCAGCAGCGTGGATGGACTTGGACGGTATTATGTAAAGTGAAGGAAGTCAATCAGAGAGCGACAAATATTACATGACATCATTCATAAGAGAACTTGAAATATTTTTACCTGTAAAGGCACAGCCTAGGAGAAAACAGGCTGTTTGGTCTCACTCATATCACTTCACTGCTCTGTGCCTCTGTTTCCTCAAACTGTAAACTGTGTGTGTGTGTGTGTTAGTTGCTTAGTTGTATCTGACTCTTTGTGAAGCCAGTGGCCTGCAGCCTGCCAGGCTCCTCTGTCCATGGGATTCTGCAAGCAAGAACACTGGAGTGGATAACCATTTCCTTCTCCGGGGGATCTTCCCAACCCTTGGATTGAACCTGGGTCTTCCGCATTGCTGGGAGATTCTTTACCATCGGACCCACAGGGAAGTCTCGCAGACTGTAAGCCAGGAGTAGTAATTGGGCCCAGTGAGTGGTTCTGGCAATGAAAGAGGTACGTACCTGAGAACCTCTTAGACTAGTGCCTCCCTCATGATACACTCTCAGTAATTGTCAAAAATACTGAAATGATGTTACATGTTGACGAGCCTGTGAGAGGGCAGAGATGTCTTGTGACTGGCCACTGAAGGTGGAGTGGACCAGCAAGTGGAAAAGACAAAGCATAAGCAGAGACATCAAGGGACGGACGTGTGATTACAGCTCCACACACGAAAGCGAGCTGCCTCGGGGCGAACCGGGCTGGTGGGCAGTGTCTGTGTGCCCCGCGTCAGAGCTGGAGGCGGAGCGACGGACGGAACCGATCACTGATGGGGGCTCCTGTGTGCTGTCACGTGGGGAACTTTTTCAGTTCTGTTCATTTCTGAGTTCCAGTGCCTCGATGAAAAACCTGTCCAATAGAGCAGCCTCATTTTAAAAAGAATATGTGGAAAACAGTGATTCAAAAAAGCAAAGAAAAAAAAGCCCAGTGTTCATAGCACTGTTATTTGTAATTGCTGAAACATGGAAACAGCCCTTGTTCTTTAACAGAGGAGTGGAACGGAAGATGTGGGGGTGTGTGTGGGGTGTGTGTGTGTGTACACATGCACACCTAATGGAATACTACTCAACCATAAAGAAAAGACAGAACTTGGCCAGCTGCAGCAGCGTGGATGGACTTGGACGGTATTATGTAAAGTGAAGGAAGTCAATCAGAGAGCGACAAATATTACATGACATCATTTATAAGTAGAATCTAGGAAATGCAAAGAACAGGGGCTATAGCATAAAAGAAGCAGACTCACAGATACAGGGAGCAGCCAGCGGCGAGGGAGGCCGAGTGGGGGCGGGAGAGTGGGCGGCCTGAACTCCCGGGTGTCAGACAGGCTACGAGGGCGTATTGTGCAGCCTGGGGAATGTAGCCAGTGTTCTGTAATGACTGCAAATAGTGCAGTCTTTAGACAGTGTGTGAGAGTAAATGTAAGATCCTGTGTGAATGGTGACAATTGGGCCTTTCCATAATGCAGCGGTGTGTGGGAGCCACTGCTGACGATGAAGTACAGAGGAAGTTCAGGCATGAGCTCCCAGAGCAGCAGCGGACAGGGAAGGCCTTGGACGTGAACCCAGGTCTGATGCTTTCTCCTGCAATCCTCTACCAGGACTTGTGGCCTCCATAGCCCTGAGAGACCCTCTCTTTTCTCAAGTCTTTGGTTTGAAGAAATTACAGAGTTGAAAGACCCTGCCCCAGAGTCACTGGGTCACCGTGTGGCCCCAGGAAGCAGGCTTTGTTTTTATTTCTTGGAGTTTTAGTGAATGGCTAGACAGGGAGCGAGGTGAAGTTTTGGCCGTGGAGAGCTGACCGGACGATGGGTTCGTTGCCACCAGGCTGATTTGAGAAGTGTTTTTAGCATCATAAGCTCGTTGTTCATGTTTGACATTTTTACTAGTGTTTACCAAAATCTAGATAAAAGCAAAGAATTTCTGGTTGGTGACTTATTCTCAAGGTTGGCACCAAGCCTTGTCGTACTTGATTCCCTTTCCTCTTTGGCCCTGGAATGCCATCAGTTCTTGATAACTGGGGCCAGAAAGCACCCGCGTTCTCGGGACCAATTCAGACGTTGGGGTCACCGTCGTCACTGATGGCAGGCTCTTCCTTAATGTCTGGCGGTGATTGTCGACTGGATGAGGGCTTCCAAGTTCCTGCTACTGCTCACATACTACACGGTATGTGAGTGAAATTTGTTAGTGTCTCGGTGCTATGACATTTTCTTACTGCTGGTTTGGTTGATGGACTTGGACGGTATTATGTAAAGTGAAGGAAGTAAAGAGAGCGACAAATATTACATGACATCATTTATAAGTAGAATCTAGGAAATGCAAAGAACAGGGCTATAGCATAAAGCAGACTCACAGATACAGGGAGCAGCCAGCGGCGAGGGAGGCCGAGTGGGGGCGGGAGAGTGGGCGGCCTGAACTCCCGGGTGTCAGACAGGCTACGAGGCGTATTGTGCAGCCTGGGGAATGTAGCCAGTGTTCTGTAATGACTGCAAATAGTGCAGTCTTTAGACAGTGTGTGAGAGTAAATGTAAGATCCTGTGTGAATGGTGACAATTGGGCCTTTCCATAATGCAGCGGTGTGTGGGAGCCACTGCTGACGATGAAGTACAGAGGAAGTTCAGGCATGAGCTCCCAGAGCAGCAGCGGACAGGGAAGGCCTTGGACGTGAACCCAGGTCTGATGCTTTCTCCTGCAATCCTCTACCAGGACTTGTGGCCTCCATAGCCCTGAGAGACCCTCTCTTTTCTCAAGTCTTTGGTTTGAAGAAATTACAGAGTTGAAAGACCCTGCCCCAGAGTCACTGGGTCACCGTGTGGCCCCAGGAAGCAGGCTTTGTTTTTATTTCTTGGAGTTTTAGTGAATGGCTAGACAGGGAGCGAGGTGAAGTTTTGGCCGTGGAGAGCTGACCGGACGATGGGTTCGTTGCCACCAGGCTGATTTGAGAAGTGTTTTTAGCATCATAAGCTCGTTGTTCATGTTTGACATTTTTACTAGTGTTTACCAAAATCTAGATAAAAGCAAAGAATTTCTGGTTGGTGACTTATTCTCAAGGTTGGCACCAAGCCTTGTCGTACTTGATTCCCTTTCCTCTTTGGCCCTGGAATGCCATCAGTTCTTGATAACTGGGGCCAGAAAGCACCCGCGTTTCTCGGGACCAATTCAGACGTTGGGGTCACCCGTGCGTCACTGATGGCAGGCTCTTCCCTTAATGTCTGGCGGTGATTGTCGACTGGATGAGGGCTTCCAAGTTCCTGCTACTGCTCACATACTACACGGTATGTGAGTGAAATTTGTTAGTGTCTCGGTGCTATGACATTTTTCTTACTGCTGGTTTGGTTGACATTGTACTTGAGTGAAATCCAAGCTGTTTTGTCTAGAGAAAGGGGTGAGAAGAGTTAATATTACACACGAGTATTTTATACAGTGCTATTTAAAAACCATCTCCAGAGGTTGTAATGCCTAAATCAAGTAGGCACTCAATTGCCTTCAAACTTCCTGGCGTTCCGACTGTGGATACTCTGAAGCTGAGTTGACATCAACCGTCTGAGGTTTGACCCGGGAAGGGTTTTCTGAGGAATCCCTTTCAGATCTTTTAAAGAATAATCGGCATTATTTTCCAAAGAGAAATGATTTTATACAATTTTGAAATGATTTAAGTATCAAGTGAGATTTCTCTATTTCTGAGAAAGAAGGCTACCATTTTGTCCCTAAGGGTCATTTTTTTATTTTTTGCTTCATCCTCTCTAGAGCTCCAGGATTTTGTGTCTCTATTCTTTTTCTTTGTTTTTACTGCCTTCTCTAAACCCTTTTCCATTTACCCCTTGTGTTCTTCTACATATGCTCTGCTATCACCATTGTTAAGGAAAAGCCCATATCCATCCATCCATCCATTTATCCACCCAGTCATCCCCAGCCGATTTTTTCTCCTTTATCTTGTAGCCAAACTCTGTGTAACTATGGGATCTTCTGCCCTCCCTCTTCTCCATCCATTCCTTCCTCTCCACTGTCAGAGATCTCGAAGGAAGGCCCATTCCTTGTCAAAAACAGTACCTTTACCTTCTTATCTTCTGCCCCTGTCATCCTCACCTTGTGGGTACCCCCTGCTCTGACTTCCACAACAGTCTTTTCCCCAACCTGTCCCATTACTAATTCTCTTTACTTGTTTCTCTTTCTCCTGGAACCTCTAAGCGTAGCTAGAGCCCAAGACGCCCAGTTCTCAGCCCTCGGGTCTTAATTCATAGGCTTTCTCTGGCATCTGTCTCCCCGTGCTGTAGATTCCAGAGCAAATGCCCAGTGCTGACCTACAGTCACCGTCCAGTCATTCAGGGGCGTCCCAATGGTCTCTCAAAGGTAGCCCCTCCAGACATGATCTCCGATTCCTGCCCAGCTCTCCTTAGTGGGCGTTCATTCCTAGCTCTCCTCCTTCTTCAGGCTGGTGGCAACTTTACTTTCATTGTTTAGTTCTGGTCTCAGTGCTCACGTTTCTGCCTTCAGAGTCTATCCTGAATGTGTCCCTCCTCATCCTTGCCCTGCTCCAGGTTTGCATCCTGCACTCCTAGGTTTCAGCAGTCTCCTTCCACGGGTCCTCACCTCTGGGCCAGGGGCTGGCACCTCTTTCAGATCAGCAGCAGCTTTAGATTAGGAATAGAGTGCACAATAAACATACTGCACTTGAATCATCTTGAAACCAGGCCCCTCCCACACCGGTCCATAGGCAAATTGTCCTCCATGAAACCGGTCCCTTGTGGCAAAAAGGGAAATTGCCAGAAATTTCCTGCCACCAACTTCTCTCATCAAGTTGTCAGACAGAATCCTAGACTTGTCATGCTCTGTGTCTTCTCCCTGCCAGCCGAGTGCTCTCTCCAAGCTAGGAGCATCAGGGTTATGCCCACTCACCTTTGAGGGTCCCCCTGTTCTGGGTAGGGGATCCTGTTTCCCTAGGACTGCTTGTGAGTCCCTTAGTGTCACAACTCCAGGCTCCCTGGTTCTATGTCTTGCTGCTTCCCATCCTCTTCCTCATCAGGGCAACCCTGGCTCACATCACACATCCTCAGTTTCACTAAATGGAATTATTCCTCGTTTTCAGATGTGCCTGGAGGTTGACACCTCTGTGTCTGCTCATACAGCTCTCTTCTCTGGAACACAGCTCTCACCACCTTTGCCTGGTGAATTGGTGTCCACTCATCTTTTAAACATACATCTCCAATGTAACATTTAAAAGTTTTCCCTGTTCAATCACTTATTATTAGACAAATGAAAATCAAAACTACAGTGAGATACCACCTCACACTGGTCAGAATGGCCATCATCAAAAAAATCTACAAACAATAAATGCTAGAGAGGGTATGGAGAAAAGGGAACCCTCTTGCACTGTTGGTGGAGATGTAAATTGATACAGCCACTGTAGAGAACAGTATTCCTGGCATCTGTCTCCCCGTGCTGTAGATTCCAGAGCAAATGCCCAGTGCTGACCTACAGTCACCGTCCAGTCATTCAGGGGCGTCCCAATGGTCTCTCAAAGGTAGCCCCTCCAGACATGATCTCCGATTCCTGCCCAGCTCTCCTTAGTGGGCGTTCATTCCTAGCTCTCCTCCTTCTTCAGGCTGGTGGCAACTTTACTTTCATTGTTTAGTTCTGGTCTCAGTGCTCACGTTTCTGCCTTCAGAGTCTATCCTGAATGTGTCCCTCCTCATCCTTGCCCTGCTCCAGGTTTGCATCCTGCACTCCTAGGTTTCAGCAGTCTCCTTCCACGGGTCCTCACCTCTGGGCCAGGGGCTGGCACCTCTTTCAGATCAGCAGCAGCTTTAGATTAGGAATAGAGTGCACAATAAACATACTGCACTTGAATCATCTTGAAACCAGGCCCCTCCCACACCGGTCCATAGGCAAATTGTCCTCCATGAAACCGGTCCCTTGTGGCAAAAAGGGAAATTGCCAGAAATTTCCTGCCACCAACTTCTCTCATCAAGTTGTCAGACAGAATCCTAGACTTGTCATGCTCTGTGTCTTCTCCCTGCCAGCCGAGTGCTCTCTCCAAGCTAGGAGCATCAGGGTTATGCCCACTCACCTTTGAGGGCCCCCCTGTTCTGGGTAGGGGATCCTGTTTCCCTAGGACTGCTTGTGAGTCCCTTAGTGTCACAACTCCAGGCTCCCTGGTTCTATGTCTTGCTGCTTCCCATCCTCTTCCTCATCAGGGCAACCCTGGCTCACATCACACATCCTCAGTTTCACTAAATGGAATTATTCCTCGTTTTCAGATGTGCCTGGAGGTTGACACCTCTGTGTCTGCTCATACAGCTCTCTTCTCTGGAACACAGCTCTCACCACCTTTGCCTGGTGAATTGGTGTCCACTCATCTTTTAAACATACATCTCCAATGTAACATTTAAAAGTTTTCCCTGTTCAATCACTTATTATTAGACAAATGAAAATCAAAACTACAGTGAGATACCACCTCACACTGGTCAGAATAGCCATCATCAAAAAATCTACAAACAATAAATTCTAGAAAGGGCATGGAGAAAAGGGAACCCTCTTGCACTATGGGTGGAAATGTAAATTGATACAGCCACTGTGGAAGACAGTATAGATATTCCTTAAAAAACTAGGACTAAAACTACCATTTAACCCAACCATCCCACTACTGGACATATACTCTGAGGAAAGCATAATTAGAAAAAGACATATGTAGCCTGGTGTCCATTGCAGCGCTATATTCAATAGCTAGGACGTGGAAGCAGCCTAGATGTCCAGCCATCAGATGAATGGGTAAAGAAGCTGTGGTACGTATATACAGTGGGATATCAGCTACGAAAAACAGCACATTTGCGTCAGTTCTAATGATGTGGATGCACCTTGAGCCTATTATACAGAGTAAAGTAAGTCAGAAAGAGAAAAACAAGTATCCTATATTAACACATATATGTGGGATCTAGAAAGATGGTACGGACGCACCTGTCTGCAGGGCAGCAGGGCAGACCTTGGTGGTTCAGACGGTAAAGAATCTGCTTGCAACGTGGGAGACCCAGGTTCAGTCCCTGAGTCAGGAGGATCCCCTGGAGAAGAGAATGGTACCCACTCCAGTATTCTGTCTGGAGAAATCCGCGGACAGAGGAGCCTGGCAGGCTAGAGTCCACGGGGTCGCAGAGGGTCAGACACGACTGAGCGCCTAGCACGTTTACACACGTTCACACCATTGGAGACACAGACATGTGAACAGACGTGACACGGTGGGGAGAGGAGCTGGTGGGACGAACTGAGAGAGCTGAGAGAGTTGAGAGCACGGAAACAGCCATCACCACACATCAACCAGCCGGTGGGGATGTGCTGTGCGGTGCAGGGCGCTCAAGCCTGATGTGCTGTGACAGCCTTGAAGGCTGGGTGGGGCGGAAGATGGAAGAGGTTCAGGAGAGAAGGGGCACGTGTATGCCTACGCCTGGTTCATGCCGCTGTCTGGCAGAAACCAGCGCAATACTGGAAAGCGATTAGCCTCCAATTAAGAATAAATTAATTAAAAAATCCTTTCCCTGTTCAGTCTGCAGTGTCCCCACCCCTGCCCTGACTCAGATAGAACTTTTCCTCTTCTTCTTACCCACACGTCTTTATCACGGCATGTGGATTTTATTAAACTATTTATAGGCATGCTCATACTCAGGGAATATGAGCTACATGGGGTCTGACATATAATGTCTTCCTTTGAATCCTCAGCACAAGGCATGTAAGTTAATAGATGCCAATAAACACTGGTTGAATTAAATGTTCTCTATGACTTGGCCTATCTACTCATAAGTTTCTTGTGTATTTACTGTGAAGTCAGACCATGTTTTCCAGAAAACCTGGACCCACACGTGCAGGTTCCTCCTGGACTCTTCTCTGACTCTAGAATGTCCTCCTTAACCATCTGTAGCGTCTTCCCCTCCCGTGCTGTCTGCGGTTAACGGTTCAAATACAGTCGGTACGTGGCCTGGTTAGGACTCCACCCATGCTGTCCAGCTGTCTTTCCCCATTTGCCTTATCTCCCGGGATTTTGTGTAAAACGAAGGAAGACAAAGGCCACGCTGGACAGTGTTGAATTCTACCAGTGGGCCTATGGTATGTGCAGGGTTGTACGTTGCATTCTTGATGAGTTGTTTAGATATCTCATGCTTCATTTCCAAGAACTCAAGACCATCAGAGCCACAGTTTTAAGGCTGAACCCTTGGACTCTAATCACAGAGTTGCCAAAACATGAGTAGGAGTCTGGAAATGACTAGAATTTGAGCAACAGAAACCTTCTGCCCCAGCCTGATCCAGTTGGTATGGTGCCTTTCACCAGATTTTCATAAAGCTACAAATCTCTTCTCCATGAGTTTACTCTAGAATTTAAAAAGAGCATATTTGTAGAGGGCAGTCACTAAGGCTGAGTCTTAAATAACCCAGGATCAGTTAGTTGTTCACCATCTCGGGTCAGTCAGAAGCCGTTCCAGCTCTGCAAGATAGCCCGTGGTCTGATTTTAGGGTGAAAGATGTTTGAGGCTTCTTCCATTTGGCTATTTCTTCAGAATGCCTGATTGTCTAAAACTGACATTGTTTTCTTATTAGTTTTCTATTCATAAAGTATGTGTGTGCGCAAAAAAATCCCTGTTCAGTCTGCAGTGTCCCCACCCCTGCCCTGACTCAGATAGAACTTTTCCTCTTCTTCTTACCCACACGTCTTTATCACGGCATGTGGATTTTATTAAACTATTTATAGGCATGCTCATACTCAGGGAATATGAGCTACATGGGGTCTGACATATAATGTCTTCCTTTGAATCCTCAGCACAAGGCATGTAAGTTAATAGATGCCAATAAACACTGGTTGAATTAAATGTTCTCTATGACTTGGCCTATCTACTCATAAGTTTCTTGTGTATTTACTGTGAAGTCAGACCATGTTTTCCAGAAAACCTGGACCCACACGTGCAGGTTCCTCCTGGACTCTTCTCTGACTCTAGAATGTCCTCCTTAACCATCTGTAGCGTCTTCCCCTCCCGTGCTGTCTGCGGTTAACGGTTCAAATACAGTCGGTACGTGGCCTGGTTAGGACTCCACCCATGCTGTCCAGCTGTCTTTCCCCATTTGCCTTATCTCCCGGGATTTTGTGTAAAACGAAGGAAGACAAAGGCCACGCTGGACAGTGTTGAATTCTACCAGTGGGCCTATGGTATGTGCAGGGTTGTACGTTGCATTCTTGATGAGTTGTTTAGATATCTCATGCTTCATTTCCAAGAACTCAAGACCATCAGAGCCACAGTTTTAAGGCTGAACCCTTGGACTCTAATCACAGAGTTGCCAAAACATGAGTAGGAGTCTGGAAATGACTAGAATTTGAGCAACAGAAACCTTCTGCCCCAGCCTGATCCAGTTGGTATGGTGCCTTTCACCAGATTTTCATAAAGCTACAAATCTCTTCTCCATGAGTTTACTCTAGAATTTAAAAAGAGCATATTTGTAGAGGGCAGTCACTAAGGCTGAGTCTTAAATAACCCAGGATCAGTTAGTTGTTCACCATCTCGGGTCAGTCAGAAGCCGTTCCAGCTCTGCAAGATAGCCCGTGGTCTGATTTTAGGGTGAAAGATGTTTGAGGCTTCTTCCATTTGGCTATTTCTTCAGAATGCCTAGATGCACATAAGTGTCTAAAAGCTGACATTGTTTTCTTATTAGTTTTCTATTCATAAAGTATGTGTGTGTGCGCGCTAAGGTACTTCAGCCATGTCGTACTCTTTGAGATCCTGTACACTCACAAAGAAACCCGCCAGACTTCTCTGTCCATGGAATTCTCCAGAGAAGAATGCTGGAAGGAGCTGCCATGCCCCCCTCTGGGGGGTCTTCCCGACCCAGGGATCGAGCCCAGGCATAAGTCTCTTTCGTCTCCTGCATTGGCAGATGGGTTTTTTTTTTTTTTTTTTTTACCACAAGTGCTACCTGTAAAACTTCCACTTTTATGCCCCTTAAAAGATGTCAATAAAAGTATTTATCCTGAAAGTGAAAAACACATCCCATAAATGTTTAATCTTGCCTAAATGACCTCCCCCAATGCATGCACACACACACAGAGTTGCTCCCTGCTGGTGCACACTGAGAATAATGTTCTCACAGGGAGACTGACCCCACAGGGAGCCACGATCGTTAAATGAGTTGACGTATGGAGGGAGCGCAGAGCTGGGTGCAGGAAGAAGTCAGCAGAGTTCTCTCTACTTAAAATTGCACACTCAAGATCACACTCCATAATTACTAATAGTATCAGTTTTACAGTTACGATGCTCAGAAATCTCAGCGTTGGTCCGAGACCTCTGCCACGGGTTCGATGCGTGGTGGTGTCCACGTCCCGGGGTGGGACCCTCGTGCTGGCGTCTCTCGTGCAGAGGGCAGCCTCATTGCAGCTTCTAGGCAGCCGCTGGTCCAGCCCCGCGGCTGAGCTGGCTGCCTCCCTGTGGACACGGCGTAGCCTCCTCGGCGGCTCTGAGCTTGCAGACAGGATGAACGAGCCTGAGGTGGGAAGCAGAGGCATGGGTTTATTCAGGTCTCACACAGCAGACCGGGGACCGCCGCCTGGGCTTGCTTGTGCTCGCCTCCACGAGGGCTGGTCACGTCCTTTTTGGAGGACAGCGTTCATATGCCCTTCCCTGAGACCCTAAAAGCCCACAGCCCTTTGTGATGTCCAAACAAGGCCTTAGAGGAGCTGACAAGCGCTATTTCTCACCATGTCTAAGGGGCATCCCTCGCTGTCAAATGTTAATCTGCCTGCAGTGCCGGAGACCCGGGTTCAGTCTCTAGGCCAGCAAGATCCCCTAGAGGAGGAAATGGCGGCCCACTCCAGTATTCTTGCTTGGCGAATCCATGGACAGGGGAGCCTGACGGGCTACAGTTCATGGGGTTGCACAGAGTCGGACATGACTGAGCAACTGTCGCTTTCTAAGCCCAGAGCTGCGAGGCTGTGTGTCTTTCTTTCTGCCCAAACATAAGTATCTTGGGATCCTGGGGGGGATCCTGGGATGCCAGCCATGGCTTCGTTTATTGTTTATGAAGAAAAAAATTGAAAGAGAGTGCTTCTGTACCTATTTCAAGTAAAGTTGACTGTGTCTTCATTAAAGGTGTTTGCTCAGCATATGGTCAGAGGGTTTGTGGGGGACCCACTGTGGAGAGCGAGGGGAAGCCTCGTGACTTATAGGCCACTGTGCTCACACCATCTCACAGAGCAGGGACCTCCCTCCCCCCACCCTCCACTCCCCACCACGCTATGCCAGAACTGCTTACATTGTACTCAATTTTGCATTATTTTGCCTTGATTTTGAGAATCTCTGGGGGATTTCAATGGAAAATAAGCAACCCTGTTCAGTGTTGACTGCTGAACCAGAAACCCAACTCGATCCCCCCACTTGTAGGGAAGGCTTTCAAAGTAAAAGTTGGATTTTATAGAATAGGTGAGTGGGGGTCCCTTCAAACGCCAAGGGTATTTTGAAGTTTGTTTTTACAACTTGACAGAGTCTGGGGAGAAAAGAGGCTTAAAACTGAAGTGTTCGGAGCTGCTGCCAATTGAAAATGAATCACAAATGAAGATAAATCACCCCTGAGCATATAATGTGAAACAATGGGAAAATATTATCAGAATTGAAAAAATTTGATTTGCATGCAGCTTTTCAGAAACAGCGTTACAAGCATGAATTGAAGCAAGCAGACAGACTCACATAATGGGGGGAGGGGGGATCAGTCTAAGATTCCAAACGTGTATGTCAAGAGACAATTATTGGATTTGAGAAAAACGATGCTGGGTTTTGCAGAATCTACCCCACCAGCTCTGTCTTAAGGGTTCCAAACGTGTACTGGGCAAGACGATTAATAACGACTACTCGTATCTGTTGCTCAGTCTCTAGGCCAGCAAGATCCCTAGAGGAGGAAATGGCGGCCCACTCCAGTATTCTTGCTTGGCGAATCCATGGACAGGGGAGCCTGACGGGCTACAGTTCATGGGGTTGCACAGAGTCGGACATGACTGAGCAACTGTCGCTTTCTAAGCCCAGAGCTGCGAGGCTGTGTGTCTTTCTTTCTGCCCAAACATAAGTATCTTGGGATCCTGGGGGGGATCCTGGGATGCCAGCCATGGCTTCGTTTATTGTTTATGAAGAAAAAAATTGAAAGAGAGTGCTTCTGTACCTATTTCAAGTAAAGTTGACTGTGTCTTCATTAAAGGTGTTTGCTCAGCATATGGTCAGAGGGTTTGTGGGGGACCCACTGTGGAGAGCGAGGGGAAGCCTCGTGACTTATAGGCCACTGTGCTCACACCATCTCACAGAGCAGGGACCTCCCTCCCCCCACCCTCCACTCCCCACCACGCTATGCCAGAACTGCTTACATTGTACTCAATTTTGCATTATTTTGCCTTGATTTTGAGAATCTCTGGGGGATTTCAATGGAAAATAAGCAACCCTGTTCAGTGTTGACTGCTGAACCAGAAACCCAACTCGATCCCCCCACTTGTAGGGAAGGCTTTCAAAGTAAAAGTTGGATTTTATAGAATAGGTGAGTGGGGGTCCCTTCAAACGCCAAGGGTATTTTGAAGTTTGTTTTTACAACTTGACAGAGTCTGGGGAGAAAAGAGGCTTAAAACTGAAGTGTTCGGAGCTGCTGCCAATTGAAAATGAATCACAAATGAAGATAAATCACCCCTGAGCATATAATGTGAAACAATGGGAAAATATTATCAGAATTGAAAAAATTTGATTTGCATGCAGCTTTTCAGAAACAGCGTTACAAGCATGAATTGAAGCAAGCAGACAGACTCACATAATGGGGGGAGGGGGGATCAGTCTAAGATTCCAAACGTGTATGTCAAGAGACAATTATTGGATTTGAGAAAAACGATGCTGGGTTTTGCAGAATCTACCCCACCAGCTCTGTCTTTGCCACAAGGGATTCCAGAGAGTGTTTACAAAGCACACTAGCTGCCAAGACACTGTGAAGGGTAGAACAAGACGATTAATAACGACTGACTGCGTATCTGTTGCTCATTTTTATTCTGCGCATGTGTGTGCGTGTGCTCAGTCGCTCAGCTGCATCCGACTCTTGGTAACCCCATGGAATGTCGCCCACCAGGCTCCTCTGCCCGCGGGATTTTCCAGGCAAGAGTCCCGAAGTGGGTTGCCATTTTCTTCTCTAGGGTATCGTCCTTACCCAGGGATCGAACCCATGTCTCCTGCATTAGCAGGCAGATTCTTTACCACTGAGACACCTACGAAGCATCCCTATTCTGTGCATATATTGTTACTGGTTCATATAGGAATCACGCACGTGTTCTTGCTCCATTTATAGATGAGACTGTTTGGAATGCTCACACAGCTTGCCCCCAGGCTGCACAACCAATGAATACGAATCAGGGTTCAAACTCAGTTTACCCTGGATTTAAACATGTCTGCTTTTCCATGGATGTGCCAGGCCCTCCCAGGCAAGTGTGGGACAGGAAGGAGCCGCTTGCTGTTGTGGCCACTGTGCGTCTTCCAACGAGTAGACAGAGCCTTGACCCAGTAGGTGCTTGCTTGTCGGGAGGAAGAGATGTGGCCCCAGTGAGAGATGATGTTTATAAGAGATGGGAAGGCACCATTTCATGAATGGCATTCTTTTAAACGACAGTTTTACTTCCTAATTAGGATCTTTCTAATTGAGGTATAATTCACATCATGAAAATTCACTGCTGGGACAGGTACAATGGCAGCAGGTTTTACCACGTTCTCAGTGGTGTACACCCATCCTCATGAGTAATGCCAGTACGTTTCCATCATTCCCCCAAAGAAGCTCTGCACCCACGAGAATCACTTCCTGTTTCCCCTCTTCCCATCCCCCACCCCCTGGCAGGCACTCATGTATCTCAGTGGCTTTGCCTCTTCTGGACGTTTCCTCTCAGTGGAGCCTGCACTGTGGGCTTCCCCCTGGCCTTTTCACTTATTGGATTTGAGATAAACGATGCTGGGTTTTGCAGAATCTACCCCACCAGCTCTGTCTTTGCCACAAGGGATTCCAGAGAGTGTTTACAAAGCACACTAGCTGCCAAGACACTGTGAAGGGTAGAACAAGACGATTAATAACGACTGACTGCGTATCTGTTGCTCATTTTTATTCTGCGCATGTGTGTGCGTGTGCTCAGTCGCTCAGCTGCATCCGACTCTTGGTAACCCCATGGAATGTCGCCCACCAGGCTCCTCTGCCCGCGGGATTTTCCAGGCAAGAGTCCCGAAGTGGGTTGCCATTTTCTTCTCTAGGGTATCGTCCTTACCCAGGGATCGAACCCATGTCTCCTGCATTAGCAGGCAGATTCTTTACCACTGAGACACCTACGAAGCATCCCTATTCTGTGCATATATTGTTACTGGTTCATATAGGAATCACGCGTGTTCTTGCTCCATTTATAGATGAGACTGTTTGGAATGCTCACACAGCTTGCCCCCAGGCTGCACAACCAATGAATACGAATCAGGGTTCAAACTCAGTTTACCCTGGATTTAAACATGTCTGCTTTTCCATGGATGTGCCAGGCCCTCCCAGGCAAGTGTGGGACAGGAAGGAGCCGCTTGCTGTTGTGGCCACTGTGCGTCTTCCAACGAGTAGACAGAGCCTTGACCCAGTAGGTGCTTGCTTGTCGGGAGGAAGAGATGTGGCCCCAGTGAGAGATGATGTTTATAAGAGATGGGAAGGCACCATTTCATGAATGGCATTCTTTTAAACGACAGTTTTACTTCCTAATTAGGATCTTTCTAATTGAGGTATAATTCACATCATGAAAATTCACTGCTGGGACAGGTACAATGGCAGCAGGTTTTACCACGTTCTCAGTGGTGTACACCCATCCTCATGAGTAATGCCAGTACGTTTCCATCATTCCCCCAAAGAAGCTCTGCACCCACGAGAATCACTTCCTGTTTCCCCTCTTCCCATCCCCCACCCCCTGGCAGGCACTCATGTATCTCAGTGGCTTTGCCTCTTCTGGACGTTTCCTCTCAGTGGAGCCGTGCACTGTGCGGCCTTTCCCGTCTGGCCTTTTTCACTCTTGCCCGTTTTCAGGGTTCAGCCACATTGTAGCATGTGTCAGAAGTTCATTCCTTTTTAAGGCTGAATGATATTCCACTGCATGGAGTCCCACATTTGGTTTATCCATCCATCAGTGGCTGAAGGACGCCACTCTCAATTTTGTTCCGAAGAGTCTGGCAGAATCCCAGGCAGACCAGCAAAGTGAGCTCTTTGCTCTGAAACAGAGGCACAGCCATGACCCTCGGCGGCTGCGGCAGCTGCTCGTTGCTGGTGAAATGACACTGAAGTTCCCGACCATGACCTTCCAGCCTGCTGTCCTGATGCTGGCTGCTCGCTCATGGGGGTCCAGCTGTTCGTCTCTCCATTCTCAGCTATGTTTCCGTTCCATCTCGAGGTGTTTCTCTGAAAAGGGGGTTCTGCCTCCAACGGCTGCCTTCTCCTCAGCCCTCAGCCTGAATGTCTAGCGAAGACATCCAGTGTCCCACCGTGTCTAAAACAAGCCACCTCCCACCTTGCTCTTTCCTCCTGCTCCACTTTCTTTCCCTTTGTAGCAGGTTTCATCATTTATCACAGTGTGTTTCTCATTTTATGTCAGTTTCCTCCACTGCCTGCAGTCACCACGGACAGCACAATTTCTAGTGTTACTTTATCTCTAGGGCCTGGTGGGATGAATTTGTGGACTAAGTCAATATCCGTGTGGGCACCCGCATCTGGGACCGTGGTCCTCAGGTGTGTTCCAAGACCAGCAGCACCAGCATCACTTGGGAACTAGTAGGAGAAGCCGGTTCTCGGGCCCCACCCCCACCTCCTGAATCAGAAACTCTCAAGCTAGGGGCAGAAATCTGAGACTTAACAAGCCTTCCAAGTGGTTCTGATGCTCACTCAAATCTGAAAAGCATTTGTACGGGAAATAGCCCCCAGTTCACTCCTGTTACTGCCCATGGTGTTACAACCGTCATCTCCAGGTCCAGGCTTCGGGACTCTATTCGAGGCCCCAAGAAGCAGGAGAGATTCCAGAGACACGCAGTGAAGGTGGACACAAAATGGTGCCTCGGCTTCCCACAGTGTGACCCTTCCCCTAAGTGCCCACATGGCGCCCGCCATTCCTAGGAATTAAGTTCTTCTGTAGACTTCTGTACTGGCCACCCTCGAGGGGGTGGTGGGAGGTTCTGGCCCTGGACGTGGGACAGCATCTTCGGGGCAGTTGTTGGATGCTGGCTTTTCTCTGGAAAGGCTTAGAGAAGGTGAAGAGAAGCTCATTGTGGTTCCTTCATTGTGCAGGTCCCTTCAACCTGCTGTTGAAAAGGGAAGCAGGTTTCCCTGGTGGTCCTGTGGGTAGGGAAACCGCCTTGCAGTGCAAGGGGCGCCAGTTCGATCCCTGACCTGGGAAGATCCCACGTGCTGCGGAGTGACTGGACCGATGGGTCCAACTACTGAGCTAGAGCTCTGGAGCACATGCGCCCAGAGCTGATGCTCTGCAGCGAGAGAGGCCACTGTGATGGGGCGCCCACAAAGGCCAAAAAACAAAGATAAATAAATGAAAGACCAATAGAAGTGGCCAAAAAAAAAAAAAAAACGATCCATGAAAAGGAAAGCAACCTTCGGTCAAGTATAGTAAGTATAGTGAGGAAACCAAAGCTCAGTTAGCCCCAGGGTGTAAGGTCCTTCCCAGAGTTCCTCCAGGCGGTGGCTGAGGTCGGTCTTGGGCCTCTGTCAGCTCAGCCCTGGAGAGGGCACTGCCTCTCGTGGGGTCACTCTGAGGTCTCAGCCTAGGACATGGGCCCCTCCAGCCAGCTGGGGGGAGTGGGCTGTCTCCATGTCACAGCTCTGAACAGGCCCCTACGGGCCTCTGACCCCCACTCCAGAGACTTCCTGAGGTTTGCAGCTCTGTTTAAATCACAGGCATCCTGACATGCCCGTGAAGGCTCTAATCACAGAGCTCAGCTTCGCTCTCCTCTTCGGGGCCGGCATCCTGCCCGCCATCCATCACCTCCACCCCTGTGTCCACGTCTGTGCCTCTGAATGAGTGTTTACAAAGGGTGGGTGTGACTTCATCATGTGCTTTTCTGGAATCAGTGAAGAGTCCTTAGAAAGGGTCATCCCAGGCTTTGTGTGTGCTCAGTCACTCAGTCACGTCCGATGCTTTGTGACCCCCTGGACTGTAGCCCGCCAGGCTCCCTGTCCACAGAATTTTCCAGGCAGGAATACTGGAGTAGATTGCCATGCCCTTCTCCAGGCGATCTCCAGTGCTAGAACAGGCCTGGCACAGTGGTCTGAAGCCACTCAGGGCAGAAGCCTGGGCATGTCTTGCAGTGACATGACATCTGGACTGGGGTTAGGAGGGTGGAGGAGGAGGCTAGGTTTGTTTAGTTGCCAAGTTGTATCTGACTCTTTACCATCTGAGCCACCAGAGAGGCCCTGTGTCTAACTCTTAATGACCCCATGGACTGCAGCATACCAGGCTCCCCTGTCCTTCACTGTCTCCCAGAGTTTGCTCAAACTCATTTCTGTTGAGTCATTGATGCCATCCAACCATCTCACACATCAGTCAAAATATTGGGGCTTCAACTTCAGCATCTGTCCTTCTAGGAAATATTCAGGGTTGGTTTTCTTTAGGATTGACTGGTTGATCTCCTTGCTGTCCAAGGGACCCTCAGGGATCTCCCTCTAGCACCACAGTTTGAAAGCATTTCATCACATAGGCCTGGTCAGTCATTAGCTCCATTTCTAGCCCCTCTTCCCTCTTCAAAGAAAGAGGATAGGGATGAAAGTTCCAAGCTTCTAAAACTGTGATGACACCTCCATCAAAATCCCAGTAGTGTGGGGATTCCCTGGTGGTCCAGTGGGTAAGGACACTGCCTTGCAGTGCAAGGGGCGCCGGTTCGATCCCTGGCTTGGGAAGATCTCACGTGCCGCGGAGCAGCTGGACCTATGTGTCCAATTACCGAGCCAGAGCTCTGGAGCGCGTGCGCCCAGAGCCAGTGCTCTGCGACGACAGAGGCCACCGCGATGGGAGGTCCACACAGGCCAAAGAAAAGAGATGGATGAAAACAGATAAATGAAAGACCAATAGAAGTGGCCTGCCTGCCCCCCTCCCTCCCCAACCCGCCCCCCCCCACCCCGCCCAAGGGAAAAAAAACAAAAGAAGAAGTTGTTAAAATCCCAGTAGTGGGAGGTTCAGAGACTGCCGGGTTGGTGAACCCAACATGTACTGAGAGGGCACATCTCAACACCCGAGAGACAGAACTTCCTGCTCTCAGGGACCTAGAGACCTGACCCTGTGTGTCTCTTCATCTGACTGTTCATCTGTATCCTTGTTCATATCCTTTATTGTAAAGTAAACTGATAGGTTTAAGTGTTTCCCTGAGTCTCGTGAGCTCTTCTAGCAAATAACCCAAAGTTGAGTGATTGTGGGTGCCTCCCAAACTGTAGCTGAGTTGGACAGAAGATATGGGTAACATGGAGACCTATAGCCTGTGATAGGCATTTTTCTGGGGGTAGGTCTTGGGACACTGAGCCCTTCACCTAAGGAGTCCACGGTAACTCTAGTTACTGTCAGAGTTCAATGGAATCATCGGATACAAGCTGGTGTCACAGAGAATTGCTTGGGGAGAAGCCCTCCATATCTTATGTCAGAAGTGCAGAGTGTCCAGTCATGTGAGGGTCAGGAGAAACAGAAGAGTGTTCTTCCTTTATATGGACAGGTGTTTTTATAGATTATCCCCACCCTAAAGTGACATCTGCCTTTATGTATTTGAGAATTGGTAGTAGAAGTTTACCTAGCTTTCAACTAAAAATCACACAACCACTTAATGTCTGATTAAAAAACAGTTTTAAGTTTCTGTTGATGCACCTTTTATTGGAATAGATGCTTTTTTCCCTTGCAACAAATGTGTCTCGTGGTAATGATAGAAAATATAGAAAACATGGAGAAACGAAATAAGAAAAAGAGAAATGGCACAAAATCTCCTCACATGTCTGCATACTTCCTTCCAGTCTTTTTTCTGTGACTTGCTCCAGTTTGTGGCTGCAGTTTGCCTTGGTTTCAAGGGTGTAAGGGCTGCCTAGCTGGGGAGATTCATCCTACTGTATTTTAGCCTCTTCATCCCTTTTCTCAGGAGAGCTTGCTACTACCACTGGCTTATACTTTCTGTATGAAAACAGATAAAGAAAGACCAATAGAAGTGGCCTGCCTGCCCCTCCCTCCCCAACCCGCCCCACCCCGCCCAAGGAAAAACAAAAGAAGAAGTTGTTAAAATCCCAGTAGTGGGAGGTTCAGAGACTGCCGGGTTGGTGAACCCAACATGTACTGAGAGGGCACATCTCAACACCCGAGAGACAGAACTTCCTGCTCTCAGGGACCTAGAGACCTGACCCTGTGTGTCTCTTCATCTGACTGTTCATCTGTATCCTTGTTCATATCCTTTATTGTAAAGTAAACTGATAGGTTTAAGTGTTTCCCTGAGTCTCGTGAGCTCTTCTAGCAAATAACCCAAAGTTGAGTGATTGTGGGTGCCTCCAATCTGTAGCTGAGTTGGACAGAAGATATGGGTAACATGGAGACCTATAGCCTGTGATAGGCATTTTTCTGGGGGTAGGTCTTGGGACACTGAGCCCTTCACCTAAGGAGTCCACGGTAACTCTAGTTACTGTCAGAGTTCAATGGAATCATCGGATACAAGCTGGTGTCACAGAGAATTGCTTGGGGAGAAGCCCTCCATATCTTATGTCAGAAGTGCAGAGTGTCCAGTCATGTGAGGGTCAGGAGAAACAGAAGAGTGTTCTTCCTTTATATGGACAGGTGTTTTTATAGATTATCCCCACCCTAAAGTGACATCTGCCTTTATGTATTTGAGAATTGGTAGTAGAAGTTTACCTAGCTTTCAACTAAAAATCACACAACCACTTAATGTCTGATTAAAAAACAGTTTTAAGTTTCTGTTGATGCACCTTTTATTGGAATAGATGCTTTTTTCCCTTGCAACAAATGTGTCTCGTGGTAATGATAGAAAATATAGAAAACATGGAGAAACGAAATAAGAAAAAGAGAAATGGCACAAAATCTCCTCACATGTCTGCATACTTCCTTCCAGTCTTTTTTCTGTGACTTGCTCCAGTTTGTGGCTGCAGTTTGCCTTGGTTGCAAGGGTGTAAGTGCTGCCTAGCTGGGGGATTTCTGTATTCATCCTACTGTATTTTAGCCTCTTCATCCCTTTTCTCAGGAGAGCTTGCTACTACCACTGGCTTATACTTTCTGTACAGTAAAATAGCTGTGTGTTTATTTTCTCATCTTGCACCTACAAAGATAACAGTGATCTATTGCTCCCTGCTTAATCTCTCCTCGTTTCCTTTATAGAACCTTTGGGGATACAGAATTATGTATACGAAGGATCATAAAATACCAAGCATGATGTATAAATACAGTTGCCACTTAGCTCTTTATCTGCGGTCGTAAATCAGATTCCTCTTTACTGCAGAATAAATGTAGCTCTAATGCAGCCAGGGTTCACCTTAAGATATGCTAGTCAGGGAGCCCCTGATTGGAAACACTGGACTCACAGGTGTTCAATAATTACAGACTGTTCTCCTCTCTATTGGACTTTTGGGGCTCCTGGGGGGCCAGGCTTCGTTGTTCTAGAGTCTCCTGCGTGGCGGGTCTGACTCCTGGGTCTCCACCCTCTCCCGCCTTCCCTGTTCCTGTGTAGTGTGTGAAATACACCAGCCTTGAAAATACGCCTCCTTTCTCCCTGCACACCCGAACCACGTGGGTCCCCAGCGCCTCTTTACTTGGTCTCCTCCATCCCTCTGCATCCCTTCTTCTCTGCGTCTATCATCGGCCTCAGTCTCTTCTGTTTCTGCTCACACGATCCTCGCCCCACTGTGACCTTTTCGGCACCTGATGCCTTTGGCACACTCTCTGTTTCTCTTTTTTGAACCCTCTCCTCCCCCCATTCTGAGACCCGGGGCTCTCCTTGTGCCTGCTGGCCACTTTCACAGCCTTTTTCTGCCGCCTCGTCTGTTCCTCCCTCTCCCAGGTCTGAAAGGAGGGATCCCTTGGGTCTGCCCTGAGCTATGTGCTTCCACCCCTGCCCTGTCCCTGGGGACCCCTCTTCTGTCAGGATGTGAACTTCCACCTCTTCATGGGTGAAGCCCAGATCCCGTCTCAGCCCCACATCTGTCCAAAAAGTTCAACCCCAGGCACCTTGAATGGAATGTTGGAGATCTCTGCCAAGTGGTATCCACACATACCTTATGTGCAGCGGAGAGGTGCCCGGACTCCCCGTCTTTGCCCTGCAGGATCCTCTCCTGTGTCTCCACCTCTACTTGTCATGACAGCACCTCCCCCTATACACTTGGCCCATCATTTCCCTGAGTCCTGTGGATTTTACTTCATATCTAAGTCTTACCTTATCTTACTTTTGTCTTAGTTCTACTACTATTTAGTTCTACTACTTAGTTCCAACCTTGGCCATTTTCCACCTGGGCCATATGATTGTCTGTCTGACTCTGTAGAAGACTGTTCTGCGTGATTGATCTGTTTTGCCTTCAGTGTGTCAACTGGTGACCTATTAGAGTGCAGCCTGAGAGGCAAAATTAATGTAAGACTAAAAATATTAAAGGCTGACAAACCAGTCAGTCCTGAAGGAAACCAACCCTGAATAGTCATTGGAAGGACTGATGCTGAAGCTGAGGCTCCAATACTGTGGCCACCTGATACAAAGAACCAGCACACTGGAAAAGCCCCTGATGCTGGGAAAGGTTGAGGGCAGGAGTCAAAGGGGGCAACAGAGGATGAGATGGTTGGATGGCATCACTGACTCAACCAGCATGAGTTTGAGCAAACCCTGGGAGATAGTGAAGGACAGGGGAGCCTGACTTGCTACAGTCCATGGGGTCACAAAGTGTCAGACATCACTGAGCAACTGAACAGTGACCTATGTTTTTGGAATCTGGAGTTGCTAGCAGAGGAGACAAGGAGGGAGCAGTGTTTGGTCTGGTTTCAGAGGTAGGGATATATTTGTTGCCTATGATCAGCTTGAGCAAACTATCATAAGCATGGAGGCTCCTGGGGGCTGTATGAGAGAACCTTGCCTCATCCTTTCTAGCTTTAGAGGTTGCTTGTGTTCCTTAGCTCTTGGGCTCTTCCTCTCTTTCATAGCCAGCAGAGTTCACCGCATCTCTCTGACTCTGACCCCTCCTGTCTTTTTCTTTTGTCAAGATCCAGAATTTGATCCCATCAGATAAATCCCTATGGCCACCCACTTGCAGGATGTGAACTCTTGGGTCGCCCCCCAGCCCCGCACCTTGAATGGAATGTTGGAGATCTCTGCCAAGTGGTATCCACACATACCTTATGTGCAGCGGAGAGGTGCCCGGACTCCCCGTCTTTGCCCTGCAGGATCCTCTCCTGTGTCTCCACCTCTACTTGTCATGACAGCACCTCCCCCTATACACTTGGCCCATCATTTCCCTGAGTCCTGTGGATTTTACTTCATATCTAAGTCTTACCTTATCTTACTTTTGTCTTAGTTCTACTACTATTTAGTTCTACTACTTAGTTCCAACCTTGGCCATTTTCCACCTGGGCCATATGATTGTCTGTCTGACTCTGTAGAAGACTGTTCTGCGTGATTGATCTGTTTTGCCTTCAGTGTGTCAACTGGTGACCTATTAGAGTGCAGCCTGAGAGGCAAAATTAATGTAAGACTAAAAATATTAAAGGCTGACAAACCAGTCAGTCCTGAAGGAAACCAACCCTGAATAGTCATTGGAAGGACTGATGCTGAAGCTGAGGCTCCAATACTGTGGCCACCTGATACAAAGAACCAGCACACTGGAAAAGCCCCTGATGCTGGGAAAGGTTGAGGGCAGGAGTCAAAGGGGGCAACAGAGGATGAGATGGTTGGATGGCATCACTGACTCAACCAGCATGAGTTTGAGCAAACCCTGGGAGATAGTGAAGGACAGGGGAGCCTGACTTGCTACAGTCCATGGGGTCACAAAGTGTCAGACATCACTGAGCAACTGAACAGTGACCTATGTTTTTGGAATCTGGAGTTGCTAGCAGAGGAGACAAGGAGGGAGCAGTGTTTGGTCTGGTTTCAGAGGTAGGGATATATTTGTTGCCTATGATCAGCTTGAGCAAACTATCATAAGCATGGAGGCTCCTGGGGGCTGTATGAGAGAACCTTGCCTCATCCTTTCTAGCTTTAGAGGTTGCTTGTGTTCCTTAGCTCTTGGGCTCTTCCTCTCTTTCATAGCCAGCAGAGTTCACCGCATCTCTCTGACTCTGACCCTCCTGTCTGTCTTTTGTAAGGACTCTTTGTAATTACATTGAACCATCCAGATAATCCCGGATAATCTCTTACCTCAAGATCCAGAATTTGATCCCATCAGATAAATCCCTATGGCCACCCACTGCAGTGGTCTTCCCTGGAGAATCCCATGGACAGAGGAGCCTGGCGGGCTCCAGTCCATGGGGTCACAAAGAGTCAGACACAACTGAGTGACTAACATTTTGTCAGGTAAAATAGCATATCGTGCTCGGTCACTTGGTGGTGTCTGACTCTTTGCAACCCCAAGGACCGTAGCCCACCAGGCTCCTCTGTCCTTGGGATTTTCTAGGCAAGAGTACTGCAGTGGGTTACCATGCCCTCCTCCAGGGGATCTTCCCTATCCAGGGATTAAACCCACATCTCCTGTATCTCCTGCATTGCCAGGTGGATTCTTTGTCCCTGAACCACCAGGCAATCCCCATAAAATAGCATATAGGTTGTGGTACTTAGGACATGTACACCTTGTGGGGAGCAGGCTTTATTTAGCCTATGACAGGTGGTAATATGGGGTGAGGAGATATTAGGGCATCAAGAACTGTATGACCTCTACAAATGTCTGCTAGACAAGTGAAAAGGCACTGGGATATAAGTTTGAAACTCAGACTGGGTGGAGAGGGGAAGACAACCAGGCATCACAAGAATGTAATTTGGCCTATAGACTGGGTCACCTGAAGAAAGAAGATACGGAATAAAAGCAGGTTAAGGGGCTTCCCTGGTGGTCCAGTGGGAGGCACAGGTATGTGACGGGACCGTAACAACCCAGTGCTAAAGCTGGATGACCATACGGAGGCCACTGACACCTGCCCGGGGCTTGGAGGGATAGGACCAGGCAGTGCCCAGGGATGGTTTCCTGGAAGAAGAAGTGTCTCAGCCGAGAAGGACAGGATCAGTCAGAGTTGGCCATGTATAAAGGAGTGTTGGAATTGGCCAGTCCCAGGGACGTGGACTGGCTCCTTGGGGGTGAATACGGTGCTTGAGAAGCATGGCTCCTGGGCCGCTGTGCACGTGGACCGCGGCATGTGTGCCAGCAGTAGGTCACAGAGCTCTTGGAAGGCCTGCTTTCACTCTTCATCGGCGAGAGCAAATGAATGAAAGCAATAAGAGGTAAAAACTCTTGCCTCGGAGCATTTACTAGACTAGAAGCAGAGCCCCGCCTGCACCTCAGGCGTGAGCGTGAGCACGGGTGAGCATCTCTTACCTCAAGATCCAGAATTTGATCCCATCAGATAAATCCCTATGGCCACCCACTGCAGTGGTCTTCCTGAGAATCCCATGGACAGAGGAGCCTGGCGGGCTCCAGTCCATGGGGTCACAAAGAGTCAGACACAACTGAGTGACTAACATTTTGTCAGGTAAAATAGCATATCGTGCTCGGTCACTTGGTGGTGTCTGACTCTTTGCAACCCCAAGGACCGTAGCCCACCAGGCTCCTCTGTCCTTGGGATTTTCTAGGCAAGAATACTGGAGTGGGTTGCTATGCCCTCCTCCAGGGGATCTTCCCTATCCAGGGATTAAACCCACATCTCCTGTATCTCCTGCATTGCCAGGTGGATTCTTTGTCCCTGAACCACCAGGCAATCCCCATAAAATAGCATATAGGTTGTGGTACTTAGGACATGTACACCTTGTGGGGAGCAGGCTTTATTTAGCCTATGACAGGTGGTAATATGGGGTGAGGAGATATTAGGGCATCAAGAACTGTATGACCTCTACAAATGTCTGCTAGACAAGTGAAAAGGCACTGGGATATAAGTTTGAAACTCAGACTGGGTGGAGAGGGGAAGACAACCAGGCATCACAAGAATGTAATTTGGCCTATAGACTGGGTCACCTGAAGAAAGAAGATACGGAATAAAAGCAGGTTAAGGGGCTTCCCTGGTGGTCCAGTGGGAGGCACAGGTATGTGACGGGACCGTAACAACCCAGTGCTAAAGCTGGATGACCATACGGAGGCCACTGACACCTGCCCGGGGCTTGGAGGGATAGGACCAGGCAGTGCCCAGGGATGGTTTCCTGGAAGAAGAAGTGTCTCAGCCGAGAAGGACAGGATCAGTCAGAGTTGGCCATGTATAAAGGAGTGTTGGAATTGGCCAGTCCCAGGGACGTGGACTGGCTCCTTGGGGGTGAATACGGTGCTTGAGAAGCATGGCTCCTGGGCCGCTGTGCACGTGGACCGCGGCATGTGTGCCAGCAGTAGGTCACAGAGCTCTTGGAAGGCCTGCTTTCACTCTTCAGCGGCGAGAGCAAATGAATGAAAGCAATAAGAGGTAAAAACTCTTGCCTCGGAGCATTTACTAGACTAGAAGCAGAGCCCCGCCTGCACCTCAGGCGTGAGCGTGAGCACGGGTGAGCTTCGTGAGAAAATGTGAGGGCTGCCACCGGAGGAAGAGGAGACAAGAGGAAGGCAGGAGAGAGGGAGAATGCACACATGGGGGAAATCGAAAACGTCTATAAAACGCTCATCACGGACTTCCCTGGTGGTCCAGTGGGTAAGGACACCGCCTTGCAGTGCAAGGGGCGCCAGTTCGATCCCTGGCCTGGGAAGATCCCACGTGCCGAGGAGCGGCTGGACTGATGTGTCCAGTTACCAAGCCGGAGCTCTGGAGCGCATGCGCCCAGAGCCGGTGCTCTGCGACAGACAACAGAGGCCACTGCGATGGGAGGCCCACAACAGCCAAAGAACAAAGATGGATGAAAATGGAGAAATGAAAGACCAATAGAAGTGACCCGCCCACTCCCCTCCCTCCTCAACCCGCACCGCCCCCCCCAAAAAAACACTCATCAGTCTTCTCCAGAGTCTATTATTAGGAACTTATAATCTCTGCTTTATAACTTTTCTCTATTTAATATATATTATTTTTATAACTCTAAAAAATTGAGAAAGTATTATTTATGAAGTCATTACAATGATAAAATCTTCATATACCTAACAAAATTTGTCCTTCAGCCTGTTGAGAAGGGACAACACCTGCCAAACTCACAGCTTAGTCAAGAAGGAATGAGAGCCAAAAAAGGGGTGGATTTGGTTTCTAGAGACCTTTTATTTAAAGGAAAATTAAGAACCTACAGGCTCATTCAGAGTATGTGTCCCTCACCATCCTTCTCTGTCTAACCCTGGCCCTTGCCTACCTCCAGGGCCGGGGGGTGCTCAGAAGGCAGGCGTGTGGGTGGTCACTTGGATGAGGAAACCCCTGGGCTCCAAAGCAGTTATCCCGGGGCTTATTCTTTCTGGACAAACAGAGGAACACAAAAAGGCACTGGATTTTTCCTTATTCGTGCAGTTTAAAACCCGGGGCCCTTATTCTTTTGAAAGCAACTCTGGGCCTACGTGGACCGGCATGTGTGCCAGCAGTAGGTCACAGAGCTCTTGGAAGGCCTGCTTTCACTCTTCAGAGGCGAGAGCAAATGAATGAAAGCAATAAGAGGTAAAAACTCTTGCCTCGGAGCATTTACTAGACTAGAAGCAGAGCCCCGCCTGCACCTCAGGCGTGAGCGTGAGCACGGGTGAGCTTCGTGAGAAAATGTGAGGGCTGCCACCGGAGGAAGAGGAGACAAGAGGAAGGCAGGAGAGAGGGAGAATGCACACATGGGGGAAATCGAAAACGTCTATAAAACGCTCATCACGGACTTCCCTGGTGGTCCAGTGGGTAAGGACACCGCCTTGCAGTGCAAGGGGCGCCAGTTCGATCCCTGGCCTGGGAAGATCCCACGTGCCGAGGAGCGGCTGGACTGATGTGTCCAGTTACCAAGCCGGAGCTCTGGAGCGCATGCGCCCAGAGCCGGTGCTCTGCGACAGACAACAGAGGCCACTGCGATGGGAGGCCCACAACAGCCAAAGAACAAAGATGGATGAAAATGGAGAAATGAAAGACCAATAGAAGTGACCCGCCCACTCCCCTCCCTCCTCAACCCGCACCGCCCCCCCCAAAAAAACACTCATCAGTCTTCTCCAGAGTCTATTATTAGGAACTTATAATCTCTGCTTTATAACTTTTCTCTATTTAATATATATTATTTTTATAACTCTAAAAAATTGAGAAAGTATTATTTATGAAGTCATTACAATGATAAAAATCTTCATATACCTAACAAAATTTGTCCTTCAGCCTGTTGAGAAGGGACAACACCTGCCAAACTCACAGCTTAGTCAAGAAGGAATGAGAGCCAAAAAAGGGGTGGATTTGGTTTCTAGAGACCTTTTATTTAAAGGAAAATTAAGAACCTACAGGCTCATTCAGAGTATGTGTCCCTCACCATCCTTCTCTGTCTAACCCTGGCCCTTGCCTACCTCCAGGGCCGGGGGGTGCTCAGAAGGCAGGCGTGTGGGTGGTCACTTGGATGAGGAAACCCCTGGGCTCCATGTGTCATGAATGCAGTTATCCCGGGGGGCTTATTCTTTCCCTGGACAAACAGAGGAACACAAAAAGGCACTGGATTTTTCCTTATTCGTGCATTAATTTTGAATGGTTTCTAACAATCCTTGTATGTGCTGTCAAGATATTTGATCTTAAAATCATTCCACAAGTCTTACTCTGGATAATCGCTGGACTGACGAATAGATTGATTACATACTTGCTAAGAAGACGGCCCTTTTAAAGACCAGAGACGGTTTGGATACAGCAGAAGAGCCGTCCACACGTGGGCAAGCGGGCCTGGCTTTCCAGTGGATCAGGATTCCTGGGCAGAAAAATGACCTTGAAGCCCACCCTTCTTCCTGATAATCCCAGCTTGAACTCACTAGGAGAAAGGCCAAATATGTGTAACTAAGTATTTCATTTAGTTTGAAATTGTCTCGTGTTTGTAGAGTGTAAAAATACCCTACCAGAAACATGAGGTCTAATTATCTGGTTTCCTTCTAGTATGAAATAGACTCAAGGAGGAGGGTGCTTTCCATTTAGGTACTTCTGAAAAACATGTGTTTAAAAAATATGACTAAACTGTCTTAGGATTTTATAAAAATTAGATCTGAGCCCCACACCACCCATTTGAAGCTGCTTTTCAGAAATCTGTTTTTGCTTCTGTTCCTTCAGCTGCTGGATCTTAGGCTTGAATGAAATGATCTCTTGGAATCTTTCATTTAATAGAAGTTGAATGGGGGAGAAATCCTAGGTTGTGTTTAATGGAGCAGAACTCCCAAGTTCCAAGGGTCAGGTCTTCGTGAAGGCTAATGGTTTGCTGGCCATGCATTGGGGCATTCTTGAGACTTTGTCACCCTAACCATTTTTTTGGCCTTGTGAAAAGGACCTGAGCAGGGTGGGGAAAGCAGGGGTCTCAAGTGATCCATGGGCAGGCTGTCCCTAGTAAACACCTTCTCTTTCAGGGGGCTCTGGGCGAGCCTGGGGGCAATCCTCAGCCTCCCCTCCTCCCCGGGCTTGTGGAAGCTCCTCCCCGTCCCGGACCCCAGGCCCTGACTCAGGGGTGTCTTCACAGGAAGGCATCCGCCCACGCCTCCCCCAGGGACCTCAGGCCTCAGAGTGCCAAGGGCCGGTCTCTGCCAGGCTGCCAGCCCTCTGTTAGGGACTGCCTTCCTTCCTTCCTCCTCTCTGCTTCCAGCCCTCTTTCAGCCTCACAAAAGTATCCTGATCTTTGTTTTTCTGCCTCTTTGTTTCTGTAGCATTGTTGTCTACAGGATTAGTCAGTGGGGTCCCTGGAAAGGAGGAGGGAAAGGACTTGAGGCATAATGAGAGGCTTTCTCCAAGCCAGTCACTTTCTGCCTCGACCGGCCGCCCCTGTGAGCCAGCGCTTCTCAAGCTTGAACTTGCCTGCACCTGACTAGGGATATTGTTAAAGTGCAGATTCTGAAGATGCGGGGCTGGGGTGAGATCTGAGAGTCTGTGTTTCTGACAGGCTCCCAGGTGGCACCCAGGCTGCTGGCCCATGCTTTGCGTGGCAAGGGTGCGGCGTACAAAGGGTGCTTTACTTGAAAGTCAGTGAGAGAATCTCTGGGGAGGGCTAAGCTGAGGCCCCTGTGTGTAGTATGTACTTAATACTGTGCTGGACGATGATGATGAAGATGATCGTCGTGCTGGTGGGGGGCTGGTGAGGTTGGTGGTGGTGGTGCTGGTGGTGACGGTGATGACGGTGAGGATGACGGTCGAGGAGGCGGTGACTGGGATAACGGGTGACAGCAGAAAGCATTATCCTCCTAAAGGTAGCATCAAAGAGTAATCCTGCCATCCCTGTTGGCCCCTGCTCTCATTTCCTGAGCACTCACTGGATGCCAAGCACCATACACATTTTTTCTCGTTTTACCATCTCAGCAGTCTTGCTTAGTGATCGCATCTTACCGATGCAGACGCTGTCTTGCCCGGGTCCCTCAGTGAGAGAGGACAGGGCTGGCGCTCATCCTCAGGCCCTCCAGCCTCTACCCTGCAGTGAGCGTCACTCGGCTCCAGGGCCCTCAGACTCCATCCGTGTGGCCAGTGGGCAGGAGAGCTGCCAGGCGGTGTCTTCCTCTCCACCGAGAAGCCCCCAGGCGAGCAGAGCCCTCCCAGCCACGTCCACGTGCCCTCTGACCTCTCCCTGCCACTCCTGTCCCTGGACTCATCTGTCCTCCCCACACAGTGCTGATGCATCCTGCGGAGACGCAGGCAGGCCGGCGGCCAGGGCCTGAATCACAGCACTGGGCCTGTGCGAATCACACGGGGCTCACTCTTCCCACGTCCAGCCGTCACCGCTCACCCGTCTCTGCCGCAGGGGCACAGAGCGCGACCCTGGCGCGCAGGGACCAGCTGTGCCGGGCGGGCAACCAGATCTGCCGCTGGCCCCCCTGAGAGGCCCATTCCCGCTGCCCTCCAAACATGCTCGGACTGAACCCCCTGTCCATTTCAGGTTTCAGGGAAAACGTCCCTCCACGTCCCTGTTTCTGTTAAAGTTATGAAATTCTTCCACTTCGTTCCACGTGGGAGGTAGGCTAGAGTTACTGTGCAGCGGATGCTTGCATCCTGTTGTTAGGCTGTTGGAACGGTCGCCTTGGGACCCTGGGAATTCCTCGTTGTGATTCCAGAGAACTCAGAGAGGAGCAGGGCTTCCAGCCTCGTTTCCATGAACTGCGGTTCACAGGAAATCTTCTGCTCATTTTGGTGGTAAAAGCTGAACGTGTACAAATAGACCAGCCTGCTTTACCAGTGCGGCTTCCCACCATCGCTTTGTACCCTGAATGTGTGCTTGGTTCCCACCTGTGTGTGAGACACACAGGCCTGCACCCACTTATTCAGAGAAGCCTGGTTTCCACTGGAAAGTAGAAGCGAACTGATTTTCCAAATGTTGATAAGCAGGCAAGGTCAAACAAGGATCAGGCACATTCTTGTCCTCATCTTGCAGCCTGTTGCTGTGAGATCATGAACAGGTTTCTTTACCTCTCTGGGCTTGTTTCCTCATGAATAAAATGAGGACAATTAACTAGAAAACTGAGGAAATCAGTCAGCTTTGAAGCTGTGACTGTCGGATTGTGATCGCTGAGGCATGTGACATAGTTTTAAGTCATTCCTTTCTCTTTATTTCACTTCCATCTCCTGTCTCTGAAGTCTCAGGATGCAACATATCATCTCTAAATAGTGCTTTAACACATGCAACCAGTTCTCTTCCTCCCTTTCCAGGGGGCTTGGGTCAGTGTAGAGTGAGATCTGAACAACTAGGAGCTTGCTTTCTTCATCCCCAAAGGGGCATCCTTGTCTCAGCTGCCAGACTAGCATCTCCTGAGAGCAGTCGGAACAGTGGAGTCAGAGTTCCCTCCCCACCCCGCCCGGGCGCTTCCTTTCCAAAGAGCTGTTTCGCACACCTGAACTTGAATCACAGGTGGCAGGAGGTGTCTGTGCCTGAAACGGAAGCTGTCCATGTCGTGTCGAGATGGGGCTGGCTGGGTGGGCTTGCCCGTGGTGCTGCCCCGAAGCCCAGTTTCTCCAGCAGTGGATCCTGCTGCCGCAGCCTGCCTGGCACCCACCAAGGACCCTCAGGCCAGGGGCTGAGGAGCAGCTCCAGGGGCGCTGCTCCCCATGCTGGGCGGGCCAGCCCTCTCCCCCATCCCTCCCTGTCCACTTCCACCTTGTGGGGCAGGAAACACCGTGCTGCTGGTGCGGAGACCCTGCGGAGCCAACGCCAGGGGGATGTGTGGAAACCCAGCCAAGGGGGAGGGGTAGAGAATGCAGAGTGAGAAGCTGCCCCTGGGATCTCCCCTTGTGAGCGGGTCAGGCCCCTGCTCTAGAACCTTCCTAAGAGCGGCAAGACCCACCTTGCATTCTCCTCGCCCTGTTCCTCCCTCTCCTGCCTGGACCGGCCTTGAAGAGCTGTGTGCGGCAGAGGGAGCTGGTGGGGTCCCCGCTCCAGAAGGGCCCCAGGGAATAGGACTGGATCTAGACACTGCGGACGCTCCGTTCCAGAAAGGCGAGACGGAGGCCCCGGGCAGGGGCTGCCTGCAGGTGGGAGATGCGGCCCCCAGGGCTGAACTCGACCCTGCCCCAGCCCCAGCCGGCAGCCGTGAGGGGCGAGGGGCGGTGGCAGGCCGCGGTGGGTCCGGAGCGCGGGTGAGCCCAGCCCCAGCGGAGCGGCCGGAGGCAGCCCCGAGTCGGCCCCTCCGGCGGGGCTGCCCTTGTCGGCCTCGTGCCGGCCCTCTCTGCGCGGCAGCCGCAGTGGCCAGTGACCCAGGGTCACCGGAGGGCCATCTGGAAGCGGCCTGCCCCTGCCTTCTCCAGCCCCCGGGAGTCGGAACGCCCGGAGCGCGGGCTGGGGTGGGGTCTTGGGGGTGAGCGAGGCCCCGGCGTGCCGCTGCCTGGCCTCTGCGCCGCCGGGGATGCGCGCGGCTGCCCGCTCGGGTGCCGCCCGGGGAGCTCGCCGTGCTGCTTGCTCTTACCGTTCGCTCTCAAAGTTGAGTCGTGGCCTTTTAAAAATTGCATCTACATACCCAGGAGGTTCTCAACTCAGACAGTCAAGGACGTTTAAAGTGGGAAAGCCGGTCTCCATTTTACCACCTGTGGTATGTGTGCCGAAGACAGACCACAGAGTGATTTCCATGGAGGAGTAACACCCATTCCCAATTAGTATTCATAGTCTCAGGACTGGTAACCTCAGCTGATTTGCAGGAACTGAAGAATGTGACCAGCAGAAACTGAAATGTGAGAAAATCTTCCTCGGAATCAAGTTTGAATCTATGCCAGAGCGTTCTACTTTAAATGTATCAAGAAAGCAAGAATAAGTAGGTTACATCATACAAGGTTATTTGGAATTGTATGCATTATAGGCTAACGACCTGCCCCCACATTGTATCCGATCTGAATGGAAGGACTTGTGAAAACGTATGAACTATAAATTGATGGGAAGAGCGGCAGAGGCAAAATGAAGACTTTTCTTTTTATTTGAATAAAGCATTTGCAGTAGCTTTGCCAGAGCAGCGGTTTCTGCATCTCTGGGGAACGGAGGAACAATTAGTAAGTATGATGGATCAGCTGACAAAGGCTTTTTTTCCTTGGCTCTGTGTGAAACGATGGAAAATTTCTTATTGCAAGTCTAATTTCCCAAGAAATCGGAGTCTGTATTGAATAAAGGCTGAGGTCTCTGAGGAGAGTCACAAAGCAGCTCGGGGTGGGAGAGTGAGTGCATGCAGACAGCAGGGCTGTGTGCTTTATCTCCTGCCTCTCGCACAATGCAAGTGTGAAATTACAGACACTCAGCAATCTCTCCTGTCACTGACCCTTCCTGAAAACTGAAGTCCCTACTGTGATGCCTATCTCCTTTACGGTTAGCAAACCACCCAGAAACGCAGGCTGAGAGCCCCACATCTGACGCTTCAGGCAGGCGTCTGGATCAGGGTGCTGGGTAGCCCTCCCAAAGCATCCATCCGTCCCCCGGAGGAGGAAATGGCAACCCACTCCAGTATTCTCGCCTGGGGAATCCCATGGACAGAGGAGCTTGATGGACTCCAGTCCATAGCGTCACAAAGAGTCAGACACGACTTAACCACGAAACAACAGCAGCTGTGTGTGAACTCAGCTGTGTGTAAGTTGATATTGTGGGCTTTCCAGGTGGCTCAGTGGTAAAGAACCTGTTTGCCAATGCAGGAGATTCAGGTTCGATCCCTGGGCCAGGAAGATGCCCTGGAGAATGACATGGCTACCGACTCCAGTAGTCTTGCCTGGGAAATGCCACGGATAGAGGAGTCAGTTAGACACCAGTCTGTTCTGTGGCTGCAGGGACCCGGGAGTGGCTGTCTGCAGGAGGAGACACGGTCAGCCTGTGCGCCGAGCACTTACTGTGAGTCAAGACGGTACTCAGCTCTTTCTCCATCAACCCAGTGGGACACGTACCTCGTTTGGGGGTGAGGAAACTTGAGGCTAAGGCGGTTGCCCAAGGACACACAGCGGGCAGCAGAGCCTCACCTTAGACACCTGTCAGTTCAGTTTCGTGTGAGGCCTCTGAGGCACATCACGCCGGGTGCTTTTCTCGGAGGGAGAACAGTGTGCTACTGGGCACTGCTCTGCAAACAGAAGGCTTATGCAGCAGCCCAGAATTGTCAGTCATTGACCCCCGAAGCTAGGCACCCATGAGCAGTCCCTGTGATTGTGCCCCCCTTGTTTGGAGAATGACAGTGACCATGATTTCATGCAGTACGTATGCTGGCACATGCCAGGCAGTCAGCATCGTGGCTCAAGAGGTTAAACCTAGCCTCTGCGGGCCTCAGGAAGCAGCCCTCCCGAGAAGGGGCTTCTGGTGGCTGGTGGCGGCCCACTCGGTAGCCCGGGGTGAGACGACTTCTTGAGGTCCAGCCTGGCTTTCCGGTTGTGAGGCTCTGTGTGAGTTTAGTGCCTCAGAGACCAACGCTGGCGTCAGGAAGAGTGAAGGTGCCCCTGTTCTCCACTTTTGGGTCACGAGTGTCTCTTTTAACTAGATGGTTTTATGGCTCAGACAGTAAAGAATCCGCCTGCAGTGCGGGAGACCTGGGTTCGATCCCTGGGTCGGGAAGATCCCCTGGAGAAGGGAACAGCTACCCACTCCAGTATTCTTGCCTGGAGAATTCCATGGGCCTAGGAGCCTGGCGGGCTACAGTCAACGGGGTCACAAAGAGTCGGGCACGCTTGAGCAACTGTGACTTCACTTCAGTTCATGGCACCCAGCCCGGCCCACTTGCTGTTTGGGAAGAATGGGGACAATCGAATCCCCAGGGAAGAGGGAGGTGAGATTTCAGGCCTTTGCCTTTCACACCTGCCTCCTGCTCCCTGGGGCGCGTGGCGACCCCTCTCTCCCCTCTTTGCTGCGAATGATGAGCAGCCACTTGCCGCCAGATTCCTTTTCCTTAAGTGAGAGAGAAAAGACAGATGGCCCAGGGTTTATTTTAGGTATTTTAACCTTGTCCATGTCTTAACATGATAAAAAAAAATAGTGGAAACTGGCACATATTAAGATCACCCATAATCCAATAACTTAGTCATGGCAATTGTTATTTTCTATGCCCCCTTCAGAACGCTTATATGGGTATACATTACATCAGAATATTAACGGGACTTGCATCCGTCTTTTATTTTTTAATACCATATGTGTGTTGCTGCTTAATCCTCCAAACCATAGTCTTTAATGCCTGAGAACGAGTGCCCTGAGCGCGTTTGTCATCTCAATGAGCCATTCTTCTGTTACTGGACATCAATTGTGCCTGATTTTTATGTGATGAACTATACTTGGATGAGGGCTTCCCTGGGGGCTCCATGGTAAAGAGCCTGCCCGCCAATGCAGAAGACCTGGGTTCGGTTCATGAGTCAAAAAGATCCCCCTGGAGGAGGCAATAGCCACCCACTCCAGCATTCTTGCCTGGGAAATGCCGTGGATGGAGGAGCCTGGTGGGCTACGCTCCAGGGGGTCACAAAAAAAGCTGGACGTGACTGACTGACTAGACAACAACCTCCTGGGACGAGCATTGTTGCTACACGTGCCCTGAAGGACAGCACACTGTCTGTCTGAGAGTCACGGCTCGTACAGTGGGGCAAGAAAGGCTCTGGATATGTTTTGTCAGACTGCTCTCCCCGGGCTGTGTGACCCCTGCTCCCGTGACGTCAATGGCTTCTGTGTCATTGCACAAAGGAGTAGGATTGGCGTGTGTTTCTGAAGCCTCGGGGCCTCAGGGGCCTGCTGGAGATGAGGGATCAGGGGTCCTGCTTTCCCTGCCCCGAGGCAGCGATCGCAGGGCGTCTCACCCAGGAACCCGCAGGCGCCTCAGGGCAGGAGCCTCAGGAGGCTCTCAAGGCCGGTGCTTCTAGACTCGCCTCTGGGAAGGAGGGGCACATGGCAGTTACCCGTGTCCTTCGTGACTGCTGAGGCTGGGTGAGGCTTTCAGAGCCAGCAGAAACACTCCTAGCTTTGGAGCAGTCCTTAGCATCCGCAAGGAAGGGAAGATAACCAGGGCTGCTGGGCTCAGCAGATATCAACCTGGACACACGCTTCCATTTGAACTGCAAGTAAAGAACAGTCCAATGTCTGTGTGCTCAGACACTCAGTTGTGTCCAACTCTGCGACTCGGCGGACTGTATCCCACCCATCCATGGGACTCTCCCCACAGGAGAGGTGCCATTTCCTCCTCCAGATCTTCTCGACCCAGAAATCAAGCCCTCGGCTCATCTCTTATGAAGTGGATTCTTTACCACTAGCACCACCTGGAAAGCCCTGATCTGATATAAATAGATCTCAAATATTGCATGAGACGCTCTTGTGCCAAAAAGAACAAGTGTATGTTGTTTCTCTGAAACTCAGACTTAACTGGGCATCCTGCATTTTATCGGGCAATCCCATCCCAGCATCATGAATGTGGTTTGATGTCCTCATTTGGGGCAAATCTTGGATGGCTTATTTATATCCCCAGCCACTGTTTCCTGAGCTGGACAAGGACATTGGCATTCCACGTACCTTCAGAGAGTGTTGTAAAGTGTTCGGTGCTAAAAAACGCTCAATAAATATTTGCTTCTGCTGTTACGAACTTCCCAAATGGCAGTAGTGGCAAAGAACGTGCCTGCGAATGCAGGAGACCTAAGAGACATGGGTTTGATCCCCTTGTGGGGAGGAGCCCCTGGAAGAGGGCATGGCAACCCACTCCAGTATTCTTGCCTGGAGATTTCCATGGACGGAGGAGCCTGGCAGGCTATAGTCCATGGGGTTGCAAACAGTCGGATGTGACTGAAGCGACTTTGCACGCATGCACTGCTGTTACAGTTTCCGAAAGGGAACCCAGTTCTTTGGAGTAAATGGACTCCAGGCGGATTCCAAGTGGCCATTTAGAGACAGTCCGTTTCCTCTGAAGGATGGCAGATCCCTCGTAGTTGACTCTGAGCATCCCCAAAAGAGACTATTAGTGCCCTGCACCCAGGCTCAGTCTCTGTTGAGGTTTGGAGACACCCCACTCAGTATGGTAACAGGCTGTTTATTACCGTGGCGAACTCCAGATTTATCCAGTGTCCGTCTC
Organism: Tragulus kanchil; assembly: GCA_022376925.1. Classification (NCBI taxonomy): domain Eukaryota; kingdom Metazoa; phylum Chordata; class Mammalia; order Artiodactyla; family Tragulidae; genus Tragulus; species Tragulus kanchil. Next base: position 173,026,627 of record JAIOJX010000005.1, on the reverse strand, counting down.
TCCATTGTTCACCTTATTTCCAGTTCCCAGTGGCCTAGTTTTGACAAACATGATTCAGTTCAGTCCCGACTGATGATTCAGTTAAATGAAGAACCCTTATTATAACCTGTTTTACCTACAAACTGATAAAAATTTTCAATTACCCAGAATTGTTTGGTAATAGCAAAGGAAAAAGCATCTATCAAATAATGCTTTTCCATGGATGGAGTTAACGTATCAAACCTGTTAAACTGATGGTTAAATGGACATGACCAGAATTTACCAATTGTATCACAGAACTCAAAGCTACATGAGAAAAGATGATTTCTAGACAAGGACAGAGTGTCTATTTCTGTCATAATCGACTATATTAGATGAAGGCCACGCAGCCATAAGGATTTTCACCGAACTCCTCTGAGTTGTTAAAATACAGTAGTGTAGTAACACAGTTTGATTTATGGACATCCTTTTTCTCTATAAAGTGTGGACGTTCTCTAGCTCTGCCAATGTTAAGAAGAAGAAAGAACAAGGAGAGACCACTGCCATCTGTGCTTCGCAGAGCTAAAGAGATGCGTGTCCATCCAGACGAGTGAGGGCCACCGGCCTGCCCAGGGGAGGAAGGGTGTGGGCGCCCGTCTAGTGGTTGCCATGGTGATGCTTCCCATCTGAGCAGCAGCCCGTAGGGACAAGGACATGGAGACAAGGCACAGGCCTGGAGGTTAAAGGTACCAGGTCATCCCAGCATGACGCTGCAGTGAAACACACTCTGGAGGCTGGAGGCCACGGGCTTTTGGTTTTGTATGTCGTTGAAGGGCAACCCCAGTAGGCTGAGCCATGTGGGCGGTACAGCTGTGGCGGAAAGTGCATGGGTTCTGGGGCTTCCATATCGGCTCCCACATCTTGGCTGCACTGCTGACCACCTGCAGCCTCTGCAGCTTGTTTCCTTTCCTTTATGTTCTGGGGTAGCGTTTCCTGCAGGCCTGAGACGATTGCATGTGATGTCTGCAAAGCATCGGCACAGGTCAGGTATGGAGCAACTGTGCACTGGTTGGAGGCATTGATATCCAGATTTATTGTTATTTTTGTTCAGTTGCATAGTTGTGTCTGACTCTTTGTGACCCCCTGGACCGCAGCACCCCAGGCTCCTCTGTCCTTCACCATCTCCCCGAGTTTGCTCAGATTCATGTCCACTGAGTTAATGATGCTATCTCTCTCATCCTCCGCCTCCTCCTTCTCCTTTTGCCTTCAATTTTTCCCCACATCAGAGTCTCTTACAATGAGTCATCTGTTCACATCAGGTAAGGGCTTTTCCATGGATGGAGTTAACGATCAAACCTGTTAAACTGATGGTTAAATGGACATGACCAGAATTTACCAATTGTATCACAGAACTCAAAGCTACATGAGAAAAGATGATTTCTAGACAAGGACAGAGTGTCTATTTCTGTCATAATCGACTATATTAGATGAAGGCCACGCAGCCATAAGGATTTTCACCGAACTCCTCTGAGTTGTTAAAATACAGTAGTGTAGTAACACAGTTTGATTTATGGACATCCTTTTTCTCTATAAAGTGTGGACGTTCTCTAGCTCTGCCAATGTTAAGAAGAAGAAAGAACAAGGAGAGACCACTGCCATCTGTGCTTCGCAGAGCTAAAGAGATGCGTGTCCATCCAGACGAGTGAGGGCCACCGGCCTGCCCAGGGGAGGAAGGGTGTGGGCGCCCGTCTAGTGGTTGCCATGGTGATGCTTCCCATCTGAGCAGCAGCCCGTAGGGACAAGGACATGGAGACAAGGCACAGGCCTGGAGGTTAAAGGTACCAGGTCATCCCAGCATGACGCTGCAGTGAAACACACTCTGGAGGCTGGAGGCCACGGGCTTTTGGTTTTGTATGTCGTTGAAGGGCAACCCCAGTAGGCTGAGCCATGTGGGCGGTACAGCTGTGGCGGAAAGTGCATGGGTTCTGGGGCTTCCATATCGGCTCCCACATCTTGGCTGCACTGCTGACCACCTGCAGCCTCTGCAGCTTGTTTCCTTTCCTTTATGTTCTGGGGTAGCGTTTCCTGCAGGCCTGAGACGATTGCATGTGATGTCTGCAAAGCATCGGCACAGGTCAGGTATGGAGCAACTGTGCACTGGTTGGAGGCATTGATATCCAGATTTATTGTTATTTTTGTTCAGTTGCATAGTTGTGTCTGACTCTTTGTGACCCCCTGGACCGCAGCACCCCAGGCTCCTCTGTCCTTCACCATCTCCCCGAGTTTGCTCAGATTCATGTCCACTGAGTTAATGATGCTATCTCTCTCATCCTCCGCCTCCTCCTTCTCCTTTTGCCTTCAATTTTTCCCCACATCAGAGTCTCTTACAATGAGTCATCTGTTCACATCAGGTGCCTAAAGCATTGGGACTTCAGCATCAGTCCTTCCAATGAATATTCAGGGTCGATTTCCTTTTATTGCAAATATCTAAACTACTCGCTGTCATTCACAACCCCAAATATCCCCACAGATCCTCATCCAGCAGCTGTCACATGGGTCCTATTGACACAAGAGAAATGGGATAGAACAGCATATTCTTCTTTTGAAGGGTTCATTCCTCAGGTTGGCTTTTGTGTTTAGTCACACCTTGGCTGAGGGTATTATTTGAACCGAAAACAATAAATAGACACAGATCCAGTGCAGTGAGTTGAGCAGGCAAGAGCTCCAGCGAGGCAGCCCGACTGCCCAATGGCCTTCATGCCTACTGCCTCCAGAGCCCACTCTTGGACCCTTTCACAGAGCCTGAGCATTTTCTCCTCTGTTCTGCCTTGGCCCATCTAGCATACTCAGAGCGCCGTGAGCCTCTTACTGGCTGGGAGTCTGCCCAGAAGAGCCCATGCCTGGGGACCAGCTCTAAGCCAGCTCTTCTGTTGACTGTCCAGGGGACCTTGAGGGAGCCTGTTTGCCTGTGAGTGAGGCAGGCATGAGGATGCGTGCCTCAGCAGGTAGACATGGAGTCAGGTGGACGCCACTGTTACAGAGGCTCTGTGTGCAGGTCTTCCTGACACAGTCTCGTCTGTGTCTATTGTCAGGTCACAGTTGCCTATGGTCCCCCTTTCCAGTGTCAGAGGTGCTCCAGTCTTGGTGCTGGCCACCATGAGCATCCAAATACCCAGCAGTTGTGTTTGCTTTGGTTGTTGATGGTCGATGAGAATATTGTAATAGTGTCACTGTGACTCTTGCTAGCTCAGTGGGACTAAAGTTTACATAAAACCAAGAACAATTCTTCCATTATGTTTACACACAATTTAAAATGTTTTATTTTTCATATTAGAAAATATCATAATTTATAGGCATCAAAAACTGTGCCAGATACACGTCCATCTATTGGCTTTAGAGATTTGGGGGTGTTTTTCTTCATGTAGAAGCCTAGGGGACCAATGTTTTTTTCTCAGTAACCTTTGCCCTCTCCCAGATAAATTTTCATTCATCTTTTCAGAGATCACATTCATTTAAGATGTTCCTTAGGTAACTAAAGTTTAGCTTTTAAATTTGGGCCTCTTTTATTGGTTTTGTATTTATTTATTTTCATCCATCTTTAGTCTTTGGCCTGTGTGGGCCTCCCATTGCAGTGGCATCTCTCGTTGCAGAGCACCGACTCTGGACACATGCACTCCAGAGCACTGGTTCGTAATTGGACACACTGACCCAGCCATTCTGCGGCACCCCCGTTCCATGGGATCTTCCCCTGGGCCAGAGATTGAACCGGTGCCCCTTTCACTGCAAGGCGGACTCTTTACCCACTGGACCACCAGGGAAGCCCTAAAGTTGAGCTTTTTAATCGTCATTATTATAAAAGTAGGCTTCTCAGGTGGCACTAGTGGTAAAGAACACACCTATCAATGCAGGAGATGTAATAGATTCAGTCCCTGGGAAGATCCCCTGGAGGAGGGCATGGCAGCCCACTCCAGTATTCTTGTCTGGAGAATCCTACAGACAGAGGAGACTGGCGAGCTGCAGTCCATTGGGTTGCAAAGAGTTGGACCCGACTGAATCGAATTAGCACACACATGTGCATTATAAAAGTCGTTCATCTTACTCAGCCTTCTCCATTTTAAAAGATTATTTTTATTTACTCTCATTAGTTTATTAATTAAGCCTCTCTAATGTATAAGGATTTCTTTTCTACTACCCTTGATTCTTAAGCTCAGAGTGAAAGTTGAGCATCAAGAGAACAGAGGGAGAGCTTCCCTGGTGGCCCAGTGGGTAGAGTCCGCCTTGCAGTGCAAGGGGCACCAGTTCAATCCCTGGCACAGGAAGATCCCACGTGCCGTGGAGCAGCTGAACTGGTGTGTCCCATTACAAGCCAGTACTCTGGAGCACACGTACCCAGAGCTGGTGCTCTGCAATGAGAGGGGCCACTGCAATGGGAGGCCCACACATGCCAAAGAATAAAAAGATAGATGCAAATAAATACAGATAAAAGAGGCATGATGGGGAAAACGAAAAAAAGAGAGAGAGAACAGAGGGAAACAAAAGAATCTCAGTTGTTACGGGGGATTTCAGGAGAAACCACAGACTGTGGGGAGTTCCAGGGAAGAGTCACTAAGGACTAAGGGGTTCAAGGTGTGGCTATGGATGCAGATCCTGGAACCCCTTTGGTAACTTCTCTTGGATCCTCTTTTAAAATCTGGAATTCTCTCTTTGGCCCCAGGCCGTGTCCTCTGGCAGCCTGGCTGGGTTCCAGCCAAGAAAGAGGCCGCTTCCCTGACCTATGAAGCCCTTTGGTTTTTTGATATATGTTCAGCATTCCGAATGGTTGAAACCAAAGGCATTGTTAATAAAGGATGAGTCTGAAGTAACATTTGAAGTGGCGTGATACATTTCACATTTCGGTAGAAAGAGGAGATTTATAGTCTTGGAGGATAAGCCTTTTTACTGGAGTTACTCAGGCCTAACAGTTTCTGGAGGCTGAAACAAAAGGCCCATCACAAGCTGAGATTTATGTAGAAAACTCTGATGGAATACATCTTGTTAGAGGCGAAACTGAGAGCTTTCGAGGCTGGTCTGGTTACGAAATAAATGGTTCAGCCTCCACAGACTGACTGCTGCATGCGTGGAGGTTTTTTTTTTTTTTTTTAAATCTTTATGGGAATTCTTTTAACTTCAGATTGAGCTTTGTAGTCATAGAAAAGGCCATCACCAGTCCTCATTGGGTCTAGCCAAGCTTCATCTCCCCACCTCTATTGAACGCTCAGGGCCTGGAGGGAAGATTGGATTCATCAGCAGGACAAATGAAGACACATCTGGACAGGACACAGCAGTGTGTCATTGGGGGATTTCACCATCTTTTCTCTAATCATTCAAACCTTTTTAAAAGAAGCAGGCTGTGAGCAGACATCCTTAACACCAAGTGGCAAAGCAAGGATGCAAAGGGAACAGGAAAGGGTGAAATCCATTGACTTTGGGAATGTAGTCATTGTGCCTAAGGGTCTACAGCTCACCCTGAAGGCAGTCATGCAGACACCTGAGCGATGGTCAGCACGAAGCCTGTAGCCAGAGAGCCAGGGCACTTCGCAAGCTCTCACAAGTTAAAACAGTGACGTGTTCACGAATCCGGCAACCCTTGGTCAACACACCTGAATTTCTGTCCACTTTACTCAAGCTTTTGAGGGGGGCATTTGTGCCTAAAAAGCACAGTGCACTAAGGGGTTCAAGGTGTGGCTATGGATGCAGATCCTGGAACCCCTTTGGTAACTTCTCTTGGATCCTCTTAAAATCTGGAATTCTCTCTTTGGCCCCAGGCCGTGTCCTCTGGCAGCCTGGCTGGGTTCCAGCCAAGAAAGAGGCCGCTTCCCTGACCTATGAAGCCCTTTGGTTTTTTGATATATGTTCAGCATTCCGAATGGTTGAAACCAAAGGCATTGTTAATAAAGGATGAGTCTGAAGTAACATTTGAAGTGGCGTGATACATTTCACATTTCGGTAGAAAGAGGAGATTTATAGTCTTGGAGGATAAGCCTTTTTACTGGAGTTACTCAGGCCTAACAGTTTCTGGAGGCTGAAACAAAAGGCCCATCACAAGCTGAGATTTATGTAGAAAACTCTGATGGAATACATCTTGTTAGAGGCGAAACTGAGAGCTTTCGAGGCTGGTCTGGTTACGAAATAAATGGTTCAGCCTCCACAGACTGACTGCTGCATGCGTGGAGGTTTTTTTTTTTTTTTTTTAAATCTTTATGGGAATTCTTTTAACTTCAGATTGAGCTTTGTAGTCATAGAAAAGGCCATCACCAGTCCTCATTGGGTCTAGCCAAGCTTCATCTCCCCACCTCTATTGAACGCTCAGGGCCTGGAGGGAAGATTGGATTCATCAGCAGGACAAATGAAGACACATCTGGACAGGACACAGCAGTGTGTCATTGGGGGATTTCACCATCTTTTCTCTAATCATTCAAACCTTTTTAAAAGAAGCAGGCTGTGAGCAGACATCCTTAACACCAAGTGGCAAAGCAAGGATGCAAAGGGAACAGGAAAGGGTGAAATCCATTGACTTTGGGAATGTAGTCATTGTGCCTAAGGGTCTACAGCTCACCCTGAAGGCAGTCATGCAGACACCTGAGCGATGGTCAGCACGAAGCCTGTAGCCAGAGAGCCAGGGCACTTCGCAAGCTCTCACAAGTTAAAACAGTGACGTGTTCACGAATCCGGCAACCCTTGGTCAACACACCTGAATTTCTGTCCACTTTACTCAAGCTTTTGAACTGTGGTTGTGCGGACAGTTTGCTAGTGTGTCCATAGCACACAGTGTGCTTTTGAGAAACAGACTACTTTTCCCTGTGGGCCTGAGTTTCACATTGGTGCTGAGTCCCTGTTGTCTTTCCCGTGGGAGTGCTGCCCTCCACGGACAGCTCGGTGCCTTCCCATGGGTGTCGCCTCTCTCCTCCTGAGCCTGTCCAGGTTGCTCCTGTCCTCAGTTTACCTGCTATGTGTCCAGGGTTGTGGGACACCCACACTGCCAATGTATGAGTGACGTTTGGATGCAGGTGGCCTGGAGGCTTAGCTGAGTGCCACGTGGCGGGAGTGGGAGCCCAGATACCCCTGAGCTGGTCTGTTTCAAAAGGTCAGGACCCATTAGAGTGGACAGGAAGGGTGCGGTCAGAGCAGCTGGAGGACCTCCAAGGCCACATCTGCAAGTTTGGAGCAGGCGCCAAGGGATAGAAGGTGTAGAAAAGAGTTCTGAATAGGAAAACGGCCTGGTGACTTCCAGGCCACCCTGTACATGCACACGAGAGTTGACAAGATAGGGAAGGATAAGAAGTGGAGGGCTGGGAGGCCAGGGCCAGAGCAGTGCCCGCAGCCACCCAGCCACCATGAAAAGGCCCATGGTTAGGCCCAGGATCCCAGGCCAGGGGACTTGCTCTTCCAGGACCAGAAGTGGCCTCAGCATGGCCCTTGGCCTTCAACTACATTGAGTCATTATGAATGTCATGGACACTCATCTCAAAAACATCTGCTCCTGTCTCTTACTTCGTAATTTTTATAAAGCATAGTGCTTTCTGACAGTAATGAATTTAAAAAGAAACTATATCAGTCCAAAAGGGATTTGTGACCAAGCAAATCTTCTTCAGACCTCCTCCTCCCAGACCCTCCAGAACCTTCTCTGGGCAGCAGGTTCTCCCTCAGATCCGTTCCAGAGACAATCCGCAGACATATTAACATGTCTGCCTGGTGCTGCTGCTGACGATACAGGTGAGAGGACAAGAACAGTGGCAGATCCTGAGGCAAGGTTCACCGTGGGCCAGGCACTGTGCTCAGTGCTCAGTCAGTCCAGTGCTCAGTCGTGTGTGACTCTGTGCGACCCTATGGACCGCAGCACCCCAGGTTTCCCTGTCTTTACCATCTCCTGGAGCTTTCTCAAACTCATGTCCATTAAGTCGGTGACGCCATCCAGCCATCTCATCTTCTGTCATCCCCTTCTCCTCCTGCCTTCTATTTTTCCCAACATCAGAGTCTTTTCCAATGAGTTGTCTCTTCACATCAGGTGGCCAAAGTATTGGAGCTTCAGGTTCAGTATTGTTCTTTCCAATGAATATTCAGGGTTGGTTTCCTTTAGGATTGACTGGTTTGATCTCCTTGCTGTCCAACAGACTCTCAACAGCCTTCTCCAACACCGTAGCTCAAAGATATCATTTCTTCAGTGCTCAGCCTTCTTTATGGTCCAACAGGAGTGGGTAGCCTTTCCCTTCTTCCAGGATTTGAACCCAGGTGTATAACACTGCAGGCAGATTCTGAGCCACCAAGGAGGTCAGAAGAAGATTCGCTTATTCACAAATCCGTTAGAAGGGCTTAGAAGGGAAGCCCTTCTAAGTGCACAAGTGTTTTCTCACAAAATCACCTCAGAGGTACCCTACAAGATAAGGACTCTTACCCTCCCCCCGAATTAGATGGAGAAACAGAGAAGGTGTTGCTTTCCTCAGCTGTGCAGTGAGTGCACGGTGGAGTTGGGACATGAACGCTTGGTGCTAGTCATTCTGCATCGACTTCTTGGCCTTGCCTGTGGGCAGCCCCTCCCCACCAGCCACAGGCTTCTACCTCATGGCTTTAATGGGCCCACAGCATGTCAAGTGTCGCTGAACCCTGATTCACCTAGCCAGCTTCTTACTGATGGGCATTTCAGTTGTTGTCAGTCTTCTGAGTTCACCATATTTTGGAAGTGACTTGTTGGGTCGAGTCATGAAATCGGACTTCTGTAGTCACTGTGGTGTTTCCCAAGAAGTAATGAGACATTTGTGGAGTTGCTTATCACTGAGCCTGGCATTCACCTCAGTGCAGGAAGCTGGCTTTTGAAAGAGGGAACCTGTTTCAGTTTGCTTTTACAGTAGCATGGGAGGTCACAAGAACAGATGGGCTCTGGTTCGAAGGGGTAAGCCGTGGAGAGTTCATTCTAGCGTCCAACAGGGAACGTTTTAAGAACCCTGTCGGGGGGCTTTCCTGGTGGTCCAGTGGGTAACGACACTGCCTTGCAGTGCAAGGGGTGCCGGTTCAGTTCCTGGCCTGGGAAGATCCCACGTGCCGCGGAGCAGCTGGACCCATGTGTCCAATTACCGAGCTGGAGTTCTGGAGCGCATGCACCCAGAACTGGTGCTCTGTGACAACAGAGGTCACTGTGATGGGAGGCCCACACGGGCCGAAGAACAAAGATGGATGAAAATAGATAAACGAAAGACCAGTAGAAGAGGCCCACCCACCCCGCTCCCTTCCCAAACCCCACCCCCCAAAATAAATAAATAAATAAACTTTAAAAAAAAAACAAACCCTGTTGGACCATCTTTCCAGTGACCTTCCATCTGAGTGCTTTTGACATGCTGGGAGCTCTTCAAAATATGGGTTATCAAGCAAACAATAATTAGTTTTAGCCATGTGGAAGTTTAATATTAAGAATAAATACTCAGTGTTAAGCGGGAGGGTCATTTGACTGTGCATAATTTTATCCTTAGCAATTATTGTGCAGCTCCATAGAGAAAATGTGCAGGTGTAGTCTGTGGGCACCTTGTTTGTTTCAATGAGTTGGTAAAGCCTTGTTCACAAAGTCTTCTTAAACAAATGTTTGATCGATTACTGGTTTTCTTCCTGAGACACTCTCTTAAGACTTGATAATGTTCAACAAATTCCTTCCCACAATGTATTCTGCGCATCCTCTTAACTGTCCTAATCTGAAATTAGATAAAGGAAGTGTGTGTTCTTTTTCAAGAACAAAGCAAATACAGATGACATCTTACACAATCTAAGATTTTACCATCAGGTGAAATAAAAAGTTATTTATAAATTCTTTGCCAGAATACAAATGTTTCCATATTGAGTAGATCTCTGAACTTAACCTGGCTCTAAAAATGATGGATGCATTTCTTCTCTAAGTATTTGTTGAAGACCTATTATTTGCTGGACACTTCAGGAGAAAAATGATGGGCAGTATGTGAATCTTTTAGAGCTTTGAGGGGTGGGGGTAACATCTGACGTGTATTTTTTAAAAGATTCCTATAACTCTATAAATATACTAAAACACTATTCAAAGGGACAGATTTTATGGTATGTAAATTATATCTCAATAATGCTATTGTAAAAAAAAAATTCCTTTGAGTGCATAAGGGAAAATACACTTTAAGCAGCTGACGAGACTGAGCTCAGAGGTCGATATGCATCCTTTTTTTTTTTTTTTCCGATATGCATCGTTAAGTATTTGGTCACAACCAAAGAAAAAGGTCCTTTGCCTGCTATTTCAGTAAGATTGAAAGAAATTGATCTCTCCATAATCAAAGCTACTCTTTTAATTACGTTCAGAAGAACCCAAATGCTTACAATGAAGAGATGCTATGTCAGTCACTGAAATGGATAAAATTAGATGAGCAAAGCTAGACTGAGGTCTAGAAATACACATGAAATCAAGACAGTTCAGTTTTGTTCATATACACAGGAGAGAATGGACCAGCTGAAATAATAAAAAATTGTGAAAGTGTTAGTCGTTCAGTCATGTCCTACTCTTTGCAACCCCATGGACAGTAGACCACCAGGCTCCCCTGCCCATGGGATTCTCCTGGCAAGAATACTGGAGTGGGTAACCATTCCCTTCTCCAGAGGATCTGCTTGAGCCAGGGATCAAACACAGGTCTCCTGCATCACAGGCAGATTCTTTACCATCTGAGCCAAAGGTATAGCAAATAATAAAAAGAGGAAAGAATTACCGCCACTTAATTGGCCATTGTTAATTTTATTTGCTTTTGGAGATTGTGACATAAAATGAACTAATGTTTTAGTATTCGGGATATACCTTTTATTCCTTAATTCAAGATTAAGTCGGCAGAATTTAGTCACTTGGAAAACAGCAGCATCCTGGTCATTATTAGGGAAAAAAAATTTTTTTTTTCAAAATTCTAATTAATGAACCCAAGCTGTGTTGCTTCATTCCTGACACCACACCCTCAAAGAATTTTCACTTCTATGTGTGAAATACTACTTCGAGTCTGTGGATGAGCCCCTATCAAAAAGGAGAAAAGTTCTCATTTGGAAAATTGGAATCTATGCCTAAATCTTCCTTCATTAGCCACATGGTATCTGCCATTGTGATGCACGGCCAGACTGCTGAGCTGCATAGCAACTGGTCTGTGAGCTTATGGAACTGAAGTTCCATCTCCTAGGGCAAAGAGTAAGCCCAGGTAACATCTCATCCCTTTACTGGCATGTAAATTCTGCATTCTGCCCTGGACTTCATGACTGCTTAAGCCCAAGAGTATTATTTGATCTGGTTTGTTTCAAGTAATGGAAACCCAGCTCAAAATAGCTTTTGCAGAAAGTGTGTCCATCAGCTCATGCCATCTCCCTCTGTCTGTGTTTTCCCCTGGGGCTTCAGTCTCCATCTGCATCTGTCCACAGGAAGCACAGATGGCGTTTGGTCAGGCCAGGGTTACATGGTCTCAGGTTCCCGCTCCTTGGAGAGTATACAAGCTCTTTCCCAGTCTGTGACATCTCTACGGCAGGCAGAGGAACCTCAAAAGAACCATCCCTGAGGACAAATCACTGAGCCCAGGAGGGTGGGTGCCTGTCTGACTAGCCTGGGGAGCCTGCCCTATGGCAGGTATGCATGGAGCGCCATGGGGGCCCCCAGGCTTTTGCCAGAAGATAAGTTAACCACCCCGTCTCCCCACAAGCAGCGGTGGAGGGGGAACCAGAACACAGCAATAGAGCCCCCCTCCGTGTGAAAGGAGCAGGGGAGGAAACGCTTCAGACAGGTTTAGACACCTCTGTTTGATGTCACAGGGTGGGTTCTCTCACTTAGCCAGTGTCCTTAGGGAAAATCAGTTCCATCTTCTTTCTGTCTGTAGCATCCCCTCTCACAGCCTCACATGCACCCCGCGTGGCTGCAAATGGCGAATGCAAATGCCCCTCCTGCCTGCCTCCCACTGTGGCACCACAGCTCCCATGCAGGGGAAGCAAGGAAGCCCCTTCGTCACACTGGCCTGAGGAAGACCAAGACCTCACGCTCCCAGAGTCCACTCCACCCAACCGCGAAGACAGAGGATGGGATAAGGGTTGGTACCCAGCAGAAAATATGGGGACTGCTGGCTGAAGACAAGGACCCACGTGCCCCTATCTGGAAGCCACCCACGAATGCCCACCACCACCCTACCAAGCACCCTCCCGAGCACACAGACCTCTCAGGGTCTTCCCCTATCCCTGTTGACCCATCTCTGAAAAGCCCTGACTGGCGGTCAGCTCAGCCCTCCGCCTCCCTCAGGGACTAGCCACGTCTCGTCAGAGTCCGGAGATCCCTCGGCTCCCTAGTGACGATCCTCGCGTCCTCTTCCTCCTTGCCTGCACCTGTCAGCTCCCGGGTTCACCTCCTCCACCACTTTCTTCACTTGACTTGTATATTCAGCCGTTAAGAGAGACTCATCCACACATCCTGTCAGCCAGAACATCTTCCAGAATGTTCTTCCTCACCTCTCCATACTGGGTCATACTTTACTCTTTCCCATTTGGCACACAGTGAGGTCACTGCCTTAGTCCTACTCTAGGACCTGCTGGGGCAAGGTGGTTGGGGACTCAGCAGGGCTGGCACCCAGGGGACGGGGAGAAGAAACTGCTGTTGAGCTGGCTTTCTCCCTCCCTTCCTCCCTCCCCCTCCCTCTCTATCTCTCTCTGGCTGAAGACTCAAGAGTAAGAGGCAATAATGCTTGTAAATCTCACCTGCTGCAGAGCAAAGCATCGATCAACAGTACCTGCTATTATCCTAGCCTTGACACGTGCCATTTCTGAAAGGAGGAAATGGAGTTCAGTAGAGAGGAAGGATGGATGTCCCCTTAGAGGGTCATCCCTGGAGGTAGCTAGAGACATGGATGCACCTGGAGGATGGGAGAAGACTGGACAGTATACAATCAGATTCTCTTTTGCACCCAGAGAATCAAGCCTGTAACTTGAAGATGCTCAAGTAATAGTTATATGATTCTGCATCATCAATAAAAGCATTAAGGAAAACTAGTTATCCATGCACTATTTTTAGTAGAATAGCCTTCAGTGAAATTGAATGCTCACTAGGATCATCAACTATATTTTGAACTTTCGTGGGTCAGACCCCTGAATCTGTTGAATCAAGTGTTCTCCTATTAAGCTCAATGCTAATTAGACTGTGAACTGTAGTAAAGAGAGGATAGAAAGCTTTGTGTTTTATTAAATCTCTCTTGGATTCTCTGTAGCTTAAAGCCTTTATCCAGTGCCACAGTAGAGTGCTTGCTTTGTCATCCTTTTCCTGCAAACTTCTTGAATAGCTCCTGACAGCTGGAATATCTGGATTATTTTGATAATCACATAAGCTCTGTCTCAAACTTTACGGTTAATAAAATCTGACCATTACATTTGTCACAATCAAAGCATGACAGCATCATCATATCACATGGCAAATCAAATAAATTCTGCATGACAGTAGGAGACCCCCATCATTTATTGGATCAGCATCCATCACCCTTATGAATCCTAAAGAACAGTCACTGCCTGAGACAGCTTTTGTCTCTGGTGCCAAGACCAGAGAGGGGATAGCCCTGTCGAACAGGTGATTCTTCTTCATTTTTATCAGTTTGGAACCATTTATATGTCCAACAGAATTTTATAGAGATGTCTAAAGAAATTTATACCAGAGATGTTACCAGAATAAAGATCTCAGAACTTGCATATCCTTTCACCTCTTCATCAAGGTGTGAATGGTCTCCATTTACTGGAGGTAGCCATGGAAAGCAATTAAAGAATGAAAAATGTACCTCCTTGCTGACAGGATTTGGGTTCTTTGCCAGAATTCCCGACTGTGAATTGACAGTGTTCTTGCCTTCAGAATTCCGACTTTCATTGCTCTCAGTTTTGACAGCAGGATAATGAGTAATAGAAAAGTCTCATTAGCTCTTGAAAAGAAACATTTGTCATCGGACAGTCCTCAGAGAATATTCTTATTACAAAACGTTGGCACATAATTGAGAAAAGTTCATTTCTGTCCATCGGGACAGTTTTTTTTTCTCAGAGAATCAAGCCTGTAACTTGAAGATGCTCAAGTAATAGTTATATGATTCTGCATCATCAATAAAAGCATTAAGGAAAACTAGTTATCCATGCACTATTTTTAGTAGAATAGCCTTCAGTGAAATTGAATGCTCACTAGGATCATCAACTATATTTTGAACTTTCGTGGGTCAGACCCCTGAATCTGTTGAATCAAGTGTTCTCCTATTAAGCTCAATGCTAATTAGACTGTGAACTGTAGTAAAGAGAGGATAGAAAGCTTTGTGTTTTATTAAATCTCTCTTGGATTCTCTGTAGCTTAAAGCCTTTATCCAGTGCCACAGTAGAGTGCTTGCTTTGTCATCCTTTTCCTGCAAACTTCTTGAATAGCTCCTGACAGCTGGAATATCTGGATTATTTTGATAATCACATAAGCTCTGTCTCAAACTTTACGGTTAATAAAATCTGACCATTACATTTGTCACAATCAAAGCATGACAGCATCATCATATCACATGGCAAATCAAATAAATTCTGCATGACAGTAGGAGACCCCCATCATTTATTGGATCAGCATCCATCACCCTTATGAATCCTAAAGAACAGTCACTGCCTGAGACAGCTTTTGTCTCTGGTGCCAAGACCAGAGAGGGGATAGCCCTGTCGAACAGGTGATTCTTCTTCATTTTTATCAGTTTGGAACCATTTATATGTCCAACAGAATTTTATAGAGATGTCTAAAGAAATTTATACCAGAGATGTTACCAGAATAAAGATCTCAGAACTTGCATATCCTTTCACCTCTTCATCAAGGTGTGAATGGTCTCCATTTACTGGAGGTAGCCATGGAAAGCAATTAAAGAATGAAAAATGTACCTCCTTGCTGACAGGATTTGGGTTCTTTGCCAGAATTCCCGACTGTGAATTGACAGTGTTCTTGCCTTCAGAATTCCGACTTTCATTGCTCTCAGTTTTGACAGCAGGATAATGAGTAATAGAAAAGTCTCATTAGCTCTTGAAAAGAAACATTTGTCATCGGACAGTCCTCAGAGAATATTCTTATTACAAAACGTTGGCACATAATTGAGAAAAAGTTCACTTGGTGTCAGCTAGGGGACGTGATCACCAAAAAGTCGTGGGAAGTAACAGGAAAAATATCTTTTATTTTTCTTCCCCTCTCTAAGCTGCATTGCAAGAGTTTCTGATATGATTCAAAGTTGACTCAGCTGATGGGTTTTGTAGTCTTTTCTTGCTACAATCACAAGGCTGTTTTAACCAGAATACTTACACCATTCCTTTTTCTGCTCATTCTTCTTAGGTTGTGAGCTGCTGGTTCCTTCCAACTGCATTTTGAGTTGTTGGTTTTGTCCCGTATTAAACGTGTGGTCTATTTCCTGTTGACTAATCACCTGTCATTGAAAAGCAAAGATAAATCCTATTTGATTTCTCTCTCTTTATTGTAACTTCATTAAAACTCTCTATATGGTATGCGTCTCCTTGGCTTCCCACATTTATTTGTTTGGGGCCACAACTGCATGTGAATCTTGAGGAACTCTTGAGAACCATCCAGCCAACGAAGACCTAGAGGCTGATGAAGCTAGAATGGGTTTCCAAACCTTAGCACTATTGACTTTTGTATAAAGGAGATGACTCTCTTTCTGAGGGGCATTGTGTGGTGGTTAGCAGCGTTCCTGGCCTGCTCACAAGGCGGTTTTGACAGCCAGAAATGTCTCCAGATGCAGTGAACCCTTGAACAACATGGGGCTTAGATTCTGACCCCCATGCAGTTGAAAATTCATGAATACAGTTAGCCCTCTGTATTCATTGATGCTTTTGAATTCTAGTGCTGGAGAAGATTCTTAAGAGTCCCTTGGACTGCAAAGAAATTAAACCAGTCAGTCCTAAAGGAAATCATCCCTGAATATTCATTGGAAGGATTGAAGCTGAAGCTCCAATACTCTGCCCACCTGATAGGAAGAGCTGACTCATTGGGAAGGACCCTGATGCCGGGAAAGATGGAGGGCATGAGGAAAGGGGGGTGACAGAGGATGAGATGATTGGATGACCTCACTGACTCAGTCGACACTAGTTGGGGCAAACTCTGGGAGAGAGTGAAGCGCAGGAATGCCTAGCGTGTTACAGTCAGTAGAGTTGCAAAGAGTCGGATACAACTTAGCGGCTGAACAGCAACAGCAAAACCTATGGTTATGCATCTGTGGATTCAGTCAGCTGTGTGTCTTTCGGTACTGTGGCTACTTTTTATTGAAAAAGAATTCACATGTAAGCGGACCCACACAATAAGGGTCAGCTGTATTTCTGTTGCCATCTCTGTAGCAAAATCACCCCCAGTTGAGCACCAGCGACTTAAAGTAAGGAACTTTGGGACTTCCCTGGTGATCCAGTGGTTAAAACTTTGCCGTCCAATACAGAGAGTGCGGATTCAGTCTCTGGTTGGAGAGCTAAATCCCACATGCCTCATGCCAAAGAAAAGAAAAAATGTATAAAAAGAAGAATCAATGTTATAACAAATTCAATAGAGACTTTAAAAGTGGTCCACATCAAAAAAAATCTTTCAAATTAAAAATTTTAAAAATGAAGTGAGGGGCGGCTTCCCTGGTGGTCCAGTGGGTAAGGACGCCACCTTGCAGTGCAAGGGGCACCGGTTCCACCCCTGGCCTGGGAAGATCCCACGTGCCGCAGAGCGACTGGATCAATGTGTCCAATTACTGAGCCGGAGCTCTGGAGCGCATGCGCGCAGAGCCAGTGCTCTGTGACAATGGAGGCCCACATGGGCCAAAGAACAAACATGGATGAAAAGCAGATAAATGAAAGACCAATAGAAGTGGCCCGGCCGCCCCCCCCCCCCCCCCCCCCCCCAAAAAAAAAAAAAAAAAAAAACCGAAGTGAGGAACTTTTGTGGCCGCTTCTGGAAATTCTCCAAGGAATTTTCCTCCCTTATCTCGGTCACTAGAAGTATTTCTTCATCAACACAGCATACCAAAAAGCACAAAGCTTGCAGACCTACATAATCTCATCCACAAGATGCACGTCTGTGAATAACAGCTATCTTATTTAAAAACACATTATCTGAAAGAAATTTACAGAGAAATTGAAATATGTTAGGTACTTGGAAGGCCAGCTGTGCACCGTTTTTCCTTGTAGTGTTATTCATGTTAAAACGTGTAAAGTTTCTGTATATTTTTGCAATCTTATCTAACAAGATCCTCTGCAGGTTAATCTTTAATTCCTGAGGGATGACGGTAAGGAGATGAGTGAACCAAGAATCTGGAAAAGCATGAGTGTCTGAATAGCCATTTAAATCACAGCAGCTTTAATCTTCTTATCAGTAAATAATCTGGAGTAATATAAACTTTGAAAGCTTTACAAAAATGTTAGCGCGCCATAAAATAAATTATATTTTAGTAACCAGTTGCTATGTGAGTCAGTGTGATCAGCGTGGAAGCAATCATATTTTATGTTGAGCTTATTAGTGGTGGACAGGAGCCTGGAAAAAATTCTCAATACCAATAGCATCTCAAATCTGAGAAAATTGTATCTCAAGTACACAGCTGTGTGTTGATCTCTTCTTTGAGAATTGTCTCCTAAATGATCATTTTGATGTTGTTTCACAATGAAATAATCTGACCTCAAACTGAGTTATGATAATTGGCCTTATCTGTGTTATAACATGGCTCAGATTTTAAGAAAAGAAAGAGCGGAACATTGCTTCTTACTTAGGAAATCAAAAGCATGTCAACTCTGCTAATATTCTTGAAATCACACAGCGGTCCCTTCTGCAGAAAAAGAGGTTCCGTAACCCCTTCTCCTTTTTCTGTGTCCTTTCTCCCCATGCCTCTCTTTCTCTAAGCTGTCTAATTCAAGGTCGCAGAAAGGCCATCTGAAGTGGCTCCCAGTTCATATTCTTAGTCTTCATTTTCCTTCTTTCCTATCTGCAGAGAACTGGAAAGCCTTCGGGGGAAAGAGAACACGCATCTGTAACACACTTAGGACTTAGCATGATTCCTGCTTTTAAAATTTTCTTTAAATGGTGGAATTAGCCAGATTAGCTTGTCATTATCTAGCATTTGGTCTTAGCAGATACAGACAAGCATTCTGTAATAGAAAAATAGTATTTTTTGACAGGATACAATTAGTGTCTTTGTCAACATTTAATGTGAATACACGTGTTCTGAAAGCACAAGACTGTTTCTCTTATTCAGGTGATGTTGTGATCAGCTTAATTCCCTGGCTGAATGTTAAGGAGTCAACTTTTCCTTTAATGCTTGTGTTTGAAAAATGTTTTCAAAGTTGGATTACTGCTTATCCCTAGACCAGGTAGAAGAATGTTCCAGCTGAGTATAATTTAATGACGTGTTGCAGTTTGGGGACTAGGGTCTTGGAATCTGTCAGGGTTAGCATCTCCAATGTGTATGGCAATTATATTTTGAAAGAGGTCAAAGAGAAATCCAGTGTCCATGGACTAGCTCTAGAGACCAGCTGTCTTAACTTGCAGGGTGACCGTGTTTTCTTAAGAGTCTGTTTTCCTCGATAAAGAAATGTTAACAACAGCATGTTCTCAGAGAGTTCTGAGGCCCAGTTATTTGAGATCAGGTTAGACTCCACTTTACTGTATTCAAGGTAACTTGTTTTGATGCTGCTGGAAGAAAAAAAACAGGCATTTCTCCAGACACATGAAGCCTTGCTGGGAAGACTGACTTATAGCCTTACCCAAAAGATTTTTAGACTATGGTGTGCTCTATTTTTGACAAGTGTATGTATTAGCATACGTAACTGGAATTTACCCAGATCCCAGAGATGTTTTTGCTCATGAAACCATCATCTGGTGGCCAGACTATCTCAAAGTTTTTAAAGTATCAACAATAAAAAAGAATATTGCCCTAATACACTGATCAGCATTTCCCAGTAACAGTGTTTCTCAGCAGTAATATGTCGTGTGTTCTCCAGGACTGCCAGAGAGTCACAAAGTGACGGGAGGACAGAGGTACAGGGAATCCACCAAAGCTCAGACAGGCTGTGCCAGCCTAGGCTTTGTCTTCACTCCTGGAAAATACAGTGTGAGTCTGCATATCACCCACCCGATGCCAGGGGTCCCCTTGATCTGTGGATGCCTGTCTCTTGCAACAGGACGTTCCGTGTGAAAGACATGTTGAGCAAATGGACTGATCCTGAATGTATGGATTGCACCTAGCTCCAAGAAATGGTAACATGTCAGTGGATGTGGGTGGTCTCATTCACCTCAGGTTCTATAGCTGAATTTAATGGAAAGTGAATCTGTTCAACCCTTTTTTAGGATGGACCTTAGGCTGAATGTTAAGGAGTCAACTTTTCCTTTAATGCTTGTGTTTGAAAAATGTTTTCAAAGTTGGATTACTGCTTATCCCTAGACCAGGTAGAAGAATGTTCCAGCTGAGTATAATTTAATGACGTGTTGCAGTTTGGGGACTAGGGTCTTGGAATCTGTCAGGGTTAGCATCTCCAATGTGTATGGCAATTATATTTTGAAAGAGGTCAAAGAGAAATCCAGTGTCCATGGACTAGCTCTAGAGACCAGCTGTCTTAACTTGCAGGGTGACCGTGTTTTCTTAAGAGTCTGTTTTCCTCGATAAAGAAATGTTAACAACAGCATGTTCTCAGAGAGTTCTGAGGCCCAGTTATTTGAGATCAGGTTAGACTCCACTTTACTGTATTCAAGGTAACTTGTTTTGATGCTGCTGGAAGAAAAAAAACAGGCATTTCTCCAGACACATGAAGCCTTGCTGGGAAGACTGACTTATAGCCTTACCCAAAAGATTTTTAGACTATGGTGTGCTCTATTTTTGACAAGTGTATGTATTAGCATACGTAACTGGAATTTACCCAGATCCCAGAGATGTTTTTGCTCATGAAACCATCATCTGGTGGCCAGACTATCTCAAAGTTTTTAAAGTATCAACAATAAAAAAGAATATTGCCCTAATACACTGATCAGCATTTCCCAGTAACAGTGTTTCTCAGCAGTAATATGTCGTGTGTTCTCCAGGACTGCCAGAGAGTCACAAAGTGACGGGAGGACAGAGGTACAGGGAATCCACCAAAGCTCAGACAGGCTGTGCCAGCCTAGGCTTTGTCTTCACTCCTGGAAAATACAGTGTGAGTCTGCATATCACCCACCCGATGCCAGGGGTCCCCTTGATCTGTGGATGCCTGTCTCTTGCAACAGGACGTTCCGTGTGAAAGACATGTTGAGCAAATGGACTGATCCTGAATGTATGGATTGCACCTAGCTCCAAGAAATGGTAACATGTCAGTGGATGTGGGTGGTCTCATTCACCTCAGGTTCTATAGCTTTTACTAACATTAAACTAAGTCTTCACCCACCCTATATAAAGTGGGTTCTTGTAACTAAACTAGTGAAGTTTAAGAGGAACAAAGTTGGCTCAAGGTACATAGAGGTCTTTTCCTATAGAGTCAGAAATTTTGTGGTTGTAAGGGACAGAAAACTATCTCAAGCCACTAAACAAAAAGAGAAAGACGTTTTTGCATCAATCGCTGGGAAGCAAGGTACAGCTTGCTTCCAGCATGGCTGGAAGCAAGAGCTCCGAGTACCACCAGGGCCTTGTTGCTCTGGCTATCTCTTAGTCAGGCTGTCTTGCCACGATGGTCATGAAGGCCACTGGCATCCTTAGACTCCAAGTCTCAGCTTTGGAAGTGCAGGTGAAAGACACCAGCTCTGCTAGAAGCCAACAGCGGAGGTTTGCGGCGGTGTTCTCCTGGCCCGGCTCTTATCCTGTGCTTGTCTCTGGACTCAGACCAGGCTGCTCTGGCCCAACTTTGATATCCATGCCAATTTTTATACCTAACCCACTTAGTCCAGGGTGTCCACAGAGTGGACAGGGTGTTAGCTGGGTTATGTTAGATGGATGGTAGGGGGAGGATGGTTAGAACAGAGGTGGTGAAGTGTCTACATAGAATATGGGTAAGCTACATCTAAAAAATACCCAGTAAAGCACTTACTTAAAGTAATAGAGAGGCTCTTTCCTAGGAAGTCCGGAAGATACCAGAGATGTAAGCACAGTTCCTATCTCTTGTGAGCTTTCATCCTAGTAAATTCATTTAGCAAGTGTTTCTTGGGTCACTGTAATTAATTGACATTTCTGAGTGTATGTTTCACCGTATGAGGTGCTGTGCTACGTGCTAGGTGCTGCTTTATTCAGTGGTAGTAAGTGAAACAGGTCCTCCGACTTCTGTCTTCATGGAATTTGACTCCTCGAAAGGCTCTAGAGGGGCCTCCTGTGCTGGCCATTGACCACAGAGGTGCACACGTGGTCCCACTCTCCAGTCCAGGCTCGTGCTTCCCAGACATTCATAGGCCACGTGTGATCCCAGAGCCAACAGCGTCACCTGGAAGCTGGTCCATGCACCTCAGACCACGCTAGTGCACTGTGTCGCTGTACCCATTTTCACAGGGTGCTCCGTGAAGTTGAGAAGGCCCAGCCCTCGATCAGTGCTCGGCCAACAAGGACCCTTTGGCCAAAGCTCCTCGTTGCAATCTTCTGTTGTTGCTGTTCATTTACTGCGTGGTGTTAGTTCCAAGTGTAGAGCAAAGTGATTCAGTAGACAGATGTATTTTTATAGAGACATTGTTTTTCAGATTCTTTTCCATTATAAGTCATTATAAGGTAGTTAGTAGAGTTCCTATGCTGTACAGTAGGCCCCTGTTGTTTACCCATTTTATATACAGTAGTGTGTACATGTTAGACCTAAACTTTTCCTCAAATAGACTCCAAGTCTCAGCTTTGGAAGTGCAGGTGAAAGACACCAGCTCTGCTAGAAGCCAACAGCGGAGGTTTGCGGCGGTGTTCTCCTGGCCCGGCTCTTATCCTGTGCTTGTCTCTGGACTCAGACCAGGCTGCTCTGGCCCAACTTTGATATCCATGCCAATTTTTATACCTAACCCACTTAGTCCAGGGTGTCCACAGAGTGGACAGGGTGTTAGCTGGGTTATGTTAGATGGATGGTAGGGGGAGGATGGTTAGAACAGAGGTGGTGAAGTGTCTACATAGAATATGGGTAAGCTACATCTAAAAAATACCCAGTAAAGCACTTACTTAAAGTAATAGAGAGGCTCTTTCCTAGGAAGTCCGGAAGATACCAGAGATGTAAGCACAGTTCCTATCTCTTGTGAGCTTTCATCCTAGTAAATTCATTTAGCAAGTGTTTCTTGGGTCACTGTAATTAATTGACATTTCTGAGTGTATGTTTCACCGTATGAGGTGCTGTGCTACGTGCTAGGTGCTGCTTTATTCAGTGGTAGTAAGTGAAACAGGTCCTCCGACTTCTGTCTTCATGGAATTTGACTCCTCGAAAGGCTCTAGAGGGGCCTCCTGTGCTGGCCATTGACCACAGAGGTGCACACGTGGTCCCACTCTCCAGTCCAGGCTCGTGCTTCCCAGACATTCATAGGCCACGTGTGATCCCAGAGCCAACAGCGTCACCTGGAAGCTGGTCCATGCACCTCAGACCACGCTAGTGCACTGTGTCGCTGTACCCATTTTCACAGGGTGCTCCGTGAAGTTGAGAAGGCCCAGCCCTCGATCAGTGCTCGGCCAACAAGGACCCTTTGGCCAAAGCTCCTCGTTGCAATCTTCTGTTGTTGCTGTTCATTTACTGCGTGGTGTTAGTTCCAAGTGTAGAGCAAAGTGATTCAGTAGACAGATGTATTTTTATAGAGACATTGTTTTTCAGATTCTTTTCCATTATAAGTCATTATAAGGTAGTTAGTAGAGTTCCTATGCTGTACAGTAGGCCCCTGTTGTTTACCCATTTTATATACAGTAGTGTGTACATGTTAGTCCTAAACTCCTAATTTATCCCTCCCCCACACCCACCCTATCCCCTTTGGTCATCATAAATTTATTTTTTATATCTGTGAATCTGTTTCTGTTTTTAAAATAAGTTTTATTCGTATCGTTTTTAGATTCCATATATAAGTGATATTGTATGATATTTGTCTTTCTCTGACTTACTTCACTTAATATGCCCATCCCGAGGTTCATCCATGTTGCTGCAATTGACATTCATTCTTTTTTATGTCCGAGCAGTATTCCTGTGTGTGTGTGTGTGTGTCTGTGTGAGTGTCTGTGTGTCTGTGTCTGTGTCTGTGTGTGCATGTGTACATGTGTCTTTAGTACATATGGCGCATCTTCTTTGCCAGTTCGTCTGTTGATGGACTCTTTGGTTGCTTGCTTGCATACCTTTGGTTTCGCAGATAGTGCTGCTGTGAGCATTGGGGTTCATGTGTCTTTATGAATTAGCATTTTATCCTGATGCACACCCAGTTGTGAGGTTGCAGGATCACATGGGTAACTCTGTTTTTAGTTTTTAGAGAATCTTTACTGTTTTATGGAAACACACCTGCATCCGTTCACTTAGGTACTGACCGCCTGGTTTGACACCACGTAGGGCTGGTGGAGCTGTGGTGCCAGAGACTGTGTGGCCTGAAAAGCCTAACGCATCTGCTCTCTGGCCACTTACAGAGCTCTGTTGATACAGGTAGGATGAATCGTCAGCAGGGCCAGCGTCCTGCGTGTGCCCATCGATGGTCCCCTAGGCCCGACACTGGCTCAGAGCTCTGATGTCTAGCAGTTGTTCACATTTGTGAACACAGGCACTGCCTTCTCTTTTGCACTGGGAACCACGTATAGCTGGTCCCGCCAGGAAGTAGAATTCATGCGGGCCCAGAACGTTTCACAGGGTGCCAGTTAAAGTGTGACTGGCCTGGCCTCAGGGGGGCAGACGAGCCTCCCTCCAGCTGCTCCTGGACTCAGTCTTGAGGCGTGAGAGTTTTCCAGAGAGCCCTTGCCCGTGAAGACTGAACATGAAGCAGTTCTGTGTGTTCCACTGAGTAATAAGAACCCAGCCTGACATGGCCTTGACAGTAAGGAGTCTCTTCCCTCATGGGAACGATCACACGGAAAAGGCTCTTCTTCAGGCCCTGAATGCCCCCAGCGCTCTGGGGCTCCCCTAGTGGTCACAAGTGATACTGCACACATCTGTGCCAGCAGTGAAGGGTTACCCTAATCATAGCCATGTCTTGCGTTTCCCTGGTAGCTCAGTGATGACGAGTCCACCTGCCAGTGCAAGAGACATGGGTTTGATTCTGAAGGGATCCCACATGCCACAGAGCAACTAAACCTGTGTGCCACAACAACTGAGCCTCTGCTCTAGAACCCGGGAACCACAACCAATGAAGCCCATGTGCCCTAGAACCTGTGCTCTACCACAAGAAAAGCCACTGCAGTTAGAAGCCTGTCCCCTGCAGTTAGAGTGTAGCCCCTGCTCATTGCAACTAGAGAAAATCCCACACAACAATGAAGACCCAGCACAGCCAAAAAAAAAAAAGCCATGCTTTCTCCCTTGCATTGTTCTCTCCATCAGGGAAGAAAACCTTTCCAGAAAGCTCCCCAGCTCACCCACTGACCAGGCTTGGATCACAGGGGCAAGAAGATGGGCCATCTCCACCTCAGTGGCCAGAAGTCACCAGAAGGATTGGGACAGCAGGAGGCTGGGCAACCTAGCTGTGTCACAGGCTGCATTCCATTGGCTGAAACACACCTGCATCCGTTCACTTAGGTACTGACCGCCTGGTTTGACACCACGTAGGGCTGGTGGAGCTGTGGTGCCAGAGACTGTGTGGCCTGAAAAGCCTAACGCATCTGCTCTCTGGCCACTTACAGAGCTCTGTTGATACAGGTAGGATGAATCGTCAGCAGGGCCAGCGTCCTCGTGTGCCCATCGATGGTCCCTAGGCCCGACACTGGCTCAGAGCTCTGATGTCTAGCAGTTGTTCACATTTGTGAACACAGGCACTGCCTTCTCTTTTGCACTGGGAACCACGTATAGCTGGTCCCGCCAGGAAGTAGAATTCATGCGGGCCCAGAACGTTTCACAGGGTGCCAGTTAAAGTGTGACTGGCCTGGCCTCAGGGGGGCAGACGAGCCTCCCTCCAGCTGCTCCTGGACTCAGTCTTGAGGCGTGAGAGTTTTCCAGAGAGCCCTTGCCCGTGAAGACTGAACATGAAGCAGTTCTGTGTGTTCCACTGAGTAATAAGAACCCAGCCTGACATGGCCTTGACAGTAAGGAGTCTCTTCCCTCATGGGAACGATCACACGGAAAAGGCTCTTCTTCAGGCCCTGAATGCCCCCAGCGCTCTGGGGCTCCCCTAGTGGTCACAAGTGATACTGCACACATCTGTGCCAGCAGTGAAGGGTTACCCTAATCATAGCCATGTCTTGCGTTTCCCTGGTAGCTCAGTGATGACGAGTCCACCTGCCAGTGCAAGAGACATGGGTTTGATTCTGAAGGGATCCCACATGCCACAGAGCAACTAAACCTGTGTGCCACAACAACTGAGCCTCT
The DNA here is from genome assembly GCA_022376925.1 of Tragulus kanchil. Lineage (NCBI taxonomy): Eukaryota > Metazoa > Chordata > Mammalia > Artiodactyla > Tragulidae > Tragulus > Tragulus kanchil. Next base: position 173,001,211 of record JAIOJX010000005.1, on the reverse strand, counting down.
GCTCTAGAACCCGGGAACCACAACCAATGAAGCCCATGTGCCCTAGAACCTGTGCTCTACCACAAGAAAAGCCACTGCAGTTAGAAGCCTGTCCCCTGCAGTTAGAGTGTAGCCCCTGCTCATTGCAACTAGAGAAAATCCCACACAACAATGAAGACCCAGCACAGCCAAAAAAAAAAAAGCCATGCTTTCTCCCTTGCATTGTTCTCTCCATCAGGGAAGAAAACCTTTCCAGAAAGCTCCCCAGCTCACCCACTGACCAGGCTTGGATCACAGGGGCAAGAAGATGGGCCATCTCCACCTCAGTGGCCAGAAGTCACCAGAAGGATTGGGACAGCAGGAGGCTGGGCAACCTAGCTGTCCGTCACAGGCTGCATTCCATTGGCTGCTTCTCTTGCAAAAAAAGAAAAACTCTGGAGAATTTTTTTCATCTCTTGGGTAAACTCCAAATTATGGAAAAGATAATTTGGTTCAGCAAAAGAGATCTGATTTCCTCGATTTTTCTAAGAATGCACAGGAGGGCAGGTCCATCAGGAACAGCAAGGCTCCCGAGGGTCAGGGCAGAATGCAATAGGTCACACACTCCCGTTACCTAAAGTTATACAACTTTTCTCTTTCAGGGCTGCTAAGCCATTTCTGAGGAATCTATGTGAGTCGGGGGGAAAGTGTACCTAGAAAGATCCTTGGTCGGTCAAGGGTGTTCAGTACATGTTTGTGAAACATGGTTTCTTGTCTAAAGATTGAACGGCTCTTCAGTAAAATGGTATTTGATGCTTTGATAGAGTTTATGCCCAAATCATTTTTCCCACTGACTTCTGTGTTTCCGCATGTTTATGTTTCTGTATTTGTTCAAAAAAGAACCTCTGAAATCTGTAAAAATGCAGTTTTTCTTGGCTGAAGCCCCTACATTCCACACAGGAATTCCACTATACTTGCTTTTTATAAAATAAAGTTAAAACGTCTGTTGCGGTATTTACCTTAAATATGATTTTAGTTACAACTGAACTGAGGTGGGTTTTTTCTCCCTCAACCTGTAATTCCTTTAAGTGGAGGCTGGTGAGATGGCACACAATATTAATATACATATCAAAGAAAGAAAGTTTTCTCATTCCTTGTAGAAAATCACTACCATGATTCTTCCAGATTAGATAAAACTCATAGTCTCGTCAGGTGTTAAGGTGAGAAACTTTCAATTTAGAAAGGAATGTTCTATATGGTTTTTACCATTTTAGTATCCCATTGTAAATATCTCCCTACCTCTGTTCTTGTGAACACCTCCCTTGATTGAAATTATGTGCTGTAGAACACCTAAACTGTCACCGAAAATGTTTATTCAAAGATGTCACAGTAAAAAAAAATATATATATATATACATGAACTTTCCTATCTCTATCATCTGCAACCATGTGAAATCAAAGAATAGTGTCTTGAAAGGAGAAGTGTTTTTCTTTTCAATGGTTTGAGTCTCAATTTGACCTTCGGGAGGAATGTCAGAACAGCATTTCAGGGGCACCTCGGTATGCCAGCCTCCAGTAATTTGGGGTCTTATGAAGCCGCTTGAATTCTATAGACGCTCTGCGTTGATGAGAACTCAGTCCAAGCAAAGTGCTTTCTGCCCCTTGGCCACAGGCAAATTGCACGTTGTGAGCAGCTTGTATTTTTAGTTGAAGGTTTTACTTGGGAGTTCAACTGCAATTTTACTTTCATTGTCATCTTAAATCTGTAATTTTGTGAGAAACTTTGAAAAACTATCTTCTCTCCTCTCCAGCAATTATTCTGACTGGAGAACAACCTTTAGTCTCTTCTGGTTAAAAAAGAGAGAGAAAAAGAGAAGAAATAGAACACTTTGGGGTTTTTCAAGCCCTTAGATGATGGGGTGGGACACCTCAAAATGAAAAAGGAAGATGTTCAGACTTCATAATGTCACTGCAAATCATTTTTCCCACTGACTTCTGTGTTTCCGCATGTTTATGTTTCTGTATTTGTTCAAAAAAGAACCTCTGAAATCTGTAAAAATGCAGTTTTTCTTGGCTGAAGCCCCTACATTCCACACAGGAATTCCACTATACTTGCTTTTTATAAAATAAAGTTAAAACGTCTGTTGCGGTATTTACCTTAAATATGATTTTAGTTACAACTGAACTGAGGTGGGTTTTTTCTCCCTCAACCTGTAATTCCTTTAAGTGGAGGCTGGTGAGATGGCACACAATATTAATATACATATCAAAGAAAGAAAGTTTTCTCATTCCTTGTAGAAAATCACTACCATGATTCTTCCAGATTAGATAAAACTCATAGTCTCGTCAGGTGTTAAGGTGAGAAACTTTCAATTTAGAAAGGAATGTTCTATATGGTTTTTACCATTTTAGTATCCCATTGTAAATATCTCCCTACCTCTGTTCTTGTGAACACCTCCCTTGATTGAAATTATGTGCTGTAGAACACCTAAACTGTCACCGAAAATGTTTATTCAAAGATGTCACAGTAAAAAAAAATATATATATATATACATGAACTTTCCTATCTCTATCATCTGCAACCATGTGAAATCAAAGAATAGTGTCTTGAAAGGAGAAGTGTTTTTCTTTTCAATGGTTTGAGTCTCAATTTGACCTTCGGGAGGAATGTCAGAACAGCATTTCAGGGGCACCTCGGTATGCCAGCCTCCAGTAATTTGGGGTCTTATGAAGCCGCTTGAATTCTATAGACGCTCTGCGTTGATGAGAACTCAGTCCAAGCAAAGTGCTTTCTGCCCCTTGGCCACAGGCAAATTGCACGTTGTGAGCAGCTTGTATTTTTAGTTGAAGGTTTTACTTGGGAGTTCAACTGCAATTTTACTTTCATTGTCATCTTAAATCTGTAATTTTGTGAGAAACTTTGAAAAACTATCTTCTCTCCTCTCCAGCAATTATTCTGACTGGAGAACAACCTTTAGTCTCTTCTGGTTAAAAAAGAGAGAGAAAAAGAGAAGAAATAGAACACTTTGGGGTTTTTCAAGCCCTTAGATGATGGGGTGGGACACCTCAAAATGAAAAAGGAAGATGTTCAGACTTCATAATGTCACTGCATAGTTATTAAATTTATACCCAAATTACAGCTCAGTGAACTTAAGGGTGGACCCAAAGAGTTAAAAGTGGAAATAGTCAAAAGGCCGAAATCTGGAATCAATCAACCGAAAACAAATTAATCAACAATTATGGCGTGCCTTGTTTGTTTTTCTAAAGATCTTGAATCAAAGCACAAGTTCTCCACAGGTACTAATAGCTGTAAACCCACGTGAATGCGTCTGGAGCCACAGTGGATCTCTAGCCACCGTGAAAGAAGCGGAACCATTTGGAAGTTGGGATTTACGCTGGCCCGTTGTGTTGGGAGAGGAGGCCAGGAGGCCCGGCCTCTGGTGCTCGCACGCCTAGGCCCCGTCCGCTTCTCCACTGAAGGAGCTCCGCGCTTACTGTCAGACAGCCGCGCTTCTTCTCTCGGGCAGCCTCTGTGTCCACTACACGGTCGACACACTACGTCTGCCCCCAGTCTACCCAGGGCCCCGGCCCAGTTCCCAGGCAGCGTCCTCCCCGCTCCTGGTGTGTCTTTCCATTAGTGGAAGGCCCTGGGCTCCCTGCATCTCTTCTGTTTCCCCCTCATTGTCTCCATTGCAGCTGCTCAGCCCCTGCTGCTGTCGCTTTGCTGGGAGCGGGGGCTTCAGCCCTGCCCCCTGTCCCCACCACCGCCATCTCAGGTTACGGTGTCCGGTTCCCTGTTCTGCTCCACCATGCACAGCCCACAATTATTCCTTTCCCAGGGCTGGCACAACTGAGGACCACAAATTGGTACTTGGCTAAAAATAACAGAAATTCACTCTCTCGACGTTCAGGAGGCCAGCAGTCTACAGTCAAGGTCTTCTGACTTCCGGGAGGCTGTGTTCCCTCTGCAGGCTCTTCCTGCTCCTGGGGGTGCAGACACAGCCCTCCTTCCACTCCATCAGCACACCCCTGAGAAAAAAGTTTTTCTCTTCTGGACTGGAGAACAACCTTTAGTCTCTTCTGGTTAAAAAGAGAAAAAGAGAAGAAATAGAACACTTTGGGGTTTTTCAAGCCCTTAGATGATGGGTGGGACACCTCAAAATGAAAAAGGAAGATGTTCAGCCTTCATAATGTCACTGCATAGTTATTAAATTTATACCCAAATTACAGCTCAGTGAACTTAAGGGTGGACCCAAAGAGTTAAAAGTGGAAATGGTCAAAAGGCCGACATCTGGAATCAATCAACCGAAAACAAATTAATCAACAATTATGGCGTGCCTTGTTTGTTTTTCTAAAGATCTTGAATCAAAGCACAAGTTCTCCACAGGTACTAATAGCTGTAAACCCACGTGAATGCGTCTGGAGCCACAGTGGATCTCTAGCCACCGTGAAAGAAGCGGAACCATTTGGAAGTTGGGATTTACGCTGGCCCGTTGTGTTGGGAGAGGAGGCCAGGAGGCCCGGCCTCTGGTGCTCGCACGCCTAGGCCCCGTCCGCTTCTCCACTGAAGGAGCTCCGCGCTTACTGTCAGACAGCCGCGCTTCTTCTCTCGGGCAGCCTCTGTGTCCACTACACGGTCGACACACTACGTCTGCCCCCAGTCTACCCAGGGCCCCGGCCCAGTTCCCAGGCAGCGTCCTCCCCGCTCCTGGTGTGTCTTTCCATTAGTGGAAGGCCCTGGGCTCCCTGCATCTCTTCTGTTTCCCCCTCATTGTCTCCATTGCAGCTGCTCAGCCCCTGCTGCTGTCGCTTTGCTGGGAGCGGGGGCTTCAGCCCTGCCCCCTGTCCCCACCACCGCCATCTCAGGTTACGGTGTCCGGTTCCCTGTTCTGCTCCACCATGCACAGCCCACAATTATTCCTTTCCCAGGGCTGGCACAACTGAGGACCACAAATTGGTACTTGGCTAAAAATAACAGAAATTCACTCTCTCGACGTTCAGGAGGCCAGCAGTCTACAGTCAAGGTCTTCTGACTTCCGGGAGGCTGTGTTCCCTCTGCAGGCTCTTCCTGCTCCTGGGGGTGCAGACACAGCCCTCCTTCCACTCCATCAGCACACCCCTGAAGGGGGTCTGTCTCTCTGTTTCTTCACATGATGCTTCTCCATGTGTCTGCTGCGCCCAGATCTCCCTCTCCTTGTAAAGACACCAGTCATTGGGTTGGGCCACTCTCCCACACGTGACCTCGTTCTGACTTGACTCCATCTGTAAAGACCCTGTTCCAAATAAGATCACAAGCCCTGGTATCAGTGGTTAGGAACTGAATTCCGGAGAAACCTCTACTTCTGTTTCATTGACCACACTAAAACCTTTGACTGTGTGGATCAAAACAAGCATTGGAAAATTCTTAAAGAGATGGGAATACCAGAAAACCTTACCTGCCTCCTGAGAATCTATACATGGGTCAAGAAGCAACAGTTAGAACCAGACATGGAACAAAGTACTGGTTCAAAATTGAGAAAGGAGTGCATCGAGGCTCTATGTTGTCACCCTGCTTAGCTTATACACAGAGGACATCCTGTGAAATGCTGAGCTGGATGGAGCACAAGCTAGAATCAAGATCGCCAGGAGAAATATCAGTAACCTCAGGTATGCAGATGGCACCACGCTTATGGCAGAAAGCTGAGAGAAACTAAAGAGCCTCTTGATAAAAGTGAAAAAGCTGGATTGAAACTCAACATTTGTAAGACTAAGTGAACTCAAACAGGGTCTCTGTAACAGCCTAGAGGGGTGGGATGGGGAGGGGGAGAGGAGGGAAGTTCAAGAGGAAGGAGGCATATGTATCACATGGCTGATTCAGATTGATATTTGGCAGTTCACAACAAAACTCTGTGAAAAGATAATTTTAAAAACCTCAACATTTAGATGTATTATCCACATGGAATGTACAGGCCCTGTTCACTTATGAAGACTTATATTAACACAGCATCAGGTGGTACTTAAGGCACATTTTGCTGATAACATCCTTGAACAGAGGTGTTCTTTCTTTCTTTTTAAATTGAAGTACAGTTGGTTTGTAGTGTTGTGTTAGTGTCAGGTGCATGGCAGAGTGATTCAGTTATATATCTACTGGCTCTTCCTGCTCCTGGGGTGCAGACACAGCCCTCCTTCCACTCCATCAGCACACCCCTGAAGGGGGTCTGTCTCTCTGTTTCTTCACATGATGCTTCTCCATGTGTCTGCTGCGCCCAGATCTCCCTCTCCTTGTAAAGACACCAGTCATTGGGTTGGGCCACTCTCCCACACGTGACCTCGTTCTGACTTGACTCCATCTGTAAAGACCCTGTTCCAAATAAGATCACAAGCCCTGGTATCAGTGGTTAGGAACTGAATTCCGGAGAAACCTCTACTTCTGTTTCATTGACCACACTAAAACCTTTGACTGTGTGGATCAAAACAAGCATTGGAAAATTCTTAAAGAGATGGGAATACCAGAAAACCTTACCTGCCTCCTGAGAATCTATACATGGGTCAAGAAGCAACAGTTAGAACCAGACATGGAACAAAGTACTGGTTCAAAATTGAGAAAGGAGTGCATCGAGGCTCTATGTTGTCACCCTGCTTAGCTTATACACAGAGGACATCCTGTGAAATGCTGAGCTGGATGGAGCACAAGCTAGAATCAAGATCGCCAGGAGAAATATCAGTAACCTCAGGTATGCAGATGGCACCACGCTTATGGCAGAAAGCTGAGAGAAACTAAAGAGCCTCTTGATAAAAGTGAAAAAGCTGGATTGAAACTCAACATTTGTAAGACTAAGTGAACTCAAACAGGGTCTCTGTAACAGCCTAGAGGGGTGGGATGGGGAGGGAGAGAGGAGGGAAGTTCAAGAGGAAGGAAGCATATGTATCACATGGCTGATTCAGATTGATATTTGGCAGTTCACAACAAAACTCTGTGAAAAGATAATTTTAAAAACCTCAACATTTAGATGTATTATCCACATGGAATGTACAGGCCCTGTTCACTTATGAAGACTTATATTAACACAGCATCAGGTGGTACTTAAGGCACATTTTGCTGATAACATCCTTGAACAGAGGTGTTCTTTCTTTCTTTTTAAATTGAAGTACAGTTGGTTTGTAGTGTTGTGTTAGTGTCAGGTGCATGGCAGAGTGATTCAGTTATATATCTACTGGCTTGGCTCAAAATTTTGAGTTTTTCCATAACCTCTTATGGAATATGTATTCTTTTCCAGATTCTTTTCCCTGATAAGTTATTACAAAGCATTGAGTAGAGTTCCCTGTGCTACACAGTAGGTCCTTGTTGGTCATCTACTTTGTACATGTTGTTGTTGTTTAGTTGCTCAATCATGCTGACACTGCGACCCCATGGACTGTAGCCGGCCAGGCTTCTCTGTCCATGGAATTTCCCAGGCATGAATACTGGAGTGGGTTGCCATTTTCCACTCCAGGGGATCTTCCCAACGCAGGGATCAAACCTGCAACTTCTGCATTGGAAGGCGAATTCTTTACCGCTGAGCCACCAGGGAAGTCTGTCTATGTTAATCCCAAACTCCTAATTTATCTCTCTCCAGTTTCCCCAAAAGAGAGGTTTTCTGTGATGAGTGGTAGTGGGGTGTGGGCAGGACCCATGTGGACCCTCCCTGACATCCAGTGGTCACAGAGGCACATTGGCAGTGTACTGCCATGTTCACTGGAAGCTGGAGAGGGCTGTTAAGTGGGCAGCTCATTCTTCCCTGGCTGGTCATTAAGGACTGACTGGCCACCCTCATACCTATGATGACCCAGGCACAAGCAACCCTGATGCTGGTGTGAGTCTGACCTGGTTTGTTCCAGCAGCTCGGTTGCCTCTCCTTTTCTCAGGGGCCATGGTGAGCAGGTTGGCTTTACCAGTGTCGCTGGATTGCCAGCCTCACCTCTGGGACCTTGGAATCACTTTCCTTACATTAGTGCATCCTCCAAATAATTGCCCCACACCAGACCTTGTGGCTCGTCCACGTCTGTGAGGGCCCTCAGTCCAGGAAGGGGTTTTGCAAGTGAGACTACATAACACCCCAGCAGGAAGGTTCGAGAGCTCACCATGAAGAGAGGCAGGCTCCTCATCAAGAAAAGTCTGGAGTCTAGAGACCTTCCCCTGCAAGCCTCCCCCTTTGCCCTTTGATATCAGATAGGTGGTCATAAAATGGGACAGCTTTTTGACAGACTGGGAGAAGGGTTTCTTTCCCTCTTGAAAAATATGTTCCTCTTTTCTCACCAGGGCTGGGAGTTTTGAATGTGAATAAATCGCCAGGAATTTGGCAGTAACAGGATATTCATAAATACACATGAAATTTGGTGGGGTTTCGAGAAAAATAGAATTGAAAGAGCACATTGTCAGGTTTAAGCCCAGACGTACCTTGAGACGAAAGACGAGTTTGTTTCCTGTGGGTTGTTCATTTGCTTTGCAAGGATGGATGCCAGGTACTCGGCCCTAAGACGGAGGCAGAGGCACAGGTACCCACAACCTCAGGGCGGCGTGCCGTGGGGACTGTCTGGTCTCAGGCCCCCAAACAGAAGCCTCAGGACTAATGTTCAGCAAAGAAGCTGGGCTTGCACCCTGACTGCACGGTTTACATCCACACTTGTTTAGCCGTTCAGTCGTGTCCAGCTCTTTGGAACCCCATAGCCTTGCAGCACGCTTGTCTCCCCTGTCCTTCAGTATCTCCCAGAGCATGCTCAAACTCATATCCATTGAGTCAGTGATGCATTCCAACCTTCTTGGCCTCTGTCACCCCCTTCCCTTCCTGCCCTCAGTCTTTCCTCAATACTGGAGTGTGTTGCCATTTCCTTCTCTAGGGGACCTCTCCAAGCCAAACCCCAGTCTCCTTGGTCTCCAGTTTTGGAAGTCCCGCCTGTGTATGTATCCAGAAGCTCTGCCACCTTAATTTGTGACACGGACCCCGTCCCCACTCACTTGCCATCAAATGTGAATCCTGTGGTTCTCACCACCCTCCCCAGAATCGTCAGCTATAGGTTTTCTGTCCTGGGCAACTCTGAACTCACCAGGGGGAAGGAGACTTGTTCCCCAGCAGTAGACCCTCATCTTAAGAGACAGAACCTCAGGACTGCCCTGGTGGCCCAGCGGCTAAGGCTCTGTGCTTCTAGTGCAAAAGGCCCAGGTTCGATCCCTGGTCAGGGAACTAGATCCAACATGCCACAACTAAGAGTTCCTGCAAGGGACTAGGTGGTCATAAAATGGGACAGCTTTTGACAGACTGGGAGAAGGGTTTCTTTCCTCTTGAAAATATGTTCCTCTTTTCTCACCAGGGCTGGGAGTTTTGAATGTGAATAAATCGCCAGGAATTTGGCAGTAACAGGATATTCATAAATACACATGAAATTTGGTGGGGTTTCGAGAAAAATAGAATTGAAAGAGCACATTGTCAGGTTTAAGCCCAGACGTACCTTGAGACGAAAGACGAGTTTGTTTCCTGTGGGTTGTTCATTTGCTTTGCAAGGATGGATGCCAGGTACTCGGCCCTAAGACGGAGGCAGAGGCACAGGTACCCACAACCTCAGGGCGGCGTGCCGTGGGGACTGTCTGGTCTCAGGCCCCCAAACAGAAGCCTCAGGACTAATGTTCAGCAAAGAAGCTGGGCTTGCACCCTGACTGCACGGTTTACATCCACACTTGTTTAGCCGTTCAGTCGTGTCCAGCTCTTTGGAACCCCATAGCCTTGCAGCACGCTTGTCTCCCCTGTCCTTCAGTATCTCCCAGAGCATGCTCAAACTCATATCCATTGAGTCAGTGATGCATTCCAACCTTCTTGGCCTCTGTCACCCCCTTCCCTTCCTGCCCTCAGTCTTTCCTCAATACTGGAGTGTGTTGCCATTTCCTTCTCTAGGGGACCTCTCCAAGCCAAACCCCAGTCTCCTTGGTCTCCAGTTTTGGAAGTCCCGCCTGTGTATGTATCCAGAAGCTCTGCCACCTTAATTTGTGACACGGACCCCGTCCCCACTCACTTGCCATCAAATGTGAATCCTGTGGTTCTCACCACCCTCCCCAGAATCGTCAGCTATAGGTTTTCTGTCCTGGGCAACTCTGAACTCACCAGGGGGAAGGAGACTTGTTCCCCAGCAGTAGACCCTCATCTTAAGAGACAGAACCTCAGGACTGCCCTGGTGGCCCAGCGGCTAAGGCTCTGTGCTTCTAGTGCAAAAGGCCCAGGTTCGATCCCTGGTCAGGGAACTAGATCCAACATGCCACAACTAAGAGTTTACCTGTTACAGTTAGGGATCCTGTGTGCCACAACTAAGACCTGGCTCAGCTAAATTAAAAAAGAGGAAAAAAAGAAAGCATGTGCAAGAGAGAGATGAAGTGTTCCTGCAGCAAGGACCTATGGCATCGCACGGGAACTAACTATATTCAGTATCTTGTAATAACCGATAATGGACAAGGATCTGAAAAAGAGTAGATATACGTGAAACACTGTCAATCAACTATACTTCAATTAAAAAATGATGAAATTCCCCTTCCCTTCACGTCCATGTCAGCAGTGGCTCCTATGCCGAGCATCCTTCCTGGATTTGTCCCTGCCTTGACCTTGTCACTTCCTTGCTTCCTGTTCTCTTTGGCCCATCTTATTAGGTTAGTGAGGTGACTCACACGGCTCTGGCGCAGTCTCCAGTGACCTCTGAGTGCTCAATCCAAAGGCCAGTGCTCAGTACTTCCGAACCAGGATTCAGCAAGTTTACCCCCTTGGCGTCTTGGTTCACTGCCTGCCTCTCTGGCCACGCCGTCTCAGACCTCATTCATTCTTTCTGTTCTCTTAGACCCTGTCCCACATTGGGGCGCCCCAGAACGCAATCCCCAGCCCCGTTCTCCTTGGTTCATGTGCTGCCTTCTCATTCAGCACAGCCCATATCCTGAGCTGTACACCATACCCTCAGGTTGACGTGTCTGTCGGCAAATGGGGCATTCCCACTTGGACAAGTAAAATGCATCTCTAACTCCTTGTGTCCAAGGTGGAATTCTTCCTTTCTAACTTGTTCTCCATCTAAGTAAAAAAGCAATTCTCTTTATCTGGTAACCAAGACCAGCATTTTGGAAACATTCTTGACTTGTGTGTGTTCTTTCACACCCTATGGATGGTCCAGCAGAGTTGCATCAGTCTGATCTTAATATCTGTAGCCAGGACCTGAAGCCATCTCCCCAGAGGCCCCACACCCTCCCTGGTTCAAGCCACCATCCTCCCTTTCCTGGGTTAGTAGCATTCTCCAGCCAGGCCCCACCCCAAGGCTCAGCCCAGCGCCACAGCCAGCATGACCCTGAGAAATGAAAATCAGTCTTCTGGCCTCAGCTCTGCCATGACCCCCTCCACGTCACTCATGCAAACCCCTAGTCTTGTCAAGACCCACATAGCTTGTTCCTTTGTCCTTGGCCAGAGCCTCTGATGAAGAGACCATCTTAATCCCATGGGTTAGAAGAGCAATTCAGACGCTCTGGCCAGGGGTCCTCTTGGTGCATGGCTTTCTTTTCCACCCTAACACTGACTGCCTTTGATATACTGCAGACTTTCTTCATGTGATTATGTGTCTCCCCAGCTGCAGTAGAAGTTGTGATGATGGTGATCTCACTCTTGTGTCCCCTGTTGCATCCCCAGACCTAGAATCATGCAGGAGACATCTCCAGAAGGTAGGAAATGCTCAACAGCTGACTTTTAGATAAATGAACACACATCCACATTCACTGCTGGAGCATTTGTTGGGCACCAGTGATGCATAAATGCCGTAGCTCCCTTCATGCCAACCCTTCCTGTGTCCTTGGAAGTTCAGCAAACCAGGTTTTTTGTTTTAATTATATTCATTTATTTCTTTAGCTATGCTAGGTCTTTATGGGTACTCAGGCTTTTCTTTAGTTGTGGTGAGCAGGGGCTACTCTGTAGTTGAGGTGCATAGGCTTCTTATTGCAGTGGCTTCTCTTGTTGCAGAGCATAGGCCCTGGAGCATGTGGACTCAGTGCTTGTGACTCCCAGGCTCTAGAGAACAGACTCAGCAATTGTGGTTCGTGGACTTAGTTGTTCCTCGGCATAGGGGATCTTCCTGGACCAGGGACTGAACCCATGTCTCCTGCATTGGCAGTCAGACTCTACTACTGAGCCACCAGAGAAGCCAAGATAAATAAGGTATGTTGAAGTAGACATTTCAAAAAGTTAACAACATGACTCAAATACAGATATGCAGTGACCATCTGTCAAAAGTTTAAATAACTCATTAAGGAGGGAACCAGCAGAATGACAAAGTGGCTCAAAAGGGCCTAAAGAAAGATGAGGTAAGAGTGCTAACTTAAGATATAAGACTGGTTAATATCTAAAATCGTAACTTAGCGATTATCTTTTCTACCCAACGGAAATCACTTGCAAGTTATCATTCTTCTAAAAGTTAATGTCTAACTTTACAAAATCTGGTTTCTAATCAGTAGCAAATGGTAAATCAATCCAAATAGCATCCTTTCGATCAAGGGTCTTCTCCAGCACCACAATTTGAGAAGATCTAACCTCAAAATGGCCAGAGCCTCTGATGAGTTATAAACTCCCCGGGGGGGATGGCTTTCTTTCCACCCTAACACTGACTGCCTTTGATATACTGCAGACTTTCTTCATGTGATTATGTGTCTCCCCAGCTGCAGTAGAAGTTGTGATGATGGTGATCTCACTCTTGTGTCCCCTGTTGCATCCCCAGACCTAGAATCATGCAGGAGACATCTCCAGAAGGTAGGAAATGCTCAACAGCTGACTTTTAGATAAATGAACACACATCCACATTCACTGCTGGAGCATTTGTTGGGCACCAGTGATGCATAAATGCCGTAGCTCCCTTCATGCCAACCCTTCCTGTGTCCTTGGAAGTTCAGCAAACCAGGTTTTTTGTTTTAATTATATTCATTTATTTCTTTAGCTATGCTAGGTCTTTATGGGTACTCAGGCTTTTCTTTAGTTGTGGTGAGCAGGGGCTACTCTGTAGTTGAGGTGCATAGGCTTCTTATTGCAGTGGCTTCTCTTGTTGCAGAGCATAGGCCCTGGAGCATGTGGACTCAGTGCTTGTGACTCCCAGGCTCTAGAGAACAGACTCAGCAATTGTGGTTCGTGGACTTAGTTGTTCCTCGGCATAGGGGATCTTCCTGGACCAGGGACTGAACCCATGTCTCCTGCATTGGCAGTCAGACTCTACTACTGAGCCACCAGAGAAGCCAAGATAAATAAGGTATGTTGAAGTAGACATTTCAAAAAGTTAACAACATGACTCAAATACAGATATGCAGTGACCATCTGTCAAAAGTTTAAATAACTCATTAAGGAGGGAACCAGCAGAATGACAAAGTGGCTCAAAAGGGCCTAAAGAAAGATGAGGTAAGAGTGCTAACTTAAGATATAAGACTGGTTAATATCTAAAATCGTAACTTAGCGATTATCTTTTCTACCCAACGGAAATCACTTGCAAGTTATCATTCTTCTAAAAGTTAATGTCTAACTTTACAAAATCTGGTTTCTAATCAGTAGCAAATGGTAAATCAATCCAAATAGCATCCTTTCGATCAAGGGTCTTCTCCAGCACCACAATTTGAGAAGACTCTTGAGAGTCCCTTGGAGAGCAAGGAGATCAAACCAATCAAACCTATAAGAAATCAACCCTGAATATTCATTGGAAGGACTGGTGCTGAAGCTAAATAAAGCTCCAGTACTTTGGCCACCTGATGTGAAGAGCCAACTCACTGGAAAAGATCCTGATGCTAGGAAAGACTGCAGACAGGAGGAGAAAGGGGTGACAGAGGATAAGATGGTTGGATATCATCACCACCTCAATGGACATAAATTTGAGCAAGTTCTGGGAGATGGTGAAGGCCAAGGAAGCTTGGCATGCTGCTGTTCATGGGGTCGAAAAGAGTTGAACTTGACTTAGTGACTGAACAACAAGATTAAGAGTCAGCAGGCTTTTTCTGCAATGGGCCAGATGTTCAATATCTTAGATTTTGCTGGCCACAGTCTCTGTCACAATTCCTCAGCAATACCGTTGTAGCACAAGGCTTCCACAGGCAGCATGTAAATGACTGTATTTTTGTACAACTTTATTTACAAACATCGGGCTGCCAGTGGCTGTGCACTGACCGCTGCCCCAGCTACAGCCAGGTGAAGCCCAGGCAGGCTTGTTGAGTGGTGCTCTGGTTTGACTCGGACGACACACATAGGAAGCTTTCTGCCTTTCTCTCATTTTAGGCCGTTTTCTGAACAATTTCATGGACCCTCATCTTTTAGGTACTAATTCCCAAGGGTTTATTATTTATGAATAGGATAGTAAAAATAAGATGAAAAATGTTTCCCAGGAGTTCAGCAATATTTCAGACAGGTACAGAATTAATGCAGAGTTTTTTTATTCTATCATTACAATGCCTTGTCTTCACATAACAAGGTGATCAAATTCTAGTTCATTGACAGAAACAAGCAACCACTGTTTATTGGTAGAATTGCAGTCAGAGGAGGTCCGGTGTCCTAGTCAGACAGAGGAAGCTCTGAGACCTCTGTGCTGTTCTGCATTCAGGAAGCATGCAAACAGTCATTACGTGCAAGAATGTTATTAAAATCAAATACAATGCTATATTTAAAATGGATAACCAGTAAAAACCTACCATATGGCACAGGGAACTCTGCTCAATTATGGCAGCCTGAATGGCTGCAGAGCTTGGGGGAGGAGGGACACATGTGTGTGCAGGGCTGAGCCCCTTTGCTGGTCACCGGAAACTATCACAACATTCTTAATCAGCTATGCCCCAATACAAAATAAGCAACTTAATTCTGAAAAAATCAAATACAGAAACATTCACTGTAGATCCAGAAAAAGGGTCATATTTTTTTTTGAAATTCAGTGTGAGTGATTTTGTTTCGACAAAACCACGTTATCCACTAGGTTGGATTAATATCATTTGGTTGTGTGTTCTCGGCACGTAGTGCAGTGTTTATTCTGTGTATACATCTGTCTTTGGTGGGTTGAGTGCTGCAAGTGAACGCTAATACCAAGTTTCTTTCCTTGTATACATTTAGATAATGCTTTCCTGAAGTCAACACCAGAGGTCTCTTGAAATTGGAGTCTCTTCCTTAGATTTTGCTGGCCACAGTCTGTCACAATTCCTCAGCAATACCGTTGTAGCACAAGGCTTCCACAGGCAGCATGTAAATGACTGTATTTTTGTACAACTTTATTTACAAACATCGGGCTGCCAGTGGCTGTGCACTGACCGCTGCCCCAGCTACAGCCAGGTGAAGCCCAGGCAGGCTTGTTGAGTGGTGCTCTGGTTTGACTCGGACGACACACATAGGAAGCTTTCTGCCTTTCTCTCATTTTAGGCCGTTTTCTGAACAATTTCATGGACCCTCATCTTTTAGGTACTAATTCCCAAGGGTTTATTATTTATGAATAGGATAGTAAAAATAAGATGAAAAATGTTTCCCAGGAGTTCAGCAATATTTCAGACAGGTACAGAATTAATGCAGAGTTTTTTTATTCTATCATTACAATGCCTTGTCTTCACATAACAAGGTGATCAAATTCTAGTTCATTGACAGAAACAAGCAACCACTGTTTATTGGTAGAATTGCAGTCAGAGGAGGTCCGGTGTCCTAGTCAGACAGAGGAAGCTCTGGAGACCTCTGTGCTGTTCTGCATTCAGGAAGCATGCAAACAGTCATTACGTGCAAGAATGTTATTAAAATCAAATACAATGCTATATTTAAAATGGATAACCAGTAAAAACCTACCATATGGCACAGGGAACTCTGCTCAATTATGGCAGCCTGAATGGCTGCAGAGCTTGGGGGAGGAGGGACACATGTGTGTGCAGGGCTGAGCCCCTTTGCTGGTCACCGGAAACTATCACAACATTCTTAATCAGCTATGCCCCAATACAAAATAAGCAACTTAATTCTGAAAAAATCAAATACAGAAACATTCACTGTAGATCCAGAAAAAGGGTCATATTTTTTTTTGAAATTCAGTGTGAGTGATTTTGTTTCGACAAAACCACGTTATCCACTAGGTTGGATTAATATCATTTGGTTGTGTGTTCTCGGCACGTAGTGCAGTGTTTATTCTGTGTATACATCTGTCTTTGGTGGGTTGAGTGCTGCAAGTGAACGCTAATACCAAGTTTCTTTCCTTGTATACATTTAGATAATGCTAGAATAAGAATCACTGAAGTCAACACCAGAGGTCTCTTGAAATTGGAGTCTCTTCCTCTGTGTGTGAGGAAGGCCGTGTGAAATTGCACGTTCTGTCTATCATTGGCTTGGCAAAAAATACCTGTGTCTGCTCCCTGATAAATGGGGAGGGGTCTCTTTCCTTTTCTCTCCTCTGCCTTTGATTCGTCTCCAACAGCTGAAAGCATTCCTCTCTGGTCTTCACACAGATGGGCTGACAGCTTCCAAAAAACATTTTTGATTCAAGCCTGGGAGCTTCTTATTAGGTGTCAGTGACTGCTGGCAAAAGACAGAGGCACCGAGGATAATGCCTTGTGTGAAACAAAATTCCTCCAAAGTTCGAGTTGGCGATTGCTCACTTCACACTCTGTGTTTAGAGTCATCGTCTCTCCTTTTTTTTTTCTTTTTTAATTTTCTCCTGAAAAGCACCTAGCGTGTTTATCAAGTAGCATTCTCTTCATTTCACAACTGTAAATTCTCCAGGAAGACAAGCAGTGATTGTAAGTCATTTCAGGCTTTACAAGAGGGGTCTCCACCCACTCCTCACCCAACAGTTTCAAATCAACTTCTCAACACCGGTTTCTCACTCCTGGCCTCTCTCCCTTACCTAAGAGATGTGAAAGCCATTGTTATGGCTTTATCTTTTGAAAAAAAAAGTTCTATTTCTGGGTGTCCTAACTGGATTTGATTTTTATCCCCCAGTTTTATTATGCAGAGTAAGTGCCTTTCTCTAATGGATTTAACCTATGGCAGGATGGATACATCTTGTCCTTCAATGCCATTAGATTACAGTGACTTTGTATATTAAGCAAACCCTTTTATCACATTGGTTAGCTGAGTTCATTGTCTCCCATTACTTAGTCAGGCTCATTGCCTACATTTTGCCTCCTTTTTTTGCACCAAACCATGAAAACAAATCCTGTGGGCAAGTCTGCCTGCTTTCTCCCTTTAGAAGGAGATGGAATGTTTTTGCCTCTTATAGGATTCCATGGTGCAAGCCCGCAGCTCTAGACCAGCAAAGCGAATGCCATTGGAGGAGGACCAGATAGTCCGTGATGAAACGGTCTTTTGGCATGTTGTATAGAATATGGCATGAGTGGTGAAGAACCCACCTGCCAATGCAATAGATGTAAGAAACGCAGGTTCAATTCCCTGGGTTGGGAAGATTCCCCTGGTGGAAGGCACGGCAACCCACTCCAGTGTTCTTGCCTGGAGAATCCCATGGACAGAGGAGCCTGGCAGGTCACAGTCCACAGGGTCGCACAGAGTTGGACACGACTGAAGTGACTTAGCATGCACACATAAAACGCCACTGGACTCTTCTAAAATTTGATCTTTTATAGTATTTCATAATTACTTCGGAAGTCCTATGATCAACAGCTGGTGGGAGAGGATTTTAAAAGCACCTCCAAAGAGGACCGCCTCAGCTGAAGGGCAAAGGAGAGGTTTCAAACAGTAGCTTAACAAGTGAGAGAGAGAGGTAGACAGACATCTGTATAGAGTCAGTTCTCTTAGCCTGTTTCTCTTGGAATCCTCTAAGTCTTCTCTGTAGCAAGTGGCCATTGGCTGTTAAAGGATAATTGAAGATGTATCTTATACTCAAGGGTGTGGGGTTGCACCGATAGAACATGAGCCCCCAGGAAGCAGAGCTGATGTCGACGCAGGAGGATGGGGCTTTAAACAGAAGCGTGCTGCTCTGCTTCTTGGTCGTGGTGATGGCTTCCATTTGTTTAGTTACTCTTCTTACTGGGGACCAGACACCTGTGTTCTAAATGCCTCCTTTATGTATTAGCTCATGTGGTTTTCATAAGGACCACAAACAGATACAGTGTAAGAGAGATGTTTCCCTATACCCAAGGGGCCTGCAGTGCCTGAAATAGAACCTGGGACCTAAGAATGTTCTGGAGCACCGATGTGCAGGTGAAGGATCTTCAGCTTTACTTCCAGTAGAAGCTCAAAGCCGGGGACACTGGCGGGTCTGGCTGATGTTCTCCGACCCCCGCGGTGCCCCCCTGTGGGCAAGTCTGCCTGCTTTCTCCCTTTAGAAGGAGATGGAATGTTTTTGCCTCTTATAGGATTCCATGGTGCAAGCCCGCAGCTCTAGACCAGCAAAGCGAATGCCATTGGAGGAGGACCAGATAGTCCGTGATGAAACGGTCTTTTGGCATGTTGTATAGAATATGGCATGAGTGGTGAAGAACCCACCTGCCAATGCAATAGATGTAAGAAACGCAGGTTCAATTCCCTGGGTTGGGAAGATTCCCCTGGTGGAAGGCACGGCAACCCACTCCAGTGTTCTTGCCTGGAGAATCCCATGGACAGAGGAGCCTGGCAGGTCACAGTCCACAGGGTCGCACAGAGTTGGACACGACTGAAGTGACTTAGCATGCACACATAAAACGCCACTGGACTCTTCTAAAATTTGATCTTTTATAGTATTTCATAATTACTTCGGAAGTCCTATGATCAACAGCTGGTGGGAGAGGATTTTAAAAGCACCTCCAAAGAGGACCGCCTCAGCTGAAGGGCAAAGGAGAGGTTTCAAACAGTAGCTTAACAAGTGAGAGAGAGAGGTAGACAGACATCTGTATAGAGTCAGTTCTCTTAGCCTGTTTCTCTTGGAATCCTCTAAGTCTTCTCTGTAGCAAGTGGCCATTGGCTGTTAAAGGATAATTGAAGATGTATCTTATACTCAAGGGTGTGGGGTTGCACCGATAGAACATGAGCCCCCAGGAAGCAGAGCTGATGTCGACGCAGGAGGATGGGGCTTTAAACAGAAGCGTGCTGCTCTGCTTCTTGGTCGTGGTGATGGCTTCCATTTGTTTAGTTACTCTTCTTACTGGGGACCAGACACCTGTGTTCTAAATGCCTCCTTTATGTATTAGCTCATGTGGTTTTCATAAGGACCACAAACAGATACAGTGTAAGAGAGATGTTTCCCTATACCCAAGGGGCCTGCAGTGCCTGAAATAGAACCTGGGACCTAAGAATGTTCTGGAGCACCGATGTGCAGGTGAAGGATCTTCAGCTTTACTTCCAGTAGAAGCTCAAAGCCGGGGACACTGGCGGGTCTGGCTGATTCCCGCCCGGTGCCCGTTCCTCCTGGCGTGGTCTCCCTGAAGGCACGTTGAAGTCCCCAAGGGCTGCGGTGCTTCTTCACCACCCTCAAGGGCAGGAACAGCATTGCCTCAGGGGTGGAATTTGCCGCCAGGGCACCCACCCTGGGCTCTTGCCTGTCAGTGCCTACAGACCCAAACCTTACGAGTTCAGATGGGGCACCGTCACGTGACCAGCCTCCAGGTGTCCTTGTGCTGGCATCTTTGTTTCCTCGACTTTCAGAAGGAAGGTGGAAATCCCTCACTCAAATACTCCAGTGGCAAATAGGCACTTGATATTTCATTTGCAACATTACTTTTTTTTTTTTATTTCACTCCCTTCACAGTTAGGAAGTGTTTAAAACAGAAAAGGAATGAGAACAATAAAAACCAGGTGGAGATGACCTTACTAAAGCGGGTCAGTTGCCAGAGGACGCTTGTCCTTTACTCTGTGCGTGTGTGTGCTAAGTCACTTCAGTCGTGTCTGACTCCTTGCACCCCAGTGGACTGTAGCCCATCAGGCTCCTCTGTCCATGGGATTCTCCAGGCAAGACTACTGGAGTGGGTTGCCATTTCCTTCCCTAGCAGGTCTTCCTGAACCAGGGATCAAACCCTAGTCTACTGCACTGTGGGCAGATTCTTTACCTCTGAGCTACCAGGGTACCTTAAGACAAAATATTCAGAGTTAACTATGTAATGATTTCCACAATGCGCATGATTCTTGGGACTTCCCTGGTAGTTAAGAATCCACCGTGTGGTGCAGAGAGGCATGGGTTAGATCCCTGGTCAGAGAATTAAGATGCCACATACCATGGAGTAAGCCTATGCATAGCAACTAGAGAGCCTGAGTGATCCAGAGCCTGCTGGCCACAAGGAAGATCCCTTGTGCAGTAATTACGGCACAATGCAACCAAATGAATTGATTTTTGAGAAAGGACTCTTAAAGGTAATCAGCATTTAAACAGTATAATGCTTAGAGTAATGAATGATTCTGGCAGTCACATAGTTAGCTTGAAATAGGATGCAGAGGGGACTTCCCTGGTGGTCCAGTGGGTAAGGACACCGCCTTGCAGTACAAGGGGCGCTGGTTCGATCTCTGGCCTGGGAAGATCCCACGTGCCACGGAGCAGCTGGACCGATGTGTCCAATTATAAGCCAGAGCTCTGGAGCACATGTGCCCAGAGCCGGTACTCTGCTATGAGAGAGGCCACTGCAATGGGAGGCCCACACAGGCCAAAGAATAAAGATGGATGAAAATAAATTAATTAAAAAAAAAAAAAAACAGTAAAAGAGGCCAAAATTTTAAAAAAGAAGAAAAAAAAAAAAGGATGGAGAGAAGCCATCGTGGCCAAGGAAAGTGGTGGCCATACCACGTGGAGGCCATGAACTTTGGAACCCAAAGGCAGGATTGATCTGCCCATCCCTGGGGACCGTGTGGTCTTGGGGAAGCATATGTACGCAGCCAAAGCTTCCCCGTGTAGAAGACAAAGATGTTGGTTCCCGGGTCTCAGAACTGTTTATGCGTTGAAAAGAAAATCATGCCTAGATGGAAGGGTTTGTGCCCTGTCCATCCCGTGAACATATCCACTCCTCTGATAAGACTCAGATGGCACTCCCATGTTTAAAGAGCTGGAGGGATGATTCCAAAGAGGATAAACTCTTCTCCGTAAAGATAACAGCCCAGCCAGGCCTGGTGCTTGAACTTCGCTGTCGACAGAGCACCGTGCTCTCCAGTTGCAGGCACTGGTTTCCTCACTGTTGGCCGAACACTTCTCTCAAAGGGAATGGTTGCTAAGAACATTTAATAGAATTCCAGCACGCAGGCCTGGGAGCCGTGCGCGTTCGCCGTTGGAAGACAGACATCGGAAAGAGCAGGGATGTTTCCTGACACAGACCTGGCCAGCGTCGGCCGACAGACTATCATTCTTGCCTGAATCCGTGGGAACGACAGGCAGAAGCAGCCCCTCACTCCTCTCCCTCACGCTGAGCCCTCGGCATTCCAGATGGAGGCCAGTGACTCGCCATTGCAGACAGGACATGTAAACAAAACATCATGACTTCAGGATTACGAGGGACGTTGACAGTCCCCTAGTTCACTCTGTCTGAGCTTGGATGTCTCTGAAAACATTCACTCCATGGGTTCATTCATCCCGGAGCCAGGGAACGCGCTGTCATCTAAGATGTCCTGTCTCCACAGACAGGAACAATGCTGATAAATTTATCTCTTGAGATGAATCGCCCAGGCTGGTGTCGTTCCCACCCCCACCTGCCCTTTGTCACTCCCATCCTGCCTGTTCCCTTCATTTTTCTCCCCGTGGGATGGTGCGTCTTTTCCCTCTGCCATCTGACCTGCTCCCCACTCCAAATTGCTCCTGTCGTCCATCCTGTCTTTCTGGAAAGTTTTGCGATAATTTCTCCTTGCAGGGCTCACTTAAGCATGTAACAGATTACAGTTGGCCCCATTATATAGTTTCTAAAAGTTACTTTCCCTCTGTTCTAAAAAACAGATGTGAGTAGAACCTAGATATTCCAACAACCTCGACTCTGGCCAAGTGCGAGCATTGTCTTTAGAAAAGAGTGTCTGCAAGTCTGATTTCCTAAAACTCTGAAAACACGTCCCTTTGACCACAGAAACTGTTTATGCGTTGAAAAGAAAATCATGCCTAGATGGAAGGGTTTGTGCCCTGTCCATCCCGTGAACATATCCACTCCTCTGATAAGACTCAGATGGCACTCCCATGTTTAAAGAGCTGGAGGGATGATTCCAAAGAGGATAAACTCTTCTCCGTAAAGATAACAGCCCAGCCAGGCCTGGTGCTTGAACTTCGCTGTCGACAGAGCACCGTGCTCTCCAGTTGCAGGCACTGGTTTCCTCACTGTTGGCCGAACACTTCTCTCAAAGGGAATGGTTGCTAAGAACATTTAATAGAATTCCAGCACGCAGGCCTGGGAGCCGTGCGCGTTCGCCGTTGGAAGACAGACATCGGAAAGAGCAGGGATGTTTCCTGACACAGACCTGGCCAGCGTCGGCCGACAGACTATCATTCTTGCCTGAATCCGTGGGAACGACAGGCAGAAGCAGCCCCTCACTCCTCTCCCTCACGCTGAGCCCTCGGCATTCCAGATGGAGGCCAGTGACTCGCCATTGCAGACAGGACATGTAAACAAAACATCATGACTTCAGGATTACGAGGGACGTTGACAGTCCCCTAGTTCACTCTGTCTGAGCTTGGATGTCTCTGAAAACATTCACTCCATGGGTTCATTCATCCCGGAGCCAGGGAACGCGCTGTCATCTAAGATGTCCTGTCTCCACAGACAGGAACAATGCTGATAAATTTATCTCTTGAGATGAATCGCCCAGGCTGGTGTCGTTCCCACCCCCACCTGCTCTTTGTCACTCACATCCTGCCTGTTCCCTTCATTTTTCTCCCCGTGGGATGGTGCGTCTTTTCCCTCTGCCATCTGACCTGCTCCCCACTCCAAATTGCTCCTGTTGTCCATCCTGTCTTTCTGGAAAGTTTTTGCGATAATTTCTCCTTGCAGGGCTCACTTAAGCATGTAACAGATTACAGTTGGCCCCATTATATAGTTTCTAAAAGTTACTTTCCCTCTGTTCTAAAAAACAGATGTGAGTAGAACCTAGATATTCCAACAACCCTCGACTCTGGCCAAGTGCGAGCATTGTCTTTAGAAAAGAGTGTCTGCAAGTCTGATTTCCTAAAACTCTGAAAAACACGTCCCTTTGACCACAGTGCATGGCCCTGACTAGCAAACAGCAATTCCAGTCATGAAAGCCCATGAGGAAGTGCCAACCCTTTTCCTTGTGCACCATCATTAAGAAATGAGAAGAGGTTTAAAAACTGTGATGGTGTCACAATACCATTCTTTATGCTCATCAGAGTAATGAACATTTTATGACTGGAGGACAGAAGAGCCAACTGCCCCTCAACCATCACACGACACCCCCGTGTATGTGAGCTAGAACTCAGCCTCGCCTTGTGTCATCCAAACCGTTATGGAAGGCAGTCCTGGGTAAGATGGGAGGCCCAGAAAGAGGGAGAATTGGAGAACCCAGCTCAGGCTTCGCTAGCTGAATCTAATCCCACATACCGTTGAAGATAATAGTCAGGCTGCAGTGTTGGCCCTTTCTCCAATTCTTCTTGGCCAGCTCTGTGACGTGGGATGGTGTTGGTCACTGGGGCTTTAGTTTTTGGTCTCCAGTGGTCCTGGCAGGATGGAAGAATGATGCTGTCTTGTTCTCCCTGTTGTAGAGGGAGGAGTGGAGGGAAGGTGGGTAGCTGGTCAACACTTGAACGCTGGTGCTTATACTTTCTGCTGCCCTGGGCTGCTCCAGGTACTGTGTTTTCTGCGGCATCGCTTTCACCAGACAAAGCACAGATATTTGAGAGATGACAGCGATGGTGGCCAACAGAAAGGTCACTGAGTTTTGAAGGTGCCCAAATATGGCACTTCTGACACACTGTAAAACTGAACTGTAGTGCTGCGTCCCTTCATTCCAGTCTAGAAAATGTCATCTGTAATTTGTGAAATATGATACTGCATTTGCTGTTTCTTCATAAAAATTGGAGTACTTATGTCTAAATCAATTATATTTGGAAAGACTAATGTAATCATGGATGTTTAAGCATGAAATCTGAGTGGGATTAATGAGCTTTGTGCCATATTAAAAGTTCAGAACGTTTTTTATGTAGCACTCAAGAGCCATGGGCTGTCTGTAGACAATTCTTTCATTACTTAGAGAAAATCATAAAACCTGTGTAGATTCATCTCTTAGTATCTTCTAAAAATTGCTGATGGAACAAAACAAATTGATGAGACTGAAATATAAGTGAGCAGTGTCACTTTTGTCTGGTAGTTCAATTTGGATGTTCTCTGGATAGAGAAAGCACTGGAGAGAAGAGGGTGGGTAGAGTGGATCTTGGAAAAGTCTGAAATACATCCCATCAGTGAGACAAAGCTCTGGTCTTGGTACAGATTTAGTAGGACTAAGTCCAGATTCCTTGTCTCGTGAATTACAGTGTTATATAGAGATTCCATGCTCTTTTTTGGACAAAGAAAGCAGACTATAAAGATAGTAATAATGTCAGGAAAGAATATTGGATAATCCATCGTGGTATACAGTCACTTTTTAATGTGCATTTTGGAAGCATGCTGTGATGCTGAGGTTTTGAGTACTAGTCACAGGCTTCAGGAAGAGATTCTCCTGTAGTTAGGTGTAGACTGGCCCAGTATCTCTGTTTGGATTTTAACGATCCAAACCTATCGTGTATCCAACGTATCCAAACGTATCCAACCTATCATGCATTCATTTTTCTGTTCATTTGTCCACTCACTTAACTTTTACTGGATGCCTATTGTGTGGAGATTAGTTGTTGTTTCTTCTGCCTTCAAGGTGTTTCACTGAAAGATGAAACCTCTTCTAGTTCTTTGTCATGCCCTCAGTACACAGGATGATGGAGTGGGTGGATAGAGGAGACATCTCAGAAATGTTTGAGTAAATTAATAAAAGTAGGCGTCGTGAAAGTATGGAACAAGTCTCTAAATCCAGTATCACGTGCTGCCAGATATGTCTTCAGAAAGCCTGTGCTGTAGTGTTTGCTCCCAAACGCTTTATTCACCTTTGTGGCTGTGTTAAAGAATTAAAAAGAGAACCACCATATAATGTAGCAATTCCACTCTGGGTAAGTATCCAAAGGAAGTGAAAACAGGATGTAGAAGAGAAATCTGTATTCCCATGTTCATTTCTGCATCATTCATAATAACCAAGATACTGAGACAACATAAGTGTGCCTTTGTAGACGTTTTTATGTAGCACTCAAGAGCCATGGGCTGTCTGTAGACAATTCTTTCATTACTTAGAGAAAATCATAAAACCTGTGTAGATTCATCTCTTAGTATCTTCTAAAAATTGCTGATGGAACAAAACAAATTGATGAGACTGAAATATAAGTGAGCAGTGTCACTTTTGTCTGGTAGTTCAATTTGGATGTTCTCTGGATAGAGAAAGCACTGGAGAGAAGAGGGTGGGTAGAGTGGATCTTGGAAAAGTCTGAAATACATCCCATCAGTGAGACAAAGCTCTGGTCTTGGTACAGATTTAGTAGGACTAAGTCCAGATTCCTTGTCTCGTGAATTACAGTGTTATATAGAGATTCCATGCTCTTTTTTGGACAAAGAAAGCAGACTATAAAGATAGTAATAATGTCAGGAAAGAATATTGGATAATCCATCGTGGTATACAGTCACTTTTTAATGTGCATTTTGGAAGCATGCTGTGATGCTGAGGTTTTGAGTACTAGTCACAGGCTTCAGGAAGAGATTCTCCTGTAGTTAGGTGTAGACTGGCCCAGTATCTCTGTTTGGATTTTAACGTATCCAAACCTATCGTGTATCCAACGTATCCAAACGTATCCAACCTATCATGCATTCATTTTTCTGTTCATTTGTCCACTCACTTAACTTTTACTGGATGCCTATTGTGTGGAGATTAGTTGTTGTTTCTTCTGCCTTCAAGGTGTTTCACTGAAAGATGAAACCTCTTCTAGTTCTTTGTCATGCCCTCAGTACACAGGATGATGGAGTGGGTGGATAGAGGAGACATCTCAGAAATGTTTGAGTAAATTAATAAAAGTAGGCGTCGTGAAAGTATGGAACAAGTCTCTAAATCCAGTATCACGTGCTGCCAGATATGTCTTCAGAAAGCCTGTGCTGTAGTGTTTGCTCCCAAACGCTTTATTCACCTTTGTGGCTGTGTTAAAGAATTAAAAAGAGAACCACCATATAATGTAGCAATTCCACTCTGGGTAAGTATCCAAAGGAAGTGAAAACAGGATGTAGAAGAGAAATCTGTATTCCCATGTTCATTTCTGCATCATTCATAATAACCAAGATACTGAGACAACATAAGTGTCCATCAGTGACTGGATGGATCAAGAAAATATGTGTGTGTGTGTGTACGTATGTATAATTGTTGTTGTTCAGTCACTAAGTCGTGTCCAACTCTTTGTGACCCCATGGATTGCAGCACACCAGGCTTTCTTATCCTCCACTGTCTCCTGGAGCTTGTTCAAGTTCATGTCCATGGAGTCCATGATGCTATCTAACCATCCCATCCTCTGCCACCATCTCCTCCTGCCCTCCATCTTTCCCAGCATCAGGGTCTTTGCCAGTGAGTCAGCTCTTTGCATCAGGTGGCTAGTCTTGGAACTTCAGCAGCCATCCTTCCAGTGAATATTCAGAGTTGATGTCCTTCAGCAATGACTGGTTTGATCTCCTTGCAGTCCAAGGGACCCTCAAGAGACTTCTCCAGCACCACAACTTTAAAACTTTTAAAAAGAAGGAATTTCTGTCGTTTGTGATAACATGGATACACCTGGGAGGGAATTAGTCTAAGTGAAATAAGCCAGAGTTGAAACCTACATGGTATCATTTATATATACCAAAAACAAACAAAAGACAAGTTGAGCTCATAGAAACAGAGTGTAGGAAAGCAGTTGCCAGGAGCTGGAGGTTGGGGGAAGTAGGGAGAGGCTAATGAAAGGGTATAAACTTTCTATTCTAAGATAATTGAGGTCTGAGGATCAAATGTATAACATTGTGATGCTAGTTGATAACACTGTATTGTATCATTGAAATTTGCTAAATGAGCAAGACATTCGCGTTTTTGCCACAAAGCAAGGACAAATGAGGTGATGGATATGTTAACTTGACGGAAGCAATCGTTTCATGATGTACATATATCCAGCTGTTGCATTATAAGTTATCTCCAGAATCAAGTACTTTCGGTGCCTTCAGAAGGATTATGCTTTGCTGCTGCTTCCAGAGAAAAGTCATTCTCTGCACAACAGACTGATGGTCACTGAGCAGGTGATGCAGGTAAAGGCAGTAGAGATTTCTGAGTCTCCTCAGTGCATCAAGCTACGCGAGGCTTCTACAACGACTCATGAAACCAGAAGGACTGCCACCCGGGGCCTATGCTTTGACTGTCAAAAACTTCTGGATAATTTCCTGGTGAGTTGTGGTGCCAGTTAAGGCAAGCACAAAGCTGCAGTTTTCACCAAGGAGGCAATGGAGATGAAATCCCACAACACATCTCTCTCCAGGTTTCCCTTCTGTTTCTTCTTTGATTTGGGTGCCATGGGTGTCGTTTGCTCCCTACCATGTTCTTGATACTTTGCAGGCACTTCCTTAGAATTTCTTGAATGCATAAATAGATGCATGAGTGGATGGATGGATGGATGGATATATACACAAATGCCATTCTTACTGATGAAGCCATAAGCAAAGATGCCATGTAATGTAAATCAGTCTAATTCTATAACTCTTAAAATTATTTTGAAGAATTAATAAAACCATGACCAAATCCCAATGTAGCACAATCAGCTTTTATATTCATTAGATCCTTCATCAGTTCTCATGCTAATAACAACTTTAAAACTTTTAAAAGAAGGATTTCTGTCGTTTGTGATAACATGGATACACCTGGGAGGGAATTAGTCTAAGTGAAATAAGCCAGAGTTGAAACCTACATGGTATCATTTATATATACCAAAAACAAACAAAAGACAAGTTGAGCTCATAGAAACAGAGTGTAGGAAAGCAGTTGCCAGGAGCTGGAGGTTGGGGAAGTAGGAGAGGCTAATGAAAGGGTATAAACTTTCTATTCTAAGATAATTGAGGTCTGAGGATCAAATGTATAACATTGTGATGCTAGTTGATAACACTGTATTGTATCATTGAAATTTGCTAAATGAGCAAGACATTCGCGTTTTTGCCACAAAGCAAGGACAAATGAGGTGATGGATATGTTAACTTGACGGAAGCAATCGTTTCATGATGTACATATATCCAGCTGTTGCATTATAAGTTATCTCCAGAATCAAGTACTTTCGGTGCCTTCAGAAGGATTATGCTTTGCTGCTGCTTCCAGAGAAAAGTCATTCTCTGCACAACAGACTGATGGTCACTGAGCAGGTGATGCAGGTAAAGGCAGTAGAGATTTCTGAGTCTCCTCAGTGCATCAAGCTACGCGAGGCTTCTACAACGACTCATGAAACCAGAAGGACTGCCACCCGGGGCCTATGCTTTGACTGTCAAAAACTTCTGGATAATTTCCTGGTGAGTGTGTGTGGTGCCAGTTAAGGCAAGCACAAAGCTGCAGTTTTCACCAAGGAGGCAATGGAGATGAAATCCCACAACACATCTCTCTCCAGGTTTCCCTTCTGTTTCTTCTTTGATTTGGGTGCCATGGGTGTCGTTTGCTCCCTACCATGTTCTTGATACTTTGCAGGCACTTCCTTAGAATTTCTTGAATGCATAAATAGATGCATGAGTGGATGGATGGATGGATGGATATATACACAAATGCCATTCTTACTGATGAAGCCATAAGCAAAGATGCCATGTAATGTAAATCAGTCTAATTCTATAACTCTTAAAATTATTTTGAAGAATTAATAAAACCATGACCAAATCCCAATGTAGCACAATCAGCTTTTATATTCATTAGATCCTTCATCAGTTCTCATGCTAATAAGCCAGTGTAGTTTTGTCCCTGAAATAGTATCCACTGTTTAAATTATCAGGCTAAAAGTGTACCTAAACGTGCTACGTTGGAACTGTAGTTGTATTTTTTCCCTCTTCCAGAGGGTTCTTGGCTGACTGTTCAATAATGTAAGTGTATTTAGTATAATTGCAATCATGATGTCTCTCTCCAAATGCCGTGCCACACGGGGAGATGAAAACCAACAAAATAACGACCTGACTCTTCATTAACCTTCTTTCTAAGAAGGTTCTTTGCATGTGATAAGGTTTTATAATTGAATAGGGGAAAAGATCAATAATTTCCAGTGCTGCTTTAGCACTGGAAATTTAATTTGCTTTAAATTAAAACTTCATAAATATTTATATGATGAAAATAAGGCATTTTGCTACTTGGTTTTAAGTCCTTTTGGACCATGAACTAGATAGATTCTAGGGCTTATCTTTATTTTGAATAAAAGATTGGTACATATTGCTATGGCCTGAATGTGTCCTCCCCTAAGTTCTGTGTTTAAACCGTAGCCCCTGAAAGTGAAGGTAAGAAGCAGGGCCTTTGTGAAGTGATTCGATCTGAGGACAGAACCCTCAAAATAGAATTAGTGCTCTTAGAAAGAAAGAGGGCCTTCCCTCAGCCACACTGGCTCTCTGACTATAAGCAGTAAGTTTCTTCTGTTTGTAAGTCCCCAGTCTGTGGTGTATTGTTATTCCTCTGAAACAAGCTAGGTCACGTATTCTAGAAATTATCATGCTTGCCTAAAAGTTCAGACTTCCTGTATTTGTTTCTGTTCAGCATTTCAAGACTTTACCTTTTCCTGATTACAGGCTTCAGCCATACACGTCACTCATGTAGAGTCCACAAACGCCTGCAAGTGCCAAGCCAGTGTCATGCTGCCTGTGGGCGGTTGCTGATGTCCCTCCAGAGTCACAGGGCCTGACTCTTGAGTACAGAACACTCAGAAAGGTTTTCCTTGCCACGAGCCTTGCTGTGGCTTGCATCTTGAGCCCTGGCATCAGAAAACTCCGATTCTAATCTTACTTCAGCTAATTGCTAGATAATAACCTTTAGCACATTCTTCATCTTTCCAAGTATCAGTCTTTGTGCATAAATTAGGATAGTAATCGTGCTGTGGATTATTACAAAGACTTGATAATGCATAATGGAGCATCTGGGGCATGGAAATCATCCCAAAGAATTTCTGTCCCTTGTAATAATACTGTCTGTGTCACATCTGTATTATTTAGGTGGATATTTTATGGATGTTGTTGTTGTTAAGTCGCTTAGTTGTGTCCTACTCTTTGCGATCTCATGGACTGCAACTAGGTAGGCTCTTGGGATTTCCCAGGCAAGAATACTGGAGTGGGCTGTGCTGGGGTTGTCCGTGGGATTTCCCAGGAGTGGGTTGTGTTTCCTTCTCCAGGGGATCTTCCCAACCCAGGGATCAGACCTGCGTCTCCTGCATTACCAGCCAGGTTCTTTACCACTGAGTCACCAGGGGAGACCTGTTACATGGATATTATAGCCTCAAGAAACATTTCTCTTTGAAGAATAACTAGCCTTTTTGCATGGGTTTCAAAATACTGTAAAAGAACTTCTCTGAAGATCAGCAGGACAAGAGGGAGCACTGGTGTCCAGTCATCACATCCAGGAAGCTTCTCGTCACCTCTCATCCGTCTCCCACGCTTGCCCACTGACTGCTGGCTCCTCTCTCCAGCCTTGCTGGGCTATGCGTCAGAGCTGGTCCAGCAGCCACAGCACTTTATTTCTGCCTGTTCACATCTTGATCACCCTCACTAGATGAGAAGCATCCTAGGATATATGACTTTGTTTGACTCATCTTTGTATCCCCACCTCCAAGCTGGGCATCTGTAGGGACCTGGTGTCTATGGAAAGATTCAATTCATAATGCTGAACACAGTCAAAATGTAGAAAGAGGAAATGTGGCTCAATTTTTGTTTAGTATTCAAAAAGCATGACCCATTCCTTCTCCCACAAGGTCAAAATTACTAGGTTTCTAAATTACTTTAACTGTCTCTCTTGTTCTTGTTTTGTTTCTATTACAGAGTCATTGTCGCTCTTGATAGATTGAAAGAGTTAAAAATTTAATGTGATTCTGACCAACCCAACCAGCTCACTTTGAGTCCAATGGATAAAGAAAGCCGTGCTGATTGATAGTATCTTGTGGAATGAATTGATTACACAAAAGAAGCCAGAATAGAAACTATTTGGAAAATGACTTAGATTGAAGTCACGATGACTCACTCTGACCCTTGTAATGGCCATAGCAGTGGCAAAGACAGCAGAAAGAGGGGAGAAGAGCTGCTGAACTCACACATGGTTTTAAACTGAGAATCTAGTGGATGTATGACATCGTGTAAATTTAATGTGTACAGTGGTGTTGATTTGACACTTTTTGTATTGCAGTATGATTACCAGTGTCGTGTTAGCTTCTCGAGTGCGTTGTGTAATTATCATCTCATTCTGTAGTGAGAACAGTTAAGATCTAGTCTTTTAGTAACTTTGAAGTTTATAATGTAGTTTTGTTGACTATAATCACCATGCTGTACTCTAGCTCTCCAGGACTTCTCTATCTACTGGATCCCAGTTTGCATCAGCCCCTGGGAACCACTGTCCAGTCTGTTCCTATGAGTTCAGCTTTTTCAGATGCCACATATAAGTGAGGTCATTCAGTATTTGTCTTTGTCTGACTTACTTTACTTAGCAAAGTAAATCTCTGAATCACATCCAGGAAGCTTCTCGTCACCTCTCATCCGTCTCCCACGCTTGCCCACTGACTGCTGGCTCTCTCCAGCCTTGCTGGGCTATGCGTCAGAGCTGGTCCAGCAGCCACAGCACTTTATTTCTGCCTGTTCACATCTTGATCACCCTCACTAGATGAGAAGCATCCTAGGATATATGACTTTGTTTGACTCATCTTTGTATCCCCACCTCCAAGCTGGGCATCTGTAGGGACCTGGTGTCTATGGAAAGATTCAATTCATAATGCTGAACACAGTCAAAATGTAGAAAGAGGAAATGTGGCTCAATTTTTGTTTAGTATTCAAAAAGCATGACCCATTCCTTCTCCCACAAGGTCAAAATTACTAGGTTTCTAAATTACTTTAACTGTCTCTCTTGTTCTTGTTTTGTTTCTATTACAGAGTCATTGTCGCTCTTGATAGATTGAAAGAGTTAAAAATTTAATGTGATTCTGACCAACCCAACCAGCTCACTTTGAGTCCAATGGATAAAGAAAGCCGTGCTGATTGATAGTATCTTGTGGAATGAATTGATTACACAAAAGAAGCCAGAATAGAAACTATTTGGAAAATGACTTAGATTGAAGTCACGATGACTCACTCTGACCCTTGTAATGGCCATAGCAGTGGCAAAGACAGCAGAAAGAGGGGAGAAGAGCTGCTGAACTCACACATGGTTTTAAACTGAGAATCTAGTGGATGTATGACATCGTGTAAATTTAATGTGTACAGTGGTGTTGATTTGACACTTTTTGTATTGCAGTATGATTACCAGTGTCGTGTTAGCTTCTCGAGTGCGTTGTGTAATTATCATCT
Source organism: Tragulus kanchil (assembly GCA_022376925.1). Taxonomy (NCBI): domain Eukaryota; kingdom Metazoa; phylum Chordata; class Mammalia; order Artiodactyla; family Tragulidae; genus Tragulus; species Tragulus kanchil. The sequence continues at coordinate 172,968,775 of JAIOJX010000005.1, read as the reverse complement.
CATTCTGTAGTGAGAACAGTTAAGATCTAGTCTTTTAGTAACTTTGAAGTTTATAATGTAGTTTTGTTGACTATAATCACCATGCTGTACTCTAGCTCTCCAGGACTTCTCTATCTACTGGATCCCAGTTTGCATCAGCCCCTGGGAACCACTGTCCAGTCTGTTCCTATGAGTTCAGCTTTTTCAGATGCCACATATAAGTGAGGTCATTCAGTATTTGTCTTTGTCTGACTTACTTTACTTAGCATAATGCCCTCAAGATATCTGTGTTTTCACAAGCAGCAGGATTTCCTTCTTTCTCATGGCTGAATATATTCCATTGTATGCATACACTACGTCTTCCTTGTCCCTTCATCGACTGACGGATGCAGGTTGCTTCCATATCTTGGTCACTGAGGATGATGCTTCAGTGAACACAAAAGGACATGGGAGAGAGAGCTGCATTGCCATGTTCAATGCAGCATTTGTTATGTATACCTTGGGAGATACACCCAGAAGTAGGACTGCTGGATCATATGGAGTTCCATTTTTAATTTTTTGAGAAACCTCCATGTTTTCCGTCGTGGCTAGACCAATTTGCATTCCCACCAGCAATGCACAAGGGTTCATTTTCTTTCTCCACATCATTGCCAACACTTGCTATGTCTTGTCTTCTTGAATTTAGACATTCTAATAGGTGTGAAGTGAGATCTCGTTGTGGCTTTGATTTGCATTTCCCCGATGATTAGTGATCTTGAACACTGTCCCATGTGCCCATTGGCCATTTGGATATCTGTTTTGGAAAAGTGTCTATTTTGTCCCCCTGCCTGTTTTTAGTGGGTTTTAACTGGATTGTTTTTGTCACTGTTGATGTTACTGAGTTGTATGAGTTCTTTATATATTAGGGATATTAACCCTTTGTCTGATATGTGATTTTCACCCACTCTGTTGGTTGCCTCTTCGCTTTGTTGACTGTTTCTTTTTCTGTGCAGAAGCTTTGTAGTGTGATGAGGTCTGACTTCCTTAGTTTTGCTTTTGGTGTCAGATCCAAAATTCATTGCCACGTCCATGATGTTAAGAAGCTCGTTTCCTGGGTTTTCTTCTCAAAGCTTTATGGTATCATGCCTCCTGTTTAACCTGTTAGTCCGCTCCAGATTAATTTTTGTAGGTGGTATGATGGGGTCCAATTTCATTTTTCTGCATGTGTTTATCTAGTTTTCCTACTGTCATTTATTGAAGAAACTGTTCTTTCCTCATTAACTGTTCTTGGCTCCGTGTCAAATATTAGTTGCCTATATTATGTGGGGGTTTATTTCTGGACTCTCTTTTGTCCCATTGGTCTATGTGTCTGTTTTTAGGACCATACGTTTTAATTACTATAGCTGTGTAGTACAGTTTGAAATCAGGAAGTGTGATGTCTCTGGCTTTGTTCTTCTTTCTCAGGACTGCTTTATCTCAGTGGAGTCGTTTGTGGTTCCATACAAGTTTTAGTATTTTTTTTTTATTCTTCCTATGAAAAATGCATTGGAATTTTTATAAGAATTGCGTTGAATTGATAGACGGCTCTGGATAGAATGTGTATTTTAACAGTATTAATTCTTCCAGTCCATGAACACAGGATGTATCTTTCCATATGTTTGTGAGTTTTTCAGTTTCTTTCATCAAAGTATTATTGTTTTTATTATACAGATCCCTCAGTTTGTTGGTTGCTTATTCCTAAGTATTTTTTATGATATCATGAGTGGGTAGGGTTTTAATTTCTTTTTCAAATCTCTCATTATTTATACATAGAAACCCCACTGATTTCTCATGTTAACTTTATATTCTGCAGCTTTTCTGGATTTGTTGAGCATGTCCAACAGTTTTTTGGTTAAATCTTTAAGATTTTCTACATATAAGATTATATTATATACAAATAATGACATTTGCCTTTTTACTTTCTGATTCGGATGTCTTTTATTCCTGTGTCTTGCCTATTGCTCTAGCTAGGACTTTGGGTACTGTGATGAGTAGGACTGGTAAGGCTGGGAACCTTGGTCTTGCTCCTGCACATGCGTGTGCACCAAGTCACCTCAGTCACGTCTGACTCTGCGATCCCATGGGAGTGGGTCAGTCCCGTGCCTCGCCCGGGAAGCCCATCTTGCTCCTGATATTATAGGAAAAGCTACGAGTCTTTTACTGTTGAGAGTGAAGTTAGCTGTGGGTTTGTCATGTGTGCCTTATTGAGGTTTTCTTCTCAAAGCTTTATGGTATCATGCCTCCTGTTTAACCTGTTAGTCCGCTCCAGATTAATTTTTGTAGGTGGTATGATGGGGTCCAATTTCATTTTTCTGCATGTGTTTATCTAGTTTTCCTACTGTCATTTATTGAAGAAACTGTTCTTTCCTCATTAACTGTTCTTGGCTCCGTGTCAAATATTAGTTGCCTATATTATGTGGGGGTTTATTTCTGGACTCTCTTTTGTCCCATTGGTCTATGTGTCTGTTTTTAGGACCATACGTTTTAATTACTATAGCTGTGTAGTACAGTTTGAAATCAGGAAGTGTGATGTCTCTGGCTTTGTTCTTCTTTCTCAGGACTGCTTTATCTCAGTGGAGTCGTTTGTGGTTCCATACAAGTTTTAGTATTTTTTTTTTATTCTTCCTATGAAAAATGCATTGGAATTTTTATAAGAATTGCGTTGAATTGATAGACGGCTCTGGATAGAATGTGTATTTTAACAGTATTAATTCTTCCAGTCCATGAACACAGGATGTATCTTTCCATATGTTTGTGAGTTTTTCAGTTTCTTTCATCAAAGTATTATTGTTTTTATTATACAGATCCCTCAGTTTGTTGGTTGCTTATTCCTAAGTATTTTTTATGATATCATGAGTGGGTAGGGTTTTAATTTCTTTTTCAAATCTCTCATTATTTATACATAGAAACCCCACTGATTTCTCATGTTAACTTTATATTCTGCAGCTTTTCTGGATTTGTTGAGCATGTCCAACAGTTTTTTGGTTAAATCTTTAAGATTTTCTACATATAAGATTATATTATATACAAATAATGACATTTGCCTTTTTACTTTCTGATTCGGATGTCTTTTATTCCTGTGTCTTGCCTATTGCTCTAGCTAGGACTTTGGGTACTGTGATGAGTAGGACTGGTAAGGCTGGGAACCTTGGTCTTGCTCCTGCACATGCGTGTGCACCAAGTCACCTCAGTCACGTCTGACTCTGCGATCCCATGGGAGTGGGTCAGTCCCGTGCCTCGCCCGGGAAGCCCATCTTGCTCCTGATATTATAGGAAAAGCTACGAGTCTTTTACTGTTGAGAGTGAAGTTAGCTGTGGGTTTGTCATGTGTGCCTTATTGAGGTATGTTCCTTCTAGGGGCTTCCCAGGTGGCTCAGTGGTAAAGAATCCACCTGCCAATGCAGGAGATACAAAAGGCATGGGTTTGGTCCCTGGGTTGGGTAGATCCCTGGGAGAAGGAAACAGAAACCCACTCCAGTATTCTTGCCTGGAGAATTCCGCCCACAGAGGAGCCTGGTGGACAACGGTCCATGGGATCATAAAGAGTCAAACATGACTGAGTACACACACACACTGACACGTATATTCCTCCCAATTTGTCAAGGGCTTTTATCACAAAAAATGTTGAATTTTGTCAAATGCCTTTTTGTATATATATTGAGATGATCATATGATTTTTATCTTTCGTTCTATTAGTGTGGTGTATCACATTTATTGATTTGCGTATGTTGAACCATCCTTATATCCCAGGTGTAAAATCTCAGTGTATGATCCTTTTAATATATTGTTCAGTTTGGTTTGTTAATTGAAAATTTTTGCATCCATATTCATCTAAAATATTGAGAGATAGCTTTCTTTTCTTTGTAGTGTCCTTATCTGGTAATTGACTTACTGAAGGGTAATGCTAGATTTATAAAATGAGTTTGGAATGAGTCAATCTCTGTACTCTTTGGCCTGTTTAGAATTTATTTCTTCCTGATTCAGTCTTATTGGGTTTTATGTTTCCAGGGATTTATACATTTCTTCCAGATCATCCCGTGTGTTAGCATATAATTGTAGTAGTCTTTTTTTTTTTTTTTTAGCCACTTCTATTGGTCTTTCATTTATTTATTTTCATCCATCTTTGTTCTTTGGCCCGTGTGGGCCTCCCATCACAGTGGCCTCTCTCGATGCAGAGCACTGGTCCTGGGCGCATGCGCTCCAGAGCTCTGGCTCAGTAGTTGGACATATAGGTTTCCCAAGCCACATCGGGGCTCCTTGCATTCCAAGGTGGTGTCCTTACCCACTGGACCACCAAAGGGATCTTCCCAGGCCATGGGAGAAAGCCCATCTTGCTCCTGATATTATAGGAAAAGCTACGAGTCTTTTACTGTTGAGAGTGAAGTTAGCTGTGGGTTTGTCATGTGTGCCTTATTGAGGTATGTTCCTTCTAGGGGCTTCCCAGGTGGCTCAGTGGTAAAGAATCCACCTGCCAATGCAGGAGATACAAAAGGCATGGGTTTGGTCCCTGGGTTGGGTAGATCCCTGGGAGAAGGAAACAGAAACCCACTCCAGTATTCTTGCCTGGAGAATTCCGCCCACAGAGGAGCCTGGTGGACAACGGTCCATGGGATCATAAAGAGTCAAACATGACTGAGTACACACACACACTGACACGTATATTCCTCCCAATTTGTCAAGGGCTTTTATCACAAAAAATGTTGAATTTTGTCAAATGCCTTTTTGTATATATATTGAGATGATCATATGATTTTTATCTTTCGTTCTATTAGTGTGGTGTATCACATTTATTGATTTGCGTATGTTGAACCATCCTTATATCCCAGGTGTAAAATCTCAGTGTATGATCCTTTTAATATATTGTTCAGTTTGGTTTGTTAATTGAAAATTTTTGCATCCATATTCATCTAAAATATTGAGAGATAGCTTTCTTTTCTTTGTAGTGTCCTTATCTGGTAATTGACTTACTGAAGGGTAATGCTAGATTTATAAAATGAGTTTGGAATGAGTCAATCTCTGTACTCTTTGGCCTGTTTAGAATTTATTTCTTCCTGATTCAGTCTTATTGGGTTTTATGTTTCCAGGGATTTATACATTTCTTCCAGATCATCCCGTGTGTTAGCATATAATTGTAGTAGTCTTTTTTTTTTTTTTTTAGCCACTTCTATTGGTCTTTCATTTATTTATTTTCATCCATCTTTGTTCTTTGGCCCGTGTGGGCCTCCCATCACAGTGGCCTCTCTCGATGCAGAGCACTGGTCCTGGGCGCACGCGCTCCAGAGCTCTGGCTCAGTAGTTGGACATATAGGTTCAAGCACTCGCGGCACGTGGGATCTTCCCAGGCCAGGGATCATACTGGCGCTCCTTGCATTCCAAGGTGGTGTCCTTACCCACTGGACCACCAGGGAAGCCCTAGTAGTAGTCTCTTATGAGCCTATGTAGTTTTATAGTATCAGTTGTAATGTCTTCTTTTTCATTTCTGACTTTTATCTATTTGAGTCTTATCTGCTTGTCAATTTTGTTTGTTTATTCAAAAACTAGCCCTAGGTTTTGTTGATCTTTCCTTTTGTTGAAGTCTCTATTTTGTTTTATTTTTTAATTTTGGCCTCTTTTGTTGTTTTTTATTTATTTATTTATTTTTATCCATCTTTATTCTTTGGCCTGTGAGAGCCTCCCATTACATCAGCCTCTTGTTGCAGAGCACCGACTCTAGGTGCATGCGCTCCAGAGCGCTGGCTCGTAATTGGACACCCTGGTCCAGCCACTCCGCGGTACATGGGATCCGTCCGGGCCAGGGATCAAACCAGTGTCCCGTGCACTGCAAAGTGGACTCTTTACCCACTGGACCACCAGGGAAGCCCCTCCCCTCTAGTTTATTTATTTAGGTTCTGGTTTCTGTTATTTCCTTCCTTCTGCTAACTTTGGGCTTAGTTTGTTTTCCTTTTTCTAGTTCCTTGAGGTATAAATAAAATGTTATTTATTTGAGATCTTTCTATTTTCTTAATATGTGCATTTATCACTTTAAACTTCTCAGAACTGCTCTGTTTTTGAATGGATACTTGTGACAACTTTGGACAGGAATGCTGAGAGAGCCCCGCGCATTCCACGTCCATTTGTGAAATAAATGATGTACTCGTGTTGATGGGAGCTGCCCGAGTGGATATTGACAGGTGTGTGTCCTGCTTTTCAGTTCACAGGTGATGAGGACCTTTTCTCTCTTACTTCTGTTCAAGGAATATTATTTACGAAGTAATCTAATTTCACCTTTTAACCTCCTTTGATTTCTCTGCTCTGTCTGCAGGCTGATTTTGTTGTGTTCTGGAACTTTTTGATACCATACAAGTAACAGAACCATAAAAGTAACAAACAGTTATTTTTATGAGAATACGAAGAAATGTGTTGCTTTTTTGTATATTGCTCTTTTACATTAAAGAGGCTCATGCCTCCGTAAACTATTTACAGAAATGGCGTAAAGACGTTTATAGATTTAAGAAAATGATGCCTTTCGGTGAGGAATGGTGAAAGCCTGAAGAGAAAAATAAGGAGTGTTTCTCAGTTTTTTAAAGAAGGTTGATTTGAATTTAAGGTGTAAAATTCTCTGAATTCCATAATCTGAATTGATCACAGTACCTGTTATCATAAACAGAAATCCTCTGACAGGGTACTTCATAACCACAATGTTTCTTTTCTTGATTGAGGCTATGTTTCTTTTCTACACAAGAGAATAGATCCCATTTGCACAGGAAAAGATTTTGAAACGGTTGTAATGTTTGTCTAACACAGATGTGGAGATACTGGCAAAGCCACTTTTCATGTCAGTGATGGCCATCAGCAAGATCCAAAAGCTTGTCCAGTTAGTTAGCAAACAAATCCAAAATCAAATTATAGGCTGAAATTGTATTCAAAGTAAGGTTAACATGTTAAATTGAATGAGCATATGGAGATTCTTATTTAATAAACCTGAATTAAGATTCCAAAGGCTTGGGCTTCCCTGGTGGTCCAGTGGGTAAGGACACCGCCTTGCAGTGCAAGAGGTGCTGGTTCAGTTCCTGGCCTGGGAAGATCCCACATGCCGCGGAGCGGCTGGACCTATATGTCCAACTACCGAGCCGGAGCTCTGGAGCACATGAGCCCAGAGCCAGTGCTCTGAGACAACAGAGGCCACTGCGATGGGAGGCCCACACGGGCCGGAGAACAAAGATGGATGAAAATAGATAAATGAAAGACCAATAGAAGTGGCCTGCCCGCCCCCCTCCCTCCCCAACTCCCCAACGCCCTCCCCTCCCCCAAAAAAGCTTTAAAAAAAAAAGGATCCAAAAGCTTGAGTGGCAGACTGCTTGCGTCCAAGTCCCTCCAACCAAGTCTTGCTGGTCAAAAGCCTGGTCATAAGGAAGAGCTTCTGCAGCACTGGATTCCCGTCCTCTGTTACCATATAATCAAGCCTGAGGTCATTCTTGTTTTTTTGTGGCCACTTCTATTGATCTATCAATTATTTATCTTTGTTCTCTGGCCTGTATGGGCCTCCCATGTGTTGCTTTTTGTATATTGCTCTTTTACATTTACCTCCGTAAACTATTTACAGAAATGGCGTAAAGACGTTTATAGATTTAAGAAAATGATGCCTTTCGGTGAGGAATGGTGAAAGCCTGAAGAGAAAAATAAGGAGTGTTTCTCAGTTTTTTAAAGAAGGTTGATTTGAATTTAAGGTGTAAAATTCTCTGAATTCCATAATCTGAATTGATCACAGTACCTGTTATCATAAACAGAAATCCTCTGACAGGGTACTTCATAACCACAATGTTTCTTTTCTTGATTGAGGCTATGTTTCTTTTCTACACAAGAGAATAGATCCCATTTGCACAGGAAAAGATTTTGAAACGGTTGTAATGTTTGTCTAACACAGATGTGGAGATACTGGCAAAGCCACTTTTCATGTCAGTGATGGCCATCAGCAAGATCCAAAAGCTTGTCCAGTTAGTTAGCAAACAAATCCAAAATCAAATTATAGGCTGAAATTGTATTCAAAGTAAGGTTAACATGTTAAATTGAATGAGCATATGGAGATTCTTATTTAATAAACCTGAATTAAGATTCCAAAGGCTTGGGCTTCCCTGGTGGTCCAGTGGGTAAGGACACCGCCTTGCAGTGCAAGAGGTGCTGGTTCAGTTCCTGGCCTGGGAAGATCCCACATGCCGCGGAGCGGCTGGACCTATATGTCCAACTACCGAGCCGGAGCTCTGGAGCACATGAGCCCAGAGCCAGTGCTCTGAGACAACAGAGGCCACTGCGATGGGAGGCCCACACGGGCCGGAGAACAAAGATGGATGAAAATAGATAAATGAAAGACCAATAGAAGTGGCCTGCCCGCCCCCCTCCCTCCCCAACTCCCCAACGCCCTCCCTCCCCAAAAAGCTTTAAAAAAAAAAGGATCCAAAAGCTTGAGTGGCAGACTGCTTGCGTCCAAGTCCCTCCAACCAAGTCTTGCTGGTCAAAAGCCTGGTCATAAGGAAGAGCTTCTGCAGCACTGGATTCCCGTCCTCTGTTACCATATAATCAAGCCTGAGGTCATTCTTGTTTTTTTGTGGCCACTTCTATTGATCTATCAATTATTTATCTTTGTTCTCTGGCCTGTATGGGCCTCCCATCGCAGTGGCCTCTCTCACTGCAGAGCACCGGCTCTGGGCGCATGCACTCCAGAGCTCCGGCTCGGTAATTGGGCACATTGGTCCAGCTGCTCCGCAGCATGTGGGATCCTCCCAGGCCAGGGATTGAACCAGCGCCCCTTGCACTGCAAGGCGATGTCCTTACCCACTGGACTACCAGGGAAGCCCCATTCTTGGTTTTGATATTCCATGATCACAATCAGTATCCTGCATCTCAAAAACATCACACCTCCTGTCTTCTGATCTTTTGCCTTTTTTTAAATTTATAGTCTGATCTATTTTCTATTTTCTCCCTGGTAAAGTAATCCTGCATTTCTTAGTATTTCTTGACAACCTGGTCTCTCCTTTCATCAAAGGCTATCATAGATATGTCTCATAATGCAGCTGCAGCAGTGGACAGCCATAAAAGATATCAGTATGCACTTCAAGGGACCTGCTCTTGGTGAGAGTGCTCTCTCACTCTCTGCTTGGCAGACCCCTCCTTTAAACAGTGATGCAACAACAGATTCGCTAAAGCTCTCTATAAGTGGGGTGGCTCTTTATTAAATAAAGGGGACTCTTTTCTGAAAGATAACCATGACTTCAGGTTTTTTTCTAAACTCTTAGAGGGAAAGAATCCATGGTGCATTGACATCACATTAAAGAATTACTGTATGTTTAACCATGTAAATCCCCTGACTGTAAGAAACACTGAGAAATTTTGTTAGAAACCCTTCTGAATTTTTTAGTCCAATTTCTTTTCTATAAGTTTTTTATTTTTAAGCTAAAAGAAGATTATCATATTTTAGTTACACTGTTGCTTCCTATACAAGTGAAAGAAAAAATTGTATGACTCTGAAATAAACTGATAGAGAATGTGCTTAATTCAGCTGTTTACTTATTCTGCACACGAGATAGACTATGCCTTAGATGAGTGATTCAGAGTTCTTCTCGGAATTGCAATGTCTTGCCGTGTCTAGTTTTGTATTCTCTCTACCTTTCACATGTCTTAAATTTCACCCAGTATCTTTATTTAAAATGACAGTAAACTACTTTATATTATATATAAATGAATCTGCTAAGAGGCTTTGTGGTAATTAATCCCATGCTGAGGAATAACAAAGTCAGACTTGTGAGTCGCGGCTTTGGGCAGAGAGCAGTGTTCACCCTTCTCACTTCAGCTGCAAACCTTTGAAGCCACGGGTGGTGGAACCTGCGAAGGTCTCGAAAGCGCATTAATTTGTGATGCTCTTTCAGAGGTGGTTGCCAAGAAGCCTCTTTTTACTGGGGATGGTTCCGCGGTTGTTACATGAGCCGGTGGCCTCACCGAGCTAACCCAGGGCGTGGCCTGTTTTATTAGCACTCAGTTCCCTGACCCTCAGCCTGGGACCACAGGCAACCGACTCCCTCGGGGAGCCTGCTTGTGGCACGCAGGTGAGGATGCTAAGCTTATACACGGGAGCGTGGATTTCCATCCCGTGGCTTTGCAGAGAGATCTTCCAGGGCTCCTATGCCAGAAGAAGGGAATAGAATACCCAGCTTTGGGGACTGTATGCCATCTGGGCTCCTGGGCTCCCTTGCGTGATGCCATGGCCCCCATGACATTCTAGAATGGAACGTTCTCCCTCCACAGCCCACTTGCAGAAAACTAGGTTGGGCTGGTTTTCCAAGGGCTGTGTAAGGGCTTGCCTCTTCTGTCTGATCCGATGGGGTGACTCAACCCTTTTCCTGACACCCTTCCTTCTTCGCGTTCATGTCACCCGACCAGCCCCTTCCTTCTGTCTCACTCCAGAGCGGCGAAGTAACTGGGCTCTGCCTCAGAACTCCTCGTCCCGTTCCTCCGTTGTTTCTGATGAGAGACGAAAACTCTCGGGCATTTATAGGCAGTTTCCAAAGCAAGTCAAGTACACAGAAAAAGGAACATAGACGCGGTGCTGTGCTTTTGGCACTCTTTGTCGACTGTTTTAGAGACATATGTTTAAAATAAAAACCTTTAGAAATCTTGGTGTTCCCGTAGCTCGCCTGGTTTGGTTTGTATTTTCTGAGCAATTGTTATAGTTATGATTAAATAATAATAATGCTCTCAGACGTTGCCCCCACAAGCAGGCAAGGCCGAGGCTGGGAAGCATTGAAAGACTCAGCACCCAGCTGTGTGGCTTCCTGGCCCCCACGTAGACCCGTCTCCAGTAGGCGGTGTTCATTAGCGCTCCGTGGTGTTCTTTCCTGAAAGTCTTTGTTAACACACCATCTCCTTGTGTGTTTACTTGGTGTGGGTCCTTGTGAAGTGATGTCTTGGGCTGTGTCATTGTGTTTCTGACCATTCTTATGGGACTCTGACTTTCAAGATGGTTTCCCCATCGTCTCCCTCCCCTGGCCTCACGCTCCTTGAGCAGAATGCTGTGCTGGCCCCAGGCAGGCCCCCTGCTTCGCCCCCAGCTGTGTCGAGAGCAGAGGACGGGGTGTGCTCTGGCCCTAAGAGCAAGCCAGGCCACACAAAGCGTCCAGGGTACTTCACCACCACCAGCTGCCGGCTTCCTCCCAGGCCCTCAGTGGCCGATTCAGTTGCACCTTCCCCGTGGCCGCCACTCCTCGTCTTGCGAGACAAGGCCGTTCTCCCGGCATGGCTTCCACACTGTGGATATTTGAGGGACTGATACAGGGCCTGATGCAGAGCAAAAGAGAAGGGGAGCTGCTGGGCAGGGGCGCCCCAGGCTCATCCCAGGGGAGGTGAGCATCCTGGGGAGACCGCTGCTGAGGCCCCCTGAACTGGAGGGGCTGGGTGGCTCCGTCACTCATTCTCACGCCCAAGGGTGCCTCCCTCCTTGCAGGGCGTGCTCTCCTCCTCCGCGGGGCCCTGGAGGGACCTCAGCGCATCCACACGTGGGGCGAGGTGTGCTCCAGAGAGTGGCTAACAACCGGCCAGCCGGTGCTCAGGGTCCTGCCAGGCAGGTCCACGTTGCTCCACGCTGACAGGCCCTGAAGGAGCATCTTCACCCTGAAGGAGCCGCGCCCAGGAGCAGGGGCCAGGCAGCACCACGGTGTCCACTCGGTGTCCCTCCTCCCAAACCACACGCCATCTGGGAGGACCACGCGGTCTTCTTGCTCCTCGTCCGGATTCCCACTGGACCAGCCCCTGCCCCCAGCTAGGGTGGGGACGCGAAGAGGTCAGGCAGCGCTTGGACCACGTGATCGAAGCTGACATCAGGGGGAGCAGCAGGTGGGCACGATGCGTCTGGCGTACCTGGAGCAGGGCGCGTCACCTAGGAGGCATTTTTGCTGAGAATGTGTAACCTCACTGAATCACAAGGACATATCACACACACCCACATGAAGAGCATTGTGGTTAAAAAGGAGCAGGGCGGGGCCGGGGGTGCTCTGTTCTTCCAAAAGGTCGACCTCAGCCAGAAAGAAACGCGGCAGACGTGTTTCCAGTGCAGGAAGGCTAAGGGTTGCGGTGCGGCGCCACGGACGGGGGCTGGCAGGGCCCGAGGGCAGGCGGGGTGGAGGGCTGCAGGATTCTGTGGCGGCGAGACGGTCGCCAGGCTGTGCATTCTGAGCGGGTGAAGTGTATGGTGTGTGAGTTATTTCTCAGAGTTGCTAACATTCAAAGAGAGAGGGAGAGAGAGAAGGGGACATGACCACCTAGTGCAGGACCTGGTGCCGGGCTGAATTCTCACCTGCCGGGAAACGCATGCCGTGGAGAGCATCCCTGGGTCAGCAGTCAGTGTCGGAATATGAAGGAAGAAGAGGGTCGCATCGCCGTGACACGTACGGATGGGAAGCACTGTCGTGTGATCAGGAGAACAGCCCTATTCGTAGAAAATGCCCCACGAAGCGTTTAGGGACGAAGGGCCACCTTGTGTGTAATCACCCTCACATCATTTAGGGAAAAGAGTGCGTGTGGGTGTGTGTGGGTGGAGCGCGCTCGGAGGAGGTGAGTGAGGGAGCGGCAGAGACACAGCGTCGGGAGCGAGTCAGGGCGCACACTAGCCCACAGGATAAAGCAAGTGAATGAAAGGTAAGGACAGACGGATGCTGTTTGTTTCTTTGCACGTTCCTGGCCCAGGTCCCCCAAGGTGCCGCCTCCCTGGCCTGCGGCGGGTCCAGCCTCCGCCGAGATCTGAGGCTGAGGGCCAGGGCCAGAGTCAGACATTCTCTGGCGTCTGGGCCCCGGCGAACGCGGACACTCGCGTTAGGAATATTCTGCAGACAGTCCAAGAGACTGAATCAGCATCGTGGCATGTGTAACGCTTCTTGTCCTCCATTAAGTTTCAGACTTTTTATTCAGAACGCTTTTACATTTATTCAAGAACAGAGGGAACAGTGTGTTCATCCTACAGGTGTCAGTGGTTCTCAGCCCTGGGCGGTTTTCCCTCCCAGGGGAGGTTCGCCCGGGTCTGCAGACCATTCGCCGTGTTTCTTTAGTCCTCAGTCGTGTCCGACTCTGCGACCCCATAGACGGTAGCCCGCCAGGCTCCTCTGTCCGTGCGATTTCCCAGACAAGACTGTTGGAGTGTATTGCCATTTCCTCTCCAGCAGACAACTTGGGTTGTCGCAAATGGGGGCTGCTAGCGGTAGGTAAAGGCCGGGGGTGCTCCTGAACCTCCCGCGCAGCCCAGGTCAGCCCCTCGCACAGGGTTCTCCCGTGCCAGACGTCCGTGGGGCCGTGGCTCAGAGACCTGCTGGACGCCTGGCGCCCAGCTGCGGCTCGCTTTCGGCCCGAGGTCATTTTAAACAGACATCAGACACTGGGTCATTTCACCCCTCCGCATGTTAACACGTGTTTCTACAATAAAATGGAATTTTCTTCTGTGACCACAGCGCTGTTGTCACACCCAGGGAAATGAATAACCTCTCACTCAGGGCTCTGCCAGATGAGATGTATGCGTCCTGGGAGACACAGCGCTCAGACCTCCAGAGAGCTGAAATGCGATTATTGGATTTTGGAAGTGTTCAGGCTTGTGGGGGAAATAAAGAGCACTAGCCTGACGTTTTATCCATTTTCTAGTTTGATCCTCATCTTCTGAGCACAGGAGACATAATTGTTTTCTAAGAAGTGCTGATTCATTCAGTAACCTTGTAGGTAATTGTATTGTGTTTTTTTGTTTGTATGTGTGTGTGAGAGAGAGAGAGAGAAACAATCAAGAGAGATTACAGAGGCAGATCATTGTAGATTACATTTTTTGGTCATTCAGTTGTGCCTTCCTCCTCCTCAGTACGCTGGGCTATTTTTCTCCTCAGACACATGGAAAGCTTTCAGCTTTTAATGAAGAACTCCTTTCTGGAGCATGTTTTTAGAGTATGAGTTTAGTAGCACACATGATGTAATCCCAATTCCCAACTTTGCGTGCAAGATGGTTGTGTGAAAATGAAACCATAAATCCCATCTGAATTCTAGTTGCTGGGTTCTTCAGAGGAAGTATTCTTCTATTTTCCTTTTCTTTTTTTTTTTTTTTTAAGAAACCACAATTCTTTGTCATCTGAGAAACAGATCCATGGTTGAGAAGCCAGAAATATTGGAAGCATATTTGTCTTTTTTACTGGCCAAGGTTTGTCCTGAGAAATGAAGTCATGTTCTGGGCTGGGCACATGAAGGAGATGTCCATTTTTGCCCTGTGCCCAGGGCATCTGGGAGAGTTGGCCAGGGAGAACGTAACATCTAGAAGGAAAAAGCTCTCACGCATTGCTGAGTGACGTAAGATCTGTCATTGCTGCAATGCCAGCAGCTTTCTTTTGTCCTTTAATGCATTCTAAGGAAAGAATACCTGCTCAGGAGCCAGTGAGCTCTGCAGGTTTTGTAGGTGTAAGGGGTTGCTGCGTCAGTCAGATACGAGCCCGTTCATCACCCAGCTCATGCTTTTTAACCAACTTCACAATTTGAGACTGGTCCCCGGATAGCTCAGGTGGTAAAGAATCTGCCTGCAATGCAGGAGACCCAGGTTCCATCCCTGGGTGGGGAAGATTCCCTGGAGAAGGGCATGGCAACCCACTCCAGTATTCCTGCCTGGGAAATCCCATGGACAGAGGAGCCAGGCAGGCTACAGTTTATGGGATTGGGAAGAGTTGGACACAACTTGAGCAACTAAGTCTACCTACGGAAGATCTCTGTTTTCCCTGATCTAGGGTGGTGCCTTGTCATGTCTATCCTTATTTAACTAGATCAACGAGGTTGTCTGTATCACCCTGTCTTAAGAATAATGATTCAGCATAGAAGGGTGGATGGGAGGGAGATGGGAGGGAAGTTCAAGAGGGAGGGGTTATATGCATACCTATGGCTGATTCATGTTGTTATTTGGCAGAAAACAACAAAATTCTGTAAAGCAATTATCCTTCAATTAAAAAGTAAATTTAAAAAAAGGATAATAAAAACATTTTATATCTCCAACCACTGTTCTGACTAAATCACTAAGTACTTATAGAAAATTAGCTGTTCGTGTTAATGTTAGCCAAACTCCTCTGTGACCCAAGAAGCTGAAATTGAATAAGAAATGAAGGCCTGTGAGAAGTGTCCCTTTCCCCATGCAGGGCTCACACAAAAGCAGCCAAGACTGCAGCCACCCCACTGTGGCCATGACAATTGCTGAGGCCTTTCCCTTGGAGAGAAATCCATCAATGACCCATCATCACTGGGCTCTGTTCTTCGGTTCTTCTTCTCTGAAAGGTCCACAGCATCAGGTCTAAATGCAGAACCCTTCCAGATACATAAAAATAAAAAAAATTAAAAGACCAGCTGCTGATCAGAGAGTGAATCAACCAAGCACTTGGAGAACAGTTCCTTGCAAATAGCAATATTATCAAAAGAAAAGGAAAATAGACGATTATTTCCTGTAAAGAATAGAGCAACTAGAATTCAGATGGGGCTTATGATGTTATTTTATAATTTTGTGTTTTACAACCCTTCATTTTCCTAAGGATTTGTATTCCTAAGAATTCCTAAGGATTCTTTCATGGACAGTGTTTTCTACTCCTTGCTGGCAGAAATCTGGGTCTCTCCCGGGCTCAGAGCAGGAAAGAGGATGCTCTCTGTGATGGGGACTCCACACACCCAGTTTGTGCCCAGAGGCCCTTTTAAGACAGCAGAAAGACACCGATCTCCAAACCCAAGCGCCTCACTTGTTCACATCAGCAGGAGGGTCTCGGCGGTTCTGTGGATGATCCAGGGGAACAGGGGAAGTTGGGTCCTTTTCCTGCCCTGGGTCACTCCTGGCCGCCCTCACGTGGCGCTGATGGTATGGACATCTGCACAGCAGAGCCTTCTCTGAGCAAGCCAAAGGGAGCCCATTTGATCAGACACACATTCTGCAAGTTTGGTTCAATGCAGGTCAATGTTGAAGAGAGCCCGGCTGGCTGGTCTGCAGGTCTGCCTGGGAGCTGGCGGGCTGGCTTCTGCCGAGGCCAAGAACATCCCCTCTTTTGCCTCGGAGCACCAATTAATAAAGTTTCTCGGTGAGCGATGTGGGTGAGGAAAACAGACTGAACTGCGTCCAACTTTCTGTAGAGCAGACTCCTGGGTCGTCAGACCTGCAGCCTCGCTGGACTCCCAGCCAGGTCACTCCCGCAGCCCCTCAAGCATCGCCTGCAGGAGGGGGCAGGCAGGCCAGTCTTCTTGCGTGCCTATTTTGATTGGTGGTTCTGAATGATCTGACTAGACTTTTTTTTAAGCTAGACATTGGGACCTCAAAAGTGATTAAGGAAGAACCCATGCCAAACCATAAGGGGCTTCTCTGGGGGCTCAGATGGTGAAGAATCTGCCTGCAGTGCAGGAGACCCAGGTTCCATCCCTGGGTCAGGAAGATGCCCTGGAGAAGAAAATGGCTACTGACTCCAGTATCTTGCCTGGAGGATCCCATGGACAGAGGAGCCTGGCAGGCTACAGTCCGTGGGTTTGCAGTCAGACACGACTGAGCGATGAATGCTCTCACTTTCATGCCAACCCTTCTAGCACCGAGCCCGGGGGAGATTCTTCTTTTCAGTCCCTTTGTGTCTTCTGTTCAGTTACTCAATTAGGTAAAAGCATTCCTTCAAATAATCCACCGGGCATTTTGTTGGAGGGAAGGGAAGCCTGTCTATCCAGGCACAAGAGACAACCACAGGCTGGGTGTAAGGTATGTTAGCATCTAACAGCCTCAGTCACTTGCTACTTAGTAGCCCTGAGACCTCAGACAATGTCTTAACACCTCTGAACCTCAGTTTCTACTGAGGTTGCCAGAATGCCAACCCCACATTGCTGTTGGAAAGATTTAAAGAACCACTGGTTGGAACACGTCTCTCTACCCTGTAGATCATATAGGGGTTGGTGACCAGCAGCTCATGAGTACCACCTTTGTGTAGGGAAAGATGGGCAGTTAGGGAATGAATGAAGTTGACTTGGCTTCCTGTGGCAAACTTGATTATTTTCAAGTGATGGTTTGCACCGGTGAATACATATAAATGGACTTGATTCTTTATTCATATGCACTACTGAAATGTTCATCCACCTCTCTCTATGGAAAAGTGTCAGCCTTCCCTACACCAGTACACATAAATTACCACACTTAGGTGCGGGTCCTCCTCAGACTAGAGGTGCACAGAACCCTGATTCGGATCATTCCTAACTGCTCCTTTCCTTTCCGAACCCATGGCAATAAATGGAAAATGGACAGACCCACACAAGCCCAGCTATAATTTCTCTCTTTGTGGTTGTTCAGTCACCAAGTCACGTCCAAGTCTTCGTGCTTAAAGGGGAAGCAGTCTATTAAGTCTGCTGTGGACGGCAGCACACCAGGTTCCCTGTCCTTCACCATCTCCCAGAGCGCTCAGACTCACGTCTGTTCCAAGTCTCATCCTCTGTCGTCCCCTTCTCCTGCCTTCAAGAATGCCTCTTATAAGAGTCAACAAATATAATGATTTTGGCCTCAAGTATTAAGGTGCCAAGGGGATTTCTGCCTGCAGTGCAGGAGACCCAGGTTCCATCCCTGGGTCAGGAAGATGCCCTGGAGAAGAAAATGGCTACTGACTCCAGTATCTTGCCTGGAGGATCCCATGGACAGAGGAGCCTGGCAGGCTACAGTCCGTGGGTTTGCAGTCAGACACGACTGAGCGATGAATGCTCTCACTTTCATGCCAACCCTTCTAGCACCGAGCCCGGGGGAGATTCTTCTTTTCAGTCCCTTTGTGTCTTCTGTTCAGTTACTCAATTAGGTAAAAGCATTCCTTCAAATAATCCACCGGGCATTTTGTTGGAGGGAAGGGAAGCCTGTCTATCCAGGCACAAGAGACAACCACAGGCTGGGTGTAAGGTATGTTAGCATCTAACAGCCTCAGTCACTTGCTACTTAGTAGCCCTGAGACCTCAGACAATGTCTTAACACCTCTGAACCTCAGTTTCTACTGAGGTTGCCAGAATGCCAACCCCACATTGCTGTTGGAAAGATTTAAAGAACCACTGGTTGGAACACGTCTCTCTACCCTGTAGATCATATAGGGGTTGGTGACCAGCAGCTCATGAGTACCACCTTTGTGTAGGGAAAGATGGGCAGTTAGGGAATGAATGAAGTTGACTTGGCTTCCTGTGGCAAACTTGATTATTTTCAAGTGATGGTTTGCACCGGTGAATACATATAAATGGACTTGATTCTTTATTCATATGCACTACTGAAATGTTCATCCACCTCTCTCTATGGAAAAGTGTCAGCCTTCCCTACACCAGTACACATAAATTACCACACTTAGGTGCGGGTCCTCCTCAGACTAGAGGTGCACAGAACCCTGATTCGGATCATTCCTAACTGCTCCTTTCCTTTCCGAACCCATGGCAATAAATGGAAAATGGACAGACCCACACAAGCCCAGCTATAATTTCTCTCTTTGTGGTTGTTCAGTCACCAAGTCACGTCCAAGTCTTCGTGCTTAAAGGGGAAGCAGTCTATTAAGTCTGCTGTGGACGGCAGCACACCAGGTTCCCTGTCCTTCACCATCTCCCAGAGCCCGCTCAGACTCACGTCTGTTGTCTCAGCGATGCCATCCAAGCATCTCATCCTCTGTCGTCCCCTTCTCCTGCCTTCAGTAATTTGCCAAAAGTGCCGTTGCTTAGTAAGAGTTCAAACAAATATAAGCTTCTGCTACTACTGTTATAATCAACCGGTATTTTTCAAAAGGAAGAAGACAGTTCTTAAGCTTTAAAAAAAACAGGCCTTGTACCTATGCTGGCAGTGATGTTTGAAGAGTACAGTGGAAACTAACCTGTAGAATCTATTCTCGTGGTTCTTTTTGAGAAAAGTGGATGTGGGACTTTATTTACCTTTGGAAATAATGGTTTACTGGGTTTTCAACTTCTCCTGCTTTACGGTCATTTTTTATTTAAATTGTATTAATTAAGCTTGATAAATCTCATATTCCTACATCGAGATGAGCCTAGAACAGAGATTTCCCTGCTGGTCCAGTGGTTAGCACTCGGCACACTTACTAAGGTGTCCCTGGTTCAAACCCTGGTTAACTGAGATCCCAAAAGCCACATAGCGGAGCCAAAACAAAAAAAAGCAACAAAAAAGAACAGCTTCGATCAGTTGTAAGTTCACAGTCAAAAGACTTTCAAACTGCAGGTGGCCTTTTAAAAGAGCAAAACACAGCCCAAAGCTTTAGGCCCATGTAGAACGGCAGCGGTGGAGCTCTAACGACAGGAGGCTGCCATTTCTCACCTGCTTTCACGCTCCAGCTGGATAGCGCAGTTGGCAAATCAGTCCTGCTGTTCTACAAGCAATCTCCACTGAGTCCGCAGCTGTCCACAGCGGTGCAGGTGACGTGTTCCCTTTGCGAACGGAGAGGCCATCTGAAGAGTCGTAGGTATCGTGAGAGCAACACGAGGATTTCAGCGTCAGGGTCCAGAATCGGATCCAAAACTCTGTGTAGTTGTGACTTAAAGGGGAAGCAGTCTATTAAGAAACTATTTTGCAGGAAACTTAATTGTCCCCCACAGTTTCTAAAATGCTGGATCAACAGTTTTTATTTTTTATCATTTGTGAAACTAAATGAGAAGGAGCTGGAGAAGGAAAACTTTTTTTTAACTCCAGGAAAAAAATCGTTTTGATCATTTTGAGTCTCTTAGCAAATGAAAAATAACCAAAGAAAACCTAATATAAATGCTTCTTTGTTCATACAGATGTACAGTTCTAAATTGTTGGGATCCCAAAATGCTGAAATTGTAACCAAAAATAATTCTAATTTTGTAGCTAAATTTAATTGAGTGCTACGTGAAAGAGGATAAGCCCCATTTAGCACTGTGGAAAAAAATGATTTCAGAAAAAGAGGGAGTATGACTGGCTGCTGCTCGCTTTTCAGACCTTCAGAATCATGTCTTCCTGGAAGGCAGTGTTGACCAGTGGTTTGACTGAGGGTGGCTTTGGAGCCAAATCGAGTCAAGCTCCATCTCTACAGGCACAGCTGTGTGGCTCTGGACAAGTTGCTGAACCTCTCTGAGTGTTTTCCTCTTTTTTGTTAGGCTGTTGATAACAGTCCCTACACCACAAGGTATCTGCCAAGAAAAAGTAAGAAAGTACACTTGACAAGCAGGTGGCCGAGGACCCGACACACTCTGCTTCAACAAACATCAGGATTGGGAGGGAGGTTGCAAGCTGATGAAGGTGACAACCCAGGGATGACATCGATGGTGACACCTTGCTTCAGCCCCTCATCAGGAAGCCAGAGCATAAGGTGTCCAGCAGCTTATGGTGACTCTTCCCCTAAGGAAAACAAAATCATAAATATCTGCAAAGACCACATTCTGAAAGAAATGCAAACAAAACTTAGATGTAGAAAATACCAGGTCTCTGATTTCTTAGCTTGGCAAATCAGTCCTGCTGTTCTACAAGCAATCTCCACTGAGTCCGCAGCTGTCCACAGCGGTGCAGGTGACGTGTTCCCTTTGCGAACGGAGAGGCCATCTGAAGAGTCGTAGGTATCGTGAGAGCAACACGAGGATTTCAGCGTCAGGGTCCAGAATCGGATCCAAAACTCTGTGTAGTTGTGACTTAAAGGGGAAGCAGTCTATTAAGAAACTATTTTGCAGGAAACTTAATTGTCCCCCACAGTTTCTAAAATGCTGGATCAACAGTTTTTATTTTTTATCATTTGTGAAACTAAATGAGAAGGAGCTGGAGAAGGAAAACTTTTTTTTAACTCCAGGAAAAAAATCGTTTTGATCATTTTGAGTCTCTTAGCAAATGAAAAATAACCAAAGAAAACCTAATATAAATGCTTCTTTGTTCATACAGATGTACAGTTCTAAATTGTTGGGATCCCAAAATGCTGAAATTGTAACCAAAAATAATTCTAATTTTGTAGCTAAATTTAATTGAGTGCTACGTGAAAGAGGATAAGCCCCATTTAGCACTGTGGAAAAAAATGATTTCAGAAAAAGAGGGAGTATGACTGGCTGCTGCTCGCTTTTCAGACCTTCAGAATCATGTCTTCCTGGAAGGCAGTGTTGACCAGTGGTTTGACTGAGGGTGGCTTTGGAGCCAAATCGAGTCAAGCTCCATCTCTACAGGCACAGCTGTGTGGCTCTGGACAAGTTGCTGAACCTCTCTGAGTGTTTTCCTCTTTTTTGTTAGGCTGTTGATAACAGTCCCTACACCACAAGGTATCTGCCAAGAAAAAGTAAGAAAGTACACTTGACAAGCAGGTGGCCGAGGACCCGACACACTCTGCTTCAACAAACATCAGGATTGGGAGGGAGGTTGCAAGCTGATGAAGGTGACAACCCAGGGATGACATCGATGGTGACACCTTGCTTCAGCCCCTCATCAGGAAGCCAGAGCATAAGGTGTCCAGCAGCTTATGGTGACTCTTCCCCTAAGGAAAACAAAAATCATAAATATCTGCAAAGACCACATTCTGAAAGAAATGCAAACAAAACTTAGATGTAGAAAATACCAGGTCTCTGATTCTTTCTCTTAGCTTCCATTTCCTCTTATTATTTCAGACCTCAGTGCCCTGGCTTCATAGAGAATCATTCAATGGTCTGATTCCTCCGTAAAATCGTGCAGAAGGGACTTCCATGGTGGTCCAGTGGTTAGGACTCCACACTGCCAGTGAAGGGGATGCAGGTTCAATCCCTGCTTGGGGAACTAAGATCCCACATGCCAAAGGATTTTTTTTTAAGTTTTAAAAAATCATCCATAAGAGCTCATGACATTGGCATTGAACCCCATGATCCCATCCTGCCTAGAGTGTTCACTAAAAACCAGAGGAAATTCTTCCAGAGTGTGGAAGAATCCAGAATCCATTATGGATTTATATTGGCTTTTTTCCTCAATTGTTTCTCTGTGTTTGCTTAGCTTTAGTTGAGGAACAGGTAATTTTCCAATAAAGGATATTCTTTTTAGTAACTGGGAAAATCCTCATCACGACTTTTAATTATGATTTTTTATTGTGCGCTGCGTTTTGTTAACGCTCCAAGCCATGCGAAAATCTTTGTAGCTGTATTTTCAAATTCTCATAAAAGAAAACCATTACCCAAATTTATATATGAATGGTTTTGTAATTTGTGGAACAATAACTTGCAGTGGAGTAAATCTTCAGCAGAAAACTGGGCTGGATCCTCTGAATACCAACAGGGTTTCCCGAGGGAGATCTCGGAAGCCTCCAGTGTTTGTCGGCTTCATTGCCGAGTGTTTTCCTCTTTTTTGTTAGGCTGTTGATAACAGTCCCTACACCACAAGGTATCTGCCAAGAAAAAGTAAGAAAGTACACTTGACAAGCAGGTGGCCGAGGACCCGACACACTCTGCTTCAACAAACATCAGGATTGGGAGGAGGTTGCAAGCTGATGAAGGTGACAACCCAGGGATGACATCGATGGTGACACCTTGCTTCAGCCCCTCATCAGGAAGCCAGAGCATAAGGTGTCCAGCAGCTTATGGTGACTCTTCCCCTAAGGAAAACAAAAATCATAAATATCTGCAAAGACCACATTCTGAAAGAAATGCAAACAAAACTTAGATGTAGAAAATACCAGGTCTCTGATTCTTTCTCTTAGCTTCCATTTCCTCTTATTATTTCAGACCTCAGTGCCCTGGCTTCATAGAGAATCATTCAATGGTCTGATTCCTCCGTAAAATCGTGCAGAAGGGACTTCCATGGTGGTCCAGTGGTTAGGACTCCACACTGCCAGTGAAGGGGATGCAGGTTCAATCCCTGCTTGGGGAACTAAGATCCCACATGCCAAAGGATTTTTTTTTAAGTTTTAAAAAATCATCCATAAGAGCTCATGACATTGGCATTGAACCCCATGATCCCATCCTGCCTAGAGTGTTCACTAAAAACCAGAGGAAATTCTTCCAGAGTGTGGAAGAATCCAGAATCCATTATGGATTTATATTGGCTTTTTTCCTCAATTGTTTCTCTGTGTTTGCTTAGCTTTAGTTGAGGAACAGGTAATTTTCCAATAAAGGATATTCTTTTTAGTAACTGGGAAAATCCTCATCACGACTTTTAATTATGATTTTTTATTGTGCGCTGCGTTTTGTTAACGCTCCAAGCCATGCGAAAATCTTTGTAGCTGTATTTTCAAATTCTCATAAAAGAAAACCATTACCCAAATTTATATATGAATGGTTTTGTAATTTGTGGAACAATAACTTGCAGTGGAGTAAATCTTCAGCAGAAAACTGGGCTGGATCCTCTGAATACCAACAGGGTTTCCCGAGGAAGATCTCGGAAGCCTCCAGTGTTTGTACGGCTTCATTGCCGAGTGTCTGCTGGCGCCTGCTGGTGGTCTCTGATGAGCAGGGACTGTCTGATGGTGCTTTTGCTTGAATATGCTGCCTAGAATAATTAAACCCACAAACCGTTCGCATAGGCTTCAAAGAAACAATAGGGAGAAAGATGACAGGCCATCAGTGAGATGTGCGTAGTCTAAGTAATTGATGCCAATCTCTAAGCTTTCCTCTCCCTGTTTCTCTCACTTAAGCAGTTCTGAAATTGATGTCAAGTTATCCAGTGGGTCTTGATGACCTGACAATGTTTGAAAGTCTTGAAATAACCAGGAAGGTAATGTGATTATCCCCGCCCCACACACCCCCTCCATGATCGGTGACATCAATTTCGAACAAAAATTTAAAAAAGAAGTTTCTTTTATCCTTGTATCGATCCAATTAGTTTAAATACAGTCTACCCAAATTGGGTTGCTTTTCTGTGATAGTGATTCTGTTTGTGTCCTCTGTTTATTGATTGGTAAAGCTTTCGCATGATGCTAGACTCCCCTAGGGACATGGTGGTGAAGAGCCCGCCTGCCAATGCAGAAGACATGAGACACGGGCTCAGCCCCTGGGTTGGGAAGATCCCTTGGAGAAGGAAATAGCAACCCACTCCAGAATTCTTGCCAAGATGGTCCCATGGACAGAGGAGACGGGTGGTCTGTACTCCATGGGGTTGCGAAGAGGCAGACACAGCTGAAGTGACGTAGCACACACACGTGCACACGTGGCATAGCATGAAGTCAGTGACACTTGTCTCCAGTCTGCTGATCTGAAGACCAGCACGTCTCCCTACCTCAAACTCTGCACATGCGCAACTTGGAATTCCGTAGTCTTGCCCCCATGTACCCATCCCCCACTAGCATGCTGTTTCCTTACCCTCGGTGCCTCCCTGCATTTGAGGATGTAGTAACTTTATCTGGAATAGTCTCTTCTGTCTCCGTCTGTACCTCCCATCTCACTAACCCCTCTCCACCTGACTCCTTCTTCCCCATCTTCTTGATTCACTTGGGTACCCCCTCCCCTTGAGTTAGAAGGCTTTCCTGAACTCCCACAATGCTTCAGGTGTATCTGTATCATGGGGCTCTGACCACTCTTTTGGTCTGTCCTCAACCTGAGCATTAGCTCTTGGGCCTTACACCCAATGTCTAGCGCAGTAAATGTTGGTTTAAGTGAGAGAATATTGAGGTGCCACCTATAACAATAAAACAAATGGAAAACAGCAAAATCAATTCCTGGCCATTTATTTTCTGGTGTACAGAGGAACAGAGCACCTCATTAGATCAGCTAATCTAATAAGCAGAGAAAAAGAATGTTCTCATGAAATTATGCATTCACCTTCTGTCTCCATTTGCTGACACACAGAATCCACCTAATTGGATTTTCTCCATGGGGAAATCTAAGGGAAGCGGGTGCATTGCTCTCACATTTCCACCGTGGCCATTGTCCACCCACTTCTCTCAGTTTTCTCCCAGGACCTTTGACTTCCAGCCCCTTTTAAGTTAGACACACATCTCAGAAAGCTTCGCCTGAGTGCCTTATCAGTTACTTCCATGGTTCCTTAGCAAGTCCGTGGTACCTAAGAGGGTTAAGAATCAGGTTTCACTGGGGTTGGGAGGGCATGCGTGTGTGCTCAGTCTTTTCAGGCATGTCTGGCTCTTGGCCACCCTGTGGACCGTAGCCTGCTGGCTCCACTGTCCAGGGATCTTCCTGACCCAGGGATAGAACCCCTGTCTCTTGTGTCTCTTGCATTGGTAGGCGGATTCTTTACCACTAGCTGAAGTGACGTAGCACACACACGTGCACACGTGGCATAGCATGAAGTCAGTGACACTTGTCTCCAGTCTGCTGATCTGAAGACCAGCACGTCTCCCTACCTCAAACTCTGCACATGCGCAACTTGGAATTCCGTAGTCTTGCCCCCATGTACCCATCCCCCACTAGCATGCTGTTTCCTTACCCTCGGTGCCTCCCTGCATTTGAGGATGTAGTAACTTTATCTGGAATAGTCTCTTCTGTCTCCGTCTGTACCTCCCATCTCACTAACCCCTCTCCACCTGACTCCTTCTTCCCCATCTTCTTGATTCACTTGGGTACCCCCTCCCCTTGAGTTAGAAGGCTTTCCTGAACTCCCACAATGCTTCAGGTGTATCTGTATCATGGGGCTCTGACCACTCTTTTGGTCTGTCCTCAACCTGAGCATTAGCTCTTGGGCCTTACACCCAATGTCTAGCGCAGTAAATGTTGGTTTAAGTGAGAGAATATTGAGGTGCCACCTATAACAATAAAACAAATGGAAAACAGCAAAATCAATTCCTGGCCATTTATTTTCTGGTGTACAGAGGAACAGAGCACCTCATTAGATCAGCTAATCTAATAAGCAGAGAAAAAGAATGTTCTCATGAAATTATGCATTCACCTTCTGTCTCCATTTGCTGACACACAGAATCCACCTAATTGGATTTTCTCCATGGGGAAATCTAAGGGAAGCGGGTGCATTGCTCTCACATTTCCACCGTGGCCATTGTCCACCCACTTCTCTCAGTTTTCTCCCAGGACCTTTGACTTCCAGCCCCTTTTAAGTTAGACACACATCTCAGAAAGCTTCGCCTGAGTGCCTTATCAGTTACTTCCATGGTTCCTTAGCAAGTCCGTGGTACCTAAGAGGGTTAAGAATCAGGTTTCACTGGGGTTGGGAGGGCATGCGTGTGTGCTCAGTCTTTTCAGGCATGTCTGGCTCTTGGCCACCCTGTGGACCGTAGCCTGCTGGCTCCACTGTCCAGGGATCTTCCTGACCCAGGGATAGAACCCCTGTCTCTTGTGTCTCTTGCATTGGTAGGCGGATTCTTTACCACTAGCTCCACCTGGGCAGGGAGTGGGGGGATAGCCTCAAAAAAAGAGAGTGTGCATTCAGCGTTTTCCTCAGATGTAGTCATCCACACATCTGTCCATGCGTCCATGCGTCCGTTATTCTGCTCAGTGTGTAATTCATCCAGCACTTGGCCCAGCGTGTGAACAGGCACTCAGCAATTCCCTCTTGACCAGCTGGTAAAGGCAGTGCTACTTGGGTTCAGAGAGCAAGTTCTGAAGCAAAAGCACCTGGCTGCCGCCCTGTGCAGTGTGACCTTGGGCAGGTCAGCTGACCTTGTCTCTCGGCATTCTTGTTTAAATTGGGATGAAAGTCATATGTAACCCATAAGGGCTCAGTGTGCCTGGACTAGTGATGGGGCCACAATGAGCAAAGAGCCTTCTTGTGGCTTAAATTCTTGAGGGAATATCGACAAATAAACTCAGTAAGATAAAGTGAAGAGGTTCTCTTACTGTGGGGAGTAGGGGTGGTGGAGGCTTCTTTAGGTGAGGTGATCGGAAAGGGCTGTCTGCAGAGATGGGCTAAGCTCATACCTGAAGGATAGAAAACAGCCAGCCTTATGAAGAGCTAGGTGGAGAATGTTCCAGGCACACGACAGACAGCATGCAAGGGCCCTAGGTGGGAGAGGGTGTGGAATGTTCTAGAATGAGGCAGAAGGCATGCTGGCTGGACAAGAGTGAGCCACAGGGAAGGCAGGCGTGATGCAGCGGAAGGTCCGGCTGTGAGTGGCCGGGGGGCTGTGGAGAGCGTGGGGGTGCATCCAAGAGGAACGGGGCGTCCCTCGAGGGTTCTCGACGAGGCTGTGCGTGACCCTAGTGGGACCTGGACCCTGTCACTGCCCTGGGCTCTTCAAGCCTGGGGAGGGTGGGCTGGACTGCCTGGCCTGAGGCAAACTCAGAGCAGAGAGGGGTGGATTCTGGTACACAGTGTGGGACCACAGGGCCCCCCGTTCCTGGACCCGCAGGATGGAACGCCAGCCTTAGAGGCCAGCCCATCTGACTTCCCTCCGCCTCGCTTCACCGTCCCTCGTGGGAAACTGAGGCTGGAGAAAGCTCTGGATTTTCCGAGCTCTCCGTGTCGGGCTGCTGCAGGAGAGCCCGCGTCTCCGTCCTCACTGACCATCAACAGCGCCTCCCCCCAGCTCCGCGAGGGACGATGTGGCAGCCGCAGGGGCGTCGGGGCGTCTGAGCGGCAAGTCTGCGTCTCCCTTTCCAGACTTCACTCAAACCAGGATGCATCCTCAGTGTCTTAGCTGTAGAGGGGCCCAATACAAGGAGACAAAGGAGAGGACTTAGGGACTCGCTAGCGCTCTAAGTGTGAGAGTTCTTGTATTTTTATTTAAGTGGCCCTTGGACACAATGAAAAATAGTGGGTTTTTTATGGCAAAAGTGTTCGTGGGTCTTCATGTTACTGGACTAAGTCACATTTTAAAACCTTCTCATTTATTGTACTGCTCTTAAACCCCCACGGTCTTCTGGCAGTGTGCCCAGCATATAGTAAGTGCGCAGGAAAAACTTCTTGCATTGTCCTTTTCCTTGCACGTATGAAGAAAGCACAGAATAATCTAGAACTTAAACAAACTCAGGTTTTGCCATCATCAGTGAAGGTCTAGTAGATCGCATGGCATTTTAATGAGGATATCTAGAAGGTTTGCTTCTCTGCCAGTTCATTTTAATACTGACACCTGGCTCCCTCACCTCCAGGAAAGCTAGTGGGACCAATGTGGAGGATCCAAAATGATGTTTCCCGTGGGTAGCTTAGCTGCTGGTTCTAGATAGCTGGGCCTGTGACTTCCAGAAGGATGGACCTCTTCTGAGTTCCTCCCAATTCAGAAATAATCAACAATTCTCCATGCTGTATATGTGAGCTGTTCAGAGTTTTCATCAGAAAAAAACCCCAGAAATCTGCACGTGCTGTTCGTAAGAGCATGTGTGCATGTATGTGCATGACCTCCGTGTGTTGGCGGTCGGAGGTGGGAGGGGTGCGGAGGGCCCCACATGCACCATGGGGCTGCTGCTCAGAGAGCACGTGTCTGAGTCCCGCCTGCCTGAGTCTCCTGGCTCCCGTGGACAGCCTGAGCTGGCCAAAGGCCCACTGGGAGCCTCGCGGGGTCCGCTGTGCAGTGAGGAGGGAGTCAGACCCTGCTGCCCCACAGCCTAGACAGGCGCGAGCAGCACCTCAGTGCAGTCACACACTCGTCGTTGACGTCGTTTTTCTTTCTCCGCAGAGGGCTCGTCGCCAGCAGCTTCACGGAAACCCACTATCTGCAGGATGGCACGGACGTCTCCCTCATCCGAAATTACACAGTGAGTCCTGCTCAGACCGCCGTGAGGCTGTGCAGTCATATCCGTGCTTCACCTCGGCAGCTGTTTTATCCTCAGCAACGTCACATGCCCAGATCCCTCCCTTAGACCCGAGAGGGGCTTGGGCATTGCTTACTGTGTGGGCATTTCATTGGAACTCCGAAAAACTTGATTTTGACCCAAGTATGTGCCAAGGCAGCCCTTGAGGCGATGGCTTTATTCAGACTCACACTGAACGCACCGGCTAATGACCGTGGGTTGCTAAGCTGGGCAAATCCTTCCTGGAAACCGAGCCCATATGAGAGTTGGTTCAGAAAGCTGTCATCCCCAGGCTGAGCTGGGCAGCATTAAACCTGCAGCTCCCTTAAAGAAAGAGGAAAAGTGACTGGGCTTAACCTTTCATGCATGTATCCACGTGTCCCTGTGATGCTATACCGTGCTTGCTACTGGAATGTGGCATTTATCACCTGTTAGCTTTTCTAGTCTCTGAAGTTTTCTGTGTAGCTTAGACAAGATGTTAATTTTATTTATTTATTTATTTAAAAACCGCCTGCTGTGCTCAGCCCCAGGTGTGAATGTGGGGATCAGAGAGAGTTGCTGCCCCACCCCACCCCAGGAGCCATGATTACTTGTTTTCAAGAGCCATGGGTGTTTGTTTTGAAAAGAATAAGTGGAGAGAAAGGCTTTCCATTTGCACCTGAAGTGTTGTCAGGTAGCTGTTGTCTCAGGCAGCACATTCTCCCTTCTCTGCTTTATGCCAGCACGTTCCTTTATCACAGGTTTGGCACTTCCAAACTTACCTTCTGATTTTCAGCGGCATGCGGAGTGAGCTGATGCCCAAAGAAAGCACATAAAAATCTTGGGTAAAAAAATAAGCATGTGAGAATTTTTATTAACGCCTGACCAAGCTTGAGAGAGTCAGATAAATCTCTTAGGAGGAGGGAAGTTTGAGGGAGAAAGGATACAGGTGTATATATGGCTGAGTCCATTCGCCATCCATCGGAAACTCACATAGCATTGTGAATCGCCTATCCTCCAGTACAAAATAAAATAAGAATATTTTTATTTTAAAAAAATTAAAAATAAAATAAATGAAACATAAAAAAGAAACAAATCAGGGAGGTAAGCGCAGAGCACTGGACTGGTGAGCCGAAGCCATGTGACCGCAGCGGGCTATTCAGACTCAGGGAGAAGATCCTGTGCCTCAGTGCTTAGCAGCTGGGACAAGAGAAGCAGGCACCTGCAACTGAGAATCCTACAAAAGCTGGGCCCCCAGCGAAGTGCTTCCTCTGGGAAAAAAAAGAAAACCTCAGTCCGGAGAAGGGGCAACAGAGAGAATAGTCTCCAGGTGTCCTGGAGTGAACAACGACTTCATAAAAAAGAGAGAAAATGAAAATGCAGCTCACTTTATAAAGTATTTGGAATAGGATTGGACTGGTGTCCAAATTTCTAATACCAGCATAAGAATGGGATTCCCAGTCAATGTACTGACCTCAAAACTGGGCCCAAATCAGCAATCCTGGGTCCCCTGGGCCCAAGCTGAAGCCAACGGAATAGACTTCTCTAGGAATAGTTTTACAGCCCAGGTGACATGAAAGTGACGGTGCTCAGTCGTGTCTGACTCTTTCCAACCCCACGGACTGAGGCTCCTCTGTCCATGGGAGTCTCCAGGCAAGAATCCTGGAGTGGGTAGCCATTTCCTCCTGCAGGAGATCTTCCCAACCCAGGGATTAATCCCAGGTCTCCTGCACTGCAGGCAGATTCTTTACTTGGGAAATCCCAGATTACAGGAAACTCCCATATCAAAAACAAGGAAGAATATTATTAAAAGGAACTTGAAATCAAAATGACAAAAACACAAGTAACATCTAGTGTGAGTGACAAGGGAAAGGAAAGAATACGCACCTGCAGGAATGGGAGATAACAGAAAAGTTAGAGAAAAATCTGAAATATTTTAAAGAGGAAAGAATAGGTCCAAGAAAATTCCAGAGTGAAAATGCAAGGATAAAAACTAAAGGTGCATCGACAGTGCTCTCCCTCCTGCTCAGGACAGACGTTTGGTCTCTCGGTGGCATCCTTGAGGAGCAGCTGTTAGTTTCGGGAGGCACAGGGAACAGTGCATACAGGTCTACCCCTGTGGAGTTTGTGGCGGGACAGCCAGGTAAAGGTGTTCGGTGGGCAGACAGGTGTATGAGCCTGGAGTGAAGGACAAAGATGGACACCACAAAAGAAGACCTGAAGGTCCATCAGAGATGTGCCCTGACTTCACGTGGAGGAGGAAATGGCAACCCACTCCAGGATTCTTGCCTGGGAAATCCCATGAGCAGCGGAGCCTGGTGGGCTACTGTCTATGGGGTCACACAGAGTCAGACATGAGTGAGCATGTACGAACATGACTACAGTTGACTTTCTCTTTTGTCCCTAAGAGGATGCCATTTGAAATATGCTCTTAGAGTTAATTAACATGAACGCTCTTCTTGTTGTTATAAATCGTTGTTCCAAAAAGAAACAGGAAGAGATAAAACAGCCTAGATGGAAGGTGCTGGAATGTTGATAGTGGGTGTCTCTGTCTGGTGGGGTCTCTAGTTTTCTGTCTTTTAGGACTGTTGTGTGTAGGGGATGCTGAGAGGGGAGGCTTTCTCCTCCTCGTTGTCTTCCGCGAGGTATCTGTACAGACAGGCAAGTGCCTCCCCGCCGCACTCACGCCCTCACTCACCCCCATGGAAGCACCTTCTCAGAGTGAGGAGGGCAGGAGCAGGCAGGCCCTGGTGGCTTCTGGTCCCTGCCTTGGGGTGGCCATGAAGCTAGCTTTGCTGTCGGCCCTTAGCCAGCGCAGGTGACCCTTGCCCATCCCTCCGAGGAGTTTTCTAAGCAATGGTCTTCTGCGGCACCAGCCTCCCGATGCAGAATGGAGAGAATATATCAAAACTAAAAAGGAACTTGAAATCAAAATGACAAAAACACAAGTAACATCTAGTGTGAGTGACAAGGGAAAGGAAAGAATACGCACCTGCAGGAATGGGAGATAACAGAAAAGTTAGAGAAAAATCTGAAATATTTTAAAGAGGAAAGAATAGGTCCAAGAAAATTCCAGAGTGAAAATGCAAGGATAAAAACTAAAGGTGCATCGACAGTGCTCTCCCTCCTGCTCAGGACAGACGTTTGGTCTCTCGGTGGCATCCTTGAGGAGCAGCTGTTAGTTTCGGGAGGCACAGGGAACAGTGCATACAGGTCTACCCCTGTGGAGTTTGTGGCGGGACAGCCAGGTAAAGGTGTTCGGTGGGCAGACAGGTGTATGAGCCTGGAGTGAAGGACAAAGATGGACACCACAAAAGAAGACCTGAAGGTCCATCAGAGATGTGCCCTGACTTCACGTGGAGGAGGAAATGGCAACCCACTCCAGGATTCTTGCCTGGGAAATCCCATGAGCAGCGGAGCCTGGTGGGCTACTGTCTATGGGGTCACACAGAGTCAGACATGAGTGAGCATGTACGAACATGACTACAGTTGACTTTCTCTTTTTGTCCCCTAAGAGGATGCCATTTGAAATATGCTCTTAGAGTTAATTAACATGAACGCTCTTCTTGTTGTTATAAATCGTTGTTCCAAAAAGAAACAGGAAGAGATAAAACAGCCTAGATGGAAGGTGCTGGAATGTTGATAGTGGGTGTCTCTGTCTGGTGGGGTCTCTAGTTTTCTGTCTTTTAGGACTGTTGTGTGTAGGGGATGCTGAGAGGGGAGGCTTTCTCCTCCTCGTTGTCTTCCCGCGAGGTATCTGTACAGACAGGCAAGTGCCTCCCCTCCGCACTCACGCCCTCACTCACCCCCATGGAAGCACCTTCTCAGAGTGAGGAGGGCAGGAGCAGGCAGGCCCTGGTGGCTTCTGGTCCCTGCCTTGGGGTGGCCATGAAGCTAGCTTTGCTGTCGGCCCTTAGCCAAGCGCAGGTGACCCTTGCCCATCCCTCCGAGGAGTTTTCTAAGCAATGGTCTTCTGCGGCACCAGCCTCCCCAAGAGGGGTCTCTCAGCCACCAAGAGCAGAGCAGGGAGGCGAGGAGAGAGGAGGTTTAGAGATGGCAGGAAAGCCACTCCAGCCCTGACCTGCATTGTGTTCTTTGATGGAATGTGCCAGAAACCACTCTTTTGGAAGTAGGTAGACTCATGGTGTAGCCCAGGAATCTGCCTGCCAATCAGTGCAAGAGACACAAGAGATGTGGGTTCGATCCCTGGGTCAGGAAGAGCCCCTGCAGAAGGAAATGGCAACCCACTCTCACGTTCTTCCTGAAGAATTCTATGGACAGAGGAACCTGATGGGCTGCAGCCCATGGGGTTGCAAAGACTCAGACACAGCTGAGCGTAACACACACACACAGATTCATAGTGTGTTTTGATCTGCATTGGACTCTCTGAATCTGTCTACAGGAGGTGAAGCAGCTGGAGGCTGGGTGAAATGGCACCTCCAAACCTCCAGAAACAACAAGCACATGTTTTTATACTTACAAAAACAATGACTTTTCTCAGCCACGTTGCTATAAAGATGAGTGAACAGTCTTGTTCACTAAAGAAGACCCACAGCCCTCAACAGCTCATCCTTCCAACAGAAGCCCCTTCAGGGAGCTCGAGGCCTCATGTTGGCTTTCGTGGTGGGGGATATGGACAAACGCAGCTGTGGGAGTTTGTTTCTATCGAATCAGGCTGGGAAACAAAAGAAATATGCTGACTCACCCTACTTGCCCCCAAGTCAGCACAGCGAATTTTCCTAAATTTAAAATTATGTATAAAAGAAGAATTTTGGAATGTTGATAGTGGGTGTCTCTGTCTGGTGGGGTCTCTAGTTTTCTGTCTTTTAGGACTGTTGTGTGTAGGGGATGCTGAGAGGGGAGGCTTTCTCCTCCTCGTTGTCTTCCCGCGAGGTATCTGTACAGACAGGCAAGTGCCTCCCCTCCGCACTCACGCCCTCACTCACCCCCATGGAAGCACCTTCTCAGAGTGAGGAGGGCAGGAGCAGGCAGGCCCTGGTGGCTTCTGGTCCCTGCCTTGGGGTGGCCATGAAGCTAGCTTTGCTGTCGGCCCTTAGCCAAGCGCAGGTGACCCTTGCCCATCCCTCCGAGGAGTTTTCTAAGCAATGGTCTTCTGCGGCACCAGCCTCCCCAAGAGGGGTCTCTCAGCCACCAAGAGCAGAGCAGGGAGGCGAGGAGAGAGGAGGTTTAGAGATGGCAGGAAAGCCACTCCAGCCCTGACCTGCATTGTGTTCTTTGATGGAATGTGCCAGAAACCACTCTTTTGGAAGTAGGTAGACTCATGGTGTAGCCCAGGAATCTGCCTGCCAATCAGTGCAAGAGACACAAGAGATGTGGGTTCGATCCCTGGGTCAGGAAGAGCCCCTGCAGAAGGAAATGGCAACCCACTCTCACGTTCTTCCTGAAGAATTCTATGGACAGAGGAACCTGATGGGCTGCAGCCCATGGGGTTGCAAAGACTCAGACACAGCTGAGCGTAACACACACACACAGATTCATAGTGTGTTTTGATCTGCATTGGACTCTCTGAATCTGTCTACAGGAGGTGAAGCAGCTGGAGGCTGGGTGAAATGGCACCTCCAAACCTCCAGAAACAACAAGCACATGTTTTTATACTTACAAAAACAATGACTTTTCTCAGCCACGTTGCTATAAAGATGAGTGAACAGTCTTGTTCACTAAAGAAGACCCACAGCCCTCAACAGCTCATCCTTCCAACAGAAGCCCCTTCAGGGAGCTCGAGGCCTCATGTTGGCTTTCGTGGTGGGGGATATGGACAAACGCAGCTGTGGGGAGTTTGTTTCTATCGAATCAGGCTGGGAAACAAAAAGAAATATGCTGACTCACCCTACTTGCCCCCCAAGTCAGCACAGCGAATTTTCCTAAATTTAAAATTATGTATAAAAGAAGAACTGCTTTTTGGCTAGCATCTTTCTTTTTTAAATTTACTCTCTCAACAGTCTGCGTAAGGTAGTCGACAAGCAGACGACTGGCTGATGTTGACTTTGGAATTGGTCCTTTCTCTTTTATCTCTCTGTTGTCCAGACAGGACAAATTATCTGGGGCCCAAGCCTTCGCTGGGCCACGTCTAAGGGAAGATTGTGTCTATATTATCTCTTTTAATAAGGCCTCTGGGAGGTGGTGCATTTATGCTGTTTGCATCCCGAGAAAACGACTCTGGGGAAGGCCAGGAGAGGCCTTCAGCAAGTCTCCTCCGCGTTGTCAGCACTTCAGTCCAAATGCATCCTTCTGTGCGTGTCAGCTGAGCACCTTCCCCAGCACCAGGCCCCGTGACCACCACAGAGAACGAAAACAGACAAGGGAACCTGCGTGGGGCCGAAGGGTGGAGACCGACACTCTTCCAAGAGTCACAGACTGAACTAATAAAATCGGTGCCGTGTACTCCAAAGGACAGGCTAAGGAACTGAATCTGGTCTAAGGAACCATGGAAGGCATCATGGAGGAAGGGGCCTGTGCACCGAGGGTGAGGGAGCAGGAGCCGGGGGGGCGGGAGAGACCCTCAGTGTTTACCTGGAGGTGGGGACGTGTCTGCAGTCTGGTAGCAGGCACAGTAGGCAGGACTTTGAGGCCAAGGTGACGACTCGGTTGTCATGAAGGAAGACGGGGACACTATGAAAAGGCATCAACCCAGGAACCGTCATAAGCAGGGACAGGCTTTGGAAGATGGCACTGGCTGCAGTGTGAAGGTCATCGAAGGGCACGGGCAGAGATCAGCAAGGCCAGGCCGCTGGCTCTCGTGGAAGAGCCCGGAGCCGGGGTGGCAGGCGATGGCTGCTGAGGCCAGGGGCGTGGAGATGGGAGAAGGGAGACCTGACCTGTGCCTCCCGAGCGGTACCCAGAGGCCTCCTTTGGTCGTGTGTGTTTCTCCTTGGAAAAATCTATGAAACATGCCATCTGACCACGGTGACACGAGGAACCCATTACAGAGAGGCTGTAGGAGCTAAGCAGTGGAAAAGCCAAATCCACGTGGATTGTGCCCTGAATTCCCAGAGTCGTCCCCGGGGTGCCGACTGTCCTTCTCTAAAGCGGTCAGGAGAGGAGGCTGCAGGAGCCTTTGTCTGGAAGCACGGCTGTAGAGGTCAGGACTACAGGCGGGGAGCCAGGCTGCCCGGCTGAAATCCCAGCCGACGCTCTGGACCAGCCGGGAACACGACCCCAAGACAGACACGGAACCCGGCGCACAGTCAGGCTTCTGGACGAGCGAGCCTGTGGTAGCCCCTGCTCTGCTCTGATGACGGATGCACACGTCTCTGACCCCCTGGACCGTCTCTCCTGAGGTCCTCCACGTGTCAGGATAATCTGAAGAGAGAGGGAGCTGCGGGCAAGAAAGGGGCCTGTGAGCTGTGCCCGGAGCTGAGCTCTGCAGGTGTGCCTGCATGAGGTGGCCACGGGCCTCAGCCCCTCTGCCCCGCCTCATCCCAGGCTCCTTGACCGCTGTTCATCCATCAACACAGTGTCCCACAGGACAGCCAGGAAGGTTGGGAGCCGGGAGCTAGGAGCTAGTGTGGAAGCGTAAGAAAATCACTCTCCCTGCTGTCCCAGAGGTCGCCTTCTCTTGCATGTGTTCATTCATTCATTCAACAAAATGACGCCGAGCCCCCGGGGTCCAGCGCAGAGGGAACTAGGCAGGCGGAACCCAGCGTTTACAGCATAATTGGTTTAAGTACATGTCGTCATATCCCAGCTCTGTGACAGTGACACACGTTTCACAGACTGATTTGATCCCTGAGACCCTGGGCAGCAAGGCTCGATCACATTTTACAAATTAGAAACGGAAGCTGAAAAAAGAAAAAAGGAAAAAAAAGAAAGTCCCCCCGCCCACAAAAGAAACGGAGGCTGAGTCTCAAAGCATAAAACTTCCAATTCTGGGTGGATGTGGGCCTTGGCGGTCCCAAACGATCGTGAGCACAGCTTTGTAAGCTGTGTTCTCCAGTGCTGAATTTCAGCACCAAAAAGTCATGGGATGGCTCCCGACGATGGTCCTTCCTAGTCTTTAAAAAATGGACACAGTTCTTACTAGAGTTGGGGGCAGAGACGGTTAGAGCTGGGAGCAGAGCTGGTTCGAGTTGGGGCGGTGATGTTGCATCGGAGGGCAGCGATGGTCAGCGACGGCCCAGAGGGCGCGGGTGTGCTGACTTCTCAACAGTCAGCCCACTCTCAGGGGAAGCATGCTGGCGCCATGTCAGAGAAACCCACGGGGCTGCACGGCCTCCTTTTCTTTGCTCAGACACACTGTCACCTTGTTTCAGTCTCAAGCAAACACGTGGTGTGCTGGCCTGAATATCTATACAACAGAGGGAAAGCTGGACCACAGGTGTGCCAAAATGGAGGCAAGCAAGCCGTGCACACTCAGACATGTATGTGTGCATATACCCTCACCTGCTCGCACACCCCTGCTATCCGGAGACCTTTCTGAGTTTGGAAATGACTTTCCTTGGGTTCCCTGAGTGAGGTGTGATGAGGCTCTGCTGTGCTAAGAAAGCGTTTGGATTTGGGGCAGTCAGTGCTCTTCACGAGGGTGTGTATTCATAGCGGCGGGATACATGCAGGCTGCCCAGCCTGGGGCTGAGAGGCTTGACCTTGTGTCTCTATTCTTCTGTGGACCAACTCTTGGGCAGTTATGTAGCCGGTCGGGGCCTCAGTGGCCACCTCTGTTCAGGGAAGGTCCATCTGGACAACCGGACGCTCCCTCCCAGCCAGAACAGTGTGATCTGAGCATCGAGACAGTCTGTCACATTGCATGTGGCATGGGAGGCCCTATTCAGCTCCCAAGAAAAAGAACGTTGAAAATAATTTTCGCTCAGCTTACTCCCTGATGGAATTTGTTTGCTCACAGGTCCTTTTTAATCACAAGCTCCGCTCACTTTTGTTAGCAATTTAGCATATAAAGTTGATTTTCTCTAGTCCGCTGAGAGCTGGGTGACAGTTTTCCCTTTGCTTCCCATCTCACACAGCATTAAGGGCTACCGTTGTCCAGCTCTGTGCGTCTTATTCCATTCCTCTTGCCGCAAGCATGGACACAGTTCTTCACTGAATTTCAGCACCAAAAGTCATGGGATGGCTCCAGATGGTCCTTCCTAGTCTTTAAAAATGGACACAGTTCTTACTAGAGTTGGGGGCAGAGCGGTTAGAGCTGGGAGCAGAGCTGGTTCGAGTTGGGGCGGTGATGTTGCATCGGAGGGCAGCGATGGTCAGCGACGGCCCAGAGGGCGCGGGTGTGCTGACTTCTCAACAGTCAGCCCACTCTCAGGGGAAGCATGCTGGCGCCATGTCAGAGAAACCCACGGGGCTGCACGGCCTCCTTTCTTTGCTCAGACACACTGTCACCTTGTTTCAGTCTCAAGCAAACACGTGGTGTGCTGGCCTGAATATCTATACAACAGAGGGAAAGCTGGACCACAGGTGTGCCAAAATGGAGGCAAGCAAGCCGTGCACACTCAGACATGTATGTGTGCATATACCCTCACCTGCTCGCACACCCCTGCTATCCGGAGACCTTTCTGAGTTTGGAAATGACTTTCCTTGGGTTCCCTGAGTGAGGTGTGATGAGGCTCTGCTGTGCTAAGAAAGCGTTTGGATTTGGGGCAGTCAGTGCTCTTCACGAGGGTGTGTATTCATAGCGGCGGGATACATGCAGGCTGCCCAGCCTGGGGCTGAGAGGCTTGACCTTGTGTCTCTATTCTTCTGTGGACCAACTCTTGGGCAGTTATGTAGCCGGTCGGGGCCTCAGTGGCCACCTCTGTTCAGGGAAGGTCCATCTGGACAACCGGACGCTCCCTCCCAGCCAGAACAGTGTGATCTGAGCATCGAGACAGTCTGTCACATTGCATGTGGCATGGGAGGCCCTATTCAGCTCCCAAGAAAAAGAACGTTGAAAATAATTTTCGCTCAGCTTACTCCCTGATGGAATTTGTTTGCTCACAGGTCCTTTTTAATCACAAGCTCCGCTCACTTTTGTTAGCAATTTAGCATATAAAGTTGATTTTTCTCTAGTCCGCTGAGAGCTGGGTGACAGTTTTCCCTTTGCTTCCCATCTCACACAGCATTAAGGGCTACCGTTGTCCAGCTCTGGGCGTCTTATTCCATTCCTCTTGCCGCTATTATATTTGATTGATTGTATTAGACAGAAGGAGAATTTATTTTACTGGAGGGGGGGAGTGCATTAGGTTAAGTAATAAGTTTATAAAAGACGTGGTCAGAGGTTTTGCAGAGGAGAAGATGTAATCTTGTGGTTATGCATGTTTGGGGCTATTTTCTGGGTTATGTTTTGTTGGTAGAAAGAGAATGTATTGGATCAGCAGAACCAAGACGACTGTGCAGACAGGATGATGCCTTGTTCTTTAATGATGTGAGCGTGAGAGAAAGGAGACGCACGGTCAGACTCTAGCAACTGGAGGGCGGGCTTGCAAGGGTAATTGTGGTGGTCGATTGGTCCAGGGGCCCTGGGGCACCCACAAGGCGTGAGGATGCAGCCGTCTCTCTCAGGTATGGCCACATCTGGATCCAACAGGCCACGTGTCTGCAGCTACAAGGCCTGGCAGGGTCCCGCCTCTTAGTATCAGTCCAAGGGAGGCATCTTGGACCTTGGATTCGGGGACAAACACTCTCTTGGAGGCCTCGCTGAGTGGGCACCGCCATCCCCTGTGGGATGCCGCCTACGCATCTCCCTCCACCTGGGCCACCTAGCCCCAGAGGGCTAGGGACGTGCGTCTCCTCCACTCCCCACGGCCAAATTCCCCAACCCGTTATGGAGCGCCTAGTGTGATCGTCTGTATCTCTGGTTTGTGAGTTTATTGGTATGATGATTGTTTAGTCACTAAGTCATGCCTGACTCTTTACGACTCCGTAGACTGTAGCCCGGACTCCTCTGTCCTTGGGATTTACCAGGCAAGAGCGCTGGAGCGGGTGTCTCCTTCTCCAGGGCATCCTTCCAACCCAGGGATGGAACCCAGATCTCCCGCATTGGCAGGTGGTTCTTTATTGGAGAATAACCGCTCGCTTTGCATTGGTTTCTACCAAACATCAACATGAGCCAGCCATAGGGGTGCCCGTGTCCCTCCCACCTGAACACCCTCCCCGCCACCCCACCCCACACCTGTCCAGGCTGTTCCTGAGCTCCGGTTAGAGCTCCCTGGATCACACAGCGAGTCCCCGTTGGCTGTCTGTTTTACAAAAGGTGGCGTATGTTTCCATGTTACTCTCTCACACCTCGCGCCCTCTCCTTCTTCCCCCAGCCCCCAAGCCGTGCCTGTGCGTCTGTTCTCAGTGTCTGTGCCTCCCCTGCTCCTCTGCAGAGAGGTCCATTAGGACCGTCTTTCTATATTCCATGTGTATGTGTTAGTGTAGGATGATTTCAGCATTTATGTTTAAAATCATGGTTTAGTCTAGGATGTGCAGACAGGATGATGCCTTGTTCTTTAATGATGTGAGCGTGAGAGAAAGGAGACGCACGGTCAGACTCTAGCAACTGGAGGGCGGGCTTGCAAGGGTAATTGTGGTGGTCGATTGGTCCAGGGGCCCTGGGGCACCCACAAGGCGTGAGGATGCAGCCGTCTCTCTCAGGTATGGCCACATCTGGATCCAACAGGCCACGTGTCTGCAGCTACAAGGCCTGGCAGGGTCCCGCCTCTTAGTATCAGTCCAAGGGAGGCATCTTGGACCTTGGATTCGGGGACAAACACTCTCTTGGAGGCCTCGCTGAGTGGGCACCGCCATCCCCTGTGGGATGCCGCCTACGCATCTCCCTCCACCTGGGCCACCTAGCCCCAGAGGGCTAGGGACGTGCGTCTCCTCCACTCCCCACGGCCAAATTCCCCAACCCGTTATGGAGCGCCTAGTGTGATGCGTCTGTCTCTCTGGTTTGTGAGTTTATTGGTATGATGATTGTTTAGTCACTAAGTCATGCCTGACTCTTTACGACTCCGTAGACTGTAGCCCGGACTCCTCTGTCCTTGGGATTTACCAGGCAAGAGCGCTGGAGCGGGTGTCTCCTTCTCCAGGGCATCCTTCCAACCCAGGGATGGAACCCAGATCTCCCGCATTGGCAGGTGGTTCTTTATTGGAGAATAACCGCTTCGCTTTGCATTGGTTTCTACCAAACATCAACATGAGCCAGCCATAGGGGTGCCCGTGTCCCTCCCACCTGAACACCCTCCCCGCCACCCCACCCCACACCTGTCCAGGCTGTTCCTGAGCTCCGGTTAGAGCTCCCTGGATCACACAGCGAGTCCCCGTTGGCTGTCTGTTTTACAAAAGGTGGCGTATGTTTCCATGTTACTCTCTCACACCTCGCGCCCTCTCCTTCTTCCCCCAGCCCCCAAGCCGTGCCTGTGCGTCTGTTCTCAGTGTCTGTGCCTCCCCTGCTCCTCTGCAGAGAGGTCCATTAGGACCGTCTTTCTATATTCCATGTGTATGTGTTAGTGTAGGATGATTTCAGCATTTAGTTAATCATGATTTTTAAGAACAAGCTTCATGGGATTGCAGTAGTCCTGGAGGATCTGGAATTCGGGGTTCTAGGAGGAGTCAAGAGTGAATGATGGGCTTGCTCGTCAGCTGTCTGAAGGTGAACAGAAAGTCATGTTAGAGCGGGAAACAAGGTGTCAACTCTGGTACAGACTGAGAGTTGGAGCTGTTTAAGGACCAGCGTACAAGAGCTAGAATCCAATCCCTCCTCTCTGATAAGCAATACTTCATTCTAGTTGTTGAACTGGAAATTAATTTTATACTAATTTGCTCTCAGCTCATGCTTTAATGAGCTTATATTTCTGGGTGTTTAATTTGAAAGTACATTCGATAAGTCATCTATTAAAAAAATAAATTGAGACTGAGAATAAATGAGCTTGAAATTTCAGAGGTCAGTCATTAAGACTGTTGTCACCACTTGGTTTTTAATTTTTTAACCAGTACTTGGTTTCTGATGGCAATATCTCACAGTTATTTAAAATGGAGCCAATTATTTAATATACAGGACCCTCAAAATGAGGAGGTGAATAAAACAGTGACGTTCCCCAGGCAGCCTCAGCTGTGCCACCGGCTGGGTCCCTTCCCTTTCTGAGTCATCCCAGCTCCCGAGTGCCCGCTGAGTTCCCTGGGCTGAAACCGGCACCCCACCCCTACCCGACCCCGCCGCCCCCTCCCAGCAGAGGGGGCCACACCCCTCTGATGCCCGGGGGCATTACAGTCCATTTACACAGTCTCCCCGTGCTTATAGAATTGTTAGGACTCCCACCTCTACTCCAAGCTAGAGTCACCTAGAGAGGGGGGCCCATGGAGCCTTTCAAGAGTCACTTCCATGAGGCAGGGAGGCAGCAGGGGTCCCCCGTGGGCTAGCCGGATGCCTGCGGCCCGACTGGATGTAGGTGACCCGCGTCACTGTCCCTCGGGCACGCCCTCCTGAGGCACGTGCTCATAGAACAAGCCACTCTTGCCAGGGGGACGTAGAGGCGGTGAGTCGGTTCCTGCACCTGAATCCCCCAGGCAGGCAGCCAGGCCGCCCCCCGGCGCCCGTCCCTGTGCGTAGGCTCTCCCTCGGTGGCGGTTCCCTCTCCACCTCTGTCCCGGGACAGGAGGCCATCCCACTACGCTACATGGTATAGGCGTCAGAAGGGAGCCCCGAGATTGTCTTGCTTGCAGTTGGTGTACCCAACAACGTAAAACATCCGAGATGCGCCACAAACTGTTAAGCTGATAAGACGGCCCAGCAGGAATGTCTGATGCGAGACCCATGTTAAAAAAATAAAAACATTAAAAATGTCTGTGAATAAGACAAATAGAAAAAAAGATCCTGTGCATGATATCAACAAACCTATACAATACCTGGACATAAACCAAATGAAAACTTTCCAAATCCATCGAAAAAAAGCCAAAACTAGACCAACAGGCGTAAAAGTGGCTTTATTGTGTGAAGAGACACACACATAGAAAATTCATTATGTGAAAACTACAAATCCTGACTAGCCAACCTATACATTGTAAGTAGTGAAGCTGAAATCTCGAAGGATTATTGCAGAAGCTGAAACCTGAGAGACTTTTTTCACAATATTCATTTTGGAGCCAATTATTTAATAATACAGGACCCTCAAAATGAGGAGGTGAATAAAACAGTGACGTTCCCCAGGCAGCCTCAGCTGTGCCACCGGCTGGGTCCCTTCCCTTTCTGAGTCATCCCAGCTCCCGAGTGCCCGCTGAGTTCCCTGGGCTGAAACCGGCACCCCACCCCTACCCCGACCCCCGCCGCCGCCCCCTCCCAGCAGAGGGGGCCACACCCCTCTGATGCCCGGGGGCATTACAGTCCATTTACACAGTCTCCCCGTGCTTATAGAATTGTTAGGACTCCCACCTCTACTCCAAGCTAGAGTCACCTAGAGAGGGGGGCCCATGGAGCCTTTCAAGAGTCACTTCCATGAGGCAGGGAGGCAGCAGGGGTCCCCCGTGGGCTAGCCGGATGCCTGCGGCCCGACTGGATGTAGGTGACCCGCGTCACTGTCCCTCGGGCACGCCCTCCTGAGGCACGTGCTCATAGAACAAGCCACTCTTGCCAGGGGGACGTAGAGGCGGTGAGTCGGTTCCTGCACCTGAATCCCCCAGGCAGGCAGCCAGGCCGCCCCCCGGCGCCCGTCCCTGTGCGTAGGCTCTCCCTCGGTGGCGGTTCCCTCTCCACCTCTGTCCCGGGACAGGAGGCCATCCCACTACGCTACATGGTATAGGCGTCAGAAGGGAGCCCCGAGATTGTCTTGCTTGCAGTTGGTGTACCCAACAACGTAAAACATCCGAGATGCGCCACAAACTGTTAAGCTGATAAGACGGCCCAGCAGGAATGTCTGATGCGAGACCCATGTTAAAAAAATAAAAACATTAAAAATGTCTGTGAATAAGACAAATAGAAAAAAAGATCCTGTGCATGATATCAACAAACCTATACAATACCTGGACATAAACCAAATGAAAACTTTCCAAATCCATCGAAAAAAAGCCAAAACTAGACCAACAGGCGTAAAAGTGGCTTTATTGTGTGAAGAGACACACACATAGAAAATTCATTATGTGAAAACTACAAATCCTGACTAGCCAACCTATACATTGTAAGTAGTGAAGCTGAAATCTCGAAGGATTATTGCAGAGCTTCAAATTTGATTCTGAAATTCACCTGAGAGAGAAATTAGGCTATAGTAGTATAGAAACTTTTGAGGAAAAATAGGATCAAGAGAGAGCTCACTCTCAACAAGGCTTCCAAGACAGATTGGGGAAATAATAGTTTTCTAAGAAATGGTTCAAGACACCTGGATGTCCACATGCAGAAGAATGGAAATGGACCCTTACTTGAAGCATATAGGAAGATTAATTCAACGTGAATCAAAGATCTAAACCTATAAAACTGTTAAAACACAGGTGTAAGTCTTCATGACTCTGGGTTGGATAAGGGTCACTCAGATATGGCACCTAAAGCATAAGCAAATAAATTTAAAAGTAGAGATCTTGGACCTCATCAAAATGATCAGCTTTTTGCTTCAAAATATGTCAAGAAAGTGAACGAGCAACACACAAAATGGGAGAAAATATTTTCAAATCATGTAAGGGTCAAGTATTCAGGCTATATAAAGAACTCTTCCAACTCAACAATAAAAAGACCAAAACCCAGTTAAAAAATAGGAAAGAGGGCTTCCCTGATGGTCCAGTGGGTAAGGACACCACCTTGCAGTGCAGGGGGTGTCAGTTCGATCCCTGGCCTGGGAAGATCCCGTGTGCTGCAGAGTGGCTGGACCAATGTGTCCAACTACCGAGCCGGAGCTCTGGAGCACATGTGCCCAGAGCCAGCAGTGCTCTGCAACAAGAGAGGCCACGTGATGGGAGGCCCGCACAGACCAAGGAACAAAGATGGATGGAAATAGATAAAATGAAAGATCAATAGAAGTGGTCAAAAAAAAAAAAAAAAATTAAAAGACATTTGTCACATAGTAACAAGCGAAGTGTGAGTATCCTAATATGTAAAGAACTTCCAGAATCAACAAGGAAAAATGAAGAGAACAAGTGTTCTGCCACACTCCCACCTCCTCTCCGGTGGCCTTTCAGACAGCCCCACATTCTCCCCTCACCTCGGCCCCTTCCTCTTCGTATGGTCGTGTTTCCCCGCCTCTCCATCATCTCCAGTCCTCTTCCTTAGCAAAGTCAGGGTGGCCTTGGGCATGTTGTCCCTGTCGGGCAGGACAGCTGGGCACTC
Organism: Tragulus kanchil; assembly: GCA_022376925.1. Taxonomy (NCBI): domain Eukaryota; kingdom Metazoa; phylum Chordata; class Mammalia; order Artiodactyla; family Tragulidae; genus Tragulus; species Tragulus kanchil. Next base: position 172,923,978 of record JAIOJX010000005.1, on the reverse strand, counting down.
TGCCCTGCCTTGGAAAAGGAAGCAGCGGTGGTCCTGACTGAAGGAGCTGTATGCTGAGACTGAAACTCCAGCGTCCACTTCTCCTGCCCCGTAGAGAGCCACGGGCCACTGCTGCAAGACCATGTGCCACTGGCTTTCGGTGGCCTTGACCGAGGGCCACTGAGTGCACCTAGCCAGGCAGCCACGTCCTGCGGGCTGCCACATGACCTTTGTTCAACAGTAAAATCAACCTTGATTCCAGACAGATATGTCTCCACTAAGGAGATACCCATGCTGTGATGTCGTTTTGCACGTGGCTTTATGAAAGACATGGAATGTCGCAAACACGTCATCCAGGGATTTTTTTTCTTAGAAGACCTTCTTATTTTTCTGTCCTGCTAAGAGAACCTCTGTGCTCTCAGCTGGGCAGTTCATCCAGGTGCCATGGCTCTGTCCTACCCCTCCTTCCTCCCGTCTCCGTGTCTGTTTTCCTAAGCCATAGATTTAGGCCTCATTTTATTGCATTTCACAGTGTGCTTAAATACCCCACAGGGTTCCTCATCTCATTAGAAAGGCAAGGTACATGAGTGGAAAAGGGCAATGGCCGTGTGATTTGTTTAGCTGCTGGATTTTGTCAAACCTTCTGCGTCTTGGCTTTCCCCAAGGGTTTCGGAGGCGCGAGGCTGAAACTGAGATGCGGTTAGAAACCCTGTTGATGATCTCTGAGTCAATCAGATAATCCTGCCGTGGACCCTGGCTGGGTCACGTGAGGCTGGCTTAATGGTTCCGTGAAGACCACTGGGTCAGTCTTTTTCACCCAGAGGGGATTCCGTGGCTGAAGGCAGGAGGACTGGAGGTTGCGGGTTGGCTGTCAGTGACAAAGAGGCATCGTGACTGAACCAACACTGTTTCTTCCTTCCAGGGTCACTGTTACTACCACGGGCACGTGCGCGGCTCTCCTGGTTCGACGGCCAGCCTCAGCACTTGTTCTGGTCTCAGGTAAGTGACCTTGACGGTGGCTGCTCTGGTCTGAAGCACAGCCCCCGCCGACCGCTCCTTCTCCGGTCACTCTGAGGCACCCGGGGTGGGCCTCACCTCCGCAGGAGCCCTCCTGTGACAGCCAGAGGCCCCCGCCCCCACCTGGGGACCACCCCTCTCCCCCACCCAGCTCACCTGCCTTGGCTTCCTTCTTCAGGCCCTTTCAACCTCCCAGGGTTTGGGGAATATCTTTTGTTTATGTGACTCCATGCTAAACAAGTCCAGGTGTTAAAAAGAAAAAGAAAATAGAACATGAGGTATTTGCATTTCAATTGCTCACTTCGTAAGAATGAGAAGGGCCTCTTCTCTGGAGGAGACAAAGCCAGGGACTGACTGAACACAGATGCACCTGAGCGGAGTATGGGCGCGGCCAAACCAGTGACCTTGACTGATTAGGTTTAGTAGTTGGAAAGCGTGAAGATGGACTGAGTGACAGGTAAGACAGAGCTGCCCTCTGTGCTGGGCTTGCCGCTTGCTCTCTCCTCCCCTCCTGGGCCCCCCCTCCCAAAGATGCAGGCAGCTGGATCCACAGATGGGCCCATCTTTCTGACCAGCTTCCCCAGAGCCTCTACGTCGTCTCCGTGGCCACCTCCCGCCTCTGGCACCTGGAGAACGTGCCCTCCCGGGTCTCTGGCCAGACCACAGTTGGGCGGAGGGATCCTGTGAACTACTTATGGCCGGGGTTTCGGGAAAAGTCAGGGGGGTGAGTGCTGCGTTGTCATCTGGTGTCGACCTCTGAGGCTGGTCGGGAACGCGGATGGAGTTCATGGTGTGGGGACGGCGCTCCCGAGAATGTTAGTTTCCCAGATCTTTGTGCTGTTTCTGCAAAAGCAGCAGACCATGCATCAACAGAGAAATTCCGGAGTTATGTAGTCAGCTTTATGATCTTGCGAGGAGAGAATCCGACCAGAGACAAAGCTGTATCGGATCAGCTGCTCCCTGGCAGAACAATCGGTTGCGAAGGGAAAGAAAAATGCAACTGGAGGAGCACCAGCCTGGGAGATTTTGAGAAAGAAAATAGGGATTAAAATTTACGTGAAATATGGTGTGACCCCAAAACACATTCAGAACGATGAAGGCGGAGGAAAAATCGAATGTCCTGGGGGACGCATTAATTAGAGCCCAGCTGATTACAGTTCTGTAGAGAAAAAGCAGAGAAGGAACATCCTGCTTTGCTTCAAAAAGGCTGATCAAAGAGGGGCAGGCAAGGAGAGCTCTGTCCTGGAAAAGAGAAGACAGGGGAGAGACAAGCAAGTCATCGTTCTTCTTTTGAGTCTTCAAGGGGGAAAGATAAGGAGAGATCCCAGTAGAAAGAGGGATTAAAGAGGAGACAGTTCTTTAATGAAGGGACTGAAGTGCAATGTGGAAAACAGGTCATAAAAACGAGCCCTGCCGTGGAGCTTAGCCTTCCTCTGAAAGGGCTCCAAGTCAAACGGGAAGTTCAGGCTGTAGGTCGGTTTTGTGCCATCTGGTACGTCTCCCCGAGATGCCCTGCCCTTAGCATGGTTTCAGTGCAGTGCTCGAGGTTCTCCGGGTCTCTCATTTGTTCTCGCTGTTTGGTGCGCGTACCCTGTTTCGGGTCCCCAGCTGGATCCACAGATGGGCCCATCTTTCTGACCAGCTTCCCCAGAGCCTCTACGTCGTCTCCGTGGCCACCTCCCGCCTCTGGCACCTGGAGAACGTGCCCTCCCGGGTCTCTGGCCAGACCACAGTTGGGCGGAGGGATCCTGTGAACTACTTATGGCCGGGGTTTCGGGAAAAGTCAGGGGGGTGAGTGCTGCGTTGTCATCTGGTGTCGACCTCTGAGGCTGGTCGGGAACGCGGATGGAGTTCATGGTGTGGGGACGGCGCTCCCGAGAATGTTAGTTTCCCAGATCTTTGTGCTGTTTCTGCAAAAGCAGCAGACCATGCATCAACAGAGAAATTCCGGAGTTATGTAGTCAGCTTTATGATCTTGCGAGGAGAGAATCCGACCAGAGACAAAGCTGTATCGGATCAGCTGCTCCCTGGCAGAACAATCGGTTGCGAAGGGAAAGAAAAATGCAACTGGAGGAGCACCAGCCTGGGAGATTTTGAGAAAGAAAATAGGGATTAAAATTTACGTGAAATATGGTGTGACCCCAAAACACATTCAGAACGATGAAGGCGGAGGAAAAATCGAATGTCCGGGGGGCGCATTAATTAGAGCCCAGCTGATTACAGTTCTGTAGAGAAAAGCAGAGAAGGAACATCCTGCTTTGCTTCAAAAAGGCTGATCAAAGAGGGGCAGGCAAGGAGAGCTCTGTCCTGGAAAAGAGAAGACAGGGGAGAGACAAGCAAGTCATCGTTCTTCTTTTGAGTCTTCAAGGGGGAAAGATAAGGAGAGATCCCAGTAGAAAGAGGGATTAAAGAGGAGACAGTTCTTTAATGAAGGGACTGAAGTGCAATGTGGAAAACAGGTCATAAAAACGAGCCCTGCCGTGGAGCTTAGCCTTCCTCTGAAAGGGCTCCAAGTCAAACGGGAAGTTCAGGCTGTAGGTCGGTTTTGTGCCATCTGGTACGTCTCCCCGAGATGCCCTGCCCTTAGCATGGTTTCAGTGCAGTGCTCGAGGTTCTCCGGGTCTCTCATTTGTTCTCGCTGTTTGGTGCCGCGTACCCTGTTTCTGGGTCCCCAGCCCGGGCACGAGATGCTCCTCAGCACCGTCATGCGAGGGGACCCAACTGTTGCAGTGATGGGGAGGGAATTCTGCCCCGTGCCCGAGAGGAGCTCGGCTGCTGCGTTTTGTGAAGGTCCAGGCGTCCAGCCCTGGCTCGTGCCCGCTGGGCCTCCAGACAGCCATGTTGCTCATTGGATTCACAAACACCCCGCTGCCGTCCTCTCCCAGCTCCCCTGTCAGAGCACAGGCTCCCGAGGGAACAGACTGTCTCTCACCAGCGCTCCATGTTCTCTTGCTCCCCTCCTCAGGTCCTACTGAGAAACGGGTGCAAGGAGTCTTGGACGCTCACGTTTTTTGGATTCAGCCAAGGGTCTTCCCATCCCCTGCAGGCATGATGGTTAACGTTAGGCTTAGTTTCTTAAGGCACTACCTCTGCTTGAGCGGACGTAAGGAAAGCCGGCATGAGATAGATGAGGAAACGGGTAGGGTTGTGGACTGGGTGCTCGTCGTGATGACAGCTGTACTCTGAAGGATACCTGAGCACCTGTGTGCACGCGCTCACACCTACACACTCACACCTCTTGCACACACACGCACACGCAGGCTAAGGCTAGGTCCAACGTCACTGTTGGTCGTCATCACGGTTCCTGCTCGCGGGAGGGTGGAGCAGGTGTTCGCGCCTCTGTATGCGGGGCAGCTGAGGCTCGGTCCCCAGGGCCTGGTTCTGATGCTGCAGCTCAGAGCTGCCGATGAGGCTCGCGACACAGGAGCCTGTCTCCCTGCAGTCTCGGGAGAGAGGCATTTCTTGCACTGACACAGAGCCTTGGCATGTTCTCGTGCGATGCTCACCAGGCCGTGGGCGGGTCTTACACGCCTCAGGTGACGACAGATGAGGAAGCAAAGCCTGGGAAGTGGTTTAAACAGAGTCCCCTAGCTGTCACCTCCAAAACTCTATCTCAGACCCAAATTAGGCTGACTCCTCTTAGACAGTTTGCACAACTCAGATGCTCGAGGTCCCGGGTTTTGTGCCATCTGGTACGTCTCCCGAGATGTTCATGGTTTCAGTGCAGTGCTCGAGGTTCTCCGGGTCTCTCATTTGTTCTCGCTGTTTGGTGCCGCGTACCCTGTTTCTGGGTCCCCAGCCCGGGCACGAGATGCTCCTCAGCACCGTCATGCGAGGGGACCCAACTGTTGCAGTGATGGGGAGGGAATTCTGCCCCGTGCCCGAGAGGAGCTCGGCTGCTGCGTTTTGTGAAGGTCCAGGCGTCCAGCCCTGGCTCGTGCCCGCTGGGCCTCCAGACAGCCATGTTGCTCATTGGATTCACAAACACCCCGCTGCCGTCCTCTCCCAGCTCCCCTGTCAGAGCACAGGCTCCCGAGGGAACAGACTGTCTCTCACCAGCGCTCCATGTTCTCTTGCTCCCCTCCTCAGGTCCTACTGAGAAAGCGGGTGCAAGGAGTCTTGGACGCTCACGTTTTTTGGATTCAGCCAAGGGTCTTCCCATCCCCTGCAGGCATGATGGTTAACGTTAGGCTTAGTTTCTTAAGGCACTACCTCTGCTTGAGCGGACGTAAGGAAAGCCGGCATGAGATAGATGAGGAAACGGGTAGGGTTGTGGACTGGGTGCTCGTCGTGATGACAGCTGTACTCTGAAGGATACCTGAGCACCTGTGTGCACGCGCTCACACCTACACACTCACACCTCTTGCACACACACGCACACGCAGGCTAAGGCTAGGTCCAACGTCACTGTTGGTCGTCATCACGGTTCCTGCTCGCGGGAGGGTGGAGCAGGTGTTCGCGCCTCTGTATGCGGGGCAGCTGAGGCTCGGTCCCCAGGGCCTGGTTCTGATGCTGCAGCTCAGAGCTGCCGATGAGGCTCGCGACACAGGAGCCTGTCTCCCTGCAGTCTCGGGAGAGAGGCATTTCTTGCACTGACACAGAGCCTTGGCATGTTCTCGTGCGATGCTCACCAGGCCGTGGGCGGGTCTTACACGCCTCAGGTGACGACAGATGAGGAAGCAAAGCCTGGGAAGTGGTTTAAACAGAGTCCCCTAGCTGTCACCTCCAAAACTCTATCTCAGACCCAAATTAGGCTGACTCCTCTTAGACAGTTTGCACAACTCAGATCCTTTTCAGCCCATGGTCCTCTACCCCGAGGAAGGCCCCCCATTCTAGGTGCCCTGTTTTCTAGCTGTTTCTAGAACAGGCCCCACACGTGTCTCACTGCCTTTATCCCAGCTGTGCCTCAGCCTGGGACACACTCCTCTCCCCACGTGTCAGTAGCTTTGGGAGGTTTGCTTGCCCACCAGGGCCTAAAGCAAATGATGCCTCCTCCAGGAAGCCCACCCTGACCTCCCAGACGCTCCTGACCATGCAGCACAGCCCTCTCTAGCCTGAACTGTCTATTGTGGACAGCCCTCGCTTGCCTAGGACAGTTCCTGTTGTATAGCAGGTGCTTCCTAGATGTTTGTTGACTGCCTAGGATCTGGGCAGTAGTCCTGCCTTGGCTCACTTATTGTCGATTACCGAACCTTGTGCTTTTACTTTTCTGTTGTAAGAACCTTCAGGAGCAGGTCTAATAAGCTCTTTTTTGTTGTTCAGTCGCTCAGTCGTGTCTGATTCTTTGTGACCTCATGAGCTGCAGCACACCAGCCTTCCCTGTCCTTCACTATCTCCTGGAGTTTGCTCAAACTCATGTCCACTGAGTCAGTGATGCCATCCAACCATCTCATCCTCTGTCGCCCCCTTCTCCTCCTGCCCTCAGTCTTTCCCAGCGTCAGAGTCTTTTCCAGTGAGTCAGTTCTTCATGCAAGGTGGCCAAAGTATTGGAGCTTCAGTCCTTCCAGTGAATATTCAGGGCTGATTTCCTTTAGGATTGGCTGGTTTGATCTTCTTGCTGTCCAAGGGACTCGCAAGAGCCTTCTCCAGCACCACAGTTCAAAGGCATCAATTCTTTAGTGCTCAGCCATCTTTATGGTCTAACTCTCACATCCCTGCAGTCTCGGGAGAGGCATTTCTTGCACTGACACAGAGCCTTGGCATGTTCTCGTGCGATGCTCACCAGGCCGTGGGCGGGTCTTACACGCCTCAGGTGACGACAGATGAGGAAGCAAAGCCTGGGAAGTGGTTTAAACAGAGTCCCCTAGCTGTCACCTCCAAAACTCTATCTCAGACCCAAATTAGGCTGACTCCTCTTAGACAGTTTGCACAACTCAGATCCTTTTCAGCCCATGGTCCTCTACCCCGAGGAAGGCCCCCCATTCTAGGTGCCCTGTTTTCTAGCTGTTTCTAGAACAGGCCCCACACGTGTCTCACTGCCTTTATCCCAGCTGTGCCTCAGCCTGGGACACACTCCTCTCCCCACGTGTCAGTAGCTTTGGGAGGTTTGCTTGCCCACCAGGGCCTAAAGCAAATGATGCCTCCTCCAGGAAGCCCACCCTGACCTCCCAGACGCTCCTGACCATGCAGCACAGCCCTCTCTAGCCTGAACTGTCTATTGTGGACAGCCCTCGCTTGCCTAGGACAGTTCCTGTTGTATAGCAGGTGCTTCCTAGATGTTTGTTGACTGCCTAGGATCTGGGCAGTAGTCCTGCCTTGGCTCACTTATTGTCGATTACCGAACCTTGTGCTTTTACTTTTCTGTTGTAAGAACCTTCAGGAGCAGGTCTAATAAGCTCTTTTTTGTTGTTCAGTCGCTCAGTCGTGTCTGATTCTTTGTGACCTCATGAGCTGCAGCACACCAGCCTTCCCTGTCCTTCACTATCTCCTGGAGTTTGCTCAAACTCATGTCCACTGAGTCAGTGATGCCATCCAACCATCTCATCCTCTGTCGCCCCCTTCTCCTCCTGCCCTCAGTCTTTCCCAGCGTCAGAGTCTTTTCCAGTGAGTCAGTTCTTCATGCAAGGTGGCCAAAGTATTGGAGCTTCAGTCCTTCCAGTGAATATTCAGGGCTGATTTCCTTTAGGATTGGCTGGTTTGATCTTCTTGCTGTCCAAGGGACTCGCAAGAGCCTTCTCCAGCACCACAGTTCAAAGGCATCAAGTTTTCAGCACTCAGCCTTCTTTATGGTCCAGCTCTCACATCCATATGTGACTACTGGAAAAACCATAGCTTTGACTTCATGATGAGCTCTTAGCACTGGTCTTAGGTGTGGAAGGCAGCACAAAATTCTTTTAAAAGTTCAGTTAAATAAAGACTCGGGTATGAGCTTACATGGTATCTGAATAAACACACACACACATTGCTGCGTTCCTTTATTGTATGTATTTTAATTATGTAACATAAAATTTACTGCACTGAATTTTCTATAATGAAATGAAATATAACATAAAGTGAAGAAATACCTCTTGCCCCGCCCTCCCCACACACACACTATTGAAAAATAGTCAACATATTTTTCAGAGGTAGAGTTGACTAGTTCTGTGGTCCATGGAATCAGAAATAACCATTGTAATGAAAGTAATCATTTGTGATTTAGTGATCAGGGCAAACAGAACCGTCATTTAAAAAAAAAAAAAGAAAGCGGTTCTATTTTAATGCAGTGAAAGTATTTATAATTTAACAAATAGTTGGATTGATCCATTTGAGTCAGTTGACTAAGAAAGTAAACAAAAGCTCCTAGGAGGAAATCGGGTTGGAGGGAGCAAGACGAGATCTGGGAATGAGGCTCAGCCCTCCCGCAGGACCAGCCTCAGCCAAGGATGATGCTGGGTCACCGTGCTCATTGGCCCCTCTGAGCTGGACTAGAGTGCTCCCGAGGCAGGTGGATGTGGGTTTTCCAGTGGTGTCTGATTCTTTGTGACCTCATGAGCTGCAGCACACCAGCCTTCCCTGTCCTTCACTATCTCCTGGAGTTTGCTCAAACTCATGTCCACTGAGTCAGTGATGCCATCCAACCATCTCATCCTCTGTCGCCCCCTTCTCCTCCTGCCCTCAGTCTTTCCCAGCGTCAGAGTCTTTTCCAGTGAGTCAGTTCTTCATGCAAGGTGGCCAAAGTATTGGAGCTTCAGTCCTTCCAGTGAATATTCAGGGCTGATTTCCTTTAGGATTGGCTGGTTTGATCTTCTTGCTGTCCAAGGGACTCGCAAGAGCCTTCTCCAGCACCACAGTTCAAAGGCATCAAGTTTTCAGCACTCAGCCTTCTTTATGGTCCAGCTCTCACATCCATATGTGACTACTGGAAAAACCATAGCTTTGACTTCATGATGAGCTCTTAGCACTGGTCTTAGGTGTGGAAGGCAGCACAAAATTCTTTTAAAAGTTCAGTTAAATAAAGACTCGGGTATGAGCTTACATGGTATCTGAATAAACACACACACACATTGCTGCGTTCCTTTATTGTATGTATTTTAATTATGTAACATAAAATTTACTGCACTGAATTTTCTATAATGAAATGAAATATAACATAAAGTGAAGAAATACCTCTTGCCCCGCCCTCCCCACACACACACTATTGAAAAATAGTCAACATATTTTTCAGAGGTAGAGTTGACTAGTTCTGTGGTCCATGGAATCAGAAATAACCATTGTAATGAAAGTAATCATTTGTGATTTAGTGATCAGGGCAAACAGAACCGTCATTTAAAAAAAAAAAAAGAAAGCGGTTCTATTTTAATGCAGTGAAAGTATTTATAATTTAACAAATAGTTGGATTGATCCATTTGAGTCAGTTGACTAAGAAAGTAAACAAAAGCTCCTAGGAGGAAATCGGGTTGGAGGGAGCAAGACGAGATCTGGGAATGAGGCTCAGCCCTCCCGCAGGACCAGCCTCAGCCAAGGATGATGCTGGGTCACCGTGCTCATTGGCCCCTCTGAGCTGGACTAGAGTGCTCCCGAGGCAGGTGGATGTGGGTTTTCCAGGTCTCACAGCTCAACCCAGATGACCCAGGTGGGCAAAGTGGCCGGAGGGGCTGAAAAGTCAGGCACATGGAGATGACTTGCCTTTTCTGTCCTGTCTCGTAGGGAGGCAGGGCCCTGGGCCCACCTGGCACTGCCCAGAACCTGGCACGTTACAGGTGCTCAGTCAACACTGCCCTAACCCAGGCCAACAGGTGGGCAGTGAGACCTAATCCCAGCCAGTCCAAATTCAAAAAAAAAAATCTGTAAAGTGTAGTAGATTGTGTCAAGCAAGAAACTAGAGTGGAGGTGAAGTTAATTTGACCTTGACCTCTGTGCTGTGACCTTCTGCTCCCGTAGCTTCTGTCAGCCCGGGCTACCGGGCCCCCTCCACCCTCAGGCCACACCGCCTCTGCCCAGGGCCCTCTTGCTGGCTTCCTCCTCCTCCCGTGGGGAGATTCGCTCCTTCACCCTGCGTGACATCTGTAGGGAGCCACAACTGGGCTCGGAGCCCATCCACACCATCCCCAGGGCTGCTGTGGTCCCCACTCTGGAGAACCCCAAGGTCAAGTCTGGGTTCTCCCAGGCCCCACTGCCACTCAAAAGTCACAGCATCCGCATCCCAGCTCCTCCAGCCCCAGACAGGCGCCCCTCCTTCTTCCGCTAAAGGTCCAGCCCATCCGGGGCTCCTAAGCGGGCACCTGGGGACCACTGGAAACCCCCGCAGGCGCCCGGCCCCTGTCTGCCCGCCCCCGCTTAAAGCATCTCGCCTCCGTCTCCCCTTCCCCATTCCCCATCGCCACCCCAGCACAGCGCCCTCCAAGGTTTCTAAATTTCCTCCCACCCACACTTCCTGCCTCCACCCTTCCCTTCTGGCCATCTTGCGCATTCCAGAGGGTCGTGTTTCAAAAGCACTGCTGGATGGTTTTAGTCCCACCACCCTCGGCACTGGAAGCCACACAGCTCCCCGAGACCGACACGTGCTTGTTCCCAGGTTCAGCAGCGTTTCCACGGCCTTCATCCCTCACCTCCTCAGGCCGTCACTGCAGCCAGACGTCATTCAATACAACGGAGCAAGGGCCGTGAAGCCGGTTACGCGAGGAGCTCAGCGGAGGGGCCCAGGCTTGCAGGAACGGTGGGCGCGGACCTCACAGGCTCTGCGTCCGCCTGGGGGTCTCTGCCGGAGGGCTGCCGGGGAAGTAGAGGCCTCCGGATGGAAACAAGGCCCTACAGCAGCTTGCATCCTGCGGGCCAGAGGGTGAGGGCCACCGCAGTTAGGAGACAAGCAGCGGATGGATTTGATAGTAGCTGGGGGCAGAGGTGGGGAAGGCAGGAAGAGCCGGGGCCTGGGGGCCGGGGGTGGGAGGTGCATGGAGGAGGCAGGTTGCGGGAAGCGGGCTCACGAGGCGTGTGCTGGGCACAGAGGCAGCCCCCGGGCTAAAGCCACCTTCAGCGCCTGGCCTGCCCCGACCGCCGTCTCCGCTGTCCTGCACCGGGCTGTTTCAGCCTCGGTCACGGGTCTAAGCACCCCCTGACAGTTCTCTCGCGGCACGCCTGCCCCTTCACGGCCCCCTGTTTCCCATGGGCCGTTGATCAGCCACTCCGGGGTGGGCGGTGGGCTGACTGCTGGCCGGTGGGCCGCTCTGAGTTGCTCCGGCATTTTGCCCTTGGAGTTCAGCCGTGCCCCGCCTGGAGAAAGTCCTCAGTGACTGGGGGCCAAGGACAGGGAGCAGGCCTGGCTGCGTGCTGTCTGGGTTTCCTAGGCCTGCCCCAGCTGGTGACCACACACTGAGGGGCTTAAAGCCCCAGCGATGTCTCCTCTTGCGGCTCCGGAGGCCGGAAGTCTGAGTCAAGGTGCTGGCAGGGTCGGCTCCTGCTGGAGGTTCTGCAGGAGACACCGTCCATGCCCGGCTCCTGGCTCCTGGCTCCTGGCCGTCCTCGGCATCCCTGGGCTTATGGCCGCACCTCTGCGGTCTCTGCCTCTGTCCACGTGGCCTTTAGCCCAGGGTCTCTGTGCTTCTCCTTTTCCCATCTCTTAGGAGGACCCATGTCATTGAATATAGGGCCCACCGTAAATCCAGGATAATCTCATCTTGAGACCCAGAAGTTCGCGGACCTCACTCAGGCCGTCACTGCAGCCAGACGTCATTCAATACAACGGAGCAAGGGCCGTGAAGCCGGTTACTCGAGGAGCTCAGCGGAGGGGCCCATTCTTGCAGGAACGGTGGGCGCGGACCTCACAGGCTCTGCGTCCGCCTGGGGGTCTCTGCCGGAGGGCTGCCGGGGAAGTAGAGGCCTCCGGATGGAAACAAGGCCCTACAGCAGCTTGCATCCTGCGGGCCAGAGGGTGAGGGCCACCGCAGTTAGGAGACAAGCAGCGGATGGATTTGATAGTAGCTGGGGGCAGAGGTGGGGAAGGCAGGAAGAGCCGGGGCCTGGGGGCCGGGGGTGGGAGGTGCATGGAGGAGGCAGGTTGCGGAAGCGGGCTCACGAGGCGTGTGCTGGGCACAGAGGCAGCCCCCGGGCTAAAGCCACCTTCAGCGCCTGGCCTGCCCCGACCGCCGTCTCCGCTGTCCTGCACCGGGCTGTTTCAGCCTCGGTCACGGGTCTAAGCACCCCCTGACAGTTCTCTCGCGGCACGCCTGCCCCTTCACGGCCCCCTGTTTCCCATGGGCCGTTGATCAGCCACTCCGGGGTGGGCGGTGGGCTGACTGCTGGCCGGTGGGCCGCTCTGAGTTGCTCCGGCATTTTGCCCTTGGAGTTCAGCCGTGCCCCGCCTGGAGAAAGTCCTCAGTGACTGGGGGCCAAGGACAGGGAGCAGGCCTGGCTGCGTGCTGTCTGGGTTTCCTAGGCCTGCCCCAGCTGGTGACCACACACTGAGGGGCTTAAAGCCCCAGCGATGTCTCCTCTTGCGGCTCCGGAGGCCGGAAGTCTGAGTCAAGGTGCTGGCAGGGTCGGCTCCTGCTGGAGGTTCTGCAGGAGACACCGTCCATGCCCGGCTCCTGGCTCCTGGCTCCTGGCCGTCCTCGGCATCCCTGGGCTTATGGCCGCACCTCTGCGGTCTCTGCCTCTGTCCACGTGGCCTTTAGCCCAGGGTCTCTGTGCTTCTCCTTTTCCCATCTCTTAGGAGGACCCATGTCATTGAATATAGGGCCCACCGTAAATCCAGGATAATCTCATCTTGAGACCCAGAAGTGAATCGCATCTGCAAAATCCCAGCCCCTTTAAGGGTTACATCCCCCCTCCTCCACCTTTTAAGAGTGGTGTGCATGGGTACTGGGACGTCTTTGGGAGAAGCACCAAGCCGCTCACCTTAGAGACTTGGGCTCCATCTTCAGCTTCCTGTTACTGGAAGGGGCTGGTGACACCTGCTTCACAGAACTGACAGCTGTCAGTAGGAGAGAAATAAGGGATTCAAGAGCCTGGCCCAAGCGGGCAGGGGAGGGTGAGTAGCGACTGCTAATGCTACAACGCTCGTGCTGGGGGACGCAAAGGCTCTGGAATTAGACGGGGATGGTGTTTGTACAACTCAGTGAAGGTGCTCAGACCCGCTGAATTGCAAGCTTTGAAAGAGGGAGCTTGATGGGTGGTGAATTATTTCTCAGCAGAGCTGTTATTCGTAAAAGGAGCCTGGCTCAGGGTCGCCATGGCTCGCAGCAGCTATTGCTATTATTGATGTGCCAGGAACAGCTGTTCTTAAACTCTTTCATCACAGTGTGTTTTACCCCTTTGGTCATGTCTCCCAAACCTTGTTATGAATTACATTTGAAACAGGAGCCCCGGGGGAGAACGTTTTGCACATAGTAGGGGAAAAGGAATATTTGTTTGGATTTCACATGAGTGTTTCACACGGAAACTAAATAAGCTGGGGACTTCCCTGGCAGTCCAGTGGTTTAGACTGTGCACTCTGAATGCAGGGCTTCGATTCCTGGTCGGGGAACTGGCAATCCCACCTGCTGTGTGGCACAGCTAACATTTTGAAAAGAAAAGAAGCCTGATGTGTTCACTCCTGCGTCCACTGACGCAGCTGCCATCATCGTGTTGTAAATACAAATGAGACCGGGTATTGTTTTTACCCGCGAGCTCCTCCCTCACAAATCTGCAAATTTCATGCTCACCACATTTATAATCCACGATTGACAGCATAGTGTGTGTGTGTCCGTGTGCATGTTTAGCTGTGTCTCTTTGCAGCCGCACGGGCTCCATGCCACCAGGCTCCTCTGTCCGTGGAGTTCTCCAGGCAAGAATACTGGCGTGGGTTTCCATTTCCTACTCCAAGGGATCTTCCCAACCCAGGAATCAAACCCAAGTTCCGTGGTCTCCTGCATTGGCAGGCAGGTTCTTTACCACTGGACCACCCGAGAAGCCCCGGCAGCATGCTCTTGAGCCTAAAAATCTTTTTTCAGGACAATTCAGTTAGCAGTTGAACATGGAACTAACCAGGTTAATTCATATTTTTGAATCATCATCTTATTACAGGTCATCAAAATCCATGTGACCCTACCCTGCTTGCCTGGGAGTAGTATGAAAAATGATAATAGGAGCAACTCCATTAAGCTGTGTTACTGCCCCACGTACCATTGCTCTGAGGATTAAAAACTGAATTTTAAGGACAAAAATTTATCTTGAGGAAGTATGGATCCCCCGAGTTATCACGTTGAAAGCTAACAGAATGAACTTAAAATTTTAATAGATTTCTCTTTATTTCTACTGAAGGAAAGACAATAGGATTCTAAAATTTACAATAAGGCTGCCTGTTTTTCAAGCAGCAACTCCAATTCTCTGGCCCCTTTCCTTTTGACTTCTGCCTCCATCAAGGTCATCCCTATTCTGGGCCCTGCATCCCAACTAGAAACAGCGTCGGCGGGAGGCTGGCAGGAGGGCATGCAGTTGAACATCTCAAGCTTTGGGCACATAGGTCAAGATGGGGTCCCACCGGTACCTCCAGCTACCTGCATGCCCATGACAGTGGGGAAAATGACCAGATGCGTCCCGGCAGAGTGCCAAGGAGGGTGGCCCCCGTTACCCTCAGCCACCCCACTCTCTGCCCCTCCCCTTCCCCATTGCTGACTGCCATGGACGGTGGCCTCGGCCTCCCCATAAGGGCCAGCGCAGCATTCTCCTATGTCTCCTGCTGTCCCCGCAGAGAAGACACCCATACTCTTCATCTTTTCCAGACGTTGAGAACTGACTTCTAACCTTTCCCCTCTGCTCTACCAGAGGGAAAAGAGCCCCACTTTCAAAATCTGCTGGATTTAAATTCCTCGCTCTGAAATACTTCCAACTGTAAGTTTACAACTGAATACCTATGACATGCAACTTAAATTATATCCGCTTATCTCGCTTGGGGCCAGAAAGGGCTGTGAGAACATCAGATTTTTACATCTCGGAAACCCTGAATCCTTGAATTTCGTGTCCACTGTGGTTTCCAGCAATCTCTAGAGCTAAGTGATTAATTATACACAAGGCAGTCCAAAGCAATTATTTAATTAAGATGTATTGTAGCTTGCCAGTGGTTTGCAGCAAAGGAAAAGATTTTATCCCAGTTTCTCAACATCTGGCCTTTGGATGACTTAAAAGATAAAAGGAGATACCAGAGCATTTTTATGACTGAGTAACAATTTCTAGAAATTTTCCATTAAGTAGAAAAACTTCTTCAGTCATATGCCTCTCGTGATTAGAACTTGGTGACATGTTTTACTGTAAGTGTTCAGCTTATTGAAATCCAATGCAAAATAGAAAATGTTGCAATGCAAGATGAGATGTCAGTGTCCTTTTCTTTTTAGGGCTGGAAACTCAGTTTTCTAGCCAATCTCTCTTTTCCCTCCAACTGTATTGATTTTCTACTTTGCCCTGGCCTCATTTTTAAAAATCTTTTTCTTCATTTAGGCTTTTACAAAATCAACTCTAATAAACAGAAATCCCCTACTATGCATTCTTAAGAATCTAAGTTTTAGTTCACAAGAAATTTTCAAAGAAAAAAACACAGCCACCCCAGAGTTGGTGACCAGAGCCTTTCGGTTTGACCTGCCTAGAGGTGTGTGAAGACACCGGCTGGGGGTTGGGGTGGAGGCCAGGGAGGACAAGAGAAGGGCTACATAGTGACTTCTCATCAATCTCGGCTCCCCTCCCCCAAATTGGTACAGATAGGTGTCGTGGGTGTTGGTAACACACAGGTTAACTTTCCAATGTTATTAGGCTGTGATCATCCCTAACGCGACTTTGCCGTTTCTTCCACTGCTTGTAACGCTTCACAAAACAGGACCAGTGGAGTCAGCCAGTTGAATAACAATGAACAAATTAGCATGAATGGGTTCACGCCTTGTGTTCAAAATAAATATTTGCCTAAAGCAAACCTTTTCTTTCTGTACCATGTGAGTATTGAAATACTGTTATTCCATGAGAACAGAAGAATGATGAAATAGTTACCTGTAGGAGGTCATCACTAAGAGTACAGGATGAGTGAAGGCTGACCACATAAATGAGCAGTGAAGACACATTCCAAGCTCTTTCCTCTGGAAACAATGAGATTTTCTGAAAGAAACTGATGGAGCACCAGACTTTTTCAGCTGTTTCTTAAGAACTAAGCTATTTCTTAAATCCTTGGGTTGAGGCTATACGAATCACGTGTGAAAACCAATTCCCTAAACCCGGAGTCCATGCACCTCCCATGGTTCTGAATCTCCTTTTCTGCACACTCATGTGGGTCTAGGTATGTGTGAATTCTTTTGCAAAAGAGTATCAAAAAGGGACTGTGTGAGTGTGTTTACAATCAGATGAATTTTGTATGACATGTTTTACTGTAAGTGTTCAGCTTATTGAAATCCAATGCAAAATAGAAAATGTTGCAATGCAAGATGAGATGTCAGTGTCCTTTTCTTTTTAGGGCTGGAAACTCAGTTTTCTAGCCAATCTCTCTTTTCCCTCCAACTGTATTGATTTTCTACTTTGCCCTGGCCTCATTTTTAAAAATCTTTTTCTTCATTTAGGCTTTTACAAAATCAACTCTAATAAACAGAAATCCCCTACTATGCATTCTTAAGAATCTAAGTTTTAGTTCACAAGAAATTTTCAAAGAAAAAAACACAGCCACCCCAGAGTTGGTGACCAGAGCCTTTCGGTTTGACCTGCCTAGAGGTGTGTGAAGACACCGGCTGGGGGGTTGGGGGTGGAGGGCCAGGGAGGACAAGAGAAGGGCTACATAGTGACTTCTCATCAATCTCGGCTCCCCTCCCCCAAATTGGTACAGATAGGTGTCGTGGGTGTTGGTAACACACAGGTTAACTTTCCAATGTTATTAGGCTGTGATCATCCCTAACGCGACTTTGCCGTTTCTTCCACTGCTTGTAACGCTTCACAAAACAGGACCAGTGGAGTCAGCCAGTTGAATAACAATGAACAAATTAGCATGAATGGGTTCACGCCTTGTGTTCAAAATAAATATTTGCCTAAAGCAAACCTTTTCTTTCTGTACCATGTGAGTATTGAAATACTGTTATTCCATGAGAACAGAAGAATGATGAAATAGTTACCTGTAGGAGGTCATCACTAAGAGTACAGGATGAGTGAAGGCTGACCACATAAATGAGCAGTGAAGACACATTCCAAGCTCTTTCCTCTGGAAACAATGAGATTTTCTGAAAGAAACTGATGGAGCACCAGACTTTTTCAGCTGTTTCTTAAGAACTAAGCTATTTCTTAAATCCTTGGGTTGAGGCTATACGAATCACGTGTGAAAACCAATTCCCTAAACCCGGAGTCCATGCACCTCCCATGGTTCTGAATCTCCTTTTCTGCACACTCATGTGGGTCTAGGTATGTGTGAATTCTTTTGCAGAGAGTATAAGGAGATTCATGTCTCAAGAAAGATTGTCACTGTGTGAGTGTGTTTACAATCAGATGAATTTTGTATGAAAGTCATGTGCATTTATGATTGAGGTCAACTTGATCAATAACAGAAGTTGCTAGATGCATGGAACTCTCGAAACTGCCAGTTTCCTGTTACCCAAGTTCCATTTCTCTAAAGGAAAACTAATTTCAGCATCAGGAAGAGCCTGTTTAAATGAAAGGATTTCCTGTTCCACATTGGAAAAGAGAAGACAAAACCTACAGTGTAGGCTGATGTCCCCTCGTCACCTAAAGGAAGCTGACATGGCTTATTTCCAAGAAGTAGGACACAGCCTCAGTGACAGATTTTCTCTTCTTGGGCTTCAAAATCACTGTGGATGGTGACTGCAGCCATGAAAATTGAAGACACTTGCTCCTTGGAAGAAAAGCTATGACAAACCTAGACAGCACATTAAAAAAGAGACATCACTTTACTGATGAAGCTCCATGTAGTCAAGCTTACGGTTTTTCCGGTAGTCATGTACAGATGTGAGAGTTTGATCATAAAGAAGGTTTGAGCACTGAAGAATTGATGCTTTCAGCTGTGGTGCTGGAGAAGACTCTTGAGAATCCCCTGGACGACAAGATCAAACCAGTCAATCCGAAGGAAGTCAGCCCTGAATATTCATTGTAAGGACTGATGCTGAAGTTGAAGCTCCAGTACTCTGACCAACTGATGTGAAGAGACAAGTCGTTTCAAAACACGCATGAGAACAGAAGAATGAAATAGTTACCTGTAGGAGGTCATCACTAAGAGTACAGGATGAGTGAAGGCTGACCACATAAATGAGCAGTGAAGACACATTCCAAGCTCTTTCCTCTGGAAACAATGAGATTTTCTGAAAGAAACTGATGGAGCACCAGACTTTTTCAGCTGTTTCTTAAGAACTAAGCTATTTCTTAAATCCTTGGGTTGAGGCTATACGAATCACGTGTGAAAACCAATTCCCTAAACCCGGAGTCCATGCACCTCCCATGGTTCTGAATCTCCTTTTCTGCACACTCATGTGGGTCTAGGTATGTGTGAATTCTTTTGCAGAGAGTATAAGGAGATTCATGTCTCAAGAAAGATTGTCACTGTGTGAGTGTGTTTACAATCAGATGAATTTTGTATGAAAGTCATGTGCATTTATGATTGAGGTCAACTTGATCAATAACAGAAGTTGCTAGATGCATGGAACTCTCGAAACTGCCAGTTTCCTGTTACCCAAGTTCCATTTCTCTAAAGGAAAACTAATTTCAGCATCAGGAAGAGCCTGTTTAAATGAAAGGATTTCCTGTTCCACTTTGGGAAAAAGAGAAGACAAAACCTACAGTGTAGGCTGATGTCCCCTCGTCACCTAAAGGAAGCTGACATGGCTTATTTCCAAGAAGTAGGACACAGCCTCAGTGACAGATTTTCTCTTCTTGGGCTTCAAAATCACTGTGGATGGTGACTGCAGCCATGAAAATTGAAGACACTTGCTCCTTGGAAGAAAAGCTATGACAAACCTAGACAGCACATTAAAAAAGAGACATCACTTTACTGATGAAGCTCCATGTAGTCAAGCTTACGGTTTTTCCGGTAGTCATGTACAGATGTGAGAGTTTGATCATAAAGAAGGTTTGAGCACTGAAGAATTGATGCTTTCAGCTGTGGTGCTGGAGAAGACTCTTGAGAATCCCCTGGACGACAAGATCAAACCAGTCAATCCGAAAGGAAGTCAGCCCTGAATATTCATTGTAAGGACTGATGCTGAAGTTGAAGCTCCAGTACTCTGGCCAACTGATGTGAAGAGACAAGTCGTTTCAAAACACCCAGATGCTGGGAAAGATCAAAAGCAAAAGGAGAAGGCCAGAGGGTGAGATGGTTGGACAGCATCACCAATTCAATGGACGTGAATTTGCGTAAACTCTGGGAGATAGTGAGGGACAGAGAATCCTGGCATGCTGCAGTTCATGAGGTCACAAAGAGTTGGATACGACTTAGTGATTGAACAGCAGCAGCAAGGACATGGCCTCAACTCTCTCCTTCTCCAGAAGGTCAGACATGCCTTAGGGTTCATGGGCTAAAGCCACCTTCTATCTCCACAGGTGAAAATATTTAGTTCATGTGTCTATTTTAAAAAAGCATTTATACTTTTAGGGACCTCCTTGGTGGTCCAGTGGATAAGACCCTGCACTGCCACCGCCGGGGGCTCGGGTTCAATCCCTGGTCAGAGAACTAAGATTCCATGTGCTGCACAGCCAAAATAAATAAAGTAAAACAATCTTTTAAGAAGAATTTATACTTTTATTCCCAAATGTAAATGTTGGCACAAAGGATTCTTTCCTCATTATTGTCAGTCACCAAAGCCTGCTTTTCTTATTAATGCTGTAGTTCATACCAAAGAACCACACATGGCCAGGGTGGGGAGAGAGGTGTGAACAAAGCACAGGACCGGCCTGCAGTGGTCCGTCTTTGGATGAATACGTTAACAGAAGCCTCATCCTAGGGTCGGCCCTCGTCAGTAGCAAAGAGCTCGTGACCTCCACTGGGCTCAGAGTTTGAACTGGATGGCATAGGGTCGGCCCTCGTCAGTAGCAAAGAGCTCGTGACCTCCACTGGGCTCAGAGTTTGAACTGGATGGCATAGCCCCCCGTGGCCCAGGTGAAGAAACCAAGGCTCGAAGAGGACAAGGGCACACAGCCAGGGAGTGGCAGAGCTGGAACTCAAACCGGATCGCTGGATTTGAAGGCCTCCTTCTCTGTGTTAGTGCTGAGACGTTCTTCTGGCCTCTAAAGAGCCATCCTCCTGTAGCCCAAAGAGACCCAGATGTAGACCTCAGCATTGAGGAGCAGTTCTCAGGCTTTGTGTATTTACATTGGTTGTTTTATTCACGTATCTCCCATGAATTAAATAACTAAAACCCCAAAAAACCATTCTTTTAGAATTCTTTTTTTATTTGAAGTATAGTTGACTTACAATGTTGCATTAGTCTCTGGTATATAGCAGAGGGATTTAGTTTTACATGTATTATAGACTCTTTTCCATTAGAGGTTATTATTACAAGATAAGAATATAATTCCCTGTTCTATACAGTAGGACCTCGTTGATTGCCTATACGATATATAGTAGTTTGTATCTGTCAATCTCAGATTGCTAATTTATCCCTCCCACTTCCTTCCCCTTCGGTAACTATGTGCGTTAGTCACTCAGTCATTTCCTACTCTTTGCAGCCCTCTGGAATATAGCCCACCAGGCTCCTCTGCCCATGGAATTCTCCAGGTAAGAATACTGGCATGGGCTGCCATTCCCTTCTTCGGGGCATCTTCCCAACCAAGGGGTTAAACCCAGGTCTCATACATGGCAGGTAGATTCTTTACCATTTGAGCCACCAGGGAAACCCCACCGTACATTTGAAAAAAGTGTAAGTTTGTAGACTTGTGTTTGCAAATTCAGATCTAATTATTCTCTAAGCAGATGGAGCGCCTTTAGTGTCAACTCTTCTTCCCAAGAATAGATGCTTGAGAAGGAAAAAACAAACAAGAGACATAAAGACTAAACACAGTCTATTCTTTACCGTAAAATATTTGAAACAAAAACTTCTCAGACTTATCTTTCAAAACTTTGCACGCATAAGTCCGTGTTAGCATATGGCATGGAAATGTCCTTTCCAATTCAGACCTGAGAATATCAATATATTGGTATTTCTTCTTTTATTCTCTCTGTCATTAAGAACTGGGTTTTAGCCATAAGGGCTTCCTTGGTGGCTCAGATGGTAAAGAATCCACTGCAGTACAGGAGGCCTGGGTTCGATCCCTGGTTGGGAAGATCCCCTGGAGAAGGGAATGGCTACCCATGCCAGTAGTCTGGCCTAGAGAATCCCATGGCTTATCCATAGGGTGGCAAAGAGTCACGACTGAGCGACTTTCACTTTATCCGTAAACAAAACACTGCCCTTAAAAGTGATGTCACTTTTCTTCTTTCTTTTTTTAACAGGGGACTTATTACATTTGAAAATAACACTTACATTTTGGAACCAATGAAGAATGCAACCAACAGATACGAACTCTTCCCCCTGGAGACCCTGCAGGGCGCCTGGGGATCGTGTGGATCTAACACATCGGGCCTCACTGCGCGTGACAGGCTCTCACTGCCCTCCCAGAGCCGGACAAGAAGGGTAGGAGGAAACCCCACCTGGTGTCTCTGGGGAGAGCTGAGACTAGGGTCACCCACTGCTAGGCCGTCTGGAGAAAGTCTACCCTCTGTGCCTGAGGGATGGAGTCACCCGCTTTACCTGGGGGTGCTTGAGATGAGGTGGGCAGAGTCGCAGCGGTCCAGCACGGACGGCTCCCCTCGCTGCGTTACAGACGCCAGCCTCAGACTCATCGACCTGTGCTGAGGAGAGGGGGGCTCAGGGAGTGCAGAATCACCCTCCGTTGTCTCCAAGCAGAACCTTCCGGGCTTGGACCCAGGAGTCTGCCCCACCGTTGCACCCCCTCCGTGGGACACAGGACTGGGCCAGAGCCTCCACGCCCTGTAGCTCTCCTTCTACAGGAAGCGAAAAGCCTTACGGACCTGTCTCCATCACAAGTCTGTTTTGTGTCAGGCTCTTCGTTAGCATTTGCCTAGAGCCTCCCGCCATGGCCCCCTGGCTTCCCCTGGGTGAACTGGGTCTTGGTCCAGCGGTTTGGCTGAAGGTCAGTGGTGTTTACCCCCAGTCTGTGAGGAGGCAGGGCTGTCTCACTTCCCTCCTGGGGTCTCGGCTTTCTGGCCACCTGCCCCTGGGTCTGCTCATCGCAGATCCTCCCTTCTGGGGCGGAACCGGAGAGAGTGATTGCCTGACGAGTCTGGAGTCTGACCTCCCGGCGAGGAGGTAGCCTGGTGCCGCCCGGGAAGCCTCCCCCGCGAATGGCTGCAGGACCCTTTTACATCAGTGTCACATGGGCTCCGCAGATGGCGGCAGGACTCACAGAAGGGAGACAGGGTAGCCACATCTGGCGGGAGGCCCTGAGTTCAACTTCCGACAGGAAGCTATCCAAGATTTCCTGATTTCTAATCTCTGTCTTTCCCGTTCCTCCGTTAAGAAGAAATCCAGAATTCATGCATAGGATGGCAGCTGGGCTTACATTTGATGGTCTGGAGACCTGTTTTCAAGGTTCCACTTAACACTCTTTGTCTTCCCTGATTTGAGTGTTAATACTGCTTACTGCTGAATGCTTTATAAACACTGTACCTCTTTTTATTCCTAATCATTTTTCTCCAAACGTAAACATGATTCTAAACAATTTCTTCTTCTTAAATTCTCCTTCCACCTGTGGATGGTGGTGCTTTCCTAACCTGCTCTTATCTGAATCTCTTCAGAATGTTCCATTTTAATTTTGTATTCATTCTTCCATCCTGACTCTGCCCGTGTGACCCTAACATCCCCTCTTTGTTAATATGCTCCCAAGAGTTTCTGCAGCAGGTGCTTGCGACCTCTTTTTCTCTTGTTCTTCCCTCTCACCTCCCGTCAGGCACTATGACTGACCTTGCCCTTGACACTCAGCAGGGTAGCTCAGTGTCCGGAAATCTCCAGGAAAAGGGCTTGACCTCAGGAGCAGCCTGAGAGAACCTTCCTTCTCCTCCTCCCCCACCCTTCTTAGAGTGACAGATTTAAGAGATGAGAGTCACAGAGACCAGCCTCTCTGGCCCCCGGGCATGTTTGCTTTACCTTTCAAATGCTCTCGCCTTGGATTCCAGACCTCAGATAAGATGCGAGGAAGCTGTACCTTTCGCAGTCACAAACAGGTAGAATATTTGCATTTTGTTTTCCAGGCGTCTTGCTTTGAGTACCTCGTTGAATACACTGTCATCCACCTTGTGAGATGTACGACTTGACAGTGTAAATGG
Organism: Tragulus kanchil; assembly: GCA_022376925.1. NCBI lineage: Eukaryota > Metazoa > Chordata > Mammalia > Artiodactyla > Tragulidae > Tragulus > Tragulus kanchil. Next base: position 172,900,742 of record JAIOJX010000005.1, on the reverse strand, counting down.
CACTCAGATATGTTTGCCATTTCCTGTAGAAGTGCCTGCCGGGGCTCCTTGCCAGCCGTCTGTTGATTCTTTAACTAAGCTTACAGCTCCCTAAAACTGTGATCAGCACAGTAATTTCCAGTCATTTTGACTTGTAGAGATATGGAGAAACCTGAATAACAATGTTGTTTTGTTAAGAATGCGTATGCAAGCATAGATTAGCCTTCAAATCGAAACAGGGTTGCATTGCATGCACTCCTGGTATTTCTCTCTGGAAAATGTTGTGACCGTTTTTTACAGAAGAGAAAATGTCCTTGGCTTAAAGCACGTCTATATCATGAAAACAATACAGAACTAATTTTCAAGTGGGGTATATGAGGATTGGAATCATATACAAGATGGTTAGGTAACTATGCAAGGGAAGTACTCAAGTTCTATGCCCTTACCTGCCAGACTTCACACTACCTCAACAAAATCAGTGTCCCTGCTAACTTCCATCAAACCCCAAAACATTTCTTCTTCTTAAATTCTCCTTCCACCTGTGGATGGTGGTGCTTTCCTAACCTGCTCTTATCTGAATCTCTTCAGAATGTTCCATTTTAATTTTGTATTCATTCTTCCATCCTGACTCTGCCCGTGTGACCCTAACATCCCCTCTTTGTTAATATGCTCCCAAGAGTTTCTGCAGCAGGTGCTTGCGACCTCTTTTTCTCTTGTTCTTCCCTCTCACCTCCCGTCAGGCACTATGACTGACCTTGCCCTTGACACTCAGCAGGGTAGCTCAGTGTCCGGAAATCTCCAGGAAAAGGGCTTGACCTCAGGAGCAGCCTGAGAGAACCTTCCTTCTCCTCCTCCCCCACCCTTCTTAGAGTGACAGATTTAAGAGATGAGAGTCACAGAGACCAGCCTCTCTGGCCCCCGGGCATGTTTGCTTTACCTTTCAAATGCTCTCGCCTTGGATTCCAGACCTCAGATAAGATGCGAGGAAGCTGTACCTTTCGCAGTCACAAACAGGTAGAATATTTGCATTTTGTTTTCCAGGCGTCTTGCTTTGAGTACCTCGTTGAATACACTGTCATCCACCTTGTGAGATGTACGACTTGACAGTGTAAATGGCACTCAGATATGTTTGCCATTTCCTGTAGAAGTGCCTGCCCGGGGCTCCTTGCCAGCCGTCTGTTGATTCTTTAACTAAGCTTACAGCTCCCTAAAACTGTGATCAGCACAGTAATTTCCAGTCATTTTGACTTGTAGAGATATGGAGAAAACCTGAATAACAATGTTGTTTTGTTAAGAATGCGTATGCAAGCATAGATTAGCCTTCAAATCGAAACAGGGTTGCATTGCATGCACTCCTGGTATTTCTCTCTGGAAAATGTTGTGACCGTTTTTTACAGAAGAGAAAATGTCCTTGGCTTAAAGCACGTCTATATCATGAAAACAATACAGAACTAATTTTCAAGTGGGGTATATGAGGATTGGAATCATATACAAGATGGTTAGGTAACTATGCAAGGGAAGTACTCAAGTTCTATGCCCCTTACCTGCCAGACTTCACACTACCTCTATTTTATACTCAAAACTCAGTGTCCCTGCAGCGAAGTCCTCTGGTTGATGCACTGCAGCAACCGTATGTGCAGGTTCCCAGCATCTTTCTGCCCCTGATGAGTGTTAAGTATTGCAGAGATTGGCTAGCAGACGGAGGTTTTTCTGCAGATGTGTGCATTTTTCTTCAACGAGCAGCGGGAATAAATCTGCATTCAGGGTATGCACCAGCTCTAAGACAAGCTTGAGCTATTGTTTGTCATTTTTACAAGGCTCTATGTTAGACTTTAGTGAGAACCCAACTTACTCCTGGAAGGGTGCCCGCCGTCAGACGGCTCCTCGCAGGTTCTGTGCTTTGCAGATTTTTAGGTCCAGCCTGCAGAGCCCTGGTCACTCAGCCCTCCGGGGACTGCTCCCTCCCCCTCTGTCAGCTGTTCCCTCAAGAAATGCAAACGAATTTTAACTCCAGCCTGAACAGGCTCTGTGGAAGGGGGAGGCTGTAAATCTGCTACTGGAGAAAATCACACAATACATCCTGAAGGCACGTGTAAAGTATTTTTGAATTATCCCTTCTGGGGATGATCTGTGCTGTGGTCCTCTCCTCTAGGGTGGGTAATTGTGAGTCACAAGGAGGAGGCATCTCCTTCTCTAGAAAAGCAATGTTTGCTTGGTCCACTGAGTCCTAATAGCACAGCCTATCAGGGAGAGCCTGGGGCGTTGCCTCAGACTTGGCTGTTCTGAAATGGACCAGAGCTGGTCTTCGGGGCGGGCGTCAAGAGACAGGCTGCTGTATTAGATTAATAGAAGTCATGTAGTGGTTGTAGGGGTAGTGTTAACAGTAGTATGTATTATCTGTGGAGTCTAGAGATAGTTGAACATCAGGAACTGGCCAGAACCATTGGAAAATGGGTCATTTAGAGCAGGCATGTTTAATTACTCTCTACTATAATTACCCCCAGCTCAATACCCCCTCTAAGAGGCCATACCAAACTCCCTTACTGCCTGTGCCTAAGTCCTTTCAGTCATGTTTGACTCTTTGCCACACCATGGATTCTAGCCCACCACCAGGCTCCCCCATCCATGGGATTCTCCAGGCAAGAATACTGGAGTGGGTTACCATTTCCTTCTCCAGGAGATCTTCCTGATCCAGGGATCAAACCCATGTCTCCTGTGTCAAATGAAGTATTTTAAAGTATGACCTGTGATTTGGAAGATCAGAAATCTTAGAAGGATCTCACTGGTAAAATCAAGGTGTTGGCAGGGATGCATCGTCTTCTGGATACTTTAGGGAAGAATCTGTTTTCTTGCCTTTTCCAGATTATATAGATGACCTCCCTCCCTCAGATCAAGGCCCTTCCTTTCTCGCATCCCTCTGGCACTCAGTTTCCTAGCTTGCTCTTTCACTTACAAGGACTCTTGTGATTATATTGCGCTCATTCTGCCCTACCTGCCTCTAGTGAATCTTCCTGACCCAGGGCTTGAGCCTGTGTTTCCTGCCCTGCAGACAGATTCTTTACCCCTAAGCCACCAGGGAAGCCCCTTACTGCCTTGGTCGTTCTTAAGTCTTAGTGGACAGCAAAGCCAGCACTGTTCTTGCTCCCTTAGCCCTGAGCTCTGAGCGCCTCGTAGGGAGAACCAAGGTTCCGAAGTCTCCAGGTATGGATGCCTACTGAGTCTTGAACTGATTAAAGCTCTAGAAAAAATTAATACTAGCTCTCACTTCTACCACTGGTGTTTCAGACTCAATTTCAGCACTTTACATTTGTCCCCAGTAACATTCGGTTCATTGGATTCGGCCCATTCTTTCAGCGTATTCTTTCAGCGTTTGTCTCATACGCTTGTTGATTCGGCAACCTGCTTGTTGTCCAGTCCTCAGGGGCTGTATTCCACGCAGATAGGATCCATGTGCTTCATCCCCGTGCAAATCGTCCGTCCGGAGGGTGGAGGTGACCTTTCACAGCTGAGACCCAGGGCTCAGCTCATAAATATTCATTAAGTAGTCTTACAGTCAAGGCATGGAGTCTGACTTGAGTCAACAAGGACGTTTTCTTACGAAGAAGATAAACCAAACTTTCGATCCACTGAATTTGCGAACCTTGCCGTCTTTGGAAACAGTCCTGGTTCAATGGTTACTGTATTGTTGTTGTTGTTTGGTGAAAACATCCAACTTGAATCTGTTTGCCTGGCTCCTTCTTTTTCCTCCTCAGACTGTCACCAGTGCTCACCTGGCCGCCCACTTCCTCTCGTGTCCCCCTGTAATCCATTCTTCGCCCAGCAGCCGACAGACTCTCACATCCACGGGTCCCCATCCTCAGCCGCGTCTCATCCCCACCCTTCCCTCGCTCCCTAGAGGAGAGCCATCCCGCCGGCTGCAGCCGCGCCACGGCCGCCCCCGCCCCAGGGCTCAGCCTGCTGTCATCCCCACGCCCAGAAACATTAGTTCAGGCCTCAGGCCCAGGGAAAGAGAGAGCTGGATTGAGAATTTATTGTCCCTCGAAGCTCTGCTTGTTTTTCTGACTCGAGTTTCCAATGCCAGAGTGCTTGCTGTACAAATGTGTAGGGGCTGTTCTTCACAAGATCTTGACTGTGACAACTTTGGGAGTCCAGGAAACAGCTTCCCCACCTGAGCAAGACTCAGACCTGCGTCCCTGTCTTGGAGCAGACACGGCGGGGCCGTTCTCAGAGGCTCATGCTCTTACCTGTTCGGGGAAGGGCTTTTGTTTATCAACCCCCCACCCCACCCCCGCCACAGCATACACACAAAATAAACGAAAATTCAATCAAGCAACCAGATTCAAATGTTGCTCTGCATGCCAAACATTTTGCATATGATTTTTTAACTGGATGGCCCAGATAGGTGGAAATCATGTGGAGGTAATTTAAGCCTCTCTGTGTGTGCAGCTGATGGAAAAGGAACCTCTGGGGCCATGAGTCGGCCACTCCCCCGTGGCTTTTTATTATTATGTGGTTAGACTTCTCTCTGAGCTAGCAGTTCTCTGCATTCATGAGAAAATGTGGACTTTTCTGAAAACTGCAGAGACAGGAAAATTGGGTTCGTGTGTTTGTTTTCGTTATCTGGAATTGTGTGTTTTCTAAATGATGATCCAAAGCCATTTGGAAATATCCCCTGGTGGTTCATTTCACCCCTTTGCCGTCTGAAAGGTGTAAATGTCTCAGCCACCAGGGCTCTCTCTCCATGAGTTTTGCATTGGGGGGTTAATTTATTTTGTCTTTCATAGAGCTGTATTTTCTCCTTTAAGATGAATCTGTGAATAGCAAGTCAGGGAATTATGGGAAGGAACGAGGCTTTGGCTTTCCACACCTCGATGAAGAGGAGCCACTTTGAGAAGGTGCCTCATTTTGCGTAGACTAGTGGGTGCCGCTGGGGCGAATGGTTTTCCGTTTGTAAGCAGCGCTCACCATAAAACATGCCTGTAACATATAGGTACAAAACCGAACTTGTTTCCTTGTAACGTTGTAAAAATATGAGACACTATACTTTTCGTAGTGCTTTACGTTTCCTCTCTCCGTAAGGTTTCCAGAATTCTTTGAAGTGAAAGTATTAGTCGTGCCCGACTCTTTGCAACCCCTTGGACTGTAGCCCACCAGACTCTTCTGTCCATGGGATTCTCCAGGCAAGAATACTGGAGTGGGTTGCCGTTCTCTTCCCCAGGGGAGCTCCCCCACCCAGGGGTTGAACCTGGGTCTCCTGCCTGGCAGGCAGATTCTTTACCATCTCAGCCCCCAGGAAGCCCTCAGATTTCCTTAGGAATACCTAAATCCATGAATCAGCACAGCTGCGGCAAGGAGGAACCCTGCTCTGATACAAACACATTTTTCTTGTAAAAATCTGGAAGATCCTGCACTAACGGGGATGTGTTTTATAAAAGATGTTTCCCTCTGGATTGTGTGACTGGAAAGCTGAGTCAAAGCATGCCTTGGTCGTTTTTGCATTTGTCTGAGACCGTGGTTGTAATATGTGAGTTCTCAAGGTTAAGCGGGGCGTGCAGTGAACTCATGAAGCTGTGTGGTCAGTTATGGGGAGCCAGACCTGTTCAGCCCCCATTTCCTCCGACTGCATTTTATTGCTGAAGCAGAAGGCTTTATTTTTTGTTTTTAAGGTTTGCTTTTCTGAGACCACCCTCCATGAACTGCTCTTTTTTTCTCCTAAATATGCCTTTGGGATTGCCTCAGTAATTCACGGAAGAGTGCGAGTGTTTTTGGAGGAAACGTGATTAAAATGTCACCCACTTCAGAGGCTGCCTTTATTGGGGAGGGAGTTCATGCTTGGGCCGCTGGCCTCTTCTTCAGCCCTGCCCCTTGATACACAGTTTCCTTATTCTTCTCAGCTATTGCACTCTTACCAAATCACTTTTCTCCAGTGGCCTCTTTCAGCCTCTTTCTTTTTTCTTGACACTGTTTCTGTTCTGCTTCTTTCATTCCTTTCTGATTTTCTTTCTAGCACCTCCTTTTCTCCTGGCTCTGTTGTTCCCATTCTTCCTTTGTATCTAACTAGATTTTTCAGTGATCGACCCCAAGAAATCAGGCCCCTGGATTGGAGTACTCAATTTTTCCCCCAGAGGGCAATTTCTACTCAAAATATATTCTTCTCTGACTCTGTGACTCAAGAAAAGCTTTTCTGCTCTGATTTTCTCACGTCCAGGAACTGGACCACAAGGACAAAGGGTGCACCCATAAGACCCTGAATTCCATCGTTTCCTACCATGATCTTGAAAGGCGCTACATGGAGCCTGAAATGAACGTTCATTGGCTTCTCTTCCAGAAAACTTTGGTTTTGCTTCTGTGTGCGTGTGTTTTGTCTAATGCTGATTTCAACTTGTTCTGATTCTAATACTCGTGGTCCAGGGCGTGGGTGAGATTCCTTTTTAGGGATTTCCCAGATGGAAATGGAAACGGATGACTCATGTTGAGAAGGTTTTACAGAGGTCATTGGGGTGGGAGGTGAACTTCGAGGTGACGCAGAGGTGTGGGAGCTGGAGGTATTGGTGGGAGTGGGGTGGCCCCTTAGTTCAATGCTTCTGTCGAGAGAAACTGACAGTGCTCTGGAAACCCCAGAGAGGCTGTCAGGGAAATTAAATCCATGTTTATTTTTGGCAGCAAAAAAGAGAGACGCTCAAGATGACCAAGTACGTAGAGCTCGTTATCGTGGCCGATAACCGAGAGGTAAGAACTTTGTGAAATTTCTTGGTTGGTTTTAAAAGAAAATAGGGAAAAGAATATGTTTAGCAAGTGATTACATCCTTTAGTTAACCTTATCTTCTAGCATTGTAAACCACCCATGGGAAAAAAGTGTCTTCCCGATCTTATAAAGGATAAAATGTTAAAAGTGTACCTGCTGTTACAAATACTAGCAAGGACTACGGAGCTGCCATGTTGCTAAGCTCTCCCAACAGGGAGAAGTATTTGTGGGAAATGGCAGATGAGTTAGAATGTATTCTAAAAACACTTTGGGGGAAGGTTTAGTTTAGAAAGTATCCAATCTAACCTAAACCAAAATGAAGGAATGAATGAACGAAGGCTGTAGAGACACAGCCGAAAAATCCTACCTTCTGAAGCAGGGCCTGATGCTGTGCTAGTTTTTTTTTTTTTTTTTTTTGATTGTTAATTAGACTTTTTAGATCATTTATCTGTGTTCATTTCTTGCCTCTGCTACCCGTCATGAATTAGGTGACATTTTCTCCCAGACTGGCTCAACACATATGAATGAAACAGGTCTGACAATTTCTCAGGAAACCGTTCCCACTCTGGAAGGTCAGCTTCAAGAAGGGGGAATTTATGAACTTTTAATCCATTCTCTGTATTGTTTGACTTGCTGCCATGAGTTTCTATTACTTTCACTCTTTAATTTTTAAAAACAAATATAAAAGAAATTTCAGAGGAAGTTAAAAATCAAGTCGATGATATGAGGAATGGCTTTGGACTGCCTTCTGGTTGTCTGTTTCCTCTTTGCCAAAACATGTCACTGCCTCCATCATTTATGAGGCTGGAAAAGATCACAAAAGTTACTGTCTTATGAGCACTTGGCTTGGGTGAATTTCAGGGAGTTTCAGAAAGTCCCTGGACAGGGAAATTACTCGGCAGAATGGGAACTCACTTCACCATAAACCAAGGAGGGCCCTGGGGGTTTGCAAAGCCCAAGACTTCACATTTCCAGGAGCCAAGAAGATGAGATTTGATTGATGCTCTTGCTGTTATTAATGCTGACATTTAAAATTATTAAGTTTCAGAGGCAAGGAAAAGATCTGGAAAAAGTCAAGCAGCGATTAATAGAGATCGCTAATCACGTTGACAAGGTAAGTTCTTTGGGGGTAATTAAATCACTCACATCGTGTAAATGTTTGGGAATGAAGTGGAGGGAATGAAACACATCCCATCTAACCTAGGGAGGCTGGGTTCTGCCTCTGGTCCTGGGCTGGTACCCGACGTCCCCTTCCTCTGAGGAGTCCCAGGGCTTGGAACAGCTGCAGGAGATGCTCCCCACACTGTCTGGACCGTGGGGACCCTTCTCTCTCCATCCTAGCCTCCCAGCTGGGTCCACCAGTTGGTGCATCTGACCCTCTTGAGAGCACCAAGTGGACCTCTTCCCGGGTCTCCCTGGGCAGGTCCCATAGGTCCCCTGAGGCAAGGCTCTCACTGATAAGGGACCCACAGGCTCCACCATCACGGGGCACAAAAATTGGCTTTCAGTTCCTCCCCACGAACTCGGGAGGGAGCTTAGCTCTGCAAAGCTGACTTCAGAGTTGGAAGAGATCCTGACAGTCTGGTCTGACCCAGGCATATTTGCTCACCAGCACTCCTCATGTGACCTGTTCACAAGATAAAACCATGCTTGCCACCTGCCTTTAGCGGTGCACCCTGCGGGGAGAGCAATGGCTAACTGATGCTGAGGGCTTTCAGTCCGGAGCGTGCTGGAGCTGCCCTGAAGCTTTCAAAAGCCTTGTTGCTCGGGTGTCGGGGGGGTGGGAGGCAAGGCGGGAGACCTGGACATCAGGCTTTGCAGGTGCTTCCAAGTGGTTCTCCTGGGCTGCGTGACTGGCAGCCCCTGTCTGGACGCAGCCGTAATTCTCAGCAATAGCCTGTCTCCCACCTCTGAATACAGTGTGAGCGGAAAGCAGCCCCGGCTCATCGCCGAATGTCTTGTGGCGGGGATTCTGTGATGCTCAGTTTACACACGGCAGTTTGAAGATGCTTTACGGTAGCCGTGTTTCCAAGCAATCCTATGATATTTAAATAGAATTGTCAAAGTCTCCAGAAAAGATGACAGCAAAAGCCCTTCTAGAGATTCAGTTTCAGAGGCAAGGAAAAGATCTGGAAAAAGTCAAGCAGCGATTAATAGAGATCGCTAATCACGTTGACAAGGTAAGTTCTTTGGGGGTAATTAAATCACTCACATCGTGTAAATGTTTGGGAATGAAGTGGAGGGAATGAAACACATCCCATCTAACCTAGGGAGGCTGGGTTCTGCCTCTGGTCCTGGGCTGGTACCCGACGTCCCCTTCCTCTGAGGAGTCCCAGGGCTTGGAACAGCTGCAGGAGATGCTCCCCACACTGTCTGGACCGTGGGGACCCTTCTCTCTCCATCCTAGCCTCCCAGCTGGGTCCACCAGTTGGTGCATCTGACCCTCTTGAGAGCACCAAGTGGACCTCTTCCCGGGTCTCCCTGGGCAGGTCCCATAGGTCCCCTGAGGCAAGGCTCTCACTGATAAGGGACCCACAGGCTCCACCATCACGGGGCACAAAAATTGGCTTTCAGTTCCTCCCCACGAACTCGGGAGGGAGCTTAGCTCTGCAAAGCTGACTTCAGAGTTGGAAGAGATCCTGACAGTCTGGTCTGACCCAGGCATATTTGCTCACCAGCACTCCTCATGTGACCTGTTCACAAGATAAAACCATGCTTGCCACCTGCCTTTAGCGGTGCACCCTGCGGGGAGAGCAATGGCTAACTGATGCTGAGGGCTTTCAGTCCGGAGCGTGCTGGAGCTGCCCTGAAGCTTTCAAAAGCCTTGTTGCTCGGGTGTCGGGGGGGTGGGAGGCAAGGCGGGAGACCTGGACATCAGGCTTTGCAGGTGCTTCCAAGTGGTTCTCCTGGGCTGCGTGACTGGCAGCCCCTGTCTGGACGCAGCCGTAATTCTCAGCAATAGCCTGTCTCCCACCTCTGAATACAGTGTGAGCGGAAAGCAGCCCCGGCTCATCGCCGAATGTCTTGTGGCGGGGATTCTGTGATGCTCAGTTTACACACGGCAGTTTGAAGATGCTTTACGGTAGCCGTGTTTCCAAGCAATCCTATGATATTTAAATAGAATTGTCAAAGTCTCCAGAAAAGATGACAGCAAAAGCCCTTCTAGAGATTCAGCTCTGTTCTACGAGGCCTTCTGGGCAGAACCGAGCACTGCGCATCAGGAATGCAGGATGCATCCTGAGTGGTCCGCCTGGGAGGATCGGGGAGGTCGCAGCTTCATAGGGGAGCAGAGGCAGAAGCTGCTTGGCATGGTCCTCATGACGGGAGCTGGTAGGTGCCGTCAGTCAAGTGTGATGGGGATGCAGGTGAGAGTGAGTTACTTCTTCCTGCGGGTCAGGGAGGCTTTGCAGGGGGGCAGTTTTGAAAGATGAGTATCATTTCAGCAGGAGCAGGGTTGGAGAGAGCCTGGCTTGCTCCCTACGAGTCGGGACATGGTGAGTGTATGTGTTAGTCACTCAGTTGTGTCCAGCTCTTTGCGATCCCATGAACTGTAGTCCGCCGGGATCCCCTGTCCATGGAATTCTCCAGGCAAGGATACTGGAGTGGGTGGCCGTGCCCTTCTCCAGACACGGAGAGTAACTCCATCTGCTTTGTTTGGAGGGGTGGCGGGGGTGCATGTGTAGCATGACTGTGTGTGCAAGCACAGCGAGGACAGGAGACAATGAAATGCCAATGGATTCACTGGCCAGGGACTTGGGTGCCCGGCAAGGCCATGTAGACCTGACTGGGATTTTATTTTGCAGTCAGTGGAAAGCCAGGTGAATGTTTTTAAGCAGAGGAGACCCACAGGGTCACACACAGCTGTGCCTGCAGTTAGATTGGAGGATGGAGTCACCAACGTCAAAGTGGCTAGTAAAATCGTGAAGGTCCGAGCTGGGTCTGGGGAGTGGGGATTCTGAGACGATCGAAGGAGTGGATGAATGTGCTGAGCAGTTACTGCGTGCCAGGGTCTCAGTGCATCACAGACACCCCCAGGTGGATACCAGCATTCCCATTTTTATAGCAGAGGAAGCTGAGGTTTGAGGAGGCTAGTGAAATGGCCAGCACGTGTTTGAGCAGCATTCAAAGGCAGGACCCGGAATGAGCCCTGCTCTCTGGGACCCCCTGCAGGAGGTTTTGGCCCTGGCTCCACCCACTTCCTGTAGATGCCAGCCTGCCGCGACTGTGACCAAGCAGAAGCAGAGACTGAGAAGAGCCAGGGTCTCAGTCAGCACACGTTTGGGATGACAGACGGATAAGGTTTTGTGCGCCCAAAGAAGCAGGACCAGGGTCTCCCAGGGCACCCGGAGCAGTCAGAGGATTGGTGCTCAGAAGAGGCTATGGCTGGAAGGAACTTTCTGAAAACAGGAAGAACACAGATGGTCCTTGGCATCCTGGGATAATCAGATCATGCCATCCTCATCCACAAGAACTTCCAGGCAGGTCAGACCTCCCAGGCAGCCCGTGCTTGCTCATGTTTTTTGAATAACTCATTTTTGAAAATTCAACTTTATCCTCCAAGTCGAGTGGATGTTGGAGAATTTTCATAAATGTCTGATCCTTTGGGCAGGAAAGGTGAAGGATGGATCCCAGAGGTAATGCCAGAGACCATAGGAGTCAGAATTCTCCATGTGACCCATCTGCCTTGAGTGGCCCTGCAGGGCATGGCTCAAGCTTCATACTATGGCTACCTGATGCGGAGAGCCAACTCATTGGAAAAGCCCCCGACACTGAGGAAGGCTGAGGGCAGGAGCAGAAGGGGACAACAGAGGATGAGATGGTTAGATGACATCACTGACTCAATGGACGTGAGTTTGAGCAAATGCCGGGAGATGGCAAAGAACAGGGAAGCCTGGCGTGCTGCAGACCGTAGGGTCACAGAGTCAGACGCCTCTCAGCGACTCAACAACAACAGGGTCAGACCTGGTTCCGGTCTGGGCAGGGCATTAGAATCATAAGGTTCTCATAAGGTTGGTTTGTTGATGTGAGTGGGTCGCTATAGCTTTGCTTTCAAAATGCAGATTCCAAGAACTGTGACTGGCCTGGGTGGGGCCTGGGCGAGTACATTCCAGAGGCCTCCAGTGAGGTGGGACCAAGAAACAAAGAATTCAAGTACTTCTTAAACCTGGGGTTTGTAAATGGAAACCATGAAAAGTATTAAACTCGAGCTGGTAATGGCTGAAATCCTGTTTTTAAGTGATGTGGTTGGTCTTACATGTTTGTATCTTTTTACATATTATTCCGCATTATTTCCTGCTTCAGTTTGCAAAAGCAGGAATGAGCAACTGGGGGCTTGTTAATAACCTGCCGTGGTCACTAGAGAACCACTTATCAGAGAAAAGTCTCAACAGAGTCAGCGACGTGCACCAGGGCGCCTGTTTTCATGTTTCTGGTTTGCAGAGAGCTGAATGGCTAAGCAGATGTGTGCATTGTCCCTAGCAGACCCTGAAGAACCGCAGGGGTAGCCCGGTTCCGTCAGATGCTCTGTGCACCCAAGTCTGCTAACTGATGGGCTCTGGGCTCCAGCAAGCATTCCAAGTTTAGTTTTGCAACTGCAAGTGGGAGCATCTTGGCTGAAGAAACAAGGACTGTTCCAGTGGCAACTTCCTCATTTGCAGAAATCTTGGCTCGTCTTAGCCATTCTTAAGTAATAGCTGCTTGGCTGGCTGTGCTGGCTTGAAGGGGAAAGAGAAGGACGTCCCAGACCGAGAGTCCGAGAAGTGAGTTGAGGACAGAGGTCCAGACCCGCTCAGGCAGTTTTCTTGTGCATGGAACATGGAAACACGTCTCACGCTCATACAGGCCAGCTACCCCTTGCACAGGAAGTAGGGTGCTCCCCAGGTCCTGCAGGGCGGGAGCGGTGGTCGGTGTGGCTGCCGAGTGAAACGACTTTCCCCTTTGCCTCTCCCTTCCCGTCTGTCCTACTCCTTCCTTGTGAAGTTAGCACCAGCTGCCCACCCGTGCAGGCTACGCCTCTGGGCCCTACTTCTAAGGGGTTTCTCTTGCATGCCTCCGATTCAGGTATTTTCCCTCTCGAGTGAGGCCTCGGTGCCGCCCCTTCCAGGCCAGTTGCCCACAGGATGCGCATTTCCATGTTGGATTCCAGCACACGGCCCTGTAGTCTTATCCCTGTTTTTTCACATCTACTTCCTGAAAGCCTTCTTCAAGCCCTCTCGTCCAGCATCCCTGAACTTCCTGTTTGCACCCTTCTTGGCAGTGGACTTGATTAGAACTTACTGTAATAAAGGCTAAGCGTCCCTGCGTAGAGCCTCTTGCTGCCCACTGAGCACCATGAAAAGTATTAAACTCGTTGGGCTGAAATCCTGTTTTTAAGTGATGTGGTTGGTCTTACATGTTTGTATCTTTTTACATATTATTCCGCATTATTTCCTGCTTCAGTTTGCAAAAGCAGGAATGAGCAACTGGGGGCTTGTTAATAACCTGCCGTGGTCACTAGAGAACCACTTATCAGAGAAAAGTCTCAACAGAGTCAGCGACGTGCACCAGGCGCCTGTTTTCATGTTTCTGGTTTGCAGAGAGCTGAATGGCTAAGCAGATGTGTGCATTGTCCCTAGCAGACCCTGAAGAACCGCAGGGGTAGCCCGGTTCCGTCAGATGCTCTGTGCACCCAAGTCTGCTAACTGATGGGCTCTGGGCTCCAGCAAGCATTCCAAGTTTAGTTTTGCAACTGCAAGTGGGAGCATCTTGGCTGAAGAAACAAGGACTGTTCCAGTGGCAACTTCCTCATTTGCAGAAATCTTGGCTCGTCTTAGCCATTCTTAAGTAATAGCTGCTTGGCTGGCTGTGCTGGCTTGAAGGGGAAAGAGAAGGACGTCCCAGACCGAGAGTCCGAGAAGTGAGTTGAGGACAGAGGTCCAGACCCGCTCAGGCAGTTTTCTTGTGCATGGAACATGGAAACACGTCTCACGCTCATACAGGCCAGCTACCCCTTGCACAGGAAGTAGGGTGCTCCCCAGGTCCTGCAGGGCGGGAGCGGTGGTCGGTGTGGCTGCCGAGTGAAACGACTTTCCCCTTTGCCTCTCCCTTCCCGTCTGTCCTACTCCTTCCTTGTGAAGTTAGCACCAGCTGCCCACCCGTGCAGGCTACGCCTCTGGGCCCTACTTCTAAGGGGTTTCTCTTGCATGCCTCCGATTCAGGTATTTTCCCTCTCGAGTGAGGCCTCGGTGCCGCCTCTCCCAGGCCAGTTGCCCACAGGATGCGCATTTCCATGTTGGATTCCAGCACACGGCCCTGTAGTCTTATCCCTGTTTTTTCACATCTACTTCCTGAAAGCCTTCTTCAAGCCCTCTCGTCCAGCATCCCCTGAACTTCCTGTTTGCACCCTTCTTGGCAGTGGACTTGATTAGAACTTACTGTAATAAAGGCTAAGCGTCCCCTGCGTAGAGCCTCTTGCTGCCCACTGAGCACTGGGAGTCAAGGTCAAGGGTGTCCAGCGCCTTGTTGTTTGTGCCAGGGCCAAGCTGAGCATCCAGCCAGAGCCACGCAGAAACTTGTTGCTGCCGGGTTAATGGGCGATTCAATCCAGCTGGTCTTTTACCGTGTCCACAGCATCCTGAGGTTCCCAGGCCAGACGGGCGGCTGCCGATTCCACCTGTGCTTTGCCTGGGGCCTGGCGTCGCTGTGGGTCATCTGGGAAGGGACTCTGAGCACTCATCTTACCCTGACTGGGTTACTGGGCAGTTTAAAGCCTGAGCCCCGGGTTCCCTATGTTTAAACTCTGGCTACACCAGTCACGGCTTGAGCGGCTTACCTGGTCCCTCCAGGTCCCAACGTCCTTGACAGTAACATGGAAATAAGAATAGCTCTTAACTCCCAGAGTGTTGTGAGGACTGAGAGAGCATCAGGAAAGTTCTTGGCACCATGCCTAAGGCCTAGGGAAGGCTCATTGTGTTCGCTGTGGCCATTGTTGTTAGGAAGAACCAACGGGGCGCCATCCGCAGCCTAGGAAGACCATCCCAAAAGGCAGCAGAGAGATGCTGCAGGATGACATGCTGCACGTTTAACCTGTGTGATGGTTAACCAGTAGCACCAGTGTTGGAGAGGAGGGACTGAAACCTAGTAATGAAAGTAAAGAAACTGCCTGCAATGCAGGAGATTAAGATTCAGTCCCTGGGTTGGAAAGATCCCTGGAGAAGGGACTGGCAACCCACTCTAGTATTCGTGCCTGGAAAATTCCATGGGCAGAGGAGCCTGGTGGGCTATAATGGGTACGATGAACACACTGAGGATTAACACAACGTTCAGGTATTTTCCTCTCGAGTGAGGCCTCGGTGCCGCCTCTCCCAGGCCAGTTGCCCACAGGATGCGCATTTCCATGTTGGATTCCAGCACACGGCCCTGTAGTCTTATCCCTGTTTTTTCACATCTACTTCCTGAAAGCCTTCTTCAAGCCCTCTCGTCCAGCATCCCCTGAACTTCCTGTTTGCACCCTTCTTGGCAGTGGACTTGATTAGAACTTACTGTAATAAAGGCTAAGCGTCCCCTGCGTAGAGCCTCTTGCTGCCCACTGAGCACTGGGAGTCAAGGTCAAGGGTGTCCAGCGCCTTGTTGTTTGTGCCAGGGCCAAGCTGAGCATCCAGCCAGAGCCACGCAGAAACTTGTTGCTGCCGGGTTAATGGGCGATTCAATCCAGCTGGTCTTTTACCGTGTCCACAGCATCCTGAGGTTCCCAGGCCAGACGGGCGGCTGCCGCATTCCACCTGTGCTTTGCCTGGGGCCTGGCGTCGCTGTGGGTCATCTGGGAAGGGACTCTGAGCACTCATCTTACCCTGACTGGGTTACTGGGCAGTTTAAAGCCTGAGCCCCGGGTTCCCTATGTTTAAACTCTGGCTACACCAGTCACGGCTTGAGCGGCTTACCTGGTCCCTCCAGGTCCCAACGTCCTTGACAGTAACATGGAAATAAGAATAGCTCTTAACTCCCAGAGTGTTGTGAGGACTGAGAGAGCATCAGGAAAGTTCTTGGCACCATGCCTAAGGCCTAGGGAAGGCTCATTGTGTTCGCTGTGGCCATTGTTGTTAGGAAGAACCAACGGGACGCCATCCGCAGCCTAGGAAGACCATCCCAAAAGGCAGCAGAGAGATGCTGCAGGATGACATGCTGCACGTTTAACCTGTGTGATGGTTAACCAGTAGCACCAGTGTTGGAGAGGAGGGACTGAAACCTAGTAATGAAAGTAAAGAAACTGCCTGCAATGCAGGAGATTAAGATTCAGTCCCTGGGTTGGAAAGATCCCCTGGAGAAGGCAATGGCAACCCACTCCAGTATGCTTTCCTGGAGAATTCCATGGACAGAGGAGCCTGGTGGGCTATAGTCCATGGGATCACAGAATGTAGAACACGACTGAGTGACTTAACACAACAGATACGAAATCTGTTCAAAGGATGTGATTTGAGAGGGCTAATAGATACACCGTTCTTTGGCATTGCCCTTCTTTGGGACTGGAATGAAAACTGACCTCTTCCAGTCCTGTGACCATGGCTACGTTTTCCAAATTTGGTAACACAATGGGTGCAGCACCAGCATCTTTTAGGATTTAAGCACTTTCAAACTGTGGTGCTAGAGAAGACTTGTGAGAGTCCCTTGGACAGCAAGGCGATCAGACCAGTCAATCCTAAAGGAAATCAGCCCTGAATATTCATTGGACTGATGCTGAAGCTCCGAAGAGCCGGCTCACTGGAGAAGACCCTGATGCCGGGAGAGACTGAGGGCAGGAGGAGGAAGGGGCCGCAGAGGAAGAGGTGGTTAGATAACAGCATGGACTCCACGGCCTTGGGTTTGAGCAAACCCTGGGAGATGGTGGAGCACGGGAGAGCCTGGCGTGCTGCAGTCCACGGGACCGCAAAGAGCTGGACACGACTGAGGGACTCCACAACCATAACAATAGATGTAAATGACAGCCTATCATTACTATAAAAAGATCCTGATTAGTAAGCGGCAAAGCTAACGCTGAGAAACAATGACAGATCTTACTGACCACTTCCACATGACACTCTCCAGAGGCAGAGTGTCCGGGCACAGGTGGCAGCCCTGCAGTCCGCACGGGGCGTGTGACGCTGAGACTGTTGCGTAGCAGGCTGGCGTGGACGTGGGCACTGGAGCGCCTGCGTTTCTGCCTTCTGATCCCTGTTCCCTTTGTCTGTAGCACAGCTGAAAGTGTAAGCTCCCCAGTGAAGCGCAGCCGCCAGACACGTGTGCTGAGAGTTCCAGGGGACGCCAGGAACTTAATTTTTCCTGGGAAGCCTGGGCTGGGAGCTTGCAAGTGGATACGACCGGCCAAGCAACCCTTGATTTAAACACAAGCTGTTGGGCAGCGTTTGGGTCGTATAATTGTCTCATTAACTTATTAATGTAATGCCCATAATTGTTATCTGCTTGAAACCGAGTTGGACCACTGCGATCCGTTTATACTTTGTGATGTAGTTTGTGCTTCAGTCGCATTCTTCTGCTAACTAATGCTCACCAGATGACGGGGGGAATCAGCAAGGGAAAAGATGAGCCTGCCTTTTGTGGGTCACAACCCGGGGTCAGCGCTCAGCCTCGTGGAGTTTATTGCCCTTGAGCTCAGCACGTTGGAATGGGGCTTAACTATCAGATGTGGAGCTTCTGTGATTTTTGTTATTTGTTCGCTCAGAGGCTTCCAGCAGCTAGGACTAGGACCGCTCTTATCTGGAGCTTGACTTTGACTACCCACCAGCCACATCTTTCTCCTTGGCTGCCTAGAGCATCCCAAGATGGGGATGCTCTCATTCCACACTGCCTTATACATTGCATCGAAAGACTGTACAGCCAGCCAGGTGGTTCTCACGTCTTTACCCCCTGGACCCTGAGCAGAGAGCCACCTCTGGGGCTGTGATGCTCAGAGGAGTAGCAAGGTGGCTGGGGCCAATGGGCTGTTCTTACCACCACCCTGACTTGCCCAGTTGCACAGTCGTGTCTGACTTTTTGAGATCCTATGGACTATAGCCCCTCAGGCTCCTCTGTCCATGGGGCTTCCCAGGCAAGAATACTGGAGTGGGCTGCCATGTCCTCCTCCAGGGGATCTTCCTGACCCAGGAATTCAAGCTGCGTCTCTTGCGTCTCCTGCCTCGGCAGGTGGATTCTTTACCATGGCGCCACTTGGGAAGCTCCACTCGCAGCCCTGCCCTCCAGTAAGTTCATCTGGCTCAAAAACTCTCCCTTAGCCATTGGAAGAGTTGCTCTGCCTGCTTCTGACCCGAGATGATCTGTTTGCGGAGAAAGGACTGTAGGTTGAAGTCAGGACACAGAAGTACGGGGGACAGAGAAGCAGAAAGATTCAATTTGTGTACTGGAAAAAAAAGAGGAATTTCCTGTACCAGATCTTTCCCATGGTGGTGTTGGTGAACTGTCTGGCCTGTGGGAAGAATCTGGGAGCTTGCAAGTGGGTACGACCGGCCAAGCAACCCTTGATTTAAACACAAGCTGTTGGGCAGCGTTTGGGTCGTATAATTGTCTCATTAACTTATTAATGTAATGCCCATAATTGTTATCTGCTTGAAACCGAGTTGGACCACTGCGATCCGTTTATACTTTGTGATGTAGTTTGTGCTTCAGTCGCATTCTTCTGCTAACTAATGCTCACCAGATGACGGGGGGAATCAGCAAGGGAAAAGATGAGCCTGCCTTTTGTGGGTCACAACCCGGGGTCAGCGCTCAGCCTCGTGGAGTTTATTGCCCTTGAGCTCAGCACGTTGGAATGGGGCTTAACTATCAGATGTGGAGCTTCTGTGATTTTTGTTATTTGTTCGCTCAGAGGCTTCCAGCAGCTAGGACTAGGACCGCTCTTATCTGGAGCTTGACTTTGACTACCCACCAGCCACATCTTTCTCCTTGGCTGCCTAGAGCATCCCAAGATGGGGATGCTCTCATTCCACACTGCCTTATACATTGCATCGAAAGACTGTACAGCCAGCCAGGTGGTTCTCACGTCTTTACCCCCTGGACCCTGAGCAGAGAGCCACCTCTGGGGCTGTGATGCTCAGAGGAGTAGCAAGGTGGCTGGGGCCAATGGGCTGTTCTTACCACCACCCTGACTTGCCCAGTTGCACAGTCGTGTCTGACTTTTTGAGATCCTATGGACTATAGCCCCTCAGGCTCCTCTGTCCATGGGGCTTCCCAGGCAAGAATACTGGAGTGGGCTGCCATGTCCTCCTCCAGGGGATCTTCCTGACCCAGGAATTCAAGCTGCGTCTCTTGCGTCTCCTGCCTCGGCAGGTGGATTCTTTACCATGGCGCCACTTGGGAAGCTCCACTCGCAGCCCTGCCCTCCAGTAAGTTCATCTGGCTCAAAAACTCTCCCTTAGCCATTGGAAGAGTTGCTCTGCCTGCTTCTGACCCGAGATGATCTGTTTGCGGAGAAAGGACTGTAGGTTGAAGTCAGGACACAGAAGTACGGGGGACAGAGAAGCAGAAAGATTCAATTTGTGTACTGGAAAAAAAAGAGGAATTTCCTGTACCAGATCTTTCCCATGGTGGTGTTGGTGAACTGTCTGGCCTGTGGGAAGAATGGTCCTCCAGGTTCCTGAAGAAGGACTCTGTGTCTGACTTTATCATCCTGAATGATACTGATTTGCTCATTTAATTAAAACCTTCCAGATCAGTTACAGGTGAGAGACTATGATCGGGTCGGCCAGGTGAATCTTTGCCAAAAGATTAGTTCAGATCCATTTTCAGTCACTCAGAAGCAGAACATTTTTTTTTAACTTTTAATTTTAACTTTTACAGAGTTTTGTTGTTTACAGATATGTATGTTCCCAGATTAGTCATATGTATATCCCCCCCTTCCCACCCCTCCCGACCATCACACAGCACCCCTGCAGGATCGCCTTTTCTCACAGAGCAATGACTAGAGCTATTCTCTTCACTTATGATAGTACAGGCCTTCGTGCTACTTCCTTTACACCTCCCACCCTCTGTTCCTTCCCCACAATGTCCATATGTCCACTGTCCATGTCTGTCTTTCCATCACTTCACGAAGCAGAACATTTTGCTTAAACAAATTGCTGCACTTGGCAGAGTGTCTGAAAGATCCTAACTCACTCGTTGCTTTCCTTGCCATAGAGATGAGCTAGCAGTCTTTAGCTGTAATGTAACTACATTAGCGGTAACACACATCCATATGCCCATTTCTGATCACCAATGAATCGGTTGAAATGTGTGTTTCCCTACAATTAAGGTATGTGTGCTCAGTCACATCCCACTCTTTGTGACCCGATGGACTGTCGCGCCCCAGGCTCCTCTGTCCATGGACTTTTCTAGGCAAGGATACTGGAGTGGGTTGCCATTTCCTCCTGCAGGGGCTCTTCCTGACCCAGGGATCAGCTCGAGTCTTGTGTGTCTCCTACTTTGGCAGGCAGGTTCTTTATCACTGCACTACCTTGGAGACATTTTAAAAAATGCTGGTTAACTCGAACGTCTAATTAGTCAACCCCATTTGAGAACCCAGTTAGCACATCCCTTTGCCTCAGCCACTGAAAATATTCCTTCAATTCTAATTCCACGGGAACAAGGGAGCACAGAGAGAACTTTCGTATCGCGTCAATAAAATTCAGCACTTACACACCTGTTCTACTCGGCAACCTAAGGTCTCATTAAAGCGATCCCCCAGGGATACCTGTCTTCTGTCTCCCTCAGTTTTACAGACCCCTGAACATCCGAATCGTGTTGGTGGGCGTGGAGGTATGGAATGACATCGACAAGTGCTCTATAAGCCAGGACCCGTTCACGAGCCTGCATGAGTTTCTGGACTGGAGAAAGGTGAAGCTTCTGCCTCGCAAATCCCATGACAATGCACAGCTCATCAGGTGAGGTGCCCGTTGTCTCTCCTTTGCTTCAAATGAAAGAATGACCTCACCACATCTGCCTTCCTCTTAACCCCACCTGAGAGTCAGTGAGGCTATACCTGTTCTGCAGAACTCACTCGCTGGACCAGAGGCAGAGGGGGCTCCTCAGCCCCCACTGGGTGCGGGAGGCAGTCATGATCACAGTTGGGAGCTGCTGGAAAAGTCTTTCTTTGCATATCCTGGGAAACCTGTCCCTCGAGCAGATGTCTTATTTCCTTCCGGCCATTTATTCTGTGCAGCTTTTTCTAGGTTTAGTCCTTTCTGGTTGGGGGGAGGGACACCACAGGACAGATGGACTCTGAGTTCCCCCAGCAGGGACCAAACATGCTCCCGTTGCAGTGGAAGCGTGGAGTCCTAACCACTGGACTGCCAAGGAAGTCACAAGTCATTGCATACACTGGTAATCCATGAAGATTTTGGAGTGGGATTGCCAAATTTCCTCCTTTTTGCAGGGGCTCTTCCTGGAACCCCAAAGAGTGAATCGGTTGAAATGTGTGTTTCTACAATTAAGGTATGTGTGCTCAGTCACATCCCACTCTTGTGACCCGATGGACTGTCGCCAGGCTCCTCTGTCCATGGACTTTTCTAGGCAAGGATACTGGAGTGGGTTGCCATTTCCTCCTGCAGGGGCTCTTCCTGACCCAGGGATCAGCTCGAGTCTTGTGTGTCTCCTACTTTGGCAGGCAGGTTCTTTATCACTGCACTACCTTGGAGACATTTTAAAAAATGCTGGTTAACTCGAACGTCTAATTAGTCAACCCCATTTGAGAACCCAGTTAGCACATCCCTTTGCCTCAGCCACTGAAAATATTCCTTCAATTCTAATTCCACGGGAACAAGGGAGCACAGAGAGAACTTTCGTATCGCGTCAATAAAATTCAGCACTTACACACCTGTTCTACTCGGCAACCTAAGGTCTCATTAAAGCGATCCCCCAGGGATACCTGTCTTCTGTCTCCCTCAGTTTTACAGACCCCTGAACATCCGAATCGTGTTGGTGGGCGTGGAGGTATGGAATGACATCGACAAGTGCTCTATAAGCCAGGACCCGTTCACGAGCCTGCATGAGTTTCTGGACTGGAGAAAGGTGAAGCTTCTGCCTCGCAAATCCCATGACAATGCACAGCTCATCAGGTGAGGTGCCCGTTGTCTCTCCTTTGCTTCAAATGAAAGAATGACCTCACCACATCTGCCTTCCTCTTAACCCCACCTGAGAGTCAGTGAGGCTATACCTGTTCTGCAGAACTCACTCGCTGGACCAGAGGCAGAGGGGGCTCCTCAGCCCCCACTGGGTGCGGGAGGCAGTCATGATCACAGTTGGGAGCTGCTGGAAAAGTCTTTCTTTGCATATCCTGGGAAACCTGTCCCTCGAGCAGATGTCTTATTTCCTTCCGGCCATTTATTCTGTGCAGCTTTTTCTAGGTTTAGTCCTTTCTGGTTGGGGGGAGGGACACCACAGGACAGATGGACTCTGAGTTCCCCCAGCAGGGACCAAACATGCTCCCGTTGCAGTGGAAGCGTGGAGTCTTAACCACTGGACTGCCAAGGAAGTCACAAGTCTTTATATTTGTATTAACATACACTGGTAATCCATGAAGATTTTTTTGTTTGTTTAAAAAAAAAAATTGGACACTCTTTTATTGGTCTTTCATTTATTTATTTTCATCCATCTTTGTTCTTTGACCCACGTGGGCCTCCCATCGCAGCAGCCCCTCCCGCCGCAGAGCACTGGCTCTGAGCACATGCGCTCCAGGGCTCCGACTGGGTAGTTGGACGCATCAGTCCAGCCGCTCTGTGGCACATGGGATCTTCCCAGGCCAGGGATCGAACCAGCGCCCCTTGCACTGCAAGGTGGTGTCCTTACCCACTGGACCACCAGGGAAGCCCCATTTCATTGCTTTTTTGTTTTATATTGGAGTATAGTTGATTAACAATGTTGTGTTATTTTCAGGTGTACAGCATAGTGATTCAGTTATGGATACACATGTCTATTCCTTTTCAGATTCTTTTCCCTCTTAGGTGATCACAGAGTATCGAGCAGAGTCCTTATTGGTTACCTGTTTCATAATAAATACAGTGGTGTGTATATGTCAATACCACGCTCCCAATTTATCCCTCCCTCTAGGCTGAGTCTTGCTATAAAGTTGTCCTGAGTAGTGTATTTTTTTCCTTTTCCCCATCATGCCTCTTTTTTTAAAATTTATATTTATTTTCGTCCATCTTTTATTCTTTGGCCTGTGTGGGCCTCGCCTCACAGTGGCCTCTCTCACTGCAGAGCACCGGCTCTGGGTGCATGCTGCTCCAGAGCGCTGGCTTGTAATTGGACACACCGGTCCAGCCGCTCCGCGGCGCGTGGGATCTTCCTGGGCCAGGGATCAAACCGGTGCCCTCTGCACTGCAAGGTGGACTCTTCACCCACTGGACCACCAGGGAAGCCCCTAATTTTTTAAGTGCCTTTTCTGCCATTATTAGTGAAAACTATTTGTGCAAAATCTGAAGACAGTACATTAGGGTGATCCTTGTCAGGTGCCTGAAGAAAGGAAACCTTGATTCCTCCTGTTTTGCCATGCTCTTGGTCTTGTAGATCAGAGGATACCAGCAGTGTTGTAGATGAACCTTGTGTTCTATTGTTTAATCGATGTGTGTTGTACATTAATTAGGAACAAAGCGTGCCTTAGGGGCTTCAAGCCTAAGAGTGACCCACACTGTAATCCTCCCTACTCGAGAGTCTCCACTCTACTGGGAAAAGTGAAAGTGTTACTTAGTTGTGTTCAACTCTTTGCAACTCCATAGACTATAGCCCACCAGGCTCCTCTGTCCATGGAATTCTCCAGGCAACAATGCTGGAGTGAGTGGCCATTCCCTTCTCCAAGGGATCGTCCCAATCCAAGGATTGAACCTGGGTCTCCTGCAGTGCAGGCAGATTCTTTACTGTCTGAGCCATTAGGGAAGCCTCTACTGGAAGGGATAATAATAATAAGCAAGGACATTTCAGAGTGTGGTAAATACTGTGAAGATGAAAAACTAAGGAAAAGCATGCTTATAATAAAACATAGAACCTTTTACGACACGGGCTCCTTCATATCAAGCAAAAAAATCCTAATCTAAGTTTGTATGGAGTATATTTTTCCTAAACGCAACAGCTTTTTGTTAAATTCTTAAACAACTTATGCCATTACATTTTTTTAGGTATTTACTTATTTATTTGACGGGGCCAGGTCTTAGGTGTGTGGAATTGACTTAGTTCCCTGACCAGGGATCAAACCTGAGCCCCCTATATGGGACCACAGTCTTAGCTACTGGACCACCAGGGAAGTCCCAATGTATGCCATTAATTATGTTCTCATGGAGCCAGTGTCACTGAGTGGAGAGCTTCGGGCTCAGAGTCACTGTTTCTGTGACAAATTGGGTCGAGTTTACTGAGCGTGCAGGGGAGTGGAAAAGCAGTGCCCTGCGCTCACTTTAGAAAAGGCCTATGTCGGAACTGAGGCTGCTGGCATTTCCCGATAATTGACTTTGGCCATTTCACGGATTTTTTTTTCTCCCACCCTGGATATTTATGGTTGCCTCATATTTTATGCATTGATTGATCCTGAACTACTAAAAGTAGAGTCAGAGTGTTTTGATTTTTTCCCCAAATGCAAGGAAACCTTGATTCCTCCTGTTTTGCCATGCTCTTGGTCTTGTAGATCAGAGGATACCAGCAGTGTTGTAGATGAACCTTGTGTTCTATTGTTTAATCGATGTGTGTTGTACATTAATTAGGAACAAAGCGTGCCTTAGGGGCTTCAAGCCTAAGAGTGACCCACACTGTAATCCTCCCTACTCGAGAGTCTCCACTCTACTGGGAAAAGTGAAAGTGTTACTTAGTTGTGTTCAACTCTTTGCAACTCCATAGACTATAGCCCACCAGGCTCCTCTGTCCATGGAATTCTCCAGGCAACAATGCTGGAGTGAGTGGCCATTCCCTTCTCCAAGGGATCGTCCCAATCCAAGGATTGAACCTGGGTCTCCTGCAGTGCAGGCAGATTCTTTACTGTCTGAGCCATTAGGGAAGCCTCTACTGGAAGGGATAATAATAATAAGCAAGGACATTTCAGAGTGTGGTAAATACTGTGAAGATGAAAAACTAAGGAAAAGCATGCTTATAATAAAACATAGAACCTTTTACGTATTACGGGCTCCTTCATATCAAGCAAAAAAATCCTAATCTAAGTTTGTATGGAGTATATTTTTCCTAAACGCAACAGCTTTTTGTTAAATTCTTAAACAACTTATGCCATTACATTTTTTTAGGTATTTACTTATTTATTTGACGGGGCCAGGTCTTAGGTGTGTGGAATTGACTTAGTTCCCTGACCAGGGATCAAACCTGAGCCCCCTATATGGGACCACAGTCTTAGCTACTGGACCACCAGGGAAGTCCCAATGTATGCCATTAATTATGTTCTCATGGAGCCAGTGTCACTGAGTGGAGAGCTTCGGGCTCAGAGTCACTGTTTCTGTGACAAATTGGGTCGAGTTTACTGAGCGTGCAGGGGAGTGGAAAAGCAGTGCCCTGCGCTCACTTTAGAAAAGGCCTATGTCGGAACTGAGGCTGCTGGCATTTCCCGATAATTGACTTTGGCCATTTCACGGATTTTTTTTTTTTTTTTCTCCCACCCTGGATATTTATGGTTGCCTCATATTTTATGCATTGATTGATCCTGAACTACTAAAAGTAGAGTCAGAGTGTTTTGATTTTTTTCCCCCCAAATGCAGTCTGTGCAACTTGAACATCTGGAAATAAATTAGCCTCTTATATAACTATATATATATAGAACTATATATATATAACTATGTAACTATATATATATATATATAATTGTATCTGTTAAAATGGTCTCTACAGATGTAAATATAAAGCTGTAGTCCCTACTGCTGTAAACATTGGCTGGCTGGGTAGATGGATACATACATTATAAATAAGGTTTTATTTTATACTTATTTTATTTTATGCTTATCCTATTTTGTCCAGTTGGGCACTGCCAAAATATATAACTTTTCAAATAAAATATGTAGCATCTGTATATGTACATAACCAAGAAACCTGGGTAAGGCATTTATTTGTTACCCTTAAAGGAGATGCAGCAAATAGAATGTTTGATTTTCTTTTGTTTTCTGAAGTGGGGCTGGAACGGGGCAGAGAACGGGCAGGAGGCAGGAGGGGAGGTATGGAGGGTTGTGGCGGAGTATATCTCTATTAAACAAGCAGCATATATAGGATATTCAATTGAATTTGAATGTCAGATAAGCCAGAAATATTCTTATTTTTTAGCTTTTGGTTTTGTGTTGGGGTATAGCTGATTAACATCGGTGTGATGCGTTCAGGTGAGCAGCAGAGGGACTCAGCTGTCTGTACACATGTATCCATTCTCCCCCAGACCTCGCTCCCATCCACTGAGCAGAGCTCGATGTGCTACACAGTAGGTCCTTGCTGGTTGTCCATTTTGACTATGGCAGTGTGTCCATGTCCATCCCAAACTCCATGACTGTCCCTGCCCCCCATCCTTGCTTCCAGCAACACTGCTTGTTCTCCAAGTCTGTGAGTCTCTTCCTGGTTTGGAAGTTCACTTGTATCATCTGTTGTTAGATTCCACATATAAGGGACATCATACGATATTTCTTCTTCTCTGTGACAAATTGGGTCGAGTTTACTGAGCGTGCAGGGGAGTGGAAAAGCAGTGCCCTGCGCTCACTTTAGAAAAGGCCTATGTCGGAACTGAGGCTGCTGGCATTTCCCGATAATTGACTTTGGCCATTTCACGGATTTTTTTTTTTTTTTTCTCCCACCCTGGATATTTATGGTTGCCTCATATTTTATGCATTGATTGATCCTGAACTACTAAAAGTAGAGTCAGAGTGTTTTGATTTTTTTCCCCCCAAATGCAGTCTGTGCAACTTGAACATCTGGAAATAAATTAGCCTCTTATATAACTATATATATATAGAACTATATATATATAACTATGTAACTATATATATATATATATATATATAATTGTATCTGTTAAAATGGTCTCTACAGATGTAAATATAAAGCTGTAGTCCCTACTGCTGTAAACATTGGCTGGCTGGGTAGATGGATACATACATTATAAATAAGGTTTTATTTTATACTTATTTTATTTTATGCTTATCCTATTTTGTCCAGTTGGGCACTGCCAAAATATATAACTTTTCAAATAAAATATGTAGCATCTGTATATGTACATAACCAAGAAACCTGGGTAAGGCATTTATTTGTTACCCTTAAAGGAGATGCAGCAAATAGAATGTTTGATTTTCTTTTGTTTTCTGAAGTGGGGCTGGAACGGGGCAGAGAACGGGCAGGAGGCAGGAGGGGAGGTATGGAGGGTTGTGGCGGAGTATATCTCTATTAAACAAGCAGCATATATAGGATATTCAATTGAATTTGAATGTCAGATAAGCCAGAAATATTCTTATTTTTTAGCTTTTGGTTTTGTGTTGGGGTATAGCTGATTAACATCGGTGTGATGCGTTCAGGTGAGCAGCAGAGGGACTCAGCTGTCTGTACACATGTATCCATTCTCCCCCAGACCTCGCTCCCATCCACTGAGCAGAGCTCGATGTGCTACACAGTAGGTCCTTGCTGGTTGTCCATTTTGACTATGGCAGTGTGTCCATGTCCATCCCAAACTCCATGACTGTCCCTGCCCCCCATCCTTGCTTCCAGCAACACTGCTTGTTCTCCAAGTCTGTGAGTCTCTTCCTGGTTTGGAAGTTCACTTGTATCATCTGTTGTTAGATTCCACATATAAGGGACATCATACGATATTTCTTCTTCTCTGTCTAACTTCACTCAGTATAACAATCTCTAGGTCCATCCATGTTGCTGCAAATGATGTTAGTTCTTTTTAGGGCTGAGCAGTGTTCCATTGTGTAGCTGTACCATGTCGTCTTTGTCCATTCCTCTGTGGATGGTCGTTTAGGCTGTCTCCATATCTTGGCTATATAGTGTTTAATTTTTAAAGCAGCAAGTTAGAATTAACAGCATTGCATTAAACAGACCTTGATGTCATTACTTATTGATTAAAATTCCATATAGGGGAAAGCCTTCTCCCACGCCATGAGGTCCCCTTCTGGAAGCTTCCTCCTGGATTGTCAAGGTTTTGTGGGTGCTCTGCTTCTGCACTGACTCCCAAGAGTCAACCACTTTTCTGCTAATTTCATTTTATCCAGCCGTATTAGCAGGACATTTTGGAAGAGTTTGGGTTTCTGACTGAACTGCAACCCAGTAATGTTACCCAAGAGAGCAAAATTCAACTGCAGCAAAAAATCGAGTAAAGCATTTAGCGTTTCATTTGTTAATAGTGATTCTCTTTCTCTCTCTGTCCCTCTTTTCAACCCTAACATCAACAGACGCCTGTGCCTTCAGTTCTTTAAGAGAGACAGGTTATGAATTATGAATACACAAGTCATGACTGGTTGTTGCCCCAAGTCTTGAAACCAAAAAATTGAAAGGATTATGGGATGATGCTACTGAATATTCAAACCACAGTAAATTCATGATCGTTTAGCAGGAAAAATTTTTTTTTGGTTTTGTGTTGGGGTATAGCTGATTAACATCGGTGTGATGCGTTCAGGTGAGCAGCAGAGGGACTCAGCTGTCTGTACACATGTATCCATTCTCCCCCAGACCTCGCTCCCATCCACTGAGCAGAGCTCGATGTGCTACACAGTAGGTCCTTGCTGGTTGTCCATTTTGACTATGGCAGTGTGTCCATGTCCATCCCAAACTCCATGACTGTCCCTGCCCCCCATCCTTGCTTCCAGCAACACTGCTTGTTCTCCAAGTCTGTGAGTCTCTTCCTGGTTTGGAAGTTCACTTGTATCATCTGTTGTTAGATTCCACATATAAGGGACATCATACGATATTTCTTCTTCTCTGTCTAACTTCACTCAGTATAACAATCTCTAGGTCCATCCATGTTGCTGCAAATGATGTTAGTTCTTTTTAGGGCTGAGCAGTGTTCCATTGTGTAGCTGTACCATGTCGTCTTTGTCCATTCCTCTGTGGATGGTCGTTTAGGCTGTCTCCATATCTTGGCTATATAGTGTTTAATTTTTAAAGCAGCAAGTTAGAATTAACAGCATTGCATTAAACAGACCTTGATGTCATTACTTATTGATTAAAATTCCATATAGGGGAAAGCCTTCTCCCACGCCATGAGGTCCCCTTCTGGAAGCTTCCTCCTGGATTGTCAAGGTTTTGTGGGTGCTCTGCTTCTGCACTGACTCCCAAGAGTCAACCACTTTTCTGCTAATTTCATTTTATCCAGCCGTATTAGCAGGACATTTTGGAAGAGTTTGGGTTTCTGACTGAACTGCAACCCAGTAATGTTACCCAAGAGAGCAAAATTCAACTGCAGCAAAAAATCGAGTAAAGCATTTAGCGTTTCATTTGTTAATAGTGATTCTCTTTCTCTCTCTGTCCCTCTTTTCAACCCTAACATCAACAGACGCCTGTGCCTTCAGTTCATTAAGAGAGAGACAGGTTATGAATTATGAATACACAAGTCATGACTGGTTGTTGCCCCAAGTCTTGAAACCAAAAAAAATTGAAAGGATTATGGGATGATGCTGCAACTGGAAGGTACATTCTAAGAGAACCACAGATAAAACTCATCTGCAAGCATCCTCTCGTGCAGCCATTTCCGTCTTGCCTTTCTAGTTCTCCTGCTTTTGGAATGCAGGAATGCCTCACAGAGTTTCGGATATTAGAAAATGCCTATTTGATGTAATAAAGTCCTGTCTTTTATTCCTAGTGGAGTTTATTTCCAAGGGACCACCATTGGCATGGCGCCCATCATGAGTATGTGCACAGCTGAACAATCTGGGGGAATCGTCATGGTAAGCCGGGGGCAGGGAGAAGTCAACATCGATGTCCAGACCTGATTCCTCTTGGTGCTTTTTTGGGAAATTTACATGACTTTGTAAAATTAAATTCTTTTCTTTAATGCATCTTAGATATTGTTGTTGTTCGGTCGGTGAGTCGTATCTGACTCTTCAAGACCCCATGGACTGCAGCACGCCAGGCTTCCCTGGCCTCCACCGTCTCCCGGAGTTTGCTCAAGTTTCATGTCCATTGAGTTGGTGATGCTGTCTAACCAGCTCATCCTCTGCCGCCCTCTTCTCCCCTTGCTTTCAGTCTTTTCCAGCATTAGCATCTTTTCCAACGACTCGGCTTACATATAATTCTACCCTTTTTCTAGCTCAACTTATGATCTTGCATATTCTAGAGACTGTTAAAAAATACACCAAGCTGCACACAGGAAAGGTGAGTATATAAAAATAGCTCAGGGGAAGCCAGTCTACCCCTTTTATGGTGGAAAAGTTTCAAGTGGGATTTTGGTCCAACCATATCCATCCAGGACTTCCTCCCAGTGTGGACATGAACCAGGGCCCTGGGGTTGCCCTCATCACTCAGCTTCTGGGATGAGCTGCGGTCTCACCAGATATTACTGTTAGAATGGTTTTGGGGTGGTTCTTCCTCCTGGCCCAACAACCAAACGTCTGAGGTTTTTAACTGTTTACCACTCCACATGCTTGACATACCTCCTCTCCAGGGTCCAACTTGTCTTTATACGAACCTTATTCTTGGAAGGCAGAAACCTAGGTTTATTGCTTTACAAGGATCCCTTTGTCTTCTAAGAGCTATATATGTTTGTAAAAGAAAACAAAAGGGGGAGCCCATCTGGGGCTTGCTTCTTCTGAATAACAGGGAGGTAACTTTGATCAGATAATTAGAGGGAATGTTCTCACCCCATACTGTTGCAGCCCCTGATGGGAAAATGTAGCGTCCCCTTCTCACCAGCCCTCAGACAGGGGGTGTCCTAGGAGACCATCCCACCATCTCTGTTAAACAAACAGAACCCTGCCCTTCCGAGAAACTCTGAATTCCTCCAATTTTTCAACTAGAACATATGTGAATATGCCTTTGTATTAAAGGCTGAAAGAGTAATATTCTGCTGACTTTTATTTGCTCTCTACGTACTGACCACCCTAATCTTCTTAGTGAATATCCACAACGAGTATTTTCCTCTTCTCTGGGTGGTATTGGTAATTAACATAAACATTCATGCACTAAACGTGCAGGCTGAGGAGGCTCTTCGGAGGGGTGGCCCCCACCCAGTGGACTTCTGGCTTAAATGGGCTGCCCTCTGGTTTTCTTTGAACCTTGAAGTCACTGGAAAGTTTTTCTTCATTTCAAGTCAGATCCTAACTGTATTTTTTAAACAGAGCAGTCTGTAAAGTTTTAAGAGCGAATCAATTTCTCTTTCATGGTTCCATGGACCGTCACTACTGATTTTGCTACTTAAAAAATTTGGGGTAAATATTCTTTAGGGCTGAAACTGAATTCCCTATAAGCATGGCAGGTTCTCCAGCTGCGGCATGTTTATAAATGTTCTTATGACCGATCTGATCATATTAAGCAGCTTTTGTAAGTTCATATCTTTTATTCTGTCTCCATGAAAGCTTTTGATCAAAGAGTGCTTCTTTTGAAAGCAGACATATATACTGCATCAGAATATCAAAAAAGATTAATCAATAGGAAGTATGTTTTGACAGCCCAGCTAGCAGTGAAGAGGATCCTTAGGCACATTTTTGGGGTGGTTCTTCCTCCTGGCCCAACAACCAAACGTCTGAGGTTTTTAACTGTTTACCACTCCACATGCTTGACATACCTCCTCTCCAGGGTCCAACTTGTCTTTATACGAACCTTATTCTTGGAAGGCAGAAACCTAGGTTTATTGCTTTACAAGGATCCCTTTGTCTTCTAAGAGCTATATATGTTTGTAAAAGAAAACAAAAGGGGGAGCCCATCTGGGGCTTGCTTCTTCTGAATAACAGGGAGGTAACTTTGATCAGATAATTAGAGGGAATGTTCTCACCCCATACTGTTGCAGCCCCTGATGGGAAAATGTAGCGTCCCCTTCTCACCAGCCCTCAGACAGGGGGTGTCCTAGGAGACCATCCCACCATCTCTGTTAAACAAACAGAACCCTGCCCTTCCGAGAAACTCTGAATTCCTCCAATTTTTCAACTAGAACATATGTGAATATGCCTTTGTATTAAAGGCTGAAAGAGTAATATTCTGCTGACTTTTATTTGCTCTCTACGTACTGACCACCCTAATCTTCTTAGTGAATATCCACAACGAGTATTTTCCTCTTCTCTGGGTGGTATTGGTAATTAACATAAACATTCATGCACTAAACGTGCAGGCTGAGGAGGCTCTTCGGAGGGGTGGCCCCCACCCAGTGGACTTCTGGCTTAAATGGGCTGCCCTCTGGTTTTCTTTGAACCTTGAAGTCACTGGAAAGTTTTTCTTCATTTCAAGTCAGATCCTAACTGTATTTTTTAAACAGAGCAGTCTGTAAGGTTTTAAGAGGGAATCATTTTCTCTTTCATGGTTCCATGGACCGTCACTACTGATTTTGCTACTTAAAAATTGGTGTAAATATTCTTTAGGGCTGAAACTGAATTCCCTATAAGCATGGCAGGTTCTCCAGCTGCGGCATGTTTATAAATGTTCTTATGACCGATCTGATCATATTAAGCAGCTTTTGTAAGTTCATATCTTTTATTCTGTCTCCATGAAAGCTTTTGATCAAAGAGTGCTTCTTTTGAAAGCAGACATATATACTGCATCAGAAATCACGTCAAGAACAAGATTAATCAATAGGAAGTATGTTTTGACAGCCCAGCTAGCAGTGAAGAGGATCCTTAGGCACATTTTTCTCATTTGCTCCACGATCTCGGCTGAAAGTCCACAGCCCCTATAGTCTCTATAAAACTCAGGAGGTCAACAAACTCAATATCTTGACCAGATCTAAAATGTCTTAAAATGTCTAGACTGTCTCCTAGCGTGTCTCTGAAGTTAAGCTCGTGGGTGTTACATACAATCATGCTTCTTTCAAGAACCCACAAATCTAAGAAGGAGGAAATCCTGTCACAGGGAAGCAGGAATCCTAATCACATTGAAAATTTGAGTTCTGTAACTTCTCCCTGTTTTTCCAAGACTGAGCAGATCATTCGTTTTAGTTACAAAGCCACACCTTTCTATCTAACTGGACTAAGATAACCCTTAGATTGGAGATAATGCCAGTAATGAATAGGTTTTTCTCTTATTAGAAATGTAAATTCTTTAGTAGAGTCTCTTAAGAAACGTTCCATTTTTTAAAAATTAAAAAATTTAAAAAAAAAAGAGACGTTCCATTTATAATCACCTAGGCATGGAAGAATATGAAACAATTAGGCAATTCAAAAGAAAACCAAGATATTCAGTGATACAAAAGAATTTGATGAAGAGTCATTTTTTAAGCTTGAATGCCTAGAATTTTGCACCAAAGCATGCTAAATTCAGCATTCTCAGATTGAAGAAAATTGATTTCCTGAAACATACTTGTGAAGCTTCCTACGACAGGAAACTGTAAAGTCTAAACAAGTAATTTATTAGGAATTTCATCTAGCCTAAGAATAACTTGGTTCCTGGACATGCCTCTCTTTTCTTAGCTGAAGGGCTACTGGGAAAGGCAGCTACAGCTGAAACTGCCCACAAACCTAGAAAATCTTACGTGAACACACCGGGGTCCAACAGGTGTGTCAAGAGGCCCCCCAAAACTTCCTGTACTAGGAATAATGTGTTCTAGTCTAAAACAGGGGTCCCCATCCTCCAGGATCTAATGCCTGATGATCTGAGGTGGAGATGAGGTAATAATAAGAGAAATAAAGCACACAATAAATGTAATGCACTCGAATCATTCCACTGCCATCCCCACCATCCCCAGTCCATGGGAAAAGTGGTCTTCCATGAATCTGGTCCCTCCAAAGCCCCAAACATCACTATTCTGGAACCTTGAGAAACATTTTCTCGGCTGAAAGTCCACAGCCCCTATAGTCTCTATAAAACTCAGGAGGTCAACAAACTCAATATCTTGACCAGATCTAAAATGTCTTAAAATGTCTAGACTGTCTCCTAGCGTGTCTCTGAAGTTAAGCTCGTGGGGGTTACATACAATCATGCTTCTTTCAAGAACCCCCAAATCTAAAACGAAGGAGGAAATCCTGTCACAGGAAGCAGGAATCCTAATCACACTGAAAATTTGAGTTCTGTAACTTCTCCCTGTTTTTCCAAGACTGAGCAGATCATTCGTTTTAGTTACAAAGCCACACCTTTCTATCTAACTGGACTAAGATAACCCTTAGATTGGAGATAATGCCAGTAATGAATAGGTTTTTCTCTTATTAGAAATGTAAATTCTTTAGTAGAGTCTCTTAAGAAACGTTCCATTTTTTAAAAATTAAAAAATTTAAAAAAAAAAGAGACGTTCCATTTATAATCACCTAGGCATGGAAGAATATGAAACAATTAGGCAATTCAAAAGAAAACCAAGATATTCAGTGATACAAAAGAATTTGATGAAGAGTCATTTTTTAAGCTTGAATGCCTAGAATTTTGCACCAAAGCATGCTAAATTCAGCATTCTCAGATTGAAGAAAATTGATTTCCTGAAACATACTTGTGAAGCTTCCTACGACAGGAAACTGTAAAGTCTAAACAAGTAATTTATTAGGAATTTCATCTAGCCTAAGAATAACTTGGTTCCTGGACATGCCTCTCTTTTCTTAGCTGAAGGGCTACTGGGAAAGGCAGCTACAGCTGAAACTGCCCACAAACCTAGAAAATCTTACGTGAACACACCGGGGTCCAACAGGTGTGTCAAGAGGCCCCCCAAAACTTCCTGTACTAGGAATAATGTGTTCTAGTCTAAAACAGGGGTCCCCATCCTCCAGGATCTAATGCCTGATGATCTGAGGTGGAGATGAGGTAATAATAAGAGAAATAAAGCACACAATAAATGTAATGCACTCGAATCATTCCACTGCCATCCCCACCATCCCCAGTCCATGGGAAAAGTGGTCTTCCATGAATCTGGTCCCTCATGCCAAAAAGGTTGGGGACTGCTGCTCTGAGGCACAGCATCACTATTCCCTGGAACCTCTTGAGAAACATTTTTCTTGGGCAGCACAAAGCAGGGTTCAGTAAGTTGCCTTCAGTACTTGGTGCTGTGCAGACCTTTACAGAGATGCCAGCTATGGGCACCAGTTCTGCAAATCACAGTCACTGAGTAACGACCTTTAGTTCAAGGTTGAGTAACGATGTTTTTAAATTAATTTCTAATATCTCTTTACCCAAGCCATACATGCAGTCCACTAGGTTAGGGATGGCCAGGCAGCACTTGCTGAATGGAGACCCCATCTTCTAAAACCAAGCCAAAGGTTGAGTGGATGCCCAGCAGCAGAAGTCAGAGAATCAGGATGCCTTCTGACAAAATGAAGGGCTGACAAGTTACAGTCTTAATTCAACTGAGTAAAGTGGTGAACTTTACTCAATGTAGTTAGCTTTTATGGTGAATTACTGTGAATTTTCCGAGTATCGTTCTCTACCAAGTAGAGAGTAAAAGGCATACCAGTAAGAATTGCTCAAATCCTGGAGGGCTGGAACTGAAGGGCACCTTCCAGAACTGCTGTGGCCAGTGCTCCCATCCCTGCGATGTGCTGCTGCCGACCCACGCCTCCACAGGAGACCCTCCGGCACTCGCAGCCCTACTGGTTCTCCACTGTTCCTCTGTCCTAATCTTTCGATGCCAAAAAGATAATACATCCACATCTCTTGCATCTCCTGCATTGGCAAGTAATATGGATTACCACGAGCACCACCTGGGAAGCCCAGGGAACCAAGATAGAGCCCCATTATTTACTTCGAAGTTAAAGATTTGACCCATTCTATTAAACTAGTTTTCCCTCCGCCCACCCGAAGAACCCTATGTTCTTCAGCAAAGGAACACATGCTGAAGAACCCTTCTTGTTTCTACATGAAATAACCAAGACAGTCATTCCCTGTTTCCTATAATCTCTCAGAAGACATCACTACTGAATGAGGCAAAAGTTGTTCTGCCTCGTAGGAAGAGGTGGTCATTCCCAGCTATTCAAGTGGTAAATGATCTGCTTGCCAATGCAGGAGATGTGGGTTTGATCCCTGGGTCAGAAAAAAACCCTGGAGGAGGAAATGGCAACCCACTCCAATATTCTTGCCTTGAGAATCCCATGGACAGTGGAGCCTGGCGGGCTACAGTCCGTGGGGTTGCCCAGAGTCGGACACAACTGAGCACAGCACCACTTGGTTCCTCACAGAAGACTGGGTTCCATCAAATGTTCATGAAAGATAGATGTCAGAGGAGGGGGTGGTGGCAGGATTGGGAGGGAAGGGGGTGCTGGGAAAGAAGCCCAAAAGCCGTGAGCTATACATTGTGCTCTTGTGTTTTCTTTGAGGACCATTCAGACAGTCCCCTGGGTGCAGCCGTGACCTTGGCACATGAGCTCGGCCACAATTTCGGGATGAACCATGACACCCTGGAGAGAGGCTGCAGCTGCAAGGCGGCTGCTGACAAAGGAGGCTGCATCATGAACCCTTCAACCGGGCAAGTACTGCTGCTCTCAGCACCGGGCTGCGGCCTGGAAAATGTGTCAGGAAACAGCTGGGCAAAGCACTACCTGGTTTTCTGGCCACAGTGCCCATGGAAGTTTCCATAAAGAAAGTCTGTGGACCAGGCTCCTCTGAGAGAAGCACCCAGGTTGCAGAGCACAGGACGTGTGGCCTGAGCTCTTCACTGAGAAGTGGTGGGCAATGGATATGGCCTTTGTTTAGACATTGTGGTTCTGATTTGCACCTACAGCTTCGTCTGGGCCTGGCAAAGCCACCAGTCAAAGAGGGCGCCATGAGATAGGTCCCAAGTGGGGGGGTGCATCTCCCCTCTGGGTCAGGCCTGGAGCAGGTCTGACGTGTCTGTACTCGGGGGACTGGTAGGGCTCCCGCTGCCTCTGATACTGCATCCTCTTCTCAGACCTTCAGTGACTTTTCCTTTTCAGTAAATTATGTCTTTCTTCCTTGTTTAATGTTTTTCTGAAATTCTAGAGTTGGTCCACCCAGAAAAAAAGGAAAAGAGTTTAATTATTGGAGCATTCAGAGGAGGGGAAAATAGATGAGACTTGGAGTAACTCAATTCTGACGTCTCCCTAGGCCTCTAAGGATCTCTCCCAAACTAGAGTGTCAGGGTATGTTAGGAAGGTTTTTATCAGTGAAGGAAACACACACTTGTAATGGTGCCAGCTTCTTTTTTATACCCTGAGACCTTCCCAATGCTTATCTTTATGGCACTTCCTAGGCCAAGCCTGCTTGCCAGACTTGCTGAAAGGAAGCATTGAGAGCAAGAGGCAGGTGCGGACGGGCATCCTGAGGGCTGGCTCCCATGAGGTCGTGATGTGCAGGGGGCACCTGCTTAAAGAGGCTGAGAAGTTCCAAAAGAGGGATGGACTGTTACAGACATTCAGTTCAGTTCAGTTTCGTTCAGTCACTCAGTTGTGTCCAGCTCGTCACAACCCCATGGAATGCAGCATGCCAGGCTTCCCTGCCCTTCACCATCTCCCAAGGCCTGCTCAAACTCATGTCCATTGACTGAGCGATGCCATCCAACCATCTTGTCCTCTGTCGTGCCCTTTTCCTTTTGCCTTCTATTTTTCCAGAAGTTATAGACATGGTTGTGCTTTTATGACTAATAGCCTCATGGATCTCCTCTCTAACTGCTTGTGGGGCAGGACTGCAGGTTCACGTGATGGATGTTGTGCTTTCATGGGAGCTGGTCCATGAACCATCTTACCCCAGCAAGGCACTGTTTCTTTTCCCATGATAGCATCGTGTGGCCTGAGCTCTTCACTGAGAAGTGGTGGGCAATGGATATGGCCTTTGTTTAGACATTGTGGTTCTGATTTGCACCTACAGCTTCGTCTGGGCCTGGCAAAGCCACCAGTCAAAGAGGGCGCCATGAGATAGGTCCCAAGTGGGGGGGTGCATCTCCCCTCTGGGTCAGGCCTGGAGCAGGTCTGACGTGTCTGTACTCGGGGGACTGGTAGGGCTCCCGCTGCCTCTGATACTGCATCCTCTTCTCAGACCTTCAGTGACTTTTCCTTTTCAGTAAATTATGTCTTTCTTCCTTGTTTAATGTTTTTCTGAAATTCTAGAGTTGGTCCACCCAGAAAAAAAGGAAAAGAGTTTAATTATTGGAGCATTCAGAGGAGGGGAAAATAGATGAGACTTGGAGTAACTCAATTCTGACGTCTCCCTAGGCCTCTAAGGATCTCTCCCAAACTAGAGTGTCAGGGTATGTTAGGAAGGTTTTTATCAGTGAAGGAAACACACACTTGTAATGGTGCCAGCTTCTTTTTTATACCCTGAGACCTTCCCAATGCTTATCTTTATGGCACTTCCTAGGCCAAGCCTGCTTGCCAGACTTGCTGAAAGGAAGCATTGAGAGCAAGAGGCAGGTGCGGACGGGCATCCTGAGGGCTGGCTCCCATGAGGTCGTGATGTGCAGGGGGCACCTGCTTAAAGAGGCTGAGAAGTTCCAAAAGAGGGATGGACTGTTACAGACATTCAGTTCAGTTCAGTTTCGTTCAGTCACTCAGTTGTGTCCAGCTCGTCACAACCCCATGGAATGCAGCATGCCAGGCTTCCCTGCCCTTCACCATCTCCCAAGGCCTGCTCAAACTCATGTCCATTGACTGAGCGATGCCATCCAACCATCTTGTCCTCTGTCGTGCCCTTTTCCTTTTGCCTTCTATTTTTCCAGAAGTTATAGACATGGTTGTGCTTTTATGACTAATAGCCTCATGGATCTCCTCTCTAACTGCTTGTGGGGCAGGACTGCAGGTTCACGTGATGGATGTTGTGCTTTCATGGGAGCTGGTCCATGAACCATCTTACCCCAGCAAGGCACGGTGCCTCCTGTCTGTCATCCATTGCCACCATAAGCACAAATGGTGGGTCATTAAGCTTCTATCTTAAGCCCAATGCAAGAGATTCACCAAAACATAGTAAAGGAACTTGCTCTATGATGACAGAAGCCAAGAACTTGAGCTGGAAGTGAAAGTATCTTAGACCCAACATGAAAAGGAAGTGAAATGTTGCAGAACTCTAGATATTAACCAGAGGAACATCCTCAAAGAGGAGGCAGGTTGCTCTGAGAAGTGGTGTGCTGGCCCCATGTCATTTAAACTCTCCAGGCAGGGACAGAATAACTGTTGATTGGGTATTTGGGGCAAAGAATTTCTTCTTAGGGGGTGAAGTTGGGCCAGGGACTATGGCTGTCTTCTGTTTCCACTATTCTACCAGCCCAGAGAGGGTCCAATGCCACGGGCAGCTCACTCTGTGAATCTCTGAGGATGAGACTTGCAGAAGGTGGATGTGAAATTGGTCCTAGTGCTGCCTCATTCTTGATGAACTCACAGTGGCCACAGAACGTCCACTCTGTGCTTCATCTCCCTGATTATCAATTAAGGACAGACACACCAGCCTGTCTGCCTCCCACAGAGGTTCTCAAAGAGGAAGAAGCTTGTATTGTTAATCAATATTGTTAATGATTCATAACTATTGATGAAACAGGTGAGTGGCAGAGAGGAAAATCTAGACTGGTCACACTAGACTGGCATTGAAGAGACCTGAGAGCCTGGATTCTGACACCAGTTGTTTTGGTGTCAGAGGATGTTCCTCTGGTTAATATCTAGAGTTCTGCAACAGAAAAATTAGTTTTTATGTTTTTATCAGTAAAATGACTGAGTTCATCTTTCTTCTTCTTCCCTTCCATCAGTCTATTCATTATGTGTTCCATCTATGCATCTGCCCATCCATCCATCTGTCCATCCACCCATTCATCCATCTTTCTATCCATCTGTCTGTTTATATTTACATCATTTCAACCATCCATCCATCCTTTCATTTATTTGTTCACACATTAGACAAATACTTTGATCCCTGTGTTTGTTGTTATGGGGAATGCACAGATGAAAAAGACCCTCCAACTCTAAAAATTACCCAGTTCTGGAAGCACAATAGCAAGGTGCCTCTTTCTGGTACTCTCTGTGATTTTATGTTAAGCCCATCAAGTTGGAAAGCCTTCATGATAGTGTTTAAGACTTCGAGCCAAATTACCCTGGAGATATTTGAAAATCATAGGTAGAAATGGTATTGTTAAGAGCTTAGCAAATCATTTTAAAAGCTTTTTTATTTCCTTAGCAGGGGTTTGCTAATAGCCTTTTCTTGATTTATACCTTATTAGCGATTTCTGAGTTTCCTCTTTTGCTGAGCTTGTGCTTTTGTGTAAATCTTTTCTATTCGGTTCTCATTTATGATCCCACATTCCTGTCCAGAGAGTGGTGTTTTTAATTTTCTCA
The DNA here is from genome assembly GCA_022376925.1 of Tragulus kanchil. NCBI lineage: Eukaryota > Metazoa > Chordata > Mammalia > Artiodactyla > Tragulidae > Tragulus > Tragulus kanchil. Next base: position 172,860,743 of record JAIOJX010000005.1, on the reverse strand, counting down.
GATGGAAAGAAACTTCCTAAGCAAGTGGGTGAATTAATCACAAATGCCCACAGTAAGGGGGGAGGTCAAGCTGTTCCGGCCACCTCAGTCATTCATCACCCATTGTAGAATTTCCAGGCTGCTTTTAATCTCCAGTATTATCTCAGCGTGGTCATTTTCTTACCTCATAGGGTCCCCACGAGAGTGAGAGAGTGGATTAAATGAGATCATATGTCTTTGTAAATTATAAATCACTCCACAAATATACGGTGGTATTATTATTATTGTTTAGCTCACAGGGACCTTGGAACCATTGAAGAGTTAAAGGCTTTTTTCTGAATTCCTGCTCATAGTTGCTGGAAAGCACTTCTATGAGCGCCCACAGTGTCTGTGTGAATGGCTCGTTTTCAGCGGGGTGAGTGGCAGAGAGGAAAATCTAGACTGGTCACACTAGACTGGCATTGAAGAGACCTGAGAGCCTGGATTCTGACACCAGTTGTTTTGGTGTCAGAGGATGTTCCTCTGGTTAATATCTAGAGTTCTGCAACAGAAAAATTAGTTTTTATGTTTTTATCAGTAAAATGACTGAGTTCATCTTTCTTCTTCTTCCCTTCCATCAGTCTATTCATTATGTGTTCCATCTATGCATCTGCCCATCCATCCATCTGTCCATCCACCCATTCATCCATCTTTCTATCCATCTGTCTGTTTATATTTACATCATTTCAACCATCCATCCATCCTTTCATTTATTTGTTCACACATTAGACAAATACTTTGATCCCTGTGTTTGTTGTTATGGGGAATGCACAGATGAAAAAGACCCTCCAACTCTAAAAATTACCCAGTTCTGGAAGCACAATAGCAAGGTGCCTCTTTCTGGTACTCTCTGTGATTTTATGTTAAGCCCATCAAGTTGGAAAGCCTTCATGATAGTGTTTAAGACTTCGAGCCAAATTACCCTGGAGATATTTGAAAATCATAGGTAGAAATGGTATTGTTAAGAGCTTAGCAAATCATTTTAAAAGCTTTTTTTTTTCCTTAGCAGGGGTTTGCTAATAGCCTTTTCTTGATTTATACCTTATTAGCGATTTCTGAGTTTCCTCTTTTGCTGAGCTTGTGCTTTTGTGTAAATCTTTTCTATTCGGTTCTCATTTATGATCCCACATTCCTGTCCAGAGAGTGGTGTTTTTAATTTTCTCAGATGGAAAGAAACTTCCTAAGCAAGTGGGTGAATTAATCACAAATGCCCACAGTAAGGGGGGAGGTCAAGCTGTTCCGGCCACCTCAGTCATTCATCACCCATTGTAGAATTTCCAGGCTGCTTTTAATCTCCAGTATTATCTCAGCGTGGTCATTTTCTTACCTCATAGGGTCCCCACGAGAGTGAGAGAGTGGATTAAATGAGATCATATGTCTTTGTAAATTATAAATCACTCCACAAATATACGGTGGTATTATTATTATTGTTTAGCTCACAGGGACCTTGGAACCATTGAAGAGTTAAAGGCTTTTTTCTGAATTCCTGCTCATAGTTGCTGGAAAGCACTTCTATGAGCGCCCACAGTGTCTGTGTGAATGGCTCGTTTTCAGCTGGCCCACGTCCAAACCTCGCTCCCAACTTCCTCTCCACTGCTTATTCAACATGAGTGGCAAATGTTAAACGTGTGACTTAAGTCTCAGCCCAAAGGTGACTTGCAAAGAGATGAATCAGGGACTGCTTTCATGATACAAAACCCTCCCAGAAATCAAGAAGAAACAAGCATCACAGATGGTTTAAAGGAAAGAAGTGCATCTCTTAATACCCCTTGTTTATTCCTTATCAAAACATTCCAGAATTCTAACTCTGAAATTTCACCAACTGCCATCACTGACGAATTGGACCCAGAGGTCTAGAAGTGGGGGTGGAGGAGAGTTCTTTTAAGCTTGGGTGTCATGACTTCAGTTACATGTTACAGGAATAGTTGGAGCGGGTGTCCTTACAGGGTCATATCATTAATTACTACAGGTCTTTGAGTGTGTGTGAGAGTGTGTGTTTTATGTCTTTGGATAGTTAACATTAAGACCTCTCTTGGAAATTACTCTTTGGCAAAAGCAAGATCTAGGGATGGGGGCGGGTGAGAGTTTAAAGTCAGTTGAGTCCATCCATTAATGAGTTTCTTAGAACATTTGGCCTTAAGGGGTTGAGGACTAAGTATACCACATTTATGGAAGTAAGAAAATAATTTGAATAATGCGAGCACTTGGGGAACAGAATATTTAGTATAACAGTGAATGTCACTTCCTAGAGTAGAAAAGGTAGTATTACCATTCAGAAATTACTGTCAGAGCCGCCTTGTATTTTTTGTGAAGAATTTCCTGTTCCAAGGAGAGTTGGAGTCATAGCGACATCTCATGAGGGGAAACAGCTGGACTGAAATGCATGCTAACTCAGCTCCCGCAGTGGGCTATGGGCTTGGATCAAGGGTGGGGTTATTTCGACCATGAACAGGACAGATCCTTCACTTGCCCTCATGGAACTTGCATTCTTGTGGGGAAGTCATTCTTGAAAAACAGTACATTAAAAACTAAGTTAAAAGGATACCTGCAGGGGCTTCCCTGGTGGTCCCGTGGGTAAGGACACCACCTTGCAGTGCAAGGGGCACCGGTTCGATCCTGGGCCTGGGAGAATCCCACGTGTTGCAGAGTGGCTGGACCGATGTGTCCAGCTACCAAGCTGGAGCTCTGGAGTGCATGTGCCCAGAGCCGGTGCTCTGCAGCGAGAGAGGCCGCTGCAATGGGAGGCCCACACAGGCCAGAGAACAAAGATGGATGGAAATAAATAAACGAAAGATCAATAGAAATGGCCAAAAAAAGAAAAACTTAAAAAAAAAAAAAAAAACAGATACCTGCAAAGGATCAAAGGAAGAGGATGGAAGGGAGACATGTTGGCTGGAGGACCTGACATTTCTTAGTGGTTTGGGGAAGATGAGTCTGTGGAGGTGACATTTAAGCCAAGACCAGAAGACTTCCCAGGTGGCTCAGTGGTGAAGCATTTGCCTGCCAATACAGGAGATACAAGAGGTGCAGGTTTGGGCTTCCCTGGTGGTCCAGTGGGTGGAGAGGCCACCTGGCAGTGCAATCCCTGCAGTCCCTTCGAGCCCTGACCCGGGAGGATCCTGCGTGCCACAGAGCAGCTGGACCAGTGTGTCCAGTTGGGAACTGGCGCTCTGGAGCGCATGCACCCAGAGCCAGCGCTCTGCAACAAGAGGCCACTGTGATGGAAGGCCCACACATGTGGAAGAACAAAGACAGATGAAAAGAAACGATGACTTAGAGGCAAAAAACGAAAGACAGTAAAGAGTCAATAACTCCAGGAACAAAAGTAAAGGAGATGCAGGTTTGATCCCTGGGTCAGGAAGATCCCCTTGAGGAGGAAACAGTAGCCCATGCCAGTATTCTCGCCTGGACAATTCCATGGACAGAGGAGCCTGGCGGGCTACAGTTTATAGGGTGACAAAGAGTCAGGCACAACTGAGCACGGTACACACAGAGAAGAGAGAGGGGTGCAGAGGTGGAAGGTCATGGACTTGGGGCTAGGGGACACTGGGCGCCAGGGTTCTGAAGGGGGAAAGCAACCCTGACGGGAAGCCAGTGGCTGGTGGGGCAGGATCAGAAGAGGTGCTGATGCTGCTGGAGAGAAAGTAGGGGCCAGAGCAAGCCATGCCCAGGCCATGGTGCAAGCCTGACTTTGTCTCCAGGGCAGGGAGATGTCATTGGAGGGTTTTAGACGGGGCAGTAATGTGATCTGATTTGTCTTTTAAGAATTCTTCACTTTTACAAAGATAGCATAGCATCCAAGCTATTGTAGCGTGCCAAATTAAGGGGTTTACTGTCTGCAAGAAAAAAAATGGGGTCAATGAAGGAACTTCTTGTAAAAAAAATTGCATACGAATTCTAGCTTTATTTTAGTGAAATTAATAGGTATGTAGTCATGTATGGATGTGAGAGTTGGACCATCCAAGAAGGCTGAGCTGAGAAGAACTGATGCTTTCAAACTGGTGCTGGAGAAGACTCTTGAGAGTCTCTTGGACAGCAAGGAGATCAAGCCAGTCTATCCAAAAAAAATTGACCCTGAGTATTCATTGGAAGAACTGATGCCAAGGCTCCAATACCTTGGCCACCTGATGGGAAGAGCCCACTCATTGGAAAAGACCCCGATGCTGAGAAAAACTGAGGACAGGAGAAGGGAGTGACAGAGAATGAGATGGTTGGATGGCATCATCAACTCCATGGACATGAGTTTGTGTGAATTCTGGGAGTTAGTGAAGGACAGGGAAGCCTGGCATGCTGCAGTTCATGGGGTCTCAAAGAGTCAGACATGGCTGACATGTAGAATCCCTTAAGCAGGATCTCGGCCTAGCACACCAGGAGATGGACCACCCTGTTTTACAGACCTAATGTCAACGAGTCTTTTCTGTTTAGGATTTCACTCTGCTGTTCCTCTGGTAAGATTCTTTAAGGGTTCTACATCCAAAAACCACAGAAGAGCCCTTCCACATGAACACGTATATCTTGGAGAAGAATTACTGCCGTAGTTTTCATCCTGACCCAGAGATTTGGAATTTGGGGTTTGGGGTTTTGTTTAATCCAGGCCGACAAATGGCTCTCAAGTAAAGAATGTGTTGCCTGGCTGAAAATGGGCAGTGGAGGGAAAGGGGGCCCTGACGGGAAGCCAGTGGCTGGTGGGGCAGGATCAGAAGAGGTGCTGATGCTGCTGGAGAGAAAGTAGGGGCCAGAGCAAGCCATGCCCAGGCCATGGTGCAAGCCTGACTTTGTCTCCAGGGCAGGGAGATGTCATTGGAGGGTTTTAGACGGGGCAGTAATGTGATCTGATTTGTCTTTTAAGAATTCTTCACTTTTACAAAGATAGCATAGCATCCAAGCTATTGTAGCGTGCCAAATTAAGGGGTTTACTGTCTGCAAGAAAAAAAATGGGGTCAATGAAGGAACTTCTTGTAAAAAAAATTGCATACGAATTCTAGCTTTATTTTAGTGAAATTAATAGGTATGTAGTCATGTATGGATGTGAGAGTTGGACCATCCAAGAAGGCTGAGCTGAGAAGAACTGATGCTTTCAAACTGGTGCTGGAGAAGACTCTTGAGAGTCTCTTGGACAGCAAGGAGATCAAGCCAGTCTATCCAAAAAAAATTGACCCTGAGTATTCATTGGAAGAACTGATGCCAAGGCTCCAATACCTTGGCCACCTGATGGGAAGAGCCCACTCATTGGAAAAGACCCCGATGCTGAGAAAAACTGAGGACAGGAGAAGGGAGTGACAGAGAATGAGATGGTTGGATGGCATCATCAACTCCATGGACATGAGTTTGTGTGAATTCTGGGAGTTAGTGAAGGACAGGGAAGCCTGGCATGCTGCAGTTCATGGGGTCTCAAAGAGTCAGACATGGCTGACATGTAGAATCCCTTAAGCAGGATCTCGGCCTAGCACACCAGGAGATGGACCACCCTGTTTTACAGACCTAATGTCAACGAGTCTTTTCTGTTTAGGATTTCACTCTGCTGTTCCTCTGGTAAGATTCTTTAAGGGTTCTACATCCAAAAACCACAGAAGAGCCCTTCCACATGAACACGTATATCTTGGAGAAGAATTACTGCCGTAGTTTTCATCCTGACCCAGAGATTTGGAATTTGGGGTTTGGGGTTTTGTTTAATCCAGGCCGACAAATGGCTCTCAAGTAAAGAATGTGTTGCCTGGCTGAAAATGGGCAGTGGAGGGCAGTGCATTGAGCGCTGGGGATAATATGGGCTAAGAAAATAAACGAACGAGGGTCACAGCGTACTCACCGGGGTGTAGGTAATTTACATTCCGCTGACATGGGGCGTTCAGGAATAACATCCACAACTAGATCAAATAACTGCGTTTAAGGTGGAAGCATCGCCAGTCCACTTCCGCAGAAGTGTGGACAACTGGCTCGTTCGATTCCATCTAATTCAGTTCAGGAGACATCGCACACCTCCTTGCTGTACAGCTGTCTGAATGTGGAGCACAGCTGGGTGACTCTGCCCAAATTCGACCTTCTCTCATGAAAACCAAGAGGACGCGGGCTCCGCTGCCGACTGGGGGCCGGCCAGCTGCAGGCAGCAGCGCTGGGAGGCCAGTGTCTGCAAAGCCTCTCATTGACTCAGCCGGCAGTTTGGGTCCCGTGTGTCTGATCGCAAGCAGCGGAGGGGCCACCAGACACAGAAGGCAGGACACGATTTCTAGGCCCTCCTCTTGTGGTGAGGATGACAGATGAACAACCCGGTGACTGCAGACTGGCCACTCAGGCCTCTGATCGGGGACATCTGGAGTGCCAGGGGCTCGCAGCAGGGGGTCCTCCTCTTTCTGTACAATACTGGGTGTGATGACCTCATCTATAAATAGTTCAGTTGTGCCTCTAAAAGACAAGGAGAAACTTTTAAATGTTACCATAATAGCATTTCACACCTTTTCTAAAAAGTGACCAATAATTCATTGTGAACAAGGAGCAAGGCTGGAAGGGGTGTGTGCTGGGAACATTCTGGCGTGAAGTCCAGTCTGAACCAATCCCAGAAGAATTGTATAGGGTGAGGCTGGCTCTCCTTGAGAAGTCCTACTTGTATTATGGGAAAATTGAATTTACTTTTAAGGCAACTTCTATTCCCTAGTGACTCAGATGGTAAAGAATCTGCCTGCAATGCAGGAGACAAGGGGATGTCCACTCACCCCAGTATTCTTGCCTGGAGAGTCCCATGGAAGTGGAGCCTTGCAGGCTGCAGTCCATGGGGTCACAGAGTTGGACATGACTGAGTTTTTCACTTGCTCAGGAAACTAAAATCTACTGTACTTTTCCATGAAAACTTCCCAACTTTCGGTGCTGCGGGTCAATAATATGGGCTAAGGAAATAAACGAACGAGGGTCACAGCGTACTCACCGGGGTGTAGGTAATTTACATTCCGCTGACATGGGGCGTTCAGGAATAACATCCACAACTAGATCAAATAACTGCGTTTAAGGTGGAAGCATCGCCAGTCCACTTCCGCAGAAGTGTGGACAACTGGCTCGTTCGATTCCATCTAATTCAGTTCAGGAGACATCGCACACCTCCTTGCTGTACAGCTGTCTGAATGTGGAGCACAGCTGGGTGACTCTGCCCAAATTCGACCTTCTCTCATGAAAACCAAGAGGACGCGGGCTCCGCTGCCGACTGGGGGCCGGCCAGCTGCAGGCAGCAGCGCTGGGAGGCCAGTGTCTGCAAAGCCTCTCATTGACTCAGCCGGCAGTTTGGGTCCCGTGTGTCTGATCGCAAGCAGCGGAGGGGCCACCAGACACAGAAGGCAGGACACGATTTCTAGGCCCTCCTCTTGTGGTGAGGATGACAGATGAACAACCCGGTGACTGCAGACTGGCCACTCAGGCCTCTGATCGGGGACATCTGGAGTGCCAGGGGCTCGCAGCAGGGGGTCCTCCTCTTTCTGTACAATACTGGGTGTGATGACCTCATCTATAAATAGTTCAGTTGTGCCTCTAAAAGACAAGGAGAAACTTTTAAATGTTACCATAATAGCATTTCACACCTTTTCTAAAAAGTGACCAATAATTCATTGTGAACAAGGAGCAAGGCTGGAAGGGGTGTGTGCTGGGAACATTCTGGCGTGAAGTCCAGTCTGAACCAATCCCAGAAGAATTGTATAGGGTGAGGCTGGCTCTCCTTGAGAAGTCCTACTTGTATTATGGGAAAATTGAATTTACTTTTAAGGCAACTTCTATTCCCTAGTGACTCAGATGGTAAAGAATCTGCCTGCAATGCAGGAGACAAGGGGATGTCCACTCACCCCAGTATTCTTGCCTGGAGAGTCCCATGGAAGTGGAGCCTTGCAGGCTGCAGTCCATGGGGTCACAGAGTTGGACATGACTGAGTTACTAACTCACTTTTCTACCTGAAAATGCGATTCAGGAAACTAAAATCTACTGTACTTTTCCATGAAAACTTCCCAACTTTCAGGTATAGTAGGAATGGATAGAAATTCAATGTATCTGTAGAGGCTATTCCCTTCGAAGAACTTGCTTTCTTGAAAAATCAGTGCAAACTATGCATAATTAAAACCCACCCCCTTTTGAAGTTTGAGGATCTGAGGTCTTGAGATATGTTTATTATAAATGGATTTTACAAGCATGGGATTGGAGAGAATTATTTCCCCATATCAGCTCTTTATTTTAAGGTGATTTTTTTTTTCTCAGTGAAAATTTAAGAAAGTCTTTTCTTTTCCTTCTTCAAAGTACAGGGGGAAAGGTGGAAATCTTTATCCAAGGAGTTAAAAAAAGGAAAACAGCAACAACATGAGAAACTATAGTGATGTTAAAATGCTACAGGTCAGAGTCAATTTAATTATCTAAACAGAGTAATTGAGTTGGCTGCTTGCCGATGTGACTATAAGAGGGAAATGAACTGACAGGAGAACCCCTCCGTTCAGAGCATTGGACTGGTTTCCTCTCAGTATCATTAGGTTTTGTTCACTGGAAAACGAAGGCATTTGTGATTAAGTCAGAATTGGGGTTGTAATAGTCACTGCCCAAGGGCATGGTTTGATCTCCTTGCTGTCCAAGGGACTCTCAGAGTCTTCTCCAGCACCACAGTTCAAAGCATCAACTCTTTGGCACTCAGCTTTCTTTATAATCCAACTCTCACATCCATACATGACTACTGGGAAAAACGTAGCTGTGACCATATAGACCTTTGTCGGCCCAGTGATGTTTCTCATTTTTAATAGGCAATCAAACCAGTCAGTCCCAAAGGACATCAACCTGGAATATTCCTTAGAAGGACTGAAATTGAAGCACCAGCACTTGGACCACTGGATTCAAAGAGCCAACTAATCGCAAAAGACCCCGATGCTGGGCAAGACTGAGGATCAGGAGAAGGGGTTTCCAGAGGATGAGGTGGTTGGATGGCATCCCCAGGTCAATGGACATGAGCTTGAGAAAGCTCCAGGAGATAGGGAAGAACAGGAGGGCCTGGCAGGCTGTAGTCCCAAGGGTCACAGAGTCAGACACAACTTAGCAACTGAACAGCAGCAACAAGGCCGTGGTAGAATGTCCTTTCCTCTTAAGCCAGATGCAAGACAGAGATCAAGCTGGGAGACTGGCCCTCGTGGCCACTGCTCCTTGAATCTCTAGTTTGAGGGAAGTGAGCGGAGGCACAGGTGGCTCTGCCCTAGATGACGCTGTCATGAGTCAGAGTTGGGAGGTGGGCGTGGCTGTAGCCAGTTTAAACTTGAGGAGCTGGATCTGAGAAAGTGACATGCATGGCTTATGTTTTCAAAACTACCCGCGTGGAAGCCCCAGGATGGAAGGCTGCGTCAGCAGATGCCGAGGCCCCGACTCTCCACCTTCCCTGGCTTATCTCCAGTCAACACGTGCAGCAGCTGCAAACCTCAGGAAGAGGAGCAGGGCGTTCGCCCGCGTCCCCCTGCAGGCCTCCAGGCAGCTCTGTGGTCCAGACTGAAACTGCCGCCGGGCGGCCGTGCCACCTGCCTCCCTGGGGCCCTCCCCACCACCTGCCTCCTCGGCTGTGTTTGCCCTCTTCAGGCTTCACACGGGGACTGAAGCCTTCTCAGCCCAGAGCTGTGTCCCTGTGTGACTTCTCGAAGCAGGAAAGCTGGGCCGTTTTTAAGCATTTAGTTCTGCAAATCTCCTTCAACTTATGTTACAACAGCAGAGAATTATTTCCTGTCATTGCTCGTTAATCCAGCATTTTATTTGTGGTAGAACATGTGTGAAAACATTGCTGCTGAAATTCTGCCAATAGCGCGCCCCTTGCACACACACGCATACACACACAGCTTCCTCCTTTCCCCAGGGCATGTGACACGGAGGCCGCAGTGTAAGGTCCAGGATAAATTCTGGGGCCTCTCTGTGACCAACAGGATTCTTAAGGACCCACCTTAAGCTCTACTGGGTCGTGAATTCTGTTTGTTTTATTCACTGCTGCATGCCTCGCACCTGGAACAGTGTTTGATGTATGGTAGATTCTAAGAAATCCTTGATGGGAAGGATGGAGGCGTGGAGGGTGAAGAGGGAGTGGGCGGAGCACACTCCGAGAATGTGCTCTCTGACACGGTAGCATGTGCCGCAGCCTCGCTGTTTCTGGTCATTGGATGTTCCACCGCATCTGCAGCGGAATTATGATAACTCTCAAGAGCAGAAACAATACCACAAAAAGAAAAACAAAAAAATAATGACTGAGAAACCCCAGGTAACTAGGAGGCTGAATCCACTGGGTTTTGTTTTCAACTCCATGGAGACCAGGGAGCAGTTTTCTTTTAAACGGTGGAGGCCTTCCAGAAGTGGCCTCTCCTGAAGGCCTGTGCTTAATTTAGCTAAAGCAGGAGCTTGAAAATGAAACCGCTAAAAGTAGTTGTAAGAATAAGGCCCTGTAGATCTCATGGATTACTCCCCAGTTTACAAAGCACTTTCTCATTTAATCTTCACTGTTCTAAGAGGAAAGGGCAGAAATGGTCACTCCCATTTTACAGATGAGCAAACTGAGGTTCAGAAAGGCCAGAGGCCTCACAGTAGCTCAGGAACAGACTCAAGAGGTCAGCCCACAGCCTCTGGCTCCTGCCTCTAGCCTGTTCCCTGTCCCCCCTCCAGGGGTCGGGGAGCACGGGAGCCTTCCCTTCCCAGTCCCCAGGGCAGTGGGAGGGGAGGGGACCCAGAGAGCCAGTCCTCACTGCTGCTCAGTTGCCAGGCCCTGTGTCCCTGTGTGACTTCAAGCAGGAAAGCTGGGCCGTTTTAAGCATTTAGTTCTGCAAATCTCCTTCAACTTATGTTACAACAGCAGAGAATTATTTCCTGTCATTGCTCGTTAATCCAGCATTTTATTTGTGGTAGAACATGTGTGAAAACATTGCTGCTGAAATTCTGCCAATAGCGCGCCCCTTGCACACACACGCATACACACACAGCTTCCTCCTTTCCCCAGGGCATGTGACACGGAGGCCGCAGTGTAAGGTCCAGGATAAATTCTGGGGCCTCTCTGTGACCAACAGGATTCTTAAGGACCCACCTTAAGCTCTACTGGGTCGTGAATTCTGTTTGTTTTATTCACTGCTGCATGCCTCGCACCTGGAACAGTGTTTGATGTATGGTAGATTCTAAGAAATCCTTGATGGGAAGGATGGAGGCGTGGAGGGTGAAGAGGGAGTGGGCGGAGCACACTCCGAGAATGTGCTCTCTGACACGGTAGCATGTGCCGCAGCCTCGCTGTTTCTGGTCATTGGATGTTCCACCGCATCTGCAGCGGAATTATGATAACTCTCAAGAGCAGAAACAATACCACAAAAAGAAAAACAAAAAAATAATGACTGAGAAACCCCAGGTAACTAGGAGGCTGAATCCACTGGGTTTTGTTTTCAACTCCATGGAGACCAGGGAGCAGTTTTCTTTTAAACGGTGGAGGCCTTCCAGAAGTGGCCTCTCCTGAAGGCCTGTGCTTAATTTAGCTAAAGCAGGAGCTTGAAAATGAAACCGCTAAAAGTAGTTGTAAGAATAAGGCCCTGTAGATCTCATGGATTACTCCCCAGTTTACAAAGCACTTTCTCATTTAATCTTCACTGTTCTAAGAGGAAAGGGCAGAAATGGTCACTCCCATTTTACAGATGAGCAAACTGAGGTTCAGAAAGGCCAGAGGCCTCACAGTAGCTCAGGAACAGACTCAAGAGGTCAGCCCACAGCCTCTGGCTCCTGCCTCTAGCCTGTTCCCTGTCCCCCCTCCAGGGGTCGGGGAGCACGGGAGCCTTCCCTTCCCAGTCCCCAGGGCAGTGGGAGGGGGAGGGGGACCTAGAGAGCCAGTCCTCACTGCTGCTCAGTTGCAGGCTGCCCTGATGGCTACCCCAGGGTCCAGAGCTCCTTGACATGAGGACAGGGCCAAGCAGACTTCAGCCCTCGTTGGGTGACGTGGGAGTGTCTGACATGGTCACCTTCTCTATCATGTTTGGTTGAAAGTGTCTTCCCTGCTACAGACTTGCAGCTGCGGCAGATGCGACCCCCACCCCGCCGGATCCGGCAGCTCTCTCTCCTGGGCAGGAGGGAAGGGCGTAGCTGCCGCAGGTGGAAGCCGCCCTCGGTGAAGCCCTGGACCTCTGCAGGTCTCCCAGAGCCCCAGCCCCGACGGGCCCCACGGGGGGACAGAGGTCTCTTCTCACCTCTGAGGGGCCGGGCCCCTTTCGTGTGGTGTTGGTCGCCTGGCCTGAGTCCCCTGCCTTTGGGGAATGGGTTCAGGGGGAGAGGGCCATCAGAGCCCAGAAGTGAAAGGACTACTTTCTGCTAATGCCCAGTGGCCTCCTGGGCACCTCTGAAGTGACCAGAGCTCAGTTCATCTCTTTCTTTATTAAAAGTTCTGGCCAGTTACAGTTATACTTTAATTGGTTTCTGGTGGGGGGGAGGAGGCGCAGAGGCCAAAGGTCATGTGTTAAACACGTGAATTATAACGTGCCACAGATGGTTCCATTCTGGGCCCCAGGTGTTTGCTATTAACAATGGGCATGTCCTACCAAGGAGGTTTTTGATCATTGGCTCCTGGCCCGGTGGTTTTCTTCGCCGTCTGCGGCCCATCTGGCGGTCCTCGGGGTCAAGCGTTTGGTTCTCGTAGGGCCGTTTTCCGTTCCTGGACTTGGCACGCGGGTGAAGCGCCTGTGATCTCTCCGACCACGTGCGCGCTGGTGTCCCGGGTCACGCCGAGCAGCCCCGGCGGGCAGTGTGGGGCTCGAGTCCGCAGCCTCCCCACCACCCCCAGGAAGCCCCTGGCGGAGGCCTGTGCCTTCCAGATGGGAGAGGCTCTTCTCTGCCCACGGCTTGTTGAGACCTGCCTGGGCTCACAGCCTGCGTCAGGTGTGCGCGCGAGCACAGGTGTGCGCCATAAAACCAATATCCGGCCCCGCAGAGGCTCAGAGGGCCGCTCGAAGGCGCACGCTCGGAGCCCCAGGTGGGGCGGTGGGCCTCACTGTTCCCTGCGCCCGGCTCCAGGGAGCCGGGGGTGGGGGCGCCTGGCCCACGGCCCCCTCCTCCTGGATGCCTGCGCGGCTCCCGGCCACTTGTGCCAGGCCAGGCCGGAGGCCCCTGGCCCGGGGGTGATGCCTGGAAGTCGCGGGAGGCCTCAAGGTAGTGTGGTTGCAGAGAAACCCTGCCCTTCACGTCAGGAAGCTGGATTTTCTGTCTTGACTGTGGAGCCAGCGGACGGTGGCAAGGGGGCTGACCTGTCTGTGCCTCAGTTTCCGCATCTATAGAACAGGAATGGCGTGCTCAGCCTCACCGGGTGGTCACGGAGCGCGCATACCCACTAGGCTCCAAGGCTGGAGCAGGCGCCGGCTCAGGAGTGGTAAGTGCTGGTCCTGTTTCTTATCCTGGACGTGCAGCGTGAGATGAAGCTGGAAGCCCCTGAAACAGGGTCACCTTGAGCGGCACCCCAGTCCTGCCAGGCTGCTGTGACAAAGGCCAGGCGCCATGGGTGCAGACTTTCCTCCCCCACCCCCGACAGGACATGCCACTCGGTCACTCCTAAATGCTTCGCGTGGTGATGGCCAGATTTTATTCCAGGGCATAATTGTGGAAAACCTAGAGTTTTCTCGAGATGGCCTTAGGACTTTGGGGCTGAAACTTGGCAGAGCAAACCCATCCGCAATGGACTTTTGGCCCGGTGGTTTTCTTCGCCGTCTGCGGCCCATCTGGCGGGGTCAAGCGTTTGGTTCTCGTAGGGCCGTTTTCCGTTCCTGGACTTGGCACGCGGGTGAAGCGCCTGTGATCTCTCCGACCACGTGCGCGCTGGTGTCCCGGGTCACGCCGAGCAGCCCCGGCGGGCAGTGTGGGGCTCGAGTCCGCAGCCTCCCCACCACCCCCAGGAAGCCCCTGGCGGAGGCCTGTGCCTTCCAGATGGGAGAGGCTCTTCTCTGCCCACGGCTTGTTGAGACCTGCCTGGGCTCACAGCCTGCGTCAGGTGTGCGCGCGAGCACAGGTGTGCGCCATAAAACCAATATCCGGCCCCGCAGAGGCTCAGAGGGCCGCTCGAAGGCGCACGCTCGGAGCCCCAGGTGGGGCGGTGGGCCTCACTGTTCCCTGCGCCCGGCTCCAGGGAGCCGGGGGTGGGGGCGCCTGGCCCACGGCCCCCTCCTCCTGGATGCCTGCGCGGCTCCCGGCCACTTGTGCCAGGCCAGGCCGGAGGCCCCTGGCCCGGGGGTGATGCCTGGAAGTCGCGGGAGGCCTCAAGGTAGTGTGGTTGCAGAGAAACCCTGCCCTTCACGTCAGGAAGCTGGATTTTCTGTCTTGACTGTGGAGCCAGCGGACGGTGGCAAGGGGGCTGACCTGTCTGTGCCTCAGTTTCCGCATCTATAGAACAGGAATGGCGTGCTCAGCCTCACCGGGTGGTCACGGAGCGCGCATACCCACTAGGCTCCAAGGCTGGAGCAGGCGCCGGCTCAGGAGTGGTAAGTGCTGGTCCTGTTTCTTATCCTGGACGTGCAGCGTGAGATGAAGCTGGAAGCCCCTGAAACAGGGTCACCTTGAGCGGCACCCCAGTCCTGCCAGGCTGCTGTGACAAAGGCCAGGCGCCATGGGTGCAGACTTTCCTCCCCCACCCCCGACAGGACATGCCACTCGGTCACTCCTAAATGCTTCGCGTGGTGATGGCCAGATTTTATTCCAGGGCATAATTGTGGAAAACCTAGAGTTTTCTCGAGATGGCCTTAGGACTTTGGGGCTGAAACTTGGCAGAGCAAACCCATCCCAGCCAAGACCCCTCGCGCCCGCTGCTATCAGCAGGCTCTGCATTCCCCCAGGAAGAGGTGATGGCGACGGCGTGAGGCATGTGCTCCTGGAAGAATTAGGAATGTGGTAAACTGGGCCTGAACTGTGAGTGATTGTTTGTTTTTGGAAAAGCTCGTCTAGCTGGTTGAGGATTTAGTGATAAACAGTCAGTAGGTTGTCAGGGAACCAACAGGGGGGTTGGAGGTGGGGGTCAGGCCTGTCTGTGGTCACATTCCCTCCGAGCTCCCGCCTCGGCCCTGGAGGAAGAGGTTGCAGGAGTCTTGGGGAAAGTTCCAGGAACTGAGAACCACTGCAACTACATAGCAGATAACAGTCATCTGAACAGCGGGGCTGGGTGGTTGGTTGGTTGGTTGGTTACGCTCCCAGCCCCTGTCCTGGTTCAGCTCAAAACAGCCTGGCTTTTTGAGGATGAGCCGTCGTTGAGACCACATGTGCAGTCAATTGAGGGCTCCTGTTTAACTGCTGGATCATGTCTTTGCCTCTCCACCCCTCTTCCTCCAGAGCTGAGCTGCACTTTTGGTTTTGTAGTTTAACGGTTGCTACACTGGGGCTACAACTGTAAGAAACTCTGTACCCTGTTGCAAAATTGTTTCTAAGCACGGGGCCCTAGTGACCTGTAACTTGAAGCAGCCAAAGCGGTCCCTCTAAACGAGGGAAAGAGGTCTACGCCCTTTTCAGGCAGATATTGGCAGCTGGCATCCTTGAAGTTAACCAAAGACTTTCTCCGTTGAGTTTGAAATTCACTCGTCCTCTCCCTCAACACCTGAGGTTGTTGTTATTCCCAGTCTACAGATGTGAAAACTGAGGCTTGGATTTAAGACTGAGCTTCAGTTTTAATAGATGAGTGCTGAGACCTGGTCTTCCAATTTCGATTCTCCTCTGTGTCTTTTGCCGGGTAGAAAAGAGCCTCCCAGGCTTGTTGCATCTGTCACTTCCGCTTGTCAGGAGAAAATGAAACTCCATTTCAGTCTCAGGGAGAAATCAGTGGGAAGCAGAAAGTCAGCAACATATCTTCCCAAACCAGTATTCCGTTAACCTCTAATCATTTATCCGCTGTGGAAGATGCGAGGTTTTCTATCTTCCGTTGTTTCCAATCGATTTGAACAGAAACCTGGATGGCTTCCCATGCCCGGTTTCCTGCGACAGTGGCGTTTCCTGTCACACAGTTACGTGAGCTCAGGCTGCGCTCAGCAGCTGCCCCCATTCTCCCATCCTTCCCCCCGCTGCTCGGCTTTCTCTCCTGCGGTCAGTGTGCAGACTGTTGGCACCCCCAGACCTTGGAGCTGGGGAACCCAGGTTCTCTGGGATCTAGCGCACACTTAACAATCAGGCAGGGAAGTCAAAGCCAACATGAACAGGGCCCTGCAGCCCCAGCAAACCCAACCTTATTGCGGCTTCTTTCCCCGGGCTGCCTCATTGCCAACAAGAGATGATAATTGCCAGAGAGGTTTTGCAAGGCAGATAACTCCCGACTTCCCCTGTCAGGATTGATAAATGGGCTTGGTATGATTCACCCCCAAGAATACAGCCGTGAGATGCACAATAGGCTCCTACAAGACAAGACTTTTCTGACTGCACATTTGTCAAGGTAGAAGTAACCCCTAATAATGTTTAACTTGGCAGTATGGGGACGGCTCAAGTATGAAGCTGTGACTGCATTTATAGTGGAAGCCGTAAGTGGCGTTGCTCTTTTGAAAAGTGGGTTGTGCGTGTGTTTTCCAAAATCACGCTGCTGTTTCATCGGCTTTTTATTTCGAACCCTGCATCCGGCGTGGTCCATTCGCCCCCGAGTGTCCTATGAAAGGTTAACCAAAGACTTTCTCCGTTGAGTTTGAAATTCACTCGTCCTCTCCCTCAACACCTGAGGTTGTTGTTATTCCCAGTCTACAGATGTGAAAACTGAGGCTTGGATTTAAGACTGAGCTTCAGTTTTAATAGATGAGTGCTGAGACCTGGTCTTCCAATTTCGATTCTCCTCTGTGTCTTTTGCCGGGTAGAAAAGAGCCTCCCAGGCTTGTTGCATCTGTCACTTCCGCTTGTCAGGAGAAAATGAAACTCCATTTCAGTCTCAGGGAGAAATCAGTGGGAAGCAGAAAGTCAGCAACATATCTTCCCAAACCAGTATTCCGTTAACCTCTAATCATTTATCCGCTGTGGAAGATGCGAGGTTTTCTATCTTCCGTTGTTTCCAATCGATTTGAACAGAAACCTGGATGGCTTCCCATGCCCGGTTTCCTGCGACAGTGGCGTTTCCTGTCACACAGTTACGTGAGCTCAGGCTGCGCTCAGCAGCTGCCCCCATTCTCCCATCCTTCCCCCCGCTGCTCGGCTTTCTCTCCTGCGGTCAGTGTGCAGACTGTTGGCACCCCCAGACCTTGGAGCTGGGGAACCCAGGTTCTCTGGGATCTAGCGACACTTAACAATCAGGCAGGGAAGTCAAAGCCAACATGAACAGGGCCCTGCAGCCCCAGCAAACCCAACCTTATTGCGGCTTCTTTCCCCGGGCTGCCTCATTGCCAACAAGAGATGATAATTGCCAGAGAGGTTTTGCAAGGCAGATAACTCCCGACTTCCCCTGTCAGGATTGATAAATGGGCTTGGTATGATTCACCCCCAAGAATACAGCCGTGAGATGCACAATAGGCTCCTACAAGACAAGACTTTTCTGACTGCACATTTGTCAAGGTAGAAGTAACCCCTAATAATGTTTAACTTGGCAGTATGGGGACGGCTCAAGTATGAAGCTGTGACTGCATTTATAGTGGAAGCCGTAAGTGGCGTTGCTCTTTTGAAAAGTGGGTTGTGCGTGTGTTTTCCAAAATCACGCTGCTGTTTCATCGGCTTTTTATTTCGAACCCTGCATCCGGCGTGGTCAATTTGCCCCCGAGTGTCCTCAGTAGTTAAATACTAGGAAACAAAGGCCGATGTGTCTAACTAAAGAGGGCACATCTGAGCAGGAGCCAGTCCCCCTGGCCTGGTGTCTGCAAGAAATCCCCTGCCCCTGAGCTGAAAGCAGCGCTTTTCTCTGGGCCCGAGGTGTAATTGTTTTAAAGCGGTCTTGTGCCAAGGGAAAGTATCATGCAAAAGGGCTTCTTTTCTGAATAATTCTCCAGTTTTATTGCTTTGCATCAGCCTATCACTGCTATATGTCAATTCAATTAGCTGCTGTCCTGGTGTATTTCGGTTGATTTATGAAAAGTATTTTAAAAAGCACATTGTGATGTGTTTGCCAAAAGCTATAGAAGAAACCAGGGCTTGTCTTTTTAAACTACCGGCCATGGGCTGCCATGATCTTCAATGTCGTGAGCAGCTATATGGCCTAATTCAATGTTCTTTTCATTAATAGTCCAGAAAATAAAGCTATGAAATCAGGGAACATAATGAGCTAAAAGAAGGCAGAACTACCATATTGTGGAGGTCAAAGCAAGTGGAAGGAATTTGCTCTGAGCAAAAACACCTTTCTGTTCACAGAATCTTTTAGTGCCT
This sequence comes from Tragulus kanchil, assembly GCA_022376925.1. Classification (NCBI taxonomy): domain Eukaryota; kingdom Metazoa; phylum Chordata; class Mammalia; order Artiodactyla; family Tragulidae; genus Tragulus; species Tragulus kanchil. The sequence goes on along the minus strand of JAIOJX010000005.1, from coordinate 172,842,437 downwards.
TAAAGTTTGATGATTAATCAGTTAACCTGCTCTAATACTTAAAGATATTTGAAAATTCATTTGTGATTTGAATTTGCCTTTAAGGCTGTCATGGAATTTCTAGCACATGCCTATAGTCACATAAGGTTTCAAGATGCTATATGTTGGTTTTTTTAGAAAAATGGAACCATGAGGAAAAACAGAACTAATTCTAATTTAAGTGCAGAAAATGGGACCAGCAGTGCACCTCGTTTGTATTTCCTGTCATTTGCACACATAAGTGTGGATTTGCCCGTGTCTTACCTTTACAGCATTTGAATATTAAACCTAGGTAAGTTGCTCCCAATATTTAATTTTCGTAATTTGGTAAATCACCAACACCATCAGCTGATGAAGAGAGAGAGAGAGAGACCGTGGCGTCGTCCGCTTACGCTGGCATATTGCTCACTGAAACAAGTGAGGTGCTGGCGGTGCTGCAGCCCAGAGGGCCCTGAGAGCACGCCGAGAGAAGCCAGACGCAGAAGGTCACATGGAGGGTGGTTCCGTTTGCATAAAGTGTCCAGACCAGCCAAATCCAGAGAGACAGAAAGCAGGTCGACAGGAGCTAGGGGTGGGGGAGGTGAGCAATGACTGCTTCGTGGGCTGGGTTTTTTTGGGGGGAGGGATGCTCAGGCACCCATTCTGGAAGAAGTGGTGATGGTTGTGTGACACTGTGGATGGACTCAAAGCTGCAGGACTGTATATTTCTAAGTGGTGAGTTTGTTATGTGAATGTTAGTCAATTTAAAATGAGGTCACCTGGAGACCTTTGTTGAAACGGTTGCCGGGCTCCAACCCTGAGTTCTTCTGAGGCAGCAGGTCCAGGTGGGGTCCCGAGCGTCTCCATTTCCACTAGGTGCCGGGTGAATCTGGAGCTGGGACCCCACTTTGAGGGGCTCTGGCTCAGGCAGGCGTGAGTGAGGGAAGGGCTCAGAGCCTCAAGGCTGCACTGGGTCCTCTAGTGCCCTCCAGGCGACCCAGGGCTGAACTGATGTCCACAGTGAGGAAAATGCGTTTCTTGGGTCAGATCAATGTAAAAGAGGCAAACTAATTGGAGGGCAAAGCAAGTGGAAGGAATTTGCTCTGAGCAAAAACACCTTTCTGTTCACAGAATCTTTTAGTGCCTTAAAGTTTGATGATTAATCAGTTAACCTGCTCTAATACTTAAAGATATTTGAAAATTCATTTGTGATTTGAATTTGCCTTTAAGGCTGTCATGGAATTTCTAGCACATGCCTATAGTCACATAAGGTTTCAAGATGCTATATGTTGGTTTTTAGAAAAATGGAACCATGAGGAAAAACAGAACTAATTCTAATTTAAGTGCAGAAAATGGGACCAGCAGTGCACCTCGTTTGTATTTCCTGTCATTTGCACACATAAGTGTGGATTTGCCCGTGTCTTACCTTTACAGCATTTGAATATTAAACCTAGGTAAGTTGCTCCCAATATTTAATTTTCGTAATTTGGTAAATCACCAACACCATCAGCTGATGAAGAGAGAGAGAGAGACCGTGGCGTCGTCCTTACGCTGGCATATTGCTCACTGAAACAAGTGAGGTGCTGGCGGTGCTGCAGCCCAGAGGGCCCTGAGAGCACGCCGAGAGAAGCCAGACGCAGAAGGTCACATGGAGGGTGGTTCCGTTTGCATAAAGTGTCCAGACCAGCCAAATCCAGAGAGACAGAAAGCAGGTCGACAGGAGCTAGGGGTGGGGGAGGTGAGCAATGACTGCTTCGTGGGCTGGGTTTTTTTGGGGGGAGGGATGCTCAGGCACCCATTCTGGAAGAAGTGGTGATGGTTGTGTGACACTGTGGATGGACTCAAAGCTGCAGGACTGTATATTTCTAAGTGGTGAGTTTGTTATGTGAATGTTAGTCAATTTAAAATGAGGTCACCTGGAGACCTTTGTTGAAACGGTTGCCGGGCTCCAACCCTGAGTTCTTCTGAGGCAGCAGGTCCAGGTGGGGTCCCGAGCGTCTCCATTTCCACTAGGTGCCGGGTGAATCTGGAGCTGGGACCCCACTTTGAGGGGCTCTGGCTCAGGCAGGCGTGAGTGAGGGAAGGGCTCAGAGCCTCAAGGCTGCACTGGTCCCTGTCCCTGTCTCGGCAGTGCCCTCCAGGCGACCCAGGGCTGAACTGATGTCCACAGTGAGGAAAATGCGTCTTTCAAATAACTGAACTTGGGATCAGATCTAGTCTCTGCCGTCCCCTAACTGCTTTTTTTTGTTTGTATGCTCAGTCGTGTCCAACTCTTGGCAGCCCCATGGACTGTACCCCACCAGGCTTCTCTGTCCATGAGATTATCCTGGCAAGAATACTGGAGTGAGAATTCTTAAACACATGCCTTCATCTCATTTGCAAAATGAGGATAATAGTACCTATATCATGGGGTTGTTTTAAAGTGTGAAGAAGAAAGCATTACTATGGGAAAGCACCCATCATATCATATCATCTAGCTTAAAGCAGGGTCTAAGTAGTTACTCCAAAAAAATAGTGTATATCAATTCAGTGTAATTACAAGTGCTTATATACTTTATATAACGTCTATGTGGATAATATACCTGATGTTTTTCTATATCTGAAAAACGTCTGATGTTCATTTGGCTGGAGAGGCAGTGTGGAGAGTCCACACTGGCACGTGCAGTAGTTCCCTTGACAAAGGGCCAGTGAGCAGACAGTGGGAAGGGCTGGGGCCACATTCTGATCACCCCAGGATCCTCTCTGGAGCTCTACATACAGTAACGACCTCTTGAGTCAGTCAGTGGGTGAAGGAAGGAGTCAGGAATGCACCAGCCAAAAGGTGTCATTTTGGTATCATCAGAAGTTGAGAGGCCCAGTCGCCATCTGGGAAGCAGTGTGGTGACCTTGGCCACACCAAGCATTTCTTGGTGTCGTTTTTTGTGTGCAACCACACGGGAGACAGGGCAGACGGAGTATTTGCTGTGCCAATCGATCCTGTCTGTGTATTCCAGACACCGGGCCGGGTGTGCATTCCTTGTCGTTTGTGGTCCACTGCTCCATTTGTCATGTAAACCAGCGTGTTCTTGCCTGTCGAGGCCAGTGGTCACTGACATCTCTTGTGCACTGGGGACGCTGCAGCCAGTGGCTACTTGGGTGTAAAAGGCGTTCAGATGTGTGTAAATTAGGATTCTATTAGATCTGCTATTTGGTATCATCAAATGCTTTTATCTCTTGACTTGCAATCATTTTAGTTTTTATTGACATAGAGTCAATGTGTAACGTTTTATTTTCTGCTGTATAGCCACATGAGGCAGTTGTCCAGTCTTACTCTTTCCCATTATGGTTTTATCACAGGCTGCTGCAAACAGGTCCCTGTGCTCGGCAGGACTGTACCCCACCAGGCTTCTCTGTCCATGAGATTATCCTGGCAAGAATACTGGAGTGAGAATTCTTAAACACATGCCTTCATCTCATTTGCAAAATGAGGATAATAGTACCTATATCATGGGGTTGTTTTAAAGTGTGAAGAAGAAAGCATTACTATGGGAAAGCACCCATCATATCATATCATCTAGCTTAAAGCAGGGTCTAAGTAGTTACTCCAAAAAAATAGTGTATATCAATTCAGTGTAATTACAAGTGCTTATATACTTTATATAACGTCTATGTGGATAATATACCTGATGTTTTTCTATATCTGAAAAACGTCTGATGTTCATTTGGCTGGAGAGGCAGTGTGGAGAGTCCACACTGGCACGTGCAGTAGTTCCCTTGACAAAGGGCCAGTGAGCAGACAGTGGGAAGGGCTGGGGCCACATTCTGATCACCCCAGGATCCTCTCTGGAGCTCTACATACAGTAACGACCTCTTGAGTCAGTCAGTGGGTGAAGGAAGGAGTCAGGAATGCACCAGCCAAAAGGTGTCATTTTGGTATCATCAGAAGTTGAGAGGCCCAGTCGCCATCTGGGAAGCAGTGTGGTGACCTTGGCCACACCAAGCATTTCTTGGTGTCGTTTTTTGTGTGCAACCACACGGGAGACAGGGCAGACGGAGTATTTGCTGTGCCAATCGATCCTGTCTGTGTATTCCAGACACCGGGCCGGGTGTGCATTCCTTGTCGTTTGTGGTCCACTGCTCCATTTGTCATGTAAACCAGCGTGTTCTTGCCTGTCGAGGCCAGTGGTCACTGACATCTCTTGTGCACTGGGGACGCTGCAGCCAGTGGCTACTTGGGTGTAAAAGGCGTTCAGATGTGTGTAAATTAGGATTCTATTAGATCTGCTATTTGGTATCATCAAATGCTTTTATCTCTTGACTTGCAATCATTTTAGTTTTTATTGACATAGAGTCAATGTGTAACGTTTTATTTTCTGCTGTATAGCCACATGAGGCAGTTGTCCAGTCTTACTCTTTCCCATTATGGTTTTATCACAGGCTGCTGCACACAGGTCCCTGTGCTCTCGGCAGGACCTGCTCGGCCCTCCAGTCTCTCTAGAGACCAGTTTGCATCTGTCCTCTGTGTCTGTGAGTTTGTTTTGTAGATAAGTTCATTTGTCATATTTTAGAGTCCACATATAAGTGACATCATATGGTATTTTTCTTTCTGATTGAATTCGCTTAGTCTGATAATCTCTGGTTGCATCCATGTTGCTAAAGATGGCATTCTTCCATTCTTTCTTATGGCTGAGTAGTATTCCATTGTGTGTATGTACCATATCTTTATCCACACATCTGCCAGTGGACATTCAGGTTGCTTCCATGTCTTGGCCATTGTGAAATGATACTATAAACATAGGCATGCCGGTATCTTTTTGAATGACAGTTTTGCTTGGATGTATGTCCAGAAGTGGGATGACTTGATCATATGGCGACTCTGGTTTTTTTGAGGAGCCTCCATACTGTTTTCCATAGTGGCTACATCAGCTTATATTCCCATCAACAGTGCAAGAGGGTTCCCTTTCTCCACACTTCCAGTACTTGTTATTTATAGCTTTTATAATAATAGCTCTTATGATTGGTGTGCGGTAGTACTTCATTGTAGTTTTGATCTGCATGAAATCATTTTTGATTACTGAATTCTGTTTCTTTGGGAAAGGGAGCATGAGGTTAGATATAGTTTTAGGTATTCTCTTCTTACACACCTATCAACCAAGAAGATCCCAACAGAAGAAGGGAACTGATGGGCTGACCCTAGCTGATCACTCAGAAACGAGTTTGCTTTAAAAAAAAAAAAAAAAGAGAGAGAGAGAGAGAGAAAAGGGAAGAGGAGTGGAATACAAGCTTGAAATTCTTGTGAAAAGTAGCTTCGGCCTTGGTCCAGGCAGGATGAAGCTCCCCTCCCCCACTCAGTGGAGCTCCATGGTCCTCTTCTGCCATCCACCTGACGCGAGGGCCTCGGAGTCTTCTCTGGGCACGGGGTCACTCCCTGGGTGTGTGTTCCTGTAAGAATCTGCCGCTGTCTGCTGAGCCATGTCCTGTGGGCCCATCCCGCCTGCCCGTGCGCGTTGGCACCGGCTCCTCTCTCTGCCTGGAATGTTCTTCCCGCAGTGGCTGCCAGCTTCTCCCCGTGGATCCCAAATGCCTTCCTTTCTGTGAACTCGTCCCTGGTCGTCTCCCTAGGAGGTCAGGACCCCCCATAGCCTCCTCACCTGACCTATCTTACTTTTCCCTCAATGTTCATCCTCTCCTAGTGTAATTTACTCCCTCGCCGTCTGTGTTTGTTGTCTGCCCCACTGGATGCGAGCCCCATGGCCAGGATGTGTATGCTTTATTCACTCCCATCTCCCCAGGACCTAGTGCACTGCTTGGCACGCAGCTGTTGAATAAATATTTGCATAGTAATTGAATGATGAGTGACAGGTGACCCTGCTTTTCTTCCTCCAAAGCCTGACTTTCTCTAAATGCCCAAATAGGGCTCAGGAATATTCTATTAGAGAGGAATGGTCTCCTGTTCCATGAGGAGAAATCCTGAAAGGATGACGGCAGGGAAGATACTCTGCAGGTGGAGAATTTTTCATAGTGGCTACATCAGCTTATATTCCCATCACAGTGCAAGAGGGTTCCCTTTCTCCACACTTCCAGTACTTGTTATTTATAGCTTTTATAATAATAGCTCTTATGATTGGTGTGCGGTAGTACTTCATTGTAGTTTTGATCTGCATGAAATCATTTTTGATTACTGAATTCTGTTTCTTTGGGAAAGGGAGCATGAGGTTAGATATAGTTTTAGGTATTCTCTTCTTACACACCTATCAACCAAGAAGATCCCAACAGAAGAAGGGAACTGATGGGCTGACCCTAGCTGATCACTCAGAAACGAGTTTGCTTTAAAAAAAAAAAAAAAAGAGAGAGAGAGAGAGAGAAAAGGGAAGAGGAGTGGAATACAAGCTTGAAATTCTTGTGAAAAGTAGCTTCGGCCTTGGTCCAGGCAGGATGAAGCTCCCCTCCCCCACTCAGTGGAGCTCCATGGTCCTCTTCTGCCATCCACCTGACGCGAGGGCCTCGGAGTCTTCTCTGGGCACGGGGTCACTCCCTGGGTGTGTGTTCCTGTAAGAATCTGCCGCTGTCTGCTGAGCCATGTCCTGTGGGCCCATCCCGCCTGCCCGTGCGCGTTGGCACCGGCTCCTCTCTCTGCCTGGAATGTTCTTCCCGCAGTGGCTGCCAGCTTCTCCCCGTGGATCCCAAATGCCTTCCTTTCTGTGAACTCGTCCCTGGTCGTCTCCCTAGGAGGTCAGGACCCCCCATAGCCTCCTCACCTGACCTATCTTACTTTTCCCTCAATGTTCATCCTCTCCTAGTGTAATTTACTCCCTCGCCGTCTGTGTTTGTTGTCTGCCCCACTGGATGCGAGCCCCATGGCCAGGATGTGTATGCTTTATTCACTCCCATCTCCCCAGGACCTAGTGCACTGCTTGGCACGCAGCTGTTGAATAAATATTTGCATAGTAATTGAATGATGAGTGACAGGTGACCCTGCTTTTCTTCCTCCAAAGCCTGACTTTCTCTAAATGCCCAAATAGGGCTCAGGAATATTCTATTAGAGAGGAATGGTCTCCTGTTCCATGAGGAGAAATCCTGAAAGGATGACGGCAGGGAAGATACTCTGCAGGTGGAGAATGCTCCCTGGTCACATTGCCGTTTGTTGTCAAAAGAGAGGTGTTGAAGGATGGCGGAGGCTTTTTTCCATCCGCCTGTAGAGGTCGCGTCCAGGGAGAGAACAGGAAGGTTGTCGGGGAGGGTCACCGGCCCTCTCAGGAGTCCTCCAGAGTCTCTCGGAGTGAGTCAGAAAGGCCCAGGTTAGAGGGAAAGAGGCACCACTCACTGGCACTCAGGGCAGGAGCAGGGAGCCACGGCCAGCAGCAGCCGGAGGTCTTCCTTGTACACCTTTGAAGGCAGGTGAAGTTGGGCTGCGTGGCGTAAGACCAGCTCGGTGCTGCAAGTGATGGTGATGGAGGACCCGTCTCTGTGCCGAACTGTCTGCGCCTCGCTTGGCATGGCCGCTTTGTTGCTAAAACAGAGGCTCCTCGAGGAATCGGGGCGTGGACTCTGTTCCTGAGAGCGAGGTTGGAAAGCTGTGAACTGGGCGGATGTTATCCATGTTTCTAAATGAGAGAAAACTTTAAAAGCATCTAGGGTTTGTCCTTCAATGAATAGGAACAACAACAACAAAAAAAACAAAGAATAAGAAATGTATTCGACTCCTAGATAACTCGACTGCTAACTGTCCATACCCAGCCCAGACAGGAAAAGCATCTTTTTTTTTCTCTTTTTGCTGATAGTGACCCATTCTCCTCTCCCAGATATTCTGAATTTTGAATTCTGGACTTCAATTGATCCTATTCATCTTGTGTCTGTCCTCCTTTTTTTAATGTCAACCCCCCTAAAAAACCCACAATGAATTTGTTGTTTTTAAAGACGGTGAGACGGGAGGGCTCATCAAAGCTGTGCCTGGACCGGCTGTCAGCCCCCTCGTCCCCGGACGCGAAGCTGGGTGATGATACTCGTCTTTCACTGGGCTTCTCTCAACTGCTATTAATCTTGCTAAAAATCCTTCCTGAGCCTTACAATTTATCCAAGTGTCTCTCCTAATTAATTGTTTATATTTTTCTAGAAATCAGTTTCCTGCAGAATGAACTGGTAAGAACTCATCCCAACACCTGGTTGGGTATCGATGCATGAGAATGAGATCTAGCCTGAGTCAGGCCTGAGACACGGGCGTCCTGGGAAAAACTCACACCAGAGAAGGTTCAGTCTCTTCCACCATAAAGTTCTATTCTCAGTCTCCTGTGTGATACATTGTCTTTTCCACACAAAGCCTTTCTCAGTGGACAGGATTACGCTTTTTCATGTGGCTCCTCATCTGAAGCTATTCAGCATCACTTCGATACCAGGAATAATCAATCTGTCTACACAAGAAAGTTAACAAAGATTTCGAAAGGAACTTTGTTGCGACAGAGGTCCTGGAACTTTTAAAAGATTTCAATGACTGGGCTTCCTAACATCATGCAGCCGGAGGTCTTCCTTTTGAAGGCAGGTGAAGTTGGGCTGCGAAGACCAGCTCGGTGCTGCAAGTGATGGTGATGGAGGACCCGTCTCTGTGCCGAACTGTCTGCGCCTCGCTTGGCATGGCCGCTTTGTTGCTAAAACAGAGGCTCCTCGAGGAATCGGGGCGTGGACTCTGTTCCTGAGAGCGAGGTTGGAAAGCTGTGAACTGGGCGGATGTTATCCATGTTTCTAAATGAGAGAAAACTTTAAAAGCATCTAGGGTTTGTCCTTCAATGAATAGGAACAACAACAACAAAAAAAACAAAGAATAAGAAATGTATTCGACTCCTAGATAACTCGACTGCTAACTGTCCATACCCAGCCCAGACAGGAAAAGCATCTTTTTTTTTCTCTTTTTGCTGATAGTGACCCATTCTCCTCTCCCAGATATTCTGAATTTTGAATTCTGGACTTCAATTGATCCTATTCATCTTGTGTCTGTCCTCCTTTTTAATGTCAACCCCCCTAAAAAACCCACAATGAATTTGTTGTTTTTAAAGACGGTGAGACGGGAGGGCTCATCAAAGCTGTGCCTGGACCGGCTGTCAGCCCCCTCGTCCCCGGACGCGAAGCTGGGTGATGATACTCGTCTTTCACTGGGCTTCTCTCAACTGCTATTAATCTTGCTAAAAATCCTTCCTGAGCCTTACAATTTATCCAAGTGTCTCTCCTAATTAATTGTTTATATTTTTCTAGAAATCAGTTTCCTGCAGAATGAACTGGTAAGAACTCATCCCAACACCTGGTTGGGTATCGATGCATGAGAATGAGATCTAGCCTGAGTCAGGCCTGAGACACGGGCGTCCTGGGAAAAACTCACACCAGAGAAGGTTCAGTCTCTTCCACCATAAAGTTCTATTCTCAGTCTCCTGTGTGATACATTGTCTTTTCCACACAAAGCCTTTCTCAGTGGACAGGATTACGCTTTTTCATGTGGCTCCTCATCTGAAGCTATTCAGCATCACTTCGATACCAGGAATAATCAATCTGTCTACACAAGAAAGTTAACAAAGATTTCGAAAGGAACTTTGTTACAGCATGACAGAGGTCCTGGTTAATTATTGCCTCTGTATCCAAGAACAAGACTTGCATGTATCAATGTACTTGCAGACGAGAATTATACTTCAGAGTGAATAACCTCGGATGGATGGAAACCATTCGGGAGGTAGCAGCGTTACCCGTGTTTCCCTGGAACTCATCATGAGCTTGAAATAGTTCTAGATTCAGTCACTGGATGGTGGCTGGTCTGCCATCTTCTGGGATGCATGCAGCACGTGTGGATTTGGCCACTTGGGACCCAATCATAGTGTCGTCCTGTGAACGTCTGCGTGGGAGAGGGCACTTGGGCTTGCCGGTGGGCAGGCTCTGCTTCCTCATCAAGTAGTAGAATCTGGGTTTCTGGTGTGCGTACCCCTTCTCATTGCTGCCTAAGATGTGGGAAAATGCACTCATGGAAGAGTCTGATGCTCTGTCTATGTTAGGGAACACTCGGAGCTGTAGGAAACTGATCCCCAATTTCCAGCGGCTTGCCGTCACAGAGAGGGCTTTCCCTTCCACGTGCCGCCGTGGGGTTCTGTGCTGTACGGTGAGTCGGGACCAGGTGCTGTGTCTGCCTCGCCCCCCTCCGAGGATGCTCAGAGCATTCTGAGCTCAGCTGGCAGCAGGGAAAAGGAAGATATTGCCACTTAGCTACACCTCATTTCACCTCTGGCAATTCCGTCATCAGGAGTTGTCACACGGCCTGTCCAGGAGCGAGGCGGGTGGCACGGCCCCTTTTGGCCAGGAAAGGGGGCATGAGCTTTGAGGGGAAGTTGGCCAACTGGGCCACATCTCTGTCTAGCTCTGGTTTTTTGAGGCAGGAGCAGGACTCACACTTCGAACCATGTCTGTTCCCTTACGGCTGTTCCTGAGGACACAGCAGTTCACTCTTCATGGGCCCAAACCAGCGTCAGCCAGCCGTGACCGCCCCCGTAAGAGGCTGTGTCCCCTTGTGGAGACTATGTCTGTGAAGCCAGGCAGCTGCTAAGCTCGGTCATGGGCAACAGTTGCCTTTATCACCATTTTTTTTAACTGAAGTATAGTTATAGTGTTAGTTTCTAGTGCACAACAAAGTAATTCGGTTATATATACTTTTTCATTCTTTTCCATTATAGGTTATTACAAGATACTGTGTTAAAAATCATTCCCTGGGCTTACTTGATGGCTCAGTGGGTAGAGAGTCCGCCTTGCAGTGCAAGGGGCACCGGTTCCGTCCCTGGCCCGGGAAGATCCCACGTGCCGCGAGCAGCTGGACCGCTGAATAGTTAGATTCAGTCACTGGATGGTGGCTGGTCTGCCATCTTCTGGGATGCATGCAGCACGTGTGGATTTGGCCACTTGGGACCCAATCATAGTGTCGTCCTGTGAACGTCTGCGTGGGAGAGGGCACTTGGGCTTGCCGGTGGGCAGGCTCTGCTTCCTCATCAAGTAGTAGAATCTGGGTTTCTGGTGTGCGTACCCCTTCTCATTGCTGCCTAAGATGTGGGAAAATGCACTCATGGAAGAGTCTGATGCTCTGTCTATGTTAGGGAACACTCGGAGCTGTAGGAAACTGATCCCCAATTTCCAGCGGCTTGCCGTCACAGAGAGGGCTTTCCCTTCCACGTGCCGCCGTGGGGTTCTGTGCTGTACGGTGAGTCGGGACCAGGTGCTGTGTCTGCCTCGCCCCCCTCCGAGGATGCTCAGAGCATTCTGAGCTCAGCTGGCAGCAGGGAAAAGGAAGATATTGCCACTTAGCTACACCTCATTTCACCTCTGGCAATTCCGTCATCAGGAGTTGTCACACGGCCTGTCCAGGAGCGAGGCGGGTGGCACGGCCCCTTTTGGCCAGGAAAGGGGGCATGAGCTTTGAGGGGAAGTTGGCCAACTGGGCCACATCTCTGTCTAGCTCTGGTTTTTTGAGGCAGGAGCAGGACTCACACTTCGAACCATGTCTGTTCCCTTACGGCTGTTCCTGAGGACACAGCAGTTCACTCTTCATGGGCCCAAACCAGCGTCAGCCAGCCGTGACCGCCCCCGTAAGAGGCTGTGTCCCCTTGTGGAGACTATGTCTGTGAAGCCAGGCAGCTGCTAAGCTCGGTCATGGGCAACAGTTGCCTTTATCACCATTTTTTTTAACTGAAGTATAGTTATAGTGTTAGTTTCTAGTGCACAACAAAGTAATTCGGTTATATATACTTTTTCATTCTTTTCCATTATAGGTTATTACAAGATACTGTGTTAAAAATCATTCCCTGGGCTTACTTGATGGCTCAGTGGGTAGAGAGTCCGCCTTGCAGTGCAAGGGGCACCGGTTCCGTCCCTGGCCCGGGAAGATCCCACGTGCCGCGGAGCAGCTGGACCGCTGTGTCCAATTACGAGCCAGTGCTCGGAGCGCATATGTCCAGAGCCGGTGCTCTGTGACAACAGAGACCACTGCAATAGGAGGCCCACACAGGCCAAAGAATAAAGATGGATGAAAATAAGTGAATAAAAGATCAATAAAAGAGGCCAAAATTAAAAAAAAAAAAAATCATTCCCTGTGCTATGTATTAGGTCTTTTTGGTTGTCTGTTTTATAGTTTGAGTCTTCTAACCCCAAATTCCTAATTTATCCCTCCCTTCCTTCTACTTTGGTAACCTTAAGTTTGTTTTCTATGTCTGAGCGTATATTTCTGCTAATAACTTTATTTGTATTTTTTATATTCCACATATAAGTGATATCAGATATTTATCTTTCTCTGACTTCTCTTAGTATGATCACTAGGACCATCCACGTTGCTGCAAATGGCATTGTTCATTCTTTTTATGGTTGTGTAGTATTCCATTGTGTGTGTGTATGTGTGTGTATGTATGTTATACACCATACCTTCTTTATCCACTCATTTGTTGGTGAACATTTAGGTTGTTTCTATGTCTTGGCTGTTATAAATAGGGCCACTATAAACATAGGTTGCATGTATCTTTTTTTTCAATTAGATTCATCTTCTCTGGATATAGGTCCAGGAGTGGGATTGAAGAATCATATGGTAACTCTATTTTCAGCTTTTTTAAGAAACCTCCATCCTGTTCCTCATAGTGGCTGTGCCAGTTTATCCCCCCAGCAGTGTAGGCAGGCTCCCTTTCCTTCACACCCTTTCCAGCCTTTATTATGTGCAGACTTTTTTTTTCTTTTTTCTTTTTTTAAACTTTTTTTTGGGGGGGGGGGGTGGTATGGAGTGGGGGGGCGCAGGCCACTTCTATTGATCTTTCATTTATCTATTTTTCATCCATCTTTGTTCTCCGGCCCGTGTGGGCTTCCCATCACGGTGGCCTCTGTTGTCGCAGAGCGCCGGCTCTGGGCACATGCGCTCCAGAGCTCCAGCTCGGTAATTGGACACATCGGTCCAGCCGCTCCGCGGCACGTGGGATCTTCCCAGGCCAGGGCTCGAACCGGCGCCCCTTGCACTGCAAGGCAGTGTCCTTACCCACTGGACCACCAGGGAAGCCCTATGCAGACGTTTTGATATGGCCGTTCTGATCAGTGAAGTTAGAACACTTCCTCACATACACATATTACAAGCTACAGGTCCTATGCCTTCTCTTTCCATTGTATCATTTCACACAGAACTATTAATGATGTCTGTAATGAGACACTGTCTAAAGTTGCTTACTTGAAAACCATCCAAAGGTCATTTCTTTGGGGATAAAGCACTTCCGGCTCAGTCAGTTAAAAATATGCCTGCAATGCAGGAGACCTGGGTTCTATTCCTGGCTTGGGAAGATCCCCTGGAAAAGAGAATGTCTCCCCACTCCAGTATTCTTGCCTGGAGAATTCCATAGTCAGAGGAGCCTGGAAGACCACAGTCCATGGGGTCCCAAAGAGTCAAACATGACTAAGTGACTAACACTGACCCGTCCTCATCGGTGGTGGTGGAACTGTCCAGCATTGGACCTCTGGGTGTGGCTGAAGGTGCCTCATTTGACACAGTTCAAGCTTTTGTTCGCTGAGATTGACGGCGACTGCCTTCCCAGACGATGCCTGTGGGTACCACGATCAGTGGCACCTGAAGGAGGCACCGGCTGTTCTGTGCCCTGACAGCTGGCATCCTGGCGCCTTCCTGCAGGTTCCCGTTCCCCATGGTGTTCAGCAGCTGCAGCAGGAAGGACCTAGAGGCCAGCCTGGAGAAGGGCATGGGCATGTGCCTGTTCAACCTGCCGGAAGTGAAGCAGTCCTTCGGGGGCCAGAAGTGCGGGAACGGCTACGTTGAAGAAGGCGAGGAGTGTGACTGCGGGGAGCCGGAGGTAAGAGAAACATTTGCAGAATGCTTGTCTCAGGTTTGTGGCTCGACCACCAAGCAAGAGCTTGAAGGTATTGTGCAGCAGAGCGCAAGTGCTGGGACTCCAGGATGGAGAAGCCCTATGGCCACCTTGAACAAGCTTCGTAAGCCAGGGCGGCCTTCTTGAATGTTAAGTATTGCATAGAACTAAGTTGTGTCACTGGTTTAAAGAGGTAAAGCATCTGCTCTGTGTAAGGATGCCGCCGTCTTGGGAAGATGAGGACAAGAACAATGAAAAAGCACTGCTGGCTTCAAATGGCTAATAAAAACCAAGTCCTTCTCTCTGTTAAGGTGTGCAGCCCGAGGGGAATTTGAATAAGTAGCGTTCTTTTTTAACCAGGAGCTTCTTCCCAAGTTGAAATTCCGCTCCTGTCTCTGCAGTCTTCCCTGTACGCATGACCTGAGGCACCCAGGCTCCTGCCTGCCTGCTTGTTAGCTTTCGGAAGCAACAAGCAAAAGCAGAGAACATTTGTATCCAGAGAAAGGCTAATTTCACCTTGCTTTTCCAGCCAGTGTCAGGACATTTTCTTGTTTCTGTGGGGCTCATGTAAATCAACATCCAAATTGTAACAGCCATTTATTTTTAATTTTGGCCTCCTTTTTAACATTATTTGATTTATTTTCATCCCTCTTTATTCTTTGGCCTGTTCCCACAGGCCAAAGAGGGGCCCTCCACAAAATTTTTTGGGAAGTGACTAACACTGACCCGTCCTCATCGGGGGTAGCGGAGGTTCGGGTGCCTCTTGCCCAAAGCTTTTGTTCGCTGAGATTGACGGCGACTGCCTTCCCAGACGATGCCTGTGGGTACCACGATCAGTGGCACCTGAAGGAGGCACCGGCTGTTCTGTGCCCTGACAGCTGGCATCCTGGCGCCTTCCTGCAGGTTCCCGTTCCCCATGGTGTTCAGCAGCTGCAGCAGGAAGGACCTAGAGGCCAGCCTGGAGAAGGGCATGGGCATGTGCCTGTTCAACCTGCCGGAAGTGAAGCAGTCCTTCGGGGGCCAGAAGTGCGGGAACGGCTACGTTGAAGAAGGCGAGGAGTGTGACTGCGGGGAGCCGGAGGTAAGAGAAACATTTGCAGAATGCTTGTCTCAGGTTTGTGGCTCGACCACCAAGCAAGAGCTTGAAGGTATTGTGCAGCAGAGCGCAAGTGCTGGGACTCCAGGATGGAGAAGCCCTATGGCCACCTTGAACAAGCTTCGTAAGCCAGGGCGGCCTTCTTGAATGTTAAGTATTGCATAGAACTAAGTTGTGTCACTGGTTTAAAGAGGTAAAGCATCTGCTCTGTGTAAGGATGCCGCCGTCTTGGGAAGATGAGGACAAGAACAATGAAAAAGCACTGCTGGCTTCAAATGGCTAATAAAAACCAAGTCCTTCTCTCTGTTAAGGTGTGCAGCCCGAGGGGAATTTGAATAAGTAGCGTTCTTTTTTAACCAGGAGCTTCTTCCCAAGTTGAAATTCCGCTCCTGTCTCTGCAGTCTTCCCTGTACGCATGACCTGAGGCACCCAGGCTCCTGCCTGCCTGCTTGTTAGCTTTCGGAAGCAACAAGCAAAAGCAGAGAACATTTGTATCCAGAGAAAGGCTAATTTCACCTTGCTTTTCCAGCCAGTGTCAGGACATTTTCTTGTTTCTGTGGGGCTCATGTAAATCAACATCCAAATTGTAACAGCCATTTATTTTTTAATTTTGGCCTCCTTTTTAAAATTATTTGATTTATTTTCATCCATCTTTATTCTTTGGCCTGTTCCCACAGGCCAAAGAGGGGCTCCCACATGGAGATGGCCTGCTATGCAAATAGATGATTTTGATTTACTCTCAACACAACCTCCTCCAAACTTCGAGGGGGCTCTTTTTTACCAGGTGGTCTCATTGTGTCCTGTCTCTTTCCTTCCCAAGATTATTCAGAGATTAAAAAATGGCTGTTACAGACTTCCATAGTGGTCCAGTGGGTAAAGAGTCTGCCTTGCAATGCAAGGGGCACCAGTTCAATCCCTGGCCTGGGAAGATCCCACGTGCCGCGGAGCAGCTGGACCGGCGTATCCAGTTACACGTGAGAGTGTATGCGAGCTGCAGTGGTAGACATGTTCGAGGTGGGCGTAGCTGAATTCACAGGCGGGCTTGATGAAGGTTTAGGCAATGTCTTGGAGAGCTGATCTAGTTGGGGGATTCTAGGATGGGAGGAATCTTGTGCTGAGACTCCGACATCGCTCGCATTGCTGTGTTCCTCAAACGAACAACTGGCTGGGGGCTCTCATCATATCCCACCCTCTCCACGTCTCTGAGCTTTCCCACAGCAGCAGGGATGAGCTTGGTCTCCCGCTGACCATTCCTGTACGAATACTGGCCACAAATACGAGTGCTCAGAGATGGAGGGTGAAGAGAAGAGCCGGTTTGAATAAATATGCCCTTGCCAGATGCAGGATTCGTCCAGGCTCGTGCCGCTCTCCACGGCGGTGTTTAATTTTGCTCACAACACACAGAGCATGGTACTGTGCAGGAACAGAGCCCTAACTGTGGTGTTTACAGAAACTCTTTTCCAGATGAGTGGAGGAAAACCTGAAACCATCGTGGGATGGGCTACACCAGGGGGGAGTTGTTCAGAGATTTGTTCTAATTACTTAAAGGAAAAACCAATTAGTCTAAGTGACTCCTCTTTCTCAGGAGAGGTTTACTTGAAATGGTTTATCTTTTATTTGAAATCCTTGTAATTGTTTATTAATTTAAATAAAATTGACAGCTCTTCCTGGAGCCGTGGACTCTCAGGTTTGGAATGACTCTATTAGCAGAGAGTCCGTTAGCCTTTAGCCCATGGACCAGCATGGGTTTTTTCCTCCTTTAAAATTATTTGATTTTCATCCATCTTTATTCTTTGGCCTGTTCCCACAGGCCAAAGAGGGGCTCCCACATGGAGATGGCCTGCTATGCAAATAGATGATTTTGATTTACTCTCAACACAACCTCCTCCAAACTTCGAGGGGGCTCTTTTTTACCAGGTGGTCTCATTGTGTCCTGTCTCTTTCCTTCCCAAGATTATTCAGAGATTAAAAAATGGCTGTTACAGACTTCCATAGTGGTCCAGTGGGTAAAGAGTCTGCCTTGCAATGCAAGGGGCACCAGTTCAATCCCTGGCCTGGGAAGATCCCACGTGCCGCGGAGCAGCTGGACCGGCGTATCCAGTTACACGTGAGAGTGTATGCGAGCTGCAGTGGTAGACATGTTCGAGGTGGGCGAGCTGAATTCACAGGCGGGCTTGATGAAGGTTTAGGCAATGTCTTGGAGAGCTGATCTAGTTGGGGGATTCTAGGATGGGAGGAATCTTGTGCTGAGACTCCGACATCGCTCGCATTGCTGTGTTCCTCAAACGAACAACTGGCTGGGGGCTCTCATCATATCCCACCCTCTCCACGTCTCTGAGCTTTCCCACAGCAGCAGGGATGAGCTTGGTCTCCCGCTGACCATTCCTGTACGAATACTGGCCACAAATACGAGTGCTCAGAGATGGAGGGTGAAGAGAAGAGCCGGTTTGAATAAATATGCCCTTGCCAGATGCAGGATTCGTCCAGGCTCGTGCCGCTCTCCACGGCGGTGTTTAATTTTGCTCACAACACACAGAGCATGGTACTGTGCAGGAACAGAGCCCTAACTGTGGTGTTTACAGAAACTCTTTTCCAGATGAGTGGAGGAAAACCTGAAACCATCGTGGGATGGGCTACACCAGGGGGGAGTTGTTCAGAGATTTGTTCTAATTACTTAAAGGAAAAACCAATTAGTCTAAGTGACTCCTCTTTCTCAGGAGAGGTTTACTTGAAATGGTTTATCTTTTATTTGAAATCCTTGTAATTGTTTATTAATTTAAATAAAATTGACAGCTCTTCCTGGAGCCGTGGACTCTCAGGTTTGGAATGACTCTATTAGCAGAGAGTCCGTTAGCCTTTAGCCCATGGACCAGCATGGCAGCCAGCATCCCTGCCTCGCTGCACCGTCCAGGGTTAACACCACCACGGCTGCCATGTCCGCCACCACCGCACCCTCGTCACCACGACCGCCATCACATCAGATGCTTGAGGGCCTGAAATTTGCCAGCTCGATGTGGAGATCGTCCTTGACCTGCCTCGGGGACTCACTGGGCTTTGACCGGTGTTTACTGTCTCTCTGGGCAGCTTGTTGCCCCGCTGGCCAGCTTGGATGAGCTCAGACTCCTTGCTTAGGCAGAGCTCTTGTCTCCCTGGGTGTTATTCTCACCTGTCCATCTCTGCATGGAGGGTCCTCATTTAATAGGAGAAAGCTTCCTGGTGTCTGAAGACAGCTCTCATCCAGAGTCCTTTCTTCCAAGAAATCTTTTAAAGTCACGACCCAGCCTTTTTGCCTCAGTTTTTAATTTTCTAACTTTTTGAAAAAAATTGTCCTTGTGAAGGTTTAAGCTCAAACTGTCATTTCACTGTATGAAAGCCCATTTCCTGTTTCCACACTGACCAATACTTCTGGTGAGACCCATAGGGAACCCAAGTTCTCAATTCCCCTCCTCAAGGCTCCAGCCCTGGAACTCACCACCGTGCCTTTGTTTCATCACATCCCTGGACCGTAAAGAGCCCCAACATCACCACCTCAGTGAGCAGATGGGTCAGAACCACTGCCCCAGCTTGCGACTGGAACCCGCTTCTGCTCCCTTGCTCCCAGAAATAATGGCCACTCTTTTCAAGAAGATGCATCGTTGTCTTATTACCGCAGTTCATGGGGAAAGTCTAATTCCCCTGTAAAGGAAAAACCCAGATGAGTGGAGGAAAACCTGAAACCATCGTGGGATGGGCTACACCAGGGGGGAGTTGTTCAGAGATTTGTTCTAATTACTTAAAGGAAAAACCAATTAGTCTAAGTGACTCCTCTTTCTCAGGAGAGGTTTACTTGAAATGGTTTATCTTTTATTTGAAATCCTTGTAATTGTTTATTAATTTAAATAAAATTGACAGCTCTTCCTGGAGCCGTGGACTCTCAGGTTTGGAATGACTCTATTAGCAGAGAGTCCGTTAGCCTTTAGCCCATGGACCAGCATGGCAGCCAGCATCCCTGCCTCGCTGCACCGTCCAGGGTTAACACCACCACGGCTGCCATGTCCGCCACCACCGCACCCTCGTCACCACGACCGCCATCACATCAGATGCTTGAGGGCCTGAAATTTGCCAGCTCGATGTGGAGATCGTCCTTGACCTGCCTCGGGGACTCACTGGGCTTTGACCGGTGTTTACTGTCTCTCTGGGCAGCTTGTTGCCCCGCTGGCCAGCTTGGATGAGCTCAGACTCCTTGCTTAGGCAGAGCTCTTGTCTCCCTGGGTGTTATTCTCACCTGTCCATCTCTGCATGGAGGGTCCTCATTTAATAGGAGAAAGCTTCCTGGTGTCTGAAGACAGCTCTCATCCAGAGTCCTTTCTTCCAAGAAATCTTTTAAAGTCACGACCCAGCCTTTTTGCCTCAGTTTTTAATTTTCTAACTTTTTGAAAAAAATTGTCCTTGTGAAGGTTTAAGCTCAAACTGTCATTTCACTGTATGAAAGCCCATTTCCTGTTTCCACACTGACCAATACTTCTGGTGAGACCCATAGGGAACCCAAGTTCTCAATTCCCCTCCTCAAGGCTCCAGCCCTGGAACTCACCACCGTGCCTTTGTTTCATCACATCCCTGGACCGTAAAGAGCCCCAACATCACCACCTCAGTGAGCAGATGGGTCAGAACCACTGCCCCAGCTTGCGACTGGAACCCGCTTCTGCTCCCTTGCTCCCAGAAATAATGGCCACTCTTTTCAAGAAGATGCATCGTTGTCTTATTACCGCAGTTCATGGGGATTAAGAGCCTCTGTCTACGACCTACAGTCCAAGAATGACAATTTGGGTCTGCTGAGAATCCTCTAACGGCTTCATTATTCTTCCTTCGTTGGAGACTGAGTGTGCGTCGGCTCTGTTGAGCTTCTCTGTTGAGCACTGAAATAATAACTGCATCAACAGATGAGGCATTTGTCTCGTCTGATAAATAGAGCTCTGCAGAAGAATTAGATTCTGGGTGGTTAACAGGCAAGTGAGTGCTGAAGCCTAACGTCCAGGACACTAGATTTACATCCACCATAAGGAAATCCTGACAACTCGCTCATTCTTCCAAGTTAATAGGGGTAGAAAAGCAGCCTTATCTACTTGTTTAAAGCCAATTGCATGCCAGTAGCTTGCAAATATCTTTTAAACTTAGTTATCTTGCTCACATTATCAATCCCATTTGAAGTCAAAACCATTCTACTTGGCTTCGTTTCCATTTGAACTTCTGTGTATATTATATAGGGATTTGGTGGTTGGGTGGGGCGGGTGGGATGTAGTTCTTAGAGGATCTTAAGAGCCCAGTTTCAGGATGGCTGATTTACCTTAAAAGTCCAAGGAAGCCTGTGATTTGGCTAATGTGTCATTAAGAGAGCCATTTAGGCCGTAATGTACAGGAGAGCATCTCTGTGTGGTGGCACCAATCAGGAGGCCCGTTGATGGACTGTTTACAAAAGCAGGACACGTTCCTGGATGTTTTAGGGTTGGAAATCCAAAATGGATGTGCTTGTGAAGGTTTAAGCTCAAACTGTCATTTCACTGTATGAAAGCCCATTTCCTGTTTCCACACTGACCAATACTTCTGGTGAGACCCATAGGGAACCCAAGTTCTCAATTCCCCTCCTCAAGGCTCCAGCCCTGGAACTCACCACCGTGCCTTTGTTTCATCACATCCCTGGACCGTAAGAGCCCCAACATCACCACCTCAGTGAGCAGATGGGTCAGAACCACTGCCCCAGCTTGCGACTGGAACCCGCTTCTGCTCCCTTGCTCCCAGAAATAATGGCCACTCTTTTCAAGAAGATGCATCGTTGTCTTATTACCGCAGTTCATGGGGATTAAGAGCCTCTGTCTACGACCTACAGTCCAAGAATGACAATTTGGGTCTGCTGAGAATCCTCTAACGGCTTCATTATTCTTCCTTCGTTGGAGACTGAGTGTGCGTCGGCTCTGTTGAGCTTCTCTGTTGAGCACTGAAATAATAACTGCATCAACAGATGAGGCATTTGTCTCGTCTGATAAATAGAGCTCTGCAGAAGAATTAGATTCTGGGTGGTTAACAGGCAAGTGAGTGCTGAAGCCTAACGTCCAGGACACTAGATTTACATCCACCATAAGGAAATCCTGACAACTCGCTCATTCTTCCAAGTTAATAGGGGTAGAAAAGCAGCCTTATCTACTTGTTTAAAGCCAATTGCATGCCAGTAGCTTGCAAATATCTTTTAAACTTAGTTATCTTGCTCACATTATCAATCCCATTTGAAGTCAAAACCATTCTACTTGGCTTCGTTTCCATTTGAACTTCTGTGTATATTATATAGGGATTTGGTGGTTGGGTGGGGCGGGTGGGATGTAGTTCTTAGAGGATCTTAAGAGCCCAGTTTCAGGATGGCTGATTTACCTTAAAAGTCCAAGGAAGCCTGTGATTTGGCTAATGTGTCATTAAGAGAGCCATTTAGGCCGTAATGTACAGGAGAGCATCTCTGTGTGGTGGCACCAATCAGGAGGCCCGTTGATGGACTGTTTACAAAAGCAGGACACGTTCCTGGATGTTTTAGGGTTGGAAATCCATGAGTTAGAAATCCTTTCTGTCCTGAAAGTTACAGCTGTGGCTTCTGGCTGGCAGCTTTCTCTTCCTGTATATATTCCACTCTCTGGATGTTTATAAAGTCCTTGAACAAATCTAGACTTGAAGACCCTGGGGCGTATGTGTAATAGGAGCAGGCAGTCAGTGGGAACATCATTCATGGAGTTTTACACGAGATACAGCTCAGATATCCTGCTGAGCCATAAATCTTCTGGGTTATCGGCATTTTATTCATTGCATTTATGATACTAATGAGAAATTCATTCATGAGAGATGGTTTGGGGATAAACTATTATGCTGTGAGAATAGTATGTGATGGGCTTCATTTCAGCCAATAATGTATAAATTCTTCAACACACATCATATAGTAAATACAATAAAAGGACCTTGATCAGTTCAATTCTAAAGACTCTATTGAACTCCTCTTTCTAGTGGAAATTCTGCTTCCTCTAAAATCTGTAAGCTCCAAGTTACTAGAATGTCCTAAAGCACACGATGGCATAAATACACTGAATAGATATGTATAGGCCTTTTGTTGAGAGCTCAGCCAAAGAGTATAACCTCTTGTTTCTTTATGTTAGAAAAAAATGGGTGCCTATGAAACACAGCACAGCACCGGGGCTCACGTCCTCTCTCTGTTTAGACCACAGAGGACAATCCATCTACTATTTGATCTGTTTCAAATCCCCTCCGAATCGATGGCACAGCCCACAGACC
This sequence comes from Tragulus kanchil, assembly GCA_022376925.1. Taxonomy (NCBI): domain Eukaryota; kingdom Metazoa; phylum Chordata; class Mammalia; order Artiodactyla; family Tragulidae; genus Tragulus; species Tragulus kanchil. Next base: position 172,820,201 of record JAIOJX010000005.1, on the reverse strand, counting down.
TCCTCCCAGTCTCTTGCTCGTTCTGAGGGGCATTTCTGACCTGAGGAGGGTCTCGTCAGGTGAGACAGCCTACCTGTGCTGAGCCACGACTTCAGGTGGGACTACTTCCTGTGAGTGTGCTCTGGCTTAAATTCTGGGTCAGTCTTTGAAGGGTTAAGTTTGTATGCGTTCATGTCCGTTTTTAAGTTCAGAGGACTCCAGCGATCCTGATAGAAGATTAAGGCCTGCAGTCCTCGGAGACGCACCGCCCCACCCACGACTGAGGAGAAGGCCTCTGCCAGCCTTTGTCCCCATCCCTTCACCCATAAAGAAAGATACTTGAGTGCTGCTGACTTTTCCCAGGGACGCGCACCCCCCGGCAGTTCATCCATGCTTACCAGAAGCTCTGCTTTCTTCCAGAGAAAGAGAATCCTTGGTCAGGCTGGTTTTCGGCTTGAGAGCCAGGCCCTCTGGTTCTTCCTTCCCTTTCTAATCACTTCCGGCGTGGTCTCTGCTTCCGGGGAGCGGGTGCCCCGTGTGACCCTGTCCGACCTGTCTCCATCCCCAGGAGTGTCTGAACCTCTGCTGCAACGCCACCACCTGCACCCTAAAGCCAGACGCCGTCTGCGCACACGGGCTGTGCTGTGAAAACTGCCAGGTGAGTCCTCCTGGCCCCAAGGTCACCACGTGGTCAGCGGCTCCAGCAGCGATGCAGGGCGGCAGCAGGGCAGGACGGTTTCCCGGCGCTCGCTGCTGGGGAGGCGGTGGGCCTTAGCCCGCAGGCTGGTGCTCTCTACCTCCTATCGCTGTGATCTTCTACTCTTTGTATGAAATGAACATTTCAATGTGACGTCATCTGCGATGAATTATTTATGAGCTGAAAAGTAACTGGACCCAAATCTCAAGCTCCGCATGAAGTTCCAATCATGCTGTTGGAGGAAGGTCTCGAAAACCAGGTTCCACTCTCGCAGAAACTCACGCCAGGTCCCTCGACTCCATCCCAAGAATGCCTATTCGCTGGCTGAGAGCTGGATGGGTGGTTCTTCAGGGACTCTGTGGCAGTGTCTTTATCTTGGTGTCCCCCAGACAAAAGGTGCCGGCCGACCCAGCCCGCCCAGGGGGCCGTTTTATACTCTGCCAGCCTCTGCCCCCGCGACTGCACTCGTGCTGGGCAGCTCCATTGTGTGCCTCGTTGCTCAGAGCTGAGATTTGACAGAGTCGAAGTCTGGGCTTTTGATTCAAATGTTCCAAGGGTAGAGGTTTATTTCCTTTTAATTAAGCAAGTGATCTTGACCTTCTGCTTGCAGGAAGCTCCCTCGTAGCCACGGGGCGGGGCACAGTGTCTCTGAAGTGCGTTGTTAGATTCTACATTCAACTTTCAGTACCTTTCGTCCCCTTCCTACTTGTGATTAACTTAGGGCGATGTTAGAAAAAGCTGGCGCCCTTGGTCTGCAGCCGCTGGTGGTGGAGGTCCTTAGAGGGAGCTTTGGGACAGGGCAGGTCACTGGCTGTAGACCCTCAGCCAAGCCACCCTGAGCTACAAGCTCTTTAGCCAAAAAGAGATGAATAGTTTTGGATAGTTCCTAATATCCTGCATGGCTCTCTTGGTTTGCTTCTTCTCTACCTATCCCTGTCTAAAGTCCTACAGACAGGTTTCCAGCTCTGTGATTTGATGGCAAAGTAAAATTACTTGGAATTATATTCCTTGGAATTATATTCATCATCTTGCCCACAGAGGTGACTGCTTCAAGTGCAAACGTCATCTTACAACACGTGATGGTGGTGGTGACCAGAGATCTTGTTCTTAAGAATCGATGAGTCTGATAGACAGCACTTGGTTCCCCACCTTCTCCAGGGTATCTGCAGCCAGCTTGTCAGCTCATCAGGAAGCCCTGATGTTGCATGAAATTAAAACAGGCTGCCCCCCACCCCATAGTGGAAAGGTGAATCCCAAAGCCGAGAGAGAGATTCTGCATTTAATGACCTCTCTTTATACTAAGGGCTTCCCTGGTGGCTTCGATGGTAAGGAATTCGCTTACCATGCAGGAGACCTGGGTTCGATCCCTTGGTTGGGAAGATCCCCTGGAGAAAAGAAAGGCCGCCCACTCCAGGATTCTTGCCTGGAGAATTCCATGGCTCATCCAGGGATCGCACAGAGTCCAACACAACTGAGAGGCTTTCTCTCTTCACTAAGGGGAACTTCCTCTGAAGTCCTTGCCTGTCTGCGTGAGGCTGAATGAGGGTGGCCCTGCTCCCGGAGTGTGGCTGAGACCCCGTTTCCCTCTTTCCTACAGTCATGTGCTATGTGTCCCCCTCCTTTCAGTTGAAACCTGCAGGAACCGCGTGCAGGGACCCCAGCAATGCCTGCGACCTCCCGGAATTCTGCACAGGGGCCAGTCCTCACTGCCCGGCCAACGTGTACCTGCATGACGGGCACCCGTGCCAGGGGGTGGACGGCTACTGCTACAACGGCATCTGCCAGACCCACGAGCAGCAGTGCGTCACCCTCTGGGGACCAGGTATGTGGCCGTCGCCAGCTAGGTGCCCGGGCAGGGGAGCCCGCTCTCTGTCTCCGTGAGCATCCCTCCTGGAACGCACTGTTGAGAGCCTGCCTTCTGCTGAGCTGAAGCAACTGGTTTTGTGGTGGACCTGGGGCCTGCCAGGCACAGGGCATGCGAAAGGGGGTGCTGCCCGGAGCCAGCCCTCAGGCACACCGAGTGCTTCACCCAGAGATGTGCAGATGACAGGGACCAATCAGCCAGGACCTCTGCCCTCAGACAGCTTAGCAGGCCTTTGGGAAGACAGGCGGCACTCAAGGGATAGCCGCCACGCAGGGCGGCCGCCTCGGGAAGGCCAGAGCAGACCCCAGGCGGGCGTCGGCCACGAGGAAGGACGTGCAGAGGGAAGGCCCAGCGCGGAGGCCTGGGCTCCGGAGGAAGCACACGGAGGCGGGTGTTTAAGGGCTTTGAACGCCTGCATGTTCTGAAAACAGTGACAGATGCATGTGTCCCGGGAAAAGCTCCCAGGCGGGAAGGTGGCCCGGCAGTGGCTGCTGCGTGGCTGAGTCCCTGCGAGATGGGTCACCGCTTCCTGCACAGGGGCCGCTGGACCCGGGGTCCGCAAGGTTTACGTGGCCCTCCAGGGCCCCTGGCGCGGAGACGATGACCACAGCTTTTGGGGAGGCGAAGCTCAAACTCCGAGGTCGGAAGTCATTTCGCAAGGTTGTGAGGCTGGGATTTGAACCTGGTTCTTGTGACCCAGAGCCTCGTCGTCGTTCCCGTGCCGTGCCGTCCCTCCAGAGAGCCAGGTCACAAACAGGAGTCCCGTGGAAGCTCTCAAATCAAACGGAGGCTCAGCAGTGAAAGGCAGAAGGCCCGTCCCCCGGCTGTGTCTCTCCTCCGGTGCCCGTCTCCTGGGCCGGAGAGCCGGGCCTGGGGCGCAGGCCGGAGCCAGGGCTCGTCAGTCTCCCCAGGGCTGGCCGCTTGCCTCTGCGTCCAGGCTTCTGGCAGCGAGTCCCACGAGGAGTATTTTCCAAGCCTGTGGACCGACTGTCTTGTCGCTCTTCTGCCTCTTCCCGTTGGCTGCAGGGTGACCGCGGTTCCGGCCCGAGGCCCCAGCCGTGGCAAGGCCACTGTGGGCAGCCAGACCCAGGTGGAGGGCCAGGCCGGCTCAGGCTGTGCAGGGGGGAGAGATCCAGTATGGGCCTCCGTCAGACGTTTATGGTGAGGTTTGGGGTTTAGGAGCGAAGAGAGCAGAAAACAGTGACTGAACCTCAGAGCTTGGGTTTTAGACGGGACGTGAAATGTGGAGGACAGGGTGGACCTCTCCTGGGGCCGAGTTCTCGAGCTGTGGGACCTCCTACCGCGGCCCTGTGACCAAGCCAGCGCCCCTGTGCAGGGAGAGCTTTCTGAGGGAGCAGAGAGAGCAGCCTGCCCGTAGCAGCAGGGGCCAGCAGCGCCCCTGTGCACCTCGTTCTCTGGAGGGCTCCTCCAACGCCTCAGGTTTCACTGAGGAGCTTGCTGTTCAGTCACTAGTCATGTCCAGGCCTTTGTCACCCCATGGACTGCAGCCCAGCAGGCTTCCCTGTCCTCCACTATCTCCTGGAGTTTGCTCAAACTCCTGTGCATCGAGTCGGCGATGCCATCCAACCGTCTCATCCTCGGTCGCCCCGTCCTCCTCCTGCCTCCATCTTTGCTAGTATCAGGGTCTTTTTCAGTGACTCAGCCGATGAGCTTGAGCCAACAGGAAGCAGAGGTGGAGGTGCCCAGCGCCTCGTGCTTGGGCGTTGGAAGCTGACCCGCCCCCTGCCTGGGCCTCCAGGTGAGACAGGACTTCAGATGCGTCTCAATGGCACATGTGAAGAAGGCACTCACTGTTCACATGCATGTCACGGGGTTGTGTGGGCTCTGAATGACTTAGCAACTTCAGACACCTTTCAGCCGAGCGGGGTCACTTTGGGACGGCGCTGCTGCCCCAGACCAGATCTTCGTGGCCTGAAGCGTCACTCGTGGCCGTTCCTGCCGTCTTTCTCCAGACTCAGTAATCTCCCCGTCTTGAGTTACATGGGATGTTTTAATGCTCCCTTCCAAGGAGCGTTCCGTGGCCAGAGCACACGCAGCTCTTGGAGCTGCTGGAGGGAAGCTGGGGCTTTGGAGCCCTGCGGAATGAGAGGCTCTGGCCCCGGCTCCAGGGTGAGGTCAGACGGAGCCCCACGGCTCTCCAAGCCCCACCACCGAGTGACTCAGCTGGCGGCCTGCCTGTGATTCGTGGTGACCAAGGCCGGTATTCATTATCTCATCTGCTTAGGCCTCCTTGAGCTGCCTGACCAGAGAGACAGCCAGACAGGCGGACAGACTGGCAGCATGACTCACAGGCTGAGCTTTTCAAAAGCAGAAGCAGCAGGGAGTTACCTGCTTGAACCCTCCACATCCTGGTGAGTGAGCGTGGGGCCCAGGGGCCACCGCCTCCCAAGCAGGGTCTGCCTCCCAGGAGTCCTGGCCAGCCCCTTCTTTCCTTCACCCTCGTGATGGAGGAGGCCTTTGCCCAGCAACGGTGGGCTTGCTGTCAGGGGCCATGGCACATACACTAGGCATCTCTGAAGTCAGAAATGCCCCGTTGAAGAAACGACCGGCTAGGAGACTAGGTCAGGGGAGTCCCCAGGCTGGTAGCCTCTTGGCGTCCATCTGCCTCGACCAGCCCCTTTGTAGCACCTCACAGCCTTCCTCAGGAGAATAGAGAGCTGAGTGCCAGAGCCGGCAGGGGCCCTCTGTACTGGAGGCTTCTAAGAAGGGCCTTCGACCACTCAGCTTACCCACGCGGGCTGTGGCGGCCTCACTGTCCGGCTCTGGGGCACCGTGTGAGCTGCTCTCATCTGCTCTCACTCAGTGACTTATAAAAACACGTTTATCATCTTCTAGCTTCTGGGGTCAGAAGTCCTAAAATCAGGATTCCGACAGGGCAGCATTGCCTTCGGAGGCTCTGGGGGAGCATCTGTTTCCTGGCCTTTCCCAGCTTCGAGGGGCTGCCTGCAGTTCTTGGCTTGTGGCCTCTTCGTCCACCTTCAGGTCCAGCCGTGCAGAATCTTCAGATCTCTGTGTCTCTCTCTGACTTTGGCTTCTGTGGTCAGACATCCTTCCCTGACTCTGATCCTCTTGCCCCCCTCTCGTAAGGACCCTTGTGATGATACTGGACAATCCAGTTCGTCCTGCGTTATCTCGCATTGTGAGATCCTTAGTCACATCTGCTAAGTCCCTTCTGCTGAGTTAGGTTACATAGTCACAGGGTCCAAGGATTAGGACGTGGATCCCTTTGTGGGGAAGGATTGGGTATCTTCCGCCTACCACAGACATTGAGTGGACCGGTTACTCATGGAATGACCTTCGGCAGCTTACTCGGCCTTGTGTCTCATCTGTCAAATGGGGAGAGTCGTATGCCTACCACGCAGGTATTTTGTGGTCTTATAATCAACATAGCTTATCATCTGTTTCCTGACAATGAATATATTCCATGTAATAATAGTGCACAGTAGTATGTATCTTGCACAGGGCCTAGGAGTGTGGGGAGGGCAGTGATCTGGTGGGGAAAGATCCCTGGACCCGGAGCCGGGGAGAGGGTGTGGAATCAGGAAGGATCCCAGAGGAGGCTGCCCTGGAGTAACCACTGCCAGGGTGGGAGAGCAGGGGGCTTCCTGTGTACAGAACAGCAGGGGCCAAGGTGCATGGGGACGGGGGCGGGGGGAGGGGCCGTCCCAAGGGCCTGCAGGCTCTTTGGCTCGTCCAGAGCTTGGGCTGTGACCCAGAGAGCAGAGAGCCCCATTCCCTCATTCACTAACTGTTCAGCCGTGCCCTGCTGTCATGAGATGCCAACCAAGAGCCCTGGTTCTGCCAGTGACACGCTTCCCACAGCCCTAGCTCACTCTCACCTGGACCTGCAGTAGAGTCAGGATGTGACCGTCACTGTTCAGGAGGTCAGAGGTCACTTCCTCAGCCAGGTCCTGGCCAGGTCCCGGTGGACCGCAGTGTTACCATGGTCAGCTTGCATTAGCTTCTCATGATTCAGAAAAGGAAAACTCATTGTCAAGGATGCAGGAAGTTCAGGATGCAGGCTTTGATTTCCCAACCTTTAGCAAATGCTTTGGGGCCTGATTACATGTGCTTTGAGGTCATTTTTGGCCCCTACGAAGCCCAATCACTCAGAAACCTAGGAGTCACTGCATTCTTGCTCTGCGGGTCCTTGTCCCTGCCACCTGGACAACCTGACCAGCATCCTCAGCTACATTCAGGAAGTCACTCAGTTATCACTCCCTGAGTCCTTAGTCACATCTGCTAAGTCCCTTCTGCTGAGTTAGGTTACATAGTCACAGGGTCCAAGGATTAGGACGTGGATCCCTTTGTGGGGAAGGATTGGGTATCTTCCGCCTACCACAGACATTGAGTGGACCGGTTACTCATGGAATGACCTTCGGCAGCTTACTCGGCCTTGTGTCTCATCTGTCAAATGGGGAGAGTCGTATGCCTACCACGCAGGTATTTTGTGGTCTTATAATCAACATAGCTTATCATCTGTTTCCTGACAATGAATATATTCCATGTAATAATAGTGCACAGTAGTATGTATCTTGCACAGGGCCTAGGAGTGTGGGGAGGGCAGTGATCTGGTGGGGAAAGATCCCTGGACCCGGAGCCGGGGAGAGGGTGTGGAATCAGGAAGGATCCCAGAGGAGGCTGCCCTGGAGTAACCACTGCCAGGGTGGGAGAGCAGGGGGCTTCCTGTGTACAGAACAGCAGGGGCCAAGGTGCATGGGGACGGGGGCGGGGGGAGGGGCCGTCCCAAGGGCCTGCAGGCTCTTTGGCTCGTCCAGAGCTTGGGCTGTGACCCAGAGAGCAGAGAGCCCCATTCCCTCATTCACTAACTGTTCAGCCGTGCCCTGCTGTCATGAGATGCCAACCAAGAGCCCTGGTTCTGCCAGTGACACGCTTCCCACAGCCCTAGCTCACTCTCACCTGGACCTGCAGTAGAGTCAGGATGTGACCGTCACTGTTCAGGAGGTCAGAGGTCACTTCCTCAGCCAGGTCCTGGCCAGGTCCCGGTGGACCGCAGTGTTACCATGGTCAGCTTGCATTAGCTTCTCATGATTCAGAAAAGGAAAACTCATTGTCAAGGATGCAGGAAGTTCAGGATGCAGGCTTTGATTTCCCAACCTTTAGCAAATGCTTTGGGGCCTGATTACATGTGCTTTGAGGTCATTTTTGGCCCCTACGAAGCCCAATCACTCAGAAACCTAGGAGTCACTGCATTCTTGCTCTGCGGGTCCTTGTCCCTGCCACCTGGACAACCTGACCAGCATCCTCAGCTACATTCAGGAAGTCACTCAGTTATCACTCCCCAGGTGTGATGACCCAAACACTGACCGGACGAAGCCCTTCCTCCCAGCTAACTATTCCCTTTTGAAAGGGACTCTTCTCAATCCAGCCTTATATTTCAATAAGAAATCCTGCTTCCAAATCTTTCTACAAATAAAATGATAGAAAAATTAAAACATATGCCTGCAGCTCCTCACTAGGCAAGTAATATAGTTTTAGAAGACTTCTTGAGGGGTTTGTTCATCTGCGTGCTTTCCTGATTTGTGTCATTGATGGTATTCTTGCCGGCTGGAAGTTGACGTTTTTCCCCCGCTGATGTTCCTCTCACAAATCTCACATCTCAAGACTTCCTCAGTTGATGTCAACTCCACAGATGTTATCTGCAGCTCAGCCCCTGCCTGCTATGTAGTCCTGTGTCCACCTCAGGCTTAACAGCCACAAAGATTTTCTGTCAACGTGACGTGACCTTCCTCTCTTCTGAAATACAGCTGGATGTGTTTCTTCAGGAAGAAAATTTAGTTCTGCCAATGTTGTTTATTCACACCGCTAGCATGATAGCTAAAAATGTTATTTGGAAATTCATCTTCCCGATAACTGTGTGTTTAGAGCCACAAACAATCTGCATCGAGGAAATCTTGAAATGTCTCCATTTTCTCTGTTTTATCACTCACCAGGAAAGAGTGTCACCTGACGGATGCAGTGTGAGCTGGCCGGGCGGTTTTTGTGGTCTGGCGCATATTTGGTGTTATCTGCAAGGCTGGTTTTTTTCATTGATGTCTGGCTCGCTGGGGTCTTCAGTGTTGTGCAGACTTTTCTCTGGTTGCTGCAACAGGGGATGCTCTGGAGCTGCAGGGCGTGGGCGCGTGGCCGGGGCTTTCCGTGGTGCAGAGCACGGGCTCTCGAGCACTCGCTCATGGTTGTGGTGCACAGGGCTTAGTTGCTCCGGGGCATGTGGATCTTCCTGGACCAGGGATGGAACCTGTGTCTTCTGCATTGGCAGGTGGATTCTTTACCGCGGAGCCACCGGGGAAGCCCTGCTAGGCTGGTTTCAATGAGTTTCCTTACGAGGAGACGCCCAGGGCAGGATGTCTACTGGTCATCCACAGCTCTGGTGGCTACAGCTGGGAAGAAAAGTGATTTTTGCCAAAAGTCATAGTGTTTAGGAGGCAAGAAGGTCTCCTTTTTGTTCTGTTGTGTGAGAAGGAAATGATAGGATGTATTTGCTTGGGCTTAATTTTTCAGTGGACATGACAGTCATTGTGGAAAAGAGAAACAGAGTTGTGGGGAGAACACGCAGGCTGTGGTCACTTGCGAAGATCCTTTATGGATGTTAGTCACGGGGGCTGGCAGTCACTGACGGGAGGAGGAGTGGTCGGATCGAACTTGGGGCCTGCAGTCGCATCGTGGAGTCCTTTTAAGGAGAGGCTGGTGGTGGTGTCCAGCTGCTCAGTCGTGTCCGACTCGTGTGATTCCACAGCGTGTCGCCCGCCAGGCTCCTCTGGCCAGGGGATTTCCCAGGCTAGAAAACTGGAGTGGGTGGCCATTTCCTTCTCCAGGGCATCTTCCCAGCCCAGGGAGCAAACCCACATCGGAAGGCAGATTCTTTACCAACGAGCCATCGGGGCAGCCCCAAGGAAAGATCAGATTAAGTGAATTGTGGGCTTAGTACGAGATGTCATCATCTCTCTTTCAAGAGACATAATGACATCGGGAACTTTCAAACTACAAATTCTAACTCTGAAAATAAACCTGGTAATTAAACTCCATCCCTTCTTATAGAATTATAAAATACAGCATGATGTCAAAATTCCCTCTGAAAGGCTAAATTTCATCTTTCGATAATGGCAGAACATCTAAGTGCTCCATTATTAAGAATTCAAAGGCTGTAAATTGATGTAATAGAGTAGCAATAAGAAAACCTGTCACTTTTTTTTTTTCCACAAGACAGATATGAAGTCTCTGGTCTTCATGAAGACAGACATCCTTACGTGCAGCATCTTTGAAGTTAAATCTGGGCCTTTGTAACGTCCGACTAGTGGATAGAAGGCATTTACACCTTTTAAATTACGGACTCTTCTGTCTTGGAGATAAACACCAGGCGGCTGCTTCCCCACTCTTGATGAGACTGTCCTTCCTGGGGTCGTAGGTCCCAGTGGCCGGGTGCTCAGGGAGCTGCTTTTGGTTTGTCTCTTCTAGTCTGTTTCCTCTAATGATACTTTCTTTTACTGCAGGAGCTGAGTGCTTCTGAGGCCAGCAGGGAGCCCCCTTTCTGATTTCCTCACTTACAGGATTTCTTACTGCGTCTAAGCTTAGAGAAAAGTCCTTTCCAGGAAGTAAAATGTCTTTTTGTGACTTTATGTCTTCTCTCCTCTTAAGGCAGCGTGATAATACTTCTTTTGAGGTCAGTGAGCAAATGAAGAGCCGGACACGGCAGGCCAGGAAACAGTGTCCACTTACCCAGGCTGCTTTCACTGACGGGAGGAGGTGGTCGGATCGAACTTGGGGCCTGCAGTCGCATCGTGGAGTCCTTAAGGAGAGGCTGGTGGTGGTGTCCAGCTGCTCAGTCGTGTCCGACTCGTGTGATTCCACAGCGTGTCGCCCGCCAGGCTCCTCTGGCCAGGGGATTTCCCAGGCTAGAAAACTGGAGTGGGTGGCCATTTCCTTCTCCAGGGCATCTTCCCAGCCCAGGGAGCAAACCCACATCGGAAGGCAGATTCTTTACCAACGAGCCATCGGGGCAGCCCCAAGGAAAGATCAGATTAAGTGAATTGTGGGCTTAGTACGAGATGTCATCATCTCTCTTTCAAGAGACATAATGACATCGGGAACTTTCAAACTACAAATTCTAACTCTGAAAATAAACCTGGTAATTAAACTCCATCCCTTCTTATAGAATTATAAAATACAGCATGATGTCAAAATTCCCTCTGAAAGGCTAAATTTCATCTTTCGATAATGGCAGAACATCTAAGTGCTCCATTATTAAGAATTCAAAGGCTGTAAATTGATGTAATAGAGTAGCAATAAGAAAACCTGTCACTTTTTTTTTTTTTCCACAAGACAGATATGAAGTCTCTGGTCTTCATGAAGACAGACATCCTTACGTGCAGCATCTTTGAAGTTAAATCTGGGCCTTTGTAACGTCCGACTAGTGGATAGAAGGCATTTACACCTTTTAAATTACGGACTCTTCTGTCTTGGAGATAAACACCAGGCGGCTGCTTCCCCACTCTTGATGAGACTGTCCTTCCTGGGGTCGTAGGTCCCAGTGGCCGGGTGCTCAGGGAGCTGCTTTTGGTTTGTCTCTTCTAGTCTGTTTCCTCTAATGATACTTTCTTTTACTGCAGGAGCTGAGTGCTTCTGAGGCCAGCAGGGAGCCCCCTTTCTGATTTCCTCACTTACAGGATTTCTTACTGCGTCTAAGCTTAGAGAAAAGTCCTTTCCAGGAAGTAAAATGTCTTTTTGTGACTTTATGTCTTCTCTCCTCTTAAGGCAGCGTGATAATACTTCTTTTGAGGTCAGTGAGCAAATGAAGAGCCGGACACGGCAGGCCAGGAAACAGTGTCCACTTACCCAGGCTGCTTTGTTCTGTGGAAGCCACACTTGACTTCGTTCAGGGAAGGCAGCAGAGACGGGATGTGCTTTCCCTACATTGTGCGCCCTGTGGTTTTCACTCCTTTGTTCTTAGAACACACCTGCTCTGTGCGAGCCTGAGTCACCTTCTCGGTCCACAGGGAGTTTTGAACTGAGGCAGGAGCCTCCAGACATCACAGGAGGCAAGTGGGAGGGATGCACGGCGGGGACAGCCCTCCAGGGTGAGTGAGAACAGGAGGGTCCCCGGGCTCAGGGAGGGTCGTGCTGGAGGGAGGCCCTGAAGGACGCAGCCAGTGATGCCCAGAAGCACAGCCGCCCAGGCCCCGCGCCCTCAGGGCGCCAGCAGTCAGATGCCAAGGAAGAAGCTGATGCACTGGCTCAGTCGTGTGTCCATCACGGAGCTCATCTCGTGACTGGTGACATGGAGCCGTCTTGAGGGTCAGACGTGAATCTCAGATCCATCCCTTCAGCACTGGTTGGGAAAGTTAGCCCCACCTGAACCATAAAAAGTGGATTTTCTATAAGAAAAGGGCTTTTGTCCCTTGAATAAAATATGAGAGAAGTAATAGACGTAACAAACAAATTGAACAGTCACACATCTCCTTTCCTGCAGTTTGTTTTCACACATGTCTGTTTGCTCCCAGCCAGTGGAGGAAACCCCTTCCCGAACACAAGAGGTGGGACTGAGCAGTGCCCACCTCTGGCTAGGGCCGCGCTGGCCACAGGAGGTAGCCCCAACCCTGCGTGACCCTGTCGTCCAGCCTGAGACTGGAGGTGAGACAGCAATAGGGTATGCTGTGATCTGGATCAAGTTTTAACTGCTTATATACTTTTTCATTTAGATTTTATTCATTAAATTCTTTTTTTCTTTTTTTTGGAACTTTTTATTTTGTGTTGGGGTATAGCTGATGAGCAATGTTGCGATCTTTGCAGTGGAACAGCTAAGGGACGCAGTTCAACTCAGTTCGGTCGCTCAGTCACGCCTGACTCTTTGCAGCCCCAGGGACGGCAGCACGCCGGGCTTCCCTGTCCTTCCTCGTCTCCCGGAGCTTGCTCAGACTCAGGTCCATTTGAGGCAGTGACGCCATCCAAGCATCTCGTCCTCTGCCTTTCCCTTCTCCTTTTGCCTTGTATTTTCCCCAACATCGGGCTCTTTTCCAACGGGTTGTCTCTTCGCATCAGGTGGCCAAAGTATTGGAGCTTCAGCGTCGTTCCTTCTAATGAATATTCAGGGCTGATCTCCTTTAGGATTGACTGGTACTCACCCATACGTATACATGGGCCCACTCCCCCGCCAGCCTCTCTCCACCCCAGGGCTGCCATGTAGCGTTGAGTGAGCTCCCTGTGGTATGCAGTAGCTGCTTGTTGGCTATCCACTTTAAATATAGCCATGTGTACATGTCCGTCCCAAACTCCTAAAAACTATCCTTCCTCTTGGCAACCATAAGGTGGTTCTCTAAGTCTGAGCCTCTTTCTGGTTTGTAGGTTCATTCATTTGCATCATTTCTTTTTAAATTCCTCATAGAAGGGATGGCATACAATATTTCTCCTTCTCTGTAAACCCCTATGTCTTTAAACATCCTTGTTTCTTATGCAAGATCCCTCATCCCAACATGGAGACTTCAGGGTCAGGAATGTTAGTCAACTGGAAGGGAACCAGCACTGGAAACAGTGGTCTACCGCACCCTCCTCTGACCTCTGTCACTCACCTCCAGCCCCTCCATTGAAACAGCAGCAGTTTCAGGGTATTGATGCGCCTTGGTGAAAGTCGTCGATCCCCAAGTGCTTGAGGATGGACGCGCAAAAGAGCTTGTCCGTCAAGGCCGAGGACGAGCCAGCCCTCATCGTGTGCCTGCCCTCAGTCCTCCCGAGGAAAGAGTGGGGGGGCCTGTGACAAGGCAGTGGCTGTGCATCCTGATCTTGGTCTTCACAGAGGGAGAGCCATCTGTCCCCAGGTGTGTGTCGCCCATGACATCGTGACCCGCTTACTCATCCAGACATGAGCTGTCCTCGTGGCACTGTAGCTCGCCGTGTCACGGCTGGGCCCCGTGGATGACGGGTCCCACCGGAGTGCCGGCCGGGAAGTGTGCTGTGATGTCTCCTCCTCCCCTGAGCTCCTGAGGAGGGCTGACATGATACCGGCTCTGGTTTCTTGCAAGAGACACGAAGCTGGCCTTTAGCACTCTGCCTTGTGGGAGCCACTGGGCAGACTGACATCAGAGTGCGGTAGAATTGACAGGTCCAGCCCCGTGGGGCTTGGTGTCTTTATGTGCTGGTCTCGCTGTGTCCAGCACAATACCTGACAGTGGAGTGCCCGACTGACGGCCTGTGGGGGATCCAAAGCATTCCCCTTCATGTCAGCTGTGTCTCTTGGTCTCAGGGCATGGCAGGGTGTGACAGGGATGATGCAGTTGGTTTCCAGGGTTCAGTGGAATGAAACGGAGTCAGACTCAAGTGCCTTTACTTGAGGTCTCCTGCTGCCTCTTTCCAAATGGTGCTCAGCAACCCGTGTGATGAGATGAGGTTCTGGAGAAGGAGCCCAGGAAGAGCCCAGGACTCGGGCAGCGGGAAGCTCGCTCACTGAGCCTGAGTGAGGAGGAGCCCGGTCGAGGGAAGCTGAGATCCCGGTGCTGCGCTCCGTCTCTCGGTCGTGTCCAGATCTTTTACGACCCCGCGGACTGTCGCCGGGCTCCTCTGCCCAAGGGATTTTCCAGGCAAGAATACTAGAGTGGGTTGCCATGCCCTCCTACAAGGGATCTTTGCAATCCAGGGATCAAACTAGCATCTCCTGTGTCTCTTGCACTGCAGGTGCATTCTCTACCACTGAGATTTCCTGGTATCAACTTAAAAAATATTCACAACCTGAAAGTTGAAAATTATGCTTTATTCAGTAGGAATTTTTAGGACTTCAAGCCTGGGAGGCAGTGTAATCAAATAACCCTGAGAAAACGGCTCTGAGGAGCCAGGTTATACAGAAGGTTTTCAACTAAGGGCGGGTAATCTGAACATCCAAAGATTATTGTTCATTAAAGGAAAGCCAGATATCTCAAGTTAAAGAATTTAGTGCTTCTCTATGTTTGGGAGGAGGTTAGAGTCTGAGCTCACTGAAGTCACTCCTTTGACATGCACCTCAGCTGCCTGGGGCCAGGATCCTGTGTCCTCACATCCTGAGTTCCCTCAGGCTCACCTCCCCCCTGGTGTGGCTGCAATTACTGAGGACTTTGTTTACAGACGTGGCAGGAAATACTCCATGTCTCACTGAGCTATTCCTTTTATTGAATATGGAAAATACATACACAAGCTCCCAGAGTTTCCGATGAGGAGGTTCTTTCTTCCCTCATTTCCCAGGATGGGACCAAGAGTTACCCGGTCACTCAGCAGTCGTCCCTGGCTTCCTGTGACGTGCCAGACACGGGGGACGATCCTCCATGAAGAAAACAGATGTGAGTTCCCGCAGACCCCATCCTGAAGTAGCACAAATACAGCGAAGGCTGCAGGAAGGGTCAGCTCCAAGGCGCTCCCGCCCTTCCGCGTCCCTGCCGTCTTTAACGTCCAGGGTCAAGCCGTCCTCTTCCCCGAGACTGATGGCCACCCTCCGCATAAACAGGTTTACTGAGAGCCTAGGAGTCTCTCTGAGCCTCACAGTACCTTCAGGTGATGTCCTTGTCCTCATTGTGCAAACGAGAGAACAGAGCGTCAGGAGGTCTCATAACCTGACCAGGGTCTCCTGGGATGTAGGGTTGACCACCAGATAAGCCCCCATGATTTGGAGTCCCAAGCCCTAGCCTTTCCAACAGTGCAGTCTTCCAACACTGCTGGATCTTCTAGCACTGCAGCCCTGCCACTGATTGTAAAAATAAGACAGAAGGAGGCCTTCCAAAAGGAATTAAGACTTGATAAACATTTGTTTTTCTTAGATCCCATACATGCCAAATATAAAACACAGTATTCCCAAGATTAGTCACCAGGAAGAATGATTTACTACTGACATCTTTTTTAAAAATGTATTCTGTTGAAGTATAGTTGGTTTACAATGCTGTGTTAGTTTCTACTGTACAGCAAAGTAATTTAGTTACAGAGAGAGACATTGTTTTCCTCTTATTTTCCATTGTGATTTATACAAGATATCAAATGTCCCTCCCCGTGCTGGACAGCAGGACCTGTTGGCTACCCGTTCTCTGTGTGATAGTTGGTTTCTACTAACCCCAGACTCCAACCCATCGCTCCCCCCGCCCTTCCTCCCTGGAAACCACCAGTCTGTTCTTTATGCCTGTGAGGCTGTGCCTGTTGCAGAGATAAGTCCATTCGTGGCATATTTTAGATGCCACACATCAGTGATAGCACATGGTATTGTCTTTCTCTGTCTTTTTTGGCCACTTCTGTTGGTCTTTCATTTATTCATTTTCATCCATCTTTGTTCTTTGGCCTGTGTGGGCCTCCCATCTCAGTGGCCCCTCTTGAGGCAGAGCACCAGCTCCGGGCGCATGCACTCCAGAGCTCAGGCTTGGTAGTTGGACACATCAGTCCAGCCACTCCACAGCACAGGGGATCTTCCCAGGCCAGGGATCGAACTGGCGCCCCTTGCACTGCAAGGCGGTGTCCTTACCCACTGGACCACCAGGGGAAGCCCCTGTCTTTCTCTTTCTGACTTCATTTAGTCTGATCATCTCAAGGCCTACCCACGGTACTGCAGATGGCTTGATTTCAGTTTTTCTGGCAAATGTTCCTGACCTCTTCACCTCTCAGTTGGATGTTTTGAATTTCACAGACCAGCTGGGAGGCCACTTTGGACCCCACGAACCTCTGTCAGTGCTGGGTGCTGGTTTAGGAGGCTCCTTGAGGTCAACTGACAAAACAGGTTTAAGAAAAGACAAGCACCCTTATCACATGTTTAATTCTTATTCCTAGGATGTGACTTCCTGCTTCCACTTTTTTTATTCTTGTAAAGAACTTTTAAAAGCTTCCTTTGACAAGCGACAGGATGGATACTTTGGTTGTGGAGAGACTGAGTGCACACCCACAGAAGGAGGCCTTCCAAAAGGAATTAAGACTTGATAAACATTTGTTTTTCTTAGATCCCATACATGCCAAATATAAAACACAGTATTCCCAAGATTAGTCACCAGGAAGAATGATTTACTACTGACATCTTTTTTAAAAATGTATTCTGTTGAAGTATAGTTGGTTTACAATGCTGTGTTAGTTTCTACTGTACAGCAAAGTAATTTAGTTACAGAGAGAGACATTGTTTTCCTCTTATTTTCCATTGTGATTTATACAAGATATCAAATGTCCCTCCCCGTGCTGGACAGCAGGACCTGTTGGCTACCCGTTCTCTGTGTGATAGTTGGTTTCTACTAACCCCAGACTCCAACCCATCGCTCCCCCCGCCCTTCCTCCCTGGAAACCACCAGTCTGTTCTTTATGCCTGTGAGGCTGTGCCTGTTGCAGAGATAAGTCCATTCGTGGCATATTTTAGATGCCACACATCAGTGATAGCACATGGTATTGTCTTTCTCTGTCTTTTTTGGCCACTTCTGTTGGTCTTTCATTTATTCATTTTCATCCATCTTTGTTCTTTGGCCTGTGTGGGCCTCCCATCTCAGTGGCCCCTCTTGAGGCAGAGCACCAGCTCCGGGCGCATGCACTCCAGAGCTCAGGCTTGGTAGTTGGACACATCAGTCCAGCCACTCCACAGCACAGGGGATCTTCCCAGGCCAGGGATCGAACTGGCGCCCCTTGCACTGCAAGGCGGTGTCCTTACCCACTGGACCACCAGGGAAGCCCCTGTCTTTCTCTTTCTGACTTCATTTAGTCTGATCATCTCAAGGCCTACCCACGGTACTGCAGATGGCTTGATTTCAGTTTTTCTGGCAAATGTTCCTGACCTCTTCACCTCTCAGTTGGATGTTTTGAATTTCACAGACCAGCTGGGAGGCCACTTTGGACCCCACGAACCTCTGTCAGTGCTGGGTGCTGGTTTAGGAGGCTCCTTGAGGTCAACTGACAAAACAGGTTTAAGAAAAGACAAGCACCCTTATCACATGTTTAATTCTTATTCCTAGGATGTGACTTCCTGCTTCCACTTTTTTTTTTATTCTTGTAAAAGAACTTTTAAAAGCTTCCTTTGACAAGCGACAGGATGGATACTTTGGTTGTGGAGAGACTGAGTGCACACCCACAGAGCAAACAGAAAATGTAAAATTGGAAAACTCACTGCTGGCTGAGTGGGCACTTGTGCCTAAAAATAAGATTTCCCGTGGCAGCATCACAGCAGAATAAAACGGGTCAGCCTTAAAATAACCGGGAATGAGAGGGATGGGCTGTGGAAAACAGGAAGCCTTTTAAACCGAGGTTATGGAGTACAGTTGACACACAGAAAGCTGTGTGTGTTTGGTGTGGACTCCTGGACAAGCCTGGACACACCTGCACACCCTGACACCGTCCCCGCAGCCACACCATAAACATGCCGTCACCTCCCCGCCTCTCTATTTACTCTTCCGGGTATGTGTGCATGTGATGAGAGCACACCACATACAGGACTAACCCTCCGAGCAAAATCTTAAATACATGATACAGTGTTAGTAGCTATGGGTACCATGCTGTACAGTTAATCTCTAGAATGTAGTCATTCTTTGTAACTGAAACTTGTCCCCCGGGACTCATAATGCCTCCCCTTTGTCCCCTCCCCCAGTCCCTGGCAACGGCCCTTCTGCCCTCTGCTTCTGTGCATTCACAGACCGTGCAGTATTTGCCCTCCTGTTTCTGACGTATTGCTCTCAGCATAGTGTCCTCCAGGTTCGTCCGTGTTGTCACTCATGGGAGCGTCTCCTTCTTTCTAAAGACTGACTCGTCTTCACTTTTAGTCCCCACAATGTCTGTCCACTCAGCTGTCAGGGGAGCCGTGAGCTGGTTCTCTCTTGGCTGCTGTGAATAATGCGTCATGAACGTGAGAGTCTGGGTATCTCTCTGTGATCCTGATTTCAGTTCCTTTGGCTGTGGACCCAGAAGTTGGACTGATGATCATATAATAGTTCTATTTTTAATTGAGGAACCTCCACACTGTCCTCCGCAATGACCGTTTATACCTTCACCAACAGTGTATGAGGGTTCCCTTTTCTCCACATCCTCACTAACAGTTGTTCTCTTTTATTTTTTTTGATAACAGCCACCATAATTGGCATGAAATGATAGCTTGTTGTTTGGATTTGTATTTCACTCATGTGCAGTGAAGTTGAGATATACCTGCTGTCCATTTGAATGTCCATTTTGAAGAAATGTCTTAAGAGTCTTTCCATTTTTAATCTAGTTAGCAGAATGGGCTGTGGAAAACAGTGAAGCCTTTATAAAATAAGATTTCCCGTGGCAGCATCACAGCAGAATAAAACGGGTCAGCCTTAAAATAACCGGGAATGAGAGGGATGGGCTGTGGAAAACAGGAAGCCTTTTAAACCGAGGTTATGGAGTACAGTTGACACACAGAAAGCTGTGTGTGTTTGGTGTGGACTCCTGGACAAGCCTGGACACACCTGCACACCCTGACACCGTCCCCGCAGCCACACCATAAACATGCCGTCACCTCCCCGCCTCTCTATTTACTCTTCCGGGTATGTGTGCATGTGATGAGAGCACACCACATACAGGACTAACCCTCCGAGCAAAATCTTAAATACATGATACAGTGTTAGTAGCTATGGGTACCATGCTGTACAGTTAATCTCTAGAATGTAGTCATTCTTTGTAACTGAAACTTGTCCCCCGGGACTCATAATGCCTCCCCTTTGTCCCCTCCCCCAGTCCCTGGCAACGGCCCTTCTGCCCTCTGCTTCTGTGCATTCACAGACCGTGCAGTATTTGCCCTCCTGTTTCTGACGTATTGCTCTCAGCATAGTGTCCTCCAGGTTCGTCCGTGTTGTCACTCATGGGAGCGTCTCCTTCTTTCTAAAGACTGACTCGTCTTCACTTTTAGTCCCCACAATGTCTGTCCACTCAGCTGTCAGGGGAGCCGTGAGCTGGTTCTCTCTTGGCTGCTGTGAATAATGCGTCATGAACGTGAGAGTCTGGGTATCTCTCTGTGATCCTGATTTCAGTTCCTTTGGCTGTGGACCCAGAAGTTGGACTGATGATCATATAATAGTTCTATTTTTAATTGAGGAACCTCCACACTGTCCTCCGCAATGACCGTTTATACCTTCACCAACAGTGTATGAGGGTTCCCTTTTCTCCACATCCTCACTAACAGTTGTTCTCTTTTATTTTTTTTGATAACAGCCACCATAATTGGCATGAAATGATAGCTTGTTGTTTGGATTTGTATTTCACTCATGTGCAGTGAAGTTGAGATATACCTGCTGTCCATTTGAATGTCCATTTTGAAGAAATGTCTTAAGAGTTCTTTAGGCCATTTTTTTAATCTAGTTAGGACAGAGACTTGTGTTGAACTCAGGTGAGTGCCCTTTGGAAGGATTTGGGGAGACTTCTCTTAAATGTTCTTTAGAGACCAGAGAACGGCCCGGTGAGAGGTCCAGGATGGGGCGGCTTAGTGCAGAGGCTAATGGCTGAACCCACGGCGCGTCTCCACTATTGCAAAGGCTTTGATTCATTTGTCTGCTTGTTTGCTTGTTGTTTGTTTTCATGGGATGCTGAAGCTGTCTAATGAGGAATCAGGTTGAAGAGAGATGGACTTTGTAGTAATAAGAACACCATCTGGACCCTGGGAGGAGGAGGGCGTGGCCCATTGTGATACGGTCACCTGGGAAGGCTAGCAGGCATCTCCCCAGGGCAGGGTGCAGAGAGGGAGGTTGGCATCCTGGCAGATGTGAGAGGAAGCGCCCAGACAGGACACTGTGTGAGGGAGAAGGCAAGCCCAGGGCACAGCTTACTCTGGAAACTAGGGAGCCTTTTCCTGAATCTCTCACGCAGTCCGCAACAGGTACCGCTATGCATAGGATTCGAGAGCCCTCCAAAGCTCCAGTAACGCGGACCCCAGGAACAGATTCTCTCTCATGGCCAGAAGATGTGCTTGAAAAAAAAATGGCCATTTCCTGAGCTCTCTGGCTCCCACATCCCCCTCTACCGAGCGCTGTCCTGCTGTGTGAAAGGACTACAGGGTTTGAAAGCCCCCATGGCCTCAGGGCCGTCTCTGCCTTGCAGACGTAGGCTTTCCTTGAAGCCGGTGCTTGCTCCTGGTGGGAGCTTTGTGGGGTCAGAGTGCGGCATGAGGTCTCTGTGTTGCGCCTTCTCTCTGTGTCTCCCCCTCACTGCTTCCTCTCCCTGCTGAGTCACTGTTATTCCTTGGAACCTGCTCTAGCTGGCATATTTCCACCAGAATTGTGTGGGAGTTATTCAGGAGAGCCAGCCTCCCTCTTTGGTGCTGGCTCAGGTCTGGTTCCAGCGCCAGGCCACAACGCCTGAGCGCTTGCGCGTGTCGTGGGCCCACATAGCACCCTCCAGAAGAGGGGGCGATGGCATGCATGCTCTGCTGTGAGCTGAGCCGGGCTCGTATCAGGCGCCAGCCAGGATGCAAGGTATGATTCCTCTGGATGCTGAATACCTTTCCCCTCAGAAAGCCTGCTGGTGGTTTCGCCACCAAGTCACGTCCAACGCTTGCTTGCAAGCCCGTGGCTCATAGCCTGCCAGGCTCCTCTGTCCCTGGGGTTGCCCAGGCAGTGCTAGAGTGGGTTGCTGTTTCTTTCTGCAGAGGGTCTTCCTGACCCAGGCATAGGGCCCCCATCTCCTGCATGGCAGGAGGATTCTTTACTCACTGATCCACCAGTGCTGTTTAAAGAAAATGATTGCAAAACGTGCGTGCAGGAGGTGACTGCGCCACTCTGCTTCTGTTTCAGGTGCTAAACCTGCCCCGGGGATCTGCTTTGAGAGAGTCAACTCTGCAGGTGACCCGTACGGCAACTGCGGCAAAGACTCCAAGAGCTCCTTCGCCAAGTGCGCCCTGAGGTAGGCGGTCTGCGCCCTGACCACGCCGTGCCAGGCCGTGGGGCCTCCCAGATCACCGGGGTCTGCTTCCAGACTTCCCCACTTTGAGGACTGTCTGCTCTTGCCTTTCCAGAGACGCCAAATGTGGAAAAATCCAGTGTCAAGGAGGTGCCAGCCGACCAGTCATTGGTACCAATGCTGTTTCCATAGAAACGAACATCCCCCTACAGGAAGGAGGCAGGATTCTGTGCCGTGGGACCCACGTGTACTTGGGCGATGACATGCCAGACCCAGGGCTCGTGCTAGCGGGCACAAAGTGCGCAGATGGAAAAGTAAGCCCCAAACGTTCCCCTGCATCCCAGGCGTCAGTCTGGAAGGGGGCCCGCTAAGGACATCCTGTTGGAGAGCCCAGTTACAGGGATGGTTTGTTTCCCAAAATCTGCTTCTCAGAACACTACCTCTGAAATCCAATTCTTTGCACCTAGAAGGAAAAAAAAAATCAATAAATCCTAGCGCCTTGTCTGACCGTTGAGATGCAGATTTGGGGAAATCGAGCTTGTTTTCTCAGCCCTTCAGTGTTAATAAGTCGTTTCTACACTCTGGGTGTTATGAGAGTTTCCAACCAGGAAATTACTCTGGAAGGAAACCCAGCAGCGTATTATATTGTTCTTGGAAATGTGGCCTGGGGTTCCTGGCGCGGTGGGGACTTGTTCTCACCTGGACAGAACGGAAAGTCAGATGTCGTTGCAGAGACCCCCACAGAGGGACGGGAGAGGGGAAGAGATTGGGTAAGCTTAAAGCCAAAGGGGGTTCTTTTCGCGCCTAGGGGAAAGGCACGCTGAGGTATTTAGGGAGGAATGAAGTCCAAAATAATTGAGATTTTCACATTCTGCCACAATGATTTTTTTTCCCCACTAAACTTTCTTATCAGACTGAATGATAGCAAGTCAATAAATGTTTTAGGAAGGAAGATGCTTTGATTAGGGCCGCATTTTCAAAATGAATATGAACCATTACTAACCAGAGGTCGCAGATGGGAAGGGAAATCTGCTGAGCCAGCTCCCGCAGCTGGCCCCAGGGCAGGCGTTTCCTCCCCCGCCTCCCGTCACAAATGCTGCATCCTTAAGGAAACAGAAGAATACCTGAAACCCATTATACATTCTGACCATTTTCTTAATCACACGCATTCACTTATAGTCAAGTCTGGACACTAGAATGACACCATTTAAACTGTGGTTTGAACAGCCAGGTGCTCTGAACACTGAAATCCCAAGGACTCAATTTATCGGTGATCTTTCCCTTCATGTGCACAGTGAAATGTGCTTTGATCTCCTTCTTGCAGAAACACTGGTTCTTTGAAGGCCTCCTTTAACCTGGCCCGGGGGTTGGGGGAGCGCAGCACCCAGCCTCGGTGACCTGCCTGGGGCTTGCTGTTTTCATTGCAACCCCAGCCAGTTTCTTTTACCAGCAGGAATGTGGCAAGAGCTCACCAGCCCTGAGAGCCTCTTGCTTTCCCAGGGAGTTCGTCTTGCCTTAGATAAGCTGCTGGGGTCAGATGGCCAGTGTCTCATAGGAAGTCCTACTTGATTAAAAATGCTCTTGTAATCTAAGAATTCAGCTTTTCTCCCTTTGACTCCACTAATTTGCACCATCTTATGGGAGATAAAGAGCCTGATGGCATGAGTCTGCACTATATAATGCGCCTTCAAAATAAGACTAAATTCTTTGAACCAGCCCAGTATCATTTAGCAAATTACTGCCTCTGCAGAGGCTTGATAAACATAAGGAAAGCATCTGTTTTCCGCTGCTGAGCATTTCTGTTGATGCTTT
This sequence comes from Tragulus kanchil, assembly GCA_022376925.1. Classification (NCBI taxonomy): domain Eukaryota; kingdom Metazoa; phylum Chordata; class Mammalia; order Artiodactyla; family Tragulidae; genus Tragulus; species Tragulus kanchil. Next base: position 172,797,003 of record JAIOJX010000005.1, on the reverse strand, counting down.
ATGTCGTGATGAGAGTGCTTCTCAGTCAGGATTTGGGGAAAGTTCCCGTATTTTAATATTTTTCTTTAAAGATTCTAGAACCCGGGGTTCTTGGAGTCTTTGACTCTTTATGGGCCCCAGGGAAGGACTAACCTGTTCTGTTCTCTCCTGTATCTTTTAATGGAGGGGAAAGAGTGCTGCAGTAGACAGATTTTGTGGCAAGTTCTAAACAAAAATCAGGAGAAAATCAGTTACTGTAATTTCAGGATGGACCGAAACTATATAACATGCCCTGAGGATAGAAGACTTCCCTAGTGTCCAGACTGAGTTTGGAGGGAGGCAGCAGAATCCACGTCCAAGACAGAGGACCTCATTACGCTGCGTCCATGTTAACTGAAATACGGTCTTCCTGGAGCTTTCTCTTCTTTTTTTTTTTTTAAATCTTTAATGGAGTATAGTTTATTTACAATGTTGTATTACCTTCAGGTATATAGCAAAGTGAATCCGTTACACATATATCTATATCCACTCTTTTTTAGATTCTTTTCCCAGATAGGTCATGACAGAGTAGTAAGTGGAGTTCCCTGTGCTGTATAGTAGGTCCTTGTTGTTACCTGTTTTATATATAGCAGTGTGCATATGTCCATCCCAATCCCCTAATCCTTCCCCCACCCCTTACCCCCTGGTAACCGTAAATTTGTTTTGTATATCTGTGACTCTCTTTCTGTTTTGTGGGTTTCATTTGTACCTTCCTTTAAAATTTCACATATAAGTGATATCACATGATATGTATCTTTGTCTGACTTCACTCAGTGTAACAATTTCTAGGTCCATCTGCATTGCTGAGAATGATGTTATTTTGTTCTCTTTTTTGTGGTTGAGTTTTCATCATGCCCCCCTTTGTTCTTCAGATGGATGTGCATGTGTTTGTAGATGGACTTATTTCTCCTTTCGTTTTGACTCCACTAATTTGCACCATCTTATGGGAGATAAAGAGCCTGATGGCATGAGTCTGCACTATATAATGCGCCTTCAAAATAAGACTAAATTCTTTGAACCAGCCCAGTATCATTTAGCAAATTACTGCCTCTGCAGAGGCTTGATAAACATAAGGAAAGCATCTGTTTTCCGCTGCTGAGCATTTCTGTTGATGCTTTATGTCGTGATGAGAGTGCTTCTCAGTCAGGATTTGGGGAAAGTTCCCGTATTTTAATATTTTTCTTTAAAGATTCTAGAACCCGGGGTTCTTGGAGTCTTTGACTCTTTATGGGCCCCAGGGAAGGACTAACCTGTTCTGTTCTCTCCTGTATCTTTTAATGGAGGGGAAAGAGTGCTGCAGTAGACAGATTTTGTGGCAAGTTCTAAACAAAAATCAGGAGAAAATCAGTTACTGTAATTTCAGGATGGACCGAAACTATATAACATGCCCTGAGGATAGAAGACTTCCCTAGTGTCCAGACTGAGTTTGGAGGGAGGCAGCAGAATCCACGTCCAAGACAGAGGACCTCATTACGCTGCGTCCATGTTAACTGAAATACGGTCTTCCTGGAGCTTTCTCTTCTTTTCATTTAAATCTTTAATGGAGTATAGTTTATTTACAATGTTGTATTACCTTCAGGTATATAGCAAAGTGAATCCGTTACACATATATCTATATCCACTCTTTTTTAGATTCTTTTCCCAGATAGGTCATGACAGAGTAGTAAGTGGAGTTCCCTGTGCTGTATAGTAGGTCCTTGTTGTTACCTGTTTTATATATAGCAGTGTGCATATGTCCATCCCAATCCCCTAATCCTTCCCCCACCCCTTACCCCCTGGTAACCGTAAATTTGTTTTGTATATCTGTGACTCTCTTTCTGTTTTGTGGGTTTCATTTGTACCTTCCTTTAAAATTTCACATATAAGTGATATCACATGATATGTATCTTTGTCTGACTTCACTCAGTGTAACAATTTCTAGGTCCATCTGCATTGCTGAGAATGATGTTATTTTGTTCTCTTTTTTGTGGTTGAGTAATATTCCATTGTTTATCATGCCACATCTTCTTTATCCATTCCTCTGTTCTTAAATACACAGATGGATGTGCATGTGTTTGTAGATGGACTTAGATCTTTGCTATGGTTCCCTCCTTCTCCAGATCTGCCTGAATCGCCGCTGTCAGAACGTCAGCATCTTCGGGGTTCATGCGTGTGCGGTGCAGTGCCACGGCAGAGGGGTGAGTGCCTGCACGGCCTTCTTGTCACCAGCCCATAACACGTTCTGCACTAAATCATTCCTTTGTAAAGGATTGTTGCCGTCCATTGCTTCATAAAAATATAGCAGTCAGGGCCTCCTCAATATTTTCTTCTGAAGGCATTCATTTTCTTTGACCTTTACATGGCATAAGTAATGGGATTTTTATTTAACAAAGAAAATCAGATTGAGTGGTAATTATCTTTTAAATTAACATTCTGGATTTTTTCTTAAAGATCTTTGTCATCTTCAAAGTAAGTTTAACGCTAACCTTCTGTCATGAAGGGTTTTTCATTAGTATTTCAAACGAAGCTGTCTCTCTTACAACCAAGAATCTGCATATGTGTCCGAACTGAAGTATTTCCAAAAGCAATTAAAACAAGGAAGACAGCACCGACTGGCCACATGTTCTTGAAATCACGTACAGTGGGTTTCAGCCAAAGAAGGTTGTTGTTTTCGTTCAGAGAATTTTTAGGGGAGGAGGAGAGGATTCTAATTGTTCAAAACCTAATTTATTTTTCCTGATGGGCTTAATTATTTCCAATGGAATCATATTAATCTTGATTAGCTATGCCAGCGGCTCGTCTGTTTTTCTGAAACCTTTTCTGCAGAAATGGTGCTCCAAATTCTATTTTTAAAACATGCAGACCCTTGCTGATGATTCTAACCTAGAATTACGGAGGACTGTGTAAGATTGCTTATTGTGCTGTCGCCATGAAGGATTACAGTGTCACCTCAGATGGGGTTTGGTGGGGGTGAGTGTAGCTGACTGTCAGTACAAAGTGGAATCTTCTTCTGTCTTCGTTGGATCGTGGGTTTCTTCCTGATGCCTGGAAGAGATGGTCTGGTGCAGCCTCATTATCTGATCGATGATGGAGTCAGCGCCCACATGGGGGCAGGGATGCGTCCGAGGTTACGTGGCCGCTCTGCGTCAGGGGCCCCAGACTCCTCTAACTCTCCAACACCCCTGGGGTCCCATCCACACATTGGAGAGGAAAGACCCACATTTTCTGGGGTGGAGCCGCGGCCGTGACGTGGAAAGGAGTAACAGCTGGACCCCCGCCTCTCCCTTGTGAGGCCAGGCTCCCCAGCAGTGGCCCCAGGAGGGTGTCGGCCGTCCTCGCTCCCGTGAGCTGCCAGGGGGCCCCGTGCCTGCGACTCGCAGCAGGAGACGGCGCCCGAATCTCAGGGAGCTGCCCCAGCAGCAGCGTCTCTGGGGACACAGCACGACTCTCAGACTCCAGGCAGCCCGGGCGGTGCCGCACGGCACTGAAGTCTGCTTTGCGGGCGCTTCACAGAAACGCACGTGCTCACCTATCACAGGCTTTCCCAACGATCGGCCTTCTTATTGGAAACATCTGGGTTTGTGGACGGTGATTCGCTGAGGTTGATGCATGAGACCAGCGTCACACATGAGATCTATGACCCGAATGTTTACTGTGCCTTAAAAGACAAGCAGGTGTGTCTGGCCCCGCCCAGCGGTATTTTAACCTGGGGCTGAAGCCTGCTGGCGGGTGCTCGCCCTGCCTTCCTCGCGGAAAGCCACCCAGGGCACGCCATCCCGGACGTCCCGTGTGTTTCTCTAAGTGGAAGGGAAGCTGGACACTCACCTGAGCGTGGAAGCCTCCCTGTCTTGCAGCTTTTCCAGATCATTTTTCAGTCGTCGGGCCCATGCCAGATTTGTCACAACCTCTTTAGGGCCTCCCTTTATCCCGCGTTCCCAAAGCTCCCAGCCTCATTGTCCTAGAGAGCGCGCCCTCTTGTTGCCCGTCGTCCACAGTTCCTATCATGGCTCAGTCGCTTCCACAGGGGACGTGCAAACCAGTAACAGGCAGGACCGGTCATCACGGGTGGCGACCGCCACCGTCGGTCACCCAGGGCCACCAGGTGAGCCAGCGCCGGCCCCTCTTTGGAGTCTCCGGGCCCACCGAGAGCTAAGCCACCCCTCCTGATTTCTCGGGCAGCCACTTCCTGTGGGATCAGAGCCATCATCCTCGTGTCTCAGCAAGACACGGTTCGCTGCCCACTGTGTCCACCACACGGGGGAGCTGGGAACGGCTCCCAGGAGCGTCTGCTGAAGGTGTTGGGTCAGACTTAGAGGAGGCAGTCCCCTGTGGATGTCAGGGGGCAGAACGCCCAGCTCTGGGCCTGCTGGGGGACCCTGGGTCCCCCGGCCTCCCCGAGCCCCCTGTCTGAAGGTGCCCCGGCTTGTCCTGCCCTCGATGCCCTAGGACATGGGCTCCATGTCCCCGCAGCTGGTCTCCTCATCACTACTGAGAAGTCTTCTCACCCCGGCCATATTGGGAGGGTTTCCTGGCTCTAAAAGGAGGGACCTCAGAGATCGAGAAGGAAAGGGGGTGGAATGGAGCCAATGAGCATCGTAAACCGCACCGGGTCCCCGGCTTCACAGAAACGCACGTGCTCACCTATCACAGGCTTTCCCAACGATCGGCCTTCTTATTGGAAACATCTGGGTTTGTGGACGGTGATTCGCTGAGGTTGATGCATGAGACCAGCGTCACACATGAGATCTATGACCCGAATGTTTACTGTGCCTTAAAAGACAAGCAGGTGTGTCTGGCCCTGGCAGGTATTTTAACCTGGGGCTGAAGCCTGCTGGCGGGTGCTCGCCCTGCCTTCCTCGCGGAAAGCCACCCAGGGCACGCCATCCCGGACGTCCCGTGTGTTTCTCTAAGTGGAAGGGAAGCTGGACACTCACCTGAGCGTGGAAGCCTCCCTGTCTTGCAGCTTTTCCAGATCATTTTTCAGTCGTCGGGCCCATGCCAGATTTGTCACAACCTCTTTAGGGCCTCCCTTTATCCCGCGTTCCCAAAGCTCCCAGCCTCATTGTCCTAGAGAGCGCGCCCTCTTGTTGCCCGTCGTCCACAGTTCCTATCATGGCTCAGTCGCTTCCACAGGGGACGTGCAAACCAGTAACAGGCAGGACCGGTCATCACGGGTGGCGACCGCCACCGTCCGGTCACCCAGGGCCACCAGGTGAGCCAGCGCCGGCCCCTCTTTGGAGTCTCCGGGCCCACCGAGAGCTAAGCCACCCCTCCTGATTTCTCGGGCAGCCACTTCCTGTGGGATCAGAGCCATCATCCTCGTGTCTCAGCAAGACACGGTTCGCTGCCCACTGTGTCCACCACACGGGGGAGCTGGGAACGGCTCCCAGGAGCGTCTGCTGAAGGTGTTGGGTCAGACTTAGAGGAGGCAGTCCCCTGTGGATGTCAGGGGGCAGAACGCCCAGCTCTGGGCCTGCTGGGGGACCCTGGGTCCCCCGGCCTCCCCGAGCCCCCTGTCTGAAGGTGCCCCGGCTTGTCCTGCCCTCGATGCCCTAGGACATGGGCTCCATGTCCCCGCAGCTGGTCTCCTCATCACTACTGAGAAGTCTTCTCACCCCGGCCATATTGGGAGGGTTTCCTGGCTCTAAAAGGAGGGACCTCAGAGATCGAGAAGGAAAGGGGGTGGAATGGAGCCAATGAGCCCTGACCATCTGCATCCTTCTCTCCACGGTTACTAATGTAACAACAGCACACGCGGTCATGCTTGCAGCCGTGGGCTCTTGGCTCGCCGGTGTGGCGCTGCATGCAGGGTGGACCCTCCCGGCAGCCCGTCTAGAGTCTGGCTGCACCCACGTGATCGTGTTGCTGACCACAGAGCCTTTGCTTCACTACAGGACTCAGAGCTTGGAGACTAGCACCGTCCTAGGCGGACACACATCCTAACCCTCCTGCCTCTTGGTGTCTCTCTCGCCCGCTGCCCAAAAGGTCTGCAACAACAGGAAGAACTGCCACTGTGAGCCACACTGGGCCCCTCCCTTCTGTGACAAGTTTGGCTTCGGAGGGAGCACGGACAGCGGCCCCGTCCGGCAGGCAGGTGGGTAGTGACTGTGTGTCCCGGGGAGGGAGCTGAGCTCCGAGGGGCAGCGGGAGGCCATGCCCTGGGGATCCTTGCAGGCAGGACAGGGAGCCCACCAGCCGGCAGGCGGGCACTGCTGGAGACGCGATGAGGACCCCACGGGTCCACACGACCTGACTCAGCCTGGGGCCCCTGTTTCCAGGCCCTCTCTCCTCCTTCCCTGGTCTCCGCAGAGACTCCTAGCTCTGCTGCACTCAGAGGCTGACTTTGCCAGGCTTCCCAGGTGGTGCTAGTGGTGAAGAACCTGCCTGCCAGCGTTGGAGGCACAGGTTCGATCCCAGGGTGGGGAAGATCCCCTGGGGAAGGAAGTGGCTACCAGCTCCAGCATTCTTGCCTAGAGAATGCTATGGACAGAGGAGCGGGGCGGGCTGCAGTCCATGGGCTGCAAAGAGTCAGACTCGACTGAGCACACATGCCCGTTTATTTCACTTAGCCCAGTGTCCACGGGGCTCATCCGTGTTGTCTCAGGTATCACAATTCCATTCCTTTTTAACGCTGGATCCATGGTCTGGACGGGCCACATTCTGCCTTTCTGTTCGTCCACGGGTGGCTGGCTACTGTGGACAGCTCTGGGGGGGCCTTTGAGCTGCTTCCGCCTCGTGGCTACTGTGGACAGCTCTGCTGGGAATGCGCCTCTGCAAGCACCTGTGTGCATCCCGGTTTCAGTCCTCCTGGGTAGATCCCCAGAGGTGGAACTGCTGTCCACGGGGCCACAGAGAGTCAGACAGGACTGAGCCACTGGGCGCACACCTGACCGGTGACGTCTTCTTAGCTCAGGTCATTCCATCACACGCTGCCAAGCGGGTGTGAACCTCACAGATCAAAGACCGTGGTCAAGGCCCGCCTCTGTGTCTCGAGGCCGTGAGCCGTGAAGTCGGGTGTCTTTTAAAGCTCTCGCTGGAAAGATGTCCTCCCCTTCATAACGGGACGGGGCCCAGCCCTGCAGTCACCTTGGCCGAGCTGTTGTTACATGCAGGCACCCAGCTTCTTGGTTTATCGGCCATTAACTGAATCCTTAAGAAGGTCAGCATTGTTCTTCTTTCTTTACATACAGAGGACCCGAGGCTCAGAGAAGTTAAGTCACTTTCAGAGAGTCACAAAGCTCAGACTAAGGCACTGGTCTACCGTCAAGAGGCCCCCAGGGGCAGCTGTGCTGGGCCTGTCAATTCTTTTTTTTTTTAATTTTTATTTTACTTTTAACTTTTACAGAGTTTTGCTGTTTACAGATGTGTATGTTCCCAGATTAGTCATATGTGTATCCCCCGCAACAGGCCCATCAAGTCTTGTCTCCTCAGAGCTGGTCAGTGGTCCGCTGGTGCAGGGCCATCTTCCCTGAGAGGCTGGCAGCCAGGGCGGGGGCGTGTCTGAGTGACACCCCCTTTGCAGCAGAAGCAGCAGGTCCAGTGGTGCAAGCACCTACCGTGAGCCCCGCCCAGGGGTTGGGGTGGGCGGGAACTTTGTGCTGCTACCTCACTACCCACGTGAGCCCCCGGGACCCTCCAACGGTGGCTGATGTCCTGCAGTGACGGCCAGGGTTGAACCTGTGGCATGGCCAGTGTTGCCTTGACAACAGACACAACACTGCTCTCGGGGCCAGGCGGGGAGCAGGGCCAGGCGGGGGAGCCCCTCTGAGCCGGCAAGTCTGGAGCAACTGCATTGTGTTGTGGGGAAGAGAAAGGAGCTCCCGGCCATGGCTCTGCTTAAAGGTGGAGGGCTCCCTGGGCTCCTGCCCTCGCTGCCTGGCCCGGACGCAGGTGGGGAAACAGCCCCCATGCCTTGTCTCTTCGCACACCTCTCTCCAGGGGATAATAATCCAGGCCTGGCCCAGTGTCCCAGCTCCTCACTTTCATCCGTGCCTTGATGGCTAGCCTCTTGTTGCAACTTAATTTTCTAATTGGCCATTGAGAGTTTGTTCAGAAATAGCAGGGTTTTCGTTTTTAATGCATCAGCAGCCCAGCCTCCCATCCCAGCCACATTCAGGTGAGCCAGAGGGCTTTCAAGGGGTCTGAGAGGGTGGTGGGAGACCGGCTGCGTGCTCTGGGTGGCTCTTTGGTGTTGGCACCAGGGGCCTCAGGTTTGGGAGTTTCCAAAACATGGGGATCGCAGCGTCGCTCGCTCACTCTTCCCTGCACCAAGTAAGAATATTTCAAACATGAAAACTGAAGAGCCAAACTCATCTGCTGTTGCCACTGTTTCATAAAAGCACGTTTAAACTCCTCCCTCCAAATCATCTACCGGAGAGGGGCCTTGAAAAGCTGGCCGAGAGCTGGAGGGGGGAGGGGACGGCAGGGGCGGCTGCGGTGGAGGTCGGGAAGGCGTCAGTCCGGGGCCGCTTGGTGGCTCAGACGGTGAAGAATCTGCTTGCATTTGGGGCAACCAGGGCTCCGTCCCTGGGTCAGGAAGACACCCTGGAGGAGGGCCTGGCCGCCCGCTCCGGTGTGCTCGCCTGGAGGCTCCCGTGGACAGAGGAGCCGGGCCGCTGCGGGCCCCGGGGTCGCAGAGGCAGGCATGACTGAGTGATGGCCCCTGCCTTCACTGACGGGCCTCTAGGGGCTGCCGCCTGTCGCCTTCTAGCAGCCCCGTTCCCTGCCCTATTGCTGGGGGGAGGGACCTGTAGCCAGGGGCTGCGGGCTGCCTGCCGGCCGGCACTGCCCTTTAGCCGGAAGTCCAAAGTGAGTGCCGGCAAGGCAGACGGCGCCTCTCACGCCGCCCGGGAGTGAGGCCGGGGTATCCCGCACCATTCGAGCAGCAGCGACGCCCTGCGCTCCTGTTCCCTCCTGCAGTTTGCTTTGCCGTGAATGTGATGATCGGATGCTCCCTGTGTTTCACTCCAGCCGCCGCCTCTGAGTCCAGCGTGCTTTGTTTCAGATAACCAGGGCTTAACGGTCGGAATTCTGGTCACCATCCTGTGTCTGCTGGCGGCTGGAGGTGTGGTTTATCTCAAAAGGAAGACTTGGATACGACTGCTGTTTACCGACAAAAAAAACACCATCGAAAAGCTAAGGTACCGTGGGTCGGGGTCAGCTTTCCAAGAAATGGCGAGTGACAGAATGCCCCCGACTGCTCATCACTGTGTTTCCGGAGCGGAGAGGGTCAGCTTTTCTGCTGGTGTTTTTTAAAATTGCTGCCAGGCCAGCCGCCCCTCCACGTTCCCCTCAGACCATTCACTGACTAGTGCAGACGCAAGGCGTCGATGCCTTTTATGACTTGCTTTGCCGCCCTCACCTTAGTACTTTTTTTTTTATAAGACATGGGATAACAAAACAGTTTTTGTCGAACGGGGTAGATTTGATCCAAATACACTCCAAGATGTCATGTTAAAATGCCAGCTTTATGCAAAAGGTCTCCCACATGTCACAGAGTTGTGTTTCTATGGACTGTAAGAGCTAGGTTAACAGAATAATGATCAGCTAGGCAGTATTTAAGCTTGCCGTTGGCTCAGACGGTGAAGAATCTGCTTGCATTTGGGGCAACCAGGGCTCCGTCCCTGGGTCAGGAAGACACCCTGGAGGAGGGCCTGGCCGCCCGCTCCGGTGTGCTCGCCTGGAGGCTCCCGTGGACAGAGGAGCCGGGCCGCTGCGGGCCCCGGGGTCGCAGAGGCAGGCATGACTGAGTGATGGCCCCTGCCTTCACTGACGGGCCTCTAGGGGCTGCCGCCTGTCGCCTTCTAGCAGCCCCGTTCCCTGCCCTATTGCTGGGGGGAGGGACCTGTAGCCAGGGGCTGCGGGCTGCCTGCCGGCCGGCACTGCCCTTTAGCCGGAAGTCCAAAGTGAGTGCCGGCAAGGCAGACGGCGCCTCTCACGCCGCCCGGGAGTGAGGCCGGGGTATCCCGCACCATTCGAGCAGCAGCGACGCCCTGCGCTCCTGTTCCCTCCTGCAGTTTGCTTTGCCGTGAATGTGATGATCGGATGCTCCCTGTGTTTCACTCCAGCCGCCGCCTCTGAGTCCAGCGTGCTTTGTTTCAGATAACCAGGGCTTAACGGTCGGAATTCTGGTCACCATCCTGTGTCTGCTGGCGGCTGGAGGTGTGGTTTATCTCAAAAGGAAGACTTGGATACGACTGCTGTTTACCGACAAAAAAAACACCATCGAAAAGCTAAGGTACCGTGGGTCGGGGTCAGCTTTCCAAGAAATGGCGAGTGACAGAATGCCCCCGACTGCTCATCACTGTGTTTCCGGAGCGGAGAGGGGTCAGCTTTTCTGCTGGTGTTTTTAACATTGCTGCCAGGCCAGCCGCCCCTCCACGTTCCCCTCAGACCATTCACTGACTAGTGCAGACGCAAGGCGTCGATGCCTTTTATGACTTGCTTTGCCGCCCTCACCTTAGTACTTTTTTTTTTATAAGACATGGGATAACAAAACAGTTTTTGTCGAACGGGGTAGATTTGATCCAAATACACTCCAAGATGTCATGTTAAAATGCCAGCTTTATGCAAAAGGTCTCCCACATGTCACAGAGTTGTGTTTCTATGGACTGTAAGAGCTAGGTTAACAGAATAATGATCAGACTCTAGGGTACAGGGCTCAGTATTTATATTTTTGCCTTGTAAGAGATTAAATCCTTTCTCTTGCATGGTTACCGCACTGAGTTAAAGACACTGTGTTTTGAGCACTGCTGTGAACACAGTAGGAAGAGCCGCGTCGCGCCGAGGTCGCCGTGCCCGCGGTGAGCGTGTCTGGGGTTGCGTTACAGGTGCGTGCGCCCTGCCCGGCCCGCCGGGGGTCCCCAGCCTGGCCAGGCTCACCTCGCCCACCTCCGCAAAGGCCCAACGAGGAAGCCGCTACCTTCCGGCATCCCTAAGGTGAGTCTTAAACAGGAGAAGGGAGCGAGTGCGTGAGGATACGGGCTGTTCAACAAGAGCTGGAGCGTGGCTAGACCCGGAGACACTTCCTGGAGAGTGCTGCGTCGGCACCCCAGGACGGCAGAGGCTTCCCGAGGCGCGGCGGGCGGGAGAGGCTCGCCAGGCCGGAGGCCACGGAGGCCACGCCCCCAGCAGGACACAGTCACAAGCCTCTGCCCTCTAGGTGGCCAGACTCCATGAGGGCAGGCAAGGGGCACTGGGTCTGCCCTCAAGTAGGGGCCTGACGCTGGACCCCCTTCTGTGATTTGAGAATGCCACTGACTGGGTTTGGGGGAGCTTCTGAGGCTCGCTGTTACTCTCGGGGTATTTATAAGAGTTACCCAGAGCCCTTGGCGGGGCCCATTTTGCTCCAACCACAGGCTGTGAAAGCTCTGTCCCACCTACGTCTCCAGAGAGCTGGATCCTTAAAGGACCTCCTGGCTCCCGCCCTCTCTGCTGCCCTCGTGAATGACGAGCAGCCTTCACGCCGATTATCACTTTCCTTCACCGGATGTTTCTGATGTAGCAGAGAACAATATTGGTGTTAAAAAAATGACAAGTGATTTTTAAAATCACGATCAGGTATTTGGTAAGCAAAAAAAATGAAAACCTGTTTTATCTCCCTTAATCCAAGTAACATAGAGGGTTGGGTTCAAAAAGATACAGCCGTTCCTAATAAGCATGACCACCTTCACTCCTGAGTACATAGCATGGGGGTAAACAGCGTGGCTTTTAGGAGCCAGAGACGCAGCTTTCTGTTGAAAGGCCAAACCCCAGAAACGACCCACGTATCAGTCAGTCAGGCAGAAGAGTAAACACATTTTGTTACATTTACACAGGGGGGTGCGACTCACTAAGATAAAATGAACTATTGATACACACATCTTGGAAACATCTCAAAATAATTATGCTGAATGAAAGAAGCCAGACCAAAAACAGTGATTCCATTCCTATGAAATTCTGGAAAATGCAAACCAATTTATAATGAGTGAGATCAGATCAGTAGTTGCTGGGAGAGGGAAGGCTGGTGGGTGATGAATATGTTTGTTGCTTTGTTTATCGTGATGGGTTCATGGGGGTGACTTTATGTCAAAATTTACCAAATGGTGCATTTTAAATATATACTACTAAACATCAATTAAACCTCAATAAAGCTATTTTTAGAGAGAAAGGAGTAAAAGAGGGAGCCAGGGAGGGGCGGGGGGTATGAGGCCCACGCTGCATCCAGTCTCGTCTGTTGCTAAACACAGGTGGGCGGCGATCCTCCGGGCCGGGCCCCCGCCTCAGCCCGGGCGTCAGAAGCCCCGACGCTCCACCCCAATGGGTTTTCCTTGGTCCTCGTAGAGCCTTGTCTACATGGAGCGACATCTCAGTTTCACAGGACCTTTGGAATTTCCTGAATTTCTGGTCTGTGTCTTTGAATGTGTTAGCACTTCCCGAGATGCTTTGCACCTACTTGCTAATTAATTAATCCAGTTTTTAAGACTTTTTTTTTTTTTTAATGTATTTATTTGGCTCCACTGGGTCTTAGTTGCAGCATGTGGGATCTAGTTCCCTGACCAGGGATCGAACCCAGGCCCCATGCACTGGGAACACAGAGTCATAACCACTGGACCACCAGGGAAGTCCTTAATCCAGTTTTTAAAAATGCAAATAGAAATCAGTACCAGAGCTAATCAATCCCAAAAAAAGAGGGGGATATGGCTGATTCCCCTTCCTGTCCAGTAGACACTAACACAGCACTGTAGAGCAACTATACTCCAAGAAAGAAAGAAAAAAATTAAAATTAAGAAAAAAGAAGTCGATACCCAAGATTTCAGATTCGGGGATCAGGGAGAGTATTTCTGTCAGAGTTCTGAAGGTTACGTAAGTCATAAGAGGGTCTCTCTCCTGTAGGTCTTTGCTTCCTCCAGCCCTCTCCCGGGCAGCTCACAGATGACTGAGCACTGCGTGTCCCTCCGGGGGTCACACCGTCATGACCGTGACATGACTCTTTGCCCTGATCCCACAGGACAATACCAGGCGGGTGCCACCCTGCCAGCGCGTGGACATCAGCAGACCCCTCAAAGCCCTCGACCCGCCTCGGCCGACCTCTCCACAGCGAGGGCTCCCGCCCCTGCCGCCGGCGCCTCGCGTGCCCTGCGTCCCTGCCAGACCGCTGCCGGCCAACCCTGCCCTCAGACACGCCCAGGTAGGCCCTCGGCTCTTATCTGATGGCGGTCGTTGGAATCAGGACTCTGCTGCTCGCTCGTGTCTGAACTTGGACAAGTTGCTTCGGCTCTCAGCGCCCGTATAAAACGGAGCTCATTCGGCTCCTGAGAAGGATGCGTGAGAGCCCTCCTCTCCAGCATTTGGTACGGGGCTTGGCGTGTGGTCGTGGTGCGACATATTTTAGTTGTTCATAGGAGCTGGTTTTTAAGTGATGGTGTTTTTGGTTGCACCAGGTCTTTGTTGCTGCGCGTGGGCTTTCTCTCGCTGCAGTGTGTGGGGGCTTCTCACTGTGGTGGCTTCTCTTGCTGCAGAGCAGGGGCTCTAAGGTGTGGACTCGGTCGTGCTGCACAGGCGCAGTTGCTTTGCAACACGTGGGATCTTTCCAGACCAGGGGTCAAAAACCCACCCTTGTCGTCAGCATCGGCAGACAGATTCTCAACCACCAGACCTCCAGGACAGGCCTCTTAGGAACACGTGTATCTTTTCTGTTCAGAATAGTGACAGTGCCCATTCGGCTTACCAGCTATGCCAAGGGCCCCCAGCCTTTTGGGCACCAGTGGCCGCTATCATGGAAGACAGTTTTCCAGATAGGTGGTTACAGAGGACAGTTTCGGATCATGGCAACGAATTTCAATTACTCCACACCTTTCCTAACAGCACTGTAGAGCACATCCCAAGAAAGAAAGAAAAAAATTAAAATTAAGAAAAAAGAAGTCGATACCCAAGATTTCAGATTCGGGGATCAGGGAGAGTATTTCTGTCAGAGTTCTGAAGGTTACGTAAGTCATAAGAGGGTCTCTCTCCTGTAGGTCTTTGCTTCCTCCAGCCCTCTCCCGGGCAGCTCACAGATGACTGAGCACTGCGTGTCCCTCCGGGGGTCACACCGTCATGACCGTGACATGACTCTTTGCCCTGATCCCACAGGACAATACCAGGCGGGTGCCACCCTGCCAGCGCGTGGACATCAGCAGACCCCTCAAAGCCCTCGACCCGCCTCGGCCGACCTCTCCACAGCGAGGGCTCCCGCCCCTGCCGCCGGCGCCTCGCGTGCCCTGCGTCCCTGCCAGACCGCTGCCGGCCAACCCTGCCCTCAGACACGCCCAGGTAGGCCCTCGGCTCTTATCTGATGGCGGTCGTTGGAATCAGGACTCTGCTGCTCGCTCGTGTCTGAACTTGGACAAGTTGCTTCGGCTCTCAGCGCCCGTATAAAACGGAGCTCATTCGGCTCCTGAGAAGGATGCGTGAGAGCCCTCCTCTCCAGCATTTGGTACGGGGCTTGGCGTGTGGTCGTGGTGCGACATATTTTAGTTGTTCATAGGAGCTGGTTTTTAAGTGATGGTGTGTTTGGTTGCACCAGGTCTTTGTTGCTGCGCGTGGGCTTTCTCTCGCTGCAGTGTGTGGGGGCTTCTCACTGTGGTGGCTTCTCTTGCTGCAGAGCAGGGGCTCTAAGGTGTGGACTCGGTCGTGCTGCACAGGCGCAGTTGCTTTGCAACACGTGGGATCTTTCCAGACCAGGGGTCAAAAACCCACCCTTGTCGTCAGCATCGGCAGACAGATTCTCAACCACCAGACCTCCAGGACAGGCCTCTTAGGAACACGTGTATCTTTTCTGTTCAGAATAGTGACAGTGCCCATTCGGCTTACCAGCTATGCCAAGGGCCCCCAGCCTTTTGGGCACCAGTGGCCGCTATCATGGAAGACAGTTTTTCCACAGATAGGTGGTTACAGAGGACAGTTTCAGGATGATTCAAGTGGGTTACATTTATCGGGAACTTTATTTCTATTATTACTCCATCACCTCCACTTCAGATCATCAGACATTTGATCCCAGAAGTCAGAGACCCCTGATCTAGACTATGACATTTTTGAGAATGACAGGTGGCACTGTGAGCAATTAGACTTGGCCAATAAAACAGATACTTACATAAAATAAAATAAAATACCTGATACTCTAGTCAAAGAGCTGACTCATTGGGAAAGACCCTGATGTGGGGAAAGATTGAAGGCAGGAGGAGAAAGGGGCGACAGAGGATGAGATGGTTGGATGGCATCACTGATTCAATGGACATGAATTTGTGCAAACTCTGGGTGATAGTGAAGGACAGGGAAGGCTGGCGTGCTGCAGTCCATCCCGTTGCAAAGAGATGGACACGACTTATCAACTAAACAAATAATCCTTTTAGGAATAGGAATGGGCATACTTTTTTTTTTTTTTTACCATTTTTCATCTTCAAAAATTATTTATAAAAATATTTACCACTAATTTAGTTTTTCCGCATCAGATGCAAGAGTATATAAGATACCTTGTATATATGATCTCATTTTTGTATTCGTTTGGGTAATAACAGTTTCTGCTTGTAAGGCATGAACAACAGGAACCTTGAGGCCAAGACAAAATGCAAAGCACAGAGAGAGATATGACCACTGGTAAGAAAAATGGTGTAACCATTTTAAGCCTCTTAATAAACATTTTTTCAGGACTGACGTGCACTTATGTTCCCATATGAGAACACAGCACCTGTCTCACCATGACTTTGCTAATACTAAGTATTAACATTTCAAAGCTTTGCCCATTTGATACATAAAATATCTCTTTCTGTCTGGCAGTTGTGTAAATTATGGAAAGGAACATTGAAGTGTCCAATGATACGTGTGTCTCTTTTTGGTTGTTAGTTTTTATTTCATGTGTTTTGAAGGTCTGTTGTTTGTGGTACAAAACAATTAGGACTGTTGTGTCTTCTTGATGAGTTGACCCTTTTTATCATTAGGTAATGTCCCTCATTCTGGGCTTCCCTGGTTGCTCAGTGGTAAAGAATCTGCCTGCCAGTGAAGAAGATGCAGTAGAATTGGCTTCAATCCCTGGGTTGGGAAGATCCCCTAGAGACGGAACTGGCAACCCACTCCAGTGTTCTTGCCTCGGAAACCCCATGGACAGAGGAGCCTTATGGGCTGCAGTTCATGGGGCCACAAAAGAGCTGGATGTGACTCAGCAACAAAAACAAGAAATGCCCTTCGGGGCTTCCCTGGTGGTCCAGTGGGTAAGGACACTGCCTTGCAGTGCAAGGGGCGCCGGTTCGATCCCTGGCCTGGGAAGATCCCACGTGCGGTGGAGCGGCAGAACTGATGTGTCCAACTATCGAGCCAGAGCTCTGGAGCGCATGTGCCCAGAGCCAGTGCTCTGCAACAAGAGAGGTCACTGTGATGGGAGGCCCACACAGGCCAAAGAACAAAGATATACAAATGAAAGATCAATAGAAGTGGCAAAAAAAAAGAAATGTCCTTTGGGACATTAGCTCTGGTGACTTTGTTCTAAAATCTACTTTACCTCACATTAATACAGTCACTCTGTTTTCTGATAAGGGTTTGCAAGGAATGTGTTTTTCCACCTTTTACTCATAAACTGCTTATCTCATTTTACTTGAAATGAGTTTCTGAGAGACAGCCTACATTCGGATTGTGTATTTTTCTTCTGTCAGTCACTGTCTTTTAACTGGTGTATAAAGACCATTTACTTTTAATATAATTATTGACATGTTAGAATTTAAGTCTGCCGTTTTAATGTCTTTATCATGCTCTTTTCTGACTTCCTGTATGTCTGTTGAACCTCTTTCACAGTTCCATATTGATTCATCCATAGTGTTTCTGAGATGTCTTCTGTACTTTTTTGTGTGGCTGCCTGAGGGCAAGGTGTCTCAACCTCAGGATTGTTGCCATTTTGGGCTGGATGCCTCTTGGTTGTATGGGGCTGTCCTGTCAGAATGGTTAGCGGCATCTTGATTTCTACCAAGTGCAGATGGCAGTAGCTTGTATAGTCACATCTCTAGACATTGCCAGATGTCTCCTAGGAGACAAACTCACCCCTAATTGAAAACTGCTGCTCTGAAGATTGCATTATATGGACTGAAGGTATCACAGTCTGCTAGTATAAATATTTTATCACTTCAAGTGGAATGTCAAACTCGACCATCTTTTAGGTCCCTTCACTCCTCTCCCTTTGTGGTACGGAGGTCTTCAGTGTTAACATGATGTAGTCAGACCACGTCAGATGTTGCCATCGTTGCTTTTAACCATCAAGCACAATTATTTAAACTTAAGAAAGGTTTGCAGTGTCTACTCATAACTTCACTCCTTCTGTTCTTTCTTCACTTCTGATGTTCCAGGTTTCTTTCTGTTATCATTTCCTTCTGTCTTAGAAAACTTCTTCTATTCCATAAAGGCAGGTCTGCAGGTGAAAAATTCTCTTAGTTTCCCTTCCTCTGAGCTTGTCGGTTTCACCTTTACTCCTGAAAAATGTGTTCTGTGGATACAGAATTCTGGGTTGAATGTTTTCTTCTTTCGACACTTGAAAAATGTTGCCCTCCTTCCTTCTGGTCTTCATGGTGATGAGAAATCCAGTGAAAAGCTCCATCCACAGCCTTTGTTCCAAGAAAGAGATGAGGCCTGTTATTGCAGAGAGGGATGGAAAGCAGGGCCTGGCCATCTCCAGGACATGGTGCCCTGTGGGGAGAGCAGGGCATGGCTACTTAGTGTCACCTGGAGGTCGAGCAAGGTCAGGTATGGCCAGAATGCTTCTCTTATTGGCTCACGCGTCTCCTGTTCTTTCAGCTAAAGATAGCAGGCTCTCCTCAGGCATTTTGTTCTTTTTTTCAGTCTAATGCTCTTGGCATTTCCAGATTGGGAGGCTGCTCTCCAGAACCCAGGTACAAAGACAGAAAGAATGGGGAAACAAAAAAACAACAACAAGGACTCACTCCTGGGAAGTTCCTTGAGTTCTGAGGTCCCTTCTGCTGTTATTTAATCACTCAGTTGTGTCTGACTCTTTGCGAGCCCGTGGACCGTAGCCCGCCAGGCTCCTCTGCCCATGGGATTCTCCAGGCAAGAATACCAGTGGGTTGCCGTGCCCTCCTCCAAAGGTTCTTCTAGATCCAGGGATTGAACCTCCGGAGATCTCCTGTGTCTCCTTCACTGGCAGACAAGTTCTTTACCACTGAGCCACGTGGGAAGCCCTCTGAGGTCCCTAGCCAGTCCATTTACTTTTCTCTATCTTAAAGAGTGTCTGTCAGTTGCTTTATGGATTATCTCCAGACTTTTTTGTTGTAGTTTGCAAGAGGAATAGGGTGAAATGTGCTCATTTCATCTCGTCCAGACCTCATTTCTCTCTGCATTTCTTTGACTGCCAGTGCACTTGAAGTGCTTTTTGTATTATCTATTAACAAAGTGTGCTGGTAAATTGGCTGTCCAAAAATAAAACAGCCTTGATTTGTAGGTGATTTCTCTGCTGTAAAAACTCCACCATGATCAGTTTCCAGTCATACCATTGAACCAGGAGCAGAGCATCTGCTGATATGATGCTCAGCAGACCACCAGCTCCAATAGGAGCAGTCGGCTCCAGCATGCAGCTGCCATTAACCATATTTGTTCTGCACCATGCGTGTGCTTGGCCTGTTCTTCTCGCTTTGAGAGAGCTTTTATTCCTTACTTATTTGAGCTCATTTTAATAGGTTAAGTATCCTTACCCTTTTTCCAGTCTTTTATTCTAAGCATCTCCCTATTTTGCCTTTCAGTTTTGTTGTTCAGTCCCTAAGTCGTGTCCAACTCTTTGTGACCCTGTGAGCTGCAGCACACCAGGCTGCCCTGTCCTTCACTGTCTCCCAGAGTTTGCTCAAACTCATATCCATTAAGTCAGGGATAACCCCCCACCATCTCATCATCCTCTGTCGCCCCTTTCTTCTCCTGTCCACAACCTTTCCCAGCATCATGATCTTTTCCAAACACTCAGCTCTTTGCATCAGGTGGACAAAGTATTGGAGCTCCAACACCAGTCCTTCCAGTGAATATGCAGGGTTGATTGCCTTTAGGGTGGACTGGTGTGATCTCCCTGCTGTCCAGGGCGTTCTCAAGAGCTTTCTCTGGCACCACAGTTCAAAACATCAGTTCTTTAGTGCTCAGCCTTCTTTATGGTCCACCTTGCACATCCATGCATGATTACTGGAAAAAACCATAGAAGTTCTAGTTTTGAATACTTAATTTATTAATCTTTGGTGAATCTTATTTCTTTTGTGATTGCAAAATCCTCTCCCATTTCAGTCAGTCAAGATACACCTCTAACTTCCGTTTATTTTGTTGCCTATTGCTGGTTCTCTTTTTTACATTTTTGGTTTTGAAAAACCTCTAAGCTTCCGTTTATTTTGTATTGACTTCGTCCAGACCCTCAAAATGGTTGCTCATTTCATCTCGCAACCTCATTTCTCTCTGCATTTCTTTGACTGCCAGTGCACTTGAAGTGCTTTTTGTATTATCTATTAACAAAGTGTGCTGGTAAATTGGCTGTCCAAAAATAAAACAGCCTTGATTTGTAGGTGATTTCTCTGCTGTAAAAACTCCACCATGATCAGTTTCCAGTCATACCATTGAACCAGGAGCAGAGCATCTGCTGATATGATGCTCAGCAGACCACCAGCTCCAATAGGAGCAGTCGGCTCCAGCATGCAGCTGCCATTAACCATATTTGTTCTGCACCATGCGTGTGCTTGGCCTGTTCTTCTCGCTTTGAGAGAGCTTTTATTCCTTACTTATTTGAGCTCATTTTAATAGGTTAAGTATCCTTACCCTTTTTCCAGTCTTTTATTCTAAGCATCTCCCTATTTTGCCTTTCAGTTTTGTTGTTCAGTCCCTAAGTCGTGTCCAACTCTTTGTGACCCTGTGAGCTGCAGCACACCAGGCTGCCCTGTCCTTCACTGTCTCCCAGAGTTTGCTCAAACTCATATCCATTAAGTCAGGGATAACCCCCCACCATCTCATCATCCTCTGTCGCCCCTTTCTTCTCCTGTCCACAACCTTTCCCAGCATCATGATCTTTTCCAAACACTCAGCTCTTTGCATCAGGTGGACAAAGTATTGGAGCTCCAACACCAGTCCTTCCAGTGAATATGCAGGGTTGATTGCCTTTAGGGTGGACTGGTGTGATCTCCCTGCTGTCCAGGGCGTTCTCAAGAGCTTTCTCTGGCACCACAGTTCAAAACATCAGTTCTTTAGTGCTCAGCCTTCTTTATGGTCCACCTTGCACATCCATGCATGATTACTGGAAAAAACCATAGAAGTTCTAGTTTTGAATACTTAATTTATTAATCTTTGGTGAATCTTATTTCTTTTGTGATTGCAAAATCCTCTCCCATTTCAGTCAGTCAAGATACACCTCTAACTTCCGTTTATTTTGTTGCCTATTGCTGGTTCTCTTTTTTACATTTTTGGTTTTTGAACTTGTTTTAGATTTACATTAGTGGATGGGGTGGGTACTTACTAAGCTTCTCTGGGATTATGGATTTATTGGAGAGCCTGATAAAGGCTATGAACCCTTGAAAATGCACCAGTGCACCATACTTTCTATGCAGATTCCAGAAATTCTCAGAACACACCGGCCTCTTCTCCAAGGATTCCCTTTGTCCTGAGGCTTTTCCTGTCTCCCTTTAAGCAACTCACCTGTGTGCCCTGTGAAACCAGGACTCTCTCTAATAGAAAAGATATTTCTGCTTGCCGGTATCTTTCTTTTTTCTGTCAGCACTGCATGCCTGTAGAAGTGATGCCTTCAAGATTTCCTTTAAAGCAGGCCTCAAGAAAAGGCCTTCGTTCTGTTTTATGAAACTAGGGAAATGTTACCCTTTAAACATTAGTAACTGAAAACCCGCATTTCTCACTCCAGGCTGTCTGGAGCTTTTCCGAGACACACGATACAGATTAAACTCACACCTTCTCTCTCATCACACCGAGGGGACTGGCATTAATTCCATGCAGATGGGGTGCCTCTTGGAGGTGGCTTTTGTTTGGCAGACAGACTGACTCCACTGGCCCTTTGTACATAGCGATAGTCATGCCTGTCCCATGGGATGTGACAGACACACAGCAGGGTAGCTGTCCCTCCCTCAATCATCCAAACTTACTGTCTACACTTTCTGGAAGGAAAGCGCTCTCATAAACACCACAGTGGTGGTCAGCCCCACATCTGAAGAGTGAGTTCATTCTTTATGGAAATCATTTGATCTTTCTAGCAAACATTCTGTGTGATCTTTAAAAACCAAGGACAGGGATGCCCCTGGTGATCCAGTGGTTAAGACTCTGGGTTCCCAATGCGGGAGTCCTGGGTTCGATCCCTGGTCAGGGAACTAGATCCCACATGGCACAACTAAGACCCAGCGCAGCCAAACACATAAATAATTAAAAAAAAAAAAAATCAAGGACAGTTGAGTCAGTTCCTTCTCTTGTCCACAGATGGGCCTTTCTGGTCTACCATTTTTGATTTTGTTGCCTATTGCTGGTTCTCTTTTTTACATTTTTGGTTTTTGAACTTGTTTTAGATTTACATTAGTGGATGGGGTGGGTACTTACTAAGCTTCTCTGGGATTATGGATTTATTGGAGAGCCTGATAAAGGCTATGAACCCTTGAAAATGCACCAGTGCACCATACTTTCTATGCAGATTCCAGAAATTCTCAGAACACACCGGCCTCTTCTCCAAGGATTCCCTTTGTCCTGAGGCTTTTCCTGTCTCCCTTTAAGCAACTCACCTGTGTGCCCTGTGAAACCAGGACTCTCTCTAATAGAAAAGATATTTCTGCTTGCCGGTATCTTTCTTTTTTCTGTCAGCACTGCATGCCTGTAGAAGTGATGCCTTCAAGATTTCCTTTAAAGCAGGCCTCAAGAAAAGGCCTTCGTTCTGTTTTATGAAACTAGGGAAATGTTACCCTTTAAACATTAGTAACTGAAAACCCGCATTTCTCACTCCAGGCTGTCTGGAGCTTTTCCGAGACACACGATACAGATTAAACTCACACCTTCTCTCTCATCACACCGAGGGGACTGGCATTAATTCCATGCAGATGGGGTGCCTCTTGGAGGTGGCTTTTGTTTGGCAGACAGACTGACTCCACTGGCCCTTTGTACATAGCGATAGTCATGCCTGTCCCATGGGATGTGACAGACACACAGCAGGGTAGCTGTCCCTCCCTCAATCATCCAAACTTACTGTCTACACTTTCTGGAAGGAAAGCGCTCTCATAAACACCACAGTGGTGGTCAGCCCCACATCTGAAGAGTGAGTTCATTCTTTATGGAAATCATTTGATCTTTCTAGCAAACATTCTGTGTGATCTTTAAAAACCAAGGACAGGGATGCCCCTGGTGATCCAGTGGTTAAGACTCTGGGTTCCCAATGCGGGAGTCCTGGGTTCGATCCCTGGTCAGGGAACTAGATCCCACATGGCACAACTAAGACCCAGCGCAGCCAAACACATAAATAATTAAAAAAAAAAAAAATCAAGGACAGTTGAGTCAGTTCCTTCTCTTGTCCACAGATGGGCCTTTCTGGTCTACCATTTCCTTCTCGAGGGGATAAGCCCTGCACCTCTGGGTTCTTCACCCAGCTCCTCAGCCTTGATCGAGGGAACCAGCTTTCCTTTCCTCCTCATCCTGCCAGCTCTCTTAGAGGAAAGTCATTCTGTGTATTCATTTCGCTTTTAGCTGACTGCTGCCAAGTTCTCCTGAACCACAGCCTGAGCATCAAAGGCAAAGTGTGGGTTTAAGGCAAAGCTGGGAATATGATGAAAAAGAATAAGAGGTCACACACGGGCTGGGTGTGTGATCATGTACAGCTGCGTGCAGAGGCAGGGAGCCTGAGAGCAGGTCGTCGTATATTAAGAGGAGAAGATGCACATTTGCCCAGGGCGTGTGTGGTGAGCGGAATTCTGGAAGGTGTTGAGCTTGACACCAGGCAGGGGGAGAATGGGGCATGTGAGCTCACTCCTTTCGTAGAATGAAAGGATGCCTCTCCCTGACCCCAGATGTCTTCTGTAAAGTCAGCTGACTTGACTTCCAGAAGCGAGAAGTACTGGGCGAGCCTGCGCCACTAGGAGAAGTCACATCCGACACCGGGGGTGTTTTTTTTCCTCATAGATAAGCTTTGTTTTAGATAGTCACCCACAACAGCATATGAATGTGATCGTGATCGGTCATATTTAGTCATTGTGGCTCCTTAAGTCCTAACATGTCATTAAAATAGGAAATCAGCTCTTTAAAAGGACTGATATTATCTGGCCAAGCACTTTTTTTTTTTTTTTTTTTTTAAAGATTTATTTTATTTTTTGGGCGGGGGTCGGGTTGGGGAGGGAGGGGAGCGGGCGGGCCACTTCTATTGGTCTTTCATTTCTCCATTTTCATCCGTCTTTGTTCTTTGGCTCCTGCGGGCCTCCCATCGCGGTGGCGTCTGTCGCTGCAGAGCGCAGGCTCTGGGCGCATACGCTCCAGAGCTCCGGCTTGGTGATTGGACACATCAGTCCAGCCGCTCCGCGGCACGTGGGATCTTCCCAGGCCAGGGATCGAACTGGCGCCCCTTGCACTGCAAGGCGGTGTCCTTACCCACTGGACCACCAGGGGAAGCCCTGGCCAAGCACTTTTTAAAAACACACTGAAGGAAGTAACTGTTAAATAACTGTTCTGACTGGTGGGACGATGTCCCAAATCATAACCGGGAGGGATTTTCAGATACTGACACTGGGTTTTACGTTTTCCTTTCTGCCTGCTGCTTCCCTTCGCTCTTGAAACTTCAGCGCAGGGCGCTGACGGCTGCAGCCTCGTGTTGGTCCCGGGTTGGTCGGCAGATGGAGGAGAGGCTGCAGGTACCCCAGGGGCACGTGTGCAGGGGGAGGCCGGCCCCCTGCTGGTCAGTCCTGGGTGGTGGGAAGAGGACCGGACAGCAGCCTGGAGGGGCCCCGGGTGAAGGTGGGGGTGCAGCCTTCGACACAGACACCACTCAGGGATCCTGAGGAAGCTCTGGGCGTGGGTAGAGTGTTCTGCCATTGCTCAAGAGAGGAGTTCAAGTTGCGAAACATAAAATTAAAAATAAGTGTGACTCAAAAGGCTAGAAGGGGTGAAGGCACGCAGGTGATCGTCTCATCCTCCAGACCCCAGGACTCCTAAGTGTGTTCCCAGCTGAGAAAGGAAAGGGTCGGGGGCCAACTCTGGAGTTTCATTAGAGTTCTAGGATGTGGCAAACTGAAATCCTCTATGTACTTTATTATGATTAATAGGCTTAATTCATTCATTTAGGGTTTAAGAGCGCGTTCGATGTCACATCTGAGAAACAGATTTCCCCACTCACAGATTATGTCTAGAGGAGGCTGTGCTGAGAAGCAGGAGATCGAAACACAATTTTCTGCTGTCAGGCTGCGGTGTGCCATGATGCTAATGGGCGTGGAAGAGGCACCTTCAATCCACAGACGGGCCATCCCTCTCACAAGTAAAAACCTCGTGGAAGTGCCACATAGCATGTACCTGTGTTTTTTGAAGGTTTGCCCCACAAAACGGCATTTGAACGCTGCATGCTGATGTGTGGCCCCACTTGATCTGGATCGGTTATTTTTTTTTCAAGGCCTTTGTTTCCTAGAAAAAGTTAGGACGCGGGTTTTCTCCGTAGAGTCTTATCAGTGAGTAACGCTACTGTCCTGACTGGCTAAAACAGTGTTTCCAGTTAGATTGTCTTCTTAACTAGAGCCATGGGAAGCAAGGAGGGGAAAAGTGACTGAATCTGTCTCTTTGATTGTTGCTGAATTCAGGTCCTTTCTTGAGACAGCGGAGGGGCTTCTGAGAATATCTACTAACCTGTTTCTGGCTCAGCGTGTCTGTGCTGCAGAAATTTCAGCAAAGGCAGGACTAATTCCTAGTTTTATTCTTATAACTAAATGGTCTATAATTGTGTATAATGCATATGTGTGTTTCAGTTGTTATCCTACGTGTTTCGGAATCAGGATCTTCTCAGTCATGCTTTGAGTTGTTGTAAAATAGAAACCATGTATTGTTGATCCTCAGCTACAGGGCTGGTGCTCCTGTGCTAAGCACGTTGCCTGCATTTCTAACCCCGTCAAGGAGCCTAGGAGGCAGATACCCCGCCAAGAACCCCATTTGACAGAGGAGGGAACAGAATGGCAAAGCCCCCCAGAGCTGGAGAGCAGGGCTCAGACCCTCGTTCTCCACCCGCAGTCTTAGGGCCACCAACCGGTGGGAGGGGCGGGAGGAGGCCGTGGCAGGACGCCTGTGACGGTGAGCGCGGGTCATAGACCACTGGTGCTCAGCGATATTTAATTCATTTTCCCATTTTTGCCACAGATAAAGGTGATGGGGTGGGCATCCTGCAGGGCCTCAGACCGTAACGAGAGACTTGCGTTTCTCTTTGCTTTGGCTTCTAACAGTATCAGGCTCCAGCCACTCTTGTCTTGACTGGTCTTAGAACCAGGTTGCATTCCAGATGTCCATAGCATCTTTTTAAATTTATTTTTCATTGACGGATAACTGCTTCACAATGCTGGCTGCATTACTTCCACCCATCAGCGTGTATTAGCCATGGGTGTCCATGCGCCCCCTCCCTCTTGAACCTCCTGCCTTCGACCCTTTCCCACCCCGGGTAGGTTTTTAAGCTTCCGAAAAGGAAGTGCCACATAGCATGTACCTGTTTTTTGAAGGTTTGCCCCACAAAACGGCATTTGAACGCTGCATGCTGATGTGTGGCCCCACTTGATCTGGATCGGTTATTTTTTTTTCAAGGCCTTTGTTTCCTAGAAAAAGTTAGGACGCGGGTTTTCTCCGTAGAGTCTTATCAGTGAGTAACGCTACTGTCCTGACTGGCTAAAACAGTGTTTCCAGTTAGATTGTCTTCTTAACTAGAGCCATGGGAAGCAAGGAGGGGAAAAGTGACTGAATCTGTCTCTTTGATTGTTGCTGAATTCAGGTCCTTTCTTGAGACAGCGGAGGGGCTTCTGAGAATATCTACTAACCTGTTTCTGGCTCAGCGTGTCTGTGCTGCAGAAATTTCAGCAAAGGCAGGACTAATTCCTAGTTTTATTCTTATAACTAAATGGTCTATAATTGTGTATAATGCATATGTGTGTTTCAGTTGTTATCCTACGTGTTTCGGAATCAGGATCTTCTCAGTCATGCTTTGAGTTGTTGTAAAATAGAAACCATGTATTGTTGATCCTCAGCTACAGGGCTGGTGCTCCTGTGCTAAGCACGTTGCCTGCATTTCTAACCCCGTCAAGGAGCCTAGGAGGCAGATACCCCGCCAAGAACCCCATTTGACAGAGGAGGGAACAGAATGGCAAAGCCCCCCAGAGCTGGAGAGCAGGGCTCAGACCCTCGTTCTCCACCCGCAGTCTTAGGGCCACCAACCGGTGGGAGGGGCGGGAGGAGGCCGTGGCAGGACGCCTGTGACGGTGAGCGCGGGTCATAGACCACTGGTGCTCAGCGATATTTAATTCATTTTCCCATTTTTGCCACAGATAAAGGTGATGGGGTGGGCATCCTGCAGGGCCTCAGACCGTAACGAGAGACTTGCGTTTCTCTTTGCTTTGGCTTCTAACAGTATCAGGCTCCAGCCACTCTTGTCTTGACTGGTCTTAGAACCAGGTTGCATTCCAGATGTCCATAGCATCTTTTTAAATTTATTTTTCATTGACGGATAACTGCTTCACAATGCTGGCTGCATTACTTCCACCCATCAGCGTGTATTAGCCATGGGTGTCCATGCGCCCCCTCCCTCTTGAACCTCCTGCCTTCGACCCTTTCCCACCCCGCTAGGTTGCTAGAGAGCCCTAATTTTGAAGTCCAGTGGCACCAGACTGGGTGTTTCTTTCTGCTTATTCCAGATCCACCTCATCCTTTTTGCTGACTGTGCAGTATTTCATGGTGGGACCGCATTGTGAACGCTTTAGCCTGTCCTTTACTGGTGGCCACATGGGTGGTTTGCAATCACTTGTTACTTCTGACAGCCTAGTCTAGCCCAGGCCCTTTGGCCCCACACCGGACCGTGGACGTGGGACAGACCCCTGGGAGCACAGTTGCTGATCCAAGGGCATCTGCACTGGCAGTGTGGTAGACGAGGTGAAATGCCTCCTCTAAGGGACCTGTCCCAGCTTCTGTTCCCCGAGTCTTCACCAACGTGCAGAGAGTTTTCTTCTCTTTGCCAGTGCGATGGTGATAGGGGTGGTTGAGCCGCTAAGTCGTGTTAGACTCGAGACCCCGTGGACTGTAGCCCGCCCAGTTCCTTGTCCCTGGGGTTCTCCAGCAAGAAAACGGGCGTGGGTTGCCCTGTCCTTGTCCATTTGCCGATGTGACAGACTGAGGGAAAAAGGGATCTACATTTTTTTTCCTATTATATAAGATGGAGGGTCTTTTCACAGGTTTAATATGTTTATTTTTTCCCTGTTTCATAAACTACTTTGTTACATCTTTTGCCACTTTTTATCGTTAGAAAGGCTTGTCCACCAGAAGGTTACAGATGTGTTTTTCTATTTCATGTAGCTTCATGATATTTTTTCACATTTAATGATCTGATCCATCTGTTGTTTAGTGTACAGAATGAAGTGGGGAATCCAGCTTTACTTCTCTAGACAACTTCCTGACCCTCAACCCCTCTCCTTGTATTTGTGCATTTATTTGTCCTTTATTGGCATATCTTTTTTTTTTTTTTTTCACTAGATTTATCTCATTCCTTCTCCACTCTTTGTTGTTATTCGGTCACTGAATCATGTCTGACTCTTTGCACATCAGGCTTCTTGTTCTTCATTATCTCCCAGAGTTTGCTCAAACTCATGTCCACGGAGTTCGTGATGCCATCCAGCCATCTCACCCTCTGTCATCCCCTTCTCCTCCTGCCCTCTGTTTCCCAGTATCAGGGTCTTTTCCAATGAGTTGGCTTTTCAAATGAAGTGGCCAAAGTATTGGAGCTTCAGTAGCAGTCCTTCCCATGAATATTCAGGTTGGTCCTTGTTCTTCTGACAGCCTAGTCTAGCCCATGTGCCCTTTTACTGGTGGCCACATGGGTGGTTTGCAATCACTTGTTACTTCTGACAGCCTAGTCTAGCCCAGGCCCTTTGGCCCCACGGACCGTGGACGTGGGACAGACCCCTGGGAGCACAGTTGCTGATCCAAGGGCATCTGCACTGGCAGTGTGGTAGACGAGGTGAAATGCCTCCTCTAAGGGACCTGTCCCAGCTTCTGTTCCCCGAGTCTTCACCAACGTGCAGAGAGTTTTCTTCTCTTTGCCAGTGCGATGGTGATAGGGGTGGTTGAGCCGCTAAGTCGTGTTAGACTCGAGACCCCGTGGACTGTAGCCCGCCCAGTTCCTTGTCCCTGGGGTTCTCCAGCAAGAAAACGGGCGTGGGTTGCCCTGTCCTTGTCCATTTGCCGATGTGACAGACTGAGGGAAAAAGGGATCTACATTTTTTTTCCTATTATATAAGATGGAGGGTCTTTTCACAGGTTTAATATGTTTATTTTTTCCCTGTTTCATAAACTACTTTGTTACATCTTTTGCCACTTTTTATCGTTAGAAAGGCTTGTCCACCAGAAGGTTACAGATGTGTTTTTCTATTTCATGTAGCTTCATGATATTTTTTCACATTTAATGATCTGATCCATCTGTTGTTTAGTGTACAGAATGAAGTGGGGAATCCAGCTTTACTTCTCTAGACAACTTCCTGACCCTCAACCCCTCTCCTTGTATTTGTGCATTTATTTGTCCTTTATTGGCATATCTTTTTTTTTTTTTTTTCACTAGATTTATCTCATTCCTTCTCCACTCTTTGTTGTTATTCGGTCACTGAATCATGTCTGACTCTTTGCACATCAGGCTTCTTGTTCTTCATTATCTCCCAGAGTTTGCTCAAACTCATGTCCACGGAGTTCGTGATGCCATCCAGCCATCTCACCCTCTGTCATCCCCTTCTCCTCCTGCCCTCTGTTTCCCAGTATCAGGGTCTTTTCCAATGAGTTGGCTTTTCAAATGAAGTGGCCAAAGTATTGGAGCTTCAGTAGCAGTCCTTCCCATGAATATTCAGGGTTGGTTTCCTTTAGGATTGGCTGCTTTGACCTCCTTGCTGTCCAGTGGACTCTCAAAGGTCTTCCGCAGCACCACGGTTGGAAAACATCAATTCTTCTTTGTGGTCCGACTCTCACATTCTTCTCCACTCTACCCTCCCCCAAAGAACCAGTCCTAAACTTTATATATGATTTTTCTTTTACTATCATTGGACCACAGAAATATTACTTTCATCTCCCCTCTACAAATTTGAGATAGTATCTCTTTCATTGGACTTTGCAATGATTAAATGAAAATATCTAAGAATGTCAGCAATGTCCTTGCTCAGTGATAGTCATTTTTCACTTTACTAATTATTTTCTGCTTTTATCTTTATCACTTCCATTTTTCTTTTGCACTTTGGTTGATTTTCTTTCTCTAACTTCTTAGATCATTATTTCATTTTTATTCATTTTGATTACATACCATGCAAGGCTGGAAGTTTCCCCAAAACTGCTTTATCTGTACTTATTCTCATCTGTAGTGTTTCCCATATTTTTAATTTTAAAATAGTCTATGTTTTCTCTCTTGTTTTCTCCTTTGGGCCAAAGATTGAAATTAATTCTACTGTTAATATTTTAAATACAGATGTCCCTCTCTGAAAGCAAAGCGTTCCTATGAAACCTTTCATAAGTCAAAATGGCATGAAGTGAAGAAGCAGCTGCCTTAGACACACCTTGTTAAGGGATGCAAAAGACAAACCGAGGTAAAGCACAGGCGTTCAGGGGCGCCGTTCTGACTCCCCTGGGTGCAGTTCCTGGGCGGGGGCCGGGTGGCGCCACTCCCTCTGCGCAATGGCTGTTGAGAATGCTTAAAACTATTTCTTACTTTTTCTGTCTTTTTTTGTAAAAGCAAAGATGCTCTTTAAATTTCTTTTGGTTAGTGAAAACAGGCACTAATGTAGTCTTTCATAAAAGTGAGGTCAAGTGAACTTTCGAAAATTAGGGAGTACCTGTGCTTAAAATATATAAATGTAAAAATGATTTAAAATTCACCCATGTTTATATGGCCTAGGAGTAACCAGAGTAATTGGCTTTCAAATGATGTGGCCAAAGTATTGGAGCTTCAGTAGCAGTCCTTCCCATATTCAGGGTTGGTTTCCTTTAGGATTGGCTGCTTTGACCTCCTTGCTGTCCAGTGGACTCTCAAAGGTCTTCCGCAGCACCACGGTTGGAAAACATCAATTCTTCTTTGTGGTCCGACTCTCACATTCTTCTCCACTCTACCCTCCCCCAAAGAACCAGTCCTAAACTTTATATATGATTTTTCTTTTACTATCATTGGACCACAGAAATATTACTTTCATCTCCCCTCTACAAATTTGAGATAGTATCTCTTTCATTGGACTTTGCAATGATTAAATGAAAATATCTAAGAATGTCAGCAATGTCCTTGCTCAGTGATAGTCATTTTTCACTTTACTAATTATTTTCTGCTTTTATCTTTATCACTTCCATTTTTCTTTTGCACTTTGGTTGATTTTCTTTCTCTAACTTCTTAGATCATTATTTCATTTTTATTCATTTTGATTACATACCATGCAAGGCTGGAAGTTTCCCCAAAACTGCTTTATCTGTACTTATTCTCATCTGTAGTGTTTCCCATATTTTTAATTTTAAAATAGTCTATGTTTTCTCTCTTGTTTTCTCCTTTGGGCCAAAGATTGAAATTAATTCTACTGTTAATATTTTAAATACAGATGTCCCTCTCTGAAAGCAAAGCGTTCCTATGAAACCTTTCATAAGTCAAAATGGCATGAAGTGAAGAAGCAGCTGCCTTAGACACACCTTGTTAAGGGATGCAAAAGACAAACCGAGGTAAAGCACAGGCGTTCAGGGGCGCCGTTCTGACTCCCCTGGGTGCAGTTCCTGGGGCGGGAGCCGGGTGGCGCCACTCCCTCTGCGCAATGGCTGTTGAGAATGCTTAAAACTATTTCTTACTTTTTCTGTCTTTTTTTGTAAAAGCAAAGATGCTCTTTAAATTTCTTTTGGTTAGTGAAAACAGGCACTAATGTAGTCTTTCATAAAAGTGAGGTCAAGTGAACTTTCGAAAATTAGGGAGTACCTGTGCTTAAAATATATAAATGTAAAAATGATTTAAAATTCACCCATGTTTATATGGCCTAGGAGTAACCAGAGTAACGATTGTTACCTGTTTTTCTAGATATTTCTCTTTTTAAGTTTCAGATACACAATATGCATATATTCCTCTTTTTAAGAAAAGGAAAAAATAAACAATATAGACTACCTGAATTTTTGCATGTTCAAAGACATTTGGCTATACTTTTTCATGACATTTTAGGCATAAAATTAGTGGAGCACAGGTTCCTTCTTTGAAACTCTCATATGCATGCTTCTTCTATCTGCTCTGAGGGAATCAGAAGCTGGCTTCTCTTTTTTTCCTTGTGACATGATTCTATATCCTTGAAAGTCCAGTAGCTTTAAGAAGTTATACCTTAATTCAGATGGGTCTGTTTCCCCCAAGGAAACAATGTGCACTTTCCTGGCTTGATTCATTCAGAAAAATTTTACACATGAATTGTGGGTATCTTTTCTCAGTGAACTATTTGCTCAGATCCCTCAGGGACACCATCACCTCTGCCTTTGCTCCCGGTTCTTCACTCCTTTCCCTGAGGCTGGACTGCACAGCCCTGACTGTGTTCAGTGCCGTCTTGGTCCTTGGTTTTCCCTGTTGCTTCAGTTTCTCCTTCCCCTTTTCTTGTAACTTTTGCCAGCTGCCTTTTCATTTCGTTACATACGTACACACTTTTGCCAGTGGGGGCTCAGTTTGCCTTTTGTTTATTGTGGTTCCTTCCTTCCTTCAGCAGGGTTGATGAGTGTGGCTAGATTCCTCTCTAAAGGAAGGGAGGTCTTCCTGGAAGGAAGGGCTGGTTGTAAATCTGTGGGAGAGGCCCCGCTGAGAGCTCACGGCCAGCTCTCAATAGCCCGCCTCCTGGGGGACCTTGGGGACAGCAAGCTTTGAGGCATGCTGGTGGCTTGGGCTCCCCTCTTCTCTGCAGAGACCCCACCAGGTCCCCTCTCCCGCTCCAGCTGTGCACAGAGGTCTGAGCTCGTCTGCTGTCCCTTCAGCCCTGACCCATGGGTCACCTGCTCACTCCTACCTCTCATCCTCGGCAGGCGGCGCGCCCCCTCTGCCCTCCACCAAGTTGGCCACAACATGTGTCCTTTCCATGGTCTCTTCTCAGCCCAGCCTGCTGGGAACTTTGCATCCTTCCTCATATGGTCACAGGGGGCTGTCGGCTTTTTCCCAGAAGTGCGGTTTTACTCCTCCTCATGCATTTTCTTTGGGCTTCCCAGGTGGCACTAGAAGAACCTCCCTGCCAGTGCAGGAGACGTGAGAGACACAGGTTCGACCCCTGGTTCAGGAAGATTCCCTGGAGGAGGGCATGGAAACCCCCTCCAGTATATTTTTTAATATTTTATTTATGTATATATTTATTTATCTGTGGCTGTTCTGGTTTTCACTGCTGCCAGAGGCTCTTCTCTAGTTGCAGGGAGTGGGGCTACTCTCTAGTTGAGGTGAGCAGGCTTCTTGTTGTGACTTCTCTTGTTGTGGAACTCGGGCTCTAGGGCACACGGCTTCAGTAGTTGTGGCCCATGCGCTCCATAGTTGCAGCTCCGAGACTCTAGAGCACAGGCTCAAGAGTTGTGGCTCCCGGGCTTAGTTGCTCCGTAGCAGGTGGGATCGTCCCAGATCAGGGATAGAACTCGTATCTCCTGCATTGGCAGGTGAACTCTTCACTACTGAGCTACCAGGGAAGCCCCCCTCCAGTGTTCTTGCCTGGAGACTCCCATGGACAGAGGAGCCTGGCGGGCTGCAGTCCATGGGGTGGCAGAGTTGGACACGACTGAAGTGTCTTAGCACACATGTATGCATTTTCTTTGCTGTCTTCACGTGGTTTAGAAAGAACAAACCAGGGACCTCTTCCAGCTAGGTGTGAATGTGTTGTGAGGACCCATGCTTCTTCTGATTAAAGAGTAAAAAGACGATGAGGCATTTCCCTGGGAACTCGTGGTCCCTGTTGTTATTACAAAGTGTCGGTTCCCACAGCCCCAGGGACAGACCAGATGGTGAGCAGGGTTTATGCTGCCTGGCCCCGCCCCTGCCCTGCACACGCCCGCTGGGGTCTCTGTGGCATCTCTGGCATGATCCTGTGAGGACATCCGCCTTCCTGGGGAGAGTCCCTCTGGATAAGCAGGATGCACTTCCTCTTGCTGACCTTGCAGAAGGAGATAACAGTTGAGAATTTTCTACGATGGGCAAGGCTAAGGGCTACCTTTGGATCTAAAAATTTAGTCTCTCAAAAAATTAAAATGCATGGCTGTTGCTAAAACAGGAACAGAAAGTGGGAGAAATGAGACCACTCTATTAAAAAATAGATCTCGATTTTTCTTTGGTACCGACACATTGTAAAGGAAGAGAGATGGGCATCTGAAAGAGTTTCCTGGTTTAAAATGAAAGTCAACCTAAAGGAATGGTTGTTGAGTGACCCAGCCTGAGCTCATTCCTAGGCTCCATCCCGATGGCTCCTGGTTGGCCAGGCTGGATCAGACTTCTTCAGGAAAGCCCAGGTCCAGGTTTCAGCAAAGACAGCTTGAAAAACAGTGAGTGCCTCAAAGGCAGTGTGGAAGCTCCGCCTTCCTCCAGGGTCAGAGCGTGCACTGCAGGTGTTCTGGAGGGCACGGCAACCCACTGCAGCATGCTTGCCTAGAGGGCCCCATGGACAGGCGAGCCTAGTGGGCTACCATAGAGGGGTCACAAAGAGCCGGACCCACCTCAGCGACTCACACACATACTCTTCCGTGAAGCCAGTTTGTCCCACGTAGGCCTGCTGGAGGCTGGCATCTTACCTAGGCAGCTGCCTGTTTCATGTTTCCATCAAAACCTGTCCTGGATGTGGCGGGAGGGCAAAGCCGGTTGGTGTCTCTGCTGAGCCCAGGTTTGATCCAAACTTTGAATCAGCCTCTCAGCTCTTCGGGCTTTTGTCACTAGGGTGACTGTATGATGTGTCCTCCAGACCAGGATACCTCTTCCAGCTAGGTGTGAATGTGTTGTGAGGACCCATGCTTCTTCTGATTAAAGAGTAAAAAGACGATGAGGCATTTCCCTGGGAACTCGTGGTCCCTGTTGTTATTACAAAGTGTCGGTTCCCACAGCCCCAGGGACAGACCAGATGGTGAGCAGGGTTTATGCTGCCTGGCCCCGCCCCTGCCCTGCACACGCCCGCTGGGGTCTCTGTGGCATCTCTGGCATGATCCTGTGAGGACATCCGCCTTCCTGGGGAGAGTCCCTCTGGATAAGCAGGATGCACTTCCTCTTGCTGACCTTGCAGAAGGAGATAACAGTTGAGAATTTTCTACGATGGGCAAGGCTAAGGGCTACCTTTGGATCTAAAAATTTAGTCTCTCAAAAAAAATTAAAATGCATGGCTGTTGCTAAAACAGGAACAGAAAGTGGGAGAAATGAGACCACTCTATTAAAAAATAGATCTCGATTTTTCTTTGGTACCGACACATTGTAAAGGAAGAGAGATGGGCATCTGAAAGAGTTTCCTGGTTTAAAATGAAAGTCAACCTAAAGGAATGGTTGTTGAGTGACCCAGCCTGAGCTCATTCCTAGGCTCCATCCCGATGGCTCCTGGTTGGCCAGGCTGGATCAGACTTCTTCAGGAAAGCCCAGGTCCAGGTTTCAGCAAAGACAGCTTGAAAAACAGTGAGTGCCTCAAAGGCAGTGTGGAAGCTCCGCCCCTTCCTCCAGGGTCAGAGCGTGCACTGCAGGTGTTCTGGAGGGCACGGCAACCCACTGCAGCATGCTTGCCTAGAGGGCCCCATGGACAGGCGAGCCTAGTGGGCTACCATAGAGGGGGTCACAAAGAGCCGGACCCACCTCAGCGACTCACACACATACTCTTCCGTGAAGCCAGTTTGTCCCACGTAGGCCTGCTGGAGGCTGGCATCTTACCTAGGCAGCTGCCTGTTTCATGTTTCCATCAAAACCTGTCCTGGATGTGGCGGGAGGGCAAAGCCGGTTGGTGTCTCTGCTGAGCCCAGGTTTGATCCAAACTTTGAATCAGCCTCTCAGCTCTTCGGGCTTTTGTCACTAGGGTGACTGTATGATGTGTCCTCCAGACCAGGATACCTGAGAGAGACTGTGATTAATAAATTCAACACTGCCGTAAGTTGGGACTGTCCCAGGCAAGCCAGAATGAATGGCCCACCTAATTACCTCCTAAGCTTCCGTGATAAATCCAAATATATTGTGATATGCTATAACGTACACCCACGTTCTGGCCGGCCTTTCCGTGAAAGCCTGACACTGTCTTGACTACCAAGGCTAGATACTTACTCATGCTTAGCGGCCAAACTCGTCGTCATTTGGTAATGAGTTATGTCATCTTCAGTCTTTTAGCTTTACAGGTGCCTGCATGCATGTTTCACATTGCACCCTAGTATCTCATTCATAGTTTCCTGCCATTTTACAGGAAACGGAGCTTGATTCAGTGCTGTGGTTTATCACCCATAGTCTGTTGGGAGAATTGTGGTGCTTTTCATATATTTTTTTATTGGCATATAGTTGCTTTGCAATGTGTTAGTTTCTGCTGTATAGCAAAATGAATCAGCTCTACAAATATACACACACACTCTCTCTCCATTTCCTTTCCATTTAGGTCACCATAGAGCGTTGAGTTGCCTGTACTGTACAGGAGTTTCTCATGAGCTATCCAGTTTACATGTAGTTGTTATATTTACAGTGTATGTCAGTCCAGTCTGACCCTGGTGTCTTTATGTGGTTCCGTTCACTCCTCCAACAGTAAAGCTAATGCTCGCTGGTCGCCGCCGCGTGCCAGGCTCTCACTGGGAGATGAGTGGACAGGCTCGCCTAACCCTCACACCGCCTCCCCTCGACAGCGTGGGGCAGTGAAGTCACTTAGTGTGTTCGGAGCTCGTCAGTCACCTAGCCTCGCAGCACCTCCTCTCACCTCTCTACAGCGTGGGGCAGCTGCAGTCACCCGAGTGTGTTCAGAGCTCGTAAGCATGAAGCCTGACCTTGGCGCTCATGCTTATCTAGGTCAGGACTCCTCGGAGGACGTGTTCTGAGTCACATTCTGCAGGCTGTGGTCCCTTAAAGGAGCGCTGATGTAGGAATGTCACTTGTTAAGTCGGTGTCTTGTCTGGTGGCTCTCTCCTGCCCCTCTCCTCCCATTGTCTCAGCTTGGTGTCTCTTCCCTGCAGCTGTGGTAGATAAACTTCTGTGACAGCTTTCTCTGCTTGACGAAGGTAACGTTAAATGGGGACTATATTGTCGCATTCTTTCAACTGAGCCTCCGGCTGCTGCAGAGATGGAATCTTGTGGGGCGAGCACCACGAGAAACCTCAAATGTTCTTAAGTCATCCTGGGTATTCCTGGGTGTATGGACGACTGAGTCCCGGGGCCGTGGCTGAGGTCGCTTGTTTATTAGCATGTCCGGTCGTCCTATAGTTCCTGGGACCATTTCCTGCTGATATTCTGTGCCTGCATGACGTCTTCTCGGCCCCAAGACCCAGAGTGGGGGACGCCCTGATGCCTGTGCTTACCCTGAGCCCGAGAGTGTTATCCACACACAGTGACTCCCCAACTTGGCTCCAGTGAAACCCACACCCCAAGAGTAGCCAAGGAAATCCCCCCGCCACGAGCACAGGGGCCTGGTCATCATTGTTATCCATGTTCCGGGAGTCTCCCACACATGGTTTGGTCCTCATAACAATGCTATGAGGTGGTCCTGTTTTCTCCGCCTTTGCACCCAGGGAGATCAGGTTCAGAGAAGGCCCGTGGTCTGCCGAGTCCCAGCCCGCGGTGTTCGCATAAAGCCGGCCAGCGCAGACTCTCCCCCGGTCCCGCCGCACCCCCTCTGCGGCCCGCGCCCTCCCTGGCCTCTGGCGGGCAGGGCAGCACCCGTCAGCTTCCTCACATGCCAGCAGCAGTCCCTCAGCCCCCGATGGCATGGATGTCCGCCCTGGGCGTCACCTGCCCCGTGAGCCTGTGGCTCTGAGCAGCAGCAGGTCTTGCGGTGGGAGCGCTGCGGCGGGCGGGCGGCGCCTCCCCTGCCCGGCTCACCCGCCGCCGAGCGGGCTCTGTTACGGATTCCGGTAAATGGGGCGAAGCGAATGTATTCTTTGAAAATATTTTCACCAGCTTCTCATGTCAGGCCTTCATAAATGGAAAAGCAGCCTGAAAAGCACAGGCAAGTGAGCATCTTGTGGGGAACAGCGGCCCAGAGAGGCCAGCAGCAGCCGTTCGCGCGGCCAGGGCTGGCTGTCGGGAAGTGGCCCCTGTGCCGTGTGGCACCTCCGCTACCCTCCTCACCCTCTCCCCACCTCCCGGGGACTCGTCCACGTTCGCGGTGATGGCGACCCCGTACCTCGCGGTGTGTTGCAGGGACCGCGGAAGCCCGACCCGCCTCAGAAGCCTCTGCCTGCGGACCCTTTGAGCAAGACGGCTCGCCTCGCCCGCACCTCCGCCAGGACCCTGGCACCGCCCGAGTCGGGGCTCCGCCTGGCGCCCATCAGGTCGGTGATGCACCCACACCCCTTTCTCCCCAGAACCGCGTGGAGCAGCTGCCGGGCTGTGCTCCCTGAGCCACAGGACGCCGCGGGAGCGGGGCCGTCCCCCACGCCGCACACCTGCCGAGAGGGCAAGACAGACGCAGGGGCAGGTCTGAGAGGGAGCGGCTGGGCGCTGCGCTGGGTCCGCAGTGCGCTCGGCCTGCCCCGCGAGCAGCTCACGGTCACGCAGGACAGGCGCCGCAGCGCTGCGGCCGCTGGTCTGGGCGGCTAAAGCCACCACGTGGTGCCACTTTATGAGAGCAGGACACCTGCCTCCAAGGCCACGACTCGGGCCGTGACCGCCTCGGCCTGATCACCGGGATCCCGAGGGAAGAGGTGCGGTTGGAGGGTCAGGGATGAAATGAGGAAAAGGTAGGAAGTTAGGCGAAAGGAGCTGCTGGGCGGGGGTGACGGGAGCTTCCCACCAGTCCGCCGGACTGGAGGGAAGCGCCTTCGCGGGCTGAGCCGCCGCTGTGGGCCCCTCAGGAGGACGCAGTCCCGAATCCTGACCTGGGCAGGCAGCCTGACCCACTGGTGTGCTGGAGCCAGCTCCCGCTGACTTGCGAGAACTTACTGGATTTCTAGGAATTTTACCAGCTAGGTGTCAAGCCTAGCCATTCTTTAAAATTTCATAGACTGGCAATGATACCCTTGTATTAGAAACAAAGGTGGTAACTACTCAGAGCTCATTTCTTTTTTTCATACGTTCTACTGCAATCCACACTCTTGAGCTTGCCTGCATCTGTCATTTCTGTGTGATGGTCGTACCACGCCCTGGTGGCCGCCACGCAGCTCTTCCACGTTCAGCCACGTCCTGCTGGGAGCCTCAGTGTTTATACGGTGGAAATCAGCCACCCCCACAGAGCTGGGCCTCTTCCTTCCCCCGAGGTGGGTAGTTAAACATTTACCAGCACACAGGTGGGTTAACCCTCAGCAGAAACACATTCCCCCTTGGCAGGCAGCTTGCTTTGTGAGCGTTTCCGCTCCTCCGGGCAAGGATCCTGGAGTGGGTTGCCTGTCCCTTCTGCAGGGGACCTTCCTGACCCAGGAACAGAGCCGGAGTCGCCTGCATTGCAGGGGGATTCTTTGCTAGCTGAGCTACCGGGGAAGCCCTTTTGTGAGCTCAGAAGAACCGAAGGTAGGCTGCAGCCTGGGGGCCCTGGGTTCAGTAACTCAGCATCTCTGAGGAAAAGGCACACACTCATGATTCCATCACAGCTCTCGGGGAAAATGCGTGGCCCATGAGAGAGCGAGCTGTGTAACACATCTCAGACAGAAAGCCAGTCCAAGGGTCGGCCAGTGGTTCAATTCCCAGTTATACAACTACAGGTAGGTAGACGTGCAGAGCACCCTAATAATTTCACTGTGGTCTGTACACTGATCTTTAAGTTACTTTTCTTGTTAAAAAGGAAAACACACAGACATGAAGAGGGGGAGGCAATCTCTAACTTTATTGTAGTTGATTTACAATGTGTTAATTTCTACTATACAGCACAGTGAGTCAGTGATAGGGTTCACCACAGATAGTGTGCTCCACAGCCAGACCTTGTTCTTACTTTTTATTTTAATAATCAAGTGTGTTACCTGTTTTATATAGAGTCGTGTGTATCTGCTCACCCCAGACTCCCAGTCCATCCCTCCCCCATCTCCCTCCCCTTTGGAAACCACAAGTATGTTCTCTATGCCTGTTTCGTAGGTTAGTTCATTTGTCATATTTTAGATTGCCACATGGGACATCATATGATAGGACTTCACTCACTGTGATAGTCTCTGATTGTGTTGGTCACTCAGTCATGTCCGACTCTCTGTGACCACAGGGACTGCTGCCACCAGGCTTCTCTGTCCGTGGAATTCACCAGGTAGGAACACTGTAGAGGGTTGT
The DNA here is from genome assembly GCA_022376925.1 of Tragulus kanchil. Taxonomy (NCBI): domain Eukaryota; kingdom Metazoa; phylum Chordata; class Mammalia; order Artiodactyla; family Tragulidae; genus Tragulus; species Tragulus kanchil. The sequence continues at coordinate 172,757,432 of JAIOJX010000005.1, read as the reverse complement.
CTTTCCCTTCTCCAGAGGATCTTCCCAACCCAGGGATCGAACTCAGGGCTCCTGCACTGAGAGCAGCTTCTTTACCATCTGAGCCACCAGGAAGCCCTGTGATGGTCTCTAGGTCCATCCATGTGGCTGCAAATAACACTTCATTCTTTCTGTAGCTGAGAAATATTCCATTATATATCTTATATACCACAGAGGCCCTTTTTTGTTCCTCTCCTGAGGCAGTGATTTTTTTAAAAGATTAGAGCATACTTGATTTACAATGTTATATTAGTTTCAGGTGTATAGCAAAGTTATTCAGAGATCTATACATATACACAGATATATTCATTCTTTTTCAGATTCTTTTCCCATATAGGTCACTACAGAATAGTCAGGAGAGTTCCATACTGTGCTGTATACGGTAGGTCCCGGTTGGTTATCTGTTGTATATACAGAGTAAGGGGTATGTGTTAACGAAAGTGTTGGTCACTTCTGCCAGGCTCCTCTGTCCATGGGATTCTCCAGGCAATAAGACTGGAACAAGGGATCACACCTGGGTTGATGGGGCTTCCCAGGCGGTGCTAGTGATAAAGAACCCATCTGCCAATGCAAGAGCCATGGGTTCGATGCCTGGGTTAGGAAGATCTCTAGAGGAGGGCACGGGAGAAACCTGTAGACCGAGGAGCCTGGTGGGCTGCAATCCATAGGGTCGCACAGTGTTGGAAATGACCAGAGCAACTTAGCACACACATACGTTAGGACCAAGCTCCAATGTATTGGGTAACCATTTTCAAAGTCTGAGTCTGCTTCTCTTTTACAAGGAAGTTCGTTTATATCATTTAGATTCCACATATGAGTGATATATTTGTCTTTGTCTTATTTTATGGTCAAATACTATTCCACTATACATATATATAGGTACTACATCTTTATCTATTCCTATGTCGATGGACATTTAGGTTGCTTCTTGGCTATTTGTAAATAGTGCTGCAAGGAACTTCTCAAATTATGTTTTCTCCAGCTGTCTGCCAGGAGGGGGATTTCTGGGACAGATGGTAATTCTGCTTGCAGTTTTCTGAGGACCCTCCATACTGTTTTCTGCAGCGGCTGCACTGATTTACACTCCCACCAACCGTGTAGGAGGGGTCCCCTTCTGCACACCCTTTCCAGAGGATCTTCCCAACCCAGGGATCGAACTCAGGGCTCCTGCACTGAGAGCAGCTTCTTTACCATCTGAGCCACCAGGAAGCCCTGTGATGGTCTCTAGGTCCATCCATGTGGCTGCAAATAACACTTCATTCTTTCTGTAGCTGAGAAATATTCCATTATATATCTTATATACCACAGAGGCCCTTTTTTGTTCCTCTCCTGAGGCAGTGATTTTTTTAAAAGATTAGAGCATACTTGATTTACAATGTTATATTAGTTTCAGGTGTATAGCAAAGTTATTCAGAGATCTATACATATACACAGATATATTCATTCTTTTTCAGATTCTTTTCCCATATAGGTCACTACAGAATAGTCAGGAGAGTTCCATACTGTGCTGTATACGGTAGGTCCCGGTTGGTTATCTGTTGTATATACAGAGTAAGGGGTATGTGTTAACGAAAGTGTTGGTCACTTCTGCCAGGCTCCTCTGTCCATGGGATTCTCCAGGCAATAAGACTGGAACAAGGGATCACACCTGGGTTGATGGGGCTTCCCAGGCGGTGCTAGTGATAAAGAACCCATCTGCCAATGCAAGAGCCATGGGTTCGATGCCTGGGTTAGGAAGATCTCTAGAGGAGGGCACGGGAGAAACCTGTAGACCGAGGAGCCTGGTGGGCTGCAATCCATAGGGTCGCACAGTGTTGGAAATGACCAGAGCAACTTAGCACACACATACGTTAGGACCAAGCTCCAATGTATTGGGTAACCATTTTCAAAGTCTGAGTCTGCTTCTCTTTTACAAGGAAGTTCGTTTATATCATTTAGATTCCACATATGAGTGATATATTTGTCTTTGTCTTATTTTATGGTCAAATACTATTCCACTATACATATATATAGGTACTACATCTTTATCTATTCCTATGTCGATGGACATTTAGGTTGCTTCTTGGCTATTTGTAAATAGTGCTGCAAGGAACTTCTCAAATTATGTTTTCTCCAGCTGTCTGCCAGGAGGGGGATTTCTGGGACAGATGGTAATTCTGCTTGCAGTTTTCTGAGGACCCTCCATACTGTTTTCTGCAGCGGCTGCACTGATTTACACTCCCACCAACCGTGTAGGAGGGGTCCCCCTTCTGCACACCCTCTCCAGCATTTCCTGTTTAAATTTATTTTTCATTGGAGGGTAAGTGCTTTACAATGTTGTGTTGGTTTCTGGCGTACATCAACATGAATCAGCCATAGATGGACACATGTTCCCTCCCTCCCACCCCATCCCATGCTCTAAAGTTAGACTTTTTGATGAAGGCCATTCTGACACGTGGGATGTGATACCTCATGGTAGTTTGAATTGCACTTTGATAAATTAGTGATGCTGAGCATCTTTCATGTGCTTTCTGGCCCGCCGTGTCTGCTTTGGAGGAATGTCTATTTGGATGCTCTGGGGAAGAAGGCCCTCTTAAACGACCTGTCTTACCTCTGCCGGTTGCTGCCAGTGCCAGCCGGTTCTGTACCCTCCTGGAAGGAGAAGGCTCTGTATGTTCATTTCTGAGGGGTCCCATGTGCCCAGCTCTGCTCCCCCTTCTTGGGCGCCACGTTGGTCTGGTGGCTGCTGGGCACGCTGTGGCTGCTGGAAGACAGGACACGCGGGCAGTGCAAATACCGCCTGGATTTCACAAAGTCGGTATCCCCAACACATCGACTCTCTCAGTAACTCTCTGCGTTGATAACTTAGTGAAACACTACTATTCGGGACATGGTGGGTTAAATGACATATGACTAAAACTAACCTTTGGTTTCCTACAACTGCTAGAAAATTTAGTTACATGTGAGACTCACCTCTGAGGTTTGCACCGTTTTTCTACTGGATGGCGTTCCTCTTGAGGCACCTTGGAGATAGATGGGAGGGTAAAGGCCCCTAAACGGCTGAAGATGCTGCGGCCTCAGCTAGGTCCTTTCGGGGATCTGCCACCCCTGCTGCAGGCAAGAGCAGTTGGTCTCGGCCCCCCAGGAGTGGGCAGGAGGTGGGCTCTGACCCTGGAGTCCCATCACACACAGCAGAAGACATCGCCAACCCAGGCATCAGGCAAGGGCAGAAATCGCTGGCGGGGTTTCCAGTCACACTGTGTTTTCTCCTCTCCCTCCTGCAGACCTGCTCTGAGACAGCCCCTCCCGGTGCCCAGACCCGCCCCCGCCGCCTACACCAAGTGAGAAGCCCGCCGACACCCTGGCTCCACAGTGAAGACACGAGTTTGCACTATCTCTCAACTCCAGGTGGAGTTACTCTTTTGTACCAACTTTTAGAATTTTTTTACTGTTTTCAAACACCATGATTTGAAGAACTTTGAGCTACTGCCGTTGGTGCTGTGCTGTGCTATGGTGCTCTGTATACTTACTTGCTCAGGTACTTGTAAATTATTAATTTATGCAGAATGCCTGTTACAGCGCAGTGCGCTGTGAGGGGCTTTTTTTTTTTAATACCATCACTGAGTTTTCCATGGAAGGAAGGCTTGTTGTGCTTTGAATAGTTTAGTGAACTTGAAATACCGTGCTTTATGGAATTCGGGACAGGATGTTTACTTTCTGTTGGGAGGCCTTATTTATGGAGGGAAGTTGCCCAGCTACCCACAGCTGTGGTTATGGTACCAGACGCAGGACGAGAGGCCCCAGAGAGAAGTCCCGCTTGGAGGCCAGAGCCTGGCTTGGGTCCAGGCTGTGCCTGGCCTCCAGGGATAATCTGGGCCCTGTCCCGGCTGATGGGCTGGCCCACCAGGATCATCCCTGGAACACATCGACTCTCTCAGTATTGTTAACTTAGTGAAACACTACTATTCGGGACATGGTGGGTTAAATGACATATGACTAAAACTAACCTTTGGTTTCCTACAACTGCTAGAAAATTTAGTTACATGTGAGACTCACCTCTGAGGTTTGCACCGTTTTTCTACTGGATGGCGTTCCTCTTGAGGCACCTTGGAGATAGATGGGAGGGTAAAGGCCCCTAAACGGCTGAAGATGCTGCGGCCTCAGCTAGGTCCTTTCGGGGATCTGCCACCCCTGCTGCAGGCAAGAGCAGTTGGTCTCGGCCCCCCAGGAGTGGGCAGGAGGTGGGCTCTGACCCTGGAGTCCCATCACACACAGCAGAAGACATCGCCAACCCAGGCATCAGGCAAGGGCAGAAATCGCTGGCGGGGTTTCCAGTCACACTGTGTTTTCTCCTCTCCCTCCTGCAGACCTGCTCTGAGACAGCCCCTCCCGGTGCCCAGACCCGCCCCCGCCGCCTACACCAAGTGAGAAGCCCGCCGACACCCTGGCTCCACAGTGAAGACACGAGTTTGCACTATCTCTCAACTCCAGGTGGAGTTACTCTTTTGTACCAACTTTTAGAATTTTTTTACTGTTTTCAAACACCATGATTTGAAGAACTTTGAGCTACTGCCGTTGGTGCTGTGCTGTGCTATGGTGCTCTGTATACTTACTTGCTCAGGTACTTGTAAATTATTAATTTATGCAGAATGCCTGTTACAGCGCAGTGCGCTGTGAGGGGCTTTTTTTTTTTTTTTTTTAATACCATCACTGAGTTTTCCATGGAAGGAAGGCTTGTTGTGCTTTGAATAGTTTAGTGAACTTGAAATACCGTGCTTTATGGAATTCGGGACAGGATGTTTACTTTCTGTTGGGAGGCCTTATTTATGGAGGGAAGTTGCCCAGCTACCCACAGCTGTGGTTATGGTACCAGACGCAGGACGAGAGGCCCCAGAGAGAAGTCCCGCTTGGAGGCCAGAGCCTGGCTTCGGGTCCAGGCTGTGCCTGGCCTCCAGGGATAATCTGGGCCCTGTCCCGGCTGATGGGCTGGCCCACCAGGATCATCCCTGGAAGCTCCAGGGTCAGTGGGGAAGGAGCTGGAGAGCGGAGAGGAATGACACGGTGTGGCCGCTGTAGGAGCGCGGCCCGGACCCCGAGGCCAGGCAGACGCCTGACCTGGAGCTCAGCCGTGAGCACATCTGGGCAGCAGGCAGAGCACTCTGCTGGACAGAAACACGGAGAACTTCTTTTCCTGGCCGCCCTTTTCAGAGTGCTGGCATCAGCGCCTCATTTAGACTGGAAAGGCGGTGTTTCTACACGACAGCTACTGCCCTCGCCCTGCAGAGCTCCCTCACCCTGCACTGTCTGGGGCTGAACAAACTGCCCCCTTGTCTTCCCGTCAAACAATGGGTCTCTGTTCCGACAGACAGGTGAGGCTCTCCACGGGAGCATAACTACTTTCAGATGTGAACCAGTAACCAGATCTAGTGAATCAAGTCTGCAGATAAAGATCTCCTCTTACTGCAAGGTTCAACTTATTAAAACTGAGGCAGAATCCCTATGCTTGCAAAAACTACAACCCAACGAATGCTGTGCTCACTGGGACAGGTTATGCTCTGCTATCTTTGTTAGTATGAGTTGGACAAAGAACCCTAAGTTACTCGTAAGTTCTCTCTGGGGCATCTCATTTCCCCCACTTGGCTGCAGGAATCTTTCAGAGATGTTTTTGGCATAAAGTCTGAATCTGTTTCTTAAGCATTCACAACTTAACTGTTGAGCACCAAAATCCTCATGTTCAGTATTCATGAAATGCAGGCTTGGGCATCAGGTTCCTCCACCTTTTCCCTCTTCAGACATCTGACTGGGGAGCCATTTTCACAAGGAGATCTTGAAGATGCCTGTGTCTAAGGACGTGAAAATGACAAACTCAGACAAGGTCAAAATGAGCTTAGTGCATTCACTGGAAGGCAATTGACAACGTTCCATATGTTTACTTTCTGTTGGGAGGCCTTATTTATGGAGGGAAGTTGCCCAGCTACCCACAGCTGTGGTTATGGTACCAGACGCAGGACGAGAGGCCCCAGAGAGAAGTCCCGCTTGGAGGCCAGAGCCTGGCTTCGGGTCCAGGCTGTGCCTGGCCTCCAGGGATAATCTGGGCCCTGTCCCGGCTGATGGGCTGGCCCACCAGGATCATCCCTGGAAGCTCCAGGGTCAGTGGGGAAGGAGCTGGAGAGCGGAGAGGAATGACACGGTGTGGCCGCTGTAGGAGCGCGGCCCGGACCCCGAGGCCAGGCAGACGCCTGACCTGGAGCTCAGCCGTGAGCACATCTGGGCAGCAGGCAGAGCACTCTGCTGGACAGAAACACGGAGAACTTCTTTTCCTGGCCGCCCTTTTCAGAGTGCTGGCATCAGCGCCTCATTTAGACTGGAAAGGCGGTGTTTCTACACGACAGCTACTGCCCTCGCCCTGCAGAGCTCCCTCACCCTGCACTGTCTGGGGCTGAACAAACTGCCCCCTTGTCTTCCCGTCAAACAATGGGTCTCTGTTCCGACAGACAGGTGAGGCTCTCCACGGGAGCATAACTACTTTCAGATGTGAACCAGTAACCAGATCTAGTGAATCAAGTCTGCAGATAAAGATCTCCTCTTACTGCAAGGTTCAACTTATTAAAACTGAGGCAGAATCCCTATGCTTGCAAAAACTACAACCCAACGAATGCTGTGCTCACTGGGACAGGTTATGCTCTGCTATCTTTGTTAGTATGAGTTGGACAAAGAACCCTAAGTTACTCGTAAGTTCTCTCTGGGGCATCTCATTTCCCCCACTTGGCTGCAGGAATCTTTCAGAGATGTTTTTGGCATAAAGTCTGAATCTGTTTCTTAAGCATTCACAACTTAACTGTTGAGCACCAAAATCCTCATGTTCAGTATTCATGAAATGCAGGCTTGGGCATCAGGTTCCTCCACCTTTTCCCTCTTCAGACATCTGACTGGGGAGCCATTTTCACAAGGAGATCTTGAAGATGCCTGTGTCTAAGGACGTGAAAATGACAAACTCAGACAAGGTCAAAAGCCGTCCTGCTCTGTCTTCTAGTGGAGTCTTATGTGACTAGTTTTCACACTGGAAGGCAATTGACAACGGTTCCATAACCCACTGTTTGGTGATAGACACTTCATCTGGGGTCATTTCCATGGTTTTTCTATGCCTTGAAGCAGAAAGACAAAACTTAACCAAGAATCTTGGTTTGCCTTCCAGAAAACAAGAGTGCATTTAACTCTCCCTGAGTTCCCACCATATCTAGGCAACACAGCATTCAGGATCATGGGTAAACTCAGTAAATCCATGTCACACATACACACAAGGGAACTCAACTCTAATACATTCCAACTCTTATAGCATGCTATTGTTCATTATGCAAGTATTGTTTCTTAAAACTATAAAGCCATGTTAGAAAATATTACTGCTGATGAGTACATAATTACTGTAAGTATTATATTTGGTAATTAAGGCCAAAAGCATATGCTGTGGGAAAGTTTACAGCATTTTTGTGGTGCTTTATGTGGGTATTTTCTTTATGGACACCCAAATCCTTGTACCTGGCATTGCAGCCCCTTTGCCTAGTACAAGGAAGAGGGTGTGAACTTTCTTTTTTGGATCTGTCCTTAACTAGAAGTCCTGCGCTTCTATTTCAGAGAACCAGGACTAGTTTGATACTAAAGGAGGTTAATGCTGTGATCTTACATCTCATCAGCGGTGGCCACTGAGAGGCCACGGCTCATGACACATTCTTATCTCTACGTGCGAGTGCTTTTACAGAGGTAATATTATTAAAGGAAGGATACTTCCAAATGTAGTATTTATCAAATGAAGCATATTCAGCAATAACTTTCAATATAACTTAGGAAAAGAATCAGTTTGTCTAGGAGGCAGACATACTCCTCCCTTTTCTGTATCCTCCCTGGAATCTTTCAGAGATTTTTAAAATTCTTTTAAGCATTCACAACTTAACTGTTGAGCACCAAAATCCTCATGTTCAGTATTCATGAAATGCAGGCTTGGGCATCAGGTTCCTCCACCTTTTCCCTCTTCAGACATCTGACTGGGGAGCCATTTTCACAAGGAGATCTTGAAGATGCCTGTGTCTAAGGACGTGAAAATGACAAACTCAGACAAGGTCAAAAGCCGTCCTGCTCTGTCTTCTAGTGGAGTCTTATGTGACTAGTTTTCACACTGGAAGGCAATTGACAACGGTTCCATAACCCACTGTTTGGTGATAGACACTTCATCTGGGGTCATTTCCATGGTTTTTCTATGCCTTGAAGCAGAAAGACAAAACTTAACCAAGAATCTTGGTTTGCCTTCCAGAAAACAAGAGTGCATTTAACTCTCCCTGAGTTCCCACCATATCTAGGCAACACAGCATTCAGGATCATGGGTAAACTCAGTAAATCCATGTCACACATACACACAAGGGAACTCAACTCTAATACATTCCAACTCTTATAGCATGCTATTGTTCATTATGCAAGTATTGTTTCTTAAAACTATAAAGCCATGTTAGAAAATATTACTGCTGATGAGTACATAATTACTGTAAGTATTATATTTGGTAATTAAGGCCAAAAGCATATGCTGTGGGAAAGTTTACAGCATTTTTGTGGTGCTTTATGTGGGTATTTTCTTTATGGACACCCAAATCCTTGTACCTGGCATTGCAGCCCCTTTGCCTAGTACAAGGAAGAGGGTGTGAACTTTCTTTTTTGGATCTGTCCTTAACTAGAAGTCCTGCGCTTCTATTTCAGAGAACCAGGACTAGTTTGATACTAAAGGAGGTTAATGCTGTGATCTTACATCTCATCAGCGGTGGCCACTGAGAGGCCACGGCTCATGACACATTCTTATCTCTACGTACCGAGTGCTTTTACAGAGGTAATATTATTAAAGGAAGGATACTTCCAAATGTAGTATTTATCAAATGAAGCATATTCAGCAATAACTTTCAATATAACTTAGGAGAAGAATCAGTTTGTCTAGGGAGGGGGGCGCAGACATACTCCTCCCCTTTTCTGTATCCTCCCAGATGAGAGAAACAAATACTTTTATATTTCAGTGACAGTCTATTTTTAATATTTCTTAGGCTGTACAGGCATGAGCAGTGGAGCTGATGGGGGTTTAGATGGCCCTAAGGGGAGTCCCTTCCCTTCCTTCTTATTAGAGCTGTAGGCTGAATCGTCCCACTTGACTAGCGAGTATATAGCTAATCTTCCAGCCATTCTCCTGAAAAGTTTATCTCCTGACATTTTGTGTAAGAGTTTGTTTTCCTGATGCATGGAGACAGATATGTAGCAACCATGAGAAACAATGCAAGACATTTTCCATTACCAGACTCTGCTGCATCCAGACACTGCGCTTCCCAGTGTGAATCCTCCCGCTTCCACGTGTGAGAGCAACACATGAAACTACATGAGAACACATACTCCCCACTCGTCTCCACGGGGACGCTCTTAGGCCTCCTTAACTTTATTAGGAATTCTCAGGCTGAATCTGGAGGCCATTGTTCTCTGGCTAATCCATATCCCACGTCCCTGTCTCCCCGAGAAAAACAGCAGCTCTGTCGCTGCCCTCTGGCCAGCTGTCCCCACGAGACTGTGATCTCCCTGGTGCCAGCCAGGGCGGGTCCTGGGCCAGCTCCAAGGCTCGAGCAGCCTCTGCCATCTCCCAACTGCTGTTTACAAGCACTCTGAGCCACCGAGGCCCCGACAACCAGGAGGGTGCCAGGCCCGGGCGCCAGCCTGACTCCTCCGCGGGCTCTTCCTTGAGGCTTACCTCATCGAAGACTCTCGCTCTGCAGGGCTCCCCAGGGTGTTCCGGGAGCAGGCAGACTCGACCTGGAGACCCTCACTGTCGGGACCCCAACAGAATACAAGTAACCCAGATAAACATCAACCCCAGAAGTCTCCCTGCGTTTCATAAAGAAAACCCCCTCTTTGGGAACACCAGTGGCAGCTGAGGGTACAGCCAGTAAGAGACGGTTCCATATGAGACAAACTAGAAGCAGCAGCCCTGCCTATAAAATGGTCATAAGAGTCACCAATGAACAGGGGCCGCCAGAAAATGTGACACAACAGCAAAAAGCGTTTCCATTTTCCACATCTTCAAATAACATGTCCTGTGATACTCCTTCCATAAAACAATTTTTCAGTCCTCAATTTAGCACGTTTTAAATCCAGACAAAAGGATAAAACGCGTGTGATCATTTTAAGTTTACAAAGTAGTAGAATGAGACCCGTGTTCATGGCCTATAAGTAAGTACGTAAGTAGGAAGGACAGTGATAGAAAAGAAAAAAACGTCAAACAAGAAAGAGAAAGTCCCTGCAGAGTCCAAGGAGGCCGAGCAGCGTCAGAGGTCGCTGCCCCCGGGGGCCACCTGTCAGGCCGCGGGGCGCCCGGAGGAAGGTGCGGGGCTGCCACGTGGCCAGAAGCACAGCTCCTCACCCCCGGCTGCAGGCTGTTCAGCACAGGCCAGAGTCACAGCTGCTCAACCAGTACCTTCATTTATCGTGCTTCGTCCATGTATCATGCTTTGGTTTGCTAGTTTTGTTTTTTTTCACTTACCTTCTTATGTTACAGTCTGTTACCTTTGTACACGTTTCTCATATCAGGGGTCTACAGGTAACACACCCTGCTATTTCCATAAAAAAGTCATTGTTACAAATATTATATCCAATAAATGGTATACAGGTCAATATGAAGAGGTGCCTCATTCATTACTGAGGATGCTACCAAAATGGGGAGGGGGGACTCTCAAATAGGAAAATATATCTGTATTCTTGTTCACTTATAAATGAATAAGAATCTAAGAGGGGCTTCCCTGGTGGCTGAGAGGTTAAAAAAAAAAAAAAAAAAAATCCCCCTGCCAGTGCAGGAGACCCAGGTATAAGCCCTGGGTCAGGAAGATCCCCTGGAGAAGGGAATGGCTACCCACTCCAGTATTCTTGCCTGAGAAATCCCATGGACAGAAGAACCTGGTGGGTTCCAGTCCATGAGGTCACGAAGAGGTGGACTGTGGCCCACACGAGCCCGGCGGGGTCGGGGGGGATGGGGAAGAGAGGGGGAGGGGGAGGAGAATGCCTCCTGTAGGCCTTTCACACACACATGAGGTGGCAGGGGACCCATTTTCTGAACACTGTCATATATAACATATCAAAATTAAGTTTTAAAACTCATCTGATTTATAAAAGAGAAATTCAGAAAGCAAACAAGCATGACTAGAAACATTCACATAAAACATAGCCAGAATAAAAATTTAAGTGCAAGGGGAATCTATTACAGTTTTTAAATAGCATCCAATTTCATGAAGAACTTCAATAAATACAAAGAAAACAAATGTAGGGGATGGTAACAGGGGTCCTTACTCTTACCACCTTCCACCATGACAAAGCAGCAAAAGGTACATACATGGAAGACTACGGACATGGTTAAAATGTAGATGAATGGCTATATATGTCAAATGAGATACTGCAAACATACAGCATATGTATGCCCCTTTCAAAATGCTTCTGGAAATTTTATATAATTTTGTGTATTAATGCACAAAGCAAAATTCAGATCCAAATGGTTCAAATACTGAAGATTATAATACACTGAAAGTAGCAAAACAATCTATGTCCTAGAAATGCAATGACTGGCCCCGGGTGAGGAGCAGATGATGTGGCAAATAGCAGACAGACCGGGTCGGACCACACCCTTTCCTAGGATATCCAGTCCAGAGGAATTCCAATTCAGAAATGAAAAGCATAAATTAACTGGGGAAAGTAAAACTATAAATCTACAGGTAACACACCCTGCTATTTCCATAAAAAAGTCATTGTTACAAATATTATATCCAATAAATGGTATACAGGTCAATATGAAGAGGTGCCTCATTCATTACTGAGGATGCTACCAAAATGGGGAGGGGGGACTCTCAAATAGGAAAATATATCTGTATTCTTGTTCACTTATAAATGAATAAGAATCTAAGAGGGGCTTCCCTGGTGGCTGAGAGGTTAAAAAAAAAAAAAAAAAAAATCCCCCTGCCAGTGCAGGAGACCCAGGTATAAGCCCTGGGTCAGGAAGATCCCCTGGAGAAGGGAATGGCTACCCACTCCAGTATTCTTGCCTGAGAAATCCCATGGACAGAAGAACCTGGTGGGTTCCAGTCCATGAGGTCACGAAGAGGTGGACTGTGGCCCACACGAGCCCGGCGGGGTCGGGGGGGATGGGGAAGAGAGGGGGAGGGGGAGGAGAATGCCTCCTGTAGGCCTTTCACACACACATGAGGTGGCAGGGGACCCATTTTCTGAACACTGTCATATATAACATATCAAAATTAAGTTTTAAAACTCATCTGATTTATAAAAGAGAAATTCAGAAAGCAAACAAGCATGACTAGAAACATTCACATAAAACATAGCCAGAATAAAAATTTAAGTGCAAGGGGAATCTATTACAGTTTTTAAATAGCATCCAATTTCATGAAGAACTTCAATAAATACAAAGAAAACAAATGTAGGGGATGGTAACAGGGGTCCTTACTCTTACCACCTTCCACCATGACAAAGCAGCAAAAGGTACATACATGGAAGACTACGGACATGGTTAAAATGTAGATGAATGGCTATATATGTCAAATGAGATACTGCAAACATACAGCATATGTATGCCCCTTTCAAAATGCTTCTGGAAATTTTATATAATTTTGTGTATTAATGCACAAAGCAAAATTCAGATCCAAATGGTTCAAATACTGAAGATTATAATACACTGAAAGTAGAAAAACAATCTATGTCCTAGAAATGCAATGACTGGCCCCGGGTGAGGAGCAGATGATGTGGCAAATAGCAGACAGACCGGGTCGGACCACACCCTTTCCTAGGATATCCAGTCCAGAGGGAATTCCAATTCAGAAATGAAAAGCATAAATTAACTGGGGAAAGTAAAACTATAAAAGCATGGATGCCTCCTTGGGAAAATTAAAAAGAAAACCCTCCATCTAATCTTATTAAGGAAAAAGATTCCAAACCAAACACACCGCACATGAGCACACAGAACCCAGAAGCCCACTACCACCTGATGAGATTATCCCAGGAACGTAAGGATGATTCAGGATGTTAAAAATCTAGTTATCTAAGCCATCAGATTGACAGCTTGTAGGGAAATATGCTATATTATGATTAGCAGAGATGCAAAAAAAAACTGGATAAAATTCAGGATCTATTCCTGAGTGTTAAAATGTCTGAATTTAAAGAAAAGGAAAGAGAAGGAGAGGAAGGAAGGTAGGAAGAAAAAGTAAGAGTGAATAAGCCTGAGAACCGCAGGGCTTGAGAGGTACTTCAGTCAGTGGAAAAGTGAATTCGCAGACCTGTGCTCGGACCTTCCAAGCAGTTGTTTTGGCTAAGTTACTCTGCAATGACAAACCACCCTGCAGTTTTAGTGACTCACAAAGTGAAGGGACTGTTTCTCACTTCATCCCGTTCTGGGTGAGCTCAGGCTCTGGTCTCGGGCCCCAGGGCTGATGGAGCAGCCTCCATCCAAGTTACAGCTGGTCGCAGGGCAGAAGGAAGAGGGACCTGGTGATTCTTAAAGCTCCCGCCTGGAGGGGCCGGAGCTGTTTCTGTGCACATTCCATTGATCAGAGTCAGCCCCACTGTACGCCCAGGGCTGACATCCACAGAAAGGGGTGTTCCCTCTTCCCAGAACTCACAAACATCTACAACAGGAGGAGGAATGAAGTTGACCTAAATGTCAACATGTGGGGGAAAAGGACCCCTGGAGAGCTGTGACAATGCTCTGGTTTCTACAGGGAATTTTTAATCTGTTTTAGCAAGTCAAGAGGAATAAGCATTTATATGCTAGTGAAATAGCTAAGAAGAGACTGCACCTGACCCACAGGCCCTGGGGCGCTCCAGGCAAGAACACCGGAGGGGGTGGCCGTGCCTCCTCCAGGGCATCTTCCCCACCCACTGGTTGAACCCCCATCTCCTGCACTGCAGGTAGATACTTTACCGTTGAGCCAGCAGGAAAGCACATCTTATAAACGCTATGCAATAAAGCGGAGAATTGCCAACATCAATAAAATTGATTATGTTTTTCCCTTTACCCTTCCCCCAGAGCTTTGGCGTTTTAATTACCTCTAAGTTGGTCTTTCCCTGCAAAGAAGATTCCAGTCCTGGGCAGACTTCAGTAGCTGGTCTTCTCTCTGGGCTGAGTTCACCAGTTTGTCTCTGGAGACACAAAATATGTGTGATCAGCTAGCTCCTTTCTTTGCTGACTTTTAAGTGTGGCCACTGCGTTAAAGCAGTCATACACCTGTGTCTGAGCCCCTAACCAGCAGACCTGTCCTTGCCTGCTTGTTGAGGAACTAAGTGATCAGCGTCAAAATCCCTTCTGGGGTTTCCCCTGGTGGTCCAGTGGGTAAGGACACCGCCTTGCAGTGCAAGGGGCGCCGGTTCGATCCCTGGCCTGGGAAGATCCCACGTGCCGCGGAGCGGCTGGACCGTTGTGTCCAATCACCGAGCCGGACCTCTGGAGCGCATGCGCCCAGAGCTGGCGCTCTGCAACAACAGAGGCCACCGTGATGGGAGGCCCACACGGGCCAAAGAACAAAGACGGATGACAATAGAGAAATGAAAGACCAATAGAAGTGGCCCGCCCGCCCGCTTCCCTCCCTCCCCAGCCTGACCCCCGCCCAAAATTAAAAAAAAAAAAACCCTTCTGCTCTGAGGTCTCCATGTAGGAAGGCCAGCAGGCTGGGTCTTCCATTATTCTGAAAAGATTTCTTTAACAGGGACCAAAATACATATCTTGTGCTTTGACATGAGGCCAACAGCTGAGCAGAAAACAACGCACGTGGCCTCCCGGGCTTTCTGGAGGCGCATCCCTCCAGGAGAGAGCGCCACCTGACAACCGCGCCTGGAAGGCCTTGGGTTGGGAGGGAAGGACGAAACTGAAAACACACAGGGGCGGTAATTTCCACTGGGTCCCGGGACAGCTCGGCAGGCGGGAGCTGGAAGACTGTGTGCACCTCCCGGAAGCTAACTCTTCTGTTTCATGTCTGACTCTGAGCTCAGGAAAGCGTCCCCATCCTTAGAGGCCCAAGGACAACACCATGCCTCACACGTTTAGGTAAGAAGGTATATTTCAGAGTGGGAGCAGTTGTACATTACAAAAGTCACTGTGAATCTTCAACTAAATAAATAACCAAATGTAGAGCCTCCGAGGTACGGAGTCTGTCTCTCTGGTTCCAGTCCCGCTTTGCTTTGCTTCCTTAGGCTTTTGAGGGGAGGGGAGAGGTGCCCGTGGTCAGCAAATAGATGATTTCTTCAGCGTCTGCTTTCTTTTCCTTTCTTCTAGTAAGGAGACTACATGCTAGATAAACAAAAACAGGTGCATGTAATTCAAGGGTCTGGGGTTTCATCTTTTTTTTTAATGCTACAAATGAGCCTCAAAGAGTAGAAACAACATTCCCAACCTGTCTATCAAAAACTCTGGCCATTTCTAGCACGCCTTTGCCGAACTGAAAGACAAAACAAGAAAAAATTCTGTTGTACCTCTCTCGTCTCCTCCTCTCGAGGGAGAACCTGGAGAAGGAGATGGAGTTACATACCTCATTTTTCACACTTGCATCTGCCCCTTTGTCAAGAAGTAACTGGACGAGTTCTTTGTGGTTATTGAGCACAGCCACCTAGAAGACAGACAGCGGCGGCTTGTGAGCAGGAGGGGGGTGCTCGGCGCAGGCAGGTCCAGGACAGCACCAGCGTCCTCCCCCAGCGGCACACCCGGCTGCGGCCGCCGGGCGCTGTGGGATGGGCATGTGGACCCCACTGCACAGCGACGGCAAACTCAAGGTACACGGAAAGGACATCTGCCTTCCTCCACATGAAAGGGCAAGACTGAGGCCAAACCCAGACAGAGAGGAGCACTTCTTTGTTTTGATCCCAAAATGGCCCCGAGGACTGGGGTTGGCAATCCTTCAAGAAATAGTCATAAAAAGACAACAAATATACTAGAGTGGCCAAAAAAAAAAAGATGCCACGATGGCATAGCCATGTCTTAATTCAGAGGCCAATAGCGAATACACCCCCCCCACACACCCAAACCGGCCCTCTTATGCAGCTGAGCTCAAAAGAAAGGCCCTTAAAGGGGCAGCGGTGACCTTAATCCCACGCGTCAAGCCAGGCCGCTGCGTGGAGCAGGTCATACCATGAGAGGGGTCTTCCCGTCTTTGTCCTTCATGTTCACGTCCGCGCCCGCCTCAATCAGCAGGGAGGCAACCTCCTGGTTCCCGGAAACCGCAGAAACTCTCATAAGCGGGGTCCACCCTGAACCAGTGTCTGCGACATCCACCTGCACAGCCACAAGAGAGCAGCTCTCAGCCCACTGACTTGTCCTGCACATCACTCATCAGAGGCTTATGAAGGGATTTCTACATGCCCAAATCTCCCCATGTAGATAGCAGCCCTTCTAGACCTGATGAGAGTCGCCTGGACTGCACTGACTTTGTCCACATTTATGCAGTGAGCATCTGAGCTGGACCACAGCAGAGGGTGAAGAGAGGCCCAGGACACGGCCCGCCCCCACCCCGCCCCCCGCCACAAGCATCTTCATTCATACTGTGTTCAGACAGAAAGGAGACGGGATGGAAAAATGAACATAATCACCTTCGCCTTGGCCCTGTGTGAGCCCTGCCTTATTTTCTTCAGCCTAACTTTTCTGTTTTTATAGTTTCTGCTATTTCAAGTATCTCTGTAAACAGCTTTAAGTGCCTTCTGGAACATGACAATAATATAAACACCCACTCTGATATTTACCAATAGGTATTAATTTTAAGCAGGGGAATTACAAGTAAATACAAAGCAACCAGATCTCTAACACGCAGTCCAGTCTGCAGAGTTGGCCAACCTAATGCCTTGTCCAACCAAGAGCTTACCTAGTAACATGTCCATGTCATCTACCCTATCTTAAGCTCTCACAATTTAGGCCTTTAAAAGACATTTTAGAGTAAGAGAATGTAAATGTTGCCTCCTCCAATTCCATGAAGACCTCATCAATCCATGTGGCATGCACACAGACGGTAAACATATACATGTGTACCCAGACAGATGCCCAGACACACAAACATATCTAATTCTATCGCAGAAGAATTACTCAAAGAAATCTACAGCTTCAGTAAAACAGACCAGAATAACAAGAACGGCCAGGAGAGACTACCCACTGCATCACCGTTAAGATTTGCAGCTCTTCCTCCTGCAAATAACAGATAACCTGCTGGGGCAGCAAGCTCCATTATAAGTTAAATAATAATCAAATAGTTGCCTCAAATTATAGGGTGCTTTATACATTCTCAATGCACTTTCATGTACTTTTGCTCTTTTGGTCCTGGAGGTTACACAGGTAGCTGGTTTTATTCCTGGTTTACAGATGTTTAAACTAAGTCTCAGAGAAGTCGGATGCCTTTCCTAAGTCACAGGGCTGGTTAAATGCAGAGATGGCTCCCCAGGCAAATGAGTCACTCTCAGTTCAGATCATTCAAGAAGAGGGTGAAGATGGATTTGCTCCCAGACCCATCCCACCATCGTGCTGACGCCATGGACCTGCCACCTGCCGGCCACACGGGAATCTTTAGGGGACACATGCAGGGAGTTCCAGTTCCACAGGGAAAGGTAACATTTACCTCTAAATGGGCGTGTCCATAACTGAAGCTCCGACAGCCTACACTTCCTAAGCTCCAGTATTTAAATACTGATGGCAGAGGCCTGCCCTTCTTTCAGCAAAGGCCAACCTTTGTTTTCAACTACAGACTCTTCCTGGGTCCGAAGCATGAGCAGCGTCATCATAAACCAAGTAAGAGGAATGTGGCTGTCACCACCCCCCAAGGCAGGGTGGGCCGGCCCTGACCACCAAGGCACACAGGCTAATCCCTTTTTGAGCTTTTGTGCACGCTTCTAAAACAAAACAAGAAATGTAATAATAGGGATTCATCTTAATGAGGTTTCTCCTTCCAGGGGCCCTCTCCTCAGCCCTCTAACCAGTGAGATCCCACAACTTAAACCTTGCTTTCCTCAGAGACAAGCGAAGCCCATCTGCAGACATCCACCTAGTAACTCATGCACAATTTAGGCCTTTAAAAGACATTTTAGAGTAAGAGAATGTAAATGTTGCCTCCTCCAATTCCATGAAGACCTCATCAATCCATGTGGCATGCACACAGACGGTAAAATATACATGTGTACCCAGACAGATGCCCAGACACACAAACATATCTAATTCTATCGCAGAAGAATTACTCAAAGAAATCTACAGCTTCAGTAAAACAGACCAGAATAACAAGAACGGCCAGGAGAGACTACCCACTGCATCACCGTTAAGATTTGCAGCTCTTCCTCCTGCAAATAACAGATAACCTGCTGGGGCAGCAAGCTCCATTATAAGTTAAATAATAATCAAATAGTTGCCTCAAATTATAGGGTGCTTTATACATTCTCAATGCACTTTCATGTACTTTTGCTCTTTTGGTCCTGGAGGTTACACAGGTAGCTGGTTTTATTCCTGGTTTACAGATGTTTAAACTAAGTCTCAGAGAAGTCGGATGCCTTTCCTAAGTCACAGGGCTGGTTAAATGCAGAGATGGCTCCCCAGGCAAATGAGTCACTCTCAGTTCAGATCATTCAAGAAGAGGGTGAAGATGGATTTGCTCCCAGACCCATCCCACCATCGTGCTGACGCCATGGACCTGCCACCTGCCGGCCACACGGGAATCTTTAGGGGACACATGCAGGAGTTCCAGTTCCACAGGGAAAGGTAACATTTACCTCTAAATGGGCGTGTCCATAACTGAAGCTCCGACAGCCTACACTTCCTAAGCTCCAGTATTTAAATACTGATGGCAGAGGCCTGCCCTTCTTTCAGCAAAGGCCAACCTTTGTTTTCAACTACAGACTCTTCCTGGGTCCGAAGCATGAGCAGCGTCATCATAAACCAAGTAAGAGGAATGTGGCTGTCACCACCCCCCAAGGCAGGGTGGGCCGGCCCTGACCACCAAGGCACACAGGCTAATCCCTTTTTGAGCTTTTGTGCACGCTTCTAAAACAAAACAAGAAATGTAATAATAGGGATTCATCTTAATGAGGTTTCTCCTTCCAGGGGCCCTCTCCTCAGCCCTCTAACCAGTGAGATCCCACAACTTAAACCTTGCTTTCCTCAGAGACAAGCGAAGCCCATCTGCAGACATCCACAGAAGACATAACTCTCCTCCATCCGAGTTTATTTTCCAGGTCATCAATTTAACTTCTCGGTCCTCTGCACCATCTGGCACTCACCACTAGGACAGCATCTTGTCCTTTCTTATTTCCACGCCCTGCAGTTTTTATTTAACTTCTTTGAAGTCATGAACTGGAGTTTTCAAAGTGATCAGCAGTTACCGTAATTGAGGTAGTTCTGTTTGCCCATCATCAAATAGCTACTCAGCATTGTGTCCCTCTTCTCCCGTACCCGCTGAAGCCTCACTGTTGTAACAATTCTATAAGGATCTTTTCATCCCAAGGTTTAGGAACCTTCTGGCTCGTAAGTCAGAGAACCTTCTCCAGCATCTCTAGGTTCAGCTAACCAAAGGCATCCACATTAAGGCCTGGCCTCCCCTGAGTCCTGTGGCACAGCCTCTAGGTTCTTAACTCCACGTGAGCAGTCGACAGGGAAGACCAGATACCTCACAGCCGTCCCCTATCATCCACTCGATCACACTGCAGTGGCCGCCGTCTGCTGCCCAGTGCAGAGCAGTGCAGCCACCCAGGTCTCTGGTGTCCCAGGAAGCACCGTGTCTTCGGAGATACTTCACAATGTCTAAGTGTCCCGCGTAGCATGCAAGCATCAGGCTGCAACACATGGCAGAAGAAGCATTTGGCTGTAAGTGCAACTGCCACATACTTAGGAAATTGTATAAATATGCCATCAGGTCCATGTTTATCCTTCCTGGCCTAAACAGAAGAGAGAAATCCTAATTTGGGTGGAAAAGCCGTGAAAATTATTCACCTATATGTGTCAGTCAACTGGTAAGTAGACAGTGGTATATCCATACAATAGAATATAATTCAGCCACAAAAAGGAAATGAGGTACTGAAATATGCTACGACATCGATACGCCTTAAAACATTATGCTAAATAAAAGCAGCCAGACACAAAAGGCCACGTGGTATATGCATTCCTTAATGTGAAATGTCCAGAAGAGACAATCCATCGAGGGGCTGCGGGGAGAGGAAATGGAGCGTGACTGCGAATGAATTCAGTTTCCTCCCGGATGGATGAAAAGTCTCTGGAATTAATAGATCGATGGTGGTTTCATTAATATATTTTTAAACATGGAATTGTACATATTAGCAGAAATAATCAAAATAAAGTTACTGATTAAAAGAAAAGAAAATATGGCTAACATAGTCCAAGCTCTTCCTCAAAAGGGAACATACTGTATTGCTGAGAGCTTTCAAAAGCCTTCTTAAACAAACAAAACGGTAAGCCTTCTTATCCACGAAAGAGCACAGTGTTCATAGAGATATTCCCAGGAGAGGCTACCAATTTCAAGTAGAAATTTTAATTAAAAACTTGGGCTTCCCTGGTGGTCTAGTGGGTAAAGAGTCTGCCTTTCAGAGCAAGGGGCACCGGTTCGATCCCTGACCTGGGAAGATTCCACATGCTGCTGAGCAGGTGGACAGTGAGTCCAATTATGAGCCAGCACTCTGGAGCGCATGCGCCCAGAGCCAGTGCTTTGCAAGGAGAGAGGCCACTGCAATGGGAGGCCCACACAGGCCAAAAAATAAAGATGAAAAATAAATAAATAAAAAATCAATAAAAGAGGCCAAAAATTATAGTTAATAAAATACATTAATAGGAAAAAAAAATTTTATGGTATGTGAATTATACCTCCAAAAAAATGAATCATCACTGTAATTTTTGGATTTGAAAAACACCCACCAGTCCATAATGATATTCAAAAATTAAAAAGAAAAAAAAATCATTGAATACTATTGGAGATAAGCATAAATCAAATCCTTACTGTAAATATGGGTAGTTAAAATAAACATTTATACTGTGTTTTAAATAAACATTTGTGTTATATTTATAGAATAAAATGCAGTCCGTTCTTGGTGAGGGAAGGCACTTACTCACAAAAGACTACCAGCTAATAAACATAGGAGGAGTCCTGGAATTAGAATATCATTTTTTGGCAAGTTCCAATTAAATAATTGACTCAGGCAAAGATCATAGTGGATGCTAACATTTTTGAATGAAAGGTTAATGGAGAAGAGGATATTCACATGGCACTGAATTTCTAACCCACAGATTATTTTCTAATTGCCATGGAAGCTATTATCTTTACCACGGAAAGATTCAGCTGCTCCACCCTAGCCAAAGGGACAACCTGCATCACAGCCCTAATGGCTGCAAACTGAAGTCACAACATGCTACAGAGGCGAACCTGCATCCAATCAAGCCTTTGCACCTACGTTTAACTTTACTGGGAACCACAAACAAGCAAAATGCCTCCCTGACCCCTAGGAGACAACTGAGCAGACCAAGAACATAGGGCGTCCTCTAAGATAGTCGATCCCATCTCCCCAAAAGTCACTGCTACAAGAAAAGGAAAAAATAAGTAAAAAGAGGATCAGTCTACACGCCTACACTCAGGTTTTGACCTCTGGTCTACTTAAGGGAAGTATTATATTCCAGGGGCTGCTTCAGAGCAGGCACGGTTCGATCCCTGACCTGGGAAGATTCCACATGCTGCTGAGCAGGTGGACAGTGAGTCCAATTATGAGCCAGCACTCTGGAGCGCATGCGCCCAGAGCCAGTGCTTTGCAAGGAGAGAGGCCACTGCAATGGGAGGCCCACACAGGCCAAAAAATAAAGATGAAAAATAAATAAATAAAAAATCAATAAAAGAGGCCAAAAATTATAGTTAATAAAATACATTAATAGGAAAAAAAAATTTTATGGTATGTGAATTATACCTCCAAAAAAATGAATCATCACTGTAATTTTTGGATTTGAAAAACACCCACCAGTCCATAATGATATTCAAAAATTAAAAAGAAAAAAAAATCATTGAATACTATTGGAGATAAGCATAAATCAAATCCTTACTGTAAATATGGGTAGTTAAAATAAACATTTATACTGTGTTTTAAATAAACATTTGTGTTATATTTATAGAATAAAATGCAGTCCGTTCTTGGTGAGGGAAGGCACTTACTCACAAAAGACTACCAGCTAATAAACATAGGAGGAGTCCTGGAATTAGAATATCATTTTTTGGCAAGTTCCAATTAAATAATTGACTCAGGCAAAGATCATAGTGGATGCTAACATTTTTGAATGAAAGGTTAATGGAGAAGAGGATATTCACATGGCACTGAATTTCTAACCCACAGATTATTTTCTAATTGCCATGGAAGCTATTATCTTTACCACGGAAAGATTCAGCTGCTCCACCCTAGCCAAAGGGACAACCTGCATCACAGCCCTAATGGCTGCAAACTGAAGTCACAACATGCTACAGAGGCGAACCTGCATCCAATCAAGCCTTTGCACCTACGTTTAACTTTACTGGGAACCACAAACAAGCAAAATGCCTCCCTGACCCCTAGGAGACAACTGAGCAGACCAAGAACATAGGGCGTCCTCTAAGATAGTCGATCCCATCTCCTCAAAAAGTCACTGCTACAAGAAAAGGAAAAAAAATAAGTAAAAAAAGAGGATCAGTCTACACACGCCTACACTCAGGTTTTGACCTCTGGTCTACTTAAGGGAAGTATTATATTAAGAAATTTCCTAATCTAGACACCCTTACCCTCCTGCATGATCCCTTAGTTGGGATACAACAGATACATAAATGTCTTCACACAGTCTTGTAAATTGCTTTTTTTCTACCAGATTTTAGCAATAAGGCTATCCGCTATAGCTTTCCAACTTCCTCTGTGATCTGGAAATGTTCAAGGTTATTATTAGTACCTGGAAAATCTGAACAAGCTCCTCAGTAGAGCAGACAAACCAGAGAACCTATTTTGGAGGCAATCTTTTAATACATTTTCTAATTTCTTGTATGGGTATTGGTTATTTCAGATGTTCTGCTTATTGGGTCAATTTTGATGATTTAAATTTTCTCTTTAAAGGTACCCATTTCATTGCTTTGATCAAATCTATTTTAGACACAAACACACTGCTTTCTTTTCATGTTTAAATTTGCTCTCTGTTATGAACCCTTTCAGATTTATAATTTTTCTTTCTTCTGAGATTTATAAGAAATTGTTCCATTTTATAATGTAGCTTTTTGGTCCATTTTATTTCTCAGCAATCTTTTTTTTTTTTTTTTTATCAATTTCTACTTTTTAAAAATTCCTTTTTTGTACCTCTCAAGGTTTTCTTTTCTTTTCACTTTTTAAAATGGCACTATTATTTTTTCTTGAGTTGATGACTTAGTTCCAAAATTACCTGAGAGTTATTTGAAACATTACTATTTAAATTGATAAGTGGGGTTTTTTTTTCCCCCAATGTTACCAAAACCTGTTGCTGTACTATGTCCAGAGAGTATAGGAGGCAGCTTTCTGATTTTGGAAACTAATGTTTCTTGGTGGGCAGCCAGACATGATCCGGGTCTTCCAGCTACTCCTCACAGACTAGAGTCCAGTGCCTTCACTCTGCATCTGTCACGTGACAGTAAGCTCCTTGAGCCAAGGCTTTGCACTGAGTCCACTGTGTGCCCGGGTGCCAGGCTGGTGGAGCCTGGCATGCAGCAGTCATTCAGTAACTACTGGCTGGTCTGAATTAAACTCAATCACTAGTTTAATAATGGATTTTTTTTATAATTATGATATTATACATTAATTTTAAACAATGTAATAAATGAATGGTTGTTGCTACTGCTTTTCTTCTTTATTTTTACAGTCTTGTTGTTTACAGATGTGTATATTCCCAGATTAGTAATGACTTATTTTAAGCTTTTCTAAATACCCTCTGGCGGGGGTTGGGGGTAGGGTACACCTAGTAACACAAGGCTGGGCACATCTTAGAGCAGGTTCCTCACCTACCTGTCCTTGCCGCTTCCATTCTGCAGATTCACATCTGTGCCATTAGAAAGGAGGATCTTCACAAGCCTAAACAAAACAAATTTCAGTGTCGCTGGATAAGCAGCTTTGAGGAGTAAGAACCCATTATAACCACTAAAAACGAACAACTTTGTGTCTAACACCTAACATGACAACACTCTCCCTCCATCCTCAGAGGCAGCAGGCTAGGGGCTTCCCTGGTGGCTCAGTGGGTAAAGAGTCTGCCTTGCAGTGCGAGGGGCACCGGTTCAGTCCCTGGCCCAGGAAGATATCACGTGCTGTGGAGCAGCCAGACCCGTGTGTCCAATTACAAGCAAGCGCTCTGGAGCACATGCTCCAGAGCCGGTGCTCTGTGTCGAGAGAGGCCACTGCAATGGGAGGCCCACCCATGCCAAAGAATAAATATGGATCCACTAAAAAAAAAAAAAAGAATTTTAAAAGAATCCTTGTTTAAAAAAAAAAAACAAACAACAGAGGCAGTAGGCTTTAAAAACCAGGCATTTAAACCAGGAAATAGCCTCTCCACACACATACACACAAATGGGTTTTACCCTTTACATGATTTATTCATTGAAAACAAAAACTCTATCACATGAAACAAATCGGACTATCAAACTAACTCATTGTCATTCTAATGGCCATTTGAAATATGTTTTCAAATGGTAGCATTTAATGAATATCCATTTCTATTTCTTTCAAAATGGCATTCTAACAGTTAAAATATAAATACAATGGAAAAATAACCTATTAGTATTTATGCTTATCTCTGTGGGGAGTAGAGAAAATGGAGTGTGTCAGCAGAAATTTTATTTGAGCAACCTATCAGGGAAGTTTGTTTTCCAGAATGAATATCCCTCCCCTTTATTCTTTTTTTTTTTTTTTGAAATTCACAGTCCAATAATCAGTTTTCCCAGAACATCTAAAATACTTGGCAAAATTAAAATGTCTGCCTTTCCTCCTTACCATGAATTATACATCTTTATGTCCTCTGCTGCATGTTGTCTGATTTTGTCATAAGAGCAGCTGAGTTTTGTGTTCAGTCCCTACATGGCACAGTTTTGAAAAGAGAACCAAAGCAGGGTGCCCCACAGCCCTTCCCCTCCCAAATAAGGGCCTCAGCCCCTGGCTAAGGAAGAAGGAGGGAAGGGCCCTACCTGGTATATCCCCTCTGGGCAGCGACCATCAGGGCGGTAAGGCCAAACTTGTTGGGAACATCAACCTTCACAGTGCTTGGGGAAAACAGAGAGAAGAGATGAGCATGCCCGCCCGGCTTCCTGCAATTCAGAGCTGATGTCTCCTGCAGGGCACAGGTGGTTAGGATGGTTCATTTTCCAGAACATTCCAGTTCCTTCTGGACCATTAAGTTTTTGTTGTCTTAGACTTCCCTGCCTAATACATTAAAGGATCCAAATTCACCAGGAAAGAGGAGGAAATTGCTGCAATTTCATCAGAAATAGGCATTTCCCTCAATGCAGAAGCATTATGTAACCTGACAAAATCCTCCAAGAGCAGGCCCCTGCAAACAGATCGGGGACACAAGTGTCTGAACTACAAGATCTCAGCTCCACCCCTGACCAAGCCAGGAACGATGGAGCCCCAGGGTTCTCCCTGGATCCCGTCTCACCTGCTGAGCATGAAGCGCTCCTGCTCAGAGAAGAAGCCACGCTTGGGAGCTGGGGCTTTTTACGAGAACCTGCTCTTCTCCAGTTACAGAGCCTCAGTTCGCAGGCGACCCGTCCGCTAAGGCCCTCAAAACTATCGAATCACAAGGGCTCTGAGTGACATCGCCCCTTGTCACTTGGAAGGTGGCTGCAGATAGCCTCTCAGAGGCAACCATGGTCACCATCCCCGCCAGGACTTCATCAGCCTTTTGAATCACAAACAGCTGACTGAAGGATTCCTTAATTTCAACAGGAATTCGACACGGCAGTTAAGGGTGAAATGTGCCCAAGTGCTATGGCATATAAGCAAGAATCGTAACTTCTTCTGGGGGAAGAAAATGTGACACTCAGACTGGTCATTTCCCCTTTTTAATGTGCATTAAAGAACAGCATTTACATAGGGCTTTCTATGGCCGTTGTCATGAACCAGGCTAAACTCACCCCAGTCACCTAAGATGGACTTTGGGGTCAGCTTCTAAGCACCTGCTGGGATTAAAATAAATAAATAAATAACAATAATACTTCAATGTTTAAAAGGCAGAGGGCGCTCACCCTCCTTGTAGGATTCGAACCAGCAAGTCTTCATCGTTCACGTTGACTGCTCTGTGCAAGTGTTCACTGCTGATGGGTTCTCCTGAAGGAAGCACATGGAACGCCATCATCCACAGTATCAAGAACGGAGATTTGCCCCAGCTCCTCCTGCAGGGCACAGGTGGTTAGGATGGTTCATTTTCCAGAACATTCCAGTTCCTTCTGGACCATTAAGTTTTTGTTGTCTTAGACTTCCCTGCCTAATACATTAAAGGATCCAAATTCACCAGGAAAGAGGAGGAAATTGCTGCAATTTCATCAGAAATAGGCATTTCCCTCAATGCAGAAGCATTATGTAACCTGACAAAATCCTCCAAGAGCAGGCCCCTGCAAACAGATCGGGGACACAAGTGTCTGAACTACAAGATCTCAGCTCCACCCCTGACCAAGCCAGGAACGATGGAGCCCCAGGGTTCTCCCTGGATCCCGTCTCACCTGCTGAGCATGAAGCGCTCCTGCTCAGAGAAGAAGCCACGCTTGGGAGCTGGGGCTTTTTACGAGAACCTGCTCTTCTCCAGTTACAGAGCCTCAGTTCGCAGGCGACCCGTCCGCTAAGGCCCTCAAAACTATCGAATCACAAGGGCTCTGAGTGACATCGCCCCTTGTCACTTGGAAGGTGGCTGCAGATAGCCTCTCAGAGGCAACCATGGTCACCATCCCCGCCAGGACTTCATCAGCCTTTTGAATCACAAACAGCTGACTGAAGGATTCCTTAATTTCAACAGGAATTCGACACGGCAGTTAAGGGTGAAATGTGCCCAAGTGCTATGGCATATAAGCAAGAATCGTAACTTCTTCTGGGGGAAGAAAATGTGACACTCAGACTGGTCATTTCCCTTTTCAATGTGCATTAAAGAACAGCATTTACATAGGGCTTTCTATGGCCGTTGTCATGAACCAGGCTAAACTCACCCCAGTCACCTAAGATGGACTTTGGAGTCAGCTTCTAAGCACCTGCTGCGCATTAAAATAAATAAATAAATAACAATAATACTTCAATGTTTAAAAGGCAGAGGGCGCTCACCCTCCTTGTAGGATTCGAACCAGCAAGTCTTCATCGTTCACGTTGACTGCTCTGTGCAAGTGTTCACTGCTGATGGGTTCTCCTGAAGGAAGCACATGGAACGCCATCATCCACAGTATCAAGAACGGAGATTTGCCCCAGCTCCCCTCCTGAGGCTGAGGGTGGAAGCTCCTCTAGGACGCCTCTAGGACGGCGCTTGGCAACTCCAGTGAGCATCTCTTACAGGACACACTCTGCTCCTCCTTTTACTGAAAGAAGACCTTGTTTTCACGTATTAAGAGAAGAACGTTTAGCCTCTCCTAAAGGCTTGGGATGTTTTCAAGTTAAAGAAGTCCCGCTGTGTGGATGTTATTTTGATATTTGAAAAGAATCCTTTTGGCTCTCCTAAGACTTAATAAACGTCTCTTACAAGCCGGGGAAAGCACCACTATCAGGATGGGCTGATTCTGTCTGCCAAGGAGGCACTAAGCAATGTGAAAACCAGCAAGAAGAGACAGGCTGCTTTCACACTGGAAGTCCACCACGTGAGTCCTTCCTGGGAACACAACATCCACATTGGCCTTGACTCCTGCAAGCTTGGGGGTAGGGGTGTCGAAGGGCTCGTACCCGGAGAGGTGGGGCATGGTGAGAAAGCCTGATGGTCGGGGCGAGTCTGCCATGCAGGGGAGAGCAGGGGAAGGATTCTGAGAAGCAGAGAGGCAGCGAGAGGTGGGCAGGCCCCTTGTGGAGTCACTCCTCGAGGAGAGGACGGAAGGTCAACAAGGAGCGGTGTGAGAGGGCAGGATCAGGTGGAAGATGCCGGCCAGGCAGATACATAGCTCCTGGCTTCCCTGGTAGCTCAGTGGTGGAGAGTTCGCCTGCCAATGCAGGAGACACAGGTTCGATCTCTGATCCGGCAAGATCCCACATGCTGTGGAACAACTAAGCCCGTGAGCCACAGCTATGGAGCCTGGGCTCTAGAGCCGCGGAGCTGCAGCTACTGAGCCCGTGTGCTGCAACTGTGGAAGTTCGTGTGCCCCGGAGCCCGAGTTCCACAAGAGAAGTCACCACAAGAAGAAGCCTGCTCACCTCAACTAGAGAGTAGCCCCCACTCCTTGCAACTAGAGAAGAACCTGCAGCAGCAGTGAAAACCCAGAATAGCCAAAAATAAATAAATAAATAAGATTTTTAAAAAATCCTCTTGCAATACAGGAAATGCAGGTTTGATCCCTGGGTCAGGAAGATCCCCTAGAGAAGGAAACAGCAACCCACTTCAGTATTCTTGCCTGGGAAATCCCATGGACAGAGGAGCCTGGTGGGCTGCAGTCCAGGGGGCCACGGCGAGTTGGACATGACTGAGCACACACACATGCATGCGGGTGACGGAGACGGAGCAGCAGCTGCTCTGGTCCCCGGCAGCCCACCCTTCTCCTCCACCGGGGGCCCACTCCACCCTACCCCACACACGCAGCATCCCACCTGCCCCCACAGGTGTCAAGCTGACGATCCCTGGCTTCAGGCACCCCAGCATGCTCAGTTGCTTCAGTCGTGCCCAACTCTCTGTGACCCTATGGGGTGAAACCCGCCAGGCTCCTCTGTCCATAGGGATTCTCCAGGCAAGAGTACTTGTCATTTCCTTCTCCTGGGGATCTTCCAGCCCAGGGATTGAACCTGAGCCTCCTGCATTGGCAGGCACGTTCTTTACCACTACCGCCACCTGGGAAGCCCACAGTCATCTCAAGTGAAGTGAAAGTCGCTCAGTCGTGTCCAACACTTTGTGAACCATGGACGAGCCATGGGAGTCTCCAGACAAGAATACTGAAATAAAATAAAATGAACAAACGAAATACTGAAGTGGGTAGCCTTCCCCTTCTCCAGGGAATCTTCCTGACCCTGGGATCAAACCGAGGTCTTCTGCATTGCAGGCAGATTCTTTATCAACGGACCTACAAGGGAAGGGCTCCCTTAATTAACAAATGTCTAAGCAACGTCCATGACCAACCTTCACTCTAGGGGGCGGCAGAGGGAAGGGGACGCGGGCTCCTCTCCTGCCCTTCACGCTGCGGGACTGGCTTTCAGCTGTTTCTCTTCTCAACCCTGGAAGAACCGCTCCCAGCCCTTTCCTCCCAGGGTACCCCAGGCTGCCTCCTGGGTCTTACCCCGCCCGCCCTCCTACAGTCTGGCCTGCAGAGGCCCCTGGTCACCTGTGACTGTGACGGTAGAGAAACTGGAACAGTCAGCTCTCAGCACAGGAGCCCATGCCTGTGAGTTTCCTTGGACGAGTTTCACTGGACAAAGTCCAAGCCGGGATACGGCGAGGCAAAGGAATGAATGGATCCCTATCAGAGTGACCTTCAGCTGATACCCTTTCTCTTGTTCCGGTAAAAATAAATTTAAGCCAAGTGAAAACTGTTTTGAAATAACAATTTTGCCTGCTTGAGCTTGCCAATCTAAAAGGCAGAGGAGCCGGGGGCAGTGGGCCACGGCGAGTTGGACATGACTGAGCACACACATGCATGCGGGTGACGGAGACGGAGCAGCAGCTGCTCTGGTCCCCGGCAGCCCACCCTTCTCCTCCACCGGGGGCCCACTCCACCCTACCCCACACACGCAGCATCCCACCTGCCCCCACAGGTGTCAAGCTGACGATCCCTGGCTTCAGGCACCCCAGCATGCTCAGTTGCTTCAGTCGTGCCCAACTCTCTGTGACCCTATGGGGTGAAACCCGCCAGGCTCCTCTGTCCATAGGGATTCTCCAGGCAAGAGTACTTGTCATTTCCTTCTCCTGGGGATCTTCCAGCCCAGGGATTGAACCTGAGCCTCCTGCATTGGCAGGCACGTTCTTTACCACTACCGCCACCTGGGAAGCCCACAGTCATCTCAAGTGAAGTGAAAGTCGCTCAGTCGTGTCCAACACTTTGTGAACCATGGACGAGCCATGGGAGTCTCCAGACAAGAATACTGAAATAAAATAAAATGAACAAACGAAATACTGAAGTGGGTAGCCTTCCCCTTCTCCAGGGAATCTTCCTGACCCTGGGATCAAACCGAGGTCTTCTGCATTGCAGGCAGATTCTTTATCAACGGACCTACAAGGGAAGGGCTCCCTTAATTAACAAATGTCTAAGCAACGTCCATGACCAACCTTCACTCTAGGGGGCGGCAGAGGGAAGGGGACGCGGGCTCCTCTCCTGCCCTTCACGCTGCGGGACTGGCTTTCAGCTGTTTCTCTTCTCAACCCTGGAAGAACCGCTCCCAGCCCTTTCCTCCCAGGGTACCCCAGGCTGCCTCCTGGGTCTTACCCCCGCCCCGCCCTCCTACAGTCTGGCCTGCAGAGGCCCCTGGTCACCTGTGACTGTGACGGTAGAGAAACTGGAACAGTCAGCTCTCAGCACAGGAGCCCATGCCTGTGAGTTTCCTTGGACGAGTTTCACTGGACAAAGTCCAAGCCGGGATACGGCGAGGCAAAGGAATGAATGGATCCCTATCAGAGTGACCTTCAGCTGATACCCTTTCTCTTGTTCCGGTAAAAATAAATTTAAGCCAAGTGAAAACTGTTTTGAAATAACAATTTTGCCTGCTTGAGCTTGCCAATCTCCTCAAGATGTCTCAGCTACATTATACTTCCTTTTCATCATTCCACACATAGTTTTAGGCTCAGAGCCTTAAATAAAAGGATCATGATAAACCATCAAAGGAGGGCAAGGCCCACAGCCGGCCCTGACCTGTGCAGGGAGGTAATCTCTAGCTCCGCGGTTTCATGGGGGTTGACAGGAGGGGACAGAGCTGTGCTCCCCGGGGGACATGTGGTGAAGCCTGCTGATGTCTTTGCTTGTCACAATAGTATGGCTGGTCCTGCTGGCACTGGGCTTCCTCAGAGCTCCGTTAGTGAAGCATCTGCCTCCAAGGCACGAGATCCGAGTTTGATCCCTGGGTCGGGAAGATCCCCAGGAGGAGGAAATGGCAACCCACTCCAGTATTCCTTCCTGGAGAATCCCACGGACCAAGAAGATGGGGGGGCTACAGTCCACGGGGTCACAAGCATTGGGCACGACTTATCCCCTAAACCACCACCACCACGACCACAGGCATCAAGTGGCTGGAGCCTAGGGCTGCCCGCAGGCTGGATGACCCAGCGCCAGGCCCAACAGTGCCAAGGGAGAGAAGCTGGACAGACCTAACGTGATCTCTCCCTTAGGAAGCAAATGAAACCCAAAGTTCCCTTTCCCTCTTGCTTCCTGGAAAGGGGGAGGACGGTGTGGTGGGCAAGCCTGTGATCCCACCAAACCCCCGCCTCTGTGACTCACAGGCTTCCACTGCCACTGAAATACCAAGATACGTGATTCGCACAGAGTCGTCTACATAGGAAGCTCATCCTACTTCTGCTGAATTTTGAAGTATGGTTTTCCTAACTTGACCCTATTAACTGGATCTAGGACTTAACGCGATGCTTTTGCAGTCTCCTTCAGAGCACAGAACGGGGGCAGGAAGGCTGAGGGAGCTGGCCACAGCCGCCCTGGCAGGAGTGTGGCGTGTGACCAGACACTGACGGATCTGACCAGCCCACGCCATGCCTGTGAGTTTCCTTGGACGAGTTTCACTGGACAAAGTCCAAGCCGGGATACGGCGAGGCAAAGGAATGAATGGATCCCTATCAGAGTGACCTTCAGCTGATACCCTTTCTCTTGTTCCGGTAAAATAAATTTAAGCCAAGTGAAAACTGTTTTGAAATAACAATTTTGCCTGCTTGAGCTTGCCAATCTCCTCAAGATGTCTCAGCTACATTATACTTCCTTTTCATCATTCCACACATAGTTTTAGGCTCAGAGCCTTAAATAAAAGGATCATGATAAACCATCAAAGGAGGCAAGGCCCACAGCCGGCCCTGACCTGTGCAGGAGGTAATCTCTAGCTCCGCGGTTTCATGGGGGTTGACAGGAGGGGACAGAGCTGTGCTCCCCGGGGGACATGTGGTGAAGCCTGCTGATGTCTTTGCTTGTCACAATAGTATGGCTGGTCCTGCTGGCACTGGGCTTCCTCAGAGCTCCGTTAGTGAAGCATCTGCCTCCAAGGCACGAGATCCGAGTTTGATCCCTGGGTCGGGAAGATCCCCAGGAGGAGGAAATGGCAACCCACTCCAGTATTCCTTCCTGGAGAATCCCACGGACCAAGAAGATGGGGGGGCTACAGTCCACGGGGTCACAAGCATTGGGCACGACTTATCCCCTAAACCACCACCACCACGACCACAGGCATCAAGTGGCTGGAGCCTAGGGCTGCCCGCAGGCTGGATGACCCAGCGCCAGGCCCAACAGTGCCAAGGGAGAGAAGCTGGACAGACCTAACGTGATCTCTCCCTTAGGAAGCAAATGAAACCCAAAGTTCCCTTTCCCTCTTGCTTCCTGGAAAGGGGGAGGACGGTGTGGTGGGCAAGCCTGTGATCCCACCAAACCCCCGCCTCTGTGACTCACAGGCTTCCACTGCCACTGAAATACCAAGATACGTGATTCGCACAGAGTCGTCTACATAGGAAGCTCATCCTACTTCTGCTGAATTTTGAAGTATGGTTTTCCTAACTTGACCCTATTAACTGGATCTAGGACTTAACGCGATGCTTTTGCAGTCTCCTTCAGAGCACAGAACGGGGGCAGGAAGGCTGAGGGAGCTGGCCACAGCCGCCCTGGCAGGAGTGTGGCGTGTGACCAGACACTGACGGATCTGACCAGCCCACGCCAGGCTCCCACTCTTACTAGACGCTGAGCACAAGCAGGCATCACACACACACACACACACACACGAACTCCCACCCCGCCGAGTGCGACGGGCGAGGGGTGGCTGAAGCTTAGAGAGCTTGGGGGAAGCGTGGACGTCCTGGGATTGGAAGGGAAGCCAGACAAACACACGCAGCGCCCAGCAGAGAAAGCCCTGACGGCTCCCGTCCAGTGACCCTCCATCCCCCAGCACGCCTCTCTCCACGCGAGCCCTCCCCATTCTAGCCAAGGAGCCCTGCAGCAGGCAAACACCAGAAATGAGTAAGATCACACCATGCGTAGAGGCTTGAGGTCTGTGTGGAGCAGAGACCAGGGTATCTTGATACTGGGATATAATTTAAGTAAACGTATTGCCTGTCCTGGCTCCTGTGAGGGGTCATCAGCGTTTTTCAAGCTCGTTCTGAGAACACCTCCGAACACCTCATGGAAGAGAAGAACAACGTAATCGTTCACCAATCCCTGAGCTCCAGCAAAAGAACGCAGTTAAGTGTCCTTGGGGATGGAAGGTCTGTCTCTGCATTCACTCACTGACCCTGTCAGACCCCTGCCAGGACGGCAAGGAGGCGCTGAGCGCAGTCACCAGCCCAAAACGGCTGAAAGGCTTGAACGGGCTCCCTGGTTACAGGAACTTGACAGAGAAACAGAAGAGAAATGCAAAGGCTCTTGTGTGCAGGGCAGAGTAGTTCCTTTTGCTTCCACTAGAGGCAGGAGTCATGACGAGCAGAGGAACTCCAGGATGAGCAGAATGCTCCAGTCCTCCACCCCCAGTCCTTCAAGATGTCCTAGGCTAGGCCCAAGGGAAGGCCATCCACGGGGCAATGGAATACGACCAAGGCCGGCTCTGCATCTATGGGTTTGTTCTTCTGATGGTGACCCCGGGTGTCACAATTACAAACGCTGAGCTGACGCTGCCGGTGGTGAGGACGCCTGTGAGCACCCTCGTGGGCTGCGTGAGTGGCACTTGGCCGGGGGGACCACAGGAGGGGACACCTGGCCGGGAGGGGGAGGGGCGCAGAGCAGTGTTTGGAAGCCTCAGCTCATGTTCCACAGCGGGCCATTTAGCTGCAGATGTCCTAGCAGATATTGAAATGGGGTGATAACACCTTGCTTAGTGGAATTTAAGTCTCTATTAAAAACAGTGAATAAATGATGAACTCACTGGGGAAAATATTTGCCAATTAACAAGCAGCAGCTGTTTTTCTTTCTTTTCAAGGGCCCAACTGATTAAAATTGCATGCCTCATTTAAGCAAGAGTCTCGTGCACTTTACCTGGGGGTGGGGAAAAAAAGGCTGAGCATCCTTTATTCAAACAAAGTGCGTGCTTTCGTGACTCATTAAAAACACTTTCAAACCAAATGCAAATCATCAACCCACAGAAGCATTTTCACTTGTTTTATAGAATGTGTGCACTTTTAATTCTTTGTTTAGCGCGATCTGCCTCCTTACGAGAGTCTGCTTCGTATGTGATAGGAACAGTAGAAGGGGACAGAAGCCAGCCAGACGGAAGACACGCCTGGTCCTTCCCGCCCGGAGAGGGCCCGAGGGCCTGGGCTCGTCCTGGCCGCAGGCGTGCGTGCTGCGACCTGACTGAGGGCCCTCGGGGGGCGGGGATGGGGGTCACAAGGAGCCTGGTCTCCAGCCCACCCTCCTCCCTGCAGGAGGTCTTGTCTGATGAGCCGTGGAAGCCACAGACTACCGTGACAAAGGCTCTGAGCCTCTGGGCCAGCCAACCACGACTGTCTCCTGAGCCTGCTCGGCAAGGAGGAGGCGCGCCTGCCCCGCACGCGCCGCCCTTCCAGCTGACAGGCCGGAACGACGGGGGCCTCTGCCTTTCTAGAACCTCAGCTGGTGCCCTGACTCCGCGGACCCTCTGAGCACGAGCAGCTCCTCCCCTGGCTTTCAGGGATACTAAGGATGCCAGTGTCCACCAGAGGCCTATAGCTCTTGGCTCTGCACCCCGTTCCCCCTCACCTAGAGGGTGCCAGGGGCCCTTCCCCAGCCAGCGGGAACCAGATCCGTCCGCTGAGCCGCAGGAGAGCAGGCTGAGCCAATCAGAGCTGCTGTTCCACCTCCTCCCAGCTCTGCCTCGGGGCTTTTTGTGCACCATCCACCCAGCCATTTAAGAGTCCTCTGTAATTGGACAGAACCAAGCCGTCATCGGGGCCTTCAGGAGCCCACAGCAGATGGAAGACAAGGAGGAATGAATATGTAAAATAAGAGGCA
This sequence comes from Tragulus kanchil, assembly GCA_022376925.1. Lineage (NCBI taxonomy): Eukaryota > Metazoa > Chordata > Mammalia > Artiodactyla > Tragulidae > Tragulus > Tragulus kanchil. The sequence goes on along the minus strand of JAIOJX010000005.1, from coordinate 172,722,111 downwards.
AGCGGCGGAACTGCTGAGACACGGCCCGGCTCTGTGCCGGGGGAGGACCGGAGCGCCCAGCAGGCAGGGGAAGCCGCACGAGGAACTGCCCAGAGCAGAGTTTTGCCCCTGAAGTAGACTTGACAGGCCCAGGAATCGGGGAGGGGGGTGGGGTGCTCCTGAGGGGGAGGGCACCCCAGAACATGGGGTGGAACCAGAGGAGGGCAGCAGGGAGCTGAGAGCTGGTCTGGGGGAGCAGCCTGCCCCAAGCTGCCCTCCAGAGCCTCTCTGCACAGGCCAGGCTCCCCATGCCCGTTTCTCCTCCCTTCTCTGTGCTTTCTCCCACTTTCTCAGAAAGTGCGCGTGACCCTTCATCCACACTTCATAAGTAAATACCTACGGACACAACAGAAATTCACAGAATAGATATATATGACTATATGACATATACAAGCCAAACGCTACACTGAATAAAACTAAAATAACATTTAACTCGCAAGAGAGAGGGGCCCTTTATGCAACCAAGGAAAGGTGTTTTCAGGGGGTGGGCCACGAGGAACCCTTCTGGCCGCACCGTCTCCGCAACAGTCTAGCTCACAGACGCCCCTGCCCTGCACACCCGCCTTCAGAGTGCTTTCACATGCGGATCAGCGGGCCTCCTCTGGGGTTCTGGGGGAAGGCTCAGTCCGCCAGCACAGGGGCCGCGGGCGCAATCCCTGGTCCGGGAAGCTCCCGCGTGCCACGGGGCAACCAAGCCATGCGCCTGTGCCCCCAGAGCCAGGAGCTGCAGCGACTGCGCCCGTGCACCTGTGCGAACCCCAGAGCGGGTGCTCTGCACAGGGCAGGCCACCGCAGTGAGAGGCCGCACAAGGAAGAGCCCCCCGCCGGCTGCACCCAGAGAAAGCCCGTGCCTGGCCATGAAGACCCAGCACAGCCAAAAATAAGTCAGTCTTTAAAAAAGAAAACACTGATCACAGAAAATACCTGCACTCCTACATCGCCCCCAGGGGCAAAGACTCAGCCTGGCGCCCCCACCTCTGTGTGGGCCTCTCCCTTCCCTCCTCCTGTGGGCGGGCGACACTGTCCACCCCTACTCACCCTCAGCAGCCCCAGGGAGCAGACTGGAGCATCAAGTCGCAGCAAGACACTGGGGTTGGTCAAAAAAGGACTGAACGCCAGAGGACCTCTCACCTGTTTCTCATGGGCACCCCTGGGCCGCTGCCCAGAGCAGAGTTTTGCCCTGAAGTAGACTTGACAGGCCCAGGAATCGGGAGGGGTGGGGTGCTCCTGAGGGGAGGCACCCCAGAACATGGGGTGGAACCAGAGGAGGGCAGCAGGGAGCTGAGAGCTGGTCTGGGGGAGCAGCCTGCCCCAAGCTGCCCTCCAGAGCCTCTCTGCACAGGCCAGGCTCCCCATGCCCGTTTCTCCTCCCTTCTCTGTGCTTTCTCCCACTTTCTCAGAAAGTGCGCGTGACCCTTCATCCACACTTCATAAGTAAATACCTACGGACACAACAGAAATTCACAGAATAGATATATATGACTATATGACATATACAAGCCAAACGCTACACTGAATAAAACTAAAATAACATTTAACTCGCAAGAGAGAGGGGCCCTTTATGCAACCAAGGAAAGGTGTTTTCAGGGGGTGGGCCACGAGGAACCCTTCTGGCCGCACCGTCTCCGCAACAGTCTAGCTCACAGACGCCCCTGCCCTGCACACCCGCCTTCAGAGTGCTTTCACATGCGGATCAGCGGGCCTCCTCTGGGGTTCTGGGGGAAGGCTCAGTCCGCCAGCACAGGGGCCGCGGGCGCAATCCCTGGTCCGGGAAGCTCCCGCGTGCCACGGGGCAACCAAGCCATGCGCCTGTGCCCCCAGAGCCAGGAGCTGCAGCGACTGCGCCCGTGCACCTGTGCGAACCCCAGAGCGGGTGCTCTGCACAGGGCAGGCCACCGCAGTGAGAGGCCGCACAAGGAAGAGCCCCCCGCCGGCTGCACCCAGAGAAAGCCCGTGCCTGGCCATGAAGACCCAGCACAGCCAAAAATAAGTCAGTCTTTAAAAAAGAAAACACTGATCACAGAAAATACCTGCACTCCTACATCGCCCCCAGGGGCAAAGACTCAGCCTGGCGCCCCCACCTCTGTGTGGGCCTCTCCCTTCCCTCCTCCTGTGGGCGGGCGACACTGTCCACCCCTACTCACCCTCAGCAGCCCCAGGGAGCAGACTGGAGCATCAAGTCGCAGCAAGACACTGGGGTTGGTCAAAAAAGGACTGAACGCCAGAGGACCTCTCACCTGTTTCTCATGGGCACCCCTGGGCCGCTGCCTAAAAACGGTGACTCCATCCTTTTACCCTGAACGTGCCCGCTCCAGGCAGCACCGCACAAAAACGGTGCTCGCATCTGTTCGAGCATCCTGAGACCTCCGTTGTGTGATGGCCGTCCCCGGCCGGTGAGAATGTCACCACGGTGTTCAAACATGGAGCGGTCTCTGCTTCTGGTCAGGCCAAGCAGAGAGCAGAGCATCTTTGCCTTCGTGCTGCTCGGCACCTCTAGACAAACGAGCGCCGAGCCCGGATACTCACTGGTCGTGGACACAGAGACCGCCGGGCTGTACGCGTTCTCTCCAGAGGGGCTGGTGACCTTCAGCCGGAACCTGTGCAGGGTCCGGGGCTCCAGACCTTCCACCACGTGCTTGGTCGCGTAGCCCCTGGACGGGAGGAGACGTGTGATGGAGCCGGCCGGGGACCGAGCCTCGTCCTCGGACGGTTACCAGGAGAGCTGGGGAAGGGACTTCGAAGCACCGGCTTCCCTGGGGCAGAGCGCCCCCTGGCGGCCAGCTCCACCCCCGCGCTCCCCTGGGCCGAGCCCCGGAGGACAAAGGGCAAGCCGGGCCTTCAGGCTTGCCCAGCAGGTGCCCGCCTTCCCACAATTCCTCCCTCAGGGCCGACACACAGCTGGCCCGGGATTCTGTACCCTAAGCCCCTCACCCAAGAACCTTCAAGTGGTGACCTTTCAGGTGTGAACGTGTGTCCACAGGTCCAGCTGTGCGAGTCAGTCCAAATGCCTGGGAACACGGTCAGGCGTGTGGTCTGCAAGGAGCCCCGGGCCGGGCTGCACCCAGAAAGCCCGTGCCTGGCCATGAAGACCCAGCACAGCCAAAAATAAGTCAGTCTTTAAAAAAGAAAACACTGATCACAGAAAATACCTGCACTCCTACATCGCCCCCAGGGGCAAAGACTCAGCCTGGCGCCCCCACCTCTGTGTGGGCCTCTCCCTTCCCTCCTCCTGTGGGCGGGCGACACTGTCCACCCCTACTCACCCTCAGCAGCCCCAGGGAGCAGACTGGAGCATCAAGTCGCAGCAAGACACTGGGGTTGGTCAAAAAAGGACTGAACGCCAGAGGACCTCTCACCTGTTTCTCATGGGCACCCCTGGGCCGCTGCCTAAAAACGGTGACTCCATCCTTTTACCCTGAACGTGCCCGCTCCAGGCAGCACCGCACAAAAACGGTGCTCGCATCTGTTCGAGCATCCTGAGACCTCCGTTGTGTGATGGCCGTCCCCGGCCGGTGAGAATGTCACCACGGTGTTCAAACATGGAGCGGTCTCTGCTTCTGGTCAGGCCAAGCAGAGAGCAGAGCATCTTTGCCTTCGTGCTGCTCGGCACCTCTAGACAAACGAGCGCCGAGCCCGGATACTCACTGGTCGTGGACACAGAGACCGCCGGGCTGTACGCGTTCTCTCCAGAGGGGCTGGTGACCTTCAGCCGGAACCTGTGCAGGGTCCGGGGCTCCAGACCTTCCACCACGTGCTTGGTCGCGTAGCCCCTGGACGGGAGGAGACGTGTGATGGAGCCGGCCGGGGACCGAGCCTCGTCCTCGGACGGTTACCAGGAGAGCTGGGGAAGGGACTTCGAAGCACCGGCTTCCCTGGGGCAGAGCGCCCCCTGGCGGCCAGCTCCACCCCCGCGCTCCCCTGGGCCGAGCCCCGGAGGACAAAGGGCAAGCCGGGCCTTCAGGCTTGCCCAGCAGGTGCCCGCCTTCCCACAATTCCTCCCTCAGGGCCGACACACAGCTGGCCCGGGATTCTGTACCCTAAGCCCCTCACCCAAGAACCTTCAAGTGGTGACCTTTCAGGTGTGAACGTGTGTCCACAGGTCCAGCTGTGCGAGTCAGTCCAAATGCCTGGGAACACGGTCAGGCGTGTGGTCTACCAGCGGCACCTGGCCGTGCCGTGTGTGCTCGTGTGTGCGTCACGTGCAGGGAACGGGTTCGCACCCGTGACCACACAGCCCCACGCAGCTCCTGGTGCCACCTGGGTACCTGCCTGCTCTGCTGGACCTACAGACAAACTGGACCTACAAACTCACTCCTGGAACAGAACTCATTTGGAGGTCAGGCACTTACTGTACTTTGGACAAATGATCACGTCAGTCCATGACCTCTGTCCTCACACGGCAAAGTTTCACATCTGAAAGCTAAGCCCGGCAGTCGCAGAGCACACGTGTGCTTCCCGGGTGGGGGCTGAGCAGGTGGACGAGGCCATCTGTGGTGGCCGTGGACCTCCTGCGGGCAAAAGCCCTCTGCAGGGGCAGGACGTGAGGAAGAAGCGAGCGTGCTGCTCGGCGCCCACGTGCCTGGGCCGACAGGCGGCACAGGAAGAATTCCTCGTCAGGCCGCACAGCCAGGGTCACCTGGGAGACCGTCTGCAGGAAGGAGGTGCTGAATACACGGAGCAGAGAGAACTGATTCGAGGCTGTGATGGAAACCTGCAGACCTCCAGACGCGGGGACTCGGCCGGGTCAACTGGAGCCGCCAAACCAGCACTGGGGAGTGCAGGCGGGCAGAGCCGCCGGCCCAGGAGGCGCGGGGACTCGGGAGGTGCCAGACCCGTCCCTCTGTCCGTGAGGCAGGGCCAGGCGCCTGTGGCACAGCTGCCACACTTTCCGGGAGGCCCAGGGGCTTGTGTGTCCTCGCAACAGAGCCCGAGCCTCGAGCTGCCTCCCGATGCCCCCAGCCATCCTCCTCCTCCCACATCCCGTGTCTGGGTCACCGGCCAGGTTCTCACAACTATCTTTAGAATCCCCAAATCCACGCCTTTCATTCTGTCGTCTCCCACCTACATCACTACAGAAGCTCCCTAGCCAGTCCTCCCTGCCCTGGCCGCCGCGGCGCCTCACCGGCAGACAGGGCCCTCCCGGGGCATGGCCACCACGCCCCTCCTCCGCGGATCAGAGCCCATGGCCTCTCACCTGGCGGAGTGACAGCCCCGGGGACCTGGTGGGCGCCTCCCAGCCCCTGCTGCTCCTCCCATTCACTCCACTCCTCAGAGTTCCTGGAACCCCAGCATTTCCACCGGCTGTGTCTTCGGCCTGGGACGTCTTCCAAATGCTCGCGAGGCCCCAGATACCTCTCGTGTGCTCCTTACGCAGAGGCTGTGCTCAGGGAAGCCGCCTTTCCCTCCACACCAAGCCCCCAGCTTTTCCTCCTGGGCACACACCACCGCCTGACACACTCTGCTTCCGGTTACATGTCTTATTCAGCACTCGTCCTCCTCACCAGGAGGGAAGAATGAGTGCCTGCCTGTCCAGTGCTGTGTCCTCAGCCACCAGCAGTGTCTGGCACAGAGCAGGAGCAGCCTGAATGAATGAAATGCATGACACGGGTCCCCGCCGTCAGAGGAACCTACGGGGGAGAGCCCAGGAGCCCCCCAGTCGAAGCAGAACCTGACTTGGACGGAAGACAGGATGGAGCCAGGGTGGGAGGCGGGGAAGATCTGTCTGAACAGGGAAAACATCTGAACACACATGCAGAAAAAGTCAAGGCATATTCAGAGGAATTAAGCAGATCTCATTGCAACGGCCGTGCTCAGAAATAAGAAACAGTAAGGCAGGCAGGTTGTGGGCAAACCAAAGAGCATCCCATGATCGTCTGAGGCAGTTTGACCTTCATCCTGTAAGCAGTGGAAACGCACTGAAGACAACGTGACAATAGGAAGGCTAAAAAGAAAATGAACCCAGCCAGAGGGAAGGAAAGGATAAAGAGCAAGAAGAGAGGGATGCGGCCAGTTCACCCCTGCCTCCCGATGCCCCCAGCCATCCTCCTCCTCCCACATCCCGTGTCTGGGTCACCGGCCAGGTTCTCACAACTATCTTTAGAATCCCCAAATCCACGCCTTTCATTCTGTCGTCTCCCACCTACATCACTACAGAAGCTCCCTAGCCAGTCCTCCCTGCCCTGGCCGCCGCGGCGCCTCACCGGCAGACAGGGCCCTCCCGGGGCATGGCCACCACGCCCCTCCTCCGCGGATCAGAGCCCATGGCCTCTCACCTGGCGGAGTGACAGCCCCGGGGACCTGGTGGGCGCCTCCCAGCCCCTGCTGCTCCTCCCATTCACTCCACTCCTCAGAGTTCCTGGAACCCCAGCATTTCCACCGGCTGTGTCTTCGGCCTGGGACGTCTTCCAAATGCTCGCGAGGCCCCAGATACCTCTCGTGTGCTCCTTACGCAGAGGCTGTGCTCAGGGAAGCCGCCTTTCCCTCCACACCAAGCCCCCAGCTTTTCCTCCTGGGCACACACCACCGCCTGACACACTCTGCTTCCGGTTACATGTCTTATTCAGCACTCGTCCTCCTCACCAGGAGGGAAGAATGAGTGCCTGCCTGTCCAGTGCTGTGTCCTCAGCCACCAGCAGTGTCTGGCACAGAGCAGGAGCAGCCTGAATGAATGAAATGCATGACACGGGTCCCCGCCGTCAGAGGAACCTACGGGGGAGAGCCCAGGAGCCCCCCAGTCGAAGCAGAACCTGACTTGGACGGAAGACAGGATGGAGCCAGGGTGGGAGGCGGGGAAGATCTGTCTGAACAGGGAAAACATCTGAACACACATGCAGAAAAAGTCAAGGCATATTCAGAGGAATTAAGCAGATCTCATTGCAACGGCCGTGCTCAGAAATAAGAAACAGTAAGGCAGGCAGGTTGTGGGCAAACCAAAGAGCATCCCATGATCGTCTGAGGCAGTTTGACCTTCATCCTGTAAGCAGTGGAAACGCACTGAAGACAACGTGACAATAGGAAGGCTAAAAAGAAAATGAACCCAGCCAGAGGGAAGGAAAGGATAAAGAGCAAGAAGAGAGGGATGCGGCCAGTTCACCCCCTCAGCAACTAAGCTGAGAGCTGTAGGACCGGGGCTCAGTCGTGACGAGACAGAAGACAGAGCCTCCCGGATTTCAGAGAGGGACACGCCACAGTCCAATGAGAGGGGGCACAGAAAGGATTGCCAAGGGAGAACTCACAAAAGCTAGATCACGGGCCTTGAGAAGGAGCGCCCACATCCAGGATGACAGCCCAGATTCAGGACTGGCTGGTGGGGAAGAGGAACAGAAACTGACACGTCAAAACCAAGTCCTTAAATCCACAACCCCAGGGCCAGACAGTCTAGATAATCGCTTTGTTAAAGAAAGGCACTGCTAGATTTACCCCTGCGCCTGGGGAGAAGTGCTATGAGGGAGAAAAGAGGTCAAGATTAAGACGGTCTTGCTCTGCCACCTAGCGTCGAGGTGTGTGCTAATCCTCTGCGGGAACCTGGGCATCGCCCAGCTGCACTCAGGGCTGGGGCCCGAGGTCCTCGGGACAGGTCCTGCAACACCAGGCAACCGTCCAGGAGAGGTCCCGGCCAGAGAGCACTCGGATCTCCAGGAGACCCAGGCTGGGGTCCTGCGGACATGACGGACCACCAAGCAAAGGAGAAACCGAGTCAGGAAGGAAAGGAGCTCCCTGGAGAGTCCCACAGGACGTGTCCAAGCTTGGCGCATGGTACCGAGAGACACAGCAGGCAAGAAATTATATATTTTTCTCTCTCCATAGAAATACTTACTCTTACGGAGATAGAAAAAGAAGCATCCTTCATGCTTTTCGATGGATTTTTTCAGGTAAGCGCATATATTTTTTTCTAGGTACAAAACATCACGTATGAAATTGCCAGGATACTGCGGTCCAGGTGTGGGCCCTCACCACAGTGCCGCTTCGGGAGAAGTCCAGCGAAGCCCTGCGCCCGTCCTGCGCCTCGACTCTGTCGTCGCCAGGACCCTAGCTGTGACTCCGCCCGACTGTTCTCCATAAGGTATCACTGGGGAGAGTGGTCACAGGTCCACGTGACCTCTCCACACCGTTTCCTACAGCCAGGTGTGAAGCTGTAATTATGTCAAAATTAGAAGCTTAATATAAAACCATATTTTATCTCGTTTTGGGTCTTCTTCCTGAAACACGAAGTCATTTTACAAGCAGTAAAGCTGTCAAAAGAAAAAATAAGGCTTGAAGTAAAAGCTAAGGGGAAAAAATGACTTCTTGCTACAAGTACTTCAGGGCCTCCCGTGTGCCGACGCTGTCCAGGAGCTGGGGGGAGAGCCTGCAGCAAGCAAGAGCCTCACCAGCCTCGGAGTTGAGACCGTAACAGAGACTCCTGCAGCGCTAGACGGCCCGAGAAAACGAGACAAGGTCACAGCGGAGAGCACGGCAGGGTGGAAGGACGGCTCCCTCCAGTGACCTTCTGATGGGACCGTATTTGATAGGACACGTGATGGTGTGAAGGAACCAGCTGTGTTAAAAATGGAAGGAGGACTTGCCTGGCACTGCGGTGGCTAAGAATCCACCTGCCAGTGCAGGGGACACAGGTTCAATTCCTGGTCCTGGAAGATTCCACATGCCATGGAGCAACTAAGCCCATGTGCTCCAACTACTGAACCCGCGCTCGAGAGTCCATAAGCTGCAACAACCGCACCCTCGCACCTAGAGCCAGTGCGCCAAAACCAGACACGCCACCGCAGGGAGGAGCCAGCCACCGCAGGGAGGAGCCAGCGCACCGCAAGAAGAGCAGCCCCTCCCCGCCCCCTCCCCGCCCCCCGGCAAAGCCGCGAAGATCCAGTGCAGCCGTAAACAAATACAATAAACAAATAAAACAAAAACAGACGGAAACACGAGGGAAAGGCAAAAAGCCAGGCCCTGACGGAGGTGAGAGAGAGGCGGCAGGCTGGCTGGAAGCGTTAACAAGGGACCAGTGGCACAACACGTGTGTCGGGAAGCTGTCACACCTGTGCACAGAATGGGCTGGTGGGACCCTCATGTGACTTCTTCCACCCATCCTCTGATTCTCTCTCTACGTTTTGGATTTTAAATATAAATCATTCGACTATCCCACAAGCCAAAGAAGCTCTCAAAGGTCCAGGAGGTTTAGTTTCAAAGCAACTGCTCACGCTTATCTTCCAAAATTCATCCTTCACAGAAAGAATCAATGTAAACAATGCTGACTCATTCTTTTAATCTCAAAAATGAGTCTTCTTGGAGGCCAGAGAAACCAATCCAACTAATCAGGAAATCAAAATGGTAAGCAGGTCAACATTGCACCTACGTATAAATGATACCGTAAGTGTGCATTCTGGGGTCCTCTTCTTCGATAGAAAACCTGAACCACTGCTCCTGGGGCCCCTGCCGCTTCGCTCGCTTCTCCAGGTCCCAGTATAATTCAATGCTGTGATGAGTCACTTTGCCCACAACAGGTGGATGAGGCTTTGAGGATGGTGTGATTTCTAAAAATACAAATTAAAAAGATACAGTATTTCAGGACTCTTTTTCCATAAGGAAGAGAGATTGGCTGAGAGTGTTACAGCTGGTCAAAGGTCAGCTAGAACTTCCTCTACATCAGGCATACGTGTAAGTATTTCTCCCCGTGGTTTCAAGAATGCTGGAAAAAGTGTGAGAGATTATGCGCCAGATACAGGGAGCCACCGCGCTCATCAACGAGTGGACTGTATCTCACTCACAGACCTCATACCTCATTCACGGATCCTTCCAAAAGGTTGCTCAACTTACGGAACAAATTAGGTTGTTCTCTGAGCTGATGAGACTCCTTCAGTGAACAGGCTGATGAAGTCAGTAGAAAAATGAAATCGCTGGTCCACCAAATATTTGTAACACAGGGTTGATACTGATTCTATATAAACAGCTCTTATGAACTAACCAAGAGAAAAACCCAAAGGGCAATAATAACAACCATTCAAAAGACAAGCAGTAGACAAAACAGTAAAAATAAGCAACATAATTTCAAAAAAATAAATTCATATTCCCAAGTTTTACAGAAACAAATAACAATGTCAGACACTTAAAAAGAGGCTTCATAACTATTAGAAGTGACCGTGTGGGAGAGGGCACGCGTACACCGGTGGCGGGGGGGGATGCTAATTCTAGCCTTTTTAGAAAGCAATAAAGCAGCATCTGTTAAAATTAAAAATACACACACCTCCTCTCCAACCATGCCACCCTTGGGAAACTCTCCTGCAGAAATCTGAGCACATAAGGACATATGTATCATCTGAGGACATCAACTACTACAGTTTTTAGCCACTTAGAGCAAAAAGGCGATGACCTATTAATAAGAGAATAATCAAATGATGATATCTCCATAACATGGAACACTACATAGCCTTTAAAGATAATTATTTCTGTACCAGATGCCTTGAAAGTATTTCCAGAAGTATTGTGAGCACACAAACCTGAACCACTGCTCCTGGGGCCCCTGCCGCTTCGCTCGCTTCTCCAGGTCCCAGTATAATTCAATGCTGTGATGAGTCACTTTGCCCACAACAGGTGGATGAGGCTTTGAGGATGGTGTGATTTCTAAAAATACAAATTAAAAAGATACAGTATTTCAGGACTCTTTTTCCATAAGGAAGAGAGATTGGCTGAGAGTGTTACAGCTGGTCAAAGGTCAGCTAGAACTTCCTCTACATCAGGCATACGTGTAAGTATTTCTCCCCGTGGTTTCAAGAATGCTGGAAAAAGTGTGAGAGATTATGCGCCAGATACAGGGAGCCACCGCGCTCATCAACGAGTGGACTGTATCTCACTCACAGACCTCATACCTCATTCACGGATCCTTCCAAAAGGTTGCTCAACTTACGGAACAAATTAGGTTGTTCTCTGAGCTGATGAGACTCCTTCAGTGAACAGGCTGATGAAGTCAGTAGAAAAATGAAATCGCTGGTCCACCAAATATTTGTAACACAGGGTTGATACTGATTCTATATAAACAGCTCTTATGAACTAACCAAGAGAAAAACCCAAAGGGCAATAATAACAACCATTCAAAAGACAAGCAGTAGACAAAACAGTAAAAATAAGCAACATAATTTCAAAAAAATAAATTCATATTCCCAAGTTTTACAGAAACAAATAACAATGTCAGACATTTAAAAAAGAGGCTTCATAACTATTAGAAGTGACCGTGTGGGAGAGGGCACGCGTACACCGGTGGCGGGGGGGGATGCTAATTCTAGCCTTTTTAGAAAGCAATAAAGCAGCATCTGTTAAAATTAAAAATACACACACCTCCTCTCCAACCATGCCACCCTTGGGAAACTCTCCTGCAGAAATCTGAGCACATAAGGACATATGTATCATCTGAGGACATCAACTACTACAGTTTTTAGCCACTTAGAGCAAAAAGGCGATGACCTATTAATAAGAGAATAATCAAATGATGATATCTCCATAACATGGAACACTACATAGCCTTTAAAGATAATTATTTCTGTACCAGATGCCTTGAAAGTATTTCCAGAAGTATTGTTGAGGGAAAAGTCAAGATGCAGAGAAAAACACAGAACATTTCATGTCTGTAGAAGGTAACAAGGGGCACAGAGTACCCCAAGCTGCTCTGCATCCAGCTGTTCTGTTTCGTAGTGGTTTTGTCTCCCCTGCTGGATTTTTAGGCCCTTGAGGGCTGGGGGTCCATGCTTCACACCTCTTTTAAAGCCTCTCCCTGGGCCTTCCCTGGTGGTCCAGTGGGTAGAGGATCCGTCTTGCAGTGCAAGGGGTGCCGGTTCAATCCCTGGCACCGGAGGATCCCACGTGCCGCGGAGCGGCTGGACCAGTGTGTCCAATTGCGAGCCAGTGCTCTGGAGCACATGCACCCAGAGCCGGTGCTCTGAGAGGGGCCGCTGCGATGGGAGGCCCACACAGGCCAAAGAATTAAGATGGATGAAAATAAATAAATGGAAAACCAATAAAAGAGGTCAAAAAAAAAAAAAAAAAAGCCTCTCCCTGTCCCTCAGCATCTCTCAGGCCTGGAAAATATCACTGCTCTGCAGAGAGCACCCTAACTGTAAAAGATACAAGCCCCAGAGTGTTCACAGCAACACTGCTCACAGCAGCCGAGACAAGGAAGCAACATCAGTGTCCATCAACAGAGAAATGGGCAGAGATGCGATACATATACAAAAGACATAGAAAAGAATCAAACAGTGCCATCTGCAGCAATGTGGAGGGACCTAGAGAGCATCATATTAAGTGAAGTAAATCAAAGACAAGTACCACATGACAGCACTTCCATACTGAATACAAGCTCTGAGACAGAGCAGAAAACACCTCACAGCGCTTGGTGATAAACAACATATGTGAAGTATCTAAATAAATTACGGGATATTTCAGACCAGTGGGATCCTACACACAGCAGATCAAAGGAAATAGTTCTGCATGCCACTCAAATCTCACATCAGCGTGTGGAAACACAGGTTCAAAGGATACACTCAATCATGCTGCTTACAAAAACTTCACAATGCACACCACAACATATATGTTATTTATGAATACGGAGATCAAGTTAAAGTTAAAAACACTAAAGAATGCACATCGCTAGGACAGAGTGCTCTTGAAAACGTCAGGGAAAGGATCAAGTGTGCTGGGGTAGGGAGAGGGACTCACCGCTGAGTCTGTAAGGTTTCGCGTCATTAAGAATTTAAGACAGGGACCCCTGGTGGTCCAGTGGTTAAGACTCTGTGTTCCCAACGCAGTGGGGCCTGGAACTAGATCCCACATGCTGCAGCTGAGAAGACTCAGCACAGTCAAATAAATAAATAATTTAAAAAGAAAAACCTTTGGGAAAAAAAATAATGTTCTTTAAAAAAAAAAAATTGAGACAGGACAAAATGTTAACTTTTGAAACCTATGTGGAACATTGGGGCATATTACGATTTTCAATAATTTTGATACATCTGAAAAAAAATTTTCCCCATCGTGCCTCTTCATATATTTATTTATTTATTTATTTATTTATTTATTTATTTTCATCCGTCTTTTATTCTTGACATGTGTGGGCCTCCCATTGCACTGGCTTCTCTCGTTGTAGAACACTAGCTCTGGGTGTACGCGCTCCAGAGCTCTGGCTCATAATTGGACACACGAGTCCAGCTGCTCAGTGGCACGTGTGATCTTCCCGGGCCAGGGATCGAACAGGTGCCCCTTGCACTGCAAGGTGGACTCTACCTACTGGACCACCAGGGAAGCCCCATCTGAAATATTTTTAAGAAATAAGTATAAAAATAAATGATACACATTACTCTTGGGGAGCTGTTGCTTTTCTTAGAAAAACCTATTTCAATGTTTTAAACACTAATTAACACATGCAGGGAGAGGAACTAATGATCACGTATCACGTGTCGGACCCAGATCCTTCAACACGAGTCATCTCATTTAATCTCAGCAACTCTTCCTGGGGAACATAATAGTGACTTACACTGGGACACCGGTGCTGAGCAACTCTTTCCTTTTCAGAGCCCCTAAAGCCATTCAAAGACCAAGACCCACAGACGGTCATGGATTACCCTCACTATCAGCAGAAGCTGAGGAAGACTTCTATTTCAAAGACATCTAGTTTAAAAACTCTGGATTAACATACACATGCTACTATATATAAAATAGATAACCAACAAGGACCTACTGTATACCACAGGCAACTCAGCTCAATATTCTGTAATAGTTGTTACAGGAAGAGAATCTGTAGAACATGTATGTGCACATATATGATGTGGGCTTTCCTCACAGCACAGTCAGCAAAGAATCCGCCTGCAGTGAAGGAAACCCAGGTTCTGTTCCTGGACTGGGAAGATCCCCTGGAGAAGGAAACAGCAACCCATTCCAGTATTTCTGCCTGGATAATCCCATGGACAGAGGAGCCTGGCAGGCTACAACCCATGGGTCACAAGAGTCGAGCACGACTTAGGGACTAAAGTACCGTATACACACACACACACACCTGAATCACTGTGCTATGCACCTGAATAGCACAATCTTATAAATCAACTATACTTCAATAAAAAGAAAACCCCCCAAAATAATGATTCCATTAGAAACTAAGAAAGGTAAGAAATTCTAGGGACTTCTCTGGTAGTCCAGTGGCTAAGAATCTGCCTTCCAAAGCAGGGGGTGCGGTTCCACCCCTGGTCGGGGAACAAAGGTCCCACGTACTGTGGGGCAACTAAGCCCGTGCACCACAACTAGAGAAGCCCGCACACCGCAACAAGACTGACAGCAGCCAAAACAAAAAAACCTTTAAAAAAAAAAAAAAGGTGAGAAAATCTAAATGAATGCTAAATTTCAAAAGGAGTAAGCCAAATGCTTCACAAATTTATGTGAGAAATAAAAAGATAGCATTCCCAGTTACACATGTGTTTCTCACGCCTCGTTCCTTATTAATCACTCCCGTAGTTAAGTAACCAGAGACCTCTCTCCATTACGCTGGCACCAGCCACAGACGCTCCCCCGCCTCCAGACCCGCAACACGCCCGCCGCCCGCTGCAGGCTCAGGCCAGAGTGAGACCCTCCCTGCTCATCATCCCTCGCTCCGAATCTGGTACCCCATTAAAGAGGTGGTACCTAGAAGGCTTTTGATTTAAGACGCCACCCAAAGACCGGGTCATGGATTACCCTCACTATCAGCAGAAGCTGAGGAAGACTTCTATTTCAAAGACATCTAGTTTAAAAACTCTGGATTAACATACACATGCTACTATATATAAAATAGATAACCAACAAGGACCTACTGTATACCACAGGCAACTCAGCTCAATATTCTGTAATAGTTGTTACAGGAAGAGAATCTGTAGAACATGTATGTGCACATATATGATGTGGGCTTTCCTCACAGCACAGTCAGCAAAGAATCCGCCTGCAGTGAAGGAAACCCAGGTTCTGTTCCTGGACTGGGAAGATCCCCTGGAGAAGGAAACAGCAACCCATTCCAGTATTTCTGCCTGGATAATCCCATGGACAGAGGAGCCTGGCAGGCTACAACCCATGGGTCACAAGAGTCGAGCACGACTTAGGGACTAAAGTACCGTATACACACACACACACACCTGAATCACTGTGCTATGCACCTGAATAGCACAATCTTATAAATCAACTATACTTCAATAAAAAGAAAACCCCCCAAAATAATGATTCCATTAGAAACTAAGAAAGGTAAGAAATTCTAGGGACTTCTCTGGTAGTCCAGTGGCTAAGAATCTGCCTTCCAAAGCAGGGGGTGCGGTTCCACCCCTGGTCGGGGAACAAAGGTCCCACGTACTGTGGGGCAACTAAGCCCGTGCACCACAACTAGAGAAGCCCGCACACCGCAACAAGACTGACAGCAGCCAAAACAAAAAAACCTTTAAAAAAAAAAAAAAGGTGAGAAAATCTAAATGAATGCTAAATTTCAAAAGGAGTAAGCCAAATGCTTCACAAATTTATGTGAGAAATAAAAAGATAGCATTCCCAGTTACACATGTGTTTCTCACGCCTCGTTCCTTATTAATCACTCCCGTAGTTAAGTAACCAGAGACCTCTCTCCATTACGCTGGCACCAGCCACAGACGCTCCCCCGCCTCCAGACCCGCAACACGCCCGCCGCCCGCTGCAGGCTCAGGCCAGAGTGAGACCCTCCCTGCTCATCATCCCTCGCTCCGAATCTGGTACCCCATTAAAGAGGTGGTACCTAGAAGGCTGATTTATTGTTACTTTTTAAAGTGATCCAAATCTCTCGGCTCCACACCCTCTCCCCAGTTCAGGAATTGTGAATGAAGACCGGCTGAAGGCACGGCTGTTACATTATAGCAGTCCACTTGGCTGATCCCAAGACAAGACTTTCCTCATCCAGAACCCTGAAGGTTAGTGTGCTAACCAGCAGGGAAGCTCTCCATCTTCTTTACTTTGAAGCACAACTTAAAGACGCCAATCTCCAGCCAGGCAAGCGCTGCTTTTGACAGAAAACGATTGATGCCAGACTGGGCCCTGGTGGCCTACCCTGGTGGCTCACTGGGAAAGAGTCCACCTGCCGATGCAGGAGACTCAGGTGTGGTCCCCGGGTCAGGCCGACCCCCTGGAGAAGGAAATGGCAACTCCCTCCAATATTCTTGCCTGGGAAATCCCTTGGACAGAGAAGCCTGGAAGGCTACAGCCCACGGGGTGGCAAAAGTGTAGGCCACAGCTTAGCAACTAAGCACACACATCGGTTATTTCAAATTGGATTTAAATTGTGAACTCGTTTCAACCTGAAGGACACTTTTAAACGAGCAAGAGGACTTAACGACAAAAAGATAATGTCAAGGGAGACAACAAAACCAGGTCATCATCTGAACGAGTGAAGTGTGGGGATCTGGCACACAGGAGCAGGAAGTGGGGGCAGCTCGCTTGCAAGGCTGCTCATCTGCAGGAACGTGGTCCATGAAAGCGATAGGACGGTCTAGGGGGACCACAGGAGCCAAGAGGCAGAGAAATGTGGTGATGTTCACCTTGACCCTGCGAAGTGGGTAGACCAGCCAGGTGCCGCTTGATGTTCGCATGGAAGGCAGAGGAAGAAGGGACTTCCCAGGTGGCACTAGTGGTAAAGAACCCACCTGCCAATATGGGGGACGAAAGAGACGCAGGTTTGATTCCTAGGTCAGGGAGATCCCCTGTAAGAGGGCGTGGCAACCCACTCCAGCATTCTTGCCTGGAACATCCCATGGACAGAGGAGTCTGGATACAGTCCATGGGGTCGCAAAAGATCGGACATGACTGCCGCAACTTAGTATGCATGCACGCACAGAGGAGGAAACATTCTCAAATGTGGGTGAAAGAACTAGTGAGACAACTCACAGATGAAGCTGAGAAGGTTGTACCAGAGCGAGGAACAGGCACCTTGTCAGCAAAGCATGCTAAACTGAGTTTACTACTAATCTGGGGGGGGTGTGGGGCTCATCACTCAGACATGTCTGAGTCTTTGAGACCCCATGGACTATAGCACCCCAACGAAAAAAATTCCTTTTTCTTAAACTTTGTCATCCTCAGGTTTCAGGCAAGCTAGAATTGCGAGGGGAGGTGTGTACACGCAGGACGACCACCCTGAGTCCCTCTACCCTAAGGGAGCCTACAGGCTGTCATGAGTACTCACCTACCTTTCTCAAACTGACAAAAAGCAACATTTTGAAAAACTCAAAAACTCACCTTTTTGCTCTTTATTTATTTAACCAGGATGCTTATGTCCACAACTGCAATTGTATTTAAGTAGAAACACTAATCTGGGAGTTGTTTTCATAAGTTTTATGAAACACATATGCAACATACATACAAACATTTCATAGACACAATTTAGATGCTTTTTATATAGAAGTTTTAGAACTCGTTCATTATAAGTATCAGACCTTTTAAACGGCATTTTTGCTTATTATGTAAGTCTGATAATCATTAGAAGGACGGATGCTGAAGCTCCAAGCCTTTGGCCGCCTATATGAAGAACCGACCCGCTGGGAAAGACCTTGATGCTGGGAAACCCTGAGGGCGGAGGCGAAGGAGGCGAGAGAGGGTGAGATGGTTGGACGGCATCATCAAGCCAATGGACACGAGTCTGGGCAAACTCCAGGCGACAGTGGAAAGGGAGGCCGTGCACTGCTGTTCCTGGAGCCGGGGAGAGTCAGACGTGACTCAGCCACTGCACTGTAACAACAGGCAGGGTCCGAATTCAGCTGATCACACCATCTCATGTCTCAAACTCGGGCTTAAAGTTTAACTTTTCTAAAGATTACTGACAAAATAAGAGGGCGTGGCAACCCACTCCAGCATTCTTGCCTGGAACATCCCATGGACAGAGGAGTCTGGATACAGTCCATGGGGTCGCAAAAGATCGGACATGACTGCCGCAACTTAGTATGCATGCACGCACAGAGGAGGAAACATTCTCAAATGTGGGTGAAAGAACTAGTGAGACAACTCACAGATGAAGCTGAGAAGGTTGTACCAGAGCGAGGAACAGGCACCTTGTCAGCAAAGCATGCTAAACTGAGTTTACTACTAATCTGGGGGGGGTGTGGGGCTCATCACTCAGACATGTCTGAGTCTTTGAGACCCCATGGACTATAGCACCCCAACGAAAAAAATTCCTTTTTCTTAAACTTTGTCATCCTCAGGTTTCAGGCAAGCTAGAATTGCGAGGGGAGGTGTGTACACGCAGGACGACCACCCTGAGTCCCTCTACCCTAAGGGAGCCTACAGGCTGTCATGAGTACTCACCTACCTTTCTCAAACTGACAAAAAGCAACATTTTGAAAAACTCAAAAACTCACCTTTTTGCTCTTTATTTATTTAACCAGGATGCTTATGTCCACAACTGCAATTGTATTTAAGTAGAAACACTAATCTGGGAGTTGTTTTCATAAGTTTTATGAAACACATATGCAACATACATACAAACATTTCATAGACACAATTTAGATGCTTTTTATATAGAAGTTTTAGAACTCGTTCATTATAAGTATCAGACCTTTTAAACGGCATTTTTGCTTATTATGTAAGTCTGATAATCATTAGAAGGACGGATGCTGAAGCTCCAAGCCTTTGGCCGCCTATATGAAGAACCGACCCGCTGGGAAAGACCTTGATGCTGGGAAACCCTGAGGGCGGAGGCGAAGGAGGCGAGAGAGGGTGAGATGGTTGGACGGCATCATCAAGCCAATGGACACGAGTCTGGGCAAACTCCAGGCGACAGTGGAAAGGGAGGCCGTGCACTGCTGTTCCTGGAGCCGGGGAGAGTCAGACGTGACTCAGCCACTGCACTGTAACAACAGGCAGGGTCCGAATTCAGCTGATCACACCATCTCATGTCTCAAACTCGGGCTTAAAGTTTAACTTTTCTAAAGATTACTGACAAAAATGGGGGAAAAAAAAGCCTTTCTTTCAATATCGCATCTTTCCTTTAAATAAGTGGTGGTCTATTTCCATCATGGCAAGTTTTTCTTAAGTTTTCCAACAGAGAACAGGCTGGTAGCTGCCAGAGGCCAGGTGGGGCGGGAGGAAGGTAAAGTGGATGGAGGAGGTCAACATCACCAACTTCCAGTTAGAAAAGAGTTAGGTCACAGGGACGTAACATAAAGCACAGTGACTCTAGTTAATACTGCATGTTTGGAAGCTGTGGAGAGTGGAGGGGAATGCTTTTAACTCTATATAGTGATGATGTTAACCAGGCTTGACCTGGTGATCATCTTGCTATGCATGCAAATATTGGACACCTGAAACATAACGTTAGATGTCAATTCTACTTCAGCAATAATAAAAACACAGACATATACCCAAAAGGTTTTCCCAAAAAATGAGAAAGGAAAAACAGCAACAGAACTTCAAGGCTAATCTCAAAAGGATGATTATGTGAGGATTTATGTATGTGTCGTGTACTAAAAAAGCTTTTTGTAAGAAAGTTCTTATGTAAATCTGACAAATAAAACACTTTTATGCCCCTCCTGCCATCTGTCAACTAATAAATAACATGAAATTGAAATATAGAGGGCTTCATACACTGTCACCGTTCAGTCCCTGTGGTTACAAGAGGGGATAAAATATAGCTCCCCAGTACAGCAGAAATCCATGCTAAAAAGCTATCATTTAGAAATCATACGTTTAAATACAGAAAACTATAAAGTTTAAATAAACCACTGTATAATATTATGCCTTGGCAGTCTAAAAATCTTAAATACATAGGTTGTAATAATATAACCAAAATGCGCCAGCCCCATAGGAGGAGACTCAAAAGATGAGTAAAAACATTACTCAGTGTCTTAATGATAAGCAGACGACCATATTTTAAAATGCTATGGATGGGGGGAGGATATACATATGACTAATCTGGGATCATATATATCTGTAAACAACAAAACTCTGTACTGAAACAGGCAGGGTCCGAATTCAGCTGATCACACCATCTCATGTCTCAAACTCGGGCTTAAAGTTTAACTTTTCTAAAGATTACTGACAAAAATGGGGGAAAAAAAAGCCTTTCTTTCAATATCGCATCTTTCCTTTAAATAAGTGGTGGTCTATTTCCATCATGGCAAGTTTTTCTTAAGTTTTCCAACAGAGAACAGGCTGGTAGCTGCCAGAGGCCAGGTGGGGCGGGAGGAAGGTAAAGTGGATGGAGGAGGTCAACATCACCAACTTCCAGTTAGAAAAGAGTTAGGTCACAGGGACGTAACATAAAGCACAGTGACTCTAGTTAATACTGCATGTTTGGAAGCTGTGGAGAGTGGAGGGGAATGCTTTTAACTCTATATAGTGATGATGTTAACCAGGCTTGACCTGGTGATCATCTTGCTATGCATGCAAATATTGGACACCTGAAACATAACGTTAGATGTCAATTCTACTTCAGCAATAATAAAAACACAGACATATACCCAAAAGGTTTTCCCAAAAAATGAGAAAGGAAAAACAGCAACAGAACTTCAAGGCTAATCTCAAAAGGATGATTATGTGAGGATTTATGTATGTGTCGTGTACTAAAAAAGCTTTTTGTAAGAAAGTTCTTATGTAAATCTGACAAATAAAACACTTTTATGCCCCTCCTGCCATCTGTCAACTAATAAATAACATGAAATTGAAATATAGAGGGCTTCATACACTGTCACCGTTCAGTCCCTGTGGTTACAAGAGGGGATAAAATATAGCTCCCCAGTACAGCAGAAATCCATGCTAAAAAGCTATCATTTAGAAATCATACGTTTAAATACAGAAAACTATAAAGTTTAAATAAACCACTGTATAATATTATGCCTTGGCAGTCTAAAAATCTTAAATACATAGGTTGTAATAATATAACCAAAATGCGCCAGCCCCATAGGAGGAGACTCAAAAGATGAGTAAAAACATTACTCAGTGTCTTAATGATAAGCAGACGACCATATTTTAAAATGCTATGGATGGGGGGAGGATATACATATGACTAATCTGGGATCATATATATCTGTAAACAACAAAACTCTGTAAAAGTAAAGAGTAAAATAAAAATTAAAAAAAGAAAAAGCTATGGAGAGAATTTGTGATGGTGGTCTGTACTGGAATTAGCAATTGTGACAGTCTCACAAAAAGCAGGGGCTGAAAGAGAGAGAAAGCAAACCTAAGTGTGCTCAATACACATACGGAACACCCTAAGGGCAGGGTGGTAGTTTCTGTTCTTCCGAAGGTACCTGCAGATGTACTGAGGTCAAATCTCCCTGACGAGGGACACCTGCAGCCTGGCCTCTGGCGGCAGATGGCCCACAAAGCTGCGGCCAGCACGCCGACGGGAGGCTGTTAAAGCAGAGGATGGCCACCACCTCAGAGCAACTCACCCCGTCTGAGCACACGCTCACAGCGACCAGAGATCAAGAACACACTCCCGATGAGAGAGACACGGAGGTCATCATCACTCTCACACCTTGGGTTTGGAAAGGGTCAGAAAGGACGTCTGCCAGGATTGCACACTGACAAAGGGATTTCTCAGGCAAACATCACAAGTGCCACACCGTGATGACAGTTTCTCTGTTAGCTTAAAAATGACATACAAGGGCTTCCTTGGTAGTCCAGTGGGTAGAGAATCTGCTTCGCAGTGCAAGGGGCACAGGTTCGATCCCTGGCCTGGGAAGATACCGTGTGCCGTGCAGCGGCTGGACCAGAGTGTCCAATTAAGAGCCAGCGCTCTGAAGCACACGCCCCAGAGCTGGTGCTCTGTGTCAAGAGAGGCCACTGCATTGGGAGGCCCACGCAGGCCAAAGAATAAAGATGGATGAAAATAAATTTAAAAAACAATAAAAGAGGCCAAATTAAAAAAAAAAAAAAATACAAGGGAGTGAGTTGAATTTTAAACCATTCTATGGCTTTCCTACAGTGAATCCTGTAAAATCTTCACAAATAAAAGGACCAAGGACAGAGATATATACTTTAAAAATTTTAACGATAACCAACAACAACCACAACCAAGAAGATGCCTGGGCTTCCCTGGTGGCTCAGTGGTGAAGACTCTGACTGCCAGTACAGGAGACACAGGTTCGACCCCCGGTCCAGGAAGATCCCGCCAGAAGCAGGGCAACTAGGCCTGGGAGCCACGACCACCGAGCCTGCGCTCCAGAGCCTGGGAGCTCTGACCATGAGCCCATGTGCCACCGTCACTGAAGTCCACGCACCCTGGAGCCCGCGCTCCACAGCCAGAGAAAGCCCGCACACAGCAGTGAGGACCCAGCGCAGCCAGAAACAAATGACATTAAAAACAAGCTGCCTGCAGTTTCTACTTAACTTTAAAAGGGGGAAATAACGGTGATACACATTTGTATTGATAAAACTGGGTGACAAACACATAATGATAATACCTTATGCTGCTTAAGAGTGTGATAAAACTGGCCTCCTTAGAGTTTATGGATAGCGCCCATCTTTTACTAAAGCAATTTGGCCATATTCAAAAGAATGATTATAAAAATATCCCACCTGATGACCCTACTCCTAGAAACATGTCCAAAGAAAATAATTAAAAACCAAAAAAAAAAAAGTTTAAAACCAAAAATGTTTATTACGTGTATTTTCACTTCTTCTTATTAAAACATTTCAAACATACAAAAAAGTACAAAAAATAGTATAGTGAACCCCTTGTACCTGACACCCAGCGTCACCAACTATCAACATGATATATGGATATATCCCAGGTGGCCCTAGCGGTAAAGAACCCACCTGCCAACGCAGGGCACGCAAGAGATGCGGGCTCCATCCCTAGGTCGGGAAGGTGCCCCGGAGGAGGGCACGGCAGCCCACTCCAGCGTCCTTGCCCGGAGAATCCCGTGGACAGAGGAGCCTGGCGGGCGACGGTCCACAGGGTCACACAGAGTCAGACACGACTGGAGCAACAGAGCACACGCACGCACACATCCACCCGCGTGTCTCCATGGGTGTCCTCCAGATTCTCCTCCACTGCAGATCAGAAGATCCTGAATATAGTGCCCTGAACTATACAGTAGGACCTTACTGTTTATCTGTTTTTATATATAGTAGTGTGTATCTGTTAATTCCAAGTTAAATAAGAAATAAATATCCTAATTTATCTCTCCTTCCTTTTCCATGGAGTAACTAAGTTTGTCTTCTATGCCTCTGTGTGTATTTTTTATACATAAGTTCATTTGTATCTTTTTTAAGATTATGCATATAAGGGATACTATACAGTATTTGTCATTCTCTTTATGACTCACTTCACTTAGTATGAGAATGTCCAGGCCCATCTATGTTGCTGCAAATGGCATTATTTCATTCTTTCTTACGCCTGAGCGGCATGTAATTGCGTATCTGGACCACGTCGTCTTTATCAACTCATCTGTCGAAGGACATTCAGGTGGCTTCCATGCCTTCGTTATTGTGAATAGTGCTATTTAACAGCTAAATTTTAATGAACTTTCACTTTGTATTAGACTGTATTCTAGGCAAGTTATATACATTTTATCATTTAATCTTCATAGCAATCCTAGGAACTACTAGAACGTCCCACATTTTAGAGATGAACCAAAGACACACAGTGGTCACAAAACTCACCAGGGAGGGCACCCAGGAAGCAGCGGGGCAAGCATTTGAACCCAGGCAACATGACTCCCAACCATACCCTCAAGCTCAGAATGCAATCTCTCACCTGCCTATGTTTAAATACATAGATACGTAAATAACATAAAAACCAAGAGAATCACTTTAGCATCACTGACAGCAACAAAAACTAAACATGCATGTCCAAGAGTACAGCATTTGCTACATATGCTAGAGGACATCATTTAAATGCACGAATATTCAGCACTAAGAAGCCACATGGGAAAATATACACTAATGTGTGTGTGTTCAATATACTGGGGGGAGAATACAAATCTGCTTAGACATTGATTACAATGGTAATATCTACAGATGCGTAAGGACAGAAGCGCTGAAAAAAGAATTCAGAAAAAGGAAAGACAATTAGAATGGGAGAATCATGACTGATTCAGGGGGTCAGTTTTAATGCTGTAATAGCACTGAAAGAGAAAAATGGAATTGCATGTTCTCATTTACCTTTAAGAAAACAAAATTCAGCTAGCGTGAAACTAGCAGTCTCAACTCTTCCTCCCTGAGCTTATTTGTCTATAACAGAAACAAGTCTGATAAAAATGAACCAAGGATAAGTCAATGTGAGTGCTTTGTAGCATGAGACAGTTCCATTACTCTCTGGTTGGTTCAATTTATCGATCATTTTGGTGTCAAGCAGATACTCCATATCACATTATTTCCAAGGAATAAGTTTATATCTGTTCATTCCGCGTGTTGGTATGACACCAAATCTGTGTCCCCTGGACAAGAGCTTTTAAGTTTCATTAGGTCTCACATGTTAATTTTTGTTTTTAGTTCTGCTATTCTAGTAGGTGGGTCATGGAAGATCTTGTTTTAATTTATGTCACTGAGTGTTTTGCCTATATTCTCCTCTAAGAGTTTTACAGTTTCTGGTCTTACATTTAGGTCTTTAGTCCATTTTAAGTTTATCTTTGTTTATGGTGTCAGAGAATGTTCCAATTTCATTTTTTTGCATGTAGCCATCCAATTTTCCCAGCACCATTTGCTGAAGAGGCTGTCTTTGTCCCATTTTATAGTTTTGCCTCCTTTGTCAAAAATTAGATATCCATAGGTGCGTGGGTTTATCTCTGGGTTCTCTGTCTTGTTCCATTGGTCTATATTTCTGTTTTTGTGTCAGTTCCGTACTGTCTTGATGACTGTTGCTTTGTAATATAGTCTGAAGTTGGGGAGGCTGATCTCTCCAGCTCCGTTTTTCTTTCTCTGGATTGCTTTGGCTATTTGAGGCCTTTTGTGTTTCCATACGAACTGTTATTCTTTGGTCTAGTTCTGTGAAGAATGTCATTGATAGTTTGACAGGGATCACACTGAATCTATAGATGATATTTGGTTGTATGGTCATTTTCACAATAATGATTCTTCCGACCCAGGAACATGGAATATCTCTTCATTTGTTTAAGTCTTCTTTAATTTCTTTCATTAGTGTCTTGTAATTTTCTGTGTACAGTTCTTTTGTTTCTTTGGGTAGGTGTATTCCTAGATATTTTATTCTTTTCAAGCATCCTTATCTTTTAAGAGAAAACAGTATCAAATGTGAACTGCTCAAAGCTGCTTCTCCCTATTTTGCTAGTAAGTTCATCAAGGGCAAAAATCACTTCAGACATCAAAACCTAAAACTCAACTAACAAGAAAAAACACAAAACAAAAAAGTCTTCCTTTTTTAAAGTGAGGAATCAGGAACCAGGCCGCCTTGTCCTGACTCCATCTCACCGGAACACAAGGGTAATACTTGCCCCACCTGCCAGATTTACTGCAAAGAAAGAAATCATGTGATTTTAAAGTACTGAGAATAAGACCATGAGAGGGCTTTTGAAAACATTCACCTATTTTATACTTATTGTGACATGGAAACCCTGCACAGAATTCTATATGGTTAATGGGTAATAGACACAGAAGTGTCCTTCCAAGCTATCTCTTTTGTATAATTGTAACAACTGCAGGTTCCTGTGGGCTGGCTCAGAGTAGGCACCATCCTGGACACTCAGCGGGGCCACCCAGCAGCTTGCTCACGTCTTCCAAAGCGGCAAGTGGGGAGCTGGGCTGCCAGCCCAGGGCTGTCACTCAGCGTGAGTGCTCCTGGGCACGGGCTGTGTGGTGGGGAGTCTCAGAGCTCTTCCACAGAAACCAACATGCAGTCCCATGAAATGATAATGTCCTTCACAATCAGAAAAACGCCAAATTTCTACTTACGCTCTTCTGACACAGAACATGTCACTGAAGTTTAAAATGAGCTTATAGTGAGAAATGGCAGACATGTTAACAGTGGTGATAGTCTGAAGTTGGGGAGGCTGATCTCTCAGCTCCGTTTTTCTTTCTCTGGATTGCTTTGGCTATTTGAGGCCTTTTGTGTTTCCATACGAACTGTTATTCTTTGGTCTAGTTCTGTGAAGAATGTCATTGATAGTTTGACAGGGATCACACTGAATCTATAGATGATATTTGGTTGTATGGTCATTTTCACAATAATGATTCTTCCGACCCAGGAACATGGAATATCTCTTCATTTGTTTAAGTCTTCTTTAATTTCTTTCATTAGTGTCTTGTAATTTTCTGTGTACAGTTCTTTTGTTTCTTTGGGTAGGTGTATTCCTAGATATTTTATTCTTTTCAAGCATCCTTATCTTTTAAGAGAAAACAGTATCAAATGTGAACTGCTCAAAGCTGCTTCTCCCTATTTTGCTAGTAAGTTCATCAAGGGCAAAAATCACTTCAGACATCAAAACCTAAAACTCAACTAACAAGAAAAAACACAAAACAAAAAAGTCTTCCTTTTTTAAAGTGAGGAATCAGGAACCAGGCCGCCTTGTCCTGACTCCATCTCACCGGAACACAAGGGTAATACTTGCCCCACCTGCCAGATTTACTGCAAAGAAAGAAATCATGTGATTTTAAAGTACTGAGAATAAGACCATGAGAGGGCTTTTGAAAACATTCACCTATTTTATACTTATTGTGACATGGAAACCCTGCACAGAATTCTATATGGTTAATGGGTAATAGACACAGAAGTGTCCTTCCAAGCTATCTCTTTTGTATAATTGTAACAACTGCAGGTTCCTGTGGGCTGGCTCAGAGTAGGCACCATCCTGGACACTCAGCGGGGCCACCCAGCAGCTTGCTCACGTCTTCCAAAGCGGCAAGTGGGGAGCTGGGCTGCCAGCCCAGGGCTGTCACTCAGCGTGAGTGCTCCTGGGCACGGGCTGTGTGGTGGGGAGTCTCAGAGCTCTTCCACAGAAACCAACATGCAGTCCCATGAAATGATAATGTCCTTCACAATCAGAAAAACGCCAAATTTCTACTTACGCTCTTCTGACACAGAACATGTCACTGAAGTTTAAAATGAGCTTATAGTGAGAAATGGCAGACATGTTAACAGTGGTGATGGGGCCTTGGTCACAACACATTCGCTCAGCTTATATACACGTTCAATTGAAATATAGTTGAATTACAGTGTTGTATTCATTTCTGGTGCAGAAAGTGATTCAGTTCCATATATATACACACACACACATATGTATATATATTTTTTTCACCTTTTCTATTATGTTTTATTACAAAATACTGATGATAGTTCCCTGTGCTGATGCTGGGAAAGACTGCAGGCACAAGGAGAGAGCGACGGCAGAGGATGAGATGGTTGGACAGCACCACTGGCTCAGTGAACATCAATCTGAGCAAACTCCAGGAAATAATGGAGGACAGAAGGGCCTGGCATGCTGCGTCCATGGGTTGCAAAGAGTCAGATGTGACTTAGGGACTAAAGTGCTAAATAATAGTCCCTAAGTGTATAGAGCATGACTTGGCTGTTTATCTACTTTATATATAGTAGTTTCTATCAGCTAATCCCCAACTCCAAATATACCTTACCCCCACCACCCTCGCTATCCCTTTCGGGAACCAAAGTTG
The DNA here is from genome assembly GCA_022376925.1 of Tragulus kanchil. Lineage (NCBI taxonomy): Eukaryota > Metazoa > Chordata > Mammalia > Artiodactyla > Tragulidae > Tragulus > Tragulus kanchil. Next base: position 172,694,508 of record JAIOJX010000005.1, on the reverse strand, counting down.
CTTTTTGTCTATGAGTCCGTTTCTACTTCATAAATAAGTTCATTTCTGTCATATTTTAAATTTCACATATAAGTAATACCATATAATACTTGTCTTTCTCAAGTCAGACCAATTTCAATTAGTCTGATCATCCCCAGGTCCATCCATATTGCTATAAATGGCATGACTTCACTCTTTCATGGCTGAGGAATACTTCATTGTGCTTATATACTACAGCTTCTTTATCCATTCATCTGTTGCATAGTTACGTTCCTTCCATGTCTTATCTACTGTAAATTACGCTGCTATGAACATAGGTGTACGTGTATCTTTTAAAATTAGTTCGCTCCACATACATGCCCAGGAGTAAGATTAGTGAGCTTCCCTGGTGGCTCAGATGATAAAGAATCCGCCTGCAGTGCAGAAGGTCCAGGCTTGATGCCTAGGAAAGGAAGTTCCCCTGGAGAAGGGAATGGCAACCGACTCCAGTATTCTCACCTGGAGAATCCCATGGACAGAGGAGCCCGGCAGGCTTCAGTCCATGGGATCACAAAGAGTCAGATACGACTCAGGAACTAACAGTAGGATTACTGAATCAAACAGTAACTATTTGTAGTTTAAGGAACTTCCATACTGTTCTTCATAGTGGCTGCACCTATTTACATTTCCGTCTCCTAGGTAACTGGATATCCAGGTAACCTACACTTCAAAACTATCTTAAATATCATGTAAAGGTAGTCCACTTTCAAATTTGGAGATCTCTAGGAGGTATACATGTCTGTAATATTTTCTATATTCCAATGATATGTTCAGTTCAATTAGGGGCTAAACCCCTCGAGGAAACAAAGTGAAGTCCCTTCACTTTCCACTCCTGACATCAACGTCTGATCCAAGCTGATCTGACATTATTCAAATATTCAAGGGATTTTATTTTATTCCTTAATATGCTGCCAATCATTTAACAATTGTGTTGTTGTTCAATCACTCAGCCATGTCCTGCTCTCTGCAACCTGACAGACTGCAGCAAGCCAGGATTCCCTATCCTTCACCATCTCCTGGAATTTGCTCAAACTCGTGTCCATTCCATCTATGATGCCATCCAACCATTTTGTCCTCTGTCACCCCCTTCTCCTCCTGCCTTCAATCTTTCCCAGCATCAGGGTCTTTTCCAATGAGTCATCTCTTTGCAACAGGCAGCCAAAGTATTGCAGCTTCAGCTTCAGTCTGCCCAATGAATATTTGCAGTTGATTTCCTTTAGGATTGACTGGTCTGATCTCCTTGCTGTCCAAGGGATTCTCAAGAGTCTTCTCCAGCACCATAGTCCAAAAGCATCAATTGTTCAGTGCTAAGCCTTATTTATGATCCAACTCTCACATCTGTACATGGCTACTGCAGAAATCATAGCTTTGACTCTACAGATCCTTGTCAGCAAAGATACATAATCTCCTAACCCACAATATGCTTCAGTTGTCAATGCTTATCCATACTTTAACTATATATTATTTACCAGTAGGTGTGAAACACAGAAACTTCCAATAAGCTGAGAGAGGTCTCTAGTGCTTACATTTTGTGAGTTCAAAGCACTATGCTGCCCATCTTCTAGTTCACGAGTCATCTCATAGGATGTAACCTTGTCTTGACTTCAGTGTCTGTCAGCTGCCTTCCATGCAACTAACTCAACTCACCTCCTAGCATAAATCAACTGTATCATCATGAGCCTCTTATTCACACAAATAAAATGGAACGAAGCATACTGATACAACAATCTTTGAAACCCTACTGCTTTGTAGCACATTTAGGAGCTTGAAGAGGGATGACATCAGGGTCCTAAATTTCTCTCAACTGCCTCTTTCCTTCTCTGTTCCCTCCCACCAATCTCGTTTTCTGCCCACTCTGTGTTCTTTGGTAATCAGTTTCTTTTGTTGACTGTTACTGTGTGATTGGCATCCTGCTCAGTATTAAGGGCATGGGAGGATAAGACAGGTGAATCCAGTCCTCACTGAGTCTGGTCTTTCAGCAGATGGAAATGTATCACAAGGGACCCCAAAGCAATTCCTACAATTGTCATCCTTGCTCTAAAGGAAAAAGACCAAGGTGCCAAGAGACACCTGACCTTATGCCCCAATGATGCAGCTCAGAAAGGGCAACGAAGGACATTACAGCAACCTTCTCTGAATGCAAATGCAAACCTTAAAATGTGTGAGATAACTTTAAGAGGAACAGAGTGGTCCAACCAACATTAAGCCATCCAGGGAGGAATTTGACCCTCGTTATCAATATAGCTGATAAACAGGAATCTTTAGGAGTTGTAGTTTATTAATGACATCACTGCAATTTTCATTATATATCAATACATAATATTTGCCACGTACTGTGCTCTTCCAAATGAGACTCTTTAGTAATTCATAAGTGTCTCCCTCATTCTCCAACAACAATAGCTTGCAATTAAAAAAAATAAACAGAAGTATTGGATGAAGTTACCAAAAAAAAAAACATTTTTTTTACCATAAATTTCTCCAAATTCATTCATTCTAAATAGGTTACCAGGGTGTACACAGAAAAATAAATTGTACTTTAGCAGCCAGTATAGAAAGAACCAGGGTCATAAATCAGGTATTAATTATAAATAATGGTCACTGGTCTTTGCATTTATCAGAATAACATCCTGAATAAGAAATCCCCTGGTTCTGCTGTAGGACTGCGTTTATATTCATGTGTTTCTTGCCTCTAACCATGTCTTAACAGCCAAAACTCACTGTCAGGCCCTTCGTTGTAAATAGTAAGTAAACCTGTTCAGTGAATAAAATTCTAAGGCACCTAGTGTGTTACAGTTCTCTTTCCAAAATGCCTCTCCTCCAATGCCTAAGAAACAGTTTGAAAATAGATTTACTTCCCTTCCCTGTACTGGCTACAAACAGACAGCTCCGATCAAGGCTTGAACACAGGTGAGTCTTTCTCAGCCCCGGTCAGCACGGCTTCATGCTCCAGCCTCTCCCAACCTCCTCCTCAACCTCCACCTCTCCTCACACCTGCCCCCACCCATAGCCTTCACCTTCTTCCCTAAACTTCCTAAAAATGTTTAGGAGATTTCTACCAGAAATTATTTTTAAACTATACCCTTATGTAAATAACATCTTAAGGAAAACCCTGAATGAACTTTTTGGCCAACTCAATATACAAAGATAATGTATCTTTCAAAACCAAAATTACAGATAACTAAATAAGTGAAAATTGGTCCATGGAAGGCATTCAAGAATTAAAATTCAGGCGTCCCCTGGTGGTCCAGTGGGTAAGGACACCGCCTTGCACTGCAAGGGGCGCCGGTTCCATCCCTGGCCTGGGAAGATCCCACGTGCCGCGGAGTGGCTGGACCAATGTGTCCAATCACGGAGCCGGACTCTGGAGCGCATGCGCCCAGAACCGGCGCTCTGCAACAACAGACGCCACCGCGATGGGAGGCCCATAGGAGCCAAAGAACAAAGACGGATGGAAATAGAGAAATGAAAGACCAATAGAAATGGCCCGCCCACTCCCCTCCCTCCCCAACCTGACCCTCGCCCCCAAAATGTAAAATAAATAAATAAATCTTTTAAAAAAAAAAAGGAATTAAAATTCAACAAGGAAGGTAATAGAAACACCATCCAGTACAATGAATTCTAAAAAGCATGCTGTACTATCTCAAATAAGAGTTATTCATATATTGAAAACTTTGAAAAATAATTCTCTCAATGAAGTGCATTTTCCCCAAAATGGTGATAGCATTATTTTTTCTATTGATAATATAAAATACCTAGTCATTGATTTTAAAAATATCAAGCAATACAGAAATATTGTAACAGGAAATGAAATTCTCTCATCACATTCTTCCCAAAGATGACCACCAGCAATAGCATGATGAAAATGCAAATACTTCTTTAGTAAATATATGAAATTTTACAAAGATGGCATTATACTCAAGGTACTGTTTTGAAGTCTGCCTTCTGCACTTAACAGATTGAGATTCTTGCACATTAACACATGTGACTTATGCAATTTTTAAAGACAAAACTACTCTTTGTATTCAATCATTTATTACAGGCAACAGTTCAATTTTTAAAATGTGCATTTAACTTTACATAGTGATGCAAGTATTTTTACAAGACAAATTACTGGAAGTAAAACTGCTGAGTCTTTAGATGTACATATATTTAATTTTGTTACATATCACTAAATTGCCTTTCAAAAAAGCCTTTGTCAATGTACCAGCTCCATGGGAGAGACTGTGTTCTTCTCACATCAGGCAAATAAGAATATTACCAACTTCCCCAACCAGGTGTCAGGTGAAACATATTCACACACGTGTACAAAGACCACCTGGTAAAAATCACTGTCACATTATTCATAACACAGTAATGAAAAACTGGAAATAGCCTTCTCAATAAGAGAACAATAAAGAAACTGAGGTTCATTTCCATGATAGAATATTATACATAAAAATAAATAGTATCTCCTATTAGGTGCTACCTGGAACCACTGTCCTTCCTACTTCATAGACACTATATTACCTTATAAAATATGCAAGATTATCGAATGTGTTGTTTATATACACATGTCTAAGAAAACTAAAAACATACATTCATTCATTCACTCAGTAAATATTTACTGAGAGCCTACTTACAGAAGATTCACTGAGGCAATACCGGGGACTGAACAATAAACAAATGCAACAAAACATCTCTAACTCAAAGAGAATGTTTTAGTGAGCAGAGAGAAAAAATACTTAACAAGTACACAAAACACACTAAGTGTTAGGAGAAGATGTTTACAAACACCAACTACACCAAGATTTCTTACACAGGACACAAAAAAGCATTAGCCATAAAAGGAAGCAATTTGATAAGTTGAGTTTCGATAAGATGAAAAGCTTCCAGGCTTTGAAAAATCACCACCAGTAAAGTTAAAAGGTAATACACACAGTGGGAGGAAATAGTAATGATACTTGTACCTAACCAGAGGTTTGTGTCCAGAATAGACTTACCAATATGTTAATATATTACAACTCAGTAACAGGAAGACACCACTTAAAAACAAGCAGAAAAACTGCAATCACAGTTCACAAAAGATTTACAAATGGCTGAAAAGGACATGAAAAGATTTTCAATATCACTATCACATCAGGGAAATGCAAAGTAAAATGAGGAGATACCTCGAACACCTAAAATAAAAGAGACTGAGCACACCCAGTGTCAGCAAAGACCAGAACCACCTAACCTTTGCGGTTCTGATCAAAGTCCAAAATAGCACCACCCCTTTAAATAACTGTTTGGCAGCTTCTTAAAAAGTTAAATATAGTCTTGCACAATGAGCAAGCAACTCTACACCTAAGTATTTACCCAAAGTGAATGAAACATATGTCCACACATGAATACTCAGAGTAGTTTTATTCATAAACAATACAAGTTGAAAATCCCCCAAATGCCAAACAACATATAAAGAAACTATAGAATACCCATACAAAGAAATATCACTCAGCAGTAAAAACAGAACGATTCTCTAATTCGTAAAAACAATGATTCAAGGAATTAGATCTGATAGAGTGCCTGAAAACTACCTGGAACCACTGTCCTTCCTACTTCATAGACACTATATTACCTTATAAAATATGCAAGATTATCGAATGTGTTGTTTATATACACATGTCTAAGAAAACTAAAAACATACATTCATTCATTCACTCAGTAAATATTTACTGAGAGCCTACTTACAGAAGATTCACTGAGGCAATACCGGGACTGAACAATAAACAAATGCAACAAAACATCTCTAACTCAAAGAGAATGTTTTAGTGAGCAGAGAGAAAAAATACTTAACAAGTACACAAAACACACTAAGTGTTAGGAGAAGATGTTTACAAACACCAACTACACCAAGATTTCTTACACAGGACACAAAAAAGCATTAGCCATAAAAGGAAGCAATTTGATAAGTTGAGTTTCGATAAGATGAAAAGCTTCCAGGCTTTGAAAAATCACCACCAGTAAAGTTAAAAGGTAATACACACAGTGGGAGGAAATAGTAATGATACTTGTACCTAACCAGAGGTTTGTGTCCAGAATAGACTTACCAATATGTTAATATATTACAACTCAGTAACAGGAAGACACCACTTAAAAACAAGCAGAAAAACTGCAATCACAGTTCACAAAAGATTTACAAATGGCTGAAAAGGACATGAAAAGATTTTCAATATCACTATCACATCAGGGAAATGCAAAGTAAAATGAGGAGATACCTCGAACACCTAAAATAAAAGAGACTGAGCACACCCAGTGTCAGCAAAGACCAGAACCACCTAACCTTTGCGGTTCTGATCAAAGTCCAAAATAGCACCACCCCTTTAAATAACTGTTTGGCAGCTTCTTAAAAAGTTAAATATAGTCTTGCACAATGAGCAAGCAACTCTACACCTAAGTATTTACCCAAAGTGAATGAAACATATGTCCACACATGAATACTCAGAGTAGTTTTATTCATAAACAATACAAGTTGAAAATCCCCCAAATGCCAAACAACATATAAAGAAACTATAGAATACCCATACAAAGAAATATCACTCAGCAGTAAAAACAGAACGATTCTCTAATTCGTAATAACCAGGACAAATAGATTCAAGGAATTAGATCTGATAGAGTGCCTGAAGAACTATGGATGGAGGTTCATAACATTGTATAGGAAGCAGTGACCAAAACCATCATCCAGAAAAAGAAATGCAAAAAGGCACAATGGTTGTCTGAGCAGGCCCTACAAATAGCTGAGAAAAGAGAAGCAGAAAAGAAAGAGAAAAGGGAAGATACACTTACCTGAATGCAAAGTTCTGAAGAATAGCAAGGAGAGATAAAAAGCCTTTCCATGTGAACAGTGCAAAGAAAGAGAGGAAAACAATAGAATGGGAAAGACCAGAGATCTCTTCAAGAAAACTAGAGATACCAAGGGAACATTTTATGCAAAAATGGGCACAATAAAGAACAGAAATGGTACAGATCTAACAGAAGTAGAAGATACGAAGAAGAGGTGGCAAGAATACACAGGAGAACCATACAAAAAAAGCTCTTAATGACCCAGATGCCCACGATGGTGTGACCGCTCACTCAGAGCCAGCCATCCTCGAGTGCAAAGTCAAGTGGAGCCCAGGAAGCATCACTATGAACAGCTAGTGGATGGGATGGAATTCAACTGAGCTATTTCAGATATTAAAAGACGACGCTGCTCAAGTGCTGCAGTCAACATGTCGGCAAATTTGGAAAACTTAGCAGTGGCCACAGGACTGTAAAAGATCCGTATGCATTGTAATCCCAAAGAAGGACAATGCCAAAGAATGTTTAAACTACCACACGATTGCATTCACTTCACATTCTAGCAAGGCCATGGCCAAAATCCTTCAAGCTAGGCTTCACTAGTACATAAGCCAAGATCTTCTAGATGTACCAGCTGGGTTTAGAAAAGGCAGAGGACCCAGAGACCAAATTCTACCTTTCGAGGAGACCAGCAGTGTCTCAAAGGGTGTGCCCCATCCCAGATCTAACTGGATACCAAACCACCAGGGGCAGGCCCTCCACCGCAGAGCCTGTGGCAATTACTCAAATGAGTCAACCTTCAGAAAGGAAAATGGCAACTCCAGTATTCTTGCCTGGAAAATTCCATGGATGGAGAAGGCTAGCAAGCTACAGTCCATGGGGTCTCAAATATATATAGGGCTTCCCTGACGGTTCAGCAGTGAGGAATGTGCCGGCATTGCTGGAGATCTAGGTTCCACCCCTGGGCTGGGAGGATCTCCTGAGGAGGGAATGGCAACCCACTCCAGTGCTCTTGCCTGGAGAATGGCATGGACAGGGGAGCCTGGTGGGCTGCAGTCCACGGGGTCACACCGAGTCCGACACGCCTGCAGTGACTAGGCAGCCTCAGCAGCCCCCCTTAGGCCTGTGGCCGCGTCCCCTGTGCTGTGTGTCCTCCCCAAAGCGGCCCCAGCGGCGGCTCTTGGCCGCAGCTCCCTTGCTCAGGCTGCCTCCTGGCGCCTCCCTGGGCACCCCCACACACACACACACACACACGGGGCGTTGCCCTGCCCCCTGGGAACAGTAACATGCCACCTTCTCCATGGCAGTCGTCTCCTGGTCTGTCGGCCTCACTTCATCTACATCACAGTAAAACCCACATTTAAAACACCCTCCAAGAACCGAAGAGGCTGAAACTGTCAGATTTCAGAATATCCAAGAGCCAGGCACAAAAGGTTTAAAGAAACAAAACAATTCTTTCCAAGGTTGAGTACATAACAACAATAAACATATTAAGAACGACCAAAAAATATCTGAGGAAAAACCTAACTGGAAATTCTGGAAGTCAAAAATGTAATTGCTAAAATATAAAACTAAGAAGGGGTATGCTGAATGGCAAAGTAAACAAAACTGAAAAGATAATTATATACCTGCAGAACTTACTCTGCTTACCCAGAATAAATAAGTGTGTAAAATAGAGGCTAAGAAAACAGAATGAGAAAGTCTAGCATATATTTATTCAAAGGAAGAAAAAACAAAGTAGAGGAGAGGCAACATTTAAAGAATAACCATTGAAAACATACCATAACTAATTAAAAGTATGAATTCTCCTCTTTAGGAAGCAAAACATAGCCCCAGTCGGATCAATAGGTAAAACATACCTAGACCAAAAAATGAAACAAGAGGATAAAGGCAAGGATGAGACCCCAAAAGCAACCTGAGAAAAAAATACACATCCCCTTACAAAGGCACCTACAGTCCATGGGGTCTCAAATATATATAGGGCTTCCCTGACGGTTCAGCAGTGAGGAATGTGCCGGCATTGCTGGAGATCTAGGTTCCACCCCTGGGCTGGGAGGATCTCCTGAGGAGGGAATGGCAACCCACTCCAGTGCTCTTGCCTGGAGAATGGCATGGACAGGGGAGCCTGGTGGGCTGCAGTCCACGGGGTCACACCGAGTCCGACACGCCTGCAGTGACTAGGCAGCCTCAGCAGCCCCCCTTAGGCCTGTGGCCGCGTCCCCTGTGCTGTGTGTCCTCCCCAAAGCGGCCCCAGCGGCGGCTCTTGGCCGCAGCTCCCTTGCTCAGGCTGCCTCCTGGCGCCTCCCTGGGCACCCCCACACACACACACACACACACGGGGCGTTGCCCTGCCCCCTGGGAACAGTAACATGCCACCTTCTCCATGGCAGTCGTCTCCTGGTCTGTCGGCCTCACTTCATCTACATCACAGTAAAACCCACATTTAAAACACCCTCCAAGAACCGAAGAGGCTGAAACTGTCAGATTTCAGAATATCCAAGAGCCAGGCACAAAAGGTTTAAAGAAACAAAACAATTCTTTCCAAGGTTGAGTACATAACAACAATAAACATATTAAGAACGACCAAAAAATATCTGAGGAAAAACCTAACTGGAAATTCTGGAAGTCAAAAATGTAATTGCTAAAATATAAAACTAAGAAGGGGTATGCTGAATGGCAAAGTAAACAAAACTGAAAAGATAATTATATACCTGCAGAACTTACTCTGCTTACCCAGAATAAATAAGTGTGTAAAATAGAGGCTAAGAAAACAGAATGAGAAAGTCTAGCATATATTTATTCAAAGGAAGAAAAAACAAAGTAGAGGAGAGGCAACATTTAAAGAATAACCATTGAAAACATACCATAACTAATTAAAAGTATGAATTCTCCTCTTTAGGAAGCAAAACATAGCCCCAGTCGGATCAATAGGTAAAACATACCTAGACCAAAAAATGAAACAAGAGGATAAAGGCAAGGATGAGACCCCAAAAGCAACCTGAGAAAAAAATACACATCCCCTTACAAAGGCACCTCAGGGTGATAGCAGAATTCTCAACGACAACAATGGAAGCCAGAAAACAATACAAAGAGGAAAGAAAAAAAGTAGCTATCCACCTAGAAGTGCATACTCAGTAAAAAGAAGAAGCAAAAAAAAAATCCCTTCAGGAGCAAGAATGAAATAAACATATTTACCAATAAAAAATGAAAACATTTGTCAAATATTTGTAAAAACATATGCTGGATAAAGAGCCTGTATCCAAAATATAAAAAGAATTCTTAAAGCTCAACAATAAAAAAAACAACTCAACTAAGAAACTGGCAAGACAGCAGAATAGATACCTCATCAAAGAAGACATGCAGATGGCAAATAACCATGTGAAAACATGTTCAGCATCACATATCATTAGGGAATCTCAAATAAAAACAACAACGTGACACAGCTTACAAGCTGCAGTGGGATGGCTGACACTACCAGATGCGAGCAAAGAGGCAGAGCAGTAGGAACTCATTCACTGCTGGTGAAAATGCAAAATGGTATGGCCACCCCGGAAGACAATTTGGCAGACTTTTTTTTTCCCACAAAGTTAAACATAGTCTTACCATATGATTCAGCAATCATGCACCTAGGTCATTACCCGGTTGATTTGAAAACTTATGTTTACCCAAAATCTTGCACAATAATATTTACCACAGCTTTATTCATAACAACCAAAATAGCAGAAACAATAGGTCTTTTGATGCTTAAAGAAACGGTGGTACCTCCCCCTACAATGGAATGTTACTCAGCAATGAAAAGAATTGAGCTATCAAGCTATGAAAAAAACATGTTAGAATCTTAAATGCATATTGCTAAATGAAAGAAACCAGTCTGAAAGAGATGCACCTATATGATTCTATTTGTAATGCTCCCAGAAAGGCAAAACTATGGAGACAGGAGAAAGAGAGCTGCCACAGGTCTCAGGAGAGGCAGGGAGAGATGCAGAGGCAACACATACGGGTGTTTGTTAGGGCAGTGAAGCTATCATGATATTGCCAAGGCGAAACACATGGCCCTGCATTTGTCAAAAACCACAGAACCTTATGAGAGCTGATTCACTGGAAAAGACCCTGATGCCAGGCAAGACTGAGGGCAGGAGGAGAAGGGGGCAACAGAGAATGAGATGGTTGGATGGCATCACCAATTCAATGGGTGTAAGTTTGAGCACGCTCCAGGAGATGGTGCGGGACAGGGAAGCCTGGTGTGCTGCAGTCCATGGGGTCGCAAAGAGTTGGACATGACTTAAGAGACTGAACTACAACACAAAGAGTGAAGCTTAATATGTCCAAATTAAAAAAAAAAAAAAAATCATTCAGGTGACTGAAGAATTTCAAGGTAGGATACAGAGTGTGGTCTTAACTATCACAGATACGTGAAACCACTTGACTGACATAGGGGAGAGGGTACTTTCTGCCTTAAGTTCACTTTGGAAATAAGCAGAATCTCTAAACGGAAAGGCTAAAGAAACTGTCCACAAGCTCTACCCATTAGTACGGGTCAATCAACCATGTGTTAATGTGCACGTGTATGAGGTTCAGACAGTTAACCAACTAAACGGACGGCAGACAGTGGGAGCCAAAATTTTCAGCTCAAGTGGGTGCTTACTAATAAGCGGGGAGAGGAGGTTAGAATGATCCATATGTTAGTGAACTGCAGTTGGAGACATCAGCATGAAGGCAGAGCTCACTTCACATACACGAATATTTATTAGACATGTGTACATATGCTTTCCAGGCGGAACTAGTGGTCAAGAATCACCTGCCAGTGCGGGGGACACAAGTTCGATCCCTGCATCGGGAAGCTCCCCAGGAGGAGGCCATGGCGACCGGCTCCAGTGTGCTTGTCTGGAGACTGCCATGGACAGAGGAGCCTGGCAGGGTACAGTCCACAGGGTCTCAGAAAGTCACACACGACTGAGGCAACTCCGTATGCACACGTGCATACATGCTCACATCTCCGTGCTCTGCCAGACGAGCAGAGCAGCTCTAAAAGCAGACACGCCAACAGCAATAAGTTCATCTCGCATGGAGATCTTGGCTTCTAACACCATTCTTCAAGTAAAGAAATGAGGATTCTGTGGAGAAAGGGCTGATTCAAGAAATGAGGCAGGGGGCTTTCCCTGGTAGTCCAGTGGGTAAGGACACCGCCTTGCAGTGCAAGGGGCGCCGGTTCCATCCCTGGCCTGGGAAGATCGCGGCTGGACCGATGTGTCCAATCACTGAGCCGGAGCTCTGGAGCGCATGCGCCCAGAGCCGGCACTCTGCAACAACAGACGCCACCGCGATGGGAGGCCCACAGGAGCCAAGAACAAATACGGATGAAAACGGAGAAATGGGGGACCAATGGAAGTGGCCCGCCCGCTCCCCTCCCTCCCCAACCTGACCCCCGCCCAAAATAAATAAATAAATAAATCTTTAAAAAAAAAAAAAAAAAGGAGGCAGGAAACACAGAAGGTGAGAGGAGGCTGAAGCATCTTCATGTGCCAGAAAGTAGGCTAATGCTACAAGAAAACAAAAATCCACCACCGCAGTATGCCAAAGGGCAACAAAAGCCATCCTAGAAAAATCAAAAAACTCCTGATGGCCAAAGCTGGAGAAGTTTGAGCAACAAAATAAGAGTCTGCATTGGACTGTAACTCAAAGTATAAAATATATGTCCTTGGATTCACATTAATATAAATTAAGGAGTGAATAAAACAAATGTGGGAGAAGAGGCAAATCTCCTATACAGAGCTCCACATAATTGACAGATATGCTCTGCCCTCAGGGAAACAGAACATAACTCCTCTCTGCTTCAGAGTGGGCTGCACAGAGTGACCTAGAGAAAGGAGGGAAGGAGGGTAACCACCATTAGCCAGGGATGCCGACCCACAGGCCCTCAGCCAGGAGATTAACATGCATGCATGACCAGAGCTGTCATGCCGACAGAATGTATCCGATAGAGGACGGTCGACAGCTTACTATGAACAGAGTTGGACTCTTGATCTCCAAAGGAGAGATTTCACATTGGGATCAAAAAGACTTGGCTTAATAAAAAAAAACAAAAAAAACAACTTGGCTTTGGTCACTCAGAGCTACATAAAGGTTCTTAAAGAAAAAAGGGATAGAGAAAGCTTCCAGCTAAAGGGGGATAGAAGAGTACCCCCAGAAGCTAGTTTAGGCAAGGCATTTAGGACTTTTCCGGTTGGCTATTAACAATAGATCCAAAGGAATATTTTAAGGTGATAAAGGTTTTACTAGCCCGGCACCCACAACACAGATCTTTAGATAACACAGGCTAAGCTAAGGAGGAGCAATATGTCCTCCAGCAAGATTCACTGTTGTTGTAAACATTAGCTCTGGGCTTAAGGGAAGTCTTAGGCAAAATAAATTATTGCCATAGACTGGCAATCAAGGTGAAGGCAGCTTAGCTAAAAATGTCTGTTCCCCCTCCTCCTTGGAAACCTGCAGCCTCCTTACCAAGTCTGCCTATTCACCCCTTTAGTATCATGAAAATGGCATTTTCACTTCTGGTTCTCTGCCCCAAAACCCATAAACTCAATCTAATCATGAGAAAAACTGCAGGGCTTCCCTGGTGGTCCAGTGGGTAGAGAGTCTGTCTTGCAGTGCAAAGGGCACTGGTTCGATCCCTGGTCCAGGAAGATACCACGTGCCGCGGGGCGGCTGGACAGGTGTGTTTAATCACCAGCCAGCGCTCTAGAGCACATGTGCCCAGAGCTTGTGCTCTGCAACCAGAGAGGCCACTGGGTGGCCCACACAAGCCAAAGAATAAAGATGGATGAAAATAAATAAATAAATAAAAACTGCAGATAAATCCCAACTGAAAGACCTGACCAAAACACAAGATTGCCAAGGTCACTGAAAACAAAAAGTCTGAGAAACCGTCACAGCAAAGAAGAACTCAAGAAGCCATGAAGACTAAATTTAACATGGTGTTCTGGATCATGGTGTTCAGGATGGGCTCATGGAACAGAAGAAGAGCATTAGTTAAAAAAAGAATCTGAAAAAAGTGTGGCCTTTAGCCAACACTATTGATTAATTATTTCTAACAAGTCTGCTGTGCTCATGTAAGAAGCTAACAGGGGAAACTGAATACGGCTCATGTGAAAGCTGTGTACTATTTCATTTTTATAATTGTTTAATAAATCTAAACTGTAATAAAAAAATCAACTTTTAGGAACAACACTATCAATGGCAAAAAGGCAGAAAATATGACATATAATGAAGATAATCAACAGGAATGAGCCCAGTAATAATATGGGTGATAGATTTTATAAGTACATTACCTAATATAACTATGCTCTGCGTGTTCAAGAAGATAAAGAAAAATGTGAACATGAAGACAGAAGACATAAAAATACCAAATTTGAATTTCTTGAAATGAGAAATACAATCTGAAATGAAAAATTGAATGGAATTAACACCAAATTATACACAGCAGAAAATATACCAATAAACCAGAAGACATAGCAATATAAAATTGGCAAAAATGAAGCATAGTTAAGAGAACAGAGTCACTGACTCCACGAACATCAAGCTGTTCAACGTACAGGTAATTGTACTTCAAGAAAGAGGAGAAAAAGGAGGCAGAAAATTAAAGAAATAATAGCAATACATACATTTAAGACCTACTCAGAGCTCTGAGGGTCATGTACTGACTCAAACCTTCGATCTTGCTCGCACATCTTCCTAGCCAGATCATGCTGAGCACACTAATTTAAACTAATGTATTCAACATAATGTTCTAAAACATATTCATCTAATCTTTTATTTCTTCTCTTCCCTCAGTGAGGCAATCATAACTTTCTGCAGGAAACTCCTTATCACTCTTGTCTCCATTATTGGTAAAGCTGATTATTATTAAATTCAGAGAAATGCCATAGAAACATGCCTAAGAGGAACAGCATGATTACCATAGCAGCTGGTGAAAAAAAGGTGGAAGTATTTCCTAAATTTCAGAAAGTAAGCTGGAAATACAAAGGACTGTAACCTGACTGACCATAATATGCCACTGGATTTTGTCTATGGATTATACATTTTCTATTTTTCCTATAGAAAGCTAAACTCAGGACTCTTACCTATGTCTTCATTTCTCTCCCTGTTATGAGTTGAATTTATACACAATAGAATGTATGCTGGGGCTTCCCTGGTGGTCCAGTGGGTAAAGACACCGCCCTGCAGTGCAAGGGGTGCCAGTTTGATCCCTGGCCTGGGAAGATCCCACGTGCCGCGGAGCGGCTGGACCAGTGTGTCCAATTGTGAGCCAGTGCTCTGGAGTGCAGGCGCCCAGAGCCAGTGCTCTGTAACCAGAGAGGCCACTGCGATGGGAGGCCCATTCAGGCCAAAGAACTAAGATGGAAATAAATGAAAGACCAACAGACGCGCCCCACCCCCCAAAAAAGTATGCTGAAGTCCTCACCCCACCCCACCCCCGCCAGAACCTAGGAGCGTGGCCTTCTTTGTAAATATGATAACTGCACATGTAATTAGTCACGGTGAAGCCTTCAGAGAGTGGGATGGAAGTCCAACAGGACTAATGTCCTAATAAGAAGAAAAGAAGGCTTCCCTGGTGGTCCAGGGGGTAAAGAGTCCACCGTGCAGTGCAAGGGGCACCGGTTCGATCCCTGGCATGGGAAGATCCCACGTGCTGAGGAGTGGCTGGACCAGTGTGTCCAATTGTGAGCCAGTGCTCTGGAGTGCAGGCGCCCAGAGCCAGTGCTCTGTAACCAGAGAGGCCACTGCGATGGGAGGCCCACTCAGGCCAAAGAATTAAGATGGATTAAAATAAATAAATGAAGGACCAATAAAAGAGGCCAAAATTTAAAAAAAGAGAGAGAAAGAGAGAAGAGACCTAGACAGACACAAGGACAACACCATGTCTGTCCCCTGTTCAAAGAGGCAGAGACTGAAGTGACCTATGTCCAAGATAAAGAGCATCAAGGATTCCTGGAGGCACACCAGAAACTGGGCGAGGCAAGGAAGGATCCTCCCTACAGGTTCCAAAGGAGCCAAGCCTCAAGAACTGGAAGACAATAAACTGATACTGATGGTGTCAGTTTTAATCTAATTGTTGACATTCAACAAGAAATCTTAAAAGCCGCCATAGGTCGAAAAACACTAAACACGGAAGAACAAAGCTAAGAATGAAAGGAGCAAATCTCTCCTGAGAAACACTAAGTCTGTCACAGAGCAGTGGAGTCTTCAGAGTTCTGAGGGCTGGATTTCTTCACCCAGGGACGATCTCTTTAAGCAATAAAAACAAAAGAAAGACTTTTTTTAGATTAAAAAAAAAAAAAAAAAGCCAAGAGAATTCATCACCAGCAATGCTGAATTTTTAAAAAAATGTTAAAGAAAGCTTCTCAAGCAGAAGAGAAATCATTCAAGATGAAAATCTGCATCTACAGAAAGGAATAAAGAACACGAAAAACAGCAAATGTATGGGTAAGGATAAAATACACCATCTCCTTAGAGTAAAAACTACAGAAATGTGCAGGAATGTACAGAAGACCACCATCCCGAACGAAGGAAATGTCAAACCCGCCAGAACCTAGGAGCGTGGCCTTCTTTGTAAATATGATAACTGCACATGTAATTAGTCACGGTGAAGCCTTCAGAGAGTGGGATGGAAGTCCAACAGGACTAATGTCCTAATAAGAAGAAAAGAAGGCTTCCCTGGTGGTCCAGGGGGTAAAGAGTCCACCGTGCAGTGCAAGGGGCACCGGTTCGATCCCTGGCATGGGAAGATCCCACGTGCTGAGGAGTGGCTGGACCAGTGTGTCCAATTGTGAGCCAGTGCTCTGGAGTGCAGGCGCCCAGAGCCAGTGCTCTGTAACCAGAGAGGCCACTGCGATGGGAGGCCCACTCAGGCCAAAGAATTAAGATGGATTAAAATAAATAAATGAAGGACCAATAAAAGAGGCCAAAATTTAAAAAAAGAGAGAGAAAGAGAGAAGAGACCTAGACAGACACAAGGACAACACCATGTCTGTCCCCTGTTCAAAGAGGCAGAGACTGAAGTGACCTATGTCCAAGATAAAGAGCATCAAGGATTCCTGGAGGCACACCAGAAACTGGGCGAGGCAAGGAAGGATCCTCCCTACAGGTTCCAAAGGAGCCAAGCCTCAAGAACTGGAAGACAATAAACTGATACTGATGGTGTCAGTTTTAATCTAATTGTTGACATTCAACAAGAAATCTTAAAAGCCGCCATAGGTCGAAAAACACTAAACACGGAAGAACAAAGCTAAGAATGAAAGGAGCAAATCTCTCCTGAGAAACACTAAGTCTGTCACAGAGCAGTGGAGTCTTCAGAGTTCTGAGGGCTGGATTTCTTCACCCAGGGACGATCTCTTTAAGCAATAAAAACAAAAGAAAGACTTTTTTTAGATTAAAAAAAAAAAAAAAAAGCCAAGAGAATTCATCACCAGCAATGCTGAATTTTTAAAAAAATGTTAAAGAAAGCTTCTCAAGCAGAAGAGAAATCATTCAAGATGAAAATCTGCATCTACAGAAAGGAATAAAGAACACGAAAAACAGCAAATGTATGGGTAAGGATAAAATACACCATCTCCTTAGAGTAAAAACTACAGAAATGTGCAGGAATGTACAGAAGACCACCATCCCAAGAGGACAAGGATGTGGAGGACAGACAAGGCTCCTGTCAAGATTCTCACGCATAACATGAAGCTGTCTGGTGCTATTTAACAAGAGGTCGTGACAGGTTCTATGCCGCCCAGGATGGACCCTTGTAAGTTTATAATGAGCTCTCTCTCTCATTCTGAATTGTTTTTTTTTTTTTTTTTCTGAATTGTTTTCTGAAATTGTCTTCCCTTTGCATTGTCAGAGATTTTCTTAAGGAGCTTGAGTGAGTCCCTTCTTGGTCACTGAACGCAAAATGAACACACCCAGAGATGATCACACATTTAACTCTCAGAAGTTAATTACTAAACGATGACTTTATTTAAAATTCCTGTCAAATTACTGCTTCACTTATTTTACATCCTCACAAGCATATAGAATAAATGTATTCCATTTCATGTACCTCTGCAAAGCCAACAAGAGCCTTTGGTCAAAGGCGAAAAATTCCAACTTGAGCTCAAGTGGTAAAGCAATAAAAGTTATTCATGCTCGTACGTAACAATAAATCTGACGGCTCCTTTCCATCTTCTACTCTAGTATAACTTGCATTATATATGGAGGCTTGATACTAGAGCATGCAAGCAAGAGGTATCTCCAATAAATCATATTTTCTCTACAACTCTGAAAACAGCCTATGATTTTTCTTTTTTTTTTGCTTTTCTTACAGCGAAATCCTCAATAAATATCACTTCGAATCCCTCTTCAAATTCGATCCTCATCTTGGCTGTTGTCCCTTTCCCTGCTAGGAGTACTGGTTTAAGTAGAGAACAGACTTGTGGTTGCCCAGGAGGAGTGCACATGGGGAAGGATGGATTGGGGGTTTGAGATTAGCAGATGCAAATTATTATAAACAGACTGGATAAACAACAAGGTCCTACTGTATAGCACAGGGAACTATATTCAACATCTTGTGATAAACCATAAAAAACTACAGAAAAGTATACATACATAAGACTGAATCACTTTCTGTACAGCGGTGACTAACAACACTATAAATCAACTATACTTCAATTTTAAACAAAGTACTGGTTTAAGCTTTAAGAGCTATTACATATTGTGTGTAAAATATCTGCATTCTTGGTAAGAGCAAATACTTTGTAGCCAAACTGTTATATACAACTAAGTTACCCAATATTTATATCTACTTTCTTTCTGACTCTAAATTTAAAATGTGAATAATGGAACTTCCTTGCTGGTTCAGAGGTTAAGATTTCAGCTTCCAATGCATGGGGTGTGGGCTCAATCTCTAGTCAGGGAGCTAAGATCCCACATGCCTCATGGCCAAAAATCCAAAACATAAAAAGGAAACAGTATTGTAATGAATTCAATAGTTTAAAATAAAATTATAAAAATCTATTTTTAATGTGAATAAATAACAATGTGGCCTTAGATGGCATTCTGCCATTTCAAGGATAACTGACTATAGTTCATTCAAACAGAAAACTTCTAAAACCTTAAACTCTTTGAACTGTCCTGAGTATGGTATATTCCCTCCACCCCATTCCTTAAACTTTTCTGTTGAACTGAGTCACATGATGTAACCTGCAAGTGGTAAAGCAATAAAAGTTATTCATGCTCGTACGTAACAATAAATCTGACGGCTCCTTTCCATCTTCTACTCTAGTATAACTTGCATTATATATGGAGGCTTGATACTAGAGCATGCAAGCAAGAGGTATCTCCAATAAATCATATTTTCTCTACAACTCTGAAAACAGCCTATGATTTTTCTTTTTTTTTTGCTTTTCTTACAGCGAAATCCTCAATAAATATCACTTCGAATCCCTCTTCAAATTCGATCCTCATCTTGGCTGTTGTCCCTTTCCCTGCTAGGAGTACTGGTTTAAGTAGAGAACAGACTTGTGGTTGCCCAGGAGGAGTGCACATGGGGAAGGATGGATTGGGGGTTTGAGATTAGCAGATGCAAATTATTATAAACAGACTGGATAAACAACAAGGTCCTACTGTATAGCACAGGGAACTATATTCAACATCTTGTGATAAACCATAAAAAACTACAGAAAAGTATACATACATAAGACTGAATCACTTTCTGTACAGCGGTGACTAACAACACTATAAATCAACTATACTTCAATTTTAAACAAAGTACTGGTTTAAGCTTTAAGAGCTATTACATATTGTGTGTAAAATATCTGCATTCTTGGTAAGAGCAAATACTTTGTAGCCAAACTGTTATATACAACTAAGTTACCCAATATTTATATCTACTTTCTTTCTGACTCTAAATTTAAAATGTGAATAATGGAACTTCCTTGCTGGTTCAGAGGTTAAGATTTCAGCTTCCAATGCATGGGGTGTGGGCTCAATCTCTAGTCAGGGAGCTAAGATCCCACATGCCTCATGGCCAAAAATCCAAAACATAAAAAGGAAACAGTATTGTAATGAATTCAATAGTTTAAAATAAAATTATAAAAATCTATTTTTAATGTGAATAAATAACAATGTGGCCTTAGATGGCATTCTGCCATTTCAAGGATAACTGACTATAGTTCATTCAAACAGAAAACTTCTAAAACCTTAAACTCTTTGAACTGTCCTGAGTATGGTATATTCCCTCCACCCCATCTCTGCCTCCTCGACATTCCACTGCTGTAGAAGGTGTATTTGTTACTTACAAGAAAATCTGATTTTACTGGAGAGCTAAATAATCACTTGATACGAAGCATGTAACCGGGTTTTTATTAAAATGTCACTAAAAATAATACAGTTGCATTAGATATGAGCATGACAAATGTTTCACAGAAATCCTTCACCAAACAAAGCAAGCAACAAAAACGTGTCAGTCACTTCTGCCGAAGTTACCCTTCTAGGCAACTGTTCTTTCTAAACTATCGTTCATTCTGAGTTAAACAAAGGCGGACCCCTGCCCCACGTCACAGGCTGGGACTCAGAGCCTCCCCCTGGCTGTCGGAGTCCAGACACCACCGAGCTCTGCTGGGTCTAGGGATGTGGCGCCCGGTGAAATGGAAAAGCTACAAATCAGCAACAAGCTGGCCCTGCTGGCTCCCTGGGAGGATCTGAATCTCAGAGAACTTTCACAAGACATTCTTTTTCCAAAGCCTAGAATCCAGGTTGCTGCAATAATTTTTTCCCTGCAGTGGAATCCACCCTGCAGAGAAATTCACCTTTAAGATTCCAACACACAAGACCCAGAACTGATCTAGTGAAGCAGCAGCTGGGGGTGGGGGGGCTCTGAAGAGGCCCACACCATCTCCCAGACACGCCCTTCCCACCTAGAGGCTGTCCTGGGGCAGCCCCCTTCTACCTCAGGGGTGCAGACAGCAAAGTCTGAACATCAGCAGGCAGCCCTCAGGCCAGGCCAGGGCAGCAGCCTCTGTCAGAGCCTCCACCGAGCCAGAGCTGATGCAAACCAGAAGGCGGGCCCCGCGGGGGCGGGCCCAGTGCCCCTCCCGGACCAGGGAGCCCTGGCAGCCACAGGCTGAGGGGTTCTCAAAGTGGGGTTCCTGGCTCCTCACCAGCACTGGACCCTTTAAGGGCCCCTCCTGTTACAGACATTGGTCCTACTCTGCTCCCCAGGCCCATAACTAAGCAACTGCCCTCTGTCCACTGACATTTAAGTAGACTGGGGTGAAATCCTGCAGGAAGCAGAGGCCACAAGGCGGAAAGCACCTCCTGGCTCAGAAGAGGAGCACACGGGCACCTGGACCTGGTGTGGGCCCAGTGGACAAATTCTACCCAGCTGAACCCATATTTACTAAGTATTCTAAGAGGGCCAAGGGGTCCCGAAGCCATGAAATAATCAGACCCAGAGAGAGATTCACTATGAAGCTAACGAAGCCGCACTCTCTGGGCGTTTCTCATCTGCACGGGCCCCTTGCAAGCTCAGCGAGGGATCCTAGCAATGTGTTCACGCGGCAAAACATTTCCTGGTAAATCTTGCAAGGCTTGAACTCCAGGTTGTTAGGAGAGTGCCCCCTTCCCACCCACAAATCCCCTCCAGCCGCCTCCCCTGTCTGGTGCATTGCAGGATCTGGTATTCCTGAGACAGAACTAAAGCAGGGGTGGGTCCCCAGCCTCCAGGATCTAATGCCTAATGCGCTGAGGTGGAGCTGATGTGATAGTAACAGAAATACAGTGCACCAGAAATGCAACGTGGTTGAATCTACCCAAACCACCCCCCACCCCCCAGCTTGTGGAAAAATTTTCTTCCATGAAGTCTGTCCCTGGTGTCAAAAAGGTGGGAGACTGCTGGACGGAAGGGACATGGAGCTGGAAACGCATTTGGTTTGACCTGACAAAGCACAGCTGTGCAGTCTGCAGTCACTCCTACCATGACTGAGGTGCCACCGGCCCCCCACTCTGTGGCAGTCACTTCCAGGGGATACTCCCACAATCCCCCGGGCTCACGCCCTATCACACAGGTTTGAGGGGAAAGGCCCTGCTGCCCTATGAACATGGAAGGAGACTGACGCGAACAGCGTCAAGAGCACAGCCTCAAGACGAGGCTGCGTCGTGTGCGCATTTCCTCTGCACGCCGTATCCGACGCATCTCAGCCTCATGAAGCCTGACGGTCCCCGATAAAACAGCAAGCGAGACGGCCACCTGTACAGCCAAGCAGCCTGAAGAAACAAGCCTTCCAGCGAAAAACCCCTACATGTATCCCATCAATAATTCAGTATTTGTAGTGTAAGAATAATTTGATTATACAATTATGGGGCTCTGGTGAACACAGTGGCAAATTTTAAATGCATCTGGATGACTCTCTTGTCTACCTTTATTTCAGGTGAATGTTTCCACTCTTTTCTACCATTAGTGAGCAACACCAAACTCAAGCACACTGGAAAGGAAGGATGCTCACAGAAGCCAGAGGAGGGAATCAGGGGTGGGGGAGGATGCAGGTTGGCAGAACCTTTGAGAAGTTAAAAGCTCGCTTACATAAGCAGTAAAATTTTAAAACCTAATGGCTGAAGTGGTACACAGATTTCAAAAAGAATCATCCTAGCCAGAGACGTCCTGATCACAAAACTGACAACTGAAGTGGTAAGACTATGAGAAGCAGAGTATTCCTAAACATGAAACAGAATTTCCAAGCAGAAAACTAGTTCTACCATCTGCCCAGCCTCACTGTAGAGCTCTGACCCCACAGGCACCTGAACCCCGTCCCGGTGGTGACATACCGTGAATGCAAGCCTGCCTCCTCTAAAACCTCAGCCCCAATTCACAGAGAAGCAAATGGCACACACAAAGGATTCGTTAAAATACTTCTCCAACAGGTATTATAAAACAAATTCACAGATGAGTAGGTTGTGATCAGATTTTGTTTGGTTTATGCCTCAACAGACAAATGCATATGGTGGGTTTTTTGATGAATGTATATATCGGGGTTTTGTTGATATTGCTAAATATTTTTACAACACAAACATCACCTACACCAAATACGTTTTCAATTGGAATCAAACATTGAGAACTCCCAAAATTCAGAGGTCACAGATCATGAGGGGGCTGCGTTTACTTGGATTACACACAAACTGAATTAAAGTATACTTTACCATCACCTTGAAGAACAGACAAGAAGGAACATCCAGCATCATTGTGAAGTACTAACAAGAGTAGCTGAGGGTATTGAATGGTTAAATCAAAAAGGTTTATCCATCAGATACCACAGTGAAAGCCGATGTGTTCAAACAACAGAAATTTCAGAGAATCAGACTAACCGCTGTGCTTGATCAATTTTTACAAGCGTGCCTGGCAACTTGTCAAAATGAAAGAGCCGAGGTGACTTACCTATCCAAAACAGCTCATAAAGAATTCATCACAATAGGGGAAAACTTGAACTAAATGAAGTGAGAAATCAAATAAACAAACCAGACATCAAATAACACTCGACTGCTTCAGAGTCTACAATAGCGAGCTGCTTTGTGTATGTCACTATGTGTCCTGCTCAAAGACAGGAAACCAATTTGCTGTGCAGAAAACCCATTCTTATCTGTTTGGCAAAACTTATTGGAAATTAGGGCACACACACAAGAATTAATCAAATGCCGCCTTGGCTCTTCAACCGGACGAATGCAGCCCTCAACAAGCGTAGCCACACCTGCGACTCATCAATGGTGATATGGCCATCAGAGAGGTGCCAGGTTCACTCTTTAAAAGATTCCAAACTGAAACAGGAATTTCCAAAGCAGAAAACTAGTTCTACCATCTGCCCAGCCTCACTGTAGAGCTCTGACCCCACAGGCACCTGAACCCCGTCCCGGTGGTGACATACCGTGAATGCAAGCCTGCCTCCTCTAAAACCTCAGCCCCAATTCACAGAGAAGCAAATGGCACACACAAAGGATTCGTTAAAATACTTCTCCAACAGGTATTATAAAACAAATTCACAGATGAGTAGGTTGTGATCAGATTTTGTTTGGTTTATGCCTCAACAGACAAATGCATATGGTGGGTTTTTTGATGAATGTATATATCGGGGTTTTGTTGATATTGCTAAATATTTTTACAACACAAACATCACCTACACCAAATACGTTTTCAATTGGAATCAAACATTGAGAACTCCCAAAATTCAGAGGTCACAGATCATGAGGGGGCTGCGTTTACTTGGATTACACACAAACTGAATTAAAGTATACTTTACCATCACCTTGAAGAACAGACAAGAAGGAACATCCAGCATCATTGTGAAGTACTAACAAGAGTAGCTGAGGGTATTGAATGGTTAAATCAAAAAGGTTTATCCATCAGATACCACAGTGAAAGCCGATGTGTTCAAACAACAGAAATTTCAGAGAATCAGACTAACCGCTGTGCTTGATCAATTTTTACAAGCGTGCCTGGCAACTTGTCAAAATGAAAGAGCCGAGGTGACTTACCTATCCAAAACAGCTCATAAAGAATTCATCACAATAGGGGAAAACTTGAACTAAATGAAGTGAGAAATCAAATAAACAAACCAGACATCAAATAACACTCGACTGCTTCAGAGTCTACAATAGCGAGCTGCTTTGTGTATGTCACTATGTGTCCTGCTCAAAGACAGGAAACCAATTTGCTGTGCAGAAAACCCATTCTTATCTGTTTGGCAAAACTTATTGGAAATTAGGGCACACACACAAGAATTAATCAAATGCCGCCTTGGCTCTTCAACCGGACGAATGCAGCCCTCAACAAGCGTAGCCCACACCTGCGACTCATCAATGGTGATATGGCCATCAGGAGAGGTGCCAGGTTCACTCTTTAAAATCTATGCCTGATTTGGATTTATGTAGAGCTGTAAACAATAAAACTCTTCAAAAGTAAAATAAAAATGATTACATAATTAAAAAAAAAGTTGTTCAAGAGCATATACTGTGGCAATAACTCTGTCTCAGCTTCAGTTAGAAATAAAATCCATCATTAAGCATTTTTTTAAAAAAAACCTAAGTATTTAAAATATATTCTGGATGCTGCTCATCCCCAAATCTATCAGGAGAAGCTGCCTCCCAATGCTGAAAGCTGTGACAGCTTCAAGGTCTTCTAACAGCTGTGCTCTTTTCTTGATATTTTTCCTCTTATATAAGATGGAGTATTTTAAGCATCCATGCCAAACTGGGTTTTTCTTTTAACGAGTCTAAGCGTAGTTAGCTGGTTTGCCCATTCTAAAGCAATGAAATCGTGCAGCACAACAATACTGTAAAGTACAATGACATTTTAACGACTCTGAAACACTTTCTATGACTGAGAAGGAAAATCTGAACACAAACTAGGCACAAAAGATGTTTATTTAAAAAGTTAATGGTGGGCTTCCCTGGTGGTCCAGTGGGTAAGGACACCGCCTTGCAGTGCAAGGGGCACCGGTTCCATCCCTGGCCTAGGAAGATCCCACGTGCCGCGGAGCAGCTGGACCCATGTGTCCAATCACCGAGCCAGAGCTCTGGAGCGCATGCGCCCAGAGCCGGTGCTCTGCGACAACAGAGGCCACTGTGATGGGAGGCCCACACAGGCCAAAGAACAAAGATGGATGAAAATAGATAAATGAAAGGCCAATAGAAGTGGCCCTCCTGCCTCCTCAACTCACCCCGCCCCCACCCACCCCCCCCCACACAAGAAGAGCAATAAAGGAGAAATTATTCTGACATCCAGGAGTAAATTGTCAGAAAACTTTTCAGTTCTCAAAGAAGCCGTAATAGAAGGGAAGGGAAATTTCAAGCACAATAAATAAAGCCCTGGAATTTTTTTTTTTTTTTTGAAAATCCAGTTCATGGAGATAAACCAATCAGATGAACACGTTAGGAAAATAGTCAAACTTTTGCTGAATTCTCCTCAAAAGTAAAAGCAAATTAAAGAGAAAGTATAATTCATAACTGCCACTATTATGAAGACATTAGGGACAAGCCATTTTTGTTGTTCAGTCGCTAAGTCACGTTGAACTCTACGACTCCGTGAACCGTGGATCACCAAATTCCCTGTCCTTCACCATCTCAGAGCTTGCTCAAACTCATGTCCACTGAGTCAGTGATGTTATCCAACCATCTCATCCTTTGCTGCCCCCTTCTCCTCCTGCCCTCAGTCTTTACAAACTGTTTAAGAACAAGGATCTTCAATGTATTTGATGACCCTGGCCCAAGAAAATGCGAAATGATCACACAGGAAAAAAAAAACTGATAAAAGTTTCAGCAAATTTGCCAGTAAAATCCTTAAAATGTACAAGGAATTACCAATAATAAGATGCAAAGCTGAAACTCTTCTAAATCATCCAAAAAAAAAAAAAAAACCAAAAAGACTGAATTATCCTTTTTCTTTTGATACCTACAAAATATGTCATTATATGAATGCACTGTATTCAGCCTATTCCCTTCTATAGGGCATTGAGAATGTTTCCAATCTTTTTCTCCTATGAACAAGTGTAGATATGCCTAATTGTTTATGTAGGAGACATCTAGAGGGTCAATTCCTAGGACAACTGCTAAGTCAGAAAACACACGTTTAAGTTGGATCCACATGACTCCCCTCTGTGCACGCACGCTACGCTGCTTCTGTCATGCCCGGCTTTTCCTGCTTGGTGGTCTGCGGCTCACCAGGCTCCTCTGTGCGGGGCACTCCCCAGGCTGGCACGCTGGAGGCGCTGCCATGCTGCTTCAGATTCACCGCAGAACCGAGCAAAGCCGTGCAGAGAACATGTGCCCTCTACCTCAAACCTGCTCTCTGTCAGACAGGTGGCAGACGTGCAGTTTCTGCAAGACCGAATTCTTTCCTTGCTCTGTGGTCTTTTGTGAAAAAGGTTACTGCCCATCTCAAAACTGGAAATGTATTTTCCTCTATCTCCTTCCAAACATTTAAAAATTTTACCTTTTACATTTAATTATTTCATTTGGCATTGAATTTATATATAAAATGAGACGGGGATCCAATTTCAAAGGCTTTTCCCCATATTGATAACTGTCCCAGTACAATTTTGATTAGAAATTAATAACATTACAATTCTCAGTCTATCTGTGAAATGTACTCTTGAGTCTGTACTATTTTTCAAGGTAGGTGAATAGATTTCTGCATACAGGACATACATCTAGCAAAATGTGTATTCTAGGTTGCTTTAATTTTGCAAAATATTTTAAGATGTGCTAACAATTTTTTAACCTGTATCATAAAAATTCCTAATTCCTTATTTGCTAAGCATTTTCAGCCACATTTAAGGATTGACTTTCAAATTATTCTTCTGCTTGTATTAAAATGATCAAACGGTATTTTCTCACATGTTAATATAGCCTTCATCTGCTTGCCGACATTGCCACCTGCTGCCTAAGCTAGATTCCCTCGGGACCAGGCTTCTCCTGGGTCTTCCTCAGCACTGTCAGGGGCTGCCGGTCCACCGGGCGGGTCCTGGGTCCCTTTCAGTAATTATCCTTTTTCTTTTGATACCTACAAAATATGTCATTATATGAATGCACTGTATTCAGCCTATTCCCTTCTATAGGGCATTGAGAATGTTTCCAATCTTTTTCTCCTATGAACAAGTGTAGATATGCCTAATTGTTTATGTAGGAGACATCTAGAGGGTCAATTCCTAGGACAACTGCTAAGTCAGAAAACACACGTTTAAGTTGGATCCACATGACTCCCCTCTGTGCACGCACGCTACGCTGCTTCTGTCATGCCCGGCTTTTCCTGCTTGGTGGTCTGCGGCTCACCAGGCTCCTCTGTGCGGGGCACTCCCC
Source organism: Tragulus kanchil (assembly GCA_022376925.1). Lineage (NCBI taxonomy): Eukaryota > Metazoa > Chordata > Mammalia > Artiodactyla > Tragulidae > Tragulus > Tragulus kanchil. The sequence goes on along the minus strand of JAIOJX010000005.1, from coordinate 172,666,836 downwards.
AGGCTGGCACGCTGGAGGCGCTGCCATGCTGCTTCAGATTCACCGCAGAACCGAGCAAAGCCGTGCAGAGAACATGTGCCCTCTACCTCAAACCTGCTCTCTGTCAGACAGGTGGCAGACGTGCAGTTTCTGCAAGACCGAATTCTTTCCTTGCTCTGTGGTCTTTTGTGAAAAAGGTTACTGCCCATCTCAAAACTGGAAATGTATTTTCCTCTATCTCCTTCCAAACATTTAAAAATTTTACCTTTTACATTTAATTATTTCATTTGGCATTGAATTTATATATAAAATGAGACGGGGATCCAATTTCAAAGGCTTTTCCCCATATTGATAACTGTCCCAGTACAATTTTGATTAGAAATTAATAACATTACAATTCTCAGTCTATCTGTGAAATGTACTCTTGAGTCTGTACTATTTTTCAAGGTAGGTGAATAGATTTCTGCATACAGGACATACATCTAGCAAAATGTGTATTCTAGGTTGCTTTAATTTTGCAAAATATTTTAAGATGTGCTAACAATTTTTTAACCTGTATCATAAAAATTCCTAATTCCTTATTTGCTAAGCATTTTCAGCCACATTTAAGGATTGACTTTCAAATTATTCTTCTGCTTGTATTAAAATGATCAAACGGTATTTTCTCACATGTTAATATAGCCTTCATCTGCTTGCCGACATTGCCACCTGCTGCCTAAGCTAGATTCCCTCGGGACCAGGCTTCTCCTGGGTCTTCCTCAGCACTGTCAGGGGCTGCCGGTCCACCGGGCGGGGTCACCTGGATCTCACGCCTGACCTGGCCCACTGTTCAGTCCTGCAGCATCTGTATGCCATGTAACCCGCCCCGGCCCTAGGAGAGCCCAGTATCCTTAGGCATGTCCAGTCAAGCACAATCTGATTCTGTTTCCCGTCTCCTCCCTCCGGACCGGGTTGCCAGCTGTTACTTCAGGCCTATAAACAGCTACTGCTAAGTTCTAACTTACTATGAAAAAAGGCATGAGAGAGTCCTGCTGATTAAAAAGTCTGTGTTAACAGAAAGCCCTACAAGGTTCTGAGCGGGAGGCTGACAAGTCAAGCTCCGGGCTCTGCTTCAGGTAAGCTGACTGCTACAGAAACTCGCAGGTCTTTTATTCTTTTTCCTTTCTTTTCACCTCCATCTATAAGACCTCATTCCAAGTTATGCTTGACACAGGCTCCATCTCCAAAAGCTGAGTTCTCACTCCATCTCTTCAGTTTCTGACATCTAGTACCACACAGGTGTTTCACAAGCATTTCAAATAGCCTGGCAGGCTGAGCTAATGGGGCTGCAGACTCAGGCATGACTGAGCAACTCTGTGACAAAAACAAAATGTGCAAGAAAGGCACCATGCTAGACGATCTCACTGGCTGTGGCCTCTGCTATTCTCCTGGGCTCTGTGCAGAGTCTGTCTGTCTCCTCCTCATGCCGCCACCACAGCTGACTTACTGTCTCTAGCCGGCTAAGACTCCTCCACCGGCACCTTCTCCTGGCTTTGTGTTGCCCAATTTGGCCTCATGCACTGGCCCCAGAAACCTCAAATGTCCTGAGTTAAACACTGAACTCACTTTTCTGTCCACATCAGCTCGCCTGCACCAGCTGTCTGCTTCATGAACAGGTCATCCCGCCTCCACCATCCAGCACCTGATCTCTTAGGATCTCTCCTTCCTCCCCTCCCACATCCAGAGTGATAGGTCTCATTGGTTCTCTTTTCTTTTCTGCAGGCAGATGGCCAAGCACCAGCAGCAATTTTAAAATCCGCTCTAGTTTAGCACAGGAAGGCGCGTGGCCTCGTGCACTCGCTGTGGATGGAGATTCTTCCCCCCACTCTCTCTCCTCCTCCGTCCCCACCCTCCTGCTCCGCCTCTGGGCCTGGCCTTTCGCTCTTGTCATCCACTGACATCCCCCCTCCACGCATCACTCTTTCTGAAACTGAGGCTCTGCCCACTCCAGATAGAGTTTGATTTTTGCACAACCAGTCCTTAATTCAAAACGCTAGCAAGTACATCAATAGCACCCTTTACCTCCCCAACCGCCAGGGAAAAGACCAGATACAGGTCGCATTTCCTTTTGTAATCAAACTACAGATTTGTTGACATTCAGTTACGTGCATCCTTAGGAGGCACCCACGGCAGAAGAATGACAAACCCAAGCTACCTTCCACCTTTTTCACAATACTGCCTTGTACACAGTTACTGTCTCAGCCAATGGTCACTTTCTTAAGGAGCAACTTTTCCTTGGTGACATAGTGGCTTCAGTCAAAAGGAAGCAACGATAGATCCCCCTGCCTCCACGCCAATTCCCTGGGCCAGAAAAAGGCACCACAAGGATAAATGAGGCAGTGTTATCCAAGCATGTCTTTCCCATGCTGCCTCAAATTCCAGCTGTGTCACACAGATGCATGTGTCTGTCATCTGCAAAACTGTTGACTTCAATGTTCTTAAGTTGACTTGAAATTTTATGCTGTAAGCAAATTAAAAACCTGGCATCTTTTTATATCAACTTCAGAAAGCAGCTATAAGAATAAATATAAAATGATCAACATGCTAAAATGTTAATGCCTAAAGGCACATTGTGTAACATATAGGAACTACCAATTTAATGGAAGCAGTTGGCACAAACTTTTTCCCACTGTCTGAAAACTTCCACCAGTAAAATGTAATTGGTCTTAAAGAGCTTACGGTATCTAAACCACAACAGTACAGAATACACATAATTTGATGCCATTTGATATTAATGCCAAACAGGCAAAACTAACTGTATGTTTAGGGATACATTTGTACACGGTGAATGATAAAGAAAATCTAGGAAATGAAATGCAAAGTTTCTTTCAGTTCTGAGAATCTTATTATTGTATTACAATTTCTATACTAAAGTGAATCTTAACAGTTTAATTCTAAACTTACATGTAAGCACAATTTTAATACTTTTTCCTTCTACAGCCCATCACATTGAAATTATCAGTCTACATAACTAATTCCTATATTCAAATGTAAGCACTTTAAGAGTAGAGATTGTTTTATTAGGCTTCTTATTCCCAGAACAAAATTAACCAATGAAAAAGGTTAGAGACCTGAAAAGAGACCGTATCTATATGGTGCTTACTAAAATGTACACTGAAGAACAGAGAAGAAAAGATGGTCATTTCAACAAATGATGTTACATCAACAGGATAACCATATTCTTTTAAAAATCTACATCATAAAAAAAAATCTACATCATAAATAAAAATCAATTCCAGATAGATAATAAATATAAAAGTGAAAAGGCTTCTAAAAGGTAACAGAATAGCATCAAGAACTGTGATTAGACAAAAAAATCCTATGAAGAACATCACAAGCATTACCCCTAAAGGAAAATATTGATAGATTACATTAAAATTATTTCTATTCATCAAAAGAAACCATGAAGAGAATGGAAAAGCAAGCTACTAGGTGGGAGAAAATATAACCAGAGTACTTTGATCTAGAATACAGTTAAGAATTCCTACAAATCAATAATAAAAATGACAAACAAGTCAACAGGAAGTCAGGCAAGAGACTCAAGCAGGCTCTTGCCCAAAGAGAATATTCAAGTGGCCAAAACTAACACACACGAAAAGACACTCTGTTTACGCATCAAGGAAAATAAACCACATAAACAGTGAGATACTACACACCACCAGAATGATTAAATCAAAAATTTTAAAAATTTAAAGTTAACACAATATTAAGTATTGGAAAGAATGGGGAGGAAAAAACTGGGACATTCAAACACAGGCGGTGAGCATATAAATTGATATGATCACCATGGAGAATTTTCAGCAGTTATCTCCTAAAGCTGAACACACACACACACACTATAATAAACACCACTGCCACGCTTGAGATGTGTCCAGTAGGCATGTACACATGTGCACCAGAAGACGCAACATCCCTATAATAGACCTGACTGAAAACAACCTGATCTCTTCCACAACAGGAGAGATTAAGGCCTTATGGAATGCTGTTTTTCAGTCACTACGGCATGCCCAACTCTTCGGACCTTGAGAGCTTGTTTGGAGGCTCTAGCAGGGAGCGCAGCTCCTCGTATACCCTGACCGAAGACCGGTCCTCCTCGATCGGGGATGGCCATCCTCTTCGACCGAGCGCGCAGCTTTGGGACGGACGCACACAGAGCGGTGAGGGAGGAAGGGGACACCCGCCTAGCCGGCCAGATCAGCCGCATCAGCCCTCGCCATCAATGGGGTGACAGGTGTCGCAACCAGATTGCCCTCACATCCATGCCCGGCTCTTTGGGACCCCGTGAACCACAGCACACCAGTTTCCCTGTCCTTCAGTATCTTCCAGAGTTTGTTCAAGCTCATGTTCAATGAGTCCGTGAAACCATCCAACCATCTCCTCCTCTGGTGCTCCCTTCTCCTCCTGCCTTCATTCTTTCCCAGCGTCAGGGCTCATCCAGTGAGTCAGCTCTTCACAAAGTATTCGAGCTTCAGCTTTAGCATTAGTCCTTCCAATGAATACTCAGGGTTGATTTCATTTAGGTTTGATTGGTTTGATCTGCCTTCTGTCCAAGGGACTCTCAAGAGTGTTCTCCAGCACCACACAAATGCTTCAATTCTTCATCTCTCAGCTTTATGGTCCAACTCTCATATCTGTACATGACTATGAAACATGTACAACAACGAACATGAACTCACTGCCCAAGAGCATCACTATGGATACATCTCAGAAGACCAACACTGAAGAAAAGAAGTCAGACACAAGAAAAATAACATTCTATTTACAAAATGAAGAGTGGAGAAAACTATAGTGTAAAAAGTCAGAGTGGGAAATTTCTTTGAGGAGGAGGTAGCCACTGGAAGGGAGTCCAAGACAGAGAGGCTTCTGGGGGTCTGGTAATATTCCAAGCCTTATATGCTAACCACATAAAATCCACTGAGTTGTGCATGCATGAGCTTACCTGTGTATTTCTTACACCTGTGTGTACTTACCCATACTTACCCACCTGTGTGTACTTATACATCAATAGAACTGTTTTCTCTAAAGAAAAGTTTGAGAATGAAACAAGGCCAGTTTCCAGGACACAAAAATTTAGGAAATTCACCTAGGGAGACCACTACTAAACAAAACACTTAAGAGTGCCCTTCAGGCAGTAAGAAAGTGATCCCATGTGGAAGACCTGAGATGTAACGAGGAATGAACAAAAACAAAAAAAAAATGATGAATTTTGGCTAAAACTGAATAGTAACATATAAAACAATGTACTTGCTCATAAAATATAAATTATTAAATGTCAACTTGAAGGAATCTCAAGAGAATTAGACTGAAAAAGTCAGTCTCAAAAGAACAAATACTATATGATTCCCTTCATATAATGCTTCTAAAGTGACAAAATTAAAGAGGTGAAAAGACTAGAGGTTTCCAGGGATAAAGGCCCGGCTCTTTGGGACCCCGTGAACCACAGCACACCAGTTTCCCTGTCCTTCAGTATCTTCCAGAGTTTGTTCAAGCTCATGTTCAATGAGTCCGTGAAACCATCCAACCATCTCCTCCTCTGGTGCTCCCTTCTCCTCCTGCCTTCATTCTTTCCCAGCGTCAGGGCTCATCCAGTGAGTCAGCTCTTCACAAAGTATTCGAGCTTCAGCTTTAGCATTAGTCCTTCCAATGAATACTCAGGGTTGATTTCATTTAGGTTTGATTGGTTTGATCTGCCTTCTGTCCAAGGGACTCTCAAGAGTGTTCTCCAGCACCACACAAATGCTTCAATTCTTCATCTCTCAGCTTTATGGTCCAACTCTCATATCTGTACATGACTATGAAACATGTACAACAACGAACATGAACTCACTGCCCAAGAGCATCACTATGGATACATCTCAGAAGACCAACACTGAAGAAAAGAAGTCAGACACAAGAAAAATAACATTCTATTTACAAAATGAAGAGTGGAGAAAACTATAGTGTAAAAAGTCAGAGTGGGAAATTTCTTTGAGGAGGAGGTAGCCACTGGAAGGGAGTCCAAGACAGAGAGGCTTCTGGGGGTCTGGTAATATTCCAAGCCTTATATGCTAACCACATAAAATCCACTGAGTTGTGCATGCATGAGCTTACCTGTGTATTTCTTACACCTGTGTGTACTTACCCATACTTACCCACCTGTGTGTACTTATACATCAATAGAACTGTTTTCTCTAAAGAAAAGTTTGAGAATGAAACAAGGCCAGTTTCCAGGACACAAAAATTTAGGAAATTCACCTAGGGAGACCACTACTAAACAAAACACTTAAGAGTGCCCTTCAGGCAGTAAGAAAGTGATCCCATGTGGAAGACCTGAGATGTAACGAGGAATGAACAAAAACAAAAAAAAAATGATGAATTTTGGCTAAAACTGAATAGTAACATATAAAACAATGTACTTGCTCATAAAATATAAATTATTAAATGTCAACTTGAAGGAATCTCAAGAGAATTAGACTGAAAAAGTCAGTCTCAAAAGAACAAATACTATATGATTCCCTTCATATAATGCTTCTAAAGTGACAAAATTAAAGAGGTGAAAAGACTAGAGGTTTCCAGGGATAAAGGGGAGAAAGCAGCATTTGTGGCTATAAAAAGCAGCACAAGGAGCCCCCCTGCTGGACTGTCCTGTGTGTGGACAACAGTGTGGTCACTGACGTCATGAACACACAGGGAACGAAACACCTGCAGACGAGTGCATGTAAAGCGGGATAAATCTAAGCAAGGTCAGAAGACTGCATTAATATCAGTTTCCTGGTTGTGATGCATCACTTTTCCAACAAAGGTCCACATAGTCAAAGCTATGGTTTTCCCAGGAGTCGTGCACAGATGTGAGAGTTGGACCATAAAAAAGTCTGAGCACTGGAGAATTAATGTTTTCAAATTGGGGTCCTGGAGTAGGCTCGTCAAAGTCCCTTGGACAGGAAGGAGATACCCAGTCAATCCCACAGGAAATCAACCTGGAATACTCATTAGAAGGACTGATACTGACGCTCCAATATTATGGCCGCCTAATGAGATGAGCTGACTCACTGGAAAAGACCCCGGTGCCCGGAAAGACTGCAAGAGGAGAAAAGAGCAACAGAGGCTGAGATGGCTCGATGGCATCACTAACTCAAAGGACATGAGTCTGAATAAACTCCAGGAAATCGTGAAGGACAGGGAAGCTTAGAGTGCTATAGTTCATGTGGTCACAACGAGTAGGACACAACTTAGCAACAACCAACCAACGCTGAGAGAAACTGAGTTAAGGCTATATAAATCTCCATTTCTTTTTTAAAAAATTATTTATTTATTTGTGGCTATTGGTTTTCACTGCTGCCATAGGCTCTTCTCTAGTTGCAGGGAGTTGGGGCTACTGTCCAGTCAAAGTGAGCAGGCTTCTTGTTGAGGTGACTTTTCCTGTTGTGGCACTCAGGCTCTAGGACACAAGGGCTTCATAGTTGTGGTTTACCGGCTCAGTTGCTCCACAGCATGTGGGATCTTCCTGGATCAGGGATTGAACTCAAGTCTCCTGCATTGGCAGGCAAACTCTTTACCACTGAGCCACCAGGGAAGCCCTGAATCTCCATCTCTTACAATTACATGTAACTCTATAATTATCTCAATACTAAGCTGAAAATAAATGTAAATATAATTGCACAACTCTAGAAGAGCTAAGGCAATTAAAGTACTCTAAAGCTCTTGTATCATACAGAAGGATAAATCAACTTTAGACACTTATAGTTTACATATACACGTTTAGGTAAGTATGACAACCACTGAAAGAATACAGAAACTCACCAATAACTAAAAAGAAGCATCACATAATCCAAGAGAAGGCAAAAATAATAGGGACAAGAGAACAGAAAGTACAAATTGATACATACACATATACATACATATCAGACACTCAACCATAATAGAATCCATAACATATGCAAATTGACTAAATGACCCAGTTAAAAATTGTTAAACTGTTATATCCAATTTCATGTTATTTGCAAAATTATATCTAAAATGTAGAGATCAAAATGGTTGAAAGTAAAAAAACAAACATACATGTAATACCTACATACGTGGCAGAATCTAACGAAGTAACTGTAGCTGTATTTATCATACAGTTGAACAGAAAAGAAAAAAAAACTGTACACATTCAAATTACAAATATATATGCGTGTGTGTATACATACATACACACACACACATATATATACATATATACACACATCATATATATACACACACACATATATGGGGAATTCTCTAGCGATTGTTTGGATTCTGTGCTTTCACTGCCAAAGACACTGGTTCGATCGATCCCGTTCAAGGAATTATGATCTCACAAACCACATGGTAGGAAACAACAACAACAAACCACCAGGCACACAAAGATATATATACTTAAACCATATATATTCAAATATAGCCTCAAAATGAGCAAAAGGTGAAAGAATATAAAGAGACAAATTCATAATCATGTGAGATAGTTAATGTATCTCTCAACAAACAAAAAATATGAAAATTAGAATGCTGAAAAGATATGAAGGTTTCTTAGGACACAAGGGCTTCATAGTTGTGGTTTACCGGCTCAGTTGCTCCACAGCATGTGGGATCTTCCTGGATCAGGGATTGAACTCAAGTCTCCTGCATTGGCAGGCAAACTCTTTACCACTGAGCCACCAGGGAAGCCCTGAATCTCCATCTCTTACAATTACATGTAACTCTATAATTATCTCAATACTAAGCTGAAAATAAATGTAAATATAATTGCACAACTCTAGAAGAGCTAAGGCAATTAAAGTACTCTAAAGCTCTTGTATCATACAGAAGGATAAATCAACTTTAGACACTTATAGTTTACATATACACGTTTAGGTAAGTATGACAACCACTGAAAGAATACAGAAACTCACCAATAACTAAAAAGAAGCATCACATAATCCAAGAGAAGGCAAAAATAATAGGGACAAGAGAACAGAAAGTACAAATTGATACATACACATATACATACATATCAGACACTCAACCATAATAGAATCCATAACATATGCAAATTGACTAAATGACCCAGTTAAAAATTGTTAAACTGTTATATCCAATTTCATGTTATTTGCAAAATTATATCTAAAATGTAGAGATCAAAATGGTTGAAAGTAAAAAAACAAACATACATGTAATACCTACATACGTGGCAGAATCTAACGAAGTAACTGTAGCTGTATTTATCATACAGTTGAACAGAAAAGAAAAAAAAACTGTACACATTCAAATTACAAATATATAATATATATACATATATACACACATCATATATATACACACACACATATATGGGGAATTCTCTAGCGATTGTTTGGATTCTGTGCTTTCACTGCCAAAGACACTGGTTCGATCGATCCCGTTCAAGGAATTATGATCTCACAAACCACATGGTAGGAAACAACAACAACAAACCACCAGGCACACAAAGATATATATACTTAAACCATATATATTCAAATATAGCCTCAAAATGAGCAAAAGGTGAAAGAATATAAAGAGACAAATTCATAATCATGTGAGATAGTTAATGTATCTCTCAACAAACAAAAAATATGAAAATTAGAATGCTGAAGATTTTAATAGATTATGAAAAAAACATACTCAGGTATATATTAGGACACAGATCTAACAATCTCAGGAATATATTTCCTGTCAAGTAAATGTCAAACAAATCTCAAAGCATTAGCCATATACTTGTATGGCAAAGCAAATACTTCAAATAATGCAGATCAAAATCTCTTGAAAATAACGTAATTAACAATGGGAGACAAAGGACTAACTAGAAAATCTACCTTTTAGACATTTAAGACACGCACATCTAAATAACCCATAGATCAAAGGTAAAATTTTTTATTTATTTCAAAAAATACAGGATATAGCTGAATCTATTCTTAAAGGGTAAATTTAAATATGAGCATTAGAAGACTTTGCCAAAAATCTATGAACTACACATTGGTCCATAAATTAGAAATTGAACAAGAGGAAAACATAATAGAAATGAATAAAATGCAAACACAACCCCCCCACCCAACATGTCCACACAGTAGAATCAATCAAGTTAAAACCTGGTTCTTTAAAAAGCATAAAATGCACAAAACTTTAGTAAGAGCTATTAAGAAAAAGAAACAGTAGAAAAATAAACAGTATATAGCATTAAAAAAAAAAAAAAGGCCTGCACTACAGATCTGAAGACTCTGAAAGCTAAGTTGCAATTATGAATATCTTTAAACCAGATTTTAAAGATTATATGGAAAACAAACATACAGTAAAAAGCAACATCAAAACAGACTCAAAGTAGAATGAAAAATTTTATCATATTAAATATATGGGAGCTTCCCTGGTAGTCCAGTGGGTAGGGACACCACCTTGCAGTGCATGGGGCGCCGGTTCGATCCCTGGCCTGAGAGAATCAAATGTGCCATGGAGCAGCTGGACCGATGTGTCCAATTGCCGAGCCGGGGCTCTGGAGTGCATGCACCCAGAGCCAGTGTTCTGGCAAGTTCTGGGCCCCCAGGCCAAAGATATATATACTTAAACCATATATATTCAAATATAGCCTCAAAATGAGCAAAAGGTGAAAGAATATAAAGAGACAAATTCATAATCATGTGAGATAGTTAATGTATCTCTCAACAAACAAAAAATATGAAAATTAGAATGCTGAAGATTTTAATAGATTATGAAAAAAACATACTCAGGTATATATTAGGACACAGATCTAACAATCTCAGGAATATATTTCCTGTCAAGTAAATGTCAAACAAATCTCAAAGCATTAGCCATATACTTGTATGGCAAAGCAAATACTTCAAATAATGCAGATCAAAATCTCTTGAAAATAACGTAATTAACAATGGGAGACAAAGGACTAACTAGAAAATCTACCTTTTAGACATTTAAGACACGCACATCTAAATAACCCATAGATCAAAGGTAAAATTTTTTATTTATTTCAAAAAATACAGGATATAGCTGAATCTATTCTTAAAGGGTAAATTTAAATATGAGCATTAGAAGACTTTGCCAAAAATCTATGAACTACACATTGGTCCATAAATTAGAAATTGAACAAGAGGAAAACATAATAGAAATGAATAAAATGCAAACACAACCCCCCCACCCAACATGTCCACACAGTAGAATCAATCAAGTTAAAACCTGGTTCTTTAAAAAGCATAAAATGCACAAAACTTTAGTAAGAGCTATTAAGAAAAAGAAACAGTAGAAAAATAAACAGTATATAGCATTAAAAAAAAAAAAAAGGCCTGCACTACAGATCTGAAGACTCTGAAAGCTAAGTTGCAATTATGAATATCTTTAAACCAGATTTTAAAGATTATATGGAAAACAAACATACAGTAAAAAGCAACATCAAAACAGACTCAAAGTAGAATGAAAAATTTTATCATATTAAATATATGGGAGCTTCCCTGGTAGTCCAGTGGGTAGGGACACCACCTTGCAGTGCATGGGGCGCCGGTTCGATCCCTGGCCTGAGAGAATCAAATGTGCCATGGAGCAGCTGGACCGATGTGTCCAATTGCCGAGCCGGGGCTCTGGAGTGCATGCACCCAGAGCCAGTGTTCTGCAGCGACAGAGGCCTCTGCGATGGGAGGCCCACACAGGCCAAAGAACAAAGAAATATAAATGAATGACCAGCAGAAGTGGCCAAAAAAAAAAATATACATATGTATATATATGTGGAATTAGCAGTCAAAAAATCTTGCTTTAAGGAAATTTTCAGTCTCAGGTGGCTTTGCCAAAATTTCCCATGAAGCATGTAAGTTAAAAGAAATCTAACAAATTCTTTCAAAGACTAGAAAAATAAGCACTCCATAATTTTATGACATTAAAATAAAAATAACCTTGACAACAAAACCCAAGGCAGCTGCAAGAAAAGAGATTTATGGGCCAGTGTTATTCAGTGTGAATCAAAAAAAAAATTAAATGTATTGACAATCTGTGTTGTGACTTTTGATGTAGAATGAGTGCTATAGCCTGTCATTTCCACTGATACGAAGAAAAACTCTGGATAAAAAATAACCAATAACCTGAGGGTTCTAAAAGGTAAATGACAGGCAGATTGAGAAAATAAATTCAAAACTTGAAGAACAATCAGTATGGCAGCGTACAGTAGACTATATTCTGGGCCATAAGACAAATCCTAACAAAGTTAGAGGACAGAAATCAAGTAAAGTATGTTCTCATGTCTGGAACAGTTCGAAATATGTGGAAATTAAAATTCATATGATCCATGGTTCAAAGAGGAAGTCTTGGGGAAAATTAGAAAATACTTAACTGAATAAACAACTGATCTAAGCTTGTCTTTAGAGGAAAATTTACATCAGAAAAATTATTATATCACAAAAGAAAAATATCAGGTCAATTGCCTAAGCATCTGGGCTTCCCAGGAGGTGCTAGTGGTCAAGAACCCATCTGCAAACTCAGGAGACATAAGAGGCACAGGTTCAAACCCTGGGTCAGGGAGATCCCCGGGAGGAGGGCATGGCAGCCGCCCCAGTATTCTTGCCTGGAGAATCCCATGGACGGGGCTTCCCCTGGTGGTCCAGTGGGTAAGGACACCGCCTTGCAGTGCAAGGGGCGCCGGTTCGAGCCCTGGCCTGGGAAGATCCCACGTGCCGCGGAGCGGCTGGACTGATGTGTCCAATCACTGAGCCGGAGCTCTGGAGCGCGTGCGCACAGAGCCTGCGCTCTGCGACAACAGACGAAACCGTGATGGGAGGCCCGCAGGAGCCAAAGAACAAAGACGGATGAAAATGGAGAAATGAAAGACCAATGGAAGTGGCCCGCCTGCTCCCCTCCTTCCCCAACCCGACCCCCGCCCAAAATAAATAAATAAATCTTTAAAAAAAAAAAAAAAAGAATCCCATGGACGAAGGAGCCTGGAGGGCTACAGTTCCTGGGGTTGCAAAGGATCAGATACAAATAAAGCAAATAAGCATCTACTTTAAAAAGACAGATGAAGAGCAGAGTAATTCTAAATCAAGCAGTAGGAAGATTAAACAGAGACTAAATCAAGAAAATTTAAAATAGAAGACAAATCCAATCAAAAACCCAAAGCATTGTTCATATTTTCAATCTGTGTTGTGACTTTTGATGTAGAATGAGTGCTATAGCCTGTCATTTCCACTGATACGAAGAAAACTCTGGATAAAATAACCAATAACCTGAGGGTTCTAAAAGGTAAATGACAGGCAGATTGAGAAAATAAATTCAAAACTTGAAGAACAATCAGTATGGCAGCGTACAGTAGACTATATTCTGGGCCATAAGACAAATCCTAACAAAGTTAGAGGACAGAAATCAAGTAAAGTATGTTCTCATGTCTGGAACAGTTCGAAATATGTGGAAATTAAAATTCATATGATCCATGGTTCAAAGAGGAAGTCTTGGGGAAAATTAGAAAATACTTAACTGAATAAACAACTGATCTAAGCTTGTCTTTAGAGGAAAATTTACATCAGAAAAATTATTATATCACAAAAGAAAAATATCAGGTCAATTGCCTAAGCATCTGGGCTTCCCAGGAGGTGCTAGTGGTCAAGAACCCATCTGCAAACTCAGGAGACATAAGAGGCACAGGTTCAAACCCTGGGTCAGGGAGATCCCCGGGAGGAGGGCATGGCAGCCGCCCCAGTATTCTTGCCTGGAGAATCCCATGGACGGGGCTTCCCCTGGTGGTCCAGTGGGTAAGGACACCGCCTTGCAGTGCAAGGGGCGCCGGTTCGAGCCCTGGCCTGGGAAGATCCCACGTGCCGCGGAGCGGCTGGACTGATGTGTCCAATCACTGAGCCGGAGCTCTGGAGCGCGTGCGCACAGAGCCTGCGCTCTGCGACAACAGACGAAACCGTGATGGGAGGCCCGCAGGAGCCAAAGAACAAAGACGGATGAAAATGGAGAAATGAAAGACCAATGGAAGTGGCCCGCCTGCTCCCCTCCTTCCCCAACCCGACCCCCGCCCAAAATAAATAAATAAATCTTTAAAAAAAAAAAAAAAAGAATCCCATGGACGAAGGAGCCTGGAGGGCTACAGTTCCTGGGGTTGCAAAGGATCAGATACAAATAAAGCAAATAAGCATCTACTTTAAAAAGACAGATGAAGAGCAGAGTAATTCTAAATCAAGCAGTAGGAAGATTAAACAGAGACTAAATCAAGAAAATTTAAAATAGAAGACAAATCAATCAAACCCAAAGCATGTTCTTTGAAGGGAAAAAAATACCAAACCAAAGTCGATAAACTTCTAGTCAGACTGCCAGAAAAAAGGGACAAACACAAATAATCAACGCCAGGAATGAAAAAGACAGCATCCTCACTGACCCTCCAGACAACAGGAAGTTAATAAGGATACTAAATAACCAAAGGAAACACATTATGCATATGCATTTTACAGATCAGACTACATACACAGCCAAAGTATGGAAGGAAACCAGAATGTCACCTTCCGACAAAAATTATTTTCACGCTGAAGGCAACTAAACAGCAGCATCCACCTGAGCAGCTCTCCACGCCCTTGAAGGCCAAACCATTTGGTTGGTTGCCCCTGTTCTTACTGGAGGCTCATCAGCCCACAGACAGCACCAGAGGCACCTACCCACAAGCCTGGCTCCGTTCAATTGTCCTTTCATGTATTTACCTGACCATCGCCGGTTGCCCTTAGAAACTGAAAACTACTTTCCTTGTTCCTGTCACTTCGCTACAAAGGCACTGCTCTTTGTTGAAGACGCTGTATAAGCCGGAACAGAAGGTCACCACTTGGAGCTACTTCTCACTGAAGTTGCAAGTGAAAACACTGTAAAGTGAATACACTGACTTTCTTTTGTTACTCTGTCTGTGGAAGAGTTCCAGCTGGAAACTGAAGAGGGATCAGACGAAGCCTCGCCTCCCCTACACTACCAAACTCCAGCGTAAGTAGCCTGAATACGTCCGCATCATTCAAGAAACAGAATCACTGCAGCCGCTTCCAGAAAACGATTCGGCGGTTTCTTACAGTCAAACAAGTACTGACCATGTGAGGGAGCAATCCCATGCCTAGGTACTTACCCAGGTGAAATGAAAACTTAACATTCACAGAGAAATAGCAACATCTTAGAACTACACATCAGAACTACTTACATACACTAACACGTAGCATATGTAAATTTGAAAACAAAGTTTAAAGATGTCTTTGTAAACTAAAGCCAACAATATACTTTTTAGATTATCTTTTTTATATAATCTAAGTTTTGCTTATACCAGAATGCCTGGTTGATTTTAACATGTAAAAACAAGATAATCAACCCATTAGGCAATTAAAGGAAAAGGAATATGATCATCTCAAATGCATAAAACGTAGTTGTTAAAATTCAAAACCCATTCCATGATTTAAAAAAAAAACCTAAGCAAGTTTGGAATAGAAGGGAATTTCCTTATTCTGATAAAGGAGATCTATCACAACAATAGATAGCAATCTGGATTTGAAACACAAAGTACTATCTGAAACTGGGAAGACAAAGATGACTGCCGTCAGCCCTGCTGGCCACGTTTCACTTAGAGTCCTATTCAATGCAGTGATGAAAAGAAAAAGCAAAAGAGCTACCAACAAAGTAAAAAGTTCACTTACAATGTGACTATGTACACTAGTAATCCAAGAAGTCTAGAGGTAAATATAGCAAGTTAGCTAGTCATACACCTAACAATTCAGAATTAAATTTTAACTACTTACAAAGCTCCAAAAATACAAAGTCAGTATGTGGCTTCACTAAAGAATAGTAAGTACAAGCATTCCCCCAAATTTGTTTTATAAATGGTTATAAACACATGCTAAGCCTCTTTTTCAAAAAAGAGACCCTGGGCTTCCCTGCTGGTCCAGTGGGTAAGGACATCGCCTTGCAGTGCAAGGGGTGCCGGTTTGATCCCTGGCCTGGGAAGATCCCACGTGCTGCGGAGCAGCTGGACCGATGTGTCCAATTACCCAGCCGGAGCTCTGGAGCGCATGCGCCCAGAGCCGGTGCTCTGCAACGAGAGACGCCACCGCGATGGGAGGCCCACACGGGCCAAAGAACAAAGACGGATGAAAATAGATAAATGAAAGACCAATAGAAGTGGCCCGCCTGCTCCCCTCCCTCCTCAACCGTCACTACCCCCCCCCCATAATATCACAAAGTATTGATCTACAGGTAGATTTGAACTCTGGGAAGCAAGCTTCAAAGCCACTGCTATAAATTCTGTGCCCCTGCTGGGATATAAGCTTCCCCGTGCTCGCTCTGGGTCAGAAGCAACCACAGTGACTGAGCCTAAGCTCTGACACAGTCTCCATTTATGATCATTGTTCTAACGATGCTTGTCAACCCTTCCATAAACCACACAGAGGCACAGCAACACTTACACGGCCTTCTGCCAAAACCATTCCAGAACGTCCGCACTAACTACTAGGACTACTCCGAAGAACGAAAATTCTTTTTATTAGAAAATGTTTTTAAAGAAAAAACTTGTCTAAGTTTCCGACTTTATAAATCTAGTGAACAGTGATGAGCTGATGTATCAATTAATTTGGACACCTTATAAAGATGGCTGTAAGGAAACAGTTCAGGGTCACAGCTAAAACGGAGCTAAATAAACCATCCCAGTTCTGAAAGACACAAACCAGAGATTAAGGTTTGGTCTTTATCTTAAAGAAAAATAAAAAGCAAAATGTATAGCCCGATTTATTCTGCATTCTATATCATGTGTCTACACTTTAATCAGAAATTCCATATTCTGTTTGGCAATGCTTTTAAGCAATGAGAAAAACCAATGAGGTCAAACATAAGTATAAGGGGTAGTAGCGCCCTCCTAAGTCCAGTTCTTGTCCTGTGTGACCTGACCAGGTCTCAGCGTCGTCAGCGCGGAAAGGGGGTAGCACAGGTAGTGCTGTGCTCAGGCGCTCAGTCCTGTCCAACTCTTTCCAACCCTTTGGACTGTAGCCCACCAGGCTCCCCTGTCCGTGGGATTTTTCAGGCAAGAATATCGGAGTGGGTTGCCATTTTCTTCCTCCAGGGGATCTTTTCCACCCAGGGATCAAATTCGTGTCTCCTGAGTGCCCTACATTGTAAGCAGATTCTTTATGAACCACCAGGGACTCCCTCATCAGTAAAATTATATTCTTCTCATTGCGAAAAGTCACCGTGCTTACCAAAACAAAAAGTCTAAGCGGTACAGACAGAAACAAAAAAGTCACACAATTACTACTTGATGAAGCGAGAAATCAAGAATGAGAAGCCCCAAGAGAAGTCACACGATTACAAAAGCAAAATCACATCACTTTGGGGTTGGTTTTAAAAAAAAAAAAGTCAGAAAGAAGAAACCAGAAAATCATCAAATTCAGTGAGAAGGCTCACTTGGAGGTGTATGGCCAACCTGCGAGCACTTTCTCACCCACACACGGTAAGAAGGCGTCAGAGGCTGTGGGCAGGAGGAGGACCCAGGGTCCCAGGAGGAGGAAGGAAGAGCCCAGGAGAACCCCAGCCAGAAAAGAGGAAGCTCCACCAACTAAGGTCAGCGAGAGTCGGCTGGGTGTGCAAACCTCTGGCCATCTTCAAGTCCCTTCTATCTCAGAGAACTGCCCCCTCTAAACTCCACGGTTCACAAACCCACAGCTTGAGGGGCTGGCGGGTCTTAACTGCCTCGTGTGAATCACGAGACAAGGTCCGAGGCCTCCCCTCCTTCCTCAGTGTCTCCCATGTCAATCACGGGAGAAACAGATGAGCAGTCTCATGGCTACTGTTTTCAAGCATTTGTTTCATTTGATACTAAACAATTCCCTTGGTTAAGAAGTTAGTTCCTTACTGAACATTCCATGGCAAACCGTAGCTAACTCATTCTCATCAGTGAACTAGGATTTAAATTTATGTGATTTTCACAACTTCTATTTCATCGAGACCCGAAAATTCCTTCTCCTGCCTACTTGTTTATTTTTCATGATAAGTAGACTAAAGCAGCCCCACCCATCTTTAGCTGGTCTCTATTCAAACAATATGGCTTCCCTGGTGGCACCGTGGTAAAGAATCCAACTACCAGTGTAGGAGATGTTGGTTCAATCCCTGGGTTGGGATTTTTCAGGCAAGAATATCGGAGTGGGTTGCCATTTTCTTCCTCCAGGGGATCTTTTCCACCCAGGGATCAAATTCGTGTCTCCTGAGTGCCCTACATTGTAAGCAGATTCTTTATGAACCACCAGGGACTCCCTCATCAGTAAAATTATATTCTTCTCATTGCGAAAAGTCACCGTGCTTACCAAAACAAAAAGTCTAAGCGGTACAGACAGAAACAAAAAAGTCACACAATTACTACTTGATGAAGCGAGAAATCAAGAATGAGAAGCCCCAAGAGAAGTCACACGATTACAAAAGCAAAATCACATCACTTTGGGGTTGGTTTTAAAAAAAAAAAAGTCAGAAAGAAGAAACCAGAAAATCATCAAATTCAGTGAGAAGGCTCACTTGGAGGTGTATGGCCAACCTGCGAGCACTTTCTCACCCACACACGGTAAGAAGGCGTCAGAGGCTGTGGGCAGGAGGAGGACCCAGGGTCCCAGGAGGAGGAAGGAAGAGCCCAGGAGAACCCCAGCCAGAAAAGAGGAAGCTCCACCAACTAAGGTCAGCGGGGTCGGCTGGGTGTGCAAACCTCTGGCCATCTTCAAGCCCCTTCTACCTCAGAGAACTGCCCCCTCTAAACTCCACGGTTCACAAACCCACAGCTTGAGGGGCTGGCGGGTCTTAACTGCCTCGTGTGAATCACGAGACAAGGTCCGAGGCCTCCCCTCCTTCCTCAGTGTCTCCCATGTCAATCACGGGAGAAACAGATGAGCAGTCTCATGGCTACTGTTTTCAAGCATTTGTTTCATTTGATACTAAACAATTCCCTTGGTTAAGAAGTTAGTTCCTTACTGAACATTCCATGGCAAACCGTAGCTAACTCATTCTCATCAGTGAACTAGGATTTAAATTTATGTGATTTTCACAACTTCTATTTCATCGAGACCCGAAAATTCCTTCTCCTGCCTACTTGTTTATTTTTCATGATAAGTAGACTAAAGCAGCCCCACCCATCTTTAGCTGGTCTCTATTCAAACAATATGGCTTCCCTGGTGGCACCGTGGTAAAGAATCCAACTACCAGTGTAGGAGATGTTGGTTCAATCCCTGGGTTGGGAAGATCTGGAGAAGGAAATAGCAACCCACTCTAATACTCTTGCCTGGGAAATCCCATGCACAGAGGGGCTGTGGGCTACAATCCATGGGGTTGTGAAGAGTCGGACAACTCAGCAACTGAACAATAACAACAATTCAAACAAAATACTTCTGTTTCTTTCCTGTTAATTTTTCAATGCTATTAAGTTATTTTAGGGATTATCCACAGAAATTTCTCCAGCTATCTGGAGATAAGCTTGGTGCAACAGAAAAAATACATGATTTAACATTATCAAGGCCTAGGTCACACTAGTTATGAGACTTGGGATGTGTAACTAGACTCTCTGAGGCTTAGCTTCCTCATATGCAACCCGGAAACGATATGTACTATGCAAGGTAATTTTTAGAAGCAGTGCAAATGTGCACAAAGCACTCAACATTTAGTAGGTATTTATTTTTTAACTGACTTTTTTTTATTGGAGTATAGTTACTTTATAGTGTTGTGTTAGTTTCTGCTGTACAGCAAAGTGCATCAGCTCTAAGTACACATATATCCCTCTTCATGGACTGCCTTCCCCTTTAGGCCACCACAGAGCACTGAACAGGTTCCCTGAGCTGCACAGCAGGTCTCACTCATCTGTTTTATACAAAGTACCAATACATATCAATCCCACGGGAATGGACAGTGGGTGGGGAAAGCATGGAAAGAGTACTCATCTGTGGGAACAGGGGATCCTGCGTACACGGCATCCGAGGCCTCCTCCTTCCTCAGTGTCTCCCATGTCAATCACGGAGAAACAGATGAGCAGTCTCATGGCTACTGTTTTCAAGCATTTGTTTCATTTGATACTAAACAATTCCCTTGGTTAAGAAGTTAGTTCCTTACTGAACATTCCATGGCAAACCGTAGCTAACTCATTCTCATCAGTGAACTAGGATTTAAATTTATGTGATTTTCACAACTTCTATTTCATCGAGACCCGAAAATTCCTTCTCCTGCCTACTTGTTTATTTTTCATGATAAGTAGACTAAAGCAGCCCCACCCATCTTTAGCTGGTCTCTATTCAAACAATATGGCTTCCCTGGTGGCACCGTGGTAAAGAATCCAACTACCAGTGTAGGAGATGTTGGTTCAATCCCTGGGTTGGGAAGATCTGGAGAAGGAAATAGCAACCCACTCTAATACTCTTGCCTGGGAAATCCCATGCACAGAGGGGCTGTGGGCTACAATCCATGGGGTTGTGAAGAGTCGGACAACTCAGCAACTGAACAATAACAACAATTCAAACAAAATACTTCTGTTTCTTTCCTGTTAATTTTTCAATGCTATTAAGTTATTTTAGGGATTATCCACAGAAATTTCTCCAGCTATCTGGAGATAAGCTTGGTGCAACAGAAAAAATACATGATTTAACATTATCAAGGCCTAGGTCACACTAGTTATGAGACTTGGGATGTGTAACTAGACTCTCTGAGGCTTAGCTTCCTCATATGCAACCCGGAAACGATATGTACTATGCAAGGTAATTTTTAGAAGCAGTGCAAATGTGCACAAAGCACTCAACATTTAGTAGGTATTTATTTTTTAACTGACTTTTTTTTATTGGAGTATAGTTACTTTATAGTGTTGTGTTAGTTTCTGCTGTACAGCAAAGTGCATCAGCTCTAAGTACACATATATCCCTCTTCATGGACTGCCTTCCCCTTTAGGCCACCACAGAGCACTGAACAGGTTCCCTGAGCTGCACAGCAGGTCTCACTCATCTGTTTTATACAAAGTACCAATACATATCAATCCCACGGGAATGGACAGTGGGTGGGAGGCATGGAAAGAGTACCATGGAAACCTATACTATCATATATGCAAGAGAGAGCTACTGTCACTGCGCTGTGGGAACAGGGGATCCTGCAGGGGGCTGTGCGAGGGCCTGGAGGGGTGGGCTGGGGGCACTGGGAAGGGGAGGGGAGGGGCCAGGGATACACATGTGACTAATCTGGGATTACACATATCTGCAAACAACACAACTCTGTAAAATCAAGCAAAAAACATTCCTTAAAAGTGGCTATAATATATATAACATATATCAATTCCAGGGTCCCATTCATTCCATTCCATTCGCCCCTTGCTGTCCAATGTTTGATCTCAACGTATGTGTCTATTTGTTGTCCAAATAGGTTCATCTGTACCATTTGTCTAGAATCTATGTCTATGCCATTAATATCCAGTATTTTCTCTGACTTACTTCACTACGTATGACAGTCTCTAGGCCCATCCAGGTCTCTATAAACGATGCAGTTTCGTTTCTTTTTTATGGAACCCCCACTGTGGTGAAGGCTCCGAACCCCACGTCAGGCTTCCCAGCCTGGGGATCCGACAAAGGGACTGAGAATCCCCAAGGAATCTGGCCTTGAAGATCAGTGGGATTTGATCAGAGGGTTTCCACAGGACTGGGGGAAACAGAGACCCGGCCTTGCAGGGCACAAACAAAACCTTTCATGCACCAAGACCCAGAGGGAGGAGCAGGGACCTCACCGGAAACTGAACCAAACACCTGCTAGTGTCGGGGTCTCCTGTGGAGGCGTGGGCCAGCAGGGGTTACCACAGGGACGGGGCACTGGCGGCAGCTGTCCTGGCAGGGCCCCCTGGACGTAAACCCTCTTGGAGCTCGCCACTAATCCTACCATTAGAGCCCCAGGGCTGGGTCGCCACAGGCCAGACTACCACCAGTGAGGGAGCAAACCCCACCCATCAGCAGGTAACTGGGTTCAAGTTTTACTGAGCAAGGCCCTGCCACCAGAGCAAAATGACAGCTCTAAGTACCAATCCCCATGGACTGCCTTCCCTTTAGGCCACCACAGAGCACTGAACAGGTTCCCTGAGCTGGCACTCATCTGTTTTATACAAAGTACCAATACATATCAATCCCACGGGAATGGACAGTGGGTGGGAGGCATGGAAAGAGTACCATGGAAACCTATACTATCATATATGCAAGAGAGAGCTACTGTCACTGCGCTGTGGGAACAGGGGATCCTGCAGGGGGCTGTGCGAGGGCCTGGAGGGGTGGGCTGGGGGCACTGGGAAGGGGAGGGGAGGGGCCAGGGATACACATGTGACTAATCTGGGATTACACATATCTGCAAACAACACAACTCTGTAAAATCAAGCAAAAAACATTCCTTAAAAGTGGCTATAATATATATAACATATATCAATTCCAGGGTCCCATTCATTCCATTCCATTCGCCCCTTGCTGTCCAATGTTTGATCTCAACGTATGTGTCTATTTGTTGTCCAAATAGGTTCATCTGTACCATTTGTCTAGAATCTATGTCTATGCCATTAATATCCAGTATTTTTCTCTGACTTACTTCACTACGTATGACAGTCTCTAGGCCCATCCAGGTCTCTATAAACGATGCAGTTTCGTTTCTTTTTTATGGAACCCCCACTGTGGTGAAGGCTCCGAACCCCACGTCAGGCTTCCCAGCCTGGGGATCCGACAAAGGGACTGAGAATCCCCAAGGAATCTGGCCTTGAAGATCAGTGGGATTTGATCAGAGGGTTTCCACAGGACTGGGGGAAACAGAGACCCCGGCCTTGCAGGGCACAAACAAAACCTTTCATGCACCAAGACCCAGAGGGGAGGAGCAGGGACCTCACCGGAAACTGAACCGAAACACCTGCTAGTGTCGGGGTCTCCTGTGGAGGCGTGGGCCAGCAGGGGTTACCACAGGGACGGGGCACTGGCGGCAGCTGTCCTGGCAGGGCCCCCTGGACGTAAACCCTCTTGGAGCTCGCCACTAATCCTACCATTAGAGCCCCAGGGCTGGGTCGCCACAGGCCAGACTACCACCAGTGAGGGAGCAAACCCCACCCATCAGCAGGTAACTGGGTTCAAGTTTTACTGAGCAAGGCCCTGCCACCAGAGCAAGACCCAGGTTTTCCCACGCCCTCCAATCAGGAAGCTCACACAAGCATCTTGGCCTCATCCATCAGATGGCAGACCGAAGAATCAAGAGGAAATAAAAACCACACTATGATGAAAAAGAGAAAGTTATGTCCCAGATGAAGGGACAAGATAAAACCCCAGCACAACAACTAAATGAAGTGGAGACAGGCAATCTTCCAGAAAAAAGAATCCAGAACAATGATAGTGAAGATGAGCCCGGCTCTTGGGGAAACGATGCAGAAGATGAAATAAACGTTTACCAAAGACCTTCAAGAAGTAAAGAGACAGACTAATGATACACTAGCAGGAACCCACAGCAGGATAACTAGGGGAGAAGAACGAATAAATGACCCGGAGGACAGAATGGTGGAAATCAACGCTGCAGAACAGAATACAGAAAAAGAATGAAAGGAAATGAAGACAACCTAAGAGACCTCTGGACAACATTAAACACGCCAACCCTGTCATTATAGAGGTCCCAGAAGAAGAAGAGACAAAGGACCTAACAAGATGTTTGAAGAGAAAAATAGCTGAGAACCTCCCAACAACGGAAAGGAAATTTCAACCAAGTCCCTCCCTCAGGAAGCAGAGGGAGTCTCAGGCAGGATAAACCCAAGGAGGAACACATCAAGACACACAGTAATCAAATGGACAAAACAGAAAGACAACGATAAAATATTAAAAGCAACAAGCGAAAATGACAAATACTACTCAAGGGAACTCCCATCAGGCTATTAGCTAATTTCTCAACAGCAACCCTACAAGCCAGATAAAAAGGAAGAACCAACAGTCAGGAATACTCTACCCAGCAAGACCCTCCTTCAGATTTGATGGAGAAATCAACAGCTTCCCAGACAAGCAAAAGTTAGAATTCAGCACCACCAAACCAGCTTTACAAGGAATGCTAAAGGAACTTCTCTAGGTACGAAACACCAGGGAAGGAAATGATTTACAGAAAATAAACCCAAAACAATTAAGAAAATGGGAACAGGATCATACACCTTGATAATTTACCTTAAATATAAATGGATTAAATGCACTTGATAATACCCAAAAAGAAAAAGAACCTTTTACTGAGGTTTTCCCACGCCCTCCAATCAGGAAGCTCACACAAGCATCTTGGCCTCATCCATCAGATGGCAGACCGAAGAATCAAGAGGAAATAAAAACCACACTATGATGAAAAAGAGAAAGTTATGTCCCAGATGAAGGGACAAGATAAAACCCCAGCACAACAACTAAATGAAGTGGAGACAGGCAATCTTCCAGAAAAAAGAATCCAGAACAATGATAGTGAAGATGAGCCCGGCTCTTGGGGAAACGATGCAGAAGATGAAATAAACGTTTACCAAAGACCTTCAAGAAGTAAAGAGACAGACTAATGATACACTAGCAGGAACCCACAGCAGGATAACTAGGGGAGAAGAACGAATAAATGACCCGGAGGACAGAATGGTGGAAATCAACGCTGCAGAACAGAATACAGAAAAAGAATGAAAGGAAATGAAGACAACCTAAGAGACCTCTGGACAACATTAAACACGCCAACCCTGTCATTATAGAGGTCCCAGAAGAAGAAGAGACAAAGGACCTAACAAGATGTTTGAAGAGAAAAATAGCTGAGAACCTCCCAACAACGGAAAGGAAATTTCAACCAAGTCCCTCCCTCAGGAAGCAGAGGGAGTCTCAGGCAGGATAAACCCAAGGAGGAACACATCAAGACACACAGTAATCAAATGGACAAAACAGAAAGACAACGATAAAATATTAAAAGCAACAAGCGAAAATGACAAATACTACTCAAGGGAACTCCCATCAGGCTATTAGCTAATTTCTCAACAGCAACCCTACAAGCCAGATAAAAAGGAAGAACCAACAGTCAGGAATACTCTACCCAGCAAGACCCTCCTTCAGATTTGATGGAGAAATCAACAGCTTCCCAGACAAGCAAAAGTTAGAATTCAGCACCACCAAACCAGCTTTACAAGGAATGCTAAAGGAACTTCTCTAGGTACGAAACACCAGGGAAGGAAATGATTTACAGAAAATAAACCCAAAACAATTAAGAAAATGGGAACAGGATCATACACCTTGATAATTTACCTTAAATATAAATGGATTAAATGCACTGATCCAAAGGAAGACTGGCTGGGCCAAGGAAACCGTGCATGTGTGCCCTTCCACTTACCTCAGCACTGCCTGGCCCCTACACTGTGAGTCATTATTCATACCGTTGGGCTAATCATGTTCCCAATATGGCTTGCAGTTGTAATTACCTTATTTTTTGTCTGATTGTTGATGGTGAAAACTGATAAACATTTTTTACTACAGTGATTATGTAACTATTATTCACTTAATACCACTGTATCAGGATTGATCAACAGAAGAATAATAGAACTCTGTATCACCCAAACTAGGATTTAATAGAAAAATCACTTTCTAAAATCTTGACACCTATCAGAATTATCTTGAAACTTTTTTTGAAAAATACAAATGCCCAGGTACTCCTTTTTTTCCTCCAGATATGTTTCTAATGGGCAGCCATGTTTAAAAACTGAACTCTATTACCATCTTTTACTTTTATCTAGCTTGTTTCACTTTTTCTGTTTCATATTCAGTGCTTCCATTTCAATCTCTTCCTTTTTATGTTCTTTCTCAAGCTTTTACCAAGCATAGTAGAAAAGCTTTTGTATACATATATATAAATAATAGGTATAATACATATACACAAATAATATGTATAATACATATATTAGAAAATGTATGAATTTTTGCCTAACTAAAAGATTTATGATTGTTTGAATAGAATGCTAGATTTCTAATTTCAAAAGATAAGCAACAAGCAGCAAAGGTTTACTCTATATCACAGGGAACTATAGTCAATATCTTGTAATAACCCAGAATGGAAAATAAGAGTTTAAAAATAATACGTGTCTATGTATAACCGAATCACCTTGTTGTGCCCTGAAAGACTGTGAGTCCACTATACTTCAATAAAATATATGTATTAAGAAAAAAAAACACATGTGACAAAGTTTATCATTTAAATCACTTTCATACGACAGTTTAGTAGTACTAAGGACATTCACATTGTGGTATGACCATCAGCACTACCTCCCCTTCCCCCTTACGGTCTAAAGGAACTTCTCTAGGTACGAAACACCAGGGAAGGAAATGATTTACAGAAAATAAACCCAAAACAATTAAGAAAATGGGAACAGGATCATACACCTTGATAATTTACCTTAAATATAAATGGATTAAATGCACTGATCCAAAGGAAGACTGGCTGGGCCAAGGAAACCGTGCATGTGTGCCCTTCCACTTACCTCAG
The DNA here is from genome assembly GCA_022376925.1 of Tragulus kanchil. Classification (NCBI taxonomy): domain Eukaryota; kingdom Metazoa; phylum Chordata; class Mammalia; order Artiodactyla; family Tragulidae; genus Tragulus; species Tragulus kanchil. The sequence goes on along the minus strand of JAIOJX010000005.1, from coordinate 172,640,343 downwards.
CACTGCCTGGCCCCTACACTGTGAGTCATTATTCATACCGTTGGGCTAATCATGTTCCCAATATGGCTTGCAGTTGTAATTACCTTATTTTTTGTCTGATTGTTGATGGTGAAAACTGATAAACATTTTTTACTACAGTGATTATGTAACTATTATTCACTTAATACCACTGTATCAGGATTGATCAACAGAAGAATAATAGAACTCTGTATCACCCAAACTAGGATTTAATAGAAAAATCACTTTCTAAAATCTTGACACCTATCAGAATTATCTTGAAACTTTTTTTGAAAAATACAAATGCCCAGGTACTCCTTTTTTTCCTCCAGATATGTTTCTAATGGGCAGCCATGTTTAAAAACTGAACTCTATTACCATCTTTTACTTTTATCTAGCTTGTTTCACTTTTTCTGTTTCATATTCAGTGCTTCCATTTCAATCTTTTCCCTTTTTTATGTTCTTTCTCAAGCTTTTACCAAGCATAGTAGAAAAGCTTTTGTATACATATATATAAATAATAGGTATAATACATATACACAAATAATATGTATAATACATATATTAGAAAATGTATGAATTTTTGCCTAACTAAAAGATTTATGATTGTTTGAATAGAATGCTAGATTTCTAATTTCAAAAGATAAGCAACAAGCAGCAAAGGTTTACTCTATATCACAGGGAACTATAGTCAATATCTTGTAATAACCCAGAATGGAAAATAAGAGTTTAAAAATAATACGTGTCTATGTATAACCGAATCACCTTGTTGTGCCCTGAAAGACTGTGAGTCCACTATACTTCAATAAAATATATGTATTAAGAAAAAAAAAAAAAACACATGTGACAAAGTTTATCATTTAAATCACTTTCATACGACAGTTTAGTAGTACTAAGGACATTCACATTGTGGTATGACCATCAGCACTACCCTCTCCAGAACTTGATCATCTTAAACTAAAACCTGTACCCATCCAGTAAACTCCCCGTCACCCCTCCACTGCTCAGCCTTGTCTCGGTGAACTTGACTACTCCTGGTAAGAGGCGTGGAAACAAACTCCTAGGCTCCAAATGGAGCCACTCCCGCCAGGGATCCACATTAGCAAAACAAACTTCCCTGTTGCTATAAAGGTTCCACTTCACCAGAAACACTGTATCCCAGCCAGCCAATCCAGCTCTGGGCTCTATCCCCAACTTCTTCATTCCTTAATGCTTCTAAATTAGGTCAGACGTGCACCCCTAGCCAACCACAGCCTGCCTCCCTGTTACTGCTTCCAACTCTACAAACCTCACTTTTGCCCATCTTGGTGATAAGGGCTTCCCCTGCACTGTCCCCTGCAGTCCACGGACTGCTTTCTCTTAAATACAGGACAGACTCACTACTAAGCTGTCTTATTTTTTGTCATTTGACCCTGGAGACATAGAGCGCCTGTCCTTTTGTGACTGGCTTACTTCACTTAGGTTGCCAAGTGGTAGGGTGTGTCCAGATAAACAACAAGGTCCCACTATAGACCACAGTGAGTATCAACATCCTATCATAAACCATAATGGAAGACAACAGAAAAAGAATGTGTGCGTATGTGTGACTGAGTCCCTCTGCTGTATGGCAGAAATGAACACTGTGAATCAGCTATACTTCAATAAATTTTTTTAAAAAGTTGCAGCATGTGCCCAGAATTCCTTATTTTACCTGCTCATTTGTCAATAGACATCTGGGTGTCTCCCATCTTTTAGCGTATTATGAACAATGCAAATGGCAAGTTTTAGTCACAGATTTCTCTTATATAGCAAAAATTCAGATAAAGCAATCAGAACAGTTTGTCCCAGGCTCACAAAGGGTCTCTTTTTCAATATCTTCTTCATAAACCTATCTGGGGGGAAAGCTGATGGCTCCTACTTCTTCTTGATGCAAATGCTATTTAAGGGCTCTCTTTATTTTTTTCACACCACCCAGGGGAGCAAAGCAATTCATTATGAGGAAAGAAAGAAATGGCAAATCACAAACAGTTAATACAAGTTGCCAAGTTAATACACAGAGTATGGCACATTGTGGTATGACCATCAGCACTACTCCTTCGTACCCATCCAGTAAACTCCCCGTCACCCCTCCACTGCTCAGCCTTGTCTCGGTGAACTTGACTACTCCTGGTAAGAGGCGTGGAAACAAACTCCTAGGCTCCAAATGGAGCCACTCCCGCCAGGGATCCACATTAGCAAAACAAACTTCCCTGTTGCTATAAAGGTTCCACTTCACCAGAAACACTGTATCCCAGCCAGCCAATCCAGCTCTGGGCTCTATCCCCAACTTCTTCATTCCTTAATGCTTCTAAATTAGGTCAGACGTGCACCCCTAGCCAACCACAGCCTGCCTCCCTGTTACTGCTTCCAACTCTACAAACCTCACTTTTGCCCATCTTGGTGATAAGGGCTTCCCCTGCACTGTCCCCTGCAGTCCACGGACTGCTTTCTCTTAAATACAGGACAGACTCACTACTAAGCTGTCTTATTTTTTGTCATTTGACCCTGGAGACATAGAGCGCCTGTCCTTTTGTGACTGGCTTACTTCACTTAGGTTGCCAAGTGGTAGGGTGTGTCCAGATAAACAACAAGGTCCCACTATAGACCACAGTGAGTATCAACATCCTATCATAAACCATAATGGAAGACAACAGAAAAAGAATGTGTGCGTATGTGTGACTGAGTCCCTCTGCTGTATGGCAGAAATGAACACTGTGAATCAGCTATACTTCAATAAATTTTTTTAAAAAGTTGCAGCATGTGCCCAGAATTCCTTATTTTACCTGCTCATTTGTCAATAGACATCTGGGTGTCTCCCATCTTTTAGCGTATTATGAACAATGCAAATGGCAAGTTTTAGTCACAGATTTCTCTTATATAGCAAAAATTCAGATAAAGCAATCAGAACAGTTTGTCCCAGGCTCACAAAGGGTCTCTTTTTCAATATCTTCTTCATAAACCTATCTGGGGGGAAAGCTGATGGCTCCTACTTCTTCTTGATGCAAATGCTATTTAAGGGCTCTCTTTATTTTTTTCACACCACCCAGGGGAGCAAAGCAATTCATTATGAGGAAAGAAAGAAATGGCAAATCACAAACAGTTAATACAAGTTGCCAAGTTAATACACAGAGCAGTCCAAAATTCGAAAATGCCACTCAAATACAGATTATAGGAGGAAATCCGTGCTTCAATGGGAAACCTATGAATCGCGCAGATCACAGCCTTTCAGGTTTTCCAGTTTCGCACTGCATAGCCTTTCACCTACTTTGCACGTTAAGTTACAAACAGCCTACAGCTGAGCCCCTGATTCTAGTCCGTGGATATGCAAATGACCTGCTCCACGGAGGCACAGCCCTGCCCCACAGGACAAAGCCACTTGGGCAGCATTTATTTCAGTATTTCTGATTTACCCATGGGCCTGTCCTTTGGATCCCCTTGGAACTGGCTACTCAAAATACGGTCGGGGGAAGGGCAGCCTGGTCCTCCGCTGGGATGCTTTTGTTTGAAAAGCAGAAAGTTGGGTACCACATCAGAAGCACAGAATTCTAACCAGGCCCCCTTAAGGACCCCCTGAAGTCAGAGCAGCAGTGGGTTAACACTCACTCACAGACCTCACAGCCTGGAGAGGCTGGCTCTGCAGCCGCACCCACCTCCTCCCAGGGATTTTCCACCTGCTCCCTGCCTTCCTGGCTCCGTCCCAGCCAGCCTCCCTCTGTGTGGAGTCGAGTTCCTTGCCAGAAGCTCTTCCCCTGCTACACCTGCAAGCCCAGCCTGACCTGGAGCTCACAGACCACACTTCTCACACACCCACCTCCCCGCCCTCCTGCAGTGAATCCACTCTTCGGGAGGAGGACGTAGCTCAGAACCAGGCTCGGATCCTGCGCCTCCCCCTTGTCCTCCCCAAGTTTGCTCTTGGCGGAGAGGAGGGAGCAGAAGGTCTTAGGTACTACCATGACGGCGACTGTCAAAGCTTAACCATACCTGACAAAAGACTTGTTCCTTAGTATTTAATTTCTCTTGTTAGAGAGAATTCAGTTTTTCTCCTTAGGGGAGAAACAGTGAAAATGGTTACGATGCAGGCCTTTACCCAGCTTTCCTTCACCCCTCACTCCAGGACACTTCTCTATCTCAGGGCGTCAACACTGCCTACTTCGTGTCTTCCATTTTCGTGATCGATACCCGAGGGCCCACCAGGTGTCTTCCTGTGAACAGCAGGTGACCCATGTGCCCAGGCAAGGCTGGGTCCTGGCCTCATGGGGCTTACAGTCTAGCTGAGGACCATGTGGAACTTATCCCATAAAAAGACTACTCAGATTTTTAAAATATATATATCAAACGTGATGCATAAAGAAAATTTAGAAAATGAAGAAAAAGTAACACATGTTTAGAATGTGACATCTCAAAAAATACTGTCATATAGTCTGAGGAGGGAGGGAACTGTCGGTAGAAGTTGCTTTCCTCGGGGAAAGGCAGCAGTGCCCCGCACAGCCTCGGGCATTAGGGAGGGGACACACCATCATTCCACCGGTAACAAGTGACGGCTCCTATTTGAACAACTACAGTTAGAGCTGGCTTCAGTCAGAGACGCCCCCCGATGCCCATTGCTCTGTGGAAACACAGATCCACCCACTCCGCCCATGAACTCCCTCCACAGTGGCTCTTCTCAAACACCCTTTCATGTGGCTCACCAGCCTGTGTTTACATCATTTGTTTTCTTCCGGATCACAGCTCAGGTCCAATGTCCATGTGTGAATCACAGGGTCAGGAGCAAGCCGGGCCCCACGGGGGTGGGCACAGGCCACCCTCCGTCTCCCTCACCCTCCACAGGAGCCCTGCCAGGTCAGCCTCACTCGAGACCCGGGCAGCAGGAAGGGCCCAGGCCAGAGGGGCGGCAGACAGGAGCCCAGGCGCCGGCGGCCGCTGCAGCAACGTGCTGCCTCGCCTTCCTGGGCTGTCGGCACCGGCAGCCTTTGTTTTTTATCTAAAATTCACTCCCGGACGAAAGAGCCTGGCGGGCTACAGTCCACGGGGTCAGAAAAGAGAGGACTCTGTGACTAAACAAAACTAACTCAAAGTTAAAACCACTAGAAAGTCGGGGGCTGGCCAGGGTAGCAGCTCACGGGCTCAGACGTGTTGTTAGAGAGAAATTCAGTTTTTCTCCTTAGGGGTGAAACAGTGAAAATGGTTACGATGCAGGCCTTTACCCAGCTTTCCTTCACCCCTCACTCTAGGACACTTCTCTATCTCAGGCGTCAACACTGCCTACTTCGTGTCTTCCATTTTCGTGATCGATACCCGAGGGCCCACCAGGTGTCTTCCTGTGAACAGCAGGTGACCCATGTGCCCAGGCAAGGCTGGGTCCTGGCCTCATGGGGCTTACAGTCTAGCTGAGGACCATGTGGAACTTATCCCATAAAAAGACTACTCAGATTTTTAAAATATATATATCAAACGTGATGCATAAAGAAAATTTAGAAAATGAAGAAAAAGTAACACATGTTTAGAATGTGACATCTCAAAAAATACTGTCATATAGTCTGAGGAGGGAGGGAACTGTCGGTAGAAGTTGCTTTCCTCGGGGAAAGGCAGCAGTGCCCCGCACAGCCTCGGGCATTAGGGAGGGGACACACCATCATTCCACCGGTAACAAGTGACGGCTCCTATTTGAACAACTACAGTTAGAGCTGGCTTCAGTCAGAGACGCCCCCCGATGCCCATTGCTCTGTGGAAACACAGATCCACCCACTCCGCCCATGAACTCCCTCCACAGTGGCTCTTCTCAAACACCCTTTCATGTGGCTCACCAGCCTGTGTTTACATCATTTGTTTTCTTCCGGATCACAGCTCAGGTCCAATGTCCATGTGTGAATCACAGGGTCAGGAGCAAGCCGGGCCCCACGGGGGTGGGCACAGGCCACCCTCCGTCTCCCTCACCCTCCACAGGAGCCCTGCCAGGTCAGCCTCACTCGAGACCCGGGCAGCAGGAAGGGCCCAGGCCAGAGGGGCGGCAGACAGGAGCCCAGGCGCCGGCGGCCGCTGCAGCAACGTGCTGCCTCGCCTTCCTGGGCTGTCGGCACCGGCAGCCTTTGTTTTTTATCTAAAATTCACTCCCGGACGAAAGAGCCTGGCGGGCTACAGTCCACGGGGTCAGAAAAGAGAGGACTCTGTGACTAAACAAAACTAACTCAAAGTTAAAACCACTAGAAAGTCGTGGTGTGCTGACGCCCCAGAGAGCGTCAGCAGACGCAGGTGTGGCGAGCGGCCCGACTCCTGCTCGCTGCGGTCAGGGAACCGGCTGACACCTGAAGCCCAAGCCGCGCCGGGCCTCTGGACCGCGGCTGCTCAGGGTGCCCTCCCCCGGCAGAGGCTAAAGGACTCAAGCTCAGGCGCCCTGGGGAATAAGAGCCAAGGAAGGCGTGCACACAGAACCAGAAAGAAAGTGGAGAATCATCAGTGGTTCTACCTTTAAAGCCATTTCTTGGGTCTTTTTGTCATTACCAATTCAGAATACAAAGAGGCAGAGGATACATGCTTCACTGTTTTGTATCCTTTTTCCTTTGCAAGAAGCAAAAAAGTTGATAATTGGGCTCATTGACTTCCACAATTTCATTACATTTGATTCAATCAAACTTTTTTGTTCTTTGGAAGCTTTGAAAATCCTAAACCCAAAGTCTAACATTAGTTCGCACTGAAACTAAACACTGCATATTAAACATTTTAAGAATTAGCTAAGAGCTCAAGTTATCAACCAGGAGATGTCTCAAGACTCAAACTTCTTGAAATTAAATTTCAAACCAACCAGTCTACATTATGAACGTGTATGTGTTCAGTTGCTTCAGTCGTGTCCAATTCTTTGTGACCCCATGGACTGCAGCCCGTCAGGCTCTTCAGTCTATGAAATTCAAGAACACTGGAGTAGGCTGCTATTTCCTCCTCTAGGGGATCTTCCCGACCCAGGGATCAAACCCACGTCTCCTATGTCTCCTGCATTGGCAAGCAGGTTCTTTACCACCTTACCACCTGGGGAAGCCCACAGTACACACAAACACAACTAATTTCAGTCTCCAGTGGTTTTTGTTTTTTTAAAAAAATGTTTGCCTCTTTTATTGGTCTTTTATTATTTTCATCCATCTTTATTCTGTGGCCTGTGTGGGCCTCCCATTGCAGTGGCCTCTCTCGCTGCACAGCAGTGGCTCTGAGAGCATGCGCTCCAGAACGCTGGCTTGTAATTGGACACACCGATCCAGCCATGTGGAGATCTTCCCAGGCCAGGGATCAAACCCACGCCTCTTACACTGCAAAGTAGACTCTTTACCCACTGAACCACCAGGAAAGTCCATCCAGTGTTTTTAAGAGGACAACAGCTTTTCCATTCCCTCAAGTTTAAAGATCTCAAAAAGAGTAAACAGGGCTTCCCTGGTGGTCCAGTGGGTAAAGAGTCTGCCTTGCAGTGCAAGGGGCGCCGGTTCAACCCCTGGCCCAGAAGGATCCCACATGCTGCAGAGCGGCTGGACTGGTGTGTCCAATTGCGGGCCAGAGCTCTGGAATGCATGCTCCCAGAGCCGGTGTTCTGCAATGAGAGAGGCCACTGTAATGGGAAACACATACAAGCCAAAGAATAAACTAAAAAAAGAGAAAAAAGAGTACACAAAGTTGCTGGATACTGGGGGAGAAACATTTTTAAAACAATGCCGGCAGTAAAACTGAAGAAGAAAGCATGAGGAATGGGGTGTAGCTCATCCCCAAGGTAAGAAGAGGAAGGTGGCAGAAGTTTCCATGTGTTTCCTTCGCTGGAAATGCACTCACGTTCCAGCTGCAGCTGCTAGTCCTTGAAATGAGGCCACAGCAGGTTTTATCTCATGAGGAAACAATGCCTGAGCACCGGCGAGGGGCCCGACTGTGCTGAGCTCAGAGGGCAAGCCTGCGGTCAGAGGCTGGCCGCACGCTCGCTGTGCTCGCTGATCCCACCCACGCCCACCCAGCAGCAAGGTGGCCCCACATGGCCAAGCGACCGTTTCTTGACTTGTCCATGACTGCAGTTAGGATATTTAAGTCCAAAATAGACACTTTTGAGTTCTAAACGGAACCTGAAGCCTACAGAGATGGATAAAACGGACTCTACATCACATTTCGTATCCCTGCCTCTGGATACTTACTTCCTTTTCCCATTTCTTTGATAAGAACTCACTTTATGTCATGTAGTCGGGGGGCACAAAGGCAAATAACAGAAGATAAGGCAGAAATACGCACCTTCTCCTCACTCTGAAGGTCACTCTCAACATGCTGTGCAGCTGAGGAAAAGCAAATGAACAGGTGTTTCTAGTGAAAAGGAGCCGGGCCCTGAGATCTCCCCCCACCAACGCCCCCATCTACTCCACCTGCCTTTTGTCTGTGGAAAAACTTTAGCCAAAGAATAAGCTGAATCAGAGAAGTGACAAAATTCAGAAACAAAGATTAACTGTCATGGGAGACCAAACAATAATGTTGTCATGAAGCGAAGTCAAGGGCCTTTCCTGCCTCCTCAAGGGCTGCAGATACTATTTGGAGCCATACCCTGTGAGCTGTCCTTAAGACACCGAAACCCCTACCAGGTGGGGAGGTTAGTTACATGATGACCAGACTACACTCAGGACAAAAGCTGCTGCAATTGTGACAACTGGCCTCAAGAAACAGAAACCAACCAATCCTGGGACTGAAAATTCGCTGCACCTAAACCAAGATGATGCTGGTCAGACCACTGAGGACCAACCTCGAGATGACGTCAGAGCCAACTGTACTGTTTCTGCCAAAAGCTCTTGCCCCTGATGATCAGGGATGGGGGGCCAGTCAGGCTTTGGACAGACGCCTGCCCCCTTCACCCCCACTGCCAACATCCAAAATAAAGCACGCTTTCCACCATAAACCCGGCCTCTGTGTTGGCGTTTAAGCAGCCATACCCCACCTTCAGTTACACTAGGAAATTAGGATTGTTCACTAGTAAAATGGTAAAAATATATAAGTTTGAAAACACACATATCGGGAGGTTGTAGAGAGAGAGAATTGTATTTTGTTGTTGGAAACGTTAAGTTACCGTCAGCCCAGTGGAGGGTATTAGCAACTACACTGCCTTCCACCAGGCAATTCCACACCTTGGCACTTCACGTGCAAATGCACAGGCACAAACACAAAATGTCAGGCCCGGGACGCTTTATCTGGTGCAACTTTGTCCACGGTGGCTGTAAGAAGATCTGCACTGGCTTCCTACGGCTGCTGTAAGCAATTCCCACAAACACAGTAGCTTAAAAACAAGACACATGTATTCTCTTACAGTTGTGGAGGTCACAAGTCCAGAACGGGTCTCGTCCAGCAAAACCGAAGTGTTCTCACTTTATGTCATGTAGTCGGGGGGCACAAAGGCAAATAACAGAAGATAAGGCAGAAATACGCACCTTCTCCTCACTCTGAAGGTCACTCTCAACATGCTGTGCAGCTGAGGAAAAGCAAATGAACAGGTGTTTCTAGTGAAAAGGAGCCGGGCCCTGAGATCTCCCCCCACCAACGCCCCCATCTACTCCACCTGCCTTTTGTCTGTGGAAAAACTTTAGCCAAAGAATAAGCTGAATCAGAGAAGTGACAAAATTCAGAAACAAAGATTAACTGTCATGGGAGACCAAACAATAATGTTGTCATGAAGCGAAGTCAAGGGCCTTTCCTGCCTCCTCAAGGGCTGCAGATACTATTTGGAGCCATACCCTGTGAGCTGTCCTTAAGACACCGAAACCCCTACCAGGTGGGGAGGTTAGTTACATGATGACCAGACTACACTCAGGACAAAAGCTGCTGCAATTGTGACAACTGGCCTCAAGAAACAGAAACCAACCAATCCTGGGACTGAAAATTCGCTGCACCTAAACCAAGATGATGCTGGTCAGACCACTGAGGACCAACCTCGAGATGACGTCAGAGCCAACTGTACTGTTTCTGCCAAAAGCTCTTGCCCCTGATGATCAGGGATGGGGGGCCAGTCAGGCTTTGGACAGACGCCTGCCCCCTTCACCCCCACTGCCAACATCCAAAATAAAGCACGCTTTCCACCATAAACCCGGCCTCTGTGTTGGCGTTTAAGCAGCCATACCCCACCTTCAGTTACACTAGGAAATTAGGATTGTTCACTAGTAAAATGGTAAAAATATATAAGTTTGAAAACACACATATCGGGAGGTTGTAGAGAGAGAGAATTGTATTTTGTTGTTGGAAACGTTAAGTTACCGTCAGCCCAGTGGAGGGTATTAGCAACTACACTGCCTTCCACCAGGCAATTCCACACCTTGGCACTTCACGTGCAAATGCACAGGCACAAACACAAAATGTCAGGCCCGGGACGCTTTATCTGGTGCAACTTTGTCCACGGTGGCTGTAAGAAGATCTGCACTGGCTTCCTACGGCTGCTGTAAGCAATTCCCACAAACACAGTAGCTTAAAAACAAGACACATGTATTCTCTTACAGTTGTGGAGGTCACAAGTCCAGAACGGGTCTCGTCCAGCAAAAACCGAAGGCCTGTTCTGTCCGAGGCTCTCGGGTAGAGTCCATCTTCAAGCTTTTTCCGGCTTCTAGACGCTTCCCAACTTCCTCCGTTCCTGACCGTGCATCCCTCCAGCCTGCCCGCCCACTGGCACACTCACTTCCGGCGTCCGATGCTCCTTCCACGCTCTTACAAAGACCCCTGTGGTTGCGTGCATTGGGTCCACCTGAGTAATACCACCACCTGCCCCGTTTCAGCACCCTTACCTCAATACACCTGCAAAGCCCCTTCTGCCCCGGGAGGAACACAGCCACAGGTTTGGGGGATTAGGATACAGGCGGCTTTTGTTCAGCCTATCATGATAGCAGATTGGAAGCAAACTGAACATGTATCAATAGTAGACTGGTTAAATAAATTAGGTAAATTCATTCTGTAGAATATTACACAACTGTTTTTAAAAAATGAAAAAAACAAAAACAAAAACAAAAAAACCACAATAAAGTAAACAGAAAGCTCTCCAAATTAGGTGACAGAAAAAAAAAGCAAAACCACAAAGTACAGAATAGAGAAAAAAGGTAGTATGTAGGGGCTTCCCTGGTAGCTCTAGTGGTGAAGAGTTCGCCTGCCAACGCAGGAGACACAGGTTCTATCCCTGATCCAGGAAGATCCCACATGCTGTGGAGCGACAAAGCCCGTGAGCCACAACTATTGAGCCTGTGCTCTAGAGCCTCAGAGCCACAATTATTGAGCCCACGTGCCCTAGAGCCCAAGTTGCACAACAAGAGAAGTCATCACAACAAGAAGCCTGCTCACAAAAACAAAGACAAAAAAAAAAGAAGCAGCCTGCTCACGTCAACTAGAGAGTAGCCCCCACTCCCTGCAGCTAGAGAAGAGCCTGCGGCAGCAGTGAAAATCCAGAAAAGCCAAAAATAAATAAATAAATAAAATTAAAAAGCAGACATCATTTTAAAAAGTAATATATATATACTTTGTTTGTATTGATATATATATATATATATATATATATATATATATATACAATATTTAAACTATCTCTAGAATGATACCTCTGAAACAAGGTGGTTTCCTGCAAGGTGGGAACTGGGGGACAGTGTTACAGAAAGGGGAGACTTTGTATACTCTGTACTCTTTGATAATTCTGCTTTTTGAAATTTGCAACAGTATTACTTGAGCTTTCCTGGTGGCTCAGCAGTGAAGAACCCTCCTGCCACTGCAGGAGATACAGAGACTGGGGTTCCATGCCTGGGTCAGGAAGATCCCCTAAGATTCCTTCTCCAGAAGGAAATGGTAGCCCACTCCAGTATTCTTTCCTGGAAAGTTCCATGGACAGAGGAGCCTGGGGGGCTGCAGTCCATGGGGTTGCAAAGCACCAGACACAACTTAGTGACTAAATGACAAACTATGTCATTTATCCCAAAAGTAGAAACCTAAACTCTAGAGAGAACGAAAAGAAAGCAAAGTGCAAAAGGAGCTCTAGCCGGGAGAGATGAGTGCAGCCTGGGGTCAGAAAGGCCAAGGTTACAGTCCCACAAATCAGACAAGACGGTGCCGGGGTCCAAGCCTGCATAACAAGCTACCTCCCAACTTCGTGGCTTAAAAGAAGAACCTCTTATCTCACCAATTTGAAGGGTCAGGAATTTGGGGATGGCTCAGCTGGGTAGACGGGGTGACAGAAAAAAAGCAAAACCACAAAGTAAAAGAAAAAGGTAGTATGTAGGGGCTTCCCTGGTAGCTCTAGTGGTGAAGAGTTCGCCTGCCAACGCAGGAGACACAGGTTCTATCCCTGATCCAGGAAGATCCCACATGCTGTGGAGCGACAAAGCCCGTGAGCCACAACTATTGAGCCTGTGCTCTAGAGCCTCAGAGCCACAATTATTGAGCCCACGTGCCCTAGAGCCCAAGTTGCACAACAAGAGAAGTCATCACAACAAGAAGCCTGCTCACAAAAACAAAGACAAAAAAAAAAGAAGCAGCCTGCTCACGTCAACTAGAGAGTAGCCCCCACTCCCTGCAGCTAGAGAAGAGCCTGCGGCAGCAGTGAAAATCCAGAAAAGCCAAAAATAAATAAATAAATAAAATTAAAAAGCAGACATCATTTTAAAAAGTAATATATATATACTTTGTTTGTATTGATATATATATATATATATATATATATATATATATATACAATATTTAAACTATCTCTAGAATGATACCTCTGAAACAAGGTGGTTTCCTGCAAGGTGGGAACTGGGGGACAGTGTTACAGAAAGGGGAGACTTTGTATACTCTGTACTCTTTGATAATTCTGCTTTTTGAAATTTGCAACAGTATTACTTGAGCTTTCCTGGTGGCTCAGCAGTGAAGAACCCTCCTGCCACTGCAGGAGATACAGAGACTGGGGTTCCATGCCTGGGTCAGGAAGATCCCCTAAGATTCCTTCTCCAGAAGGAAATGGTAGCCCACTCCAGTATTCTTTCCTGGAAAGTTCCATGGACAGAGGAGCCTGGGGGGCTGCAGTCCATGGGGTTGCAAAGCACCAGACACAACTTAGTGACTAAATGACAAACTATGTCATTTATCCCAAAAGTAGAAACCTAAACTCTAGAGAGAACGAAAAGAAAGCAAAGTGCAAAAGGAGCTCTAGCCGGGAGAGATGAGTGCAGCCTGGGGTCAGAAAGGCCAAGGTTACAGTCCCACAAATCAGACAAGACGGTGCCGGGGTCCAAGCCTGCATAACAAGCTACCTCCCAACTTCGTGGCTTAAAAGAAGAACCTCTTATCTCACCAATTTGAAGGGTCAGGAATTTGGGGATGGCTCAGCTGGGTAGACGGGGCTTGGCGTCTCCCGTGAGGTTGCTGTCAGGTGGTCGGCCGGGGCCGCCCTCACCGCGAGGCTCGGCGGAGCCTGGAGAAGCTGCCTGCGAGCGCGTGAGCTCACTGAGCTCTGGCAGGAGTCACCCCTCGCTTGCTCTAGGTCAGAGGCCTCTGCTCCTCAGCACGGAGGCTGTCCCACAGCACACCTGAGTGGGCTCAAGTCACGGCAACTGCCATGCGGTTGGGAAGAAAAAGAGAAAGAGAACAAGGGAGAGAGAGGCTGAAGATCAGCCTCGGGCAGACATTCCAGGGAGCTCAGCACTGTGCCCGGCGCCACTGGCCACACAGGCCAACGTGGCACGACGGGGCAGGGGACCACGGCGAGGACGCTGGGGGCGGGAGGGGTCCTAGGGGCCATCTCAGAGGCCAGTTACCCGAGGAGGCAGTGAAGAGCAGTGGAGGGCGGGCCCGGGTAAAAGAGTAAGAACGTGAATGACTGCAGTGCCTGGGGAAGGCTGCCAAGACACGGGCCTGACCAGTCACGAGACTCTGTGTGACCCTGTGGGCTGGTGCCGCCAGGATCGCCTGTCCATGGGGTTCTCCAGGCCAGAAGATGGGAATGGGTTGCAATTTCCTTCTGCAGAGGCTCTTCCTGACTCAAGGATCAAACCCAGGGCCACCTGCATTGCAGGCAGACGCTTTACCGTCTGAGCCACCAGGGAAATCCAGTAAGTGTATACTGGGAAGCAGTGAAAACAAGATACAAAGGGCAGGGTTTGGCCCAATTACAAACCCCTGATTCAGTAACTCCTGCCATGCCCAAATCTGCGTCCTGGCCCTAAGCTGAAACACATTGTCTTACCACACTGGAAAATTATTTCCACGTGTCAGGGCCTCTCCTCCGCTCCAAGGCGATTTCTTCGAGAAGGGCCTGCCTTCCAAGGCGCAAATCAAAAACAAAAACGGGTGCCGGGAGGGGCAGCCTGGGGTCAGAAAGGCCAAGGTTACAGTCCCACAAATCAGACAAGACGGTGGGGTCCAAGCCTGCATAACAAGCTACCTCCCAACTTCGTGGCTTAAAAGAAGAACCTCTTATCTCACCAATTTGAAGGGTCAGGAATTTGGGGATGGCTCAGCTGGGTAGACGGGGCTTGGCGTCTCCCGTGAGGTTGCTGTCAGGTGGTCGGCCGGGGCCGCCCTCACCGCGAGGCTCGGCGGAGCCTGGAGAAGCTGCCTGCGAGCGCGTGAGCTCACTGAGCTCTGGCAGGAGTCACCCCTCGCTTGCTCTAGGTCAGAGGCCTCTGCTCCTCAGCACGGAGGCTGTCCCACAGCACACCTGAGTGGGCTCAAGTCACGGCAACTGCCATGCGGTTGGGAAGAAAAAGAGAAAGAGAACAAGGGAGAGAGAGGCTGAAGATCAGCCTCGGGCAGACATTCCAGGGAGCTCAGCACTGTGCCCGGCGCCACTGGCCACACAGGCCAACGTGGCACGACGGGGCAGGGGACCACGGCGAGGACGCTGGGGGCGGGAGGGGTCCTAGGGGCCATCTCAGAGGCCAGTTACCCGAGGAGGCAGTGAAGAGCAGTGGAGGGCGGGCCCGGGTAAAAGAGTAAGAACGTGAATGACTGCAGTGCCTGGGGAAGGCTGCCAAGACACGGGCCTGACCAGTCACGAGACTCTGTGTGACCCTGTGGGCTGTGGCCGCCAGGATCCCCTGTCCATGGGGTTCTCCAGGCCAGAAGATGGGAATGGGTTGCAATTTCCTTCTGCAGAGGCTCTTCCTGACTCAAGGATCAAACCCAGGGCCACCTGCATTGCAGGCAGACGCTTTACCGTCTGAGCCACCAGGGAAATCCAGTAAGTGTATACTGGGAAGCAGTGAAAACAAGATACAAAGGGCAGGGTTTGGCCCAATTACAAACCCCTGATTCAGTAACTCCTGCCATGCCCAAATCTGCGTCCTGGCCCTAAGCTGAAACACATTGTCTTACCACACTGGAAAATTATTTCCTACGTGTCAGGGCCTCTCCTCCGCTCCAAGGCGATTTCTTCGAGAAGGGCCTGCCTTTCGTTTCCAGGCCACCTGCCGCCCTCCCACCGCACACCCACAACGGTAGGAGGCGCTACGGTGTGGCTTCAGCCATAGAATGAAAGGCTCTTAAGGAGAAATACAGTATGACATCTCTTTTAAGAGGATACTAAAAAGAAACAATACAAATGAACTTATTTACAAAACAGAAAGAGACTCACAAACGCGGAAAACCAACTTATGGTTGCAGCGGAGAGGGGATGCTTGCGGACTTGAAGTCCCACTGCCATGTCTGAAATGGATCACCAACAGAAGTCTGCGGTAGAGCACATGGGACTCTGCTTGATGTTCTGTACCAGCCTGGAGGGAGGGGTTCGGGGGAGAATGGACTCATGTACATGTGTGGCTGAGCCCCTCACTGTCCACCTGCAACTACCACAGAACTGTTAAATGGCTACACCCCAATAAAAATGGTTTTGGTGGGAAAAAAAAAAAAAAAGAATTGATGGCTCTTGTAGTGCAGTCCTCACAGCCTGGAGAAATGAGATTCTGCAACTCGTAATTCCTGTGAATTCCAGAAAAGTAATCTCTCCCTTGCTTGCTGCAGCCGCGGCGGTGGATCAAAAGAATGTGCAGAAGGGGTATCACGCGCCTGGACTGCCACATCGGTGTAGCAGCACGCTCCTTGTGAACACATCCGACTGAACATGCCTCAAGCCATCAGCCATCCCCCGGGACCACAGCTGCCCACTTCAAAGCTGCAGTGTCATGAAGGAAAAACAATTTCTAAAGAGAAGATGGGAATGGGTTGCAATTTCCTTCTGCAGAGGCTCTTCCTGACTCAAGGATCAAACCCAGGGCCACCTGCATTGCAGGCAGACGCACCGTCTGAGCCACCAGGAAATCCAGTAAGTGTATACTGGGAAGCAGTGAAAACAAGATACAAAGGGCAGGGTTTGGCCCAATTACAAACCCCTGATTCAGTAACTCCTGCCATGCCCAAATCTGCGTCCTGGCCCTAAGCTGAAACACATTGTCTTACCACACTGGAAAATTATTTCCTACGTGTCAGGGCCTCTCCTCCGCTCCAAGGCGATTTCTTCGAGAAGGGCCTGCCTTTCGTTTCCAGGCCACCTGCCGCCCTCCCACCGCACACCCACAACGGTAGGAGGCGCTACGGTGTGGCTTCAGCCATAGAATGAAAGGCTCTTAAGGAGAAATACAGTATGACATCTCTTTTAAGAGGATACTAAAAAGAAACAATACAAATGAACTTATTTACAAAACAGAAAGAGACTCACAAACGCGGAAAACCAACTTATGGTTGCAGCGGAGAGGGGATGCTTGCGGACTTGAAGTCCCACTGCCATGTCTGAAATGGATCACCAACAGAAGTCTGCGGTAGAGCACATGGGACTCTGCTTGATGTTCTGTACCAGCCTGGAGGGAGGGGTTCGGGGGAGAATGGACTCATGTACATGTGTGGCTGAGCCCCTCACTGTCCACCTGCAACTACCACAGAACTGTTAAATGGCTACACCCCAATAAAAATGGTTTTGGTGGGAAAAAAAAAAAAAAAGAATTGATGGCTCTTGTAGTGCAGTCCTCACAGCCTGGAGAAATGAGATTCTGCAACTCGTAATTCCTGTGAATTCCAGAAAAGTAATCTCTCCCTTGCTTGCTGCAGCCGCGGCGGTGGATCAAAAGAATGTGCAGAAGGGGTATCACGCGCCTGGACTGCCACATCGGTGTAGCAGCACGCTCCTTGTGAACACATCCGACTGAACATGCCTCAAGCCATCAGCCATCAGACACATCTGGCCTGGGACATCCTCTGACGAGCTGCCCACTTCAAAGCTGCAGTGTCATGAAGGAAAAACAAATACGAGAGACTGTTCTAGACTAAAGAGAACTAAAGGACTACGGCAATTAAATGCAGTGTATAATCCTGGATCAGGTGCTGGCCACTTGTAAAGGAAAAAGACAGTGATAAAGGACTTTTTGAAGGCATTGCGAAAATATGACCAGAGAGTTCATATTAGATATTATTACCACATTAATATTGAGTTTATGTATTAATTGTACTGTGACGAAGCAGGAAAATGTCCTACATGTCATATGCTGCTGTGTTCAGGATATGTGTCATGATATGTGCGACCACTGGCAGGTGGCTCAGCAAGAGGGTGTGTGTGTGTGTGAGTGAGTCAGTCCAGGAAGTGGGGAAGGCAAGGAGGAGAGAGAGTGAGAGAGAGAGGTGGAAAGATCCAGTGTGGAAAAATGTGAACAATCCTGTTTCCATGAAAGGAATAAAAGTACTCACTGTACGACTTTTAAGAGCTACAGCATAGTTCGATTTCCCAATGTAAGTAGTACACACATATATATGATATGTAATATATATTTGTAATAATAGGAAGCATAAATCAAGACAAGCTGCATAGTGACCTACTGTATAGCACAAGGAACTCTGCTCGGTGCTGTGGGGAAGGCTGGACGCACGGGAGGCAAGTCTGAGGGGGATGGAGCCATGGATCTGTAGGGCTGAGTCCCTTTGCCATCCACCTGAAACTATCACAATGTTGTTAACTGGCTATACCCCGATACAAAATAAAAAGTTCAGAGGAAGACAAGCTGCATATTCACGCAGACAGAGCACAAGTGGGCGAAGGCCATCTTGAGGAGCAGCTGCCGTTCCTTTACAGCTCTGAAACGTCCACTGGGTAACTCACCGTGGGGCTGGCACTAACCCCAAGACGCACTCCCCCTACAAGGACCCGAGGCACAGACGGCAGGACACACACCTTACGATGCATCCCATCAGGACAGGGGAGACACAGCCTTCTGCGAGGCTGGTATGTTTCAGATACTCAAAGTCCGAAGTTCACTTGAGTTACACAGTTACTAAACCGGGAAGTTTTGTCCTGAACGTTGTCATACTTGGTCTTACAAGATGAAACAGACAAAGCTGGCTTTCAGGACGCTGGGTCAGGGACACTGCCCAGGCTGCGGGCTCGGATGCCGCAGCTCGGACTCCCAGAGCAGCCTCATCCTTAGGCCTGTACAGTAACCTGGAGCACAAGTGACTTTCATCTTACACGCCAAAGGGAATACTGTGACCACTGAGCACCCGGTGGCCACACTGTGTCTTAGGTCTCACTGTGCCTGGCTAAATTCACCATGTGAGTCTATACAGAAGATTCCTTAAAGCTCCATTTGACTCTCTCACGTTGGAGGGCAAGAAAGCAGGTGTAGGGACTTCCCTAGTGGTCCAGTGGTTAAGACTTTGCCCTCTAATGCAGAGGGTGCAAGTTCGATCCCTGGTTGGGGAGCTAAAATTCCATATACCTTGTGGCCAAAACAAAAAACAAAAACATAAAGCGGAAGCAATATTGCAACAAAATAAATAATAAAGATGTTTTTTAAAAAAGAAAGCAAGCAGGTGTAAGTACAGAGAATTATATAAAGTGTATTGTCATGATGACACTTTCATTCTGAGAAACGGGAAGAAGAGAGACTTGCTAGGACATCTCATGTGGACACGAAGACCTCCAGGCTTGCAGTGCTCTGAACAGCCGAGTAAGAGGTGACCACGCACTGGTCAGAACGACCTGGCTGCCATGACGCTCTGGCTTTCAGCACCACTCATCTCAGTCACATCAAGCAAGGTCAAACAGTTGAGCTGACGTCACTGACACGTGGGGCTGACTAACCCCAAAAAGACGCAACCCGTCCCCTGCATATTCACGCAGACAGAGCACAAGTGGGCGAAGGCCATCTTGAGGAGCAGTGCCGTTCCTTTACAGCTCTGAAACGTCCACTGGGTAACTCACCGTGGGGCTGGCACTAACCCCAAGACGCACTCCCCCTACAAGGACCCGAGGCACAGACGGCAGGACACACACCTTACGATGCATCCCATCAGGACAGGGGAGACACAGCCTTCTGCGAGGCTGGTATGTTTCAGATACTCAAAGTCCGAAGTTCACTTGAGTTACACAGTTACTAAACCGGGAAGTTTTGTCCTGAACGTTGTCATACTTGGTCTTACAAGATGAAACAGACAAAGCTGGCTTTCAGGACGCTGGGTCAGGGACACTGCCCAGGCTGCGGGCTCGGATGCCGCAGCTCGGACTCCCAGAGCAGCCTCATCCTTAGGCCTGTACAGTAACCTGGAGCACAAGTGACTTTCATCTTACACGCCAAAGGGAATACTGTGACCACTGAGCACCCGGTGGCCACACTGTGTCTTAGGTCTCACTGTGCCTGGCTAAATTCACCATGTGAGTCTATACAGAAGATTCCTTAAAGCTCCATTTGACTCTCTCACGTTGGAGGGCAAGAAAGCAGGTGTAGGGACTTCCCTAGTGGTCCAGTGGTTAAGACTTTGCCCTCTAATGCAGAGGGTGCAAGTTCGATCCCTGGTTGGGGAGCTAAAATTCCATATACCTTGTGGCCAAAACAAAAAACAAAAACATAAAGCGGAAGCAATATTGCAACAAAATAAATAATAAAGATGTTTTTTAAAAAAGAAAGCAAGCAGGTGTAAGTACAGAGAATTATATAAAGTGTATTGTCATGATGACACTTTCATTCTGAGAAACGGGAAGAAGAGAGACTTGCTAGGACATCTCATGTGGACACCGAAGACCTCCAGGCTTGCAGTGCTCTGAACAGCCGAGTAAGAGGTGACCACGCACTGGTCAGAACGACCTGGCTGCCATGACGCTCTGGCTTTCAGCACCACTCATCTCAGTCACATCAAGCAAGGTCAAACAGTTGAGTTATTTAAAAAAAAAATGGTCCCTGGGGCTTCCCTGGTGGTCCAGTGGGTAAGGTCACTGCCTTGCAGGGCAAGGGGCGCCAGTTCGATCCCTGGCCTGGGAAGATCCCACGTGCCGTGGAGCGGCCGGAGCTCTGGAGGGCATGCGCCCAGAGCCAGTCCTCTGCAGCGAGAGAGGCCACTGCGATAGGAGGCCCACACAGGCCAAAGAACAGAGAAATGAATGAAAGACCAATAGAAGTGGCAAAAAAATAAACAAACGGTCCCCACTTCTCTGAATGGATCTAAGAAATAACTCAGTGAAGAGTCAGCGCCTGCTTCCGTGGTAGCAGTTTTGGAGGTGCTCATGCTCAGTGAGGCACAGGCCTCCCTCGGGTGAAGCACAGCAACAAGGCGAAGACCCGCTGAACACGGCCTAGAACCACGACGGCTCCGCACAGTCAGCTGGCTGCCGACGCCCTGACGGTCCCCCCGAGCCTGCAGCTTCCCCGCTTATGAGCTGCCACGCACATCCCTCCCCTCCGTCCTTCACCTTCACTATCTGATACAGCTGGTCTAATAAGAATCCTGTCCTTATGGCTCAAATTAAGAAAGAAAATTCAGTCACTCCTCGAGCAGCTGAAACTGATGACAGACAGCTAACAGCCAGCGGTGCCCTTGTCCCAAAACACGGCCAGAGTGGAGAGGAAGCCAGTCAACCAGGAGAGAAAAGACCACCTTCATCGGAATAGGTTCAAGAAGGCTGAAGTAACGCCTTAGCCAACTCCACCAGTATCCTGAGCACTTTCTCAACCCAATTAACAGATAAAATATTAATAGATCACAGAGGTTACTTCTCTTGGAGAAACTATTCCATTAGTTATCTTTGGCCTCACTTTATCTTTGATATAATTGTTTAACTATCAAAAGTAATTTTTATGCAATATACATAAAATAGTTATAAAAGTTTCTTTTAGTCTTCAAGGACTTAGCTTCCAAATATCATCTACTAAAGTTTAAAATTATCTTTATTAACTAGGACTTATGCAATTTAATCATAAAGTAGAAGTCATGGATATTATCTATAAAATGTATGCACTTGTGAACTACATATTGAATTGATTAAAAGACGGGAACGCTGCTGGATTAGTAAGTTAAATTTTTACAGATGTTTTCAGATCTTAAAAGAAATAAAAGACTATGAAAAAATTATTGAAAACCCTGATTAAGTCTTTTGAATTAAATGTCTTTAAGGATCACCCGTTAAATCTTAGCTACCCATTTCAGCTTCTAGCAGGTATCACAGTAATACTTCCACAAATAAAAAGGGTAACATGTGTAAAAAACAGCTATATGAAGACAACAAGGTCCTAAAACATAGAGAAGATGTGGACCCAAGGTCTCAGAGAGAGGAAAAGAACACTGAAACTGGCCCTACGTTCTCCCTACATTGGTCCCTGGGGAATGTGCTGATTCACAGCTGGGTCAAGACAAGCAGAAGGCAGTGCCTAGAGCTCGCGAGTGCCGCACAGGAACGCTGGAGCTAAGGACGGCCGAAGCCACCACGCTCGAGGGACCAAGACCCTAGCAAAGAGAAGACACGGAGAAACGAGCCCAGCAGCTCCTCCTCGAGGAATCTGCTGACCACAGGTAAGCAGCGATCTGGGCAGTAATATGGTGCTGGGGATCAAGCTATGAGGCGTAAGGCCTGCTGAGAAGGAAGGACACTGTGGAAACTCTAGATTTTCAGCTACTATCCCTGAAGTGGCGGGCTACATCCTGGCAATAAGGGAAAACTGAGAACAGATGACCCTCAGTTAAAGCAAGGTGATCTATTTGTGACCTAAATGCCCACCCAAAGTAAATAAAATCCTCTATGGATACTACCTACTCAGACCTCTACAGTTTTCACAAAGAATGTCAAGGAGTCAATCAAAAATTACCAGGAATTCCAGGATATACAACCAAATGACTGAATATTAAGAGAAACCAAAGAAAACTAAACCTACAAGTGATTCAGGGGGTGAAATAATCAGAGATGTTTGGATTTTTTTCTTTGATTTTAATTGTTTAACTATCAAAAGTATTTTTATGCAATATACATAAAATAGTTATAAAAGTTTCTTTTAGTCTTCAAGGACTTAGCTTCCAAATATCATCTACTAAAGTTTAAAATTATCTTTATTAACTAGGACTTATGCAATTTAATCATAAAGTAGAAGTCATGGATATTATCTATAAAATGTATGCACTTGTGAACTACATATTGAATTGATTAAAAGACGGGAACGCTGCTGGATTAGTAAGTTAAATTTTTACAGATGTTTTCAGATCTTAAAAGAAATAAAAGACTATGAAAAAATTATTGAAAACCCTGATTAAGTCTTTTGAATTAAATGTCTTTAAGGATCACCCGTTAAATCTTAGCTACCCATTTCAGCTTCTAGCAGGTATCACAGTAATACTTCCACAAATAAAAAGGGTAACATGTGTAAAAAACAGCTATATGAAGACAACAAGGTCCTAAAACATAGAGAAGATGTGGACCCAAGGTCTCAGAGAGAGGAAAAGAACACTGAAACTGGCCCTACGTTCTCCCTACATTGGTCCCTGGGGAATGTGCTGATTCACAGCTGGGTCAAGACAAGCAGAAGGCAGTGCCTAGAGCTCGCGAGTGCCGCACAGGAACGCTGGAGCTAAGGACGGCCGAAGCCACCACGCTCGAGGGACCAAGACCCTAGCAAAGAGAAGACACGGAGAAACGAGCCCAGCAGCTCCTCCTCGAGGAATCTGCTGACCACAGGTAAGCAGCGATCTGGGCAGTAATATGGTGCTGGGGATCAAGCTATGAGGCGTAAGGCCTGCTGAGAAGGAAGGACACTGTGGAAACTCTAGATTTTCAGCTACTATCCCTGAAGTGGCGGGCTACATCCTGGCAATAAGGGAAAACTGAGAACAGATGACCCTCAGTTAAAGCAAGGTGATCTATTTGTGACCTAAATGCCCACCCAAAGTAAATAAAATCCTCTATGGATACTACCTACTCAGACCTCTACAGTTTTTCACAAAGAATGTCAAGGAGTCAATCAAAAATTACCAGGAATTCCAGGATATACAACCAAATGACTGAATATTAAGAGAAACCAAAGAAAACTAAACCTACAAGTGATTCAGGGGGTGAAATAATCAGAGATGAACTTTAAAATCGATGGCAATACTAGACACTCAGACTTTAAAATAGCTAATGGTAGTAATACCTTTCCTGAGCCGGGTGCTAATGACTGAGTGTTTACTTTGTGATAATTCATCAACCTGGAGATTTAGCATCATGTACTTTTTCTTATAGGTATGTATACTTCAAAAGAACTCTACCAAATATAAAAAAAATCTTGGGCTAAGAGGGAAATTCATAGCCTTAAATGCATTTATTAAAAAAAAAAAAATTGGGGGTGCTCCCTGATGGTCCAGTGAGTAAAAAATTGGGGGTGCAAGGGGCACCGTTTCAATCCCTGGCCCAGGAAGATCCCATGTGCTGCGGAACAGCTGGACTAGTGTGTCCAATTATGAGCCAACGCTCTGAAGTGCATGCGCCCAGAGCCAGTGCTCTGCAACAAGAGAGACCACTGCAATGGGAGGCCTACATGTGCCAAAGAATAAAAAAAAAAAAAAGACGGATGAAAATAAATATAAATAAATGAGGCATAATGGGGAAAAGAAAAAAAAAAAAAGGCTGAAAGCAATGATGTAAGCATCTACCTCAAAAAACTTTTTTAAAAGAAAATGTAAATAGGGCTTCCCTGGTGGTCCAGTGGGTAAGGACACTGCCTTGTAGTGCAAGGGGCGCCAGTTCGATCCCTGGCCTGGGAAGATCTCACGTGCGCGGAGCGCTGGACTGATGTGTCCAATTACCGAGCTGGACTCTGGGCGGCCAGTTCGATCAAGCTATGAGGCGTAAGGCCTGCTGAGAAGGAAGGACACTGTGGAAACTCTAGATTTTCAGCTACTATCCCTGAAGTGGCGGGCTACATCCTGGCAATAAGGGAAAACTGAGAACAGATGACCCTCAGTTAAAGCAAGGTGATCTATTTGTGACCTAAATGCCCACCCAAAGTAAATAAAATCCTCTATGGATACTACCTACTCAGACCTCTACAGTTTTTCACAAAGAATGTCAAGGAGTCAATCAAAAATTACCAGGAATTCCAGGATATACAACCAAATGACTGAATATTAAGAGAAACCAAAGAAAACTAAACCTACAAGTGATTCAGGGGGTGAAATAATCAGAGATGAACTTTAAAATCGATGGCAATACTAGACACTCAGACTTTAAAATAGCTAATGGTAGTAATACCTTTCCTGAGCCGGGTGCTAATGACTGAGTGTTTACTTTGTGATAATTCATCAACCTGGAGATTTAGCATCATGTACTTTTTCTTATAGGTATGTATACTTCAAAAGAACTCTACCAAAAAAAAAAAAAAATCTTGGGCTAAGAGGGAAATTCATAGCCTTAAATGCATTTATTAAAAAAAAAAAAATTGGGGGTGCTCCCTGATGGTCCAGTGAGTAAAAAATTGGGGGTGCAAGGGGCACCGTTTCAATCCCTGGCCCAGGAAGATCCCATGTGCTGCGGAACAGCTGGACTAGTGTGTCCAATTATGAGCCAACGCTCTGAAGTGCATGCGCCCAGAGCCAGTGCTCTGCAACAAGAGAGACCACTGCAATGGGAGGCCTACATGTGCCAAAGAATAAAAAAAAAAAAAAGACGGATGAAAATAAATATAAATAAATGAGGCATAATGGGGAAAAGAAAAAAAAAAAAAGGCTGAAAGCAATGATGTAAGCATCTACCTCAAAAAACTTTTTTAAAAGAAAATGTAAATAGGGCTTCCCTGGTGGTCCAGTGGGTAAGGACACTGCCTTGTAGTGCAAGGGGCGCCAGTTCGATCCCTGGCCTGGGAAGATCTCACGTGCCGCGGAGCGGCTGGACTGATGTGTCCAATTACCGAGCTGGAGCTCTGGAGCGCGTGTGCCTGCAGTTGGTGCTCTGAGACAACAGAGGCCACTGCGATGGGAGGCCCACACAGGCCAAAGAACAAAGATGGATGAAAACAGACAAATGAAAGACCAATAGAAGTGGCCCGCCTGTCCTCCTCCCTCCCCAACCCGTGCCCCCCCCCCCATAAATGTAAATAGAAAGAAAATGGAAAAATGAAAATGGAGAAAAAAAAAGAAAATAAATATAAAATATAAAAAGCCTTTAAAAAGAGAGTCATACTATGGATAGAATTTCTGGGATACCCATCCTCTGAGATGGCCCCCAATGATTCTCATCTTCTTCTATTCACGGCCTGGGTAGCCCTCCTCTCATGCTGAATGGGGCTGACCTGTGTTACTAAGATGGTACTAACAGCCGACCAGGGTCCCTTTTCTCCACAGCCTCACCAACACCTGTCTCTCATCCTTTGATAGCAGTGGTCCTGACAGCTCTGGGCTGGTGTCTCATCGTGGTTTCAACTCCTGTTTCCCTGATGCTCAGTGCTGTTGAGCACTTCTTCACGTATCTCTTGACCATATGTGTACACCTTCTTTGGAAACATGTCTACTCAGGCCCCCTGTCCATTTTTTAAATGGATTGTTTGATTTTTCTGCTATCGAGTTGTACAAGTTCCTAACATATATTAGATATCAGTCCCCTAGCGATATGGATGGTTTGCAAGGACTTTCTCCAGAACTCTGTAGTCTCCCTTTGGTGGAATGTTTCTCTGGCTGTACAGAAGTGGACTAGTTTGAGGCTGTTCCACTTGTTGAGTTTTGCTTTTGTGGCTGTGCTTTAGTGTCATATCTAAGAAACTACCACCAGGGTCTATGCTGAGGAGCTCTCCTCTACGTTTTCTCGTAGGAATGTTACCTTTAAGCTCTCAGTCCATCTCAAGGTGACTTGGTTCTTTGTCAGCGCTGAGTCTTCACTGTGGCCCTTCTCTAGCTGTGCTGCGAGGGTTTAGCGGCTTCAAGGCCTGCGGGACCTTAGCTCCCAGACCAAGGATCAGACCTGCATGTCCTGCACTGGAAGGTGGATTCTTAACCACTGGACCACCAGGGAAGTCCCCATTTCAAGGTCACTTCTAACGGGAGAGTTGAGCATATAAATATATATCAATTACAACATGTGGGAATAATAAAATAGTAATAAAACGCAGTACCAGTGAGGGAGAAATTAACTTCGAATTGGGTCGGAAGAGGGTAAACAGAAAGGCAATGTTTTTAAGAGGTGGTAACGCTGGTGAGGCGTACTAAAGGACAGATACAGAGATGGGCAGCACATGGGCTCCAGGCAGAAATCAGGAGGCGGGGGAGTGAGAATGAGAGGGTGTCCCAAGAGGTAAGGCCGGGGAGGGGTCCCAGATAACCTGGGAGGGGTGGGTGGCAGCTGAAGAGTCTAAAAGCAAGGGATGCCTCCTCCTTCTGCCGCTCAGGAGAGGAATGTCCCCAGAATTCAGCAGGGTCCCAAGGTCAAGCATCTCCAGTCTTGCCCCAGTCCTGCGAGCAGGAAATGCACAGAACACGGGGTGTGAGCTGTCAGGAGTCTCTCATCCTTTGATAGCAGTGGTCCTGACAGCTCTGGGCTGGTGTCTCATCGTGGTTTCAACTCCTGTTTCCCTGATGCTCAGTGCTGTTGAGCACTTCTTCACGTATCTCTTGACCATATGTGTACACCTTCTTTGGAAACATGTCTACTCAGGCCCCCTGTCCATTTTTTAAATGGATTGTTTGATTTTTCTGCTATCGAGTTGTACAAGTTCCTAACATATATTAGATATCAGTCCCCTAGCGATATGGATGGTTTGCAAGGACTTTCTCCAGAACTCTGTAGTCTCCCTTTGGTGGAATGTTTCTCTGGCTGTACAGAAGTGGACTAGTTTGAGGCTGTTCCACTTGTTGAGTTTTGCTTTTGTGGCTGTGCTTTAGTGTCATATCTAAGAAACTACCACCAGGGTCTATGCTGAGGAGCTCTCCTCTACGTTTTCTCGTAGGAATGTTACCTTTAAGCTCTCAGTCCATCTCAAGGTGACTTGGTTCTTTGTCAGCGCTGAGTCTTCACTGTGGCCCTTCTCTAGCTGTGCTGCGAGGGTTTAGCGGCTTCAAGGCCTGCGGGACCTTAGCTCCCAGACCAAGGATCAGACCTGCATGTCCTGCACTGGAAGGTGGATTCTTAACCACTGGACCACCAGGGAAGTCCCCATTTCAAGGTCACTTCTAACGGAGAGTTGAGCATATAAATATATATCAATTACAACATGTGGGAATAATAAAATAGTAATAAAACGCAGTACCAGTGAGGGAGAAATTAACTTCGAATTGGGTCGGAAGAGGGTAAACAGAAAGGCAATGTTTTTAAGAGGTGGTAACGCTGGTGAGGCGTACTAAAGGACAGATACAGAGATGGGCAGCACATGGGCTCCAGGCAGAAATCAGGAGGCGGGGGAGTGAGAATGAGAGGGTGTCCCAAGAGGTAAGGCCGGGGAGGGGTCCCAGATAACCTGGGAGGGGTGGGTGGCAGCTGAAGAGTCTAAAAGCAAGGGATGCCTCCTCCTTCTGCCGCTCAGGAGAGGAATGTCCCCAGAATTCAGCAGGGTCCCAAGGTCAAGCATCTCCAGTCTTGCCCCAGTCCTGCGAGCAGGGAAATGCACAGAACACGGTGTGAGCTGTTTACTTGGGAAGGGGTGGGCACCACCTGCTGAAGTCTGTGATGACTCATTCGGGCCATTCCTGGGTGATGCTCAGGCCCCAGCCCCTCCCGTAAACTGGTTGGTTTACTTCGGCTGCTGGGCATGTTTGGGCAGGTTCCCCAGACCAAGCAGCTCGGAACACTGCTTCCTTTCCCAGCCAAGAGGAGAGTGAAATCCCAGTGAGCAGGTACAGCCTTGCTCTGGTGATGGTGCTGAGCTTCTGCTGAGACACAGCTGTTTCTGCTGAGTGGGTGGACTGAGCGTCCTGAGGTCAGGCTAGCAAGGAGCTTCAGTATTTTGATGGGAATTTTATAGCTAATTAAAATGTGTTGCTTTAATTTTTTTATTCTTTAAGTCTGATTTATTATTTTTTTTTTTTGAAAGTCGCTCAGTCGTGTCTGACTCTTTGAGACCCATAGACAAGCCATGGAATCCCCCAGACAAGAATACCGGAGTGGAGTGGGATGGGGGGGATATACATATGACTAATCTGGGAACATACAAATCTGTAAACAACAAAACTCTGTAAAAGTTAAAAGTAAAATAAAAGCTTTAAAAAAAAGAAAAAAAAAAAAGAATACCGAGTGCAGGGAACTAGATCCCACAAACTGCAACTAAGACTTTGCATGCTGCAACCCTGTGTGCTGCAACTAAGACCTATCACAACCAGATAAATAAATAAATATTTTTTAAAAAAAGAATACTGGAGTGAGTAAGCCTATCTCTTCTCCCGGGGATCTTCCTGACCCAGGAATCAACCCAGGGTCGCCTACATTGCAGGCAGACTCTTTACCTGGGCTGAGCTATTATATAAGCCTTTATTTCTCAATGATAACCTTTGAATTATAATCTAATTGATAGAAGCAATATTCTTTACAGACTGTGACTGCTTGAGAAAACTGTTACACATACTCTTAAAAAACCACCGCTGGGCTCCAGTAATGTATTGCTCTTAAATTCTCCCCAGTCTCTCAGAGAATTAACGAACAAGTGCTCCACAGCAGTGGAAAGATCTGGATGGGTCTGCAACCTGGCAGTCTTTTAGTCCTCCCAAATAAGATTGCCTTATTTGTTTAATGTTACTGGATAGAATGAGATGCTTAAAACACCTCTTTTCAGCAAGAGTAGAAAAAGGAAAGCCATACTTGGAATCCACTTGACATTTACAAGCACCTGATTTAAACGAACTTTACCTAGCGCATACCCGCGAGAGGCACTTAAAATCTCACTGGTGCACAGCCGTTTCCGTTACAGAGCAAAATGACTTTCTTCTGAAGCACACCGCAAGGCTCTTAAGGAAATAAAATAAGGCACCCAGGTGTTAACAGCTGTGCCATCCATGCAAAAAAAGCTCTTTGGGGG
Organism: Tragulus kanchil; assembly: GCA_022376925.1. Classification (NCBI taxonomy): domain Eukaryota; kingdom Metazoa; phylum Chordata; class Mammalia; order Artiodactyla; family Tragulidae; genus Tragulus; species Tragulus kanchil. Next base: position 172,611,121 of record JAIOJX010000005.1, on the reverse strand, counting down.
CCGAGTCCCCGGTAAGCATTGGAGGCAGAAGGCAGCTGAAACTCTTCTCGGCCACCCTACAGCCTGGTGGAGAAAACAGATTGTGGGGAAACAGGTTTGCAGAAAGAAATCCTCATTCCTTTAAGGACATGGCTCATTCTCTTGGTCATTGGAATGACCTAGAATCCCACGTAGAATTTCTTTGAAAAGGCAGGCGTCTATCAAGAAACTTGTTGCCTGGCCTAAACTAGGCTCAGAATTTTTTATTTTAGGGGGAGTTTAGAGGTCAGGTGGCAATGTGCTTGTTAAGTGGGAGCTCAGGAGTGTATCTTAATGCTGTACTTGAGAAACATAAACATCTTAAAATTCAGATTATATGCTTGTTTAGGGTGATTTGATGGGCTAGGGAAGATAGCCCAAAGCTACCCCTTGGTCCTGTCGCTCACTAAAAAAATTAGAGAAGAGATAGTACTGTTGAACTTAATCATCTCTAAAAAAAAAAAAATTAAAAAGGCAACTTGGGACTTCCCTGTGGCAGAGTGGAAGAGAATCCACCTGCCAATGCAGGGGACACGGGTTCTATCCCTGGTCAGAAGACTCCACATGCCTGGGGGCAACTGAGCCGGTGCACCTAGAATCTGTGCTCCACAACAAGAGAAGCCAATGCACTGAAGCTAGAGAGTAGTTTCAGGCCATGCCTAAGCATAAAAGCCCAGCACAGCCAAAAATAAATATATATATAAAAAAAGAAATTTGATGTACATTTTTCATGTTATTTCACACATGGATTATCTTTTCAATAGCGTTGCTTGTTTAGGAAGAAAATAATTAAAGATGTAAGTATATAAGCCAAGAGCCAGAGCCATTGAGAACAGCCCAGGGTTGTGAACTTATTTAATCTGCCCCTGTCCCCAAGGAGGCATTTCTTGGATCACTGACTTACTATCATTCTGTAAAACAGCAGTGGCCCCCATTACCCTCTGCTTATTGCCAGAGTGTGATCCAGCTGTGGGATTTGAAGTGTTTATGTTTATTAGATTTTAATGACTCAGTTAATAAAGGTCAGTCCTAAAAGTAATTGAAACCTAAGTGTGTGGAAACATAATGGGTAAGGTGGATTTGGGGCTTATTTCTAGTGGTTCTTTGGTGTCGTCCTTTAGATATGTTTAATCCTCAAAAGCAATTAAGAAAGTGCTCCAAAAAAAAAAAAAAAAAAGTGGCTCACTTTAAATCAGCCTACTGGTGCTATAGTCAGCTACACCAGGAGAGCGCTACTTGAAACCGCTCAATAGCAAGAGATGCCATACACAGACCCGGCTTCAAATGTCAGACAATATTGGCAGAACAACATAACATACTGTTAGGATAAATCTGAAGACAGTATAGCTGGAGGATTTGTTAATATCACAGCCACAGTATTTTCCAATATCTTGAGAGAATAAAATAGTAACTTGAGCCTCAGGTGAAATCCAGTTGGGTACAAATCTAGAAGTTAAAAGGGACCTTAAACATCACCTAATCCTGTCCTCTAAATTATTTACTGAGAGCAAATAACTTCATTTTATTTACCCAAAATGGTGTTCCTTAGGTTGTGAAAGAATTCCCTGAGGTAAATGGTTATTGTTTGAAGTATCTAAAATCGATGACAGCATTTGAGAGTACGTAAAAAAATACATTTATAGTTGTGTCCCAGTCATAGATTATTTAACAAATATTTTCCACGTTAAGATCCAATGAGATGAGACAGAGGGAATAAATCTCAGTTTTGCAAGGTCTCCAGGATCGGGTTCCTATTTACTTTTCCAGCCTTGTCTCTTCTCCCCTGAGTTACAGCTGCACAGATCTTTGAGCCTGAAACCCACACTCCCCTCTCTGGACTCAGGAAGCACTATCTGGAACCCCTTTCTCTCAGTCTTTGCTGGGTCATTCTGCCGGAAGCCTTCTGTCCATTGCCTTTAACCCAATCTCAGACCCCAGAGAAGCTTTGGAAATTCCCGTGCAAGCGTCCGCTCAGTTTTCCAGGGATACCCGAAGCTAACTGGTTCTATTCGCTGTTCAATCCTCCACCCTTAGGACAGTATTTAGAACATAGTGAACACCATGGATGAGTGAGTGGATAGAGTCTGAGCACTGAAGGACCTGAAGTCTTTAATTTACACAGTTAAACAGTAACATAACTTTGAAGTAATAAAGTTGGCATTTTTTCCTTTTACCCATCATGCCTCTTTTATTTTTCTATTTATTTTCATCCATCTTTATTCCTTGGCATGTGCGAGCCTCCCATTGCAGTGGCCTCTCCCCTTGCAGAGCACCTGGGGCTATAGTCAGCTACACCAGGAGAGCGCTACTTGAAACCGCTCAATAGCAAGAGATGCCATACACAGACCCGGCTTCAAATGTCAGACAATATTGGCAGAACAACATAACATACTGTTAGGATAAATCTGAAGACAGTATAGCTGGAGGATTTGTTAATATCACAGCCACAGTATTTTCCAATATCTTGAGAGAATAAAATAGTAACTTGAGCCTCAGGTGAAATCCAGTTGGGTACAAATCTAGAAGTTAAAAGGGACCTTAAACATCACCTAATCCTGTCCTCTAAATTATTTACTGAGAGCAAATAACTTCATTTTATTTACCCAAAATGGTGTTCCTTAGGTTGTGAAAGAATTCCCTGAGGTAAATGGTTATTGTTTGAAGTATCTAAAATCGATGACAGCATTTGAGAGTACGTAAAAAAATACATTTATAGTTGTGTCCCAGTCATAGATTATTTAACAAATATTTTCCACGTTAAGATCCAATGAGATGAGACAGAGGGAATAAATCTCAGTTTTGCAAGGTCTCCAGGATCGGGTTCCTATTTACTTTTCCAGCCTTGTCTCTTCTCCCCTGAGTTACAGCTGCACAGATCTTTGAGCCTGAAACCCACACTCCCCTCTCTGGACTCAGGAAGCACTATCTGGAACCCCTTTCTCTCAGTCTTTGCTGGGTCATTCTGCCGGAAGCCTTCTGTCCATTGCCTTTAACCCAATCTCAGACCCCAGAGAAGCTTTGGAAATTCCCGTGCAAGCGTCCGCTCAGTTTTCCAGGGATACCCGAAGCTAACTGGTTCTATTCGCTGTTCAATCCTCCACCC